>CM044305.1:87412396-88736110 GCA_024291935.2 Okapia johnstoni
ATATAGCACTTGATATCATATAGCACTTGTCTTTCTCTTTATGACTTACTTAGTATGATAATCGTTAGGTCTATCCACATTGCTGCAAATGGCAATATTTCATTCTTTTTAAAGGCTGAGTATTATTCCATTGCATATATGTACCACATCTTTAACCATTCATCTGTCAATGGACTTCTAGTTTGTTTCCATATCTTGGCTATTATAAATAGTGTTGCAATGAACACTGGGGTGCATGTATCTTTTTGAATTACAGCTTTGTCCAGATATACACCCAGGACCCAGGAGTGGGATTGCTGAAACATATGGTAATTCTATTTTTAGTTTTTTGAGGAACCTCCAAACTGTTTCCATAGTTACTATAACAATCTACATCCTTACCAACAGTTTAGGAGGGTTCCCTTTTTGAGACAGGGTCTTTATGGAGGTCATTAGTGAAGTGAAGTCGCTCAGTCGTGTCTGACTCTTCGCGACCCCATGGGCTGCAGCCCACCAGGCTTCTCCATCCATAGGAGTTTCCAGGCAAGAGTACTAGAGTGGGTTGCCATTGCCTTCTCCAGGAGATCTTCCCGACCCAGGGATTGAACCTGGGTCTCCCACATTGTAGGCAGACACTTTACCATCTGAGCCACCAGGGAAGTCATGGAGGTCATTAAGATGGGCTCTAATTCAATCTGACTGGTAACCTTATAAGAAGAGAAGATATTGGACACAGACACAGACAAAAGAAAGACAACATGAAGACACAGAGAAAAGATCACCTACAGGCCAAGAGAGAGGCTTGGTGCAGATCGTTCTCACAGCTGTCAGAAGGAAACGACCCTGCCATGAACACCTTGATCTTAGACTCCTAGCATCCTGAACTTTGAGATAATAAATTTCTGTTCTTTAAGCCATCCAGTGTGTGGTACTTTGTGGCAGCCCTAGCAAACTAACACAACTACATAGTACAAATTCTTCAGCTTGGAATTCAGAGACATCCAAAATGTGGTCTCAACTGCTCTCTTCAATCTTCTCTTTCCCTATAGCTCTTTAACCAAATGGAGCTCTAGGCAAACTGTACTACTTGCTGTTCCTGCACTCAGCTCCACACTCTCCCACATGTGCACCTTTGTTCTAGCTCTGTCCTCTTACTTAGGACAATCTCTGCCTGTGACCACTTACCTTTCCTTTAAGGTCCATCTCAAGTGCCACCTGCTTCATAATGACTGTCCTGAGTCATGCACCGAGATACTCTTTGAGGTCAACCAGACCGATTCAGGCTTGAATCTAGCTCCACTGCTTACTAACTGTGTGGCCTTGACAAAACACAACTTCTCAAAGTTATCTATGGGCATGAGAAAAGATACCACTTCATAAGATAAGCATTGTGAGGATTAAGTGATTGCATGTAAGGCACTTAGCACAATGCTTGGCATAGAGAAAGCATTCTGGAAATGCAAGCTTTTTTTCCTTATTTTGTATTATCTGAATCCCAATGGCATTTTATGCAAAGTTCATTTATGCTACTTAACCTGTTCAGTCTTATCTTATTTGTTAGTGGGATTAATCAATTAAACCACTACTGACTTAAAACAATCATTCACCATATCCTGCAGAATCATGAGAGCTATCAATCTGTCAGTCCTTGCTATATCTGAACCAGGTGAGGTCTCCACCCTTGAGTGAAATTCAGCCTCAGGCTCCATACCTGGTGATGCCCTTTCATCAGTTCCTTTGCGTGTCAACTCTGCAACCCTATTCCCTATTCCCCCATCCCAAGGGACCCACAGACTTTGGTTTCTTGGAGACTAACCAGCAGGTTTTCACACCAGAGTCACTTTAATAAACTTGGCATTATGATGTTTTGTCAGTTAAGAACTCCAGCATCAGACAGACCTGGCCTTTATTCCCCATGCCATTGTTGTAAGTTCTGTGACTGGCCATTTTATTTGAGCCCCTCCCCCAAGACTCACTTTACTTATGTATACAATTAAGATACTAATACTACTACTTTAATAGTTTCCTGTGAGGACCAAAAGAAGTCATCTGGAGAAAAGGTGTTTGGCACTACCGAGCTCTCAATAAAAGATGTCATTATCATCACATCTCTTGTAATTCTTAATAGATTATAAACTCCATGAGACAGGAAATATGTGTATATAGTAGACTCTGTAAAAGTTTGTCAAAGAAAATTTTGAATTTTGATGTAAACAAACCTGAAATGCTTATATCCACATTTATCTTGAAAGAGACCATGTTTCTGTCTATATGAAATTAGAACAGAGTAGTACAATTTTTTAGATATGAGTAAGTCTAAGCTACAATACTAGGTGGTTAACAAATAAGCGTTGGCATTGTTCAAGGTCATTTTTTGCTATTCATGTGGAAGACTAATAAAATAATGAAAAGTACCAAATAAACAATTCACTGGCTTCTTTTTTTTTTTAATGCTTCACAAATTTGCAAGTCATCCTTGCTGAGGGGCCATGCTAATCTTCTCTGCATCATTCCAATTTTAGTATATGTGCTGCCGAAGCAAGCACTCGCTGGGTTCTTTTACTCAAGCTTCATTTTCATAGCCAGGAGAAAATATGATCACTTGTAATTTTAAGTCTTCTCCAAGGGATCTGTGGCCAGATGTGGTAACATGAATTAGACCCCATTTTTAACGTCCTTGTGTGTTTTTTTTTTGTTTTTTTGTTTTTTAATATTTGGCATTGTGAATGCACCCGCCCTCTCACAGGGCTTTAAGAGCAAAAAAGTGTTTATGATATAATGGTACATACAACCCAGGGGAGAAACAGCCAGTGCAGTTGATCAGTAGGTAGCATGGAGTCTATGGGCTACAGTGTTTCAAAGGGGCCCATGTGAACATCCAAACCCTTGAGATATATTTTTTGACATTTTAAAATTTTTAATTGGAGGATGATTGCTTTACAATATTGTGTTGGTTTCTGCCATATATCAACATGAATCAGCCATTAGTATACTTATGTCCCCTCCATCCCATCCCCTACCCAATCCCACCCCTCTAGGATGTCACAGAGCACTATATACGTTTGAGATATATTTTAAAACATTGGTCGATAAAACTAAGGAAGAAGAAAAATGGCAACAACAAAATGTCATTTCTGCACTCCAAGCAATGTCTTTCTAGCAATTAATTGGTGGAGATGCCAATGTTCCTTGAAAGCAGACTCTCCCTTTGTTCTGGGGAGAAAAAACCCCAATTGGACCCTTTAAGTAGACATTAAACAAAGACTGTCTTCTGAAATGGAGATGAGAATCTGATTTCCTCATTTAAGAGTGGTGATGTTAAAGGTACCCTCTATTGGAAGCAGGCTGCATCTCTGTGGACCAGGATACTTTGGGAGAAAATGTGTTTCTGGAGGAAGAGGGAGAGGTGACACAATTCCAGTTCCCTGCCTGGTTCTCTGAACTCATTTTTGGTCTTGTGCTTAGAAGAGCAGGTCAGAAGTGTACTGCAACTCTTTTCAGAAAGATTTTATAAGATTCTATGCGTAAGACCCAGATGACAAAATGTAAGAGAGTTGAGGAAAGGACAATTCTCTTGGCCTTTTCATTTTTTGATTCATTCATTCAAAAAACGTTTATTGAGGGACTTCCCTGGTGGTCCAGTGGTTAAGACTTCACCTTCCAGTGCAGGGGGTGAGGGTTCAATCCCTGGTCAGGGAACTACATGCCTCAAGGCCAAAAAACCAAAACATAAAATAGAAACAACGGTGTAACAAATTCAATAAAGACTTTTAAAATGTTCTGCATCAAAAAAAATTCTTCAAAAAAACATTTATTGAAAGCCCACTTTGCATTGCACTCTGTGCTACATGCTGGAGGAGAGAGTGGTGAACCAGACACTCTCAGTGCCTCTCTTCACATCTCTTACATTCTGCTTTTGTATTATTCATCACTACTGCCTAATAAATTACCTCAAAACTTAGTGGTTTCTCCACTGTTGCCCTGAAAATTAATTCATCAGTACCATCTTTCTAGATTCCGTATATATGCATCAGTATACGATATTTATATTTCTCTTTCTGACTTACTTCACTCTGTATAATAGGTTCTAGGTTCATCTACCTCATTAGAACTGACTCAAATGCTTTCCTTTTTATGGCTGAGTAGTATTCCATCATATATATGTTACCACAGCTTCTTTATCCATTCATCTGTCAATGTACATCTAGGTTGCTTCCATGTTCTAGCTATTGTAAATAGTGCTGCAGTGAACACTGGGGAGTAACGGACATACAGAACAGACTTACGGACACAGGGGAAGGGGAGGAGGGAGAGGGTGAGATGTATGGAAAGAGTAACATGGAAACTTACAATACCATATGTAAAATAGATAGCCAATGGGAATTTTCTCTATGACTCAAGGAACTCAAACATGGGCTCTGTGACAATCTAGAAGGGTGGGATGGGGAGGGAGATGAGAGGGAGGTTCGGGAGGGAGGGGACATGGGTATACCTATGGCTGATTCTTGTTGATGTATGACAGAAAACCACAAAATTCTATAAAGCAATTATCCTTCAATTAAAAATTTTTTTTTTAATTTACAAAACTGAAAAAAAACTTAGTGGTTTAAAACAGCGAACATTTATTATCTCATAGTTTGTGTGGATCAGAAATCTGATTGTGGCTTAGCTGGCTGCCTCTGTCTTGGGTCTCGCCCAAGGCTGCAGCCAGGCTGTCAGCCAGGGCTGCAGTCACCTCAAGGCTTGACTAGGGAAGGATCGACTTCCAAGCTCTCTCACATGGCTCCTGGCAAGGCTTCAGATCCTCCTTGGCTGATGGCCAGAGACAACAGTCCCTTGCCACATAGATCTCTCCATAGGGCAACTCAGAAGTCGGCAGCTGGCTTCCCCCAGAGGAAGGGCTGAAGCAGGAAGGAAGCCTTAGTCTTTTTGTAACCTAATCTCAAAAGTTACATCCATCACTTTTGTGAGATGAGAAGCAAGTCAATAGGTGGAGCTACACACAATGGTAGGTGGTCACAAAAGGGCACTAATACCTGGAAGCTGGGATCATTGGGAGCCATCTCAGAGACAGCCAATCATAGGTAGGGTCTCTCCCCATATTACTGACCTTTGTGAGGGCATCTTTCCTCATTTTATCCCCAAATTGCTTTTTCTGGTATAATAGAGGAAATCTGTTTGGGGAGGGGGGGTGGGCAGGTATCATTATCAGAATCTATTCAATGCCTGAAAACATGCTGATCAAGAAATTTTATAAAAGCAGGAGCCTACAGTACATTTTTAAAAGAAAAAATATGTCCCCAGCCCTGCCAGTAATTCCAATCAATTTCCACAAATATCACTAAAGCACTCTTAGATATATATCTAGAAGGCAATGGCAACCCACTCCAGTGGTCTTGCCTGGAGAATCCCAGGGACAGTGGAGCCTGGTAGGCTGCCATCTATGGGGTCGCACAGAATCGGACATGACTGAAGTGACTTAGCAGCAGCAGCAACCATCCACCAAAGATTGCAACATAATAAAAAGCATTTAAAACAGTAATTACAGGACTTCCCTGGTGGTCCAGTGGTTAAGAATCCTCCTGTCAATGCAAGGGACATGGGTTCTATCCCTTGTCTGGGAAGATTCTACATGCCGCAAGACAACTAAGCCCGCACACTCTAGAGCCCTTCTCCACAACAAGAGAAGCCACCATAAGGAGAAGCCCAAGTGCCACAACTAGAGAGTAGCCCCTGCTCGCCACAACTAAAGAAAAGCCTGCAGCAACAAAGACCCAGCACAGACAAAAAATTAATTAAAAAAATAAAACAATTCCTGAATAACTTAACCCTTAAGGACCTCATTAATGGATATGTTTGCATGTAATACACAATGAAACTATACAATATCACATGCAATTATTTTCCTTCTATACAGCAACAATCACATACATTAATGTAAATAATATATTAAAGATTTGTAATTGTTACAATGACATTTAGAAGAATAAAAATAAATCTAGCAGTAAAGGTTTTTAATGTTGCCACATATGGGTCTCTTACAGTAGGTATAAGAAACACATAGCAAAATTTGGTTGAAATGTTTTCCTGTCAATCTAACAACTATTTGGATAGTGAGAGTGAGAACTACCTATATTTATTTTGTGCTTACCACATTTCTAGTATCTGTAACTAGTGCTAATTGACTTTCAGTTCATTCTCTTATAGCTTACAGACAGAAATCAAAGTTATCAGCAAATAATGACCACTTTCGTATTCACTTTGTTCAACAACTAGATGGCTTATTCTGACTCTTGGCTTATAACACTGACTAGAATGTAAGCCATGTTAAACTTAGCTTTCTTGAAAAAATAAAAACACACCATATTTTTGGATGGAAAGCCTAACTATAATAAAAATGGTAATTCTCCCCAAATGAATATATAAATTCAAAGCAATTACAATTAGAATCCCATAATTTTTTGTACTACTTTGTTTTATAACAGAGTACATGAGCTTAAGGCTTCCCTGGTAGCTCAGACGGTAAAGAATCTGCCTGCAATGCAGGAAATCTAGATTCAATCCCTGGGTTGGGAAGATCCCCTGGAGGAGGGTATGGCTACCCACCCAGTATTCTTGCCTGGAGAATTCCATGGACAGACGAGTCTGGCGGGCTACAGTCCATGGAATCTCAAAGAGTCAGACACGACTGAGCAACTAACACACACACACACATGAGCTTTAGATAGAAAAACAAAAATCATACACAGAGGAAACCAGAATTGAAAGAGACACGTGTACCCCAATGTTCATCGCAGCACTGTTTATAATAGCCAGGACATGGAAGCAGCCTAGATGCCCATCAGCAGATGAATGGATAAGGAAGCTGTGGTACATATACACAATGGAATATTACTCAGCCATTAAAAAGAATACATTCGAATCAGTTCTAATGAGGTGGATGAAACTGGAGCCTATTATACAGAGTGAAGTAAGCCAGAAAGAAAAACACCAATACAGTATACTAACACATATATGTGGTATTTAGTCAATCGGTAAAGATAACCCTGTATGTGACACATCAAAAGAGACACAGATAAATAGAACGGTATTATGGACTCTATTGGGGAGGGCGTGGGCGGGATGATATGGGAGAATGACACTGAAGCATGTAAATTATCATATGTGAAACGAATTGCCAGTCCAGATTCAAGGCATGATACAGGGTGCTCGGGGCTGGTGCACTGGGAATACCCGGAGGGATGGGATGGGGAGGGAGGTGGAAGGGGGGTTCCGGAAGGGGAAAACATGTACACGCATGGTGGATTCATGTCAATGTATAGCAAACAAATACAATATTGTAATGTTAAAAAATAGAAAATAAACTAATTTAATAAAAAAAAATCTAAGTCTAAACTAATAAAGTTATAAAAAAATAGTATGTGAATCTGCATATGCCAAAATTTAAATACATCTTGAAGCCACTATAAAGAAAATAGTATGATATCAACATATGAATAGACAAATATGTCAGTGGAACTATTATAGAGGCTTTGATATGTGACAAAAGTGGTAATTCAATTCAGTAAGAAAGGGACAATTTATTTAACAAAAAGTCTGGCACAATTGGTTACCCATCTACAATAAAATTAATTTTAACTCTCTACAATACCCCACTGTTAAGGGTAAATTTATTTAAACTTAAAAACATAAGTTTCAATAATAAAATAAGAAAAATCCCAAGAATTTTTAGACAAATATATGTGTAACTTAGTGGTTTTGAGATCTTTTATCTGAGCTAGAACACCCTTTATAGGAAAACTTAAACATACTGACAATGTAATTTTCTTTTTAAACATATCTATAGAAAAATTCCATAAACAAGTTCAAAAGACAGATAATCCATTGAGAAATACAACTTACAAATACATATGCCAGATAAAAGGTTAAAATGTGTAATACTCAACTAGCTCCTTCAAACTGATAAGACAAAAATACACGGTAGGAAAATGAAGAATATGAAGCGCAAATCCAAATGGTCTTGAACAATAGCAGTTTGAGAATATGTAAATTTTAAAAAATACTTAAGTTCTTTCTCACCCATTAGATTGGCCAATATTTAAGTACTCACAACTATTGTTGGCAGGATGGGAAGGAAGCACTCATCACACTGCTTAGAGTACTGTGACTGTTCATAGTTTTTTGGGAAAGCAATTTGGGAATATCTATAAAAATGAAAACCACACATACCTTTGGTTCCAACGATTCCACTGGTGTGAATGTATCTCAAAGAAATAAAAATAACAGTATAAGGAGATTTACACAAATCCATGAAGAGATGGTAGGATGGCATCACTGACTCGATGGACATGAGTTTGAGCAAGTTCCGGGAGTTGGTGATGGACAGGGAAGCCTGGCATGCTGCAGTCCATGGGTCGCAAAGAGTTGGACACAACTGAGCGACTGAACTGAAGTGACTGACACAAATCCATACACAAGGATGTTTACAGCAGCATTGTTTCTATCATGGCAAAAAGCTAGTAGCAAAAAGAATGCCCTTTAACAGAGAAATAAGTAAATAAATTATATATCCATACCATGAAATACTGTGTAGACATTCAGAGGAATTAACTAGATCTGTTCCAGTAAACTTGGAGATTCCACTGTTGAGTAAGAAAAGCAAGAGGCAGAGGAAAGTATATAATATGACGCTTCTTCAAAAATGAATAATGGTTTTTAAACCCCTATGTGTATATATGAGTATTTATTTTTAACATAGTTATATGGACCTGAAGAAGGAGATGAAGGATATACACATCCTTTTGTTAGCATTGGTTATGCAGTGGAGAGTGAGATGCAAATGACCAAAATTGTATTTGTATGTAAATACATACGAGAGATGAATGAAAGGATGGTAACCAACATATAATGCTGGTTACCTCAGGGTGGTGAGATTTCAGGTGATATTTTACTTTTATTTCTTGTATTTTTCTGTACTTTATTTTTGCACTTTGAATAATAAACATGTTAGTTATCTAATCAGAAAAAGAATAAATCTATTTTCTAAAAGACAATTGGGAAGAAGAAAGTAGGGTTCAGTTTTGAACATCTATGTAGGAATAGATATGAAACCAGTTAGAAACAGAGAATAATAGGAGGGGATACAGTTTAAAATTATTTTAGATAAGGGACTGAGAGGACTTGACAATTTGGAGGACCATACGTGTGCACACACATACCACTTTAAAGCTTTTAACCAGTGGGAGTTTTTTCAGCTTTACTGAGGTATAATCAACAAAAAATTGTATGCATTTAAGGTGTACAACTTAATGTTTGATATATACATATATTGTGAAATGATGACCACAATCAAGCTAATTAACACAACTGTCATTCTACAGTTAAACAATAGTCACCATGCTGTACGTTAAATCTCCAGAACTCACTCATCTTACACTACTGAAAATTCATATTCTTTGGCCAAGATCATCCCATGGAGAGATGTAGGGAAATTCTTTAGCTACGTGCTCTATGCTGCTGTTGTTGTTAGCCATGAGGTGTCTGTCTCCTAATATTTGCTAAGTTTTTTCACATCAGCAAAGTAGGCAGGGTTCTGTCATTTTTCTCTTCACTAACAACCTCTTCAGTTCTGAGTCAAACATTTCGTCTGCTCAAAGGAGAAAGGGGGGAAGATTTTTTGTTTTTGTTAAGAGGGGTGGGGAGCTACTACAGTAGACTTTGCTTTGAGGTAATTTTTATCAGTTAAGCTACTATATAAATTCTAATGAGTTAGTACTCATGTATGCATTCCTGGTGGCTCAGATGGTAAAGAATCCGCCTGCAATACGGGAGACCTGGGTTTGTTCCCTGGGTTGGGAAGATTCCCCTGGAGGAGGGCATGGCAACCCACTCTAGTATTCTTACCTGGAGAATCCCCATGGACAGAGGAGCCTGGAGGGTTACAGTCCATGGGGTCACAAAGAGTTGGACATGACTGAGTGACTAAGCACAGCACACATGCATATATGCATGCATGCAGGTTTATAGATATATGCTTTTTCTATCCTCTACACAGATATATATTTAAATAAATAAATAAATAAATATCTGCATAGATAAATAAATATTTATTTAGATGCCTAAATATTTATTTAGGTATCTATTTAAATACCTTAATATTTAAATAGATACCTATTTATTTAAACCATCCCTTGTTGAAGAAAGGATTTTAAATGGCTATTAAATAGATAACATTTTGTACTTTCAAGAGAGTGACATCTTCAAAAATTAGTTCTTGCAGCCTTTACTTTCAGGCCATGTCTCTCTGTCTCTAAGGACCAGGAAATAGCATCATCAATCTGGTGACTTTGGCTACAAAGAGTCTTCCAAGAATCATTCCAATCTATCACTGTACAAATGATCGTGAAGATGGTCAAATGGCCCCAAACCCCTTGTGCTGCGGTTCAGTAAATAAGTGCTTGTTGAACTGAATGTTACAGTGGACGTAAGCAGACACTGAACAACTCCCATTTCAAAAACAGGTCTAAAAGAAAATAATCATTCCTAAAAGTGCTCTCAAGTCACCATCACAGCTGAAGTGGGACCGCACTGACCCAAATTCTGTCAGTTTCCAGGAAAACTTTTGCTTCTGCCTAGCGTACCATTCCATATCCCCACTGGCACCAGCTTCTTCCTCATGAAGGCAGCTTGGTATAGTGGAGCCACAGAGGCTTGAATTCAAAGCCTGTCTCTAACCCTGACCAGACACTGATTAGCTGTGTGGCCTCAAATGAGTCAATTAGTCTCTTTAGGCCTCAGTCTCCTCATCTGCAAAATGGAAACAGTAATACCTAGATCACAAATTTCATTGAGGGCTACGTGCAACGCTCTTGGCTCTGATTAATATTAATTCTTTCTTTTCCCCCTTCTCTGTCTTGCGAAATCCTACTTATTCTTCAAGGTCCACACACACAAAAAAATCACCTCTTTCGTGACACTTTGCCTCACCTTCTCTACAGAATTAATTATTGCCTCCTCTGCACATTCACAGCACTCTGATCAGACCCCTTTTAGACTACTTACCACATTGCATAATTTTCATATCTGTCTCAATATATTAGAGGCTTTTTGAGGGCATAGCCTGTATCATATTCACTTTAACATGCCCCAATATCTTGCAACAGGGTCAGTGCCTGGCACATAATAGATGCTCAATAAATATTTGCAGGATGAGTTTCAGCTATAAGCAAAAAATATCAGTTCAATAGTTCGAATATCATGGTATCATGACCTAGTTAAGTGTGATACTTTGGGGTTTTTGTTTGCTTTTGCATCATTCATCTACAGAATTCTCAGAGGGTAAATATGCCTCTTGGCAAAAAAGGAACCAGTCTGTCTACTTTATTTAGACTTTCAAAAGGCCTTTGACAACCAGGCACGATTCCAAGGGAAACATTTCCTGCAGGTGGAGAGCTGTCTCTGCAGCCAGTCCACCTCCATGTGCTGAAATCTTTTTCTTTTCAGTGCCATCTTTGGTCTCACCTCCTTCAGGAAGCCTCTTCTGATTCTTCCAACCTCCCTCAAAAATGGTGGGGGCATTCTGTCTCTCCTCTCTTGTGGAACACAGAACAGTTTGCTTTGTGTATATTCAGCTCCTTGATTATATGTCCAATTTCCCCTACCAAGCAAGAACAAGTGGGAGGAACTAGATCTAACAACCCTGGTAACCCTGCAGTCCCTACTACAGAGCTGTATATGTCATAGGCTTATAATATACAATCAATGAATTGAATATATAGACAAGTGCCATTCTAAGTGGGAGAGATTGCATGTAAGAGCCCTGCTATTATGGTCAAAGGAACATAGATACCAGAGAAGCGGAAGGAGGAAGGAAGGAATCCAGCTTTTGCCAAAGGTCTGATCCTTAAGCACTTTTTTACACAGAGAGGAAAAATTGATTTGCTCATGTACTATGTGCTAGGCTTTGTGCTATGTATTTTGACATACATAGTCTCATCTGGTGCCCCCAGTAAGAAAGATCAGCAGTCTTACCTCCCCCCATTTGTTCCTTTCAACAGATGTGTATATTCAGCACCTTTTTAAATTTCATACCCACCATTAAGGAAAAGGCACAGAATCACAAGATATGTGGGAACGATGTCTATGTAAACAATCACAATACAGAGCAATACAAAAATATTTCATAAAAGGCCTTTGAAAAGATTCCACACTTAAGGAATCTTTTTAAAAGCCTAATATGTTTGTTATCAGGACAACATTTAAAAGTCTAGTCACTGGATTTTTTTTGGAATGCCTCCTCTTTTCAGTATGAAGATAAAGACTGTCCTGTATGAGCAATCCAGCTGCCTTGAGCTCCCTTTAAATCCAAGCCTGAGATAACCTGGGGATCACAAGTTGAAAGTTTATACTGGCCAATCAGGCCATGAGAGAGGGTGAGGGTAGGTTCATGGCAGATTGAAAAGCAGCACTACCTCTAAAGGCAACAGTAGCTACTCAGCTTGAGCTGATCATGACCATGAACGAATGCAGGCCCGTGCAGCCAGAGTTTCTGGATTCTCCAGAGAAACCAGAAATCTGGATTATCAAAATGGAAAACCTCCTGGTTTGTTTTTGGTGCAGGGGACAGGGGTGCACACCATGCAGCAGGAAGGATCTTAGTTTCCTAACCAGGGATCAAACCTGCATCCCCAGAATTGGAAGCACAGTGTCTTAACCACTGGACTCCCAGGGAAGTCTCTATCTCCTGGTTTTTAACTGTCTACTCAAATACTTAGAATGTTGTATAGGCCAAACAAGACACAAATACTAGTTTTTAATATTGATACAAGCAAAGCAACATAAAAATATCAACTGACCTGCACTTGACCTCAATATACAGTACCGCTAAAGCTCTTTTGGACTCTGCACATGAAAGCACTGCCATCATCACTTCCTGCTATCCTGATTCTTGGTCCTGGTACCAGTGACTTCCTTTGAGACAGATCCAGGGCTTTTTCCCCAGTCCTTACATGCCTTGACCTTTAGAGCACTTAGCCAACACCACCCTAGACCCAAGTTACTACTGCTTCAGCAGAGGCAAGTTTGAATCTCTATCTGCACTGCTACTGCCTTAATTCAACTGCCTGCCATATTGGAAATTATGGGTTTCTGCCATATGTCCTAACTGGTCTCCCTGCATCATGCCTGAGAATCTTGAATTCTCTTTCAATACTGTATTCTCAAAAACACAGCCCCAATCATGTTGATTCCCTACTTAAAACCCTTCACGAGTGTCTAGCTTTCTTTCAGCATGATGTCCAAGGTCCTTCCTGATCCAGCCTCTGCTTATCTCTCCAGCCTCATCTCCCATCACTCCACCCCTTAATCCCTTTTCCTGAGTCAACCAAGCTATTGCAGCTCTCTACAAATGCCATGCTTGCCTATGCCCCCACTGCCTTGAAGCACACTACTTCCTCTGCCTGGAAAATCCTACTTCTAACCACCTTCTCTAGGGAAGCTCCAACTACTCCTGCAACCCTCAGCTCAGATGGCAATCTTCCTTGAACCATCCCTACCTGCACCCTCAACCATGCTGGGTGAGGCTCCCCTGGCCTCCTCTATGAAACTATCTGAGCACTTATCTCACTTCTTGAATAGTTTGGCTCCTCTGCTCCAAACTCTGAGTTTCTAAAGGATAGGAACTTATTTTAAAAACTCTGTGTCCCCACTCTCCAGTTTAGTGCATTACATGACATAGAGCCAACACTTTATAAATATTTGCCAAGTGATTGTGAATTTCCTGCGTTGATTCATGAAGGTCCTGATACAAAGGAAGCACTCTTCCCAGAGCAGCTCAGCAGGAGACAAAACAGCATAAGACACAAAGAAAAGGATCTGGAGGTCTTAGATGAAGAGAATAGCATAGAAACCCAGAACCTCAACAGTTTCAAAACTACACTGAGCTAAACACTTCCCCCAATTCCTTAGTGAAGAGGAAACTGGAAATTAACATTTCATGCTAAGTTGCTTCAGTTGTGTCCGACTCTTTGCGACCCCAAGGACTGTAGCCCACCAGGCTCCTCTGTCCATGGGATTCTCCAGGCAAGAATACTGGAGTGGGTTGCCATGCCCTTCTCTAAGGGACCTTCCTGATCCAGGGATTGAACATGTGTCTCCTGTAGCTCCTGCATTGCAAGGCAGATTCTTTACCACTGAGCCACCTGGGAAGCCTATAGTTTGATATAGAAATTTTACACCTCAGTTTAAATTACACTAAATTCTATGTAATCCTTGCCTACATTGAGTTCTTTCGGTAAAGCCTTCATTGGGTCTTTAAGGACAGTTGACTGGAATGCGTGGATGCCACCTGGCAGATGCAGTTAGATTTTGTTGTCCAGCGTGGGAAGGCCAGGGAAGGAACACATTTTCCCACATGGGGCCTGAATGCAGCTGATTTCTGCTAGAGAGTGCTCCCAGGACCACAGCCACAGCATCATCGCCTTTGCCCTTCACAGCTGCCCTGAGCACTCAGCAGAGACTGAGATATTATCCCCCTTTCAGAAATGAGGAAACCAAAACCACAACGTTAAATGACTAGATTTTTCTCTCTTCCTGCTTGGGACCCCCCAAGCATAACAGCAGCAGTTTCAGCAATATTCCCCTACCTGCTTTAAAACCCAGTCTCTCCCATGATAATCCCCCAATTGGGGAACTAAAAGGTCTCCAAAATGATCTGGCTCAAGTCTCCATGTTTCATAGAGAATGCATGTTTCCAGAGCTTTTATCAGCCTGAGTGAGGAAGAGCAAAGGAGATTGGCTGGAGACCAGCTCCTTAAATTATTTGCTTTCCCCAGCGGGGGGCCCCCAGGGCATCATGTGCTCTTGCTGGCTTCCATCTGCTCCACTTGTGGCCTTAGCTGAGCTCTGTGGCTGCGATCCCAAGCCCGCCTGTATTCAGATGACAGAAAACGACACTCGGAGCAGTGATATGACTTGCCCTATGACTTCAAGGCAGTGAAGGTCAGATCCAGGACTGGGCATCAGTTTTTGGACTGCCAGTGCAGAATTCCATCTACTGTACCACATTCTCTCCCCAAAGGTGGCAGATGCTGGGGACACAGAGAACAGGATCTTATCACATGAAGGGCTTTGGCTGTTGCTGCTGCTTTGAATATCAAACATTCAATTATGCCACTCTTTGTCAAAGCTGTAAAAGGGAATCTCAACATCCTTAGAGCACAGAGAAAATTTAAAATCACAAGGATTGAATAAAGAGAAAATTTTAAATCCAACCAGACACCCAAAGAAGAAAATTAGAGGCAATGTGCTGCTCTGGAAAGAGGCTGTTAGACAAACCACAGAACAATGTATCAGCAAAACCACTTCTCGAAATTCTAGCTTCGACCACCATAGAAACAATGCACATGCTGCTCCCATGGAGAGTCTGGGTAAGCAAGCAGTCAGCCCATAGCATGGAAAGGGCAGGCCCAAGAGTCACAAGCTCTTAACTCGAAGGGAACTGAGGACCACAGCTCTAAGCAGGAAGTGACAGAGCCCTAAGTCAATCTGGAAAGATGAGCTGTGTTCCCATTAATTTTACTTTGTTACAGTACAGTAAGCATTGTCAGGTGTTTTAAAGTAGATCATGGTAGTGGCTCTGGGCCCTGCAATCCTGCAGAGACAAGGTGACTGGGAAGTGTCTTAGGAAGAGAAAGCATGGCTGACAGCAAGTTCCAAAACGCCACCATAACATGAGTGTGTGTGTGTGTGTGTGTGTGTGTGTGTGTGTGCATGTGTGTGTGTGTGTATGTGTGAGAGAGAGAGAGAATGTAGTGTCTACTGTGAGCTAGGCCCTATAGGGCCATTTAATGGATATTTTATAAATATGTAGATGATTGTATGTGTGTTTACATAGATGACTGTGTGTGTGTGTGTGTGTATATATATATATACATACATACATAAGATACAGTATTATGACATGAAATTCATTTGTGTTTATATGTACACAATATGTGTTGTGTATGTGCATACACACACGCATACACATGTTTATAAAATTGTCTATAGGCATTTCATCCATAAGCTACCCATTAAATAGCCCTACAGGGCCTAGATCACAGTAGACACTAAATTCAGTTGATACAGTATTAATAAGGCCAATATTTAATGAGCATTTTTCATGTATTATCTCCTTTAATCCTTCCAATAACTCTGTAAAGTATGCACTATCATTGTACTCATTTTACTGATGGCACAGAAAGGTGAAATGACTTGCCCAATGTCACATAGCTCATAAGTAGCTTAGCTGGAGACTTGCCTGCTGGCTCCAAAGTCCAAGCTCTAAAACTTTATGCTAGAAGGCCTCTCCATGTCTAGGTTTTGTTTCTGGCCAAATACATACCTCTCTTCTTTTGAAAGAGATGGAAACACAAGTTCTTTCTTAATTTCTTAATAGTATCACTTCCATTTATTGAGCATGTATTATATGCCAGGTGCTACATTATTTCATGACAAACCAATGAGGCATATACTATTATTATCCTCAAGTTACAAATGAGAATACTGAGCATGTACTATATGCCAGGTACTGCATTATTTCATGACAAACCAATGAGGCATATACTATTATTATCCTCAAGTTACATTGAGAATATTGAAGCCTAGAGTGGCAGAGTAACTAATTGTTCAGAGTCACACAGAGAGAAAATGGTAGGCCTGTCTGAAAGGTGAGAGATTGCATAAGGAGTGACCTTACTTAGAATCGCATTTTGTAAAATCAGCCAGTAGTGTGCTGACTAATGTTTAACCACTGGATCTCAGGGAAAAAACAAAGGGCCCTCAGCTCCAGGCAGGCAAGAATAAGTGCAATCCAGCCTGTCTCTCCCACTTAATGCAGCTATAAAACCTGGACAGATTCATGAAGCAGCTATTTGAAGATGCTGAAAAGTAAATGTGTGCATGTGTGCTCAGTCATGTCCGACTCTCTGCATCCACATGGGCTGTAGCTCTCCAGGCTCCTCTATCCATGGAATTTTTCAGGCAAGAATACTGCAGTAGGTTGCCATTTCCTCCTCCAGGGCATCTTCCTGATCCAGGGACTGAATCCATATCTCTTGTGTCTCCTGCATTGGCAGGTGGATTCTTTACCACTGAGCCACCTGGGAGGCCCAGGAAAAGTAAATAGTAGTAGGCAGATTGAGGAAGAAAACCAAAATCTGAAGTATCACCCCACTGATGGCAAGTTTACCTACCATTGTCCCCCTGTGGTATCCTCCACACTAAACACAACATAGCCTAAAACCCGAAAGTAGGCATCAGTATGAACATAGAAAGTTACAGGAGAAACTCTAATCCTGACTCTAAGACCAGGGAAATAAACTCCTGATGATCAAAGTAGTTTTTGTTTATCTCTCTCCACTATCTCATGGCCCAGACCTCAAGCAACCCAGGGGCAGTGGTGGCAAAGCAACCTGCATGAGCCAAAATAGTTTTTGATCAGTACAGCTTGACCCCCTTGGGCAAACTCCCATTCCTCTTTTGTGGTTGCGCTCTTCTCTCTTCCTACGGCTTGGCCTGGGAAGTGGACATAAGTATAGATGTGCATAGCAGAGGGAGAACTAAAGTCCCTAATTTCTGTCTTGAAGACCAAAAATGGAGTCCTGGAAGCCAGAAAGTATTGAGGAGATTACATAGAGGGCAGACCCCAGGAAAGTGACCCCATGAGATTGTTTTTTAAGCTCCTGGGCTCACCTGCTAGGGGAGCATGTGTGGATCTGATCCTAATCACCTTTAACTCAATGACCATGCCAAAAACTCTGAGAAATGAACCACAAGAGATATTATTGTTCAGGTCCTACACTGACCACTGGGTGGTACACAATTGGGACAGATCCAAATAGCAATACAAAGGCTTTGAAAATCGAACTGAAATTGGAACTACTAGCCTACAGAGGTGGATTGGAAATTGCATCCCAAACCTAACCAGGCCGATTGCTAAAATATTAACATCTGTCATAGGGTTTTATAATAGTCAAAATGTCCAGTATGCAATACAAAAATCCTAGGCATACAAAGGACCAGTGAAATCTCAATTCACATGAGAATAAACAATCAACAGATGCCAGCGTCAAAATAACACAGATATAATTATCTGATAGTAACTTTGAAACAACTATTATAAAAATGGTCTTGGAAACAGTCATGAATATTTTTGAGACAACTGGAAAAAGGGAAAGTCTCAAAAAAAAAAAAGACATAAAGAAGAAAATGTAAAGTTTAGAATTGAAAAACACAATAACCAAAATTAGAAACTCACTCCAAGGGATCAATAGCAGATTGGAGATGACAGAGGAAAGAGCCAACAAACTTAAAAGACAGATCAACAGAAATTATCTAATCTGAACAAAAGAAAGAAAAAAGATTGCAAAAATAAACATCCTTGATTTGTAAAGTTTGCCGATTTCTATAAGGAAAATACGTCCACCCTGGCCAACATACAGGTATCAATTCAGGTATGACTGAATACAGTTGGGGAGAGATGCACATAATTGGCTCTTACCCACAAACATCTCTCACCCCCCAAGACAAAATCAGCAGTACTAGAGTCTACTGAGTCTCAGCCTTCTGACCACACACACCCTAAGGCTGTTGATCTCCTTTTCAGGCACTCCCAACCTGATTTCAATTGGGTAAGGATGTACAGAGGTCACTGAGTGAGACTGTCAGGGAGGGGCCCATTCCTCTGGCTCTAAGGGAGGCCCCTAGTGTGAGACAACATATCCCCACAAGGGAAATGAGCTAAATGAGCCTAGCTAAAATCAACAGTGTTTCTCAAACTAGAAGCCCGATGGCTGACACAGATAAAAAGTCAAAATCATAACATAGATGAGCAAGACCAGGGTAGGAGTATACCCTAAATGGAATAGCAAAAGTGGGCTTAGAATTGATCTTGTCATTCTTGAGTGTTTCAGCAAAAGCTGCTGGAGCATTCTGAATACAGCCCCATGTTAGGATTATGCAGCACCCTTAAGAAAGGAGAGATAGCAAAGTAGACTGGAAGTTCCAAAGACATGGATCTTAGTTTGCAAAAGAGTTGGTTATTTAGCAAGGAGCAGTTTCAGGGTCGGAGAAGGTGATGGCACCCCACTCCAGTACTCTTGCCTGGAAAACCCCATGGACGGAGGAGCCTGGTAGGCTGCAGTCCATAGGGTCGCTAAGAGTCAGACATGACTGAGCGACTTCACTTTCATGCATTGGAGAAGGAAATGGCAACCCACTCCAGTGTTCTTGCCTGGAGAATCCCAGGGATGGGGGACCCTGGTGGGCTGCCCTCTCTGGGGTCGCACAGAGTCAGACACGACTGAAGTGACTTAGCAGCTGCAGCAGCAGTTTCAGGGTAGGAACAGTTCTGACATTCTTATACAGGGTTTCATTGCATCCAGGATCCAAGATTCAGAGTTGCTGAAATGGTTTAAGGGTAATAGAAACCCAAAGCCACAAATATCCCAGAGAGCCCTCTCTAACCTTAACTTTCTTAACGGTACACATTAAGGTACAAAGTTCCAGAGAGAACAAACAACTTTCTCAAGGTCACGTAACTAATGAGCTAAAACAAAAAGGGAGGTCTCCTGATTCCAAGTCCCGTGCTTTTTTCCTGACATCACCCTTCCTCTTACACTTCCTTCCCTGAGCAAGATTTATCTGGCCTGTGGTAACAGGGATGAAAAGTCTTGTCTTTGTGTGGTTTAGAGGGGAATTAAAAACAAAAAAAGCTAATGGGCCAGTCACAGCTGACACTGATAGCATCGAGGAGGCGTTCAAGCTAGTGGGATTGCTGTTGGGTAAGCTAGAGAATGGAAACCTGTTATGAATTGAGGAATGTAGGTGGTCCACTCTAAGACATTAGCATGCACACTGCCTTGAGAAGTGCTCAGGGCACAGCTGCAGTGTGATTTATGGAGCTGATGGGAAAACTCCATGCCCAAGGTGGTGAACATATCTTGGGTGCTCCCTGCCACCACCCCACCTCTGCAGCGTGCACTGCCAAGTCTGGCCAATTGTCTGACAAGGCAGCTGTGTGTGTGCCTGTTAATTACACTGTGGGGCACCAAAGTTCAGTGTCAGGCAGCTGCCCAGAATATCAAATGGCTGCAAGTTTAACCGTTATGCTCTAAGGGCTCTCTTCAGAGAGATGGGTATAGCAGCTGACTTACCCCTGCCCCTGCCTCCACCAGTGCAACCCCCTTTAAAGTCCTATTATGAAGGGCTGCAATGATATATTTTCATCAAGTTAGGTTAGAATCCTTGGGCTTCCCTGGTGGCTCAGATGGTAAAGACTCTTCCTGCAATGCTGGAGACCTGGGTTTGCTCCCTGGGTCAGGAAGATCCCCTGGAGAAGGAAATGGCAACCCGCTCCAGTATTCTTGCATGGAGAATCCCCAAGGACAGAGGACCTGGCCGGCAACAGTCCCTGGGGTCACAAAAACTCAGACATGACTGAGCGTCTAGGTCAGAAACCATAATGGAACCAGTGGTGATGATCCTTCTGACACACCTGGATGGGATGAATATAAATGCCATCTTATATTTCTACGTCTCCTAATGGATATCCCCTTGAAAACCAACACATCCTTTGAATTGACAATTTAGCCTGATTAGAATTAGTTGTAAGTAATAAGGCTGCTTTCAAAATAGTAAAACCAACACTTACATGCGGCTACCAATATGCCAGCTATATAACATAGTGCATATGTGCTCAGTGGTTTCAGTCGCGTCCAGCTCTTTGTGACCCCATGGACTCCTCTGTCCATGGGATTCTCCAGCAAGAATACTGGAGTGGGTTGCCATGCCCTCCTCCAGGGGATCTTCCTGACTCAGGGGTTGATCCCGAGTCTCCGGCATTGCAGGCAGATTCTTTACCCACTGAGCCACCTGGATTAATTCACAACTCCAGGTAGGTGCTATTATTAGTGCCAGTTTGTGGAAAAGAAAATTGAGACTTCGAGGTTAATTTGCCCAATATAGCCAGTATACCACAGAGCTGGTAGCTCAGCACAGTTCAGTTCAGTCGCTCAGTCGTGTCCGACTCTTTGCGACCCCATGAAACACAGCATGCCAGGCCTCCCTGTCCATGACCAACTCCAGGAGCCTACCCAAACTCATGTCCATCAAGTCGGTGATGCCATCCAACCATCTCATCCCCTGTCGTCCCCTTCTCCTCCTGCCCTCAATCTTTCCCAGCATCAGGGTCTTTTCAAGTGAGTCAGCTCTTTGCATCAGGTGGCCAAAGTGTTGGAGTTTCAGCTTCAACATCATTCCTTCCAATGAACACCCAGGACTGATCTCCTTTAGGATGGACTGGTTGGGTTTCCATGAGAGTCGGGACTCTCAAGAGTCTTCTCCAACACCACAGTTCAAAAGCATCAATTTTTCGGCGCTCAGCTTTCTTCACAGTCCAACTCTCACATCCATACATGACCACTTGAAAAACCATAGCCTTGACTACACGGACCTTTGTTGGCAAAGCAATGTCTCTGCTTTTATGTTATGCTGTCTAGGTTGGTCATAACTTTCCTTCCAAGGAGTAAGCATCTTTTAATTTCATGGCTGCAATCACCATCTGCAGTGATTTTGGAGCCCCCCAAAATAAAGTCAGCCACTGTTTCCACTGTTTGCCCATCTATTTGCCATGAAGTGATGGGACCGGATGCCATGATCTTAGTTTTCTGAATGTTGAGCTTTAAGCCAATTTTTTCACTCTCCACTTTCACTTTCATCAAGAGGCTCTTTAGTTCTTCTTCACTTTCTGCCATAAGGGTGGTGTCATCTGCATATCTGAGGTTATTGATATTTCTCCCAGCAATCTTGATTCCAGCTTGTGCTTCCTCCAGCCCAGCGTTTCTCATGATGTACTCTGCATATAAGTTAAATAAGCAGGGTGACAATATACAGCCTTGACGTACTCCTTTTCCTATTTGGAACCAGTCTGTTGTTCCATGTCCAGCTCTAACTGTTGCTTCCTGACTTGCATATAGGTTTCTCAAGAGGCAGGTCAGGTGGTCTGGTATTCCCATCTCTTTCAGAATTTTCCACAGTTTATTGTGATCCACACAGTCAAAGGCTTTGGTATAGTCAATAAAGAAGAAATAGATGTTTTTCTGGAACTCTCTTGCTTTTTTGATGATCCAGCAGATGTTGGCAATTTGATCTCTGGTTCCTCTGCCTTTCCTAAAACCAGCTTGAACATTTGGAAGTTCACGGTTCACGTACTGTTGAAGCCTGGTTTGGAGAATTTTGAGCATTACTTTACTAACATGTGAGATGAGTGCAATTGTGCAGTAGTTTGAGCATTCTCTGGCATTGCCTTTCTTTGGGATTGGAATGAAAACTGACCTTTTCCAGTCCTGTGGCCACTGCTGAGTTTTCCATATTTGCTGGCATATTGAGTGCAGCACTTTCACAGCATCATCTTTTAGGATTTGAAATAGCTCAACTGGGATTCCATCACCTCCATTAGCTTTGTTCGTAGTCGTGCTTTCTAAGGTCCACTTGACTTCACATTCCAGGATGTCTGGCTCTAGGTGAGTGATCACACCATCGTGATTAACTGGGTGGTGAAGATCTTTTTTGTACAGTTCTTCTGTGTATTCTTGCAGTATACCACAAAGCTGGTAGTATTTATATTCAAACTTAAGCAAAGTGGCACCTCCATGCTATTAACCACTACACTTTACTGCTTCAAACAAATGGTCCAGGTTCATCATTCAGCATTTCTCTAGCATCTGTAACCTGCACATATTTGTTCTTTTATTTTACTTCCTGCCTTTGGAGTCAAAGCAATAAGCATTCTCTGCAACTCTACTAAGTACACACAGGGAAAATTCACTTATAAATGGAGTGATTAATCATGCAGGAGGCAGGTTTTGAGTTGGATCTTGAAAGATATATTTTGCCTATCAGAGATTAGGGGAGTCACAGGGGTATATTATATTAGGCAAAGGGACCAATATGAACAAATTACACAGGTAGGGATATTCATAGGAAATAAGTAAAACTGTGAGACTGAGCTGTTGGTTGTATGCCTGGATCACAGAGATGTGGCTCCAAAGTGAAGGATGGACTGATGGGTCTAGGATGAAGAGGAGGATAAAAAAGAAAAGGGAAAAATAGAGTGTAATTCATGTCTGTGTTGTACACACATGAACTAAGGAAAAATCAGAGAAGCCAATGATTATTTTTGATGACCAGTTTTCTCCCCTCCCTTCTTCCACCATAACTATGTCCCCATCATATGAATAACTCACTGCTAAGCAAAGGCCTTATGCTGCTGCATTTACAATTCCCTGCAAGTTCAAATCTAAGTAATTAACATTTTTTTGTTCCCCTCAAAACAGTATTAAGCTTCTTATAGAATTCTAATAACTAGCTTAATACTCTAGCTTACTGAACGCCCCTTGAAAGGTAGCCACAGTAGTGTATCTTTCACAATTTTTTTCTTTCTTTTTTTTTTTTTAAATTGTGAAAGTATGATAACACACTTACAGGGGACTTGGAAAATACAGAGTAAAGTTACATATGGTTCCACTATATATTATAATTATTTCTTTAAATAGATAAATTAAGATTTTTAGTTGGATTTTCAATATTAAATTTGAACAAGATTAAACTTTCAAAACGGAGAAGGCACTGGCGACCCACTCCAGTACTCTTGCCTGGAAAATCCCATGGACAGAGGAGCCTGGTGGGCTGCAGTCCATGGGGTTGCTAAGAGTCGGACACGACTGAGCAACTTCCCTTTCACTTTTCACTTTCATGCATTGGAGAAGGAAATGGCAACCCACTCCAGTGTTCTTGCCTGGAGAATCCCAGGGACGGGGGAGCCTGGTGGGCTGCCGTCTATGGGGTCACACAGAGTCGGACACGACTGACGCGACTTAGCAGCAGAAGCAGCAGCAGCAGCAGCAGCAAACTTTCAAAAATTAATAGAATGAATAGACAGAAAAGTAGAAGGATATAGTAGACCTGAAAAGCACTATGAACCAATTTAACATAATCAAGTTTTATACAATTTTCACACAACAGCAGGATACAAATTCTATTCAAGTTCCTATAGACTATAAACCAGGAACATATCCAGGGACATAAAATAAGCTGCAAAAATTTCATGGTCCAAAGGTATTGAAATCATACAGAGTCTGATCTCTTATCACTGTGGAATTATGTTAGAAATCAGTATCAAAAGATATTTGAGAATAATCCACATATTTTCAAGTGCAATGTGACATTTACCAAGAGAGATCTTTGACTTAGCCATTGAAAGCCTCAATAAACTTAAAAGGCTGAAAAAACACAGAAGGTGATTACAGACAAGAGAGCATTTAAATGAGAAATTAAAAGCCAAATGAGAAATTAGTATCAAAGATACTTTAAAAAACTCATGTATTTGGAAATTAAATGTCCACTTTTAAATGATGGGTGTATCTAAGAAGCCATAACAAGGAAAATTAGAAAATATTTGTAACAGAATAAAAATGAAAAGAGTTTATTAGAATTTGTTACATGCAGCTAAAACTGTCCAATGCAACTAAATGCAATATGGAATCTTAAATAGGGTATGAAAACAAATAATGGACACTAGCATAAAATTTTGTGAAATTTGAACAAAATCTGTACTTTAGTTAATAATACTGCATCACATGTTAATTTCCTGGGTTTTTTTTTTTACAACACTGTGTTTCTTCACATTCTCAGAATTGAAGTAGAAGTTTCAAGCCTCATGTCAATGTATGGCAAAACAAATACAATATTGTAAAGTTAAAAAAAAAATAAACTAATTAAAAAAAATCACTAAGATAATAAGCTTTCTAGACTTTTAGCAGTAATACTAAATGCCAGAATAAATGGAACTATATCAAAGTCTTGAGTGAATATAAATTAGAAATCTAGCATTCTATTCATACTTAGTCAAACAAGTGACTTTAAAGCTTACTTCCTTTTGATACCTCCAACTCTTCTTTTTGTCCTTTTTAAAATCTGAGACGTGATTTATACAGAATAAAATACACCTTCTGTCATGTTAGATCTATGAGTGTTGACAAAGCACCAACAAAATCAATATGTTAATAAAAAATAGTTCTGTCACCTTTCAAACGTCCTTCCTGCTCGCCCTTTTGTAGTCAACCCCTGTTCCCATCCCACAGCTCCTGGTAACCACTCATCTATTTTCTGCCCTTATAGCTTAGCCTCTTCTAGAATGTCACATAAGTGGAATCAGACAATATATAGCAATTTGAACCCGACTACTTTTACTTCACATAAGGCACTGGAGTTTCATCCATATTGTTGTGTGAATCGGGAGTTTGCTCATTTTTATTGCTGAGTAGTAGTCCATTTTACAGATGTACTACAATTTTTTTAACTATTCACCAGTTGCAAGATGTCTGGATTGTTTCCAGTTTTCAGCAATTATGAATAAAGCCACTAGAAACATTTATATACAGGTTTTTATGTGAATATAAAGTTTCACTTCACTTAAGTAAATACTGATCTGATAAAAGGTTTGTACCCAGAATGTATAAAGAACTCTGAAAATTCAATAATAAGGAGAAAAAAGTAACCCAATTCTTAAAAAGGCAAAATATTTGAACAAATACTTCACCAAAGAAGATATATGGATAGCAAATAAGCACATGAAAAGATACTCCGTATCATAAGTGGTTAGATAAATATAAATTAAAACCAAAATAATATGCCACTATGTATCTATTAGAATATTAAAATGCTTAAAGCCTAATAATACCAAATGCTGATGAGGCTGCAGAGCAATGGAAACTGAAACATTGCTGATGGCAATGCAAAATGGTACAGTCACTTCGGAAAAGTTTAGCAGTTTCTAATAAAGTTAAACATAAACAGACCATAAGATCCAGTAATCCTGTGGTCAGGGATTTATTCACGTGTCTTTTAATAACATTTTTTTAGGATGAAATTTTTTTTCCTGCCTTCTTACTCAGAATGGAGTGAATAGAATCTATCTTATACAACTTTATGGACTTAAGTGCTGGGAATACGTATAGACAGAGAGGAAAGACAGTTCCTAGTCTTAAAGGAGGAGATGTGCTTGGGGCTTTGGTGGTCCACACAGCTGTTTTCCTTTTCATTCAATGGCCTCAGACTGCTGAGCTTTTTTGGGTTTTTGTCTATGTCTTTTAAAATTCTACTCCTCCCTTGCATTCCAAGCTTTGGCTATTATTTCTTCTGGCTCTCAATGGACCTGCTGCTAATAGCCTCTCATCTAATTTGCTGTGGGCCAGCAGGCCAGATGATGAAGTCTATTAGAACTGTGTACCAAATAAGGTTACTGATTAAAGACAGATCTGCCTGCCTCTCCTGGTGCTTCTCCTACAGGGTAAAGTCCATGGCCTCTGTGATAGTTCTTTCCAACTCTCAAAGGCCTTCTTTGTTTCTTTCCAGGTTCTGGCCATCTTCCAGAGAGGCCCAGTTAAGATTGCTAGAAGTCCAAACTATAGATAAAGGGGCTGTGACCAGAGCTGACATCTATTTAGTCTGATCTGGTCAAATTTTGCTCATCTCCATGCTAGGCAGAAGGATGAGTGAGCCTTATCATCTAAAGGAACTAAGTTTGCATAAACTTAGAGTTAGCGACAGAATAATAGAGAACAAGCCATAACCCATCCAACACAAAGAGCAAAAGCAAGGTCTGTTAGAACAAGAAAATGAGGAAAGATAAAATATATGCCGAGTTCAGCCTCCTACACTCAGAAGTCTCTATTTCTCATTGAGACTACTATATTTCAAAGAAAGGGCAAATTTTCTTAAAGTGCACATATCCCACTTTTAACCATCTTGAATGCAAAGTCATTCAGCACAAGCATCAGCATCGCGCTATAATGTGCAACTGTCCCCTTAGATTTGAATGGCTTTGTGACCTCACAGAAGGGCTGAATCACACCTAAAACTGAACTGTTTTAAGAGATGCTTTTTTTTCCCTCTCTCCCATCTTTCTCCAATTAGAGGAGAGTAAGTCTTCAGAAAATAAAGTTAAAGAAACCATTTACATTCTAAAGCAATCTCTGCTCTACCTAACCCATTTAGACCTTCTGTTGTCTTTAAAAAAAACAGCAGCCTTTGGGAAAGGTTTGCTAGAAAAAGGAATATAAGAACTCATCTGTGCTTTGTGCCAAATACATTGTCTCAAATACACCAGTGATTTCCATTGCAAAGAAGGGTTCAATCACTTGCCGAATAAAATAATTTTCCACCGCACAGGAAATGAGGAGATTGGATATTCTATCAGATGGGCAACTGAACAAACAGGGCTCCAGGTGGCTAATGTCACAGGGATAAAGGCACACAGGGGAATAAGGAGGCTTTGGGGCTTCAGTGGCCTTCTCTTCATCAACAAACAACACAATGTAATTGCATTTTCACCATGATAGCAGCACTTTCCCAACGAACCCCCAGATAATAATCTATTCTAATATAATATAGATTCCTTAGGAGGACACAATTTATTGGGACACTGAGCTATTTAATTTTTTTTCTTTTAATTATGTCTCTTTAACCTTAGTCTTTAAAAAAAAAATTACTCTTTCCTGGGCAGTTCCAGGCAAAGGTACCAAAGACTGAAAGAAATAAAGCTCTGTTATTTCTATGAAAGACTTTAAAAGGTTGAGAAAATTATTTTGTCAGTTTGATTTTAATGAAAATTGACGATGCCATTTTCCCTTCTGAGAAGCATCATTTCCAAGCTCTGCTTCTGATGTAATTGCATGCTTTTTAAAAAAATCTTTAAATGACTCTGTGTCAGTGAAGTGACTTATCACGTTCACCACTCATAAAAAATGGTTCATTCCTGTTATCTGCATTTAGGTAACTCTCTACACAACATCGAGTTCATTCTATTAAATAACACAATATTTTATACTTGGGGGAGCAGCTATAATTTTTTTCTGGGTTGAGTATTGCACTGGTGATGGCATGCCTTTCTTCAAACATTCTAAGGAAATATGTATCATCAGTTCTCTTAGTGTGGTTGTATTTTGATATCATGATTATGTTTTTGTAAAAAATCCTTATATTTTAGAGACATATACTGAAATATTTGTATATTAAAGGATAGAACATCTGGGATTTCCTTCAAAATTATATGGTGAAAATGGGACATGTAGATGAAACAAGAGTGGTTATAAGATCACAACTGCGACAGCAGGCTGACGGCTACAAAAGGAATCAGCAATAGTTCTGTTTACTGTATATGTTTAACATTTTTCATAATAAAAAGTCAAAAACCTTTCATCATCCTAAGAGAAGCAGCAACTCTTCAATCTGTCTTTCAAAACCTTCATTAAGCTTTGCATTTGTGAGGTTAATTTTTAAACCTAATTGCCCCCTATTTTTATTCATGTAACCCACGCCCCAATCAAACTGGACTGACAATTCAATGAACATATCTGGAACCTTACCACTTCTCGATTTTAGCACATTTTATCCCCTTTGCCAGAAATGTCTTGCCCTTCCCGCCTCTATCTCTACCTGTCAAATTCCGTCCAGCCCTATAAATATCAGTTGTTCCACGAAGACTTTTATTACCCACCAGAAATCTAAATCTCTCCCCACTCTATTCCCTTTGTATTGTTGGTTGAAGTAATTATTAGATGATTATCCCATTAAGTGATACATACTTAACAGTAAATTGTTCACAGAAAATAAAGATTTGGTGTGGTTCAGTAACAAAATATTATTGAATAGTTACCTGACATATAGCTCTGTGATTCATTTTTGGAGCATTATATGGAAAATATAAGTTGGTCCCATATTAAATATGCTTGCACCTAACTTCTAATCAAGAATTAAAATAATGAAAGGAAAAGCATGATATTATCAATGAGCATTTCCTAGATGCTGATCAAAAAATGAGACTTCCATTTGTACAGAAATGGTTTCTATTACTCCAGAGCTTTTAATTTAAGCCTAAAAATAGATATAGATGGGACAGACTCAGACAGAGAACAAAAGTACTCATATTTCAAGAGTAAGCATATTTTAAAGAACAGACTTTTGGACTCTGGGAGAAGGCGAGGGTGGGATGATTTGAGAGAATAGCATTGAAACATGTATATTATCATACATGAAATAGATTGCCAGTCCAGGCTTGATGCATGAGACAGGGTGCTCAGGGCTAGTGCACTTGGATGACCCTGAGGGATTGGATGGGGAGGGAGGTGGGAGGGAGGGTCAGGATGGGGAACACATGTATACCCATGGCTGATTCATGTGAATGTATGGCAAAAACCACCACAATATTGTAAAGTAATTAGCCTCCAATTAAAATTTTAAAAAAAGAGTAAGCATATTTGACACGGGAAATTTCTCATGATATAATATTGAGTTGAAAAAAGAGCAAGATATTGAACTATATGTATAATATGATCCTGATTTTCATAAGAAAAAACTGTATTTCTACATATACATAGAAAAAAAGAAAAAGGAAATATAATAGGTCAACAGTAATTATCTCTAGGAAATGGAATGATAGCTGATTTTTCTTTTTTCTTTCCTTTATCTGTCAGTTTCTTTTCAATGAGCAGTTATTATTAATATACTCAGGGGGAAGTTACGGTTAAAAAGTATATTTGGAAAATTAAATCACTATGTCATTCCTTATACTAAATGAATTAAAAATTTAAATCTCAAATGATAGGACTGTAAAAATGCTAGAAGAAAGCATGAGTGAAATTTTTAATAATCTCAGGGAGGGAAAGATAAGATGCCATATAACTCAGAAGCCATAAAAGGAAAGATTGATTACTTTGACTATATAATCTAAAAACACTGCATCACACACACAAAATCATTAACAGGAAATCAAAAGACAAACTGGAAAAAATAGGAACACAAAGCAAAAAAAAGCACTACTTTTCTTAATACATAAAGTACTCCTGCAAATTAATAAGACTTAAGTCAACAACCTTGATCATTATCCATTTCAACTGAGCAATAGACATAACACAAATTTCTCTTGAACATATGAAATATGTTCAATCTCATACATGAAATAAATGCAAACTAAATCTAGAACATATAGATCTATGATATATATCAGATAAAGAAAGATAAAAAAGCAGGCATACACTGCTTATGGACTTCATATTTTTATCGCAATGGAAACAATTTGGCAATTTCTGTCAAAATTAAAAGTGTACCTACCTTTTGACCCAGAAATTCCCTTTCTTGGGATTTATGCTACAGATACACTTCTACATGTGCAAAAAAGACTACAAAGAGTCTCTGGAGCCAGCACCCGGCCTGTGGGTCCCTGTTACTCCAGCCACATCAGACTGCTGAGTGGAGGGTCACAGACTGTGGGTCATCCAAAGCACCCAAGACCTGGTGGCTACTGATAGACTCTCCCACAGTTCCTCTTCATAAATTGGTTCTTCATAACTGTGGACTCCTGAAAGGAGAGTGAGCATCACAAATTCCCTGAATTTGATCTGGAGATCAAGCCCTGAGCCTTTAGGGTGGGAGCACTGACTCCAAGACCCTAGACAATGAGAGAAATAACCCTAGGGAGTATCAAATAGTGAGAACTCACACAAAGGAAACCATCACCCAACCACCAGCAGCACCCTGTGAAGGACACCTCATCTAAAAAACAAACAAAAGGAAAATACAAATCCAATCATCAGCAGACAGGATTACCACCTCATTCAGCCTTCATCAGAGGAAAAACAAATAAACAAACAAAAACTCAGCACATATCTCACCCAAGCTTACACAAACCACTGGACCAAACTTAGGAGGGCAGAAACCAAAAGGAAGAAAGAATTCAACCTTGAAGCCTGGGAAAAGGAGACCTCAAACATAATGAGTTTAAAAAATAATGAAAAGCCAGAGAAATAGTACACAAATGAAGGAACAAACTAAAAACACAGAAGTCCAAATAAATGAAGAGGAAATAGGCAAACTACCTGGAAAAGAATTCAGAATAATGATAGTAAAGATGATCAAAAACCTTGGAAACAAAATGGAGAAAATGCAAGAATCAATTAACAAAGACCTAGAAGAGTTAAAGAATAAACATACAGAGACAAGCAACACAATTACTGAAATTAAAAATACTCTAGAAGGAATCAATAGCAGAATATCTGAAGCAGAAGAATGAATCAGTGAGCTGGAAGATAAAATGGTGGAAATAACTTATGAAGAGAAGAATAAAGTAAAAAGAATGAAAAGAACTGAGGATAGTCTCAGAGACCTCTGGGACAATATCAAATGCACCAACATTTGAATTATAGGGGTCCCAGAAGGAGAAGAGGAAAAGAAAGGGTATAAGAAAATGTTTGAAGAGATTATAGTTGAAAATTTTCCCAAGATGATGGAAAAGGAAATAGTCAATCAAGTCCAAGAGGCACCAAGAGTCCCATACAGAATAAATCCAAGGAGAAACACCCCAAGACACATAGTAATCAAACTAACAAAGACTAAACACAAAGAAAGAATATTAAAAGCAGCAAGAGAGAAGGAACAAGTAACATACAAGGGAAACCCCATACGCTTAACACCTGATCTTTCAGCAGAAACTCTGCAGGCCAGAATGGAATGGCAGGATATATTTAAAATACTGAAAGGGAAAAATCTACAACCAAGATTACTGTACCCAGCAAGGATCTCATTCCAAATTGATGGAGAAACAAAAAGCTTTTCAGACAAGCAAAAGTTAAGAGAATTCAGTACCACCAAACCAGCTTTACAACAAATGTTAAATGGACTTATATAGTCAAGAAATATAAGAGAAGAAAAAAGATCTACAAAATCAACCCCAAACAATTAAGAAAATGGCAATAGGAACATATATATCAATAATTACTTTAAATGTAAATGGATTAAATGCTCCAACCAAAAGACATAGACTGGCTGAATGGATACAAAAACAAGACCCATGTATATGCTATCTACAAGAAACCCACTTCAGACCTAAAGACACATATAGACTGAAAGTGAGAGGATGGAAAAATATATTCCAGGCAAATGGAAAGCAAAAGAAAGCTATAGTAGCAATCCTCATATCAGACAAAGTAGACCTTAAAATAAAGAATATTACAAGAGATAAAGAAGGACACTACATAATGATCAAGGGATCAATCCAACAGGAAGAAATAACAACTGTAAATATTTATGCACACAACATAGGAACACCTCAATACGTAAGACAAACACCAACAAACATAAAAGGAGAAATTGACAGTAACACAGTAACAGTAGGAGACTTTAACACCCCACTCACACCAATGGACAGATCATCAAAACAGAAAATTAATAAGGAAACACAAGTCTTAAGTGATACATTAGATGAGATGGATCTCATTGATATCTTCAGGACATTCCATCCAAATGCAGAAGAGTACACCTTCTTCTCAGGTGCACATGGACCATTCTCCAGGATAGACCACATCTTGGGTCACAAATGAAACCTCAGTAAATTTAAGAAAATTGAAATCATATCAAGCATCTTCTCCAACCACAACACTATGAGACTAGATATCAATTACAAGAAAAAAAACTGTAAGAAACACAAACACATGGAGATTAAACAACACATTTCTAAATAACCAACAGGTTACTGAAGAAATCAAAAGGGAAATCAAAAAATTTGTAGAAACAAATGACAATGAAAACACTGCAACTCAAAACCTATGAGAAGCAACAAAAGCAGTCCTAAGAGGGAAGTTTATAGCGATACAATCCTGCCTCAAGAAACAAGAAAAACATCGAATAGACAACCTAACTTTACACCTAAAACAGCTGGAAAAAGAAGAACAAAAAACCCCAAAATTAGTAGAAGGAAAGAAATCATAAAGATCTCAGCAGAAATAAATGAAAAAGAAATGAAAGAAACAATAGTAAAGATTAATAAAACTAAAAGCTGGTTCTTTGAGAAGATAAACAAACTTGACAAACCTTTTTCCAGACTCATCAAGAAAAAAATAAAGAAGAATAAAATCAACAAAATTAGAAATGAAAAAGGAGAGGTTACAACAGACGATGCAGAAATACAAAGGATTATTAAAGAGACTATTATGAACAACTATATGGCAATAAAATGGATAATCTGGAAGAAATGGACAGATTCTTAGAAAAGTTCAATCTTCCAAGACTGAACCAAGAGGAAACAGAAATTATGAACAACCCAATTACAATCACTGGAATCGAAGCTGTGATCAAAAATCTCCAAAAAAACAAAAGCCCAGGACCAGATAGCTTCACAGCAGAATTCTATCAAACATTTAGAGAAGAGCTAATACCTATCCTAAAACTCTTTCAAAAAATTGCAGAGGAAGGAACACTTCCAAACTCATTCTATGAGGCCACCATCACCCTGATACCAAAACAAGACAAATACAACACAAATAAAGAAAACTACAGGCCAGTATCACTGATGAACATAGATGCAAAAATCCTCAACAAAATTTTAGCAAACAGAATTCAGCAACACATCAAAAAGTTCATACACCATGATCAAGTTGAGTTTATTCCAGAAATGTAAGTATTCTTCAGTATACGCAAATCAATGTGATACACCATATTAACAAATTGAAAGAAAAAATCATATGATAACTCAATAGATGCAGAAAAAGCCTTTGACAAAATTCAGCACCAATTTGATTAAAACTCTTCAAAAAATGGGCATAGAAGGAACATACTTCAATATAGTAAGGGCCATATATGATAAGCCTACAGCAAACATTATTCTCAATGGTGAAATACTGAAAGCATTCCCCCTAAGATCAGGAACAAGACAAGGGTGTCCACTTTCACCACTGTTATTCAACATAGTTTTGGAAGTCCTAGCTACAGCAATCAGAGAAGAAAAAAAATATAAGGAATCCAGATTGGAAAAGAAGAAGTAAAGCTCTCACTGTCTGCAGATGACATGATACTGTACATAGAAAACCCTAAAGATAGTATCAGAAAATTATTAGAGCTAATCAGTGAATTTAGCAAAGTTGCAGGATACAAAATCAATTCACAGAAATCACTTGCATTTATATATACTAACAATGAATAATCAGAAAGAGAAATTATGGAATCGATCCCATTAACCATTGCAACAAAAAGAATTAAATATCTAGGAATAAACTTACCTAAGGAGACAAAAGACACAGAAAATTATAAGACACTAATGACAGAAATCAAAGATGACATAAACAGATGGAGAGATATTCCATGTTGCTGGGTAGGAAGAATCAATATTGTGAAAATGACTATACTACCAAATGCAGTCTACAGATTCAATGCTATCCCTATCGAATTACCAATGAAATTTTTCACAGAACTATAACAAACAGTTTCACAACTCATATGGAAACACAAAAGATCCCGAATAGCCAAAGCAGTCTTGAGAAAGAATGGAGCTGGAGGAATCAACCTTCCTGACTTCAGATTATACTACAAAGCTACAGTCATCAAGACAGTATGGTACTGGCACAAAAACAGAAATGTAGACCAATGGAACAAGATAGAAAGCCCAGAAATAAACCCACACACCTATGGGTAACTTATTTTTGACAAAGGAGGCAAGACTATACAATGGGGAAAGACAGCCTCTTCAATAAATGGTCCTGGGAAAACTGGACAGCTACATGTGAAAGAATGAAATTAGAACTCTTCCTAACACCATACACAAAGATAAACTCAAAATGGATTAAAGACCTAAATGTAAGACCAGAAACTATAAAACTCTTAGAGGAAAACATAGGCAGAACACTAGATGACATAAATCAAAGCAAGATCCTCTATGATCCATCTCCCAGAGTAATGGAAATAAAAACAAAAGTAAACAAGTGGGACCTGATTAAACTTAAAAGCTTTTACACAGCAAAGGAAACTATAAGCAAGGTGAAAAGACAACCCTCAGAATAGGAGAAAATAATAGCAAGTGAAACAACTGACAAAGGATTAATTTCCAAAATATACAAGCAGCTCATACAAATCAATACCAGAAAAACAACCCAATCAAAAAGTGGGAAAAAGACCTAAACAGACATTTCTCCAAAAAAGACATACAGATGGCTAACAAATACATGAAAAGATGCTCAACATCACTCATTATTAGAGAAATGCAAATCAAAACTTCAATGAGTTATTACCTCACACAGGTCAGAATGGCCATCATCAAAAAGTCTACAAACAATAAATTCTGGAGAGGGTGTGGAGAAAAAGGACCCCTCTTGCACTGTTGGTTGGAATATAAATCGATATAGCCACTATGGAAGACACTATGGAGATTCCTTAAAAATCTAGGAATAAAAGCACCATATGGCCCAGCAATCCCACTCCTAGGCATATACCCTGAGGAAACCAAAATTGAAAAAGACACATGTATCCCATTGTTCATTGCAGCACTATTTACAATAGCTAGAACATGGAAGCAATCTAGATGTCCATCGACAGATGAAAGGATAAAGAAGTTGTGGTACATATACACAATGGAATATTACTCAGCCATAAAAAGGAACGCATTTGAGTCATTTCTGATGAGGTGGATGAACCTAGAACCTATTATACAGAGTGAAGTGAGTCAGAAAGAGAACGATTAATACTGTATTCTAACACGTATATATGGAATCTATAAGAATGGTACTGAAGAACTTATTTACAGGGCAGCATGGAGAAACAGATTTGGAGAATAGATTTATGGACACGAGGAGAGGGGAGGAGAGGGTGAGATGTATGAAAAGAGTAACATGGAAAATTATATTACCATATGTAAAATAGCCAACGGGAATTTGCTGTATGGCTCAGGAAACTCAAACAGGGGCTCTGTATCAACCTAGAGGGGTGGAATAGGGAGCGAGATGGGAGGGAGGTTCAAAAGGGAGGGGATATATGTATACCTATGGCTGATTCATGTTTAATTTTTACAGAAAACAACAAAATTCTGTAAAGCAATTATCCTTCAATTAAAAAATAAAATAAAAAAGAAAGACTACAAAGATACGTATTAGAACAATGTTTATAACAGCAAGGGGCTTCCCTGGTGGCTCAGATGGTAAAGAATCTGCCAGCAAAATGGGAGACCCAGGTTCGATCCTTGGGTTGGGAAGATCCCCTAGAGAAGGGAATGGCAACCGACTCCAGTATTCTTGCCTGTAGAATTCCATGGACAGAGGAGCCTGGCAGGCCACAGTCCAAGGGGTCACAAAAGAGCTGGACACAACTGAATGACTAGTACTATAATAACAGAAGATTGGAAACCACCTAGATACTCATCAATAAATTATGGTTAATTCAAACAGTGAATCAAGCATTCCTACACGCAGTGATATTAACTACCTCTAAAATAATGTTAAACGAAAAATGTTGGGTGTAGAAGAGTATGTAAAGTACATTATTGTGTATATTGTGTAAGTGCTTAGAATACCTTTGGAAAATAAACAAGAAACTGGTAGTAGTTACTGCTTCTGGGGAAGGGTATGGAATGGCTGGGGTTATGATGGGAGGGAAACTTTGCACTTTTTGAGTTTTTTTTCCCCAAAACATATTTATTTATGTCTTTTTAGTGTTTGAGTTTTCACCATATGCATGTATTACTTATTCAAAAATTAATTACTTTACAATGAATAAAAGTTAAAAGAGCACTAAAAATGTAGATATAGGAGGATAATAGCTCAAAATATCCCTCTCTCAACAAGCTTTGGGTGAATGTAAAGCATACTGATGCTGAATATAGGAAAAATATAGGAAGAGAATGTTAAGCTATCATAGATGACTCAAGACAGTTAAACAAAGATGATCTGAGAGCATGCATAAGTTAAGAAGAAAGAAAATCCAGAAAGTTTTACAGATACAAAGCAAGAAATATTCAGTAAGATTCATGAATAGAAAGAAAGCTTAAAAAACTATACTATGTCATTAGAAGGCCTAAAAAGTATGGTGAAAGAAAGTGAAAGTGCTAGTCCCTCAGTTGTGTTCCACTCTTTACGACCCCATGGACTGTAGCTCACCAGGCTTCTCTGCACATGGAGTTCTTCAGGCAGGAATACTGGAGTGGGCTGCCATTTCCTTCTCCAGGGGATCTTCCAAACCCAGGGATCCAACCTGGATCTCCTGTGGCTCCTGCATTGCAGGTAGATTCTTTACTGTCTGAGCCACCAGGGTCTGAAAAGACCACATGATTCTAGGGACACTGAGGTGGAATAACAGGACTTATTAATAAAAAGGTCACCTTTCCACTGTATTTAGAATAGACATAGCTTGCTTAGGAGCTCTAGTTCAATTTATTGATTCAAGCTGTTTCTATAACCAATGGGCAGTTCTTGGGTAATTTGTGATCAGGTATGCCATGAACAAATATGTGACTTTTTTTTTTACCCTAGGAATCTACCCAACCCATGTGCATGCGCACACACACACACACACACACACACAGTCATAGTCAGCAAGAAGTGCTGTAGTTTTTTTGGTGTTTTTGCTTCTGCTCTCTTGACCATAGTTGCCGTGCTGATAAGTCATCTGACATTAGTGCCTTTAACCTTTGTTATTTCTGATCTTTATTTGTGTTTAACTTTTCTGTGCTCTCCTACTATACCTACCCCATCTGACCCAGGAGCAAATCAAAACAAGTGGAACTTAAAGAGAAAATTGTAGTCAGTCAGAACCAAGCTGGTCAGTTTGAGAACAGAGAGCAGACAGGATCTAGAACAAATTGCTTAAATCTTCTGAAAAAGCAAATCAAGTGTTCCTAAAAACATAATGCCTTCCCTCCCATGAACACTCAGAGCCATGAAATGATCTACCTTACACAAAACCAATAAATAAAATTCCCTTGTGATAAGCTGCTAAGAAGCTTTCTAGGTAAAGTGCTGTTTGAAAGGGTAAAAAGTACAGGTTAAGCCTCAGGCCAGTGGGAAATCCCCAGGAAATCCTCTGTGGGATACCACAAACTCTTTAAAAGAGCTGGCAATATTTCATTTGGCATCATGAGAACACAGACTAGTATATTTTGCAGTACATATTCCAAAAAAACAATTTAGAGTATTGTTGTATCCTGTTTGAATTTTACATGTCCATTACTATATAATTTCTGCAACTGTTTGCTTTTCAGTTTCATCAGGAATGCTACCCCAGTAGAAAGTTGAAGCAGTCAGTAGGAGCCTTGACATTGTCTCTCCTGACATCTAGTGGATGGAGACCAGATACCACAGCAACTACAATTTTCAAAGGATCAGTTTTGGGTAAAGTGAAACTTTCTCTCTCTTAGAGCTTTTGATCATAATTCAAGGTGAAAACAAAACTAAGTATCTCCCACTGGTAAGTCTGAGCTACACATATATACTTACTGGTTAGGTCTGGAACCACTGAAAGGCTTTTTTTCCCCCCTTAGGATGGACCGGTATGCCATAGGTTCTCCTTTTGTAGGCATCCAAGAATCCCATGGACTGTATAGTCCGTGGGGTCGCAAAGAGTTGGACAGGACTGAGCAACTTTCACTTTCACTAAGACACCATGGACAAAGGAGCCTGGCAGGCTATGGTCCATGGGGTCGCAAAGAGTTGGACATGACTGAAGTGACTAAACCACCACCAAGACACCAAGGCTAAGTAGTCAAAAGCATGAGCTCTGTATTAATTTTCTTTGGTTTCTGTAACAAATCATCACAAACAGTGATTTATTATCTTATACTTCTGGAGGTCAGAAGTCTTAAAATCAAGATGTCAGCAGAGGCTTAATCCCTTCTTCAGTGACATGGCAGCATCTGCTTGTCTTGAATGAATGTCCACCTTACAGTGATCAATTAAATTATAAGGACATTCTGGAGGGGGCAGGCAATGCTCTGTAAGAGAATATGATCTTTAGTACCCCAAAAGTTGCATTTTTACTCAGTAGTTTATGAGGTATATAGGACATTATCCTGAGGTTCAGGAAATTTGGCTCCTATTCTAGATCCTAACAGGGCATTTAGATGGAATATGAAATGGCCAAATTAACATGTCAAAGATACCCAGAGAATTACTACCTACCTCCCAATTTCTCCCCTAATTATTTCTGTACGTGTGAATTCGAAGAAAAAGATAATAAAAGCAGGGAGTGGAATGCTATTTTACTAAACAAATGGAGATGACAGTATGAAAATAATTTTGAAAAAAGATGACACTTGATACCTTAATGCAAATAAGAAATAACTTACACAAGATCCTATCCTGCAAGCATATCTTGGTAAGCCAAAAGAAATAGCCTGAATGCTTGAGGGACTAGAGGCATAAAGTTCTGCTGAGGGCGAGGCCAGTAACACATATGACTGAGTCAGTTTCATTTAGGTCCAGATGGCTAGCCCGGTATGAGAAACAGGGGTTGTGAAGATCTCCGGAAATATTATGACAAAAACAAAAACATTATTGTTTTTGAAACAGTGACTCTGGGGAAGAATGTCATGTGAGGAGACAACCACTCAACTCTTGAGGAAGCCCCTTTCACAAGACTACAGCTATGTAACCCTCCACTTTTGTACCTTTCCAGTGAAGCACAACTGGGGATTAAAAAGAAGGCGACTGTCTTCCACCAAAGGAGAAAGAAATGTGGACTAGGCTCATCCATGGCCACCAGAGTGGCCACATAGAGACAGCCAGAGTTCACGGCAAAAGTGGAGAGTGACAATCAGGAAGACCAAGTTACTGGTCCCACTGTAAGAAAAGTCTGACAGGAGGCTTTCACTCAACAGAGTTTTTAGAAAAGTTATAATCAACACAAAAGTTGTCACCTCTTCTGAAGTGAGGTCATCATGAAGGCGGGGAGAAAGGCATTTCAGTCTGTCCTTGGCATACCAGTTAGTTAAATGTGGGACATCGGCCTGAAAAGCCATATTCCTTCCCCAAAGCCTGATGCTCACGAACACAGAAGGGTCACCGCTTTCAAAGCATTAAGAGATCTTTAACTACACCAAAGGGGCCCCATGAAGTTCAATCTAAATGAGAGAGCTGTGGTTTCAAAGTATCCAATTTTTTTTATAGGCCAACAGTCGGTTCCATTAGTGTTTAAGACACCAATCAACACTGAACAGGCAGTATGGATTCAGTCTGCACTGTTACTCATCGTGACATTCATTATTCAACAAACTGCTAACAACTCTATATACAGCCCAGGAGCATAGCCAGGCATCTAAGCAGTAAAGATGAACAAATTGCCCTCAAGGAGGGAAGGAGAGAAACCCACAAACACAGTAAAAAGTGCTAAGAGCCATAAAATCAGTATGAATGATGTACTACACAATGTCAGACAAAGAGATTATTTCTAAATGCCTGTAGAAAGAGAGGAGGAGATGCTTAACTCAGGAGGAGGTTGTTTGGAGCTGGAATATTGAAAGGTAGGAGTATTCTATGTGAATAGGGTTTATTAATGCTCTTTTGTTATTTTACTTGCTTACTTCAGTGCATATAGTTCTCACACCTGGGTCACTCTGCCATGTACTCTGCCTAGGGCCTTCAGTTCTCCTCTTAATCTGTTCCCACCTGCTAACTATTACAGCCAGGGTCCCTTGCTATCACCTCCCTCATACCTTTCCTATCTTTTTCTTGATGCTTAAAATCACCTGTTGCAATACTAACTCTTTGCCACATTAGAATGATACATGATGCAAGCTGCTTATATGAACATTCAGCAATTCCCTCTGACATGATCCTGGTCTTTTTGCATCAGACAAATTTTCTATAACTGAAGGTAAGTTGATCATGAAAGAGCCCAAGTTTAAAGATGCAACAACAATCTACCACCCCACTCCATCCCCCCCACCAAAAACAGGGAAAGTCTTTACTCCATTCTAGATTTAGAAGCCTGTAAATTGAGTAAGCATAAAAATATCCTTCTGCAGATTGAGGTGCCCAAGTCAAGAATTTAAGAGTAGCAGTCCAGCCAAGTACCAAATACATGTGATAATTGGTTTGCTGGTGGCTCAGGTGGTAAAGAATCTGTCTGGAATTCGGGAGACCTGGGTTTGATCCCTGGGTTGGGAAGATCCCCTGGAGAAGGGAATGGCTACCCACTCCAGTATTCTGGCCTGGAGAATTTCATGAACTGTATAGTCCATGGGGTCGCAAAGAGTCAGAGACGACTGAGGGACTTTCACTTTCTTTCAAATTTCATGTCACACTAGAAGAGGTCTGGTTTGTTTATTTTACATTTATTTATTTCCTATTTATAGCCTTGCATGCTGTGCGTGCTCAGTCATATCTGACTCTTTTCGACCCCATGAACTGTAGCCCACCAGGCTCCTCTGTCCATGGGCTTTCCCAGGCAAGATTACTGGAGTGGGTTGCCATCTCCTCAGGGATTTTCCCAACCCAGGGATCGAACCCACATCTCCCGAGCCTCTTGCATTGGCAGGCGGATTTTTATGATTGCGCCACCTGGGAAGCCCCATTTGTAGCCTGCTGCTGCTGCTGCTGCAAAGTCGCGTCAGTCGTGTCCGACTCTGTGCGACCCAATAGATGGCAGCCCACCAGGCTCTTCCGTCCATGGGATTCTCCAGGCAAGAGTACTCGAGTGGGTTGCCATTGCCTTCTCCCATTTGCAGCCTACTTGCTTCTAAAGAATTTGATATAATGTAGAGTAAAATAAAATAAATAAATGTAAGATTTATGCACCACTGGTGGTGAAAATAAAGATATAAATTACATATATTAAAACTCTAGAGACAGGAAAAGAGAATTTACTAGAAACCAGGGGTGAAATAATGACCATAACTGAGCATTCAGTTTTCTTCTGAGCATCCTGAGACCAAGACCAGCCAAATCAAGTCAAAAAAAAATGTATAGCTCCTAGTATCTCAACTCCACTTTCACAGCAATAAGCTTTTGCCTGGTACTACATTCTAGACGGCAGTTTTCTTAAGAGTTCTTAGTTAAAAGACAATTAGTATTGCAATAATTTTCAAAAAATAATTCTCTGAAAGATACAGAATTGCTTCATGTGACCATTTCTTAATACTATCTCTCAAAAGCAGGTCACAGGTACTATATCTAACTCTATTTAGAGAACCTGAGGGAATGTATGCTTAACATTTTAGTGGCTAGCTCTTAAATATCTTCAACTATTCTTTGACACAAGCTGACTAGCAGTCATTTCAAGATGGAGTTCTCTGGAAAACAGAAAGGTGAGGGCCAGGGTGATGAAAATTAAGGAACATGATATACATTTTATCACTTGATGCTGCTGGTTGGAAGGGGCAACTTGGGTGCATGTATGTGCATTTTTTGCTTTTACAGCAAGACTAGTGATTTTGCTCAAAATGTAATAGAAGCTGGAACCTCCCAAGTCAAGACTGTGTGAGCCCCAGGACTGTTCTCCAGAGCTGTTCTATTTCTGTTAGTACAATTCTGCTTATTGACACTTATCTTATATAAGTAGTCTTAGTTGTCCAATAAAGATTCAAATGGATAACTATTAATCAGTATCTCCAGAAAGCGGGACATATGCATATCAAATGCATTACCACACAGTAACAGTACTATCAACGAGTCTCTGAGTCAACATGCCCTGCCTTAGTAACATACATTCAGCTTGACCTCCAGAAGTGACTAGATTATAGGGCTTCCTGTTGAGCAGTATTTCCTGTCAATGAGGGTAGAGTACAGAGCATAAACAGCAGTGGTATAACGATGGTACAGCAGTAGTAGGTTTAATTGTGTTTACTGTGAATGAAATTTCACAATGATTCTGTTGACTCATATCTCCAGCAATTGTTTGAAGCCTCTTTCCTACAGCCTACTTTGCCTTTCAATATTCCAAACAGAAGATAAAACTGGATTCATTCCTCACACCACAAACCAGGATAAATTCTAAATAGATTGGAGATCACATGTAAAAGTTGAAATTATTTATTTAAAATGAATTCTTTCTCACTCCCTTAGCTGAAAGTGTGTTATAACTTTATCTTCTTTTTCTAATAAAAAAGTAACGTTAGGTTGCTTGTAAGATGGTTAAACATACTTTATTAGTTCAGTTCAGTTCAGTCGCTCAGTCGTGTCCGACTCTTTGCTACCCCATGAACCGCAGCACGCCAGGCTTCCCTGTCATCGCCGACTGCCAGAGTCTACCCAAACCCATGTCCATCGAGTCAGTGATGCCATCCAGCCATCTCATCCTCTGTCGTCCCCTTCTCCTGCCCTCAGTCTTTCCCAGCATTAGGGTCTTTTCAAATGAGTCAACTCTTCGCATGAGGTGGCCAAAGTATTGGAGTTTCAGCTTCAACATCAGTCCTTCCAATGAACAGCCAGGACTGATCTCCTTTAGGATGGACTGGTTGGATCTCCTTGCAGTCCAAGGGACTCTCAAGAGTCTTCTCCAACACCACAGTTCAAAAGCATCAATCCTTCGGCACTCAGCTTTTTTTATAGTCCAACTCTCACATCCATACATGACTATTGGAAAAACCACAGCCTGGACTAGACGGACCTTTGTTGGCAAAGTAATATCTCTGCTTTTTAATATGCTGTCTAGGTTGGTCATAACTTTCCTTCCAAGGAGTAAGCATCTTTTAATTTCATGGCTGCAGTCACCATCTGCAGTGATTTTGGAGCCCAGAAAAATAAAGTCAGCCACTGTTTCCACTGTTTCCCCATCTATTTGCTATGAAGTGATGTGACTGGATGCCATGATCTTAGTTTTCTGAATGAAGAGCTTTAAGCCAACTTTTTCATTCTCCATTTTCACTTTCATCAAGAGGCTCTTTAGTTCTTCTTCACTTTCTGCCATAAGGATGGTGTCATCTGCATATCTGAGGTTATTGATATTTCTCCTGGCAATCTTGATTCCCACTTGTGCTTCCTCCAGCCCAGCATTTCTCATGATGTACTCTGCATATAAGTTAAATAAGCAGGGTGACAATATGCAGCTTTGACGTACTCCTTTTCCTATTTGGAACCAGTCTGTTGTTCCATGTCCAGTTCTAACTGTTGCTTCATAACCTGCATACAGGTTTCTGAAGAGGCAGGTCAGGTGGTCTGGTATTCCCATCTACTTCAGAATTTTTCACAGTTTATTGTGATCCACACAGTCAAAGGCTTTGGTATAGTCAATAAAGCAAAAATAGATGTTTTTCTGGAACTCTCTTGCTTTTTTGATGATCCAGCGGATGTTGGCAATTTGATCTCTGGTTCCTATGCCTTTCCTAAAACCAGCTTGCACACCTGGAAGTTCACGGTTCACATATTGCTGAAGCCTGGCTTGGAGAATTTTGAGCACTACTTTACTAGTGTGTGAGATGAGTGCAATTGTGCGGTAGTTTGAGCATTCTTTGGCATTTCCTTTCTTTGGGATTGGAATGAAAACTGACCTTTTCCAGTCCTGTGGCCACTGCTGAGTTTTCCAAATTTGCCAGCATATTGGGTGCAGCACTTTCACAGCATCGTCTTTAGGATTTGAAATAGCTCAACTGGGATTCCATCACCTCCACTAGCTTTGTTTGTAGTGATGCTTCCTAAGGCCCACTTTACTCCACATTCCAGGATGTCTGGCTCTAAAAAACTGTAATTAATAATTACAAAGTTAATCAGGAAGAACAAACAAGTAAGAATATTAAAAAAAAAAAAAGTCTGAAAAATAAGAGCTCCTGAGAGGAGCCACTAGACTCATCTGATAATAAAATATACTATAAAGTCTCTATAAATAGAATGATAAGAGAGACCAATAACAGAATATAAAATCTAGAAAGAGACCCAATTTCATATGCAAATTTAGTTTAAAATAAAAGTGGCAAATCTTCAAATCAGAGAGGAAAACATTGGTTTTGTTGTTCAGTTGCCAAGTTATGTCTGACTCTTTGTGACCTCATGGACACTGTTTGTGTCCATGCAGCACACCAGACTCCTCTGTCCTCCACTATCTTCCAGAGTTTACTTAAATTCATGTCAATTGAGTCAGTGATGCCATCTAACCATTTCATCCTTTGTCACCCCCTTCTCCTTTTACCTTCAATCTTTCCCAGCATCAGGGTCTTTTCCAAAGAGTCTGCTCTTCACCTCAGCTGACCAAAGTACTGGAGCTTCAGCTTCAGCATCAGTCCTTCCAATGAATATTCAGGGTTGATTTCCTTTGAGATTGATTAGTTTAATCTCCATGCAGTCCAAGGGACTCTCAAGAGTCTTCTCCAGCTCCACAATTCGAATGCATCAGTTCTTCAGCACTCAGCCTTCTCTGTAGTCTCTCACATATGTACATGACTACTGGGCTTACTAATAAATTATATTGGGATAACTAGAGAGCCATAAGGAAAAAAGATAAAATTGGATCTATTCTTCATGCCATAAACAAGATAAATTCCAACTGAATCAGAAATTTAAATGAAGCAAGCAAGCAAACATTTATCAGTACAGAAAATATTGGTGATTTCCTCTATAACCCAAGAATGAGGAAATCTCTCCTATGACTCAAAATCCAAAAGCAAAAAGGGAATATAAATTTAATGACATAGAAACCTTTAAAACTTGCATGTCAGAAAAAAAAAACACATAAGCAAAGTAAAAAGATATAAGATAGAAGACATTAACATCCTGTCTAGACGCTTGAGAATGGAACAACTTGTCCTACTAGACTCTAAGGCATCTAAGACTACTAGGATCATTGAAAAGCAGCTACATTCCAGTTAAAAAAAAAAAACAAGGACAAAAAAAGATTACTGGAATCTTGTCAGATTGAATGGTCTCAATCTGCAAAGATGGGATAATTACAGTCAGTGAAAATATTAGCTGCAGTAGATTGAAATCCATCAAATATATTTAAATCCAAGGGTTCATGATTAGGTTAAGGGAAAAACAACTGGTCATTGTTGAAGGATGCTAGTAAACCAATTCATTATTTTGAAAAATGGTAAACAAAGGGAAGAATTCATGTATTTTATCCAGCTTTTCCCATAAACACTGGACCTCAGCATAACCAAAGAGTAGATAGAAGGGACTTGTATTCTCTATAAAAATATTCCAGCTAATAAATGAAGAATGAATGTTAGGACATCATCATTTTGCAACCCTTAATGAGTTAATATATCTAAGGTATTGATCATAAGTGGTGGGTGGCTAATACTCTAAAAGAGACAACCAGACCTTAGGTGCTTTCTGATAAAAAAAAAATCAAGAAAAATCATACAGTGGGAAAGTCTTCAGAACAAAGGATTCAGTTTCTTCAACAAATAACAATAAATTAAGAAATAAAGAAGAAACATACAAATTAAATCAATGAAGACACCTAGGAAATAATCGCACTGTATGGTCCTCTTTTAAATCTTGAGGCAAACAAGCAGTGTAAGAAAATGGTACTTATGAGACAACTGGACATACGAACACTAACCTGATATTTGATTATATTAAGAAACTATAATACCATAGGTAAAATAACAGTACTGTGATTTTAAGTGTCCTTATCTTTTAGAGACACATAATGAGATGTCACTGATGAACTTTCTTTAGTCAAATTTAATTTATCAAAATATTATTTGCCTTGAAATTATATAAGTGGAGAGAAATGGGTGAGTATAGAAATGAAACAAGATTGGCCATGAGTTGATAATTGTTGATGCAGATAATGAGTTCAGTTCAGTTCAGTCGCTCAGTTGTGTCCGACTCTTTGCGACCCCATGAATCACAGCACTCCAGGCCTCTCTGTCCATCACCAACTCCTGGAGTCTACCCAAACCCATGTCCATCGAGTCGGTGATGCCATCCAGCCATCTCATCCTCTGTCGTCCCCTTCTCCTCCTGCCCCCAATCCTACCCAGCATTAGGGTCTTTTCCAATGAGTCAACTCTTCGCATGAGGTGGCCAAAGTATTGGAGTTTCAGCTTCAACATCAGTCCTTCCAATGAACACCCAGGATTGATCTCCTTTAGGATGGATTGATTGGATCTCCTTGCAGTCCAAGGGACTCTCAAGAGTCTTCTCCAACACCACAGTTCAAAAGCATCAATTCTGTAGCGCTCAGCTTTCTTCACCGTCCAACTCTTACATCCATACATGACCACTGGAAAAACCATAGCCTTGACTAGACGGACTTTTGTTGGCAAAGTAATGTCTCTGCTTTTAAATATGCTATCTAGGTTGGCCATAACCTTCCTTCCAAGGAGTAAGCGTCTTTTAATTTCATGGCTGCAATCACCATCAGCAGTGATTTTGGAGCCCAAAAAAAATAAAGTCTGACACTGTTTCCACTGTTTCCCCATCTTATTATACTAGTAGTGGTGTGCTGAAACTGGCTAAGACCTACTCAGGAGAGCCTATTTTTGAATTTTCAGGAATTCTGACATCACACTGGTATCTTGAAATTGGCCATGGTGGAAGTATTTCCACCATGAAAATCAGCATATGCTACAAATCAGCTCCCTCCCCCAAGAGTTGGATGTTAAAATGTTTATGAGCACACCACTGCTATTCTACTTTTTAATGTGCTTTTTAAATTCAACAAATATATTTACTGAGCACTTCTATGTTCCAGACCCTGGGTTAGATGCTGAACATACAGCAGTGAACAAAAAGACATCATCCCTGCTTGTATTAATTTCCTAGAGCTTCTGTAACAAACTACCATAAACTGGGTAGCTTGAAACAATAGAGATTTACTTCACAGTTACAAAAGCTAGAAATCCAAAATCAAGATGCTGGCAGGGCCATGTTCCTTCTGAAACCTGTAATGGAACCCTTTCTTGCCTCTTCCTAGCTTCTAATGGTGGTTGCCTGGCAACCTGGTGTTCCTTGGTTTGCTTCCATCCTCACACAGAGTCTTGGTGCCTGTGTCTTCACAAGGCCATTTTCTCATAAGGACACCAGTCATATTGGATTAGGGGCCCACCCTACTCTAGTATTAGTATTCATTTTTAAACTTTAAAACAAATTAAATTGTGGTTAAAAAAACAACATAAAATTTGCCATCTTACCCACTTTTAAGCATATTGTTCAGTAGTGTTAAGTATATCCACCTTGTTGTGCAACAGATCATCTTGTAAAACTGAAACTCCACACCCATTTTCCCTTCCCCTCAGCCTTTGGAAACTATCATTTTACCTTCTGTATCTATGAGTTTGACTACTTTTCCTTTCTCATGAGTGAAATCATATAGTATTTGTCTTTTTTATGACTAGCTTGTTTCACTTGGCATAATGTCCTCAGTGTTCATTCATGCTATAGCATGTGACAGGATTTCCTTCTTTTTTAAGGCTGAATAATATTCCATTGCATGTATTACCATATATGATTTATCCATTCATCCATCCATGGACATTGGGTTGCTTCCACCTCTTGGCTACTGTCAATATGCTGTAATGAACATGGAGATGTAAATATCTGTTTGAAATCCTGCTCTGATTTTTTTTCCTTTTGCACATGCATTAATATTCCAAGAATAAAACTTAAAATATATGTAAAGAAGTAGGAAAAGGACTGTAACTTGGGGAATAAAATACACAAAAAGCATAATCAAATTGTTACCAATGGGATTTTCATAAATATTATTTAAATCCAATGTTTAAATAGTCGATCTTCTCAACAATTAAGTATCCATATTATCTAGAAATAGAAGCAACTAGAACTAAATGAGATTTTTTAGGTGAACACTGCTTTTTGCAAAATAAATGTAATTGATGTACATGTATCAAATTGCAATTCACTTTAGCACACTTTTTTTCTCTTATATTCATTTCCAAGCACGTTTGTATTCTCTATTATCTGTAAAGTAACACTTGGATTGGACTCCTAATGTTCCTTTTGATTGATCATAATTAAAATGCATACACTTAGCCCCAGTATTTGTGTTGTCTCAATACTTATGAGGATGTAAATTCAGACACTTTCCCATATCAAGGTAATTGTGATTATTAGACTTGAAGTGGCCCTTTTAGTCTTTGCATTTTGTCTGGCTTTATGTCAGTATAAATCAGCATAAAATCAGTATTTAGTGATAGGTTTGAAATATGGTTATTCTTTTCATTTAATACATTACAGTGGAGGAAAATAAAAAATGAAACCATCACTAGTGGATGAACGGGAAATTGGATAGAAGAGAAACCTGTGCTCTGTGTTTCAATTGTTGAGGACCAGATGTGTGCTCCAGAACTGTGAATTTTTGGTTCCACAGAGTATTTTCCAAGGTTGCCCTTTGTTTAAATGACTTGGCCCCACATTTGTTAATTTTCCACAATTTGTAAGTAATAGTATAATTTTAGAAATGGCACTGGTTTGTTATTCTTGGTCTTGCATCACTTTAAGATCTCTGTATGCCAATCACATGTAGGTCTAGAGTTCACAGATTTGGTATTAGAATTCATGCCTCCAGCAATGTTTTCTTTTCATAGATCAGACTACATGTTTGGTCCATATTCCATGGGAAATCTATTAGGATTTGGAGCTACCAAATGGATGCAGAGATCTAAAAGCTTAATAACCTACATGGGTAAATACAATCCAGCAGGACCACATGGGGAACAATCATGTCAATACATCTTCTGTATTAATTACATGGCCAGGGATCCAGAAACAACCTGGAGAATGCTGGAGGCACTGAGTCAGCCATGGGAAGAATTGAGCAAGCTGATGGGGAATGTGTCAGGTACCTCTCCAGTCTTTGCCTGTTGGCTCACCCTAACCCACTGAGGAGTACTGCCCTCCACTGCACAGATAATGACAGAACTAAAATTAAAAAGTAAGACAGAGACAGCAGCAGCTCGACGCTAAGGAAGAGACTTGGGACCCTTGCGAGTTTGGCCTGGAGCATGCCAGCGTATAAATTTTTCTGGGTACTGTATGGTGGAAACTAACTCTAATTCTTCTCCCAGGCGACAGACTTACCACCTGTGCTCGTCTCTAATTATCTTTGATCAGGCTTATGCAGTAGGAAGTTATGTTTCAGCAACTGTGATTAGGCCCAGGGCATAGCTAAGTCTATAATTACTAGCTGGTTAAATCAGAGCGCTTCTGGAATTTAGCAGCCATTTGTGTAAACTGCCTCAATAGTTTTAGACTGTAAACTTGTCCTTTTACACTTCTATGAGAACTCAGAGATGAACAAGTAATAGTTAAGGAAAAGCAAATTCGTCAAAATAAAGACAATTCTAGCCACAGGCAGAAAAAGGAGAGTCCACCATAGAGAGAAGTATGCACTTGCTCAGTAACCTTTCAGGAGGAAAAAAGACATGCCTTCAGGGGCACTTCTGATTTTGGAATACCAAAACTTTAAAATGCGTTCCCCCAATTAACCACTGAGAATATTAGGTGAGGGACAGAAATCATTTAACCTCTGTGAATATCAAGTTTCTCTTAAAAAAAAAACTTTCTAATCACTTCACATGGCTGTAGTGAAAATCAAATGAAATAACAGAAAGAACATTTAGCACCACCATTGGTAGTCATGGCATTTAATAAATGCTTGGTAATAATAGTCATAATTCCTGTTATTGAGGTAAGTAGGTGTCTGGGCTCTCTAGGAGTAAAGGGTGATTCCTTTGCCTACAGGCTCTGTCATCCCCATCCAACTGCCAATTAGAAGTACGTGTCATCTGTATGTCTTCTTTGGAGAAATGTCTGTTTAGTTCTTTGGCCCATTTTTTGATTGGGTCACTTATTTTTCTGGAATTGAGCTGTAGGAGTTTCTTGTATATTTTTGAAATTAATTCTTCGTCAGTTGCTTTGTTTGCTATTATTTTCTCCCATTCTGAAGGCTGTCTTTTCACCTTGCTTATAGTTTCCTTCGTTGTGCAAAAGCTTTTAAGTTTAATTACGTCCCGTTAGTGTGGAAATTCCTTAAAAAACTGGAAATAGAACTGCCATACGATCCAGAAATCCCACTGCTGGGCATACACACCAAGGAAACCAGAATTGAAAGAGACACGTGTACCCCAATGTTCATTGCAGCACTGTTTACAATAGCCAGGACATGGAAGCAACCTAGATGTCCATCGGCAGACGAATGGATAAGAAAGTTGTGGTACATATACACAATGGAATATTACTCAGCTATTAAAAAGAATGCATTTGAATCAGTTCTAATGAGGTGGATGAAACTGGAGCCTATCATACAGAGCGAAGTTAAGTCAGAAAGAGAAACACCAATACAGTATATTAACACGTATATATGGAATTTAGAAAGATGGTAACGATGACCCTATATGTGAGACAGCAAAAGAGACACAGATGTAAAGAACAGACTTTTGGACTGTGTGGGAGAAGGCGAGAGTGGGATGATTTGAGAGAACAGCATTAAAACATGTATATTATCATATGTGGAATAGATTGCCAGTCCGGGTTCGATGCATGAGACAGGGTGCTCGGGGCTGGTACGCTGGGATGACCCTGAGGGATGGGATGGGGAGGGAGGTGGGAGGGAGAGTCAGGATGGGGAACACATGTACACCCATGGCTGATTTATGTGAATGTATGGCAAAAACCACCACAATATTGTAAAGTAATTAGCCTCCAATTAAAATAAATTTTTTAAAAAGTACATGGCAGAGCTAGTAAAGGGAGCTCTTTCAGGCTGAAGTGAGAGAGACATACTCCTCTTGAGATGGAGAAATGCTATTACCCTCCCCCCCTCCACAGTGCCCCTGAAATGGTACTGCAATTGGTGAGAAAAGAAAATGATGCATAAACAACAAGCTAATTATTTCCAAAGGAAAAATGAAATACTTACTCATATAATTTAATGCAGGTGGTGGTGCTTAATAAAAAAAATCCTTTCACTGAGTAAACAAAAAAGAGGGAAAACTGTGAGTAATTTACAGGCATCTAAGTGAAATCGCTTATGGTGCCTTATGCCTAGATGTCTTAAGACCTTTATTCTAGTTTACTGCTCACCTCTCAGATGCGTGTCTCTGGAAGAGCCTGGCAACACAAACATGAAAGTAGCCTTAATCAAGTGCATATGCGTAGATCGCGCACTTTGGTTAGAGAGGTGGATGAAAAAGAATTGGAGTCACTTGTTTATGCACTTGGGCAGCTGTGCTGTTGGACCAATGCCACCTTGATTCCCCACTGAAACAAAGGAAGCAAACTCTGTTTTCAAGAAAATAACGCTTAACACTTTTGGCCAAAAACAGTTTTTTTTTTCCTCCAAATGTTTAAAACTCCTTCAAGAACACGGGTAATAATTATGAATGAATATATGATGAAACGATATTTGGAAAAAGATTACCTGTGGACATGTGAGATGTTTAACTTTTCTCATTTTAAGCCACCAGTACTGTGGTCATTTACTTGGGCTTTAAAAGGGCAAAAAAAACTCCCTGACATTTTTGGTCTTTGGTAGAGATTTAAAACAGGCCCGCCGCTTGTAAAGCTTTTAAAAGGTTTTGCCTGGTTAAAGTGTGTTTTATTGCAGAGGCTATTTGCAACTTCATGCTCCATCTCACAGAAATGTCAGTGTTTGCCTTTGCTCAGAACTGGGCATAGCAACTCAAGGTTTATACCGGAGTAGCTCTGAAAATAGAAGATGCTTGACTTTAGGTCTCTGTTCTTAACCGCCCACAAACAACCTGTAGGAGCGTTCGCTTTCACTTGGGGTGCTGTAAGTCTTCCAGATGGCTGAGCAACAACAGACTTTCAGGAAAGACTAAATGCTCATAACCCTCTGTCACAGAGTAAACTGCCAGCGTGTTTTCCTTTATTCTCTTCCTGGTGGAAACAAAAAAAAAGGGCCTTTATTTTTTTTTTTGATAATAAGCTTGAGAAAAAATACATTTTTTCTCTGGATTTCTGTGGAAAATAAATTTATCTCACTCGCTCTGGGAAGTTGAACCTCAGCTGGGCTTGCACTACAGCTTGGCAGGCCTCTTGTTGACTCCCTCGAGAATTTCTTAGAACAGTTGTCCAAAATCCAAACTGTTTCCACTGCTCCCTAGTCCTACCCCAGCTGTCCGTCCTCTCAAAGATGATCTCACCTCCCACTTCACCACAAAGACTGGCCGTGTAGGCTCCTTCATTTCCCCCTTTTCTTCAAACTGCATGATGCATGGCGCTTTTGCCTGCACCACAATGCTCGAGTCTCAAAGAAAACCACATCTTTCTTTCTTTTTTTTTTGCCCAGGCTATGCCGTCTGTTTGGACACTTGATCTCATTCTCTCTCCACTCCAGGAAGATATTGTTCCATCAGCTATTTTAATGGCTCCTTCCCCATGGTCTATAAACCTACTCAGGGCTTCTCTGACTTTGACCCAAGTTATCACCCTATCTATCACCTTTCTTTCACAAGTCAGACTTCTCACAAATGTAGTCAATGCTTACTGACTCCTTTCTCACCATTAACGCCTCACAACCAAGCTTCCACCCCACCTCAACGACACTCTATTGAAACTGCTGTCTTTGAAAGTCAGCAGTGGGACTAATACTGGCAGATTGGCTGGCTTTTTCTTAAAACTCACCTTGCTTGATCTAGCCACAGCTTTTTACCAATGCTGACCGCTTCTCTCTCCTAAAACTCTCTTCCTGGCTTCTGTTACATGACCCTGAGTTTTCTCCTATTTTACTCCCTTTTAAAATATATATGGTATTATTTGCAGCACATGGAATCTATTGCCTTGACCAGGGATCAAACTCAGCTCTCCTACACTGAGAGTGTGGAGTCTTAGCCACTGGACTACCAGGGAAGTCCCAACTTCTTTTGCTTTGAATCCTTGGTTGACTCTTCCTCTACCCCTTCAACGTAAACATTCCACATTGGCCCTGTCCTTGGCCCTTATCTTTTGTATTCTCTCTGTTTTGATGAACTTACCAACTGCATATATTCACTTATCTTCTCTATGTGAATGGCTCCTTAGTCACTGTCATTTATTCATGTCTTCATTCATTAATTACTTACTGAATGAATACCACATATGTAGAGTGACTTTGATCCACTCCAGTGTTCTTGCCTGGAGAATCCCAGGGATGGGGGAGCCTGGTGGGCTGCCATCTATGGAGTCGCACAGAGTCGGACACGACTGAAGCGACTTAGCAGCAGCAGAGTGACTTTGGGCTTCCCTGGTGGCTCAGCAGTAAAGAATCTGCCTGCAATGCAGAAATCAGCAGGAGATGTGGGTTCGATCCCTGAGTTGGAAAGATCCCCTGGAGGAGGAAATGGCAACCCACTCCAGTATTCTCGCCTGGAGAATCCCATGGGACAGAGCCTGGTGGGCTGAAGTCCATAGGGTGGCAAAGAGTTGGACATGACTGAAGCTACTCAGCAAGCATGCAGAGTGACTATACAATTTGTCATTCTAACTGGGACATTTTGAGTATGAAAGGGGATCACTATTAATGCTTATGTCAGAGCACTAGACATAAACCAGATTGGCCAAGCAAATTGAGACATATGGTAACCCTAAGTATAAGGTACTCTGCCAAGTATTATGAAGTTAAAAAGTAAATCATAAATGCATCCTGTCCCCAAAGAGCATTAAGTCTAGTAGAGTGAGGAGACACCAACATAAACAGAATACTATTAGAAAGTGATAAATACCCTAAGAGAGGTCCAGATAAAATATACTGCATTTTCAGGATAAGAGGAGATTTATTTTCTCCTTGAAGAATCAGGAAAAGCTTTGTGATAGTGGCATTTGAGTAGACCTTGGACATGCAAAGATGGCGGTGGGTAGAATTTCAGGCGGAGGGAACAATACAAGCAGGGCCTCCCTCATTGTTATTCAGTCTATGTGCTGCAAAAGCGCTACACCTAAGAGGGCACTGTCCACCTTGTTAACATCCCTATTAGTTGAAAATGTTCGTATTTTAATAACGTTCTTGTTACTTCAAAGGTGAGTGATTTGTACGTTTATTACAAAAATTTTCTACTAGATCACAGGAAAATGTCATTTTCTACCAATCAGTACACAACAACAATTTTTTGACAGATGGAAGTAAGTGTCTGAGGAGGAGACATCTTTTTCTACTTCATACCAAAATGGGCTAGAGATAATCCCGAGTGTGTGCAAAGGCATAATAGAGAAAATAGTGGAGCACAAATAGGACAGAGAGTCCATTTGGACAGACTGTCAACATCAGTCTGACAAAAGCTTGGGGTGCATGAAAAGACACAACGAAAACAAACTGGAAAAGTAGATTCAGTCCAGATTGTGGAGGGCTGTGAGTGTCACCATAAGAAAATCAAACTCTAGTCAGTAGGCACAGGTCAGAATGGTTTCAGGAAGTTACCTTGGAGGACTTCCCTGGTGGTCCCGGTGTTAAGACTCCACGCTTCCAATGCAGGGGGTGTGGGTTCGATCCTTGGTCAGGAAACTAACATTCCACACACCATGCAGTGTGGCCAAAAAAAAATTTAACTTTTTTTTTAAAAAGAAGTTTTCTTTTTTTAAAAAAGAAGTTCCTTGGGGAAAATGTATAAAATACTTTCAAAAGGCAAGAACTGGGAGTGACTGGAAGACCAGTTAGATGCTCACTGGCCTTGTAGTATAAGCCAACATTTTCCAAAGTTGCTCTGTGGAACTAATGCTATTTCCTCTGGATTTTAACAACTACACCAGATAGCAGAATAGAAGCAGAGAAAGCTTCATGGTTTCACTCAGTCCTACCATCTCTCCACAGCCCTGACTCTTGTACATTTATCCGTGAGTGACCTGCTAATGCTTCATATTTCACATACCCCAAATCAAACCCATTATCTTTGTACTGAAAACTATTTCTTCTGTGCATACCACCACAAAACAAGGGTGGCTTAAATAAGAACTTCAGAAGTAGGCAGGCCAGGACTAGTATGAAAGCACCATGAAATCTTCAGGAATCACAAGACTCCTATATGTATACATTCTGCCAGTAGTATGAAAATGAATGCTAGAATTCTAGCCATAACATCCTTGTTCCACACTGTGCTGGAGGAAGAAGAGAAGAAATGTGTGATCTCTACCCTTTCAAGAAGACTTTCTGAAATGATCACATAACACACCCACATTTACCTCATCAGCCAGAACTTAGTCACATGGACACATACAAGGAAAACTGAATGAACATGTGTCCAGTTAAAAGTCCAGTTTCTCTTATTTTTTTTTTAAAGGAAGAATGGATTTGGGGGGGTAATTGGCAAGGTCTACCACAGAAGGTGAAATCTATAAGACTGAAAAGGAGAGGGAACTCCCTGGTGGTCCAGTGGTTAGGGCTCATGCTCTCACTGCCAATGACTCAGGTTTAACCCTAACTAAGATCCCACAAACCGCATGGTGCTGCCAAAAAAAAAAAAGTCATAAGATTGAGAGGGAGAGCAAAGGAAAGGAAAAGGTGTCAAGAAGGGCAAGTTTTCCAGCATGTATGGTTGAAAGAGGAATTATTCTTTTATTTGCAACTGAACCAATATACTCTAGTGTAGATTTATGCATTCTAAGTTGTTGTTGTTTAGTCGGTAAGTCATGTCTGACTCTTTGAGACCCCGTGGACTGTAACCCACCAGGCTCCTCTGTCCATGAAATTCTCTAGGCAAGAATACTGGAGTGAGCTGCCATTTCTTTCTCCAGGGGATCTTCCCAACCCAGGGATTGAACCCAGAAGCATTTTAAAATAGTTTACCCATTTGGTACAATTCAGAAGATACTAATATAGTCCTACTAGCAGATTTGATTATAGCTACACATAGAAATTGGGGTTTCCAAGGTGGCACTAGTGGTAAAGAACCCGCCTGCCAATGCAGGAGACATAAGAGATGCGGGTTCGATCCCTGGGTCTGGAAGATCCCCTAGAGGAGGGCATGGCAACCCAATCCAGTATTCTTGCCTGGAGAATCCCATGGACAGAGGAGCCTGGCAGGCTATAGTCCATGGGGTCGCAAAGAGTCAGACACAACTGAAGCAGCTTAGCATGAGCACACGCAAACATAGAAATGAGAATTAGAAAAGAGCCATTTGGAGTCCTGACTATTACAGACTGCATTAGCAGGAATCACAGTCTATATCACCAGATCTTCAAATAGGTGTTATAAAGCCCTGTTTTATTATGATTATGCTTTGAAATTATATTTCTAAGAAATTAAAATACATGACTGTCCTTATCATTTTTAATCTAATATACATGATATACATATGAGCTATACAGTAGGCAAATAATTTAGTAGTTTTTTGTTGACTGTTGTTTAGTCGCTAAGTCATGTCTGACTTTTGCAACCCCATGGACTGTAGCCCACCAAGCTCCTCTGTCCATGGGATTTCGCAGGCAAGAATACTGGAGTGGGTTACCATTTCCTCCTCCAGAGGATCTTCCTGACCCAGGAATTGAACCCATATCTCCTGCATTGGCAATTGGGTTCTTTACCACTGAGCCTTTAATAAGGTCAAGAACAAATTGATGCTCATGGTCATAGGGTTTCTCAGATGGCTTTAAGCACAAAGTCCTCTATTGGGCTTTCTAGCAAGTAAGTTTGTTTTTCCCAGACAGATTGGTGACCCCAGCTTTCCCTTCTATTACCCCTCAAGTGGGGCTTGAGTGCACAGTTAACCATGGATGGAACTGAGGTTAAGCCTAGATCCCTCAACATACCCAGTATTGATCTGCATGGGCCATATGATTCAAAACAAATTTTTATGTTTTCCCAAATAGAACTCCCTCCCCATTCGCAAAGACCAAACACCCAAAAGCACACCCAAAAGATGCTGCTGGATTGCTTAATGGCCCAGACAAAGAAGGATGAGAGACATCCTGAAAAGGGACCATCTCTACTCTGGACTCAATCAACAGATATGGGAAAGGAGGGGAGCAGGGAGTAAGAAAGGGGCAGGGAGTAGAAAAAAATGTAGAAAAAACTTGTGTGCTTTGCTTTAAATTGCTTTGCTTTGGTTTTTGGTTAAAAAATGTACTAGACCTAAACAATATCATAATGAGGCAGGTCAGTATTTACAGTCCTTCGAACCCCATTTAACCTTTCTGTGCCTCATTTGTTAAGTATGTTGGCCAAGATCACATACCAAATCAGTGACACAGTCATCATGAGGCCTCAAGTGCCTGATTCCCAGTTTCATATTTTAAATAAGCCAAGTGACAGAAGAGAGGGAAAAATTGGGTCAGAGAAAAAATCTGGCCTGAAAAAAATCTGTGTTTCAAAACAAAGCCAATTACACAAAGACATATTTCTCATCTAAACAGAAAAACAAGCTGAGGCCTTAATATCTTTCTTTTCTGATGCATACACAGAGGCACTTTTCAATGGTGAGAAAGGCAAAATGATGGATCTACCCTTATGGTCAATTCTTTTATCTGATGACACTCTATTTCTAGTAAAATTTTAGTAGAGTTGGGAAAACAAACAGGTCAAGTAATTGCCTAATATAACACAGCTATAAAGATCCAACTAATTAACAAAGGGGTATATGCTCATATAACTAACACCAAAAACAGATGTCTAAAATAACAATTGCTAGTATTTGTCCTTTAGATTCCTGGTCATCTAGATTGTTTCCCACCAATTTTCTCTTGTTTCCTTAACTTTAGATTCCTAAATTTGTACTTCAGCTTTGATAGCTGCCTCTAATCCCATAAATCATGGTGTCTCATTCATAGTAATTTTTTGAATCTTGGCTTTCTGGCCTACATATCAATTTTGCTGGCTCCTTTGACTTTTGTGTTTATCACCCTTTCTTTCTTTCTCTCCTTCTTTCTCTCTCGCTCATACACACACACACACACACACACACACACACACACACACACACACACACACACACACAGAGGAAAAGGGGGAACTCCAGCAGGTTTGGCAGCCTCCAGTGCTTTCCATCAAGCACCTGGGGAATATGGAAGAAGCACCATTTTTCTTATTCCTGGGACAAAAGCACTGTGAGGAAAAAGGCAGTGATGGGACCAAGTAGCTTTACTTAAGGCAAAACTAACAGGACTCACAGCTGATCTGGGCTTGAGGAGGCAGATGAATATTCTCAGGTTCTCCTTTAACCAAACTGATGCTTCTTCACCAACCAGTTTCCCATTGGAGCACTATGCAGCCTTCCCAGCTGTTATATTTCATGAATATAACACCACTGCATGCCAGGACAGGAGTGCTGCTGATACATTTATAACTCTAGAGTGTCACCTGTTGAGAATGGTCCAGTAATCCAAGAAAAGGAAGGGGCCTGGATTTGGCCCATCAAGACCTAACCTGCCACTCCCCAACCCTGAGCCATCCCAACAAGCTCAGACCAGGAAACTGAGTACAGATGTCCCTCAGCTTGTGTGGCGATTGGATCCAGGACAATCCCATCCCCACCAAATGGATGCTCAAGCCATAAAATGGCTCAGTATTTGCATATAACCTATGCACATTCTCCTGTATGCTTTAAATCATCTCTAGATTAAGTATAATGTATAGTACAATGTCATTGCTATGTAAATAGTTGCCAGTGCATGGTAAATTCAAGTTTTGCTTTTTGGAAGTTTCTGGAATTTTTTTTCCCCCAAACATTTTCAATACACAATTAGGATGAAGAAACTGCCCATACAGAAGGCTAACTCTACTGGCCTCCCAACCACAATTCAGGGGCAATGGACCAGGACCCAAGTCATGGAGCTTGTCTCCCACCTCATGCACACCACAGAACTTGTCAGGCACCCAGATAACCTTGGGAAGGCTTGGCCTTGCTCATCCTGAAGGGGTGGATTCCTTTCTCTCTATTTATTCAGAATCACCCACCACCACCATATGTATTGTTGTCAAATCAACTTACGTTTGTTCTCATCACGTAGAACCTGGACTCTTGGCTCCATACCCCAATGTTAACACCCATATTTAGCCCATATTTTAGTTTTGGTGATACTATGGGCTCCCCTCCGAGACCAGAGCTTTGGATCTCATCTAGTTTTCACCTTTGTTTATTTTGTTTGTTCATTCTTCCAGAATGAGATTGGGTTAATTTATTTTGATTACGAAAATACTATATATTCATTGTAAAGAATTTTTCTTTTTATTTTTTTGGTTTAAAATAACTTTATTGCCCAGGATATTTTTTTTCCTTGTGTCGTATTTTGTCTGTTTTATTTGTTTTTGTTTTCTTTTTTCATAACTATAAATTCAAGCTTTCCTTTGTCTTGAAAAACAAAACAACATGTAGCTTTCATATCATTTGCAACCTGGTCTCATTTGAAGAGACAGGTGGGAGCTATCTTGCAAGAGTAAGATTTATACCATGAATGGTGCAGGTCTAGGTCTGGTGGTACAGAGAGCAGACAACAGCATTCTTGACAAAGTTAAATCTGCTGGTGGCATTTGCAGAAAAGAAGCCCTTGCAAATTTCTAAATGACAGTAAAATCTCATTAGGAAATTCTGAAGTGTTTTACAGGGCAAAAAGGGAATGAGGTTAGTAAAATGCCTCAACAGAGTTGGAATAAAATACAGAATTTGAGAGTTACTGGAACTTGGATATGTAAAAAGAGGGTGGAGATTGGGACATGCTTACAATGGTCTGTTAGTTCAGTTCAGTTCAGTAGCTCAGTCATGTCCGACTCTTTGCGACCCCATGAACCACAGCACGCCAGGCGTCTCTGCCCATCACCAACTCCCTGAGTCCACCCAAACCTATGTCCATCAAGTCAGTGATGCCATCCAGCCATCTCATCCTCTGTTGTCCCCTTCTCCTCCTGCCCTCAATCTTTCCCAGCATCAGGGTCATTTCCAATGAGTCAGCTCTTCGCATCAGGTGGCCAAAGTATTGGAGTTTCAGCTTCAACATCATTCCTTCCAACGAACACCCAGGAATGATCTCCTTTAGGATGGACTGGTTGTATCTCTTTGCAGTTCAAGGGAGGGACTCTCAAGAGTCTTCTCCAATACCACAGTTCAAAAGCATCAATTCTTCGGCGCTCAGCTTTCTTTATAGTCCAACTCTCACATCCAAACATGACTACTGGAAAACCCATAGCCTTGACTAGATGGACCTTTGTTGGCAAAGTAATGTCTCTGCTTTTATGTTATGCTGTCTAGGTTGGTCATAACTTTCCTTCCAAGGAGTAAGCGTCTTTTAATTTCATGGCTGCAATCACCATCTGCAGTGATTTTGGAGCCCAGAAAAATAAAGTCTGACACTGTTTCCACTGTTTCCCCATCTATCTGCCATGAAGTGATGGGACCGGATGCCATGATCTTAGTTTTCTGAATGATGAGCTTTAAGCCAACTTTTTCACTCTCCTCTTGCACTTTCATCAAGAGGCTCTTTAGTTCTTCTTCACTTCCTGCCATAAGTGTGGTGTCATCTGCATATCTGAGGTTATTGATATTTCTCCTGGCAATCTTGATTCCAGCTTGTGCTTCCTCCAGCCCAGCGTTTCTCATGATGTACTCTGCATATAAATTAAATAAGCAGGGTGACAATATACAGCCTTGACGTACTCCTTTTCCTATTTGGAACCAGTCTGTTGTTCCATATCCAGTTCTAACTGTTGCTTCCTGACCTGCATACAGGTTTCTCAAGAGGCAGGTCAGGTGGTCTGGTATTCCCATCTCTTTCAAAATTCTCCACAGTTTATTGTGATCCACCCAGTCAAAGGCTTTGGCATAGTCAATAAAGCAGAAATAGATGTTTTTCTGGTACTCTCTTGCTTTTTTGATGATCCATCAGATGTTGGCAATTTGATCTCTGGTTCCTCTGCCTTTTCTAAAACCAGCTTGAACATCTGGAATTTCATGGTTCATGTATTGCTAAGGCCTGGCTTGGAGAATTTTAAGCATTACTTTACTAGCGTGTGAGATGAGTGCAATTGTGTGGTAGTTTGAGCATTCTTTGGCATTGCCTTTATTTGGGATTGGAATGAAAACTGACCTTTTCTGGTCCTGTGGCCACTGCTGAGTTTTCCATATTTGCTGGCATATTGAGTGCAGCACTTTCACAATAGTCTCAAGTTCAAATAAACTACTGTAACAAGACACCACTTCACAGGTCACACGCTGGCCCGGGGGCTCTTCTCTTCCCTCAGTAGGTGCTGGCAGAAGGCATGCTCAGTCATTTTCCAATGTAAATGCCTAGCCCCAAAGCCAAAACATGGGAGAGGAAGAGAGATGGAATGAACACCTTAAGAAACTCTGTGGAGAAGATCCCCCCTTTCTTCATGGCTCCACTTTTCCTTATGCTTAAGGAAACAATGTTTAGGGTGCCTGAAGTGGAACTCCTTGGGTGGAATGTTTTCAGGTCTACTGGACCAATCGGACACCCAGTCTACGCTTTTCTTCAGAGCATCCACCTCTTTCTCTCCCTCTGCAAATTCTTCTTCTGACTGAGAGCTATGGTCCTTGCTGGTGTGAATTTCCACATCAAGCATGATCTGCCCATCTTCTTGTGGGGAAGGGCTGTCGCAGTGAGAAGTGCCTCTTGAACTGCTCTTTCTGGATTCATTCTGTGCATCCAAAAGAATCTTCTCCATGTCACCATTGTGGATGGAGGATGAGGAGGGTACAAGCTCTAGTCCCCCATTCTTCTCATTGCCATTGCTGCTGTTCATAGGGAGCTCCACCCAGGAACTGTTGAGGCCAGCAGGTGGTGGCAAAGACTGTTCACCTTCCTCACAGTTACTGTTGTTGTTGTGCAGGGGCAGCAGCTGTTCTACTAAGTGAGACAACATTGTCAGGCGGCTGGAAGAGCTGCGGCCCTGCAGCAAGGACCGTCTCCAATTCTCGGGCATCAACACCAAGAATTTTTCTAAAATATCAGCCAATTGAGACTGGTTATAAAAGATTTTCAATTCATATCAGAATATATATAAAAAGAATATATATATTTATATATATATAAAACTAAAGAGCTTCTTGATGAGGGCGAAAGAGGAGAGTGACAATGCTGGTTGAAACTCAACATTAAAAAATCCAAGATCATAGCATCTGGTCCCATCACTTCATGACAAATAGAAGGGGAAAAAGTGGAAACAGTGACAGACTTTATTTCCCTGGACTCCGAAATCACTGTGGATGGTGACTGCCGTCATAAAATTAAAAGACACTTGCTCCTTGGAAGGAAAGCTATGACAAACCTAGTGTGTGTGTCCTCAGTTGTGCCTGACTCTTTGCGACCCCATGTACTGTAGCATGCCAGGCTTCTCTGTTCATGGGACTTTCTAAGCAAGAAGACTGGAGTGGGTTTCCATTACCTCATCCATGGGATCTCCCCAACCCAGGGATTGAACCCAGGTCTCTTGCATCTCCTGCACTGGCATATATGCTGCTGCTGCTAAGTCGCTTCAGTCGTGTCCAACTCTGTGCGACCCCATAGACAGAAGCCCACCAGGTTCCCCCGTTCCTGGGATTCTCCAGGCAAGAACACTGGAGTGGGTTGCCATTTCCTTCTCCAATGCATGAAAGGGAAAAGTGAAAGTGAAGTCGCTCAGTCGTGTCCGACCCTTAGTGACCCCATGGACTGCAGCCCACCAGGCTCCTCCGTCCATGGGATTTTCCAGGCAAGAGTACTGGAGTGGGGTGCCATTGCCTTCTCCGACTGGCATATATACAAAAAAATTATTCACGATCCCACTACCCAGTTGATACCCTCTTCTGACTCGACTAAGAATTTCCTGGTTAAGCCCTGAGGAACCCCATCCATCCAAGTTGTACCAGCCTCTGATATTCCCAGTGATTAGATTTGGTTTGCTTGACACTGAATGAGGATCCAGAACTTTGGTCATAAACAGGGTGAGAATATTTGGCATTCTCTCTCTCACCATGAGCTGGTCAGGAGGCGTATAGGCGGATCCATCATCCTCATCAGCACTGAAGGCCTACAGCCGTGCTAGACACCTGGGATCGACACCCGCAATATGAAAGCAAAAGACTTCAGACAACTGACCTGGATTTACCCGGTGCTCCCAAGAGCAAGCACGTTCAGACATCAATTTGAGACCTTGTAACAGTCTTTAGGAGATTGAGATGTGTAACACACACACATACATTAGGCATTCACTATGTAAAGTGTTTTAAATTATGCATTTCATTTTAGATTGCCTAATATTTTAGAATTTCTCATGTCTCTGATTTGAATCTAAAATCTTCAAATAGATGTGTTGATTTTTCTAGAAGCAAGTACTTGTCTATTGTGAGATAGTTAAAGTTTGAACTTTTTACACTGTTATTCTTTTAAAATACAGGACTACTTTTAGTGTACCAAGACCATAATTTTAAGCTGCTTTCATTACTCTCTATCTAGTCAAGTTAAGTTATTCAAGCCACTCATGATTCTAGAGTAAGGGAAGAGCTCCACCTTATGGTACTGTTTTGAAGTACACCGAGAAAAGGCCACGATTTTTAGAATTGTCCTAGAAACTGAAGAGGGGCTTCCCTGAAAGCTCAGTTGGTAAAGAATCCACCTGCAATGCAGGAGACCCTGGTTCCATTCCTGGGTTGGGAAGATCCACTCCAGTATTCTTGGGCTTCCCTGGTGGCTCAGCCGACCTGGGTTCGATCCCTGGGTTGGGAAGATCCCCTGGAAAAGGGAAAGGCTACCCACTCCAGTATTCTGGCCTAGAGAATTCCAGGGAATGTATAGTCCATGGGATCGCAAAGAGTCGGACTGAACAACTTTCACTTCACTTCACTTAGAAACTCAGAGGGGAAAAGGATTAAAAAATACAGACCACCTCCCCCAGCAAATTGTAAATCCTCTTCCATGATATGCTCAAAGTGCCAAAATGGCCAAGGCTAAGTTAAAATTAAGCAAAATCTTTCAGTTGGCTATTGAACTGGGTAATGGTAAGAAACGATACATATACTAAATTGGTAAAACAAGAGTCCTTTTTACTTGATACCAAACATTATCATCATAACTAATGATTCTTGAGTTCCTATTATGAACCAGATTATGGTCTATGCTGCTGCTGCTGCTGCTAAGTCACTTCAGTCATGTCTGACTCTTTGCGATCCCATGGACTGTAGCCCACCAGGCTCCTCTGTCCATGGGATTCTCCAGGCAAGAAGACTGGAGTGGGTTGCCATGCCCTTCTCCAATATATATATAAATATATATATATATATATATATATATATATATATATATATGTACACACTAATTTAATACTCATACAACCCTATAAGAGAGGTACTATTATAAACTCCACCATCCAGATGAAGAAACTGAGGCCTAGAGAAGGTACATAAATTTCTCAAGGCCACACAGCTACTAAGTGGTAGAGCCAAGAGTCACTAGCCCAGATTCTAAACCACCATGCCATACTGCCTCTTTCTAAAGCTCAAATTCAGTAAGATCTCTCTCAAAATAAACAACTTGAAGCCATGCTCTTACCCATTCTTTCTCAAAATATTCATAGATGAAGGCAAGACAAGATCCCTGGTTCAATTTCTATTCCTCTCATGGTGGTCCAGATTTGTAATTCTTTGGCTTATCTCCTATGTTCCTTCCCAACTTTGGCAATGATTCTATTTGTGATTTTGAGTATAAAGTATTGCAGTAGAGAGCTATACACTGAACGTTTGCATCCCTTCAAAATTCACATGTTGAAACCTAATCTCTCATGTGATGGTATTAGGAAGTGGGGACCTTGGGAGGTACTTAGGTCATAAGGGTGGAACCCTCATGAATCAGATTAGTGCACTTATAAAATGCGCTCTCGAGAGCTCTTTGCCCCTTCCACTGTATGAGGACACAGCCAGAGGTTGGCTATCTATGGACCAGGAAAAAGGTTCCCAGAAGATATTGAAGTCTTCCAGCACCTGATCTTGGACTTTCCAGCCCCCAGAACTGTGAGAAATAAATGTTTGTTGTTTAAGCCACCCAGTCTATGATTTTTCTATTATAGCAGCCCCAAAGGACTGAGACACTGAAAACTTAGATTTTCTGTCTCTTCCCCCTATTTTACCTCAGGCCCCTCAAACATCATTCATTTAAAATCATGTTGAAAATGACATATTTCCATAAACAACAAGGTCTTACTACAGAGCACAGGAAACTATATTTAATATCCTGTGATAAAACACAATGGAAAAGAATCTATACATGTATAACTGAATCACTTTGGTGTACAGCATAAATTAACACACTGTAAATCAACTATACTTCAATAACATTTTAAAAAGGACACATACCTAAAAATTTACCAATGCTAATATAACTCAAATCAGAATTTTTCCTAAAGCATTTGTTTCTTTAAAAATGGTCTCCTGTGGTACTTTTTAAAAATCTGGTAGAATCTATAGGTTTTTTTTCCATGCAGTTTGAGCAAGCACTGGGTTTCATGGAAAATCATAAACGGTATTTTCCAATATTTTCAGCATTAACACTTAAGTCATATTCCATTAAGGGAAAAACCGTTTCTTATTTACCTAACAAAAATTTATTGAGCTTTTAATATTCCTAGGCTGTAAGGACACAATAATGAAAAAGCCAGATATGGTCCCTGCCTTGATGGAACTTATGGTTCTGAATACTATTCAAGACAGAAAAGAGAAAGGAGATGACTCTGACCTAGGAATGCCTTCTATATATATAGATATACATTTTTTTTAATTTAAGATATATTTTAAAAATAATTTACTACTTTAAAACAAAGGTTATCAGCATGCACATTCTCTGACTAGGTGACCAAAAAAGTAAATTTACAATCTTTCTAATTCCACTGACAGAAAGCAAAATCCATGAATATTCCATTAGGGGAAAAACAGGATTTTATTCTATATTCAAAAATTACCAGATGACATTTCTCTTAGACTGCCAAAACAAGGAAATTAGAGAGGCCTAGGGCTATCCTGGAAGCCACCATGCCATGGGCAGCTTGCCTTTGGAATTTGGAATTCCTAGCTAAACTAGAGGCAATCTGGAAGTAGCTCAGCCTGACCCAAATTAGAACCTTGGGTAAATTCCTCCTTTCCTTTTTATGCCTGTGATCCTTGGGCACCACCCAAATTGCAAGTTCTGGCTAGACATCAACAATCCAACAGTTATCTCAATGCCAATCCTCTCTTCCTCTCTTTTGTATCCAATTTCTTAACTCCTCCTCTCTCTCCCAACATTTCCAGTCTCCACTGCACAGTCTGGAACTCTAATTCCATGGTAAACAAAGTCCACTTCTATGTGTCCACTTTTTCCCTGAACATTCACTCCATCTCCTGTTGCTAATTGAAAGGTAGTTCCCCACCTATAGCACCATGTCCCATAAAGCCATCTCAAGGCTGTATTCTCTTCCACAGCCTACATGCGGGGTGAAGGTGAGGGTTAGGGAGAGCTATGTCACCATTCACCTTACTCCCCCATTGCATTTTCGAAACCATGGTCACCAAACATTTTTAAGTACCATACAGTAAATATTTTAGGGTTTGTAGGATATACTGGCTCTTTTGCAACTACCTGACTCTACTGTTGTAGCTTGAAAGCAGCCATCAACAATATGCAAACAAATAGACATGGCTGTGTTCCAATAAAACTTTATTGACAAAACAGGCAGCAAGACCAGACTTGACCATAAGGATGATCAATACACTGTCATGGCCTCCCAGTGCCTTGAATTCCTCATTCCCAATGATTTTCACTCCACCTTTAATACCTTCAAACCAATTTGCCACTCTCCCCACAACTCTTATCCTGCAGATTTTCCAACTCTTTGTTCCCCAATAAATCTGATCTTTAAGCTCACAACCCCTCCATTGCCTCCCTATTAGTTTGCCTCCACTGAGTCTCACTTTTCACTTACCCAGTCTGGATGCCATGGTCAGTCACTGCACCCTCTTATATCCTCAATCTCCTTGCTCCCTTTTCTTTCCACTGTACATTGTTCACTATCAAAACCATACACCATTTCTGAATAAATTTAATTACCAACCTTCTCTGATTCTATGGCCAAATGGCTGAACACAGCTGGAGAACACTGTCTGTGTTAGTCACTCAGTCATGTCGCCTCTTTGTGATCCCATGGACTGTAGCCCACCAGGCTCCTCTGTCCATGGAATTCTCCGGGCAAGACTATTGGAGTGGGTTGCCATTTTCTTCTCCAGGGGATCTTCCCGACCCAGGGATTGAATCTGGGTCTCCTGCATTGCAGGCATATTCTTTACCATCTGAGCTACAAGGGAAACCCTGTACCACTATATATATTTGAGCCACTATGAACTCATAATTTTAAATCCAGCTTGGCCCTCACAACTTCTAGTCTATCCTTTTTAACAGTCTTCCTGTAACTCTCTATCACATTTATATTAGGCAAGACAACATAATGCTGTAGAGAGACTGCAGGCTTAGAATCCAGATAGACTTAGGTTTGATATCTGGATCCACCATTTACTAGCTGTATGGTCATGAACAAGTTATTTAAATTCTTTTTGTCTCAGTTTCCTCATGAGTAAAATGGGAAAAATAATACCTACTTTATATCTTAATAAGATTATGTATGTAAAACAATTAACATACTGCCTGATACCCAGGAATTGCTGAACAGATGAGAGCTATTAATAAGAGCTTATGGGGCTTCCCTGGTGGTCCAGTGGTTCAGACACCATGCTTCCACTACATGGGGCATGGGTTCAATCCCAGGTCAGGGAACTAATATCCTGCATGCCACATGGCATGGCCAAAAAATAGAATATAAAAAAGCTTAAACATGACCTTTAAAAAAGCAAAATGAGAGCTCCTGTTCAGTAGGCGACTGTATCTCCTACTTTGATAAGACTATTAAGTGTTTCTTAGCTGAGGTCCCCAAAAGGCAGAACAATGGTTTATGTGCTATTTGGTTGCATCATAACAAAGTGCTGAAATTCAGCCATTCTGACAGACAGAAGCCATAAGATTCAGCCTTGTAAGTTATTAGAGAGCACTCCCAGGGAAGCTTCCCAGGTGGTGCTAGTGGTAAAGAATTTCCCCACCAACGCAAGGAGACATAAGAGATGTGGGTTCAATCCCCAGGTCAGGAAGATCCCTGGAGGAGGGCATGGCAACCCACTCCAGTATTCTTGCCTGGAGAATCTCATGGACAGAGGAGCCTGGTGGGCTATAGTGCATGGGGTCTCAAGAGCAGACACAACTAAAGCGACTTAGCACAAAGGAATGAGAGAGTCAATATAAAGGTTTTCTTTGTCAAAAGTTTGCACCCCTGGGCTGCATTAACTCCTCCACATTTCCAGGCTCTTCCAGGCTACACCATGCATGAGTGCCCCAGGCAGTCCCTCCCTGTCTCAAGCCTCAGTGTCTGCAGGAAAAGTGCCAGGGCCCAGAGCTAAGAAGCTGCGGGGTTGCACCTTGTCAGTGTGTCTGAGCCCATTGAGAGAATGGGCTGAAACAAAGCAAGAGCCAAAGGTGCCTTAAACAATCAGGCCCAGAGGATCTGAACTGGTGAGGAAGAGGTGGCTGATAGATGTGCCCAGCCTCGATTTCCTTTCACTGTGCAACTTTCCTGCAACTGTAACCCACTCTTTCTTTTGGCCAGAGGAAGGGACATGGCTATTGCCCACCCCTCCAGGTCCCCCAGCCTCCCCACGCACCCTGTGCTCAAATTTCCATCCCTCCTGTCTCCTCCAGCCCACCTACCCTGGATTTTTTTTTTACCTTCAACTCTCTCACTCCTCTAATCCATCCCCCTGTACCAATATACCTCCTTAGGGCTTTCCTTTCCTTTAAAGGTCCTTCCTTTGCCTCACACAGGCTTCTAGCCACTTCCTTTTCTCTTTCTCTTCCTTCTCTGGAAAATACCTGAAATGAATAATCCAGATTTCCTCTGTCAACTTGCTCACCACATGCACTGGTCTCATCACTCTACCCAAACACCTTCTCTGAGGCTGCCACTGACCTCTGTATGGCAATATCTGGTAGACACAATTCCAGCCACATCTATCTTGGTTTCTCTGCAACAGTTGGATCTGTGGACACATCCCTCCTTACTGAAACACATTCTCAGTCCAGTTACCATGCCACTGTTATTGGCCACTTCTCCTATTGCTCTTGCTGGCCTCTTTTTCTCTCAGCCTCTATCCAGCCCTTAAGTGTTGGTATTCCCCAGAACTCTTTTCTCCTATTATCCCACACACTCTCCATGGAGGATATCACCCATTCCCTGGATTACAAGCACATGTGGGTAACTTCCCAGTTTATCTCCAGCCAGACCTCTCCCTCCACACTTATTTTGGAAATGCCTGCCAAGTAGCTGCCTATAGCCACCAAACCACAATTGTTCCTATCCAAAACTCCGATACTCCTCCTGTCACTACTAAGGTCAGTTGAAGTATCTGGACCTGAGTAGAGATACAGCCCAAGGAGCAACATCTTGCACAGGGCATGAGGGGGGTGCAGACGAGGGTTGACATGGAGTAGTGACTCGCTCAATGTGGTTCCTTTAACATGCTCTACTACTACTTAATGCACTGTGGTGACCTGAATAGGAAGGAGGGCCAAAAGGGAGGAGATATATAAATATGTATGATTGATTCATTTTGCTGTACAGAGCCCGCCTGCCAATACAGGAGACATAAGAGACATGGGTTCGATCCCTGGGTTGGGAAGATCCCCTGGAGGAGGGCATGGTAACCCACTCCTGTATTCTTGCATGGAGAAAGAATCCCATGGACAGAGGAGCCTGGTGGGCTATAGCCCATGGGTTCACAAAGAGTCGGTCACGACTGAAGTGACTTAGCATAGCACAGAAACTAACACAACACTGTAAAGCAACTATACTCCAATAAAAATTAATTTAAAAAGAAAAAAAAACATGCTCTACCTATTCCTACCAATAGGTACTAGGCACTACATAAAATGTGTTGCCAATAATTACTATCATTGGCTTCCCAGGTAGCTCAGTGGCCAAGAATACATCTACCAATGCAGGAGATGCAGGAGACGTGGGTTCAATCTCTGGGTCAGGAAGATCCACTTGAGGAAGTGGCAACCCACTCTAGTATTCTTGTCTGGGATATCCCGTGAACACAGGAGCCTGGTGGGCTACAGTCCATGGGTCACAAAGAGTCAGACAAAACTGAGCACACAGCACGCGCTACATAAAATGTGTTGCCAATAATTAATTTCAAAGTTTTAGTTCAGTTACTATCTTCTGAACTTCCCTTCCCAGCCTGACACACACCTTCCACCCCATTCTATCTCTCTTCTGTCTTCCATACAGAATAGTCTTTGCCTGTAAGTATGTCTTGGAACTGGATACACATAGTTGAATCCCAGGTCATGGTTTTCGTACTTCCCAGTTAAAATTCTGCTCTGCTCTGGCAATGTTCTGACCTAGGTGTTCTGGCCCAATGGTGGACACTCAAGAACATGTGCATGAAATGGGTGGTCAGGCAAGATGATGAAGGGCCTTGAATATCAGATTATGAACTAGGGGCTCAAATTTACAGAAAGTGGGGAGTCTGTGAAGTTTCTAAGCAGGAAAGCAAGAGGATGAAAACAAAAGCCATGTTGTAGATTCTGGTAGAATGACAGTAGTAGTAGTGAAAATTGACTAAGGAGGAAAACTGGAAGCATGGAAATCTATTAGAAGCATGTTTCAGGAATCCAGAAATGAGGTAATCAGTCCAGCTCTGTCAACCACACCTGCCTCATCTCTTCACATTTAATCCCTTGTCAAGTCAAATCTAAATGGGGGAAACTTTAGCCAGCATTGGAGGACCAATGGCCATATTTGGAATAAGTTTAGAACATCACAATGACCAGTAATGAAACCGATATCACTACAGGTCACTCTTTTGATGGTTTAAATGTTCAAAGAGAGGTCCTTTGCCACTTTAACATAAGTGTCTAAAGTGTCCGCATTGTTTTGAGCACTAAAATTTAGGGTTATTTACTAGGGCACTGCCAATAATAAAAGGATGACTATTTCCTAGATTGCCCACTTCTTGTTTTGCAAATTGCCCTTCATTAGGCTCTCATTTTGGAATCAAATTACAAGATTTTTTTCAAAATTCTCTTTAAAGGCTCATATAGCTTTCACAGGTCTAGCCCTGGGTGGAGGGAGGGGAAGAGGGTGTTAATTAGCTATATCTCTATATCTGACAAAAGCTAGTATGAAAACTGTGTGTAATGATCTTTGGCTGATCAACTCCAGCTTTAGTTACATCAACAAGGAAAGAAATTGTACTCATTTGTCCCTATATATAACTTCATCATTTGAATCCTACCACCGAAGCAAGTGTAATAAAAATATAACATGTAGTGGTACAAAGGAAGAGTGATAGATAACCTCACAGCCCAAGATTATAAGCTTTTATTTTAACAGTAACAGGGAAATCAATTCAATAAACTGAGTAAGACTGAGAACATAATTAGAATTAGGAAAGAAATACCCATAATACACCAAAACTAAATGGAACACATTTTTTTTAACTTCAGCTGTAATGTATTATACAAAGTATCTAAAAGCCTAAGAGATACTTTATATTATCTATAATAAAGTAATATGAGATTCAGTTTAATAACACTTGGATATGGATAGAAATTATTTCAATTCAAATTTTAAAAACCTAAGATCAGCAAGCACATTTCCCAACACTGCACAATAGAGTAAGGCTGTGCCCAATCCAACAAAAGAAGTTTGTAATCAAATGCTATTTAAAACAAAGAGTTATGAAAATGGAATCTTGGATGATCAGAAAATCATTAAATTAATAGAAGATTAAAGAGCATATCAAAATCCAAAGCATGACCTATGATTTTTTTTGTCCATGCTAATGCATATTATCAACTATTGGGCTGGCAAAAAAAAATCACGTGGATTCTTCCATAACATCAGATGGAATAATCCTGAATGAACTTTTTGGCCAACCCAATAGTTTAAACTTTATTCTTCTTAAATGTAAGGGAAGGTGCATCTCTGAACATTGAGCCCTAGTGGACCTGTTTTTTATCTGTTTTATGAGATTTCTTCAAGATGGGCTGCATATAAATTTATCCTGCCTCTAAGAGGTCAGTGGTGCATTTTGATCTCAGGTTGTTGACATTGTTTTCAATGCTTGAAATTTTTAGGTCAACTAACTGATGTAACAAGTAACTTGAGTGGTGGATAAACCATATACCTGTGTCTCATGGTAAGCAACTTTCCATTTCATGTGCTTGTGTCCTGTAAAAAAAAGAAACTCAGTTTTTTGACTTTCATTTTGGGGTAACCAAAACAAATGATGTCAGAATGGCAAAGTAAGATCAGAGGTTTCTTAATAATTATTTGATCTTTGTTTTTCATCAATTAAAAAATTGTACTGAGGGGCAGACTATGCTTAGTGCTAGAAGTTGAGGGGAAAAAAACACAGTCCCTTCTCCCATTTCCACAGATGACTACAATACAAAATAAGTGCCATAAGATGTAAAGCCTTCATTAGATTTCACAATGGAAGTCACCGACTGCTATTTGAAGAATAACATGACATGTCATTGAAAATACAAAAACCTTCGAGTACATCAATATACTCTATTAAAGGAACAAACGAAGGGCAGTCATAGCAAACACTCTCTTCCAACAACACAAGAGACAACTCTACACATGGACATCACTAGATGGTCAATACTGAAATCAGATTGATTATAGTCTTTGCAGCCAAAGATGGGGAAGGTCTATCAGTCAGGAAAAATAAGACCTGGAGCTGACTGTGGCTCAGATCATCAGCTCTATATAGCAAAATTCAGGCTTGAAGAAAGCAGGGAAAACCACTAGGCCAGCAATTCAGGTATGACCTAAATCAAATCCCTTATAATCATACAGTAGAAGTGACAAATAGTTTCAAGGGATTAGATCTGGTAGACAGAGTGCCTGAATAACTATGGACAGAGGTTCATAACATTGTACAGGAGGCAGTGACCAAAACCATCCCAAAGAAAAAGAAATGAAGATGGCAAACTGGTTGTCTGAGGAGGCTTTACAAATAGCTGAGAAAAGAAGAGAAGCAAAAAGCAAGCAAAAAAGGAAAGATACACCCAAATGAATGAATGCAGATTTCTAGAGAATACCAAGGAGAGATAAGAAAGCCTTCCTAAGTGAACAATGCAAAGAAATGGAGGAAAACAATAGAATGGGGAAGACTAGAGATCTCTTCAAGAAAATTGGAGATATCAAGGAAACATTTCATGCAAGGATGAGCATGATAAAGGACAGAAACAGTAAGGACCTAATAGAAGCAGAAGAGATTAAGAAGAGGTGGCAAGAATACACAAAAGAACTAAAGAAAAATCTCTTAATGACCCAGATAACTACAATAGTGTGATCACTCACCTAGAGTCAGACATCCTGGAGTATGAAGTCAAGTGGGCCTTAGGAAGCATTACTACAAACAAAGCTAGTGGAGGTGATAGAATTCCAGCTGAGTTACTTCAAATCCTAAAAGATAATGCTGTCAAAGTGTTGCACTCAATATGTCAGCAAATTTGGAAAACTCAGCAGTGGCCACGGGACTAGAAAAGCTGTTTTCACTCCAATCCCAAAGAAGGGCAGCGCCAAAGAATGTTTGAATTGCTGAACAATTGCACTCATTTCCCATGCTAGTAAGGCTATGCTCAAAATCCTTCAAGCTAGGCTTCAGCAGTACGTTTACCGAGAACTTCCAGATATACAATCTGGGTTTAGAAAAACCAGAGGAATCACAGATCAAATTGCCAACATGTGTTGGATCATGAAGAAAGCAAAGGAATTCCATAAAAAATCTACTTCTGCTTCATTGGCTACACTAAAGTCTTTGATTTTGTGGATCACAACAAACTGTGGAAAATTCTGAAAGAGATGGGAATACCAGACCACCTTACCTGTCTCCTGAGAAACCTGTATGCTGGTCAAGAAGCAACAGTTAGAACCAGACATGGAACAAAATGGTTCAAAACTGGGAAAAGATTATGTCAAGGCTGTATATTGTCACCCTGCTTATTTAACTTCTATACAGAGTACATCATATGAAATGCCAGGTGGATGAATCACAAGCTGGAATCAAGATTGCTGGGAGAAACAACCACAACCTCAGATATGCAAATGATACTACTCTAATGGCAGAAAGTGAAGAGGAACTAAAGAGTCTCTTCATGAGGGTGAAAGAGGAGAGTGAAAAATCTGGCTTGAAACTCAACATTCAAAACACTAAGATCATGGCATCCAGTCCCATCACTTCATAGCAAATAGATGGGGAAAAATGGAAACACTGATAGACTTTATTTTCTTGGGCTCCAAAATCACTGTGGATGGTGACTGCAGCCATGAAATTCAAAGATGGTTGCTTCTTGGAAGAAAAGCTATGACAAACCTAGACAGCATATTAAAAAACAGAGATATCACTTTACTGACAAACATCCATATAGTCAAAGGTATGGTTTTTTCCAGTAGTCATGTATGGATGTGAGAGTTGGACTATAAGGAAGGCTTAGCACCAAAGAATTGAAGCATTTGAATTGTGGTGCTGGAGAAGACTCTTGAGAGTCCCGTGGACTGCAAGGAGATCAAACCAGTCAATCCTAAAGGAAATCAACCCTGAATATTCACTGGAAGGACTGACACTGAACCTCCAATACTTTGGCCACCTGATGTCAAGAGTCAACTCATTGGAAAAGACCCTGATGTTGGGAAAGATTGAAGGAAAAGGAGAAGAGGGCAGCAAAGGATGAGATGGTTAGATAGATTGTATCACCCACTCAATAGATATAAGTATGAGCAAACTCTGGGAGATAGTGAAGGACAGGGAAGTCTGGCCTGCTGCCGTCCATGGGGTTGCAAAGAGTCAGACACGACTGAGCAACTAAACAACAACAAATAGGGAGGATGAAAGATTAGTCTCTGGGCAGAGGATGATCATGACTTCAATATCAGTCTCTCATTAGGGGCAAAATCTTCCAGATGGGGTCATCCTGGACAGTAGGTGACCACTTGACATGGAGTACTTTGAGGGTCATCAGAAAGGTCCCTCACTTAAAAAATTCTCCATGGAGACCAACCTCCAAGACTCCAGAGATTCTTTACTCTGATTTGAGGCCCTACATTTCTTCCCTGGTAGCTCAGCTGGTAAAGAATCTGCCTGCAATGCAGGAGACTTGGGTTCAATCCCTGGGTTGAGAAGATCTCCTGGAGGAGGGCATGGCAACCCACTCCAGTATTCTTGCCTGAAGAATCCCCATGGACAGAGGAGCCATGATACTACTCTAATGGCAGAAAGTGAAGAGGAACTAAAGAGTCTCTTCATGAGGGTGAAAGAGGAGAGTGAAAAATCTGGCTTGAAACTCAACATTCAAAACACTAAGATCATGGCATCCAGTCCCATCACTTCATAGCAAATAGATGGGGAAAAATGGAAACACTGATAGACTTTATTTTCCTGGGCTCCAAAATCACTGTGGATGGTGACTGCAGCCATGAAATTCAAAGATGGTTGCTTCTTGGAAGAAAAGCTATGACAAACCTAGACAGCATATTAAAAAACAGAGATATCACTTTACTGACAAACATCCATATAGTCAAAGGTATGGTTTTTTCCAGTAGTCATGTATGGATGTGAGAGTTGGACTATAAAGAAGGCTTAGCATCAAAGAATTGAAGCATTTGAATTGTGGTGCTGGGAGAAACAACCACAACCTCAGATATGCAAATGATACTACTCTAATGGCAGAAAGTGAAGAGGAACTAAAGAGGACTCTTTGTGTCCATGGGGTCACAAAGAGTTGGACACAACTGAGTGACTAAGCATAGCACATTTCTAGGAAGTAAGAAACAGATACCTCTAAGAGGAGTAATACACTGCATACATGTGTACTAAGTCGCTTCAGCTGTGTCTGACTCTTTGTGACCCTATGGACTACAGCCGGGCAGACCCCTCTGTCCATGCGATTCTCCAGGCAAGAATATTGGAGCGGGTTGCCATTTCCCACTCCAGGGGATCTTGCTGACCCAGGAATCGAACCCACATCTCTTACATCTCCTGAGTTGGCAGGCAGGTTCTTTACCACTAACGTCACCTGGGAAGCCAGTAAGACATTAGCTGTTATCGATAGAAATTAGCTTCTTTTGCACATGATAGGCAGCTGGGTGAGAATGAATACTTGACACAGATATGGGAAAGAGTTTTGAACTGTGCAGAGCACTTAAGAAAGACAGGTGACAGCATAAGAGCACTGGGTGATTGGACCAAAGGGCATCTAATGAGAAGAGAGGAGGCCACACACTAGTTTCACAATTTTGGAAAGGCCAGCCTGCTTCAAGACAAACAAAGCATACAAATTACTGCCTAATTAAAATAATTCTACATCCTTTCCCTAAAGATATTCTTGGTATTAGTATTACTTTTATCTTAAGCATCTTTAGCTCAGCAAGATTGGGCAGGATTTTAATGTTTAAAAATGAAATAATATGTGTACAAGAATAAAAGGTGGGTGATTATTTTTCATATTTTTAAGTGGGAAAGGTCTTTCTAAACATGGCACAAAACATGAAGCCATAACATAAAAGAATTATAAATTTGACCATCCCAAATAAAGAAACCAATTTACAGGGCTAAAAGAACCACAAAATAAAAAATAAACTAGAACTTAAAGCCATAATATATGGATAACTCTTCTACTGAATAATCAAGACAAATAATCCCATGTTAAAATGGGATGAGACACTTCCAGTTTCCAGTCAGGCACATAATGAACTTGGAAGGCATCACTCCATTCTAAGTAAAATTCTGACCAAACTAAAAAATCAACAACTCTTTTAGATCCATCAGAGAAATGAGGTCACAGGCCAAACCGCTGCCCCCAAATTAGAGACTAACAGGCGAATACAGAGAATCACAACTTACTGGGCAAAGAACCCATAAGCAGAAACCTCCACAGGAACTATTGCCAGGGAATAAAAACCTGTACTATAACTGACAAATTGCTGGAGGCTAGTCTAAGTGTGGACTAGTCTAAGAGTTAAAAATCCAAAGGGTCCTGGTCATAGAGGAGTCCCCACACTTTGTGAGTTCTACTTCCAGAAACTTTAGCAGGTTCTCACAGTGACTATCAGAGAAGGCAATGGCAACCCACTCCAGTACTCTTGCCTGGAAAATCCCATGGACAGAGGGGCCTGGTAGGCTGCAGTCCATGGGGTCACACAGAGTCGGACACGACTGAAGTGACTTAACAGCAGCAGCAGCAGCACAGTGACTATCTCAGAAAAATCCTCCAGGACTTAGAGCAGGAAGAGAAAAGTAACCATTTGAAGTATACCAAGGTAACTCTGTTCTTCTTAACAAGGCCTGCCTTCAAAATAAACTATTTCACCAGCACATAGGGCTTCCCAGGTGGAACTGGTGGTAAAGAACCTGCCTGCCAATGCAGGAGATGCAAGAGACACAAGTTCAATCCCTGGGTTGGGAAGATCCCCTAGAGAAGGGAATGGCTACCCACTCCAGTATTTGTGCCTGGAAAATCCCATGGACAGAGTCTGGCGGGCTACAGTCCATGGGGTCACACAGGGTTGCACACAACTGAAGCAACTTAGTACCAGCACATAACTTTACTGGAGTCTTTGATAATAAGAGTCTAACCAACCCAGGGGAAGGAAAAGTACCAACTCCAGCCAACTCTAGACATCCTGTACCACTTAAGGGGGAACAAAACTGTGAAGCACTTGTGAAGTTCACAGCCCACAATATAGGCTTACTAGAAGCCTGAGACCTAATCATAGTTCCATAGAACACTTGCCATCCCCCTACACCTACCACCATACCACTAAAAACCTATCAATCAGAGATTAATTATTTTGCTATTGGAAAGTACTCATATTACCCATGAAATAGTATAGTATTATTTGAAAGTGAACTTGGATTAGTTGTAAAAGTATATTGTAAACTCTAGGATAATATAAAGAAGACTATGAAAGAAAATATCTAAGAAAAATATAAAGAAAGTATAACTAATATGCTAAAAAAGAAGAGAAAACAGAATCATATAAAATTCTCAGAACCACAGAAGGCATATAAAATGTAGGAGACAAAAGCAAGGACAGGGAAAAAGAGAAAACATGAATAAATATGGTAGATATTAATCCAACTATATCAATAATCACCTTAAATATCAGTGTCTAAAGACAAAATAATTAATAAAAGGCAAAAATTGTCAAAGGGAATAAAAAACAAGACCTAAGTATATGCTGTCTACAAGAAACCCACTTTACATGTAAAGATACATACAGGGAATTTCTCTGGCGGTCCAGTGGTTAGGAATCCACCTGCCAATGCAGAGGACACAGGTTCCATCCCTGGTCTGGGAAGATCCCACATGCCATGGAGCAACTAATCCCATGTGCCCCAACTACTAAAGCCCGCATGCCTAGAGGCTGTGCTCTGCAACAAGAGAAGCCACTGCAATGAGATGCCTTCACACTGCAACTAGACAGTAGCCCTCACTCACTGCAAGTAGAGAAAGCTCACGTGCAGCAAGAAGACCCAGTGCAGGCAAAAAAATTAAAATAAAATTAATAATAATAAAAAGATACATATAGGTAAAAAGTAAAGGAACCATATATATGTACCATATATATCCAAATAATCATATGAAAAGACGCTCAATACCATATACCTTCAAAGTGAAAGTGTTATGTCATGTCCAGCTCTTTGCAACCCCATGGATAGTAGCCTGCCAGGCTCCTCTGTCCATGGGATTCTCCAAGCAAGAATACTGGAGTGAGCTGTCATTCTCTTCTCCAGGGGATTGTCCCAATCCAGGGATCGAACCCAGGCCTCCTGCATTACAGGCAGATTCTTTACTGTACAGGCCACCAGAGAAGCCCATCATATATCTTCAGTTCAGTTCAGTCGCTCAGTCGTGTCCGACTCTTTGCGACCCCATGAATTGCACTACGCCAGGCCTCCGTGTCCATCACCAACTCCCTGAGCTCACCCAAACTCATGTCCATCGAGTTGGTGATGCCATCCAGCCATCTCATCCTCCGTCGTCCCCTTCTCCTCCTGCCCCCAATACTTCCCAACATCAGGGTCTTTTCTAATGAGTCAACCCTTCACATGAAGTGGCCAAAGTATTGGAGTTTCAGCTTCAACATCAGTCCTTCCAATGAACACCCAGGACTGATCTCCCTTAGGATGGACTGGTTGGATCTCCTTGCAGTCCAAGGGACTCTCAAGAGTCTTCTCCAACACCACAGTTAAAAAGCATCAATTCTTCGGCGCTCAGCTTTCTTCACAGTCCAACTCTCACATCCATACATGACTACTGGAAAAACCATAGCCTTAACTAGACGGACCTTTGTTGGCAAAGTAATGAATGGCTCTGCTTTTTAATATGCTGTCTAGGTTGGTCATAACTTTCCTTCCAAGGAGTAAGAGTCTTTTAATTTCATGGCTGCAATCACCATCTGCAGTGATTTTGGGGCCCCCAAAAATAAAGTCTGACACTGTTTCTACTGTTTCCCCATCTATTTGCCATGAAGTGATGGGACCAGATGCCATGATCTTAGTTTTCTGAATGATGAGCTTTAAGCCAACTTTTTCACTCTCCTCTTGCACTTTCATCAAGAGGCTCTTTAGTTCCTCTTCAGTTTCTGCCATAAGGGTGGTGTCATCTGCATATCTGAGGTTATTGATATTTCTCCTGGCAATCTTGATTCCAGCTTCTGCTTTTTCCAGCCCAGTGTTTCTCATGATGCACTCTTGTGGCTCAGCTGGTAAAGAATCCGCCTGCAATGTGGGAGACCTAGGTTCAATCCCTGGGTTGGGAAGATCCCCTGGAGAAGGGAAAGGCTACCCACTCCAGTATTCTGGCCTGGAGAATTCCATGGACAGTCCATGGGGTCACAAAGAGTCAGACACGACTGAGCGATTTTCATATATCTTAGGGAACTGCAAATTAAAACAACGAGATTTCACTATACACATTTAGAATGGGTCAAAATCCAAAATACTGACAATATTAAATGCTGGCTAGAACATGGAGCAATAAGAATTCTCATTCATTGCTGGTGGGAATGCAAAAAGCTACAGTACTTTGTAAAACTTTTTGGCAGTATCCTACAAAATTAAACATACTCTTACAATATGATTCAGCAGTTGTGCTCCTTGGTATTTACCCAAAGGAGTCAAAAGCTTACACACACACAAACCTGCACACAGATGTTTATAGCTGCTTTGTTTATAATTGCCAAAACTTTTAAGTAACCAAGATATCCTTCAGTAGTTGAATGGATAAACTGTCATACATTCAGACAAACATTATTCACCACTTAAAAAAAAAAAAGATAACAAGCCATGAAAAGACAGATAAGCCTTAAATTCATTAAGTGAAAGCTTACCTGAAAAGGAAGCATACTATACCTTTCCAACTATGTGACATTCTGGAAAAGACAAAATTTGAAGACAGTAAAAAGATCGGTGATTTCCAGGTGTTAAGGGAGAAAGTGGGACGAATAGTCAGAGCATGAATGATTTCTAAGGCAGTGAAACAGATATTCTGTATGACACTATAATGATGGATACATGTCATTATATATTTTGCCAAAACCACAGAATGTACAACACCAAGAGTGAACCCAAATGTACTGATAAACTATGAGCTTTGGGTGATTATGAGGCATCAATATAAGTCCATCAGTTGTAACAAGTATGCCACTCTGGTTGGGGATGTTGACAGTGGAGGAGGCTGTGCATGTGTGGGAAAGTAGTTGAAACAGTAACAATATAGAGGAAATAATAAATAAAGAGGGTATTGTGTAATAAGATCCTTGTGCTGTTAATAGTAAGGACAGAATAATTTGTTGACTTTATTTAAAAAAGTATATTTAAGTATGCATCATAAAATGTTGAAACACCTTAAAGAGACAAAAATATAATACATAGCTTTAAAACCAGAAGAAGAAATAAAGGGAACAAGGAAAACTTAATAATCCACCAGAATGTTGGAAAGTGGAGGTGGAGGGAATAAAAGAAGCAAGAAAAAATCTGTTGGTAAGCAGAACCTAAATTAAGTGAAAGAAGCAAGTTTCAAAAATATGTATATCCATATATATATATAGTATATATAATATATATAAAATAATACAATTCATATGAAGTTTTAAAAGCCCAGAAAACAATACTTCTTATTGTTTCTGGGTACCTAAATGATATATTCAAAATTTGTGATAGCAATTATCTCTGTAAAGGAAGGAGAATGAAATCAAGAAAGGATAGATATATAGGGTCTCTCAACTTTTTACGTTTTTATTTCTATTTTATAAATGTTTTTTAATATTAAAACATAATATCAAGATTTTATGAAGCTGGGTGGTGGGTGCCCAGGCATTCATTATTTAATTATTTATTCTTGTCTTTATGTTAGAAATAATTCCTACCTTAAAAAATAGGTTTACAAAGAAGAGCTAGACATAAAAAAACACATATGTAGGAAAAAAACTTATGGTAACAAAAGGGGGTAGTAGTGGAGAGGAGAGAGATAAATTAGGACTTTGGGAATAACATATACAGACTTCCCAGGTGGCTCAGTGGTAGAGAATCTGCTTGCCAATTTAGGAGACACAGGTTCAATCTCTGAATCACTTTGCTGTATACCTGAAGCTAACACAACATTGTAAATCAACTATACTTCCATTTTTAAAAATGGTTTAAAAATCATTCATATGTATATATTTATGAATAATTAAAATAACATATGTTGGAAGAAGCATGCAAAAAACACATGCTTAACTCTTCAGAGTGTCTCTAGAGAAGAGGATTGCAACCTACTTTCACTGTCTGTTATATATTGCAATTGTTTATTTTGTTTTGTTTTACAATAAACAGATATTACTACTGTAAGCAGTGGAAATATTTTTTTAAAGTAGAAACAATAAAAAATGTAATCAAGGGAATCTGAACACACCTTTAGTCTTCATTAGGAAAACTCAATGCAACAAGAATTAAAACAAAAGAAAAAGAATATTGCAGAAAATGCTGTTTTCAAGCAAGCCTTCTCTGAATGGAGTGTTATGCTACATTGTGCCGAAATGCTGGGAGAAGCGATTAACAAATCAATGCAAAATGTAGATATTTTGGGGTATTCTTGCTCAGCAATTCCATTACTGCAATGGGCAAAAACGAAAGGATAAGATTTATGATTTCAAGGAAAGGGATGCCTATGCCATCCTATGGCAGCTGGCCTGGAAGATTAGGCCATTCTTAGGCTGTAATTGGATAATGCTGGCTTGGGTGATTTGAAGTAGAAGGCTAATCTAGGGAGTTTACAGTGACAACAAAATTGTTAAGATTGTTGGCATGGTAACAGGAAAAGAAAAAAACAAAATGTAATGAGAGACTGGAATTGTCGTCTTGCCTGTGTCTTATGCCAGTGGCAGATATCATTCAGTATACACTGGTTTGCAAGTATGCTTATATTTAATATACATATTGTATGTTTGCAAGGATAAAAACCTTAGCATAGACCATGACAGATATGACTACATGCATATTGTGTGTGCAGGCTAATTCTAAACATAAATCCGAGTTCTAAGATGTAAGCTATGGGAACATATTTTAAACATAATATATATCATACATAACAGAGATATTGAATAATTATACTCTTTCAGCATTATGTGGCAACATCATTGTGAACGTGTTTTATAAAATGTACCCACAAGTGGGTACATTATCTTTAATGGAGAAGCAGGATTGCCATAATCATAATTCATAATCCTATGGCTGAGATGGAAATGAGTCATATTCTAGTTGCTAGAAGACCAAAAGGGGGAAAAAAAAAAAGAACGTGCATCAAACAATGCAGTGTTAAGGATATAGGTTTTCAGGTAAGTACATTTCTCTGTTAAAAAATTTTTAAGCCTAGTGGCCAAAGTTTAAAAGATAATTTTATATCAGCATTTCCTAAAAATGGATATGGAAATTACCCAAAATGGGCCCCTCAAAAAGACCAGACAGTACACCATGGACCTCTAAACACCTTTTTGATTCACCTAGAGGAAAAGTGGTCTCTGCCAACATCCTCCTATGTCAAAAAGTGCTGTGAACAAATGTTCATAACCTTTGAATATAGTTTTTCAGCTTCTAGAAAATTATTCTGCAGAATCCTGTAAGAGTACGAAGATGAATATACAAGGATATTCATTGTACTATTGTTCATGATTTGTGCAATAACTAAAAGTTGATACAAATCCAAATGTTCAACAATAGAGACGTATTTAAATAAATCATTATATGCACACAACAAAATACAATAAATATATATATACACACATACGTGTGTGTTAATGACAGATTCATCAGTACCACCATGGGAAGATGTGCATGGATATTAAGTGAAAAAAAGTATTCTGAAAAATGCTGTGTTGCACACTGCTATATATAAACATAGATAACTAACAAGGACCTACTGTGTAGCATGGGAAACTTTACTCAATACTCTGTAATGAACTATATGGGAAAAGAATTTAAAAAAAGAGTACATATATGTATATGTATAACTGAAAGTGAAGAGGAACTAAAGAGCCTCTTGATGAAGGTGAAAGAGGAGACTGAAAAAGCTGTTTTGAAACTCAACATTTAAAAAACCAAGATCATGGCATCCAGTCCCATCACTTCATGGCAAACAGAAGGAGAAAAACTGGAAGCAGTGACAGATCTTATTTTCTTAGGCTCCAAAATCACTGTAGACTGTGATTGCAGCCATGAAATTCAAAGATGCTTTCTTCTTGGAAGAAAAGTTATGACAAACCTAGACAGCGTATTAAAAAGCAGAGACATCAATTTGCCAACAAAGGTCTGTACGCTCAAAGCTATGGTTTTTCCAGTAGTCATATATGGATGTAAGAGTTGGACCATAAAGAACACTGAGCACCGAAGAATAGATGCTTTTGAACTGTTGTGTTGGACAAGACTCTTGAGAGTCCCTTGGACTGCAAGATCAAACCGGTCAGTCCTAAAGGAAATCAGTCCTGAATATTCATTGGAAGGACTGATGCTGAAGCTTAAACTCCAATACTTTGGCCACCTGATGTGAAGAGCTGACTGACTGGAAAAGACACTGATGCTGGGAAAGATTGAGGGCAGAACAGAAGGGGACAACAGAAGATGAGATGGTTGGATGGCATGATCAACTCAATGGACATGAGTCTGAGCAAACTCTTGGAGACAGTGAAGGATAGGGAAGCCTGGCATACTGCAGTTCATGGGGTTGCAAAGAGTCGGACTGATTCTTTTGCTCTACACTTGAAACTAACACAAATTAGAGGAATAAGCTGTAAACTAGTGAAATGGAGGCTAAAGAAGACTTTTACCTTTCAGTTTATGTATTTCTATAGCATTTGAATCTCATATAGTGTACATATTAATTTCATAATGAGAAAAAATTTCATAATGAGAAAAAATGATTTTTAAATTATTTTTTAAGACACTGAGATTTTGCACACACACAAATACACACATACACACACACACACAGAAACTGAGCATTTTGACTGACTTAGGTCAAACTCATCAAAAATAGATGTAGAAACAGGCTAGGCTATACAGACTTGATTTTTCTCTTTAAGATGGTGTTATGCACTAAATTGTGTCCTGTCAAAACTAATATTTTGAAGTCCTAATTCCCAGTAATTCAGAATGAGACTGTGTTTTGAGATAGGGCCTTTAAAGAGCTAATTAAGTTAAAATGAGGTCATTAGGGTAGGCCATAATCCTGTGTAACTGGTGTCTTTATAAGAAGAGATTAGAACACAGACACAGAATGACCATATTAAGATACAGCCAGAAGGTGGCAGGAAAAGAAGGGGGTGACAGAGGATGAGATGGTTGGATGGCATCACCGATTCAATGGACATGAGTTGGGGCAAGCTCCGGGAGATGGTGAAGGACAGGGAAGCCTGGCGTGCTGCAGTCCATGGGGTCGCAAAGAGTCGACATTACTTAGCAACTAACAATAACAGAAGATGGCTATGTACAAACCAAGGAGAGATGCTCAAAAGAAACCAATCCTGCTGACCCTTGATCTTGAAATTCTTGATCTTCCAGATTTGTGAGAAAATCAATTTCTATTGTTTAAAATATCATCTAGTAAGTTTGTTGTGGCAGCCCCAGCTAATTAATACAGATGGTAAACTCATAAGAAAAATTGTAAAACCACTATAGATCTATATTTTAAATTTTACTATATAACAACATGGATGAACCTTGAAAACATGCTAAGTGAAATAAGTCAGTCACAAAAGAACGCATACTATATGATTCCATTTATATGAAATGTCCAGATTAAGAAAATCTATACAGATAGAAAGAGATAAGTGACTGCCTAGGCCTGACGGTCTTGGAGGGAAATCAGAAATGACTACTAATGGCCACAAAGTTTCTTCTGAGAATGTAGAATGTGTCCTAAAATGGATTGTGGTGCTGGGTGTAGATCTCTGTGAACATACTAAACCTACTAAAGTGTACACTTTAAATGGGTGAATTGTAATGTGAATTATATCATGAAAGACATTTTTAAAAAGCCATTTTATACAAATAAAGAGGAAAGTTACAAAATTGAAAATAGAGAAGCAACCACAGATGGATGAAGTAAAAAGAATTATTGTACAGTAGTTTACACGACTCTCTACAGATCAACTTGAAAACTTGGGTCAATGACCTATTTCCTAAGAATCACCAAAATTAACTCTTTGAACAGAATGAAAACAAGCCAATTACTATAAAAGAAATTGAAAATGTCAAATGTATGAAGCCAAGAAATCTCAGATAAATTCTACCAAATCTACAAATACTGAATAACTCCAAGTTATTTCACCTGTTTAATAGCACAGAAAAGAATCTAAAGTATCTTCTTCAAATTTTAAGAAAGCTTGAGCTCAATCTCACTTATGAATCTCAATGCAAAAATACTATACAAAATACAAAAAAACAAAATTATCCCATTGAAAGAATAACACACCAGTGACCTAGTTGATTTATTTCTGGGGGGGGGGGAACTTTTTTAATGTTAGGAAATCCATCAATATAATTCACTATGTTAACAGATCAAGGGAGAAAAAGAATATGATAATTTTTCACACATGCCAAAAAGGCATTTGACAAAATTCAACATCCACTGCTGATTTAAAATATTCTTAATAAACTAGGGATAAGGATATATTTGCTTAATATTATGGTATTGCAGAGAGAATTAGTTTTTAAGAAAGCTTCAGCATTAATCCTTCCAATGAATGTTCAGGATTGATTTCCTTTAGGATTGACTTGTTTGATCTCCTTGAAGTCCAAGGGACTCTCAAGAGTCTTCTGCAACACAACAGTTTAAAAGCATCAATTCTTTGGTGCTCAGCGTTCTTAATGGTCCAACTCTCACATCCATAAATGACTACTGGAAAAACCATAGCTTTGACCATACAGACCTTTGTTGGTAAAGTGATGTCTCTGCTTTTTAATATATTGTCTAGGTTTGTCATAGCTTTCCTTACAAGGAGCAAGCATCTTTTAATTTCATGACTGCAGTCACTGTCTGCAGTGATTCTGGAGCCCAAGAAAATAAAATTTATCACTGTTTCCATTTTTTTCCCCCATCTATTTGCCATGAAGTGATGGGACCAGTTGCTCCTTACCTTAAAATAATTCTAAATGTATCAAAGATTTAAACATTTTTTTTAATGACAAAAAAAGTGAGAGGTTTTTTTTTAATTATCCCAAAGTGAAGAAAAGACTTTTTCTAAACAGGGCATAAAACCTAGAGGCCATAAAGAAAATACTGACAAACTTGAATGCATAAAAATTTGAGAGGTCTGCACTGGAAAAACACTATAACCAAAGTCAAAAGACAAGCTGGATAATTATAGGCAATTCATAAAACAGATCTAGTTTTCTTGATCAAGAGCTACTACAACTCAAAAAGGGGGAAAAAACAATGGAAAAATAGGCAAAGAATATGGACAGAGTTAACAACAAAAAAAGGAAATTGGTTTTAGAATCTCAAGATTACTGTTTACTCTTAATTAAAGAGATGCACACTTACAAAGAGATACAATTTTCACCTACTAAATTATCAAGCACCCAAAAGTTGGATAACATTATTTTTGATGCAGGTGCAAGAGAACATGCACTCTTACATTTCTGATAAGAGTTTACATTGGTGCTACCAGCACAGAGATCAGTTTAGCAATATCTATCCAAATTTGAAGTAGTTGATACAGCAGTTTTATTTCAGAGAATTTATCTTGTTATACTCACACATTGGCAAAATGACGTATGTACAGGGGTATTTATTGCAGCATTGATTGCAATAGCAAGGGTTGGAAACAACCGAATGTCCATCGAATAGGAGACAGTTTAAATAAATTTTTTAAAACTATATGATTATACAGGTAATCTCTACAGGATACATGAAAAATGTTAAAAGCGGCTATTTCTGAGAAAGGAAACTGAGAATCAGTGATTAGAAAGAGATTTAATTTTCATTGCATACATTTTTGTTTGTTTGGCCACACCATATGGCATGTGGGATTTCAGTTCCCCAACCAGGGATTGAACCTGTGCTTTGGGACAGTGGAAGCAAGGAGTCCTAATCACTGGACTTCCAGGGAATTCCCTCATCATATACATTTTTAAATATTTCTTGAGTTTTTTTTTTTTTTTTTACTATATCCATAATTCACCTATTTTTTAAACTTATCAATTTATTGAATGAATATGTAGAAATCAGTATGTGCTAAACACTACTGACTTCCCAAATGTTCAAATGTTTTTCATCACAATACTGCACAATAAGCACTCTTTTTATCTGTATTTCACAATATGAAAAAACCGAGGCACACAGGGTCACATTATGATTTCCGTGGGCCCTGAGCACTTTGGCTGTTGTGGGCCACTTCCACCATAGCAAAGTGTTGACAATTATATTTTCCAACTGCTTTGGTATATAAAGACAAATATATGGGGAGGGAGGTGGAAGGGGAGTTCTGGAAGGGGAAAACATGTACACCCACGGTGGATTCATGAAAATGTACGGCAAAACAAATACAATATTGTCAAGTTAAAAAATAGAAAATAAACTAATTTAAAAATTAAAAAAATTTTTAAAAAGTCCATTTGCAATTTATATCAAAAAGAATAAAATACTTAGAAATACATTTAACCAAGAAGGTGAAAGTATACTAAAAAAAAAAAAAGACAAATATAATCCAGCCTGGATTCATTATTATATATTCATTAGTTTTACAATCATTTTTCTTCTGATATTAGATGAAATTAAATTTAAAACATTTTCATTGACTCCTAAAACTAGAATAGGTCCTAGATACTGTGTCTCCTGCAGGCACGGAGAAGTTATGTAAATTGCCCAAGGTCACACAGCCAGTAAGTAGAAGAGCTGGGAATTGAACCCAGGTAGTGTGGCTTCAGAATCTATGCTTTTAATCTATATGCTAGATAAATAAATCACAGGGGGAAAATTGTGTAGTTATATATGTGCTGACATGGGACTACCTACAAGATACATTAAGTGGGAAAATCATGGGAGAAAATACTATACATATTATGCATTTTTTAAAAAGGAAGTTTTACATACACACACATGCTATCTCTGTTTTTTAATTTATGGAGAAAGGGACTGGGGAACTGGAGGTCTGGAAAACTTCCTTGTCATTGTATATCTCTTTGCACTACTGGATTTTGTTTGTTTTTTTATCATGAGCATATATTTACAGATGAGGAAACTGAAACTCAAACAGGGTTAAGTCACTTGCCCCAAATCATACAGATAGTAAAAAAAAATAATAACATATAAGTATGAATAACTATTATGCCAATTAATAATACACTGCCATTCCTAAGTATAGACCTGTCAATGCATTCCTGCCAAATTTCATCATTTTAACCCAGTGGGCCAAGCTCTTTTTGTATCATGATTCTGAATGCATGGCATTCATCTTTATTAAATACTTAAATGAGACAAGCATGCTTTCTGTTTCCATCCAGGTTGTTGATGAAAATGTTTTACACATGATGGAGCTTAAGCAGAGCTCTGTTGGTGAGAACAGGGATCCCTCTAGGATCACATTAATCAATCTCTTTGGGTAATGAGCTACCAATTCAATGGACTGTACTAATCTCCCCTTACCCATCAGGCTATCTGGAGATTCCCAATGTTTTCTGCAAATTGTCCATACCATTCCCTTGTTGGCTAAGCTGCTCTGAAACCCCCTTCATGGTAGGTGTTCAAAATTAATAAACAATTGGTTTCTTTACTAAATTCTGCAGGTTTCTAAAGTTTACAACCTGGCCAACTCCCCAGAATTCAAATAAAAGCTGTTTCAGAAAGACTAAGATTTCCACCCCCGAGGTTTTCATAATACATTTGAACAGGACATTTCAAAAAGCAGAGATATACAGCCGTTTCCCCACTGGAATCAACCCACTGCCGCCCAAAATAGCCCTGACAACTGAACAGAGCAGCTGGCAAAAGGACAGACATCTCTAGCCCTGGGGAGAAGGAAGCTAAATGCGTGCCTCCGGGAATTTCCGAAGAAGCACTCTCTGTAACAACCCTTTACTCTATTTTTGGCTACAACACACAAGCTACAATCTAAGTATTGGAAGAAGAATATATTTTCTGGTTTCCTCTATAATCACACACTATGGCATTAAATGTTTATATCGGTAATCCTAATGGAACACACTTGCTAAGTTTCTGAAAGGTTTACTGTAAAGCAGTAAACAAGGAATTCATTTTTTTTCATTGATTTGCTCTACCAAATTAGGAGCCACATTGCCCCGCAAAGAATTTTGTTCCCTGGTTATTTTTTTTAAATTGCAAATTATAAATGCTATTTTGTTCAGTCTCTCAGTTGTGTCTGACTCTTTGCGAGCCTGTGGACTGTAGCACGCCAGGCTTCCCTGTCCATCACCAACTCCCAGAGCTTGCTCAAACTCATGTCCATCGAGCTGGTGATGCCATTCAACCATTTCATCCTCTGTTGTCCCCTTCTCCTCCTGCCCTCAATCTTTCCCAGCATCAGGGTCTTTTCCAGTGAGTCGGTTCTTCACATCAGGTGGCCAAAGTATTGGAGCTTCAGCTTCAGCATCAGTCCTTCCAATGAATATTCATGATTGATTTCCTTTAGGATTGACTGGCTTGACCTCCTTGCTGTCCAAGAGACTCTCAAGAGTCTTCTCCAACACCACAGTTCGATAGCATCATTTTTTTGGTGCTCAGACTTCTTTATGGTCCAACTCTCACATCTGTACATGACTACTGGAAAAACCATAGCTTTGACTAGATGGACCTTTGTCAGCAAAGTGATGTCTCTGCTTTTTAATACACTGTCTAGGTTTGTCATAGCTTTTCCTCCAAGAAGCAAGTGTCTTTTAATTTCATGGCTGCAGTTACTGTCCGCAGTGATTTTGGAGCCCAAGAAAATAAATGCTATAGAATTTTCAATTATATATCTTAGAGGAAAATGTGATTAATACTAAGATAATAAATAACATGTTTTACTCAAAATGTCACAGATAGAATGACTAAATCAAAAACAGTAGAATGCTAGAGATTCTGGTAATAGGATTACTTAGCTAATACTGCCTCACATATTGTTCCACTATGAAAGCTCAGTTGTGCAGCATTACTAGTATTTTCCTAGATGTACCATCGCCTTTCAGACCTCTCTGATGGAGTCTGTATGGCTCATTAAAGGAATTTTTTTGTTAGAAGAAGAACAATGCACAAAGTAGGTATGTTTAGATATGCTACTGACTGGCAGCTAGCTGGTTAATGTCCACAAAATGATTAATAAATTAAATTATCACTATACTATTCCCAACTTACTGGTTAAAATGGTGGTACTGGTCTCATTGAGGTATGTCATTTTATCAAAATAGTGTTTGTTGAGATTGACAAAATGCTGATCATAGATATTAGCTTATTAACTCTTTGATGTCATTTATCACTCCAGCATAGAACAATAATAGCTAACTTTTACAGATTATTCACTATATACCAAGATACTGTGATAAATGTTTTACATGTATTATCACATTTAAGGCTGACAGCCACCCTAAGGTACAAAGCAACAAAGATCAAAGATCCTGTGTACCATAAGTAAGACTCAGCACAATCAAATGAATAAATATATAACTATTTAAAAATAATAAAAGGGGCTTCCCTTGTAGCTCAGTCAGTAAAGAATCTGCCTGCAGTGCAGGAGACTCAGGTTCGATCCCTGGGTTGGGAAGATCCCCTGGAGAAGGAAATGGCAACTCATTCCAGTATCCCTGCCTGGAAAATCTCATGGACAGAGAAGCCTGGTGGGGTGCAGTCCATGGCATCACAAAGAGTCGGGCACGACTGAGCGACTAACACTTACTTACTAAAAATAATCATAAAAAAAATAATAACAATTTAAACATAGAAAATGAGGTTGCTGTTTGTATCACACTAAATGAATTTATTGATTTGAGTTTCTCTAAATCAATCACTGATGAATGAGAGACACCTATCCATTCAGGCTGGACTCTGTCAGTTAGCCTATAAATGGCTTTTAATTAGATTACAAAGGAATTCCACCCTCAGCCCCGCCAATATCACAGCTTTGACACATTTAGGAAAAGTGACAGAGTGCCTTGCTAAGAGAAGGGCTAGGAAGAGAAATGGGAAAGATTTTTTTTCTGAGGCTTGACTAAGGTATATGGCAGGAAGGCCTAGAGGTACATTGACTAGGAGCACATTAGTCCAATGCTCTTAAGACTCAACTCTCTTTTGCATAATAAATTATTAAAAGTTCTCACACAGTTAAGAATAACAATCCTCATTCTATACTATATTCAACATATCACAACTTTAACTAAATATATTAATACTCCTAATACTGATATTTCAGATAATTGTTTATGGCTCAGAAGTCATATTAGTAAATATAGATTTTAAAACAATGATCCTGACTTTTTTTAGTGAGGTACTAAAAAGATATAAACTAGCCAATTGAGCTGCATTCTGACTTCCTCTGAATTACATACAGCTCCCCACATCAGTTCGATAGTTTCCAAAACAATTGCTCTTCTCTCAAAGTCTCCCTTGAATAACTATTGACTGATTATCACAAAAGCATTCCTATATCTTTTCCCCTAAACCATAGGCAAATTGCCTGTTTTTCACTCTTACTCCAAAAGAAATAAATTTCCTATCCACATCCCAAATCAGTTACTATGTTTATGCTGTTTCTCTTGATTTAGGGGTGGTAACAATTATTATTATTTCTAGTATTAGTCATGGTCTTCCAGAGAATAGCAAGGCTATAATTCAAGTTTACTGCAATTGGTAAATCAGCAAAAAAACAGCAGAAGCCCATAATTTAAATCCTCTTTGGGTTCTTAATCTAAGACTCTGACATTTGAATTAGGATCAGTAATATATAGTTAAAATTAAACCATGAAGCAAGCCTATATAAATTACCATAAAATCTAACTCTATCACCTAGGAACTCATAAATTAAGAATTGAGATTGAAACTCTACTTCTAATCCTCAGTATTAAAACTACAGCACATATCATGCTAAATTGATATATATTTTGTTTTCATTTATTTTGCCTGTTACTTAGGTTAGGGCCTTTTAATAGACTAAAAGTCAGTAATTTGCAGATGACAAGTTATTCCTTTGAAAACATATTTTTCCAATCAATAAAATTCCAGAAAGCACTTTTACACCCTCAAATCTACACTCCATTATTCTTAGCAATACAAGACCTTTTAGAACTAACACCCCAAAAAGATGTCCTTTTCATTATAGGGGACTGGAATGCAAAAGTAGGAAGTCAAGAAACACCTGGAATAACAGGCAAATTTGGCCTTGGAGTACAAAACGAAGCAGGGCAAAGGCTAACAGACTTTTGCCAAGAGAACGCACTGGTCATAGCAAACACCCTCTTCCAACAACACAAGAAAAGACTCTACACATGGACATCACCAGATGGTCAACACTGAAATCAGATTGATTATATTCTTTGCAGCCAAAGATGGAGAAGCTCTATACAGTTAGCAAAAACAAGACCGGGAGCAGACTGTGGCTCAGATCATGAACTCCTTATTGCCAAATTCAGACTTAAATTGAAGAAAGTAGGGAAAATCACTAGACCATTCAGGTATGACCTAAATCAAATCCCTTATGATTATACAGTTGAAGTGACAAAAAGATTTAAGGGACTAGATCTGATAGACTGATGAACTATGGACAGAGGTTCGTGATGTTGTACAGGAGACAGCCCCATGGAAAAGAAATGCAAAAAAGCAAAATGGCTGTCTGAGGAAGCCTTACAAATAGCTGGGAAAAGAAGAGAAGCAAAAAGCAAAGGAGAAAAGGAAAGATATTCCCATCTGAATGCAGAGTTCCAAAGAATAGAAAGGAGAGATAAGAAAGACTTCCTCAGCAATCAATGCAAAGAAATAGAGGAAAACAACAGAATGGGAAAGACTATAGAGATCTCGTCAAGAAAATTAGAGATACCAAGGGAATTTTTCATGCAAAGGTGGGCTCGATAAAGGACAGAAATGGTATGGACCTAACAGAAGCAGAAAATATTAAGAAGAGGGTGGCACGAATACACAGAAGAACTGTACAAAAAGGATCTTCATGACCCAGATAATCACGATGGTGTGATCACTCACCTAGACCCAGGCATCCTGGAATGTGAAGTCAAGTGGGCCTTAGAAAGCATCACTACGAACAAAGCTAGTGGAGGTGACAGAATTCCAGTTGAGCTATTTCAAATCCTCAAAGATGATGCTGTGAAAGTGCTGCACTCGATATGCCAGCAAATCTGGAAAACTCAGCAGTGGCCACAGGACTGGAAAAGGTCAGTTTTCATTCCAATCCCAAAGAAAGGCAATGCCAAAGAATGCTCAAACTACCACACAATTGCACTCATCTCACACGCTAGTAAAGTAATGCTCAAAATTCTCCAAGCCAGGCTTCAGCAATACGTGAACCGTGAACTCCCAGATGTTCAAGCTGGTTTTAGAAAAGGCAGAGGAACCAGAGATCAAATTGCCAACATCCGCTGGATCATTGAAAAAGCAGGAGAGTTCCAGAAAAACATCTATTTCTGCTTTATTGACTATGCCAAAGCCTTTGACTGTGTGGATCACAAAAAACTGTGGAAAATTCTGAAAGAGATGGGAATACCAGACCATCTGACATGTCTCTTGAGAAACCTGTATGCGGGTCAGGAAGAAACAGTTAGAGCTGGACATGGAACAGACTGGTTCCAAATAGGAAAAGGAGTACGTCAAGGCTGTATATTGTCACTCTGCTTATTTAACTTATATGCAGAGTACATCATGAGAAATGCTGGGCTGGAAGAAACACAAGCTGGAATCAAGATTTCTGGGAGAAATATCAATAACCTCAGATATGCAAATGATACCACCCTTATGGCAGAAAGTGAAGAAGAACTAAAAAGCCTCTTGATGAAAGTCAAAGAGGAGAGCGAAAAAAGTTGGCTTAAAAGCTCAACGTTCAGAAAACTAAGACCATGGCATCTGGTCCCATCACTTCATGGGAAATAGATGGGGAAACAGTGGAAACAGTGTCAGACTTTATTTTTTGGGGCTCCAAAATCACTGCTGATGGTGATTGCAGCCATGAAATTAAAAGACACTAACTCCTTGGAAGGAAGGTTATGACCAACCTAGATAGCATATTTAAAAGCAGAGACATTACTTTGCCAACAAAGGTCCATCTAGTCAAGGCAATGGTTTTTCTAGTGGTCATGTATGGATGCGAGAGTTGGACGGTGAAGAAAGCTGAGTGCCGAAGAATTGATGCTTTTGAACTGTGGTGTTGGAGAAGACTCTTGAGAGTCCCTTGGACTGCAAGGAGATCCAACCAGTCCATCCTAAAGGAGATCAGTTCTGGTTGTTCATTGGAAGGTCTGATGTTGAAGCTGAAACTCCAGTACTTTGGCCACCTCATGTGAAGAGTTGACTCATTGGAAAAGACCCTAATGCTGGGAAGGATTGGGGGCAGGAGGAGAAGGAGACAACACAGGATGAGATGGTTGGGTGGCATCACTGACTCGATGGACACGGGTTTGGGTAAACTCCAGGAGTTGGTGATGGACAGGGAGGCCTGGCGTGCTGCGATTCATGGGGTCGCAAAGAGTCGGACAAGACTGAGCGACTGAACTGAACTGAACAATAAAGTTATACATACAATCTTAGAGACAAATAAAGGGATGGCAAGATCTTCATGAAATTTCATTTCCAGAAATCTGGGGGACTAGATCTCTTTTAAAAATCTCCTGCAACATAATAACTAGAAATTCTGTAGGTTTTGTTGTTATTGTTATTTAGCCACTAAGTTGTGTCCAATTCTTTGTGACCCCATGGACTGTAGCCCACCAGGCTCCTCTGTCCATGGGATTTCCCAGGTATTCTTACCTGCTGCTGCTGCTGCTGCTAAGTCACTTCAGTCGTGTCCGACTCTGTGCGACCCCATAGACGGCAGCCCACCAGGCTCTGCTGTCCCTGGGATTCTCCAGGCAAGAATACTGGAGTGGGTTGCCAATTCCTTCTCCAGGGGATCTTCCAGACCCAGGAATCAAACTCCTTTCTCTTGCACTGGCAGGCAGGTTCTTTACCACTGAACCACCAGGGAAGTCCTCTGTATGTTTCTTTAATCTTCCTCATCTGTAATAAAACTCAGCCTGCAAGAGAAAAGAGTAAATCTCCAGAGGTCAAAAATGAAAAGAAGCTGATAGCAGAACACTAATCAGATGTTGATGCTTCAACAGCCCTGAGTGTTTTTGCAGTTGTCAGTAATGAACATTCAAAGAGATATTAGCAGACAAATTTTCAGAAATTATGGAAGTTATAAAGCCTCAAATTCTAAAAGCATAAGCCATAAACAGGATTTTTAAAAAAAGAAATTCCAAACTGTAAAGGAAAACTCAAGATTTTTCCTTCTTATTGAACGTCAGTTACATCTACCTCCCATGTTGGGAAAAACCTCTTTCTTCCCTCCTGGTTCTACTTTCCTTTACATAGACACCCTACCCACAACGAACACTTCACTCCTGACACTCCAATCACCAAATGTGATGTCAAGCAATTCTCTGTAACACCAGCTGTGTATCCTTGTGTATCCTATAATTTTAAACTCGATTCTAATACTATCTACCTGGAGATAGTGTCAGGTTCCATAAGTTAAGGGCTCAGTCTGACAAGACTGCTCCTAACCCACTTCAGATGCCAATTATAAGTAGTAAGTCTCCAGGTTACCCACAACTTCTATCCAATTTAGTTATTGATACAAATCAGAGGTTCCTACAACCCCCCTCCTTCGGCTTGCTTAATTTGCTATAACAATTCACAGAATCAGGGAAACACTTATATTTACCAGTTTATTAAAGGATATGAAGGCTACAGATGAACAGCCAGATAAAAGAGATACACAGGGCAAGGTCTGGGAGGGTCCTAAATGCAGGAACATGTTCCTGTGGAGCTGGGATATGTCATCCTCCCAGTATGGATGTGGTTTACCAACCTTGGAGCTCTCTGAACCCCCTACTGTTGAGATTTTATGGAGGCTTCCATAAATTTTATAAGCATGATCCATCATTAACTCCACTGCCAGCCCCTCTTCCCTCTCCAGGGAATATGGAGGGAGCTGAAAATCCCAAGATTTTTATTATGGCTCAGTCTTTCTGGAGATCACTCCCATGCAGGAGCCATGCAAGAACCCACCCAGAATCACCTCAGCAGAACAAAAGATGCTACTCCTTGCTCTGATCACTGAAGAATTTACCAGGGTTTTAGGAACCCTGTGTCAGGGATGGGGTCAAAGACAGAATTAGAACAAAAGGTGCTCCTAGTATTCTTATCACTTAGGAAATTACAGGGATTCAGGAGCTCTGTGCCAGGAACTGAGACAGAGATCAATATATATATTTTTATTACCTTACACAAATTGACAGATACATTGCTGTCAAATATCAAAAACAAAAAAGTCTTAAGGCAGCCAGAGAGAAAAGATAGATTATTAAAAAAAAACAAAAACTGACAGCAGGCATCTCAAAAGCAACAATAAAAGCCAGAAGAAAATAAAATAATATTTTCAAAGTGCTGAGAGAAAATAATCATCAACCTGGAATTATGTAACCAGCAAAACTAGCTATCAAAAACTATGCACAGCAAAATAAAAACATTTTCAGACAAATGAAAATTAGAGGGACTTCCCTGGTGGTCCAGTGATTAAGATTAAGACCACATCTACAACTTCAAATAAAGAAGGCCTGTGCCACTGCAAACTAACTGCCCATGTACTCTAGAAAAATCCCATGGACCAGTCAAAATGCATGTTAAAAGTTCTTTCAGCAAAAGAAAAAAGGCTTAAATCTGAGTAAACAGGCATCCCCAAAACTACAATGAGCACAAACACAAAAATCCATTAAAAGACTGTACTCTCTATCTAAAAGATTAGGAAAGGGACACCCTAGTAAGACAGAAAACTTTTAGATGATAACTACTCTGTAGCAGTCAAACATTGTCTGTACAAACAAGCTAAAGAAGAAAAATCACATAATTATATCAATATATGCAGAAAAAGAATTTGACAAAATGCAACACTATTCATAAGAAAAAAATCTCAGAAAAACTAAGAACATAGAGGAACTTCCTCAACTTGATAAAGAAATCTACAAGAACCCTACAGCTGACATCATACTTAATGGTAAGAAACTAGATGGTTTCCTTCTAAGATCCAGAACAAGGCAAGGATATCTACTTTGAACCACTCCTATTTATCATGGTGCTGGAAATTCTAGCCAGTGCAATAAGACAAAAAAATGGAAATAAAAGGTATACAGATAGGAAATGAAGAAATAAAACTGTCCCTATTTGCAGACAACGTGATTATATATGCAGAAAATTCCAAGGGATCTGCCATAGAAGCCTTAGAAGTTCAGAAAAATTTAAGTATACAAGATAAATATGTAAAAATCCACTGAATGTCTATATAATATTAATTCACGAGAAGTTCCTAAAGAATTCAATGTCAACTATTCTATGGTCGTTCGGCATTTGAAGCAAATTGGAAAGGTGAAAAAGCTCAATAAGTGGGTGCCTAATGAACTGACCACAAATCAAAAAAAATCATCGTTTTGAAGTGTCATCTTCTCTTATTCTATGCAATAACAACAAGCCATTTCTCGATCAGATTGTGATTTGTGATGAAAAGTGGATTTTGTATAACAGTGAGCAATGACCAGCTGAGTGGTTGGACTGAGAAGAAGCTCCAAAGCACTTCGAAAAGCCAAACTTCACCAAAAAAAAGGTCATCATCACTCTTTGGTGGTCTGCTGCCCATTTGATCCACTACAGCTTTCTGAATCCCAGTGAAACCATTATATCTGAGAAGTATGTTCAGCAAATCGATGAGATGCATTGGAAACTACAATGCCTGAAGCCAGCATTGGTCAACAGAAAGGGCCCAACTCTTCTCCACAACAATGCCTGACTGCCCATCACACAACCAATGCTTCAAAAGTTGAATGAATCGGGCTACAAAGTTTTGCCTCATCCACCATATTCACCTGACTTCTCGCCAACCAACTACCACTTCTTTAAGAATCTTGACAACTCTTTGCAGGGAAAACACTTCCACAACCAGCAGGAGGCAGAAAATGCTTTCCAAGAATTCACTGAATCCTGAAATATGGATTTTAATGCTATAGGAAAAAGCAAATTTATTTCTTGTTGGCAAAAAAATGTGTTGATTTAATGGTTCCTATTTTGATTAATAAAGATGTGTTTGAGCCTAGTTATAATGATTTAAAATTCATGGTCCAAAACTGTAATTAAATTTGCTCCAATCTAATAGGAATGAAAACATCTACACCAAAGTACCAAAATTTAAATAAAATACAATTTACAATTGCTCAAAAATTAATTAAATGTGTAGGTGTAATTCTAATAAGGGCTTCCCTAGTGGCTCAGCAGTAGAGAATTTGCCTGCCAGTGCAGGAGACGCAGGTTGATCCCTGGATCGAGAAGATCCCCTGGAGAAGGAAATGGCAACCCACTCCAGTATTCTTCCTGGGAAATCTCATGGACAGAGGAGCCTGGTGGGCTAAAGTCCATAGGGTCAGAAAAGAGTCGGACACGACTTAGCAACTAACTAACAACAATTCTAACAAAACACATACAGGACTTAATGCCAAAAATTACAAAATGCTTATAAAATAAATCACATATCTAAACACAAGTTCATGGCTTAGAAGACTCAACATAGTAAAGAAGTCAATCCTCTCCAAACTGATATACAGTTCTAGTGCAGAAGGAAAAGGCAATGCACTCCAGTATTCTTGCCTGGGAAATCCTATGGACAGAAGAGCCTGGCAGACTACAGTCCACAGGGTTGCAAGAGTTGGACACGTCTGAGCAACTAAACCTACCTAACTTATCAGGTAGGTTTAGATCTAAACAAGATTATTTGCTTATAGATCTAAACAAGATTATTCCATAATTACATAGAAAAACAAAGTAACTAGAATAGCTAAAGCAACTTTGAACAAGAATAAAGTGGGGAGAATCAGTCTACATGATTTTAAAACTTATTATAATGCTATAGTAATCAGGACTGTGTGATATTGGTGGAGGGACAGACACATAGACCAATGAAATAAAATAGAGAACCCAGAACTAGACCCACACAAATAAGCCCAACTGAGTTTTGATAGAGGTGCAAAGGCAACCCAATGGAAGAAACATAGACTTTTTAACAAATGATGATGGAGCAACTGGTCATCCATCAGCAAAAAATGAAACTCAATCTAAGTCTCATGCCTTATACAAATATTAACTAAAAATAGATCAGGTATTTAAAAATAAAACTATAAAACTTTTAGGAGAAAATCATTGGGATCTGGGGTAGGCAAGGAGTTCTCAGAAAAAAAACTAAACAAGCAACCATTATATGACTCGGCAATTGCACTCCCGGGCATCTATCCCAGGGAAATGAAAAGTTATGTTCGCACAAAAACCTATGCAAGAATGTTTATAGCAGTTTTATTCATAATAGTCAAAATCTAGAAATAACTCAGATGTCCTTCAACAGGTAGACAGCTAAACCGTGTTACACTCATACTATGGAATAATACTCAGCAGCAAACTGGAATGAATGTCACCTCATATCCATTAGTATGGCTACTATAAAAAAAAACAGAAATGTTGGTGAGCATGTGGAGAAATTGGAACCATAGTACATGTTTACAGTATTGTAAAATGGTGCAACCACTATGGAAAACAATGTGGAAGTTTCTCAAAAATTTAAAACTAGAACTACCAAATAATCTAGCAATCTCACTTTGGATATATATCCAAAAGAACTCAAAGCAGAGTCTCAAAGAGATATTTTCACAGCCATATTCATAGCAGCAGATGGAAGCAACCCAAATATCCATCGATAAACAAATGAATAAACAAAATGTGATAGCCTGCCAGACTCCTTCATCCCTGGAACTCTCCAGGCAAGAATACTGGAATGGGTAGCCATTCTCTTCTCCAGGGAATCTTCCCAACTCAGGGATCCAACCTGGGTCTCCTGCAAGGCAGGCAGATTCTTTACGTTTTGAGCCACCAGAGAAACCCTACATACATACAGTGGAATATTATTCAGCCTTTAAAAAAAGGAAGGAAATTGTGGCACATGCTACAACATAGATGAAGCTTAAGGACATTATAATAAATAAAATAAGCCAGCTACAGAAGACAAATACCCTATGACTCCACTTATATGAGGTATCTAAAATAGTCAAATTCATAGAAACAGAAAGTAGGATGGTGGTTAATCAGGGACTTGTGGGGGTGGGGGAAATGGGGAGCTGTTGTTTAGTGGGTATAAAGTTTCCGTTTCACAAGATGAAGAGTTCTGGAGATTGGTTGCACAAGAATGTGAATGTACTTAACATGCCTGAACTGTACACATAACACTGGTTAAGGTGGTAAATTTTGTTACGTATATTTTACCACAATTAACACTTTTTTAAAAAACATTCATAGTGTAAGTTTAACCTTGTGTTTCATTTCCAATATGTGCCTATATAACATACTATAAATCCTTATTTTGTACAAACCCAGTAGTTATTCTGAATAACATTTCAGAATATTATTGTCCATGCACAATATTGTCCATGTTAAAAAAAAAAAACAACTTTCTTAAATGTGTTGCTGTTGTTCGGTTGCTAAGTTTTTCCAACTCTTTGCGACCCCAAGGACTGCAGCACACAAGCCTTCCCTATCCTTCACCATCTCCCGGAGTCTGCTCAAATTCATGTCCTTTGAGTTGATGATGCCATCCAATCATCTCATCCTCTGTCACTCCCTTCTCCTCCTCCTGCTCTCAGTCTTTCCAAGCATCAGGGTCTTTTCCAATGAGTCAGCTCTTCATATCAGGTGACCAAAGTATTGGAGCTTCAGCTTCAGCATCAGTCCTTCCAGTAAATATTCAGGGTTGATTTCCTTTAGGATTGACTGGTTTGATCCCCTTATTGTACAAGGGACTCTCAAGAGTCTTCTCCAGCACCACAATTCGAAAGCATCAATTCTTTAAATGTAAACATTTTAAACATACCACAATTTGAATCCCTCACTTGGCATTTATTTTTAATATATCCCCAAGATTAAACCTTGCCACATTTCTCCAGACCTCTGGAGTCCTTGCTCCTCTTTTTCAACCACCTTTCCCTTTCCCCAAACTATATTCTATTTCTTCACTTTTCTATTGTCCCCATCCCATTTCTTTCTATGGAATCCTCTCCCTAGGATTCCTCAACTCAAGATCCTTTCATTTCTACCTCCTTTCCATACTCAGCCTGCATTCATCTTATTGAGCCAGAATGGCAGACCATGAAAGCTGCCACCAGCTGCTTGGACCTGGGGAATCTCCAGTCCTGTTTGTCAGGAAATGGCAGGGAATGCTCTAGAACTGGGGTAAGGAGTACTGAGTTAGAAGGCAGCAAGACAGAATAGACTTTTGTATGAGGCTGAAGTCAAAGCTTAGAAACTACCTCCAAAGTAAGGAAGAAAAAGTTGATAGAGTTGGGTAAAGTTCTCACTAAACATTGATGGGACAGATCCCTTTGTTCAAAACAGAACCACAGTCACTGTTAGGAAACCACATAGCCCACAAATAAAGGGACAATTGGTTGGGTCAGCACTACCCCTAATAAACGTGAGTCCTTAGTGGAGATCAGGATAGATAGAAATGGATTCCAAAGACACACTTTGGAAAAGTAACTATTAGCTTTGCAAAGTGGAGCCTGGACTAGAGAAGCCTGATCTGAATCCTCTCTAAGCATGCCACTCCAAATTGTTCTGCAGCTGATAGGAAAAGACACTGCCACAGTTTCATGGGTGTTCCTAGCCAACTGTATCCAGAACCATCTTGAAATTCTTCATGATTTTATCTTTGAATTTATGTTTTGTAAGTGAAGTCCAATGGGACAATAGATCATGTTTATAAGCAGAGAAGGTATGTGGAACAAAGAAAAAAAGCTTTGTATTTTAGTACCTTTAACAGCAGTTTTTCCCTTGCTTTTGAAAAAAAGCATTTTCATTTTGCAATGGGCCTTGCATCAGGCAGCTAGTCCAGCATAAGCACATTTTCCCTGCAAGACACATCAACCACCTCAAATCTACCAACCAGGTACTCTAGCTCTGCTTCAAGCAGGCTGGAACTTGATGGTACTTTATGGGGGTTTTTTCCCCTTAATTTCACAAAATATATTTACTAGAGGAAAATTAGAAAATAGATTAATCAAAAATAAAAATATATAAAAATCATTGCTAATCCCAAGATCCAGAGATAACCACTCTAGATATCTTGGTATATATCCTACTTATGTGCACATGTACTCATTTTTATAACATTTCTATAAGAACAAATGTTAAATCACAACTTTTTAGTAATCTGTTCTTTTATTCCCTGGTGGCTCAGGTGGTAAAGTATCCACCGCCTGCAATGCAGAAGACCTGGGTTTGATCCCTGGGTTGGGAAGATCCCCTGGAGAAGGGAATGGCAACCCACTCCAGTATTCTTGCCTGGAGAATCCCATGAACAGAGGAGCCTGGTGGACTACAACCCATGGAGTTGCAGAGAGTCGGACACAACTGAGCGACTAAGCATGCATGCATGCACTATATTAATACATTAAAAACACTTTCATGTCACTAAATATATACATTTTTGTTTTCAAAAGGAAATAAACATGTTAATTTTTCTAATTATAAAAATAATATTAGCTCACTGGGGGAAAGCATCAGGAAATAGAGAAATGTATAAATAAGAATGAATTTTTTACTTAATCTCACCATCCATAGATAATCACTGCTAACAATTTGCTGTAAATACTTGGAAACCTTCTTCTGTGTGTATGTATAAATACACACATATGTTTTATATTATATACACTTTAAACAATAAGGGATCACACTCTATGTTTTAGTCATAAAATCTTTTTAATTTTCCTGTAGAATATGGGCATATTTCTATGTGAATATAGATCACTATATGTGGTGGTGGTGGTTTAGTTGCTAAGGCGTGTCCAACTCTTTTGCGACCCCATGGACCGTAGCCCACCAGGCTCTGCTGTCCATGGAGTTCTCCTGGCAAGAATACTGGAGTGGGTTGCCATGCCCTTCTTCAGGGATCTTCCCAACCCAGGGACTGAGCCCACATCTCTTGTGTCTCCTGAATTGGCAGGCAGATTCTGTACCACTGAGCCACCAGGGAAGCCCCTGATCACTATACACTTTTATATAAATGAGATTATCCTATATATAATATTCTTCATCCTGACTTTATCTCCTAACAATATGACTTAAATGTCTTTCCCATCCTGATACACATTGACTTCTCTTATTCTTTGTAATGACTGAAGAGTTATTAAACTAAGGCTTATTAATACTCATTGTGTAGATTTATTATACTATAACCATTCCTCAGATGATGAAACATTTAGCTTGTCTCCAATTTTCAATTTTTAAGGCAATACTGTGATGAACATTTAGTTGCATATATGTGTGTATATGAGTGTGTATGTTTGGACCCATTAAAATCATTTCTTTAGAATAAACTACTAGATGTATAATGGCTAGATTAAAGGATACAAACAAGAAATTTATACTTTACAGTTCATATCGAGCAAATATGCGTAGCCACTTTATTTTTTTATATCTAAAGATTCTTTAATACCCTTATTCCTCTGGATGATACAGGAGACATACAGACATAAATTTGTCAATTAAAGATATCTGTAACTCATTAAGTTTAAAAAATAATATTTTTCCATTTCAAATAATTTCCTTTGGGTAAATGCCTAGACTTTCAAAGTTTCACTCCCTTCTCCTTCCCAAGATGTCCTCATGGTAACTGAGGCTGGGCTCCTGGCTACTGGCTGTCCTTTGAGTCTCAGCAGCACAGGGTGTCACTAATCTGTAGAACTCCATGCATCTTAGCTGTCACAGTAACATTCTTCAGCCAACCTAGAGATGTTTATTTTAAAAAACTTAGAAGTGCACAATACAGTATACTAATGCATGTATATGGAATTTGAAAGATGGTAATGGTAACCCTATATGTGAGACAGAATAAGAGACACAGATGCATAGAACAGTCCTGTGGACTCTGAGGGAGAAGGTGAGGGTTGGACGTTCTGGGACAATAACATTGAAACATGTATATTGTCATATGTGAAGCAGAACACCATTCCATGTTCTATGCATGGGACGGATGCTCAGGGATGGAGCGTTGGGATGACACTGAGGGATGGGAGGGGGAGGGAGGTGGGAGGAGGGTTTGGGAGGGGGAGCACATGTGAATCCATGGCTGATTCATGTCGATGTATGGCAAAAACTACTACAATATTGTAAAGTAATTAGCCCCCAACTAAAATAAAAAAAATAAAATAAAATAAAATAAAAAATAAATAAACTCTCCATAAGTGAATATCTCCATTATTGCTGTTGTAGCTACAATGGAGTGATTATTTCTTGAGTCAAATACACTGCACTAAAGTAAAAAAATAAATAAATAAATAAATAAATAAAATAAAAAACTTAGAAGTGCAAAGGATAAGTTCTCTTTGGCTGAGACATCTTCAGGGTGCTGGACAAAAAGTATCAGTTATCTTGGAGTGGAAACCCCCCTGAAGGGCATCAACCGATCACTGGAGTTCCCCCAGTTTTCCACCTCCACCCTAGTAACCCTACCAACAAACCTTCTCAAGAAGAAGGCAGGCTTTTACCTAGTCCCTGGCTGCAGCTACAACATGCCAGCAACTGAAATCCCTGTTGTTCTTTGCCTTTAACCTTGCCTACCCTATACCAACGTGCTCCTAAGTTATTAAAACCAACCTCAGTTAAAGTGTCATCACCTCCAGGAAATCTTCCCTGGTTCCCTGGTAGCTTCTCCTCAAAGATTGGGTTAAACGTCTTTCATATATCCTCCTATAATACAGAATATGAAATTTATTACAGTTTTTCATTCAGTGTATTTTAATTATATTTTAGTGTACCACTGAACCCATTTGATGGCAGCACTCTCTTAGGGAAGGGCTCTCTCTTATCTCTCTGTGTATCTCCAAGGTCTAACAATATATGGTACACAACAGGCCCTCAATAAATTCTTGCTGGTTAAATAAACAAATAAATGAACTCAGTCCTGTCATTTCATTGCTAAACCAATCTCCCTGCCCCAATCCAGAAATGAAGCAATGCCTTGAGAAAGAAAAAAAATCTGGTCCAAACCCAGTCATAAGTACATTTTGAGAAATTTATCAAATTTGGCTAAGACTGTTTAGTATTGTGCATATATTGCTTCTATATGCAAAGTATTTGGCCAAAAGGAAATCTTCATTGAGTGAACTGACAGTTCTAAAAACGAAGAACCTATATTCCCCATAATTTCTTATTGTGATTATCTGTGTATCTCCTACAAGAGTAAGAGCTTCTTAAAGCTGCACACCCAGTACAATGCTTGACACATAGTCAACACTCAATAAATGTTTGTTGAATAATATATAACATATATTCATACTATTTCCTCTACCAGAAATGCCTCTTCTCCCTCCCCTTTTGGACTTGAAAAAAAATTTATACTTGTTCTTCAGGATTCAGCTCAAATGTCAACCCTTTCTGATTCAGCATAAAGCAGAAATAATCATTTCCTCCTCTGGGCTGCTGTAGTTAGTATATGTGTAGTTCTTATAGTCGCTCAGTCATGTCTGACTCTTTGTGACCCCATGGACTATACAGTCCATGGAATTCTCTAGGCCAGAATACTGGAGTGGGTGGCCTTTCCCTTCTCCAGGGGATCTTCCCGACGCAGGGATCAAACCCAAGTCTCCCACATTGCTCGCGGATTCTTTACCAACTGAGCCACAAGGGAAGCCCACAGGCTTCCCTCATAGCTCTGTTGGTAAAGAATCTGCCTGCATTGCAGGAGACCCTGGTTCAATTCCTGGATCAGGAAGATCCCCTGGAGAAAGGAATGGCAACCCACTCCAGTATTCTTGCCTGGAGAATCCCACAGACAGAGGAGCCTGGCAGGCTAAAGTCCATGGGGTTGCAAGAGTCGGACATGACTTAGCGGCTAAACAACAAAACAACCAAAAGTTCTTATAGCATCTACTGCATTGTATTGTAGTTAGTTAAGTTTAAGAACCATCATCCATTTCTTGTGAACTCAAGAGCAGGAACTTTGTGTTATTTACATTTGCACCTCTATATACTGTACTGAAGGTCCTAAATAATAGTTTGTAAATTAGATGGAAGGAGGTAACAGTAAGAATAGAGAGGAGGAGATGTGTGTTATAACAATGGATAGAGACCAAATTGAGAGAATTTTCTGAACAAAGTAGTGGGAGAGAGGAAAGACATAAGGAGAAAATCAAGGATGATTAAGATTTTGAACCTGAATGACTAGAATAACTGAGTCATTTAAACCTGAATAACAGAAAAAAAGAAATGAATACTAGGCACAGGTTTGGGCAAGTGTGGGTAATTAGGACTTTATTTAATTTTAGATATACTGAGTTTAAGGTTCCAGGAAACATCTACCCAACATTTCAAACCCAAATCTGAATTTAAATTGCAAGACATGCAGACTTAGCATTCATCTATCATTGAAGCTATCGGGATTAAGTGACAAGAAAAAGATATCCACTTTCCCCACACCGGTCTTAGTAAAAAACGAAAAAGAAGAAGAAGAAAAAGAAGTGAGCGCTAAATACTGAAATTATTTGCTGATGATATGATGGTCTAACTGGGAAAGGATAAAAGTCAATAAAATTATAGACACCAGGATAAAAGATGAATACATAAAATCAATTGCTTTCAATATAATGAAAATAACTAATCAAAAATGCACTTTAAAAAAACCTATTCATAATAATAGCAAAACTACAAAATACTTAGAAAAAAATGTGTAAAATCTATATGAAGAAAATCATAAAACTTTACTGATGCACATAAAAGAAAATTTTTAAAAAAGGAAAAGTATACCAAGTTCCTGGGGGAACTTGTATTATTTAGAATAAGTATTCTAAATAAAACAATTCTTCATAAAATTAATATGTAAATCTAACATCATTTTAATCAAAAACCTACATAAATTTTTGGAAATATTAAAAGTTAATTCCAAAATTCCTCTGGAAGAACATATCCCAGAAATTTTTGAAAAAGAGGATTAATGAGAATGGACTTGCTTCACAAGAAAGTAAAATTTCTATAAAGGAACAGTGATGAATGCAGCTTCAGAGCATATTTATGCACATCTGGGGATTTAGTATGTGATAACAGTGAAATTTCAAATCAGAGGGGAAGAAAATGATTATTCAGTAAATAAGGTTAGTACAGTTTTCTATTCTTTGGGGGGTAAATTAGAATCTCTACCTTATACCACACATAAAAATAAATTTCAGGGGTGGGACAGGGTGGGAGGTGGGAGGGAGATTCAAGAAAGAGAGGACATATGTATACCTATGGCTGATTCATGTTGTTGCATGGCAGAAACCAACACAACATTGTAAAGCAATTATCCTCCAATTAAAAATAAATAAACTTTTAAAAACTAAAAAATAAATTCCAGATGGATTGAAGATCTAAAAGAAAATATAGAAGAAAAAACAAGACTCATGACAATACTGAAATAGGAAAAGCTTTCTAAGCAACTCACAAAACACAGAAATTATAAAGTGAAAAAATGATAGATCTGACTGTAGATAAATTTAAAATTGCACAACAAATGACAGCATAAATAAAAATCAAGTGTTTTAATAAAACACTAATAAGTACAATTTGGATAAAGTACACTAACAAATTAAAGGATTAATATACATAAAGGATAAAGAATTCCCAAAAATCGATAGGAAAAGAGAATTTTGAAAAATAGGTATAAACAGGCAATTCAAAGATAAGTACAAATTTTCAAAACATTCAGCCTCACTAGTAATCAATTTATGCAAATAAAAACAATGAGATCTTTTCTTTTTGAAAACAATCAAACACTTGTTAATGCATATCCAATGCCACTGATGGAGAAGGAAATGGCAACCCACTCCAGTATTCTTGCCTAGAGAATCCCGTGGACAGAGGAGCCTGGTGGGCTGCTGTCCATAGGGTTGCACAGAGTCAGACACAACTGAAGCAACTTAGCATGCATGCAATGCCACTGATGAAAGTATGGAGAAGTGGACTCTGTTAAATCATACTGGTGACAGTGATTATAAATTGCTTCAAGCTTTTCAGAAGGCAAATTGTTATTGACCACTAAAGCTCTACATTAAAATCTATAAAATGTCAATTACATATTTAAGTTTGTATTAGAATTTAACATGTACATACCCCAACATCCAGTAATTGTAGTGTGCCTGACATACACTATTTCCTTTGGTTACACCAATCCAAACCTCTCCTTTATTATAATTTATATGTTAATTCTCATATAGCTCTCTTCCTCTTCTAAAATAACCAAATCTCTCACTATCTTTTACAACCTCCCTAATTCTTCTATTGTGTCCTCTGGAACTCCATTTGTGTCAATCTTAAGCTCTGTCATATTCTCAGTCTCTTCCTTAAATGTTCCCTTCACCCTCCTGTTCTCACTAAAACCTCACACTCCCCTGAGCACATTGCTTTCCCTACAGCCCACTCAAGTGGAGGTTGTACCTGTTTTACACAAATCACACCACTAGACTTGGAGGTAAAGTGCCCTCCATGTTGCCCCTGCTCTCACAGCTATTTCTAATCCATTCCTCCTTAAAAATCACCAGCTCCACACCTTGCTGTCATCTAGCCCTAAGACTGATGACTTTGCCATCAGTCTTAATCTTGCCCTCCAAATCTACTGCTGTTGTTCTTGGTGACTTTGTTAGTCACATGGAGGATCACTGAACCCCCTCTCGTCAATCAGTTCCTTGACCTCCATCACTACCCATGGTGCTTTTCTCCAGGCTGCCTCATCTGCCCACTTCACTGCCATAACCTAAATCTGTAATCACGATCACTGAATCACCTCTCAATGTAACACTGGCAATTCAAAGACAATAGAACAATGCCTTCGAAATCCTGAAGGAAAATTATTTCCAAACTAAAATTCTATATTCAGCCAAAAATCAAGTGACAGGGTAAAGACATTTCAAATACGTAAGATCTCAAATAATGCTTGAGATTCTCATCTCCCCATGCCCAACACACACATACACACACACACATGCACGTGTGCACAGAAATGTTATGATTTGATCTATTCTTCTTTTTGAAGTATAGTTGATTTATAATAGTGTTTATAATCGTTATTTATAATAGTGTTAGTTTCAGGTGTACAGCAAAGTGATTCCATTATACATATATATGCAAATATATTTTTATTCTTTCCATTATAGTTTATTACAAGATATTGAATGTAGTTCCCTGTGCTATACAGTCGATCCTTGTTGATTATCTATTTTATATATGGTAGTGTGCTTCTATTAATTTCATACTCCCAATTTATCCCTACCCCCCCATTTCCCTTTGGGAACCATAAGTTTGTTTTCAAAGTCTGTTTTATAAATAAGTTCATTTGTACTATTTCTTAGATTCCACATATAAGTGATACCATATAATTTTTGTCTTTATCTGACTTACTTCACTTCATATGATAATCTCTAAGGTCCATCCATGTTGCTGCAAATGGCACTATTTCATTCTTTTTATGAAAATACTTCATTGCATATATAGATATACTATATCTTTATCCATTCAACTGCTGATAGACACATTCTTAATATTGTCCATTCTTAATACAGTGAGATTAGTGCTTACTACTCAATTTTTCAAAATTAAGCAAAATTCATTACACATGTGTTTAATATACATAGAAAAAAACAAATGTTTAAAACAAAAAGCAAGACAGTGATTATCTCTGGTGGTGAGGGAAGGGGACACAAGTGAGGAGGATCCACACAGGGGCCTTCTAAGGTATTGATGATGTTCTATTCTTAAGTCAGATGACATATATCTAGGTTTATTTTATTGTTATGCCTATGCCTTTTAAAAATGTAATATATATAATTATCATCATATATATAATATGTATTTTTTAATATTTATTTATTTTAGTTGGGGGCTAATTACTTTACAATATTGTAGTGGTTTTTGCCATACATTGACATGAATCAGCCATGGGTTTACATGTGTTCCCCATCCTGAACCCCCCTCCCACCTCCCTTCCCATCCCATCCCTCTATTTAATAGCTTAAAATATTTAAGTAATAATAAAATAGAAAAAAAGAAAGCAAACACAAAAGAAAAATTATGTAGTAAAATAAAATACAGTAGAATATTTTTACATAATCTTCAATTGGGAGAGCCTTCCTTAGCAAGACTCCAAACCCCAAATTCAAAAGATTTACAGGTTTAATCAAAACAATTTTAAATTTCTGTGCAACAAAAGAAACATAAACAGAGTAGGGAGGAAGTTTTTCTATTATGTAAGGAAAGGATTAATACTTAAAATATATGAAGGGTCCCTACAAATCAGTGAGAAAAAGACAAACAACACATCAGAAAACAGTAAAGAATTGTCTGTTGTCAACAGACAATTCATAGAAAAAAACTGCAAATATTAAACAGATGAAAAATATTTCATATTGCTAATATTGCAGGAACAACAAATTAAACAACAATGAAATGCCAATTCTCACCCACTTTGTTGGCAAAGATACAAAAGATTGATGATAGATATCCAGTGTTGGTGAGGGTGTAAGGAAGAGAGCGTCTCAAATACTATTGGTGAGAATGTACATTCTTCTTAGAGGACATTCTGGTTATACATCTAACAAAATATTAAATGCATTTTTCAACCCTGCAATCCCTCTTCTAGAGACCTAGTCTTCAGACACACTTGCATAGGTATACAAAGTAAAAATGTAAAAATAAAAATAAATTCCCATCCCTAGCGGACAAATTAAATATATCACAAGATACTCATAATGGATCATATAACAGAATACATGCGTGTGTTGAAAAAAGAAGATTCACTGACATGGAAAAATGCTTCTGGTTTATAGTTAGATTTCCAAAAAAGCGATATGCAGATCAATGATTTATCAAAAACTCTATATGTGTATTTACATATATATAAATAAATAACATATTAAAATATCACATATATGCCTTTGTCTATATGTTTTTGTCTGCTTATATATTCTTTTTTCTATATGCTTTTTAAAAATTTACATATGGTATATAAAAGTATATCAAAAAGCATATACATGTGTGTGTATATATATATAAGCATAGAAAGTATTTTGAAAGAAACCACTAAACTGTTCATTATGGTTACCCCTTGTTGGGTAATGTAACTGGGTGGCAGCTGGAGAAAGATAAGCAATTATAATATTTAACTTCTGTATTGTCTGAATCTTTATCAGCATGTACCTGAAGATTTCTTGTACAACTATAGTATAAAAATGCTAATGCTTGCATAGTTGGTGGGGAAATGTTTACAAAAGATATATTTGATAATGTTTAATTTAGTATAGCTTTGATTGGGACTTCCCTTAAAATAACCCAGATTACTTTTGTCAAATCAGCTTATGGATAATATGGGCTCACAAGCGCAATCACAAAATAGTATATCTCTGACTTCACTCCCATCTGCTCTGCAGAAGTTAAAAATAACTCTTCTTAAATTTTTCCCAAATATTTCTGGCATTAAGTCCCCAGAGGCTATCTCACATATGCTCTGTAAATGAATCTGCTTGCTGCCATGTGGTGCCTGCCATTTTCCTCCAGTAATGATGTCTCCGTTCCTTTCACCACCAAGAGTGGCTAGTATCCCAACAATGCCTGTGAAAGGCACATAAGCTGATGCTTGAGCTGAAGGTGCCAATGCTGTTTGTCAGAGACACTGAAGGTACCACTGCCAACAGAGCTACTGCCTTCAACAATGCCTCTGCTAATGTTGCTGCCACCATCATCATCACCTGGATAGCTCTCTTTCCCTCACCCCCATATTCTATTTATGTGTAAGTCCAATGGATTCAAGCTCCAAAACACATCTCAAATATGCCTTCCACTGTTATCACCCTGGCCCAAGCCACCATCATACTTGTGCTATTGCAAACACCCTAAGTACTTTCCCTGTTTCCATTCTTACATCAATCTGATCCATTTTCTACTACAGTAATAAGAATGATCATTTAAAATATAAATTAGGTCTTATCATTTCCCTGCTGAAAATTATTCAGTGACTCTTCACATTTAGATTAAAATTCAGACTCTTAACCATGACTCACTGCACTGGACATCATCTGACCCCTGACTAACTCTAGAACCTCATCTTGTGCTACTCTCTCTTCAATCAAACCAGCCTCCTGGGCTTCCATGATGGTCCAGTGGTTAAGAATCCACTTTGCAATGCAAGGGACATAGTTTCAATCCCTGGTCCGGGAAGATCCCACATGCCATGGAGCAACTAAGCCCACAACTATTGAGCCTGTGCTCTAAAGCCGTAACTACTGAGCCCATGTGCTGCAACTACTGAAGCCCATGCACGCTAGAGCCTGTGCTCTGCAACAAGAGAAGCCACCACAATGAGAAACCTGAGCACTGCAACTAGACAAAGTCCATGTGCAGCAACGAAAACACCACAGTCAAAAAATAAAAAATAAATTTTTTTGAAAACTGGCCTCCTTTCTGTTCCTCAAACATGCCAAGCTTCTCAAAAGCCTTCAAGTCATTATATTTGCTGTTCTCTGTGCCTAGAATATTCATCCCCCTGCATTTTATGTGGCTGCCTCCTCCTTGTCATTCATACTTTACCTTAAATGTCTCCTCTGCAGAGAGCAACCTTCCCTGACCTACCAATACAAATGCCCACTCATTCTCTATCATATTACTCCATTTAATATTCTGCACCCTCTTTTGTTAGTCCATTTCTCAATATCTGACACTGTTTTTTTTAGCTCATTTCCACCAAAAAACTATGAGAATACATGATCCAAGAGAGAAAGGACCTTGTCAATCCTGTTTGCCACTGTATCCTTAATACCTAGACTAGTGCCTAGCACATAATATACTTTCAATAAAATTTTGCTAAATGAAGGAATCACCACAACCAACGCTGCCAGTGTTGCTGTCAAAGCTGGTAACCACTTGTGCTCTTACTATCCTACTGAGTTTTAGAGGACACCGTTATTTTAGCTTTTACTCTTTTGCAGCTCTTTAGACCTAGTCTCAAGTATGGGAATCCAGGGATAGCCGTGGATATGACACCCTGGGGGCTGAATCCAGGGGCAACTTGATTGATAGAAACATGTTGTACCCAGAACCCCTCTTCCCCTGCTTCATTTGTCAGTGTCCTTGACTCAATCCTGTGTATCTCTATGCTCTCATCCTCTAGAGCTACAGTTCTCCATCTTGGCTGTGCAAAGAATTACCTGAGGAAGTTTGATGCCTGGTCAGGTTCCACCCTCAGAGGTTCTGATTAATTGGTCTGAGATGCATCATAGGCAAAGGGATGTTTTTTTAAGCTCCCCAGGTGATTCTGATGTGATAACCACTGCTTTGGAATAAAGTCTTTGACAGGAGCCTCCTTGAGTCCTCACAGAAATTAGATTCCTGGGAGGTCAATTTCAAATCCTCTCGAATCTCCCAGAATTACAACAGATGACATCTTTAGGCTCAATCTGAGACACCTGAGGCCCCTGCTGCATAGATGTGCTGCCATACGCTCATATTGAAATAGTAATACAATAATATTTTGACCAAATCAGGGTTCTGAAGATACATTTCATGATCACATTAACTGAGTTGAGGCACTTTTTTAAAAAAAATGTAATATGTGCTTGTTGTCACTAGAGGGCTGTCAGGTAAGGTAAGGAAGAAAAAAGGAAGAAAAAACTGTCAAAATTCAGAGAATCCATTTACTTCCACGGTTCCTATCATTTTGATGAGTACGAAGCTAAGCTTTCTATCACTTGCTCTGATCACTTTTCAAACGTCCAGTCGTGTAGATTCAAGTGCAGCCTTGCAATTTCTTCATGATTATTCACCACCTCACATTCAACTCAATACTAAAATCAAACTCAATACTAAACTCAATACTAAAAGCCTCCCCAAACTGACTTCCCCTCTGACTTCTGTTCCTGTCCATGTTGTTTTTATTTTTTTCCCCCAAACTTCAAACTTTTTGTGTTGGGGTGTAACCAATTAACAATGTTGTGGTAGTTTCAGGTAAATAGTAAAGGGACTCAGCCGTATATATACCTGTATCCATTCTCTCCCAAACCCTCCTCCCATCCAGGCTGGCACATAACATTGAGCAGAGTTCCATGTGCTATACAGTAGGTCCTTGTTGGTTATCCATTTTAAATATAGCAGTGTGTACATGACCTTCCCAAAGTCCCTAACTATCCCTTCCCCTTGGCAACCATAAGTTAGTTTTCTAAGTCTGTGAGTCTGTTTCTATTTTGTAAGTAAGTTCATTTGTATCATTTCTTTTTAGATTCCACATATAAGGGATGTCACAGATATTTCTCTTTCTCTGTCTGACTTAACTTCACTCAGTAGGACACTCTAGGTCCATCCATGTTGCCACAAATGGCACTATTTTTTTTAATAGCTGAGTAATATTCCATTGTATATGTGTACCACGTCTTCTTTATCCACTCCTCTATTGATGGACATTTATGTTTCTTCCATGTCTTGGCTATTGTAAATAGTGCTGCAATGAACATTGGGGTGCTTTAATATTTGGGGGGCATGTTTTCCTCTGCATATATGCCTAGGAGTGGGATTGCAGGGTCATATGGTAGCTCTATTTTTAGGTTTTTGAAGAACCTCTAAACTGTTCTCCATAGTCCCTGTACCAATTTACATTCCTACCAACAACATAGGAGGGTTCCCTTCTTTCCACACCCTCTCCAGCATTTACTGTTTGTGGGGTTTTTGATGACGGCCATTCTGACTGGCATGAGACTATATCTCATTGTAGGTTTGATTTGCATTTCTCTAATAACTAGCGATATTGAACATCTTTTCATGTGCCTATTAGCCATCTGTATGTCCTCTTTGGAGAAATGTCTATTCAGGTCTTCTGCCCATTTTTTAAGGGGGTTGTTTGTTTTGATGCTGTTAAGCATCATAAGCTGTTTGTAAATTTTGGAGACTAATTCCTTATAGGTCACATCGTTTGCAAATATTTTCTTCCAATCTGTAGGCTGCCTTTTAATTTTGTTTATTGTTTGCTGTGCAAAAGCTTTTGGGTTTAAGTGGGTCCCATTTGTTTATTTTTATTTCCATTATTCTGGGAGATGGATTCTCCCAGGCACATAAGGAGAAACTCCACAATCCCATGCTTTCTTTTCCCATGTGTCCCCTCCAAGCTCCAAACTGATTTACCTCCTAAATATTTCTCACATCCATTTCTTCTGTTTGTTTTCTTTTGTTTTAGTCGCTAAGTTGTGTCCAACTCTTCACAATCCCATGGACTGTAGCCTGCCAGGATCCTCTGCTCATGGAATTTCCCAGGCAAGAATACTGGACTGGGTTGCCATTTCCTCCTCCAGGGGATCTACCCAACCCAGGGATCAAATCCGAGTCTCCTGCATTGCAGAAAATTTCTTTACCACTGAGCAACCAGGGAAGCCCCCATTTCTTCTACTTTATCCCTACTGCCATGGCCTTAGACAAGACCCATAGGACTTCTCATTTGGATTTTTATAGTAACCTCCTAACAGGTCTCTCTGACCCAGTCTTGGGTTGTCTACTCCTTCCTTAACACTGCCACCAGAATGAGCTTCTAAAACCCCAAAGCTGACCGTGATCATGGCAGTCCCCTGCTTAAAACCCTTCAGCAGCTCCATACATAATAAAGTAGAAATATCCCTTTAGGGCCTTTTAAGATCTAGCTCTTTGCCTATTTCTCCAAACACATCTTTCTCAGCCTGTTTTCTAGCATGCTAAGATCTGATGTCCACAGTCTTGAAGTTCCCCCATCTGTGTATTTCCTCTCTACCATGTCCTTCCTCCTCTTTATAACTTGGTAAGCTACTCATCTTTCAAAATTCATCTATGGAGTTTCCTTCTCTTTTCAGGGAAAGACAGTCACTCTGGAACTGCCTGGACATCAGGATTTGTCAAAGCTCATCTGGTGATTCTGACATGTACCGAGATTGAGAACCATTGCCACCACATATCTCTAAAACTCCACTGTATTTCAACCAGTTTTAGGTATATCTGTCCTCCTTTCTAAATTCTAAGGTCTTTGAGGGAATAAGCTATGTTTTACTCAATTTTACAATCCTAGTACCTGTGGAGAAGAAATGAAGGAACAAGTGAATAAACCCTCCCAATGATATAAAAATACAAGTTTCCACTAATATTTTTGTGTCATATGAGTCTCTTCTGTAAAAATATGAGGAAGTATTACATTATAAGAACATAGGAATTGGGGCTTCTCTGGCAGTCCAGCAGTTAAAACTCTGCACTTCCATTGCAGGGGGCAAAGGTTTAATACCTGATTGGGGAGTTAATGCCACACAACACCCCCTTCCCCCCCAAAAAATAACATAAAAATCATATTGCTGATTTAGACTAAATATTGTCACCAATAGTGTAAAAGAACATGATTGTCACTAACAATTACTTTAATCTGCTCAAAGATACACCTATAGTAATTTTAGCTTACTAAACTAATTTATTATTAAAAAACATTATAGAGGAATTAATAAGTCTCTTTAGAAGCTATTTATAATTTCAGCTAGCCCTATTTTGTGGGGATACATTTACTACTGGCATGCAGCAGCATTCCAGGGCCTGGTAGGAGACACAGCATACAAGGAAGCCACCTAAAATTTTCTTTTTTAGATAGAACTCAATACTATGACCAAGGACAATTTATCCCCATAGCAGCTTCCCTAGATGCCTCCATTACACCATCACATTCTTATCAACAGCTGCTTAGCTAAAAAGTCCTGAGGAGAGCTCATCCAGCCCAACCCCAAAACTTGAAGATATTTCTGTAATTAGGAGAGAGAGTTGAGAGACCATGGAAATAGAGGACATCTGTTGTTGTCCTTCCACAATAAAAAAGACACCAAACAACTTGGACCTTCATCCTGGGTATAAGTAGTGCCTAAACACAATTTGGAGATTTCTGGCCCATGAGGAAATGTGAAGGCCCAACCAAGTTGAGCTGACTGTAGCTCAGATCATGAACTCTTTATTGCAAAATTCAGACTTAAATTGAAGAAAGTAGGGAAAACCACTAGACCTTTCAGGTATGACCTAAATCAAATCCCTTATGATTATGCAGTGGAGGTGACAAATAGATTCAAGGGATTAGATCTGATAGAGTGCCTGATGAACTATGGACGGACATTCATTACATTGTAGGAGGCAGTAACCAAGACCATCCCCAATAAAAAGAAATGCAAAAAGGCAAAATGGTTGTCTGAGGAGGCCTTACAAATAGCTGAGAAGAGAAGCAAAAGGCAAAGGAGAGAAGGAAAGATATACCCATTTGAATGCAGAGTTCCAAAGACTAGCAAGGAGAGATAAGAAAGCCTTTCTCAGTGATCAATGCAAAAAATAGAGGAAAACAATAGAATGGGAAAGACTACAGATCTCTTCAAGAAAATTAGAGATACCAAGGGAACATTTCATGCAAAGATGGGCTCAATAAAGGACAGAAATGGTACGGACCTAACAGAAGCAGAAGATATTAAGAAGAGGTGGCAAGAATACATAGAAGAACTATACAAAAAAGATCTTCACGACCACCCAGATAACCATGATGGTGTGATCACTCACCTAGAGCCAGACATTCTGGAATGTGAGGTCAAGTGGGCCTTAGGAAGCATCACTACAAACAAAGCTAGTGGAGGTGATGGAATTCCAGTTGAGCTATTTCAAATCCTAAAAGATGATGCTGTGAAAGTGCTGCACTCAATATGCCAGCAAATATGGAAAACTCAGCAGTGGCCACAGGACTGGAAAAGGTCAGTTTTCATTCCAAACCCAAAGAAAGGCAATGCCAAAGAATGTTCAAACTACCACACAATTGCACTCACCTCACACACTAGCAAAGCGATGCTCGAAATTCTCCAAGAGAGGCTTCAGCAGTATGTGAACCAAGAATTTCCAGATGTTCAAGCTAGATTTAGAAAAGGCAGAGGAACCAGAGATCAAATTGCCAACATCCATTGGATCATAGAAAAACCAAAAGGGTTCCAGAAAAACATCTACTTCTGCTTCATTAACTATGCTAAAGCCTTTGACTGTGTGGATCACAACAAACTGTGGAAAATTCTTCAAGAGATGAGAATACCAGACCACCTGACCTGCCTCCTGAGAAATCTGTATGCAGGTCAGGAAGCAACAGTTAGAACCAGACATGGAACGATGGACTGGTTCCAAGTTGAGAAAGGAGTACTTCAAGACTATATATTGTCACTCTGCTTATTTAACTTATATGCAGAGTACATCATGAGAAATGCTGGGCTGGATGAAGCACAAGCTGGAATCAAGATTGCTGGGAGAAATATCAATAACCTCAGATATGCAGATGACACCACTCTTACAGCAGAAAGCGAAGAGGAACTAAAGAGCCTTTTGATGAAAGTGAAAGAGGAGAGTGAAAAATCTGGCTTAAAATTCAACATTCAAAAAACTAAGATCATGGCATCCGGTCCCATCATTTCATGGCAAATAGATGGGGAAACAATGGAAATAGTGACAGATTTATTTTCTCGGGCCCCAAAATCACTGTACATGGTGACTGCAGCCATGAAATTAAAAAATGCTTGCCCCTTGGAAGAAAAGCTATGACCAACCTAGATAGCATATTAAAAAGCAGAGACATTACTTTACCAACAAAGGTCCATCTAGTCAAAGCTATGGTTTTTCTAGCAGTCATATGTGGATGTGAGAGTTGGACCATAAAGAAAGCTGAGCACTGAAGAATTGATGTCTCCCCAGTCTCCAGCATTGGCAGGCAAATTCTTTACCACTGAGCCACCTGGGAACCCCCTAAGGAGGACTGTTTGACAATAAAATGGCAAATATTCTTCCTATTTTCAGGACTTAAAGGGTAAGTATCTTGTTTTTTAACTTAAAGCTCTATTGGTGCACATGCATCGAAACTGGACTGGTGAAATATTGTAAAGTTAAAAAATAGATAAATAAACTAATTAAAAAAAAAAAGCTCTATTGGGGTTGCAGATAGAACGAAATGGATCTGGACAGCCTCTAATGGGCTCTTCATTTTTTCTCTACTGATCAACTCTCTTGGTCTATTTCAGACACAAGTAAATTTAAAGCACTGAGAGGAAAATTTGAGGAAAAGTTATTTACATTTGTGGTGATGGCAAAGTATTGCTCAGGCTTCCTTGATGGCTCAGATGGTAAAGAACCCACCTGCCAATGCAGATGTAAGAGACACAGGTTCGATCCCTCTGTCAGAAAGATCCCCTGGAGAAGGAAATGGCAGCTCACTCCAGGATTCTTGCCTGGGAAATATCATGGACAGAGGAGCCTGGTGGGCTATAGTCCATGGGGTCTCAAAGAGTCGGACACAACTGAGCGACTAACACTTTCACTTTTCCACAAAGTTGAGCAACAAACTTTGCACAGGTTGAACCACTAAGTAAGTCCTTCCAGTATTCACTGCTAATACTCCCTATAAAACAGGGAAGTGACAACAGTCCCTAGACCCTGACCACAAAGTCTAGTTTTTCTAATTAATTTTCCCTACTTCCACCTTCCAGACCCAGACTACAATATAAGCTTTAATTTCCTTTTTGGTCTTTAAGGAGTTAAAGTCCTTTGTTATCTGGCCTTCAACAGACATGAGTTTTGACTTCAGCTTGAAACAGCATTAACTTCCTGACCACTTCTCATCACCCACTTGGTTAGCTTCGCTCTGGCTGGTCCCAGGATGTCCTCTTTCTATCTCTTCCTCCCAGCTTGTGACAGAAGCCCTGTGCCCACACTGTTCCTGGTCCCTGTCCCCAGGACTAGAGCATCCTGAGTGGTCTGCCATTTCTCTCTATTGCCTCTCTTCAGATTCTCCCCAGCTGCTGTACTTTCTGGCATTCATCCTATATTCTGTATCCAGTGCTCTTGAGCTTCTTTTTGACTCTGGTCATCCTACACTTTCCGTCTCTTCTCTTTCTTTCCAAAAAATACACTTTTGGATTTTGGATTTGTTTTTCACAATTTTACCCCTAGGTATCACCTACCCACTATGTGAGGTTCCATTTCCTTACCTTCCTGTAGTTCAATCTTTCCCTCATTCAGACTTGAACAATATATATCTTCAAAAGTACCTCCCAAGGGATTTCTCTGGTGGTCCAGTGGTTGAGAATCCGCCTTGCCATATAGGGGACACAGGTTCCAACCCTGGTCAGGGAAATAAGATCCCACATGACACAGGGCAACTAAGCCTAAGCGTAGCAACTACTGAGCTCATGTACTCTAGGGCCACAGCTAGAAAGAGAAGCTTGTGCACCACATTGAAGAGCCAACGCAGCCAAAAATAATTTTGTTTTAAAAAAAGTACCGCCCTACACACACTAATTGCCATTAAACACTTATATATACTTAAGATTCTTACATTTATACTTTAATAGTCCCACTTTTAGACCTCCCTTCCTCAATTTCACAGTCACTTTGAAGAAGGAAGGCATTTTTTTCTATAGATTGCTCTGAGTATTTATGGCTAGAATCCTCAGTCTGATGACCAAATATGCAAATATAATGTGACACTCCCTCAAATAGATCTTGTTTAAAGTGTTATCTAAGGACTACCTGCATCATAGTCACTTGAGGGAAGCTTCTTAAAATGCTAATTTTAGGGGCTTCCCAGAAATCAGAATTCAATAGGCCTAGGATGAAGTTCCAGGATCTATATTTTAAGCAGCTCCCTAGAAGAGTATATAGTTTGAAAATCATTGCAGTAAGACATGTTGCTTACATAACTTTCCTTACTTACTTTATTTATATATTTTATTTTGGCCATGCCACACAGCTTGCAGAATCTTAGTTCCCTAACCAGGTATTGAACCCATGTCAATGGCAGTGAAAAACACAGAGTCCTAACCACTGGACCACCAGGGAATTTCCAGTTTTCTTTACTTTAGGTGTAGCAATCTTGACCATGGTCATCAGGTTATATACGTATAACAGTATGTAGAGTTCTTTAACTTGGGGCTTTATGAAGACAGCAAAAATATCTGTTGAGAATAACTGAAGCTGAACTGAACTCTAACAAGAACCATATACCTACTCATTCATACACAATACACACACACACACACACACACACACACACACACACACACACTCTGCTTGTTTATTTACTGCATATATTTAGATAAAACAAACTATAAGGGTCTATGGCAGGTTTTGATATCAATCTCCATATTTTCCTTTCTAAGGAATTGTGTACATTTTCCTTCTAGGATCCAAGGATCACTGTCTTTCTGACAAGTTATTTTCTCATGCTGACTGACCTGGGAGATCCAATTCTAGCTTCAGGGTGCTTCTCAGGAATCACATGTACTTGCTCTAAGCATGGAAAATTAAATGATTTCTACGTTAAGCTTTACAACCTTCCAACGGGTTCTGCGAACAGTTGACTACCTGCTGTATTAGTTAACTGGAATTGGCAATGTGCGTGTGTTTAGTCGCTCAGTCATATCCTACTCTCTGCGACCCCATGGACTGTAGCCCACCAGGCTCCTCTGTCCATGGGATTTTTTCCAGGCAAGAATCCTGGAGTGAGTTGCCATTTCCACCTCTGGAGGATCTTCCCGACCCAGGGATTGAACCCACATCTCCGGCATCTCCTGCACTGCAGTCAGATTCTTTACCTCTGAGCCATCAGTGAAGTCCCAGATTTTGCAACACTTTCAGTAAATGTCTAATCTGATTGTTCCAAAAGAGAGTCAGTGGGGAGGCAAGGGGATATATGAAAATCAACTGATGTGTGCCCTCTATCCAAGATGGCTGAGCTTTTGGCAAGACTCATTTTTGTGGACAGGATACTAAATTCAGGTTGAGAATTACCAGGCTAAACAGCATTCTGCATCTATATTCTCTGGAATAGTAGGAATCTCATATTTTTTTAAATCAGTGTTTTTAAAGGTAAGACAATAGGAGATGCACTTTCAATACATTTTGCTGGAAAAGCCACTTATGGTTTTGAATCTAAGCTGAAAACAAATTCTCCTGTTTCTCTCACTATATAACTCTTCCTTTACAACACCATAAACACCCTCCACGACCATCCCAACCCTTACTCCTTAGGTGGCATCAGCTCAGAGTATTACTACTTAATCACTTCTTCCCTTCTATCCTTTGGTCTACAGAATGACTTTTTAGATTTACAATGGGCATCCTCGGAAACTGACAGGATCTAGAGTCTTTCCCGGGGTGGTATGAAATATGACTTAGACTCTTAGTTTCCCACATATGGTGTATGACCAGAGGAAACGGGTTTCTGTTACTAGCCTCACTGACATTCATCTCTCAACCAAAATGATGGACATTGAATAGCTAGCTGTTCACTAACCAATGTATACCCAAAGGAGGAAGACTTAGATTCCAATCAAAGAAATGATTGACCCCTTCTTAGACAAAGGTTATGGCTCCTCAGTAAGAAAGTAGCTCAGTTTTAAATAAATTGAATCTTCACACTTCCTAGGCAGACTAGCTATCCTTATGCTCTTCTGGAAAGAAAGGAGTCTCACATTCTACCCAGTTTTTGATCTAACTTTCTGCAATTCTCTAGTCCAGAAAGTGTCTGCTTTAGGATCTGCTGCTGGTAGAAGTAATTATATCACACTACCTGATCCAGGGCCTCAAACTTCTTTATTTTTTTGAGGATACAATAAATCTGGTAAAAACACATCCACCACAACTAAGCAATGGCCTAATTGATATAACCTAGAAGCAGAGCTTCTGTATCATCAGTTTTACTTTTCGCCTGGAAGACTGCCTCCATGATAACTGTACAGATCTTAATCCACCTATCCAAACATCTTTCTGTGGAATAGAATTGAATTGACGTAATATGGCAGAAGAGATGGCCAAAGAAGTACCTCTAGTTTAGCACATCTTAAAATAAGTATATAGATATATAGACAGATAGATAATGACAGACAGGTATGATAGATAGAATATATTCTTTTAAATTCAGGGCTGATGGTTGAGACAGTGGGAAAATAACGGCCAGTAAGGATATGTCAGCACTGATTCAGAGTAAAAAAGGAAGCTCTGAAGATGGCATCTACCTTTGGATCGCTACTGGTTCCTAGTAGTTTTAAAGGGCCAGTCAAGTGCAAGGGACAAAGAAGACAAATCCTGGGAGGCAAGCAAGGTTAGTAGTTAGATCAGGCATACACCATCCCTTTCCTTCTCTGCTTATAGTCAGACTCCCAAAGGGTGATGCTCTTAATGGATGAATGGGGGCAAAACTACCACCCAGAGGCAGATGGTAGAAATAGGTGCTTGCGCTGGTTTTGGTTCTGAGTAGAAGAGACAGACAGAGAAAAATTCCCTTCAGACATCATAACCCCAGGCAGCTCTGGGTCCAGAATTCATATGGGTCCAGAAATCTATGGCCAAAACATCTCATACGAGAAATTTAGCTTAAAACAGTTGTGGATTGGCAATATTCCCAGGTGACTAGTAGAAGCAAATGCAACTCTCCTCTAGAAGAATTCACTTTAAATCCAGGTCTCAGTCTCCAAAGAAAAAGTTCCAAGGAACACATGTTCACAAATAAATATCATAATATACACAAGGGAAAATATGAAAGACAGGTAAAGACATATGGAGGATATAATGAGAAGGATCAACAAGCATCTAATGGAAGTCCTAGAAGGAAATATTAAAAAGAATAAGAAAGAGAGAATGGCTAAGCATTTTCCAAAGTTAGTGAAATATACAAATCTTTACATTCAGGCCACCCTTTATGAACTTGCTCACTCTATTAAGCTTATTAGGCTAATATCAACCCTTCATTTGCTCACATGACAATCCTGGATAGATCACAATTAGAGTGTCCATTCATGTCACCTTCAAAAGGAGCAAAGGCAATTGAGTACAGTTGCTTGAATAAGCCTTATGGTTTATCTTTCAGAACACCAGAAGAAAAATTATGTATAGTCAACACAGATCTTTCCTTCAGAGTCTGAAGTGGTAGGTGAGCTCTGTTAATTCTAAGTCCTGGCGTGACCATTCTGCAATCTCCAAATGAAAAAAAGAGAAAAGTATGCATTTTGATGCAGAATACTAGGAAAAGCATAAATTTGAGGGCCAGGTACATCTAAGTTCAAATTCTGACCCTGCTACCATGCTTCAGGTCCCTTCCTATAAAAAATTTTCAAAAAAACAACACAGTGGGGGAAGGTTAGAGAATTGAATCACTGAGATAACATGTAAAATGCCAGCCAGATCACTGGTACAGAACAAATGATTATTTCCTTTTCATCCCCCATCCCTCTACTTACGTCATGACTTTCAGACTTTTGTCCAAGACTGAGGTCAGCTCCATGATTAGTTTTTAAACAAATTGCCTACTTTTGACAAAATGGGCATTTTAGTTATAAAACTTTGTTAAACTTTTGAAAAACTAGGATTATGTCCACTATTTCTCAACTTCAAGATATATACGGGCAGGCTGGGTTTAAAGATTGAAGAGATATTGACCAACCAGAACGGCCAGCCAATGTGACCCAGGTGGATAGGATGACTGAAATAGGAAAAAAGATCTGGCAAAAAGATTTCAAGCTCATAACTTAGCACTAACCAGGGAATATTGGAAGATTGTGGTCAAGGCAGGCTGGAGAAGGCTGGTATCCAGAAGTTTAGGCTTCAAAGATGAGGAACATAGGCAAAAGCCATAAATGAAAAGCTAGGGATTTAATTATTCAGGGACTGGGCAATGACCACTAGAAGCTCAATTCCCAGATCATCTGAGTTACATGTGTCAGAGTTCAAGTTTAGGTGACAGAGATGAAAAGCTCATCACAGAAGGACTAAACTATACCACTGTTAACCTACTAATAATACAATGTCTAGCACATAGCAAGCCCTCTGTTGAGTGAATGAATGAATGAATGAATGATCAAGCAACCACAGTAAAGCCAGATAAAAATACTGGAAGGTCAGTAGTAAGATTAACATTGAAACTAAGGTTAAATTCTAAAGGCAAGCAGGTTCACTCAGTGCTTAAAGACCACAGAAGAAAGGGAACCAGACAGTCCCTAACATCACATGGACAGCAAGATTGCTGAGGTTCTAGAGAATATGTACAAATGGGGTTGAATTTTAGGTGTACTGTGTGTGTGAGTGTACGTGAAGCAAGATACTTCTTTTGTATTTTAAATTCATGTTACGGCTTTTTCTTTTTTCTGAACTCACTGTTTTTTCTTCTGTTACATCATATCACAATGTTCATTTCCAGGGTGACATTTATTCCCAAGTGCATTCAAGGACTTCAGAGAGCAAACAGCACCTGCTGATGTGTTACACTTGTTTTTCCAGGACCTACCTCGATTCCTGGTTCTCAACTGGCAGAGAGAAGATAAGGATATTTATCCCCGGAGTAGTTTCCTACTGTTTCATAATGAATTACCACAAACTGAATGGCCTAAAAAAAAGACAAATTTGTTAGCTCATAGTTCTGTAAATCAGAAGTCTGGGCACACTGTGGCTGGGCTCTCTGCTCATGGTCAAGCATGGCTGAAATCAAGGTGTCAGCTAGGCTGCTTTCTCATATGGAGTTTGGGGTCCTCTTCCAACGCCATTCAGGTTATCAGCAGAATTCATACCCCTGCAGCCAGAGGACTGAGGTCCCCATTTCCTTACTATCAGCAGGGAGCTACTCTTGGTTCCTAGAGGCCACATTTCACATGTTTTGTCCCCCAAAGTCAACACACAGCATTGATGTTTGCTTTCTTTCTTTTTTTTTTTTTTAGATGTTTGCTTTCTCCCAAGGCTGCCAGACAGTATTTCTCTGACTTCCTTTTCCCACTAGTCAGAGAAAACTCTGCTTTTAAGGGGCTCATATGATTATGTCAGATTCACAAGTATCATCTCTCTATCTTAAAGTCAACAGATTTGGAACTTTAATTACATCTGCACAATCCCATCACAACAGCAGCTGGATTAGCACTGAATTAAATAGCTGGGAGAAGATGTGTGTATATAAGGAGCAAGGCAGTCTTGGAGGTCTAGCTTAAAATTCTGCCTACCATAACCCCCAATGTTGGGATGTTTCTATTTAGATAAATACCATAAAAATGGGAAAAAAGAAATATCAACCAGTTGCTTTAAATTTTGTAGTAATATTACTATTTCAGACACTTCTCTCATTAACATGGCTCATTTTCTATAAGATAGTAAACTCGATTAAACTGTACATGCACACACACACACATGCTCACATTAGCCTGAGTGATATTTCTATGTAAATGTTTGCCACCAGATTATTTCACCAATTAAAAAATACATATATATGTATATATGTATGAATGTATACATTCTTTTTCTTCCACGAAAGAAAAATAAAAGATCTCTTCCTCACATTTTGACCTGGTGTGAATTATGAAGCATAAAGTATATGTCTTAGTTTGTCTCTCTTCAGATTAGGTCATATATTACTGCTTACTGTTTTGAAAAACAAAATTATTCTTAGTCCATATTATTTAGAAGTGAACCTCTAACATTATACTTTGCTTCTAGAAGCTCCATATCAGTGCATCATTTCACAGTTGCTTTAGAAATTATCATTACCATTCTCTTTTGTTTGTCAGGCCTGCAGTGTAGAAAACATGATTTTTACCAGTAGAATAATTACATTCCAAGATTTTCTTTGTGGGTATTTTTTCCAAGTTCATTTTCTTAGTGGTACTTATTAAACTGTTCTAGAAGCTAAGTGTGACACATGTAATATCTTATATTGGAAATGAATCTCAGATTTTCATTTCATGTGTAAGTCTACCTTGTATATGATTGGTTATATATTTTCTTTTAATATTTTCCCCCCATTTACAAAGTAACACATATTCATTGCAGAAAACTGAATCATTTTATAAAGGTACAAATAACCATAAATTTCATTATTATTTTAATCAACAACCAAAGAGAATCACCATTAATCATTTGGGAACACTCTTCCAGAATTCTCTACACTTATATACACATATAGATACATAGATAAATAATTTTCATAAATGAAATTATTCTTCATGCAATTATTTCATAACATGTTTTCATTTAACACATTATCAGCTCCTGTCCTGTCAATGAATATAGAGACTTACTCCTTAACAACTGGTGGTTAGCACATTGTTCTTGTCTGCTAGTAACCCTTTCTTGGAAAAAACATCCATTGCATACTCCATGTGGTCCTAGTAAGAAAGATGATCAGAGTAGTCTTTCCCTACATGGTGTGTGGCAGGGCATCGGTTGACCCATGCCTGAAAACTCAGAGTCTCTATTCCCTTAGCTACAGGGGTTTCCTAAGACCAATCAACATAGACCCTGAGATTTAATATATCAACACTAGGAGAGAGAGAGAGTCTTACTTCCTTTAGGATTGAGAATTATTAAGACAGTATAAACCAATTGCCTACAGTCATCTTTGCTGACAACAAACAGGAATCTGTCTGTGATAGGAAAATTGAAGCCTAAGCACAAAAGAAGCAGAGATAAGCAAAGATGAAAGAGAAAGTTTTGAGATATCTTAGACCCTGGATCCCACTATGCCTGAAGCTACTTCATCTGGACTACAGTCAGTGCTGCTATAACACAACATAGGCTTTCCCCAAAATTACTGCACTACGCAAAGTTGTTCAGTAAAAATCACAGGGCTTATAGGGGAAATGGGACTAGGAGTACAAGATTTAAAAACTTTGTCACGGACACATATACAAAAAAGGTATGAACTTAATGAAAATGGTAGCACAGTTTTACACGCTAACTGGTTACGAAATACAAAAATACTACAAATAAACATGGTGCTTTAGTTTGAAAAAGACCTGAAGCTTGCTTGTGGAAATGGGTATCAGAAGGGTTGCAAGTTATGAGTTACTGTGAGGTGACAGATGGATGGTTATCTGAAATCAGGTGGAAAGCTACACTAGATGTGGATCGGTATGACTCAAAACACACAAAGAAGTGAGGCAACTGATGTCTGAGGTCTATGTGTGTATTTTATGTACTCCTCTGCAACTTGATTCATCTGGGTTTAGTTTTCTGTTTTCACCTAATGTTTCTGGCTGACAAAATTGCACATAAGAAAATGCAAAATTCATCTTACACTTAACTGTTCTCTAATACATTAGTCACAAAGGAACAGACAAGTGTTAGAGCAGTCTGTACTTGACTATGTAAGTAAATAAATTCCCTTTTTTGGTTTAACATAATTCCAGTTAGCTTTCTTCCAGGGTCCTGAATAGTAATATATGGCTAAAAAATATTCCATTATCTATCAGTAACACATTTTAAGTTCCAGGCTGGCTTCTCTGTGTCTCTTGACACATTTCTAGACTCTTTCTCTACTTTCAGTTCTCGTGTGCTCAGAGATTGAAAATTCATTTTAATATTAACATAAGCCATCATTAAGAAGGTGAAGCGGGGACTTCCTTGGTGGTCCAGTGGCATTAAGACTTTGCCTGCCAATGCAGGGGGTGGGGGTTCAATACCTGTTCGGGGAGCTAAGATCCCACATGCTTTGCAGTCAAAACAGAAGCAATATTGTAACAAATTCAATAAGTACTTTTAAAAAAGAAGGTAGAATGGACCTGAAAAAGGCATAACAATTCAAACTCAAAAGATTTTTAAATTTTTATTATTATAATCTGTAACACAACTGACTTTTCAAACAGATGATTGAAAGTTGATGATTACAGAATTTAATCTTGGCCCTGACAAGTTTGGGCCATTTTCAGAATGATTTTTCCCATGGATTCTGCTACTTTAAAATCCATAAAAACTCTCATGGAGATTGCAATATTAAATCTTTTCATGTAAATATTATAGCTCAAATCACCTAACCTTGTACATAAAAAGTTTTCCCCTGGGTTATCACTTTAGCTCTTGTTTATGCAAAGGCCTACATGCATTACAGTTTTATCACTGATGTTCTAGGTGATTACTCTTGGGGTTGGAGCAAAACTGGCCCCAAAGATACTGCCATTTTGTATTATTCTTGACAAGAGGAGAGAGCAAGTATTCCACACCACAGACAAGTTCTTCCATACACTGGCTGTGACTTTAGCGTTTGAAATCCCTAAGTGGGGTTTATGCTATGCAGATAAGGAGGCATAAAAAGTTTCCTTAAACCCATCAGCCTTAGATCTGTGTAGTTTTTATAGTCATTGGAAATGAGCCACTCAACTCTGCTTTAAAAGCAGACATAAACAATATATAAACAAGTACGGCTGGTTATGTTCCAATAAAACCTTCTTTACAAAAACAGACAGCAGGACAGATTTGTCCAGAGTTCTGGTACCATAATTTGCCAATGCCTGCTTTGGACCAATAGTTTTCACTTTTTTTTTTTAATGGAGCCTTGCAGCAGTCTCTTGAGACCCAAGGAAGGCCAAGCAGGCAGGAACCTGAATTATTCCTGCTTCAACTAAAATAGTTTTTATTTTTATGATATGTAGACCCTTGTATGAAATCAGATTTGATTAAAGAGTTTCATTTCTAATAAGGAGAAAAGCTTTAAAACCACAGCCTTGGACTAAGCCTAAAATCTGCTCCCTTAAAACTCAAGAACAGATGTTTAAGGCAAAACAAATGCATCTTTTGACATCTTTAAAAATGATCATAGGTGGTACACATGTGTTTTGATGTTCCCAGAAATTCACTTTCTCATAAAATTGATAAAAGCATTTAAATAGATAACTTGAACAGCTCTAAAAAATGTTATTGGCTTATCATTCCTATTTCATTTCAGCTTTTTCTAAACATAATGTTTAAGGTACCTTAAAAGGTCGAAGAGAGGTGGTATGAAATAATGAAAAAAACACCAAATTAGGAGACTGTATTTTCCTCCATTGCTAGATTGTGAGCTCCTGGGAAACAGGAAATAAATTGTCTTCTTTGTCTTTGAATTATGCTCAGCACCTAGAACAGAACATGACACCAAGTTTTAATTTTTAAGGCAAATGCAAATTAACTATTACATAGCTAGGAAGAAGATAAATTCAGGTAGTTTATTTACTTATAACTTTCCATAATCCATAAGGAAAAAAAGCAAATCTTTCCTGCTTGTATGCTAAATTGCTTCAGTCATGTCCAACTCTGTGCAGCCCTATGGACTGTAGCCCACCAGGCTCCTCTGTCCAGGGGATTCTCCAGGCAAGAATACTGGAGTAGGTTGCCATGCCCTCTTCCAAGAGATCTTCCTGACTCAGGGATTGAGCCCTGGGTCTCCTGCATTGGCAGGCGGGTTCTTTACCATTAGCACTACCTGGGAAGCCCCTTATAGTGAACAACAAAATTAAAAGTTTGTACTTTGAGATATACTTTTAAAGCTAGAAAATTAGCATGTTTAAAACACATAAAAGCTAATAATTAGGCCCACAAATCCCTTATGTGCACTTCTTAAATACAAAAAGCTCTGGAAGCCAAACATTCTTGTTTTGTATTTTTAGTGACTTATTTGACAGTCAATTTAGTCTAACCTAAACTTATCCGACAGTAGTAGCTGACCTGAACTGAAGGTGGCTACTTATTGGTGTTTATCTACCCCTTATGAATAATCATACAGTTTGCTGCAAGAAATATTACCCTATTTGATTATGCAGCGTTTTCCCTCTACTCCCTAGGTGTTAAAGAATACATAGTATATGGCATTCAGTTTTACACAAATTCGCCAGACAACCCCAGATCTTTTCCTGGTTGCTTTCCACGTAGCAATCTAGACTCCCATTCCAGCCTCTCTGAGGCCATGCCCCTGGTCCCAGTTGCTTTTCTGTCACCATCTTGAGCAACAATTGTAGTACAAACAGCTCAGAGTGCCTTCTTGTCACGGCAGTTGGAAAAATAAATGTGCTTCCCGATTATATATATATAAAGTCAGCATTATCACTTTGATGGTCAATGATGCGTTAACAAGAACATCTTGGGCTTTTAAAAGCACCTTTCTATTTTCATCACTGGACACTGGGCAGTCGAAGGTCAGAATTAAGTCACAAGCTCTTAGCCTTGCAACGTAATCTGCTCAATATATTTACCATTTGACTGATGCACATCTTGGCCAGTATGTAAGAATTTCTCTTCCGTTAAGTGTGGGCAACAATAGGTATCTGTAAAGAGAAAGTGACCGGAGGCCCTACAGTGGCTCAGCTCCAGCAACAAATCCATCATTATACTCCATTGAACTGGCACACTCCCCACTATCTCTCCTGGACCCCACCCTCTGGCCGGCAGGAGCCTATCTAGAGATCTCAATTAGAGATCTTGTACTAAATAGCACAGGTTATGCCCCATAACGCTAGAGGAAGTGGACCCGCCTACTCCCTAGGGTTTGGGAATCTGGGCTTGGAAAAATTAAATCGAAGAAAATTTAAACCACAATGCCAACTTATCCCGACACCATTTCCTCATAAGAAAAAAGCAGACTCCAATCACCCCTCTAAAAATGCCTCTCTTTAGAATTGCAGAGTTGGTGGATGGGACACTCTGTGGGACCCCACCTACATCGGGCGCGCTCCCACAAGGTCCGGGGACTGCGCCGCTCAGGCGTAGGCTCTAGACTCCTCTCCTCAGAACACTCACCCCCACCCTTCCCGGCTACTTCCGGCCCTCACCGAACGCCCTCAATGGCGCTTGCGCCGTTTTCATAGGCTTCTCGAGTACAAGAAATCTGAGTTCTGCCTCTCAGGAACCGCCCCCGCCTCCTCTTCGCCCCGCCCACGTCTCACCGGCCCCTCGCGAAATCTCGCGAGGGTAGGTGCGCGTCCGTGTTTTGCGGGCAACTGGCTCTCCCAGCAGCTGTAATTGCTGCTGCGGGAGATATTGGAGCTGGTGTCGTCCGCGCGCCCGCCCTCCCCCACTGAGGAGAGCCACCGCCTCTTTCGCTCTCCTCACACACCTATTCCCGGGAGCGGCGACAGCAACAGTCCCTGGACCCACTGCCGCCTCCTCAGACGGCCGCTCTGCTGGTTATTCCCTCAGTCCGGCAGTTGCCGGCGGCCCCCTGTCCGGCTCCTCTCTTCAGATCGTCTGCTCCCTCCTCATCCTCCCCGGGACTCACCTCCCCACGGTTCGCCGGGGTGAGGGACGACGAGGAGGAGACGAGAGTCACCCTCCCTCCAGGCGGCGCCGGCCCCCTCACCCGCGGGTGTGTCCTATAAATGGCGTCGGAAAGCGACACGGAGGAATTCTTTGATGCCCCTGAAGATGTGCACCTAGAGGGCGGCGACCCTATCGAGTAAGTAACCGGAGCCCTGGCCCAGAAGCCAGGCGTCCCCGTCTCCCGGCTTCCCCTGTGCCTTCCCCTCTACACCCCTACGGGTCCCGCCGCCGCAGCCCCTCTCCGTCTCCCTCGGCTACTTCAGAGTGAGTTCGGGGGAGGGCTATCGCCCACCTCGGGCAAACTGCCGTCTTGGCCCTGGTAAACGGCCCCGGGCTTCTCTCGGAGCCTCTTTCTCTTGTCCAGCTTTCTGTGAGGTGGGACAGTTTACGAGCTCGAGAGCCGGAGATGTGTATTTGAGGGTTTCAGAGCTTACCTTGAAACATCCGTTTTGGCCTTGGGGGCCATAGATGAAAGGAGCGGTAACAGGAGAAATTGCAGTGCCGGTTGTTTTTTTCTTATTCTTTTGCCGCTAACTTACCTATCCGATTCAGAGGTGTCTCTACCTCTCCCTATTGCCGTCCTCTTTTGGTTGCACAAAAAGAAAAGGAGCGGAGCGCGGGGAGGGGGAAGAGTGGGTGTTGACTTAGGAAAGTCCTCTAGCTGATGTACTCTAGATCCACGGTGTTTTATTAAAATAGCACCTTGCCGTGAGGCAGAGGAAATCGAAGACGAGATCCTTTACCATTAGCGAGACTGCGGTTTTAAAAGAGTTGCCGTACAGAAATGTGTACAACCGACTACAGCGATACAAACAAGTGCTGAGTAATCTGTGGTTGGAAGGACAGCCACAGCTTTGTGCTCTTTATCTAATTCTGCAAAATGTTTGAGTGGTGATTAATAGGGAGATTCTGAGTAGGAACTACAGGAGTTGGAATGCTTCGCTTGCCTGGGACTTCTACTGACCCACTCCCGACTCTTCCAAGTTGGAATAATGTTTAAAGCGAGTTCACTGAACTCTTCTACTGGTCTTGTGTGGCACTAGAGGCAGTGAAATACATTTTCGTGCTATAAGAACTTGAAAATAGGTAAAATCTGTCATGTTACTGTAAAAGTCACTAATATGGTTCCAGGAGTCAGCTGCCTTCAATTTGCAAGCTTACCCGTGGAAGAAATACCTTAATGCAAATTAATGTTATCTGTACATTCTAGAAGTCGTTCTAAAACCGAATAGGTATTATATATAATATATACCGCAAGTTACAGCAACAGAAGCGGAAAAAATGAACGTTGGTAGGTCGTTGATGAGTGTGTTTCCACCAACCTTCAAATCACTAGTATGGGATTTGAAGGTGGCAATGGCCAATCTTGAGATAGCATTGAATCTCCTTCAAGTTCAATATATGAAACAAATTCACAGCTAGATGGTAGAGGATAGAAAATTCACTTGGATTTCCAAGTATATTGGAGTCCTCTGAAATTAAATTTTGTCTTTGTGGTATTCCCCTTAAAGTAATCATATGATTTAATAAATTTAGAGCTGTATGAATATTGTTTCTTTTCAACGAATGTAACATTTAATTTTGAAGAACAGCTACATCAGGACCTGTGTAAACTGCCTAGTAGTCCAGTACCTGGCCGAAAGAACTCCAGTTTTCATTCCCATCTCCTTCCTTTCTTGTAATTAGCAAATTTAACTTCACAGGATGCTTACTTTGGGAGGAAGTATGCACAACTTGGAGTTATTTAACTTATCTAAACTGAATGACTCATTTTGATAGAATTGCTAGTCACTTCTTCCCTCCTGGGATAATAAACTCAAGCACTTTGATCCTTTGATATGCTAGGTGAAAAGTAAAAACATCTCTTGGGACACAGCCTTCTGATTTTAACTCTAACCTGCCCAGATATTGAGGATGTTGAGCTCTATGCGTAAAACTACTGTCAGTCTATGAATTTCAAGGCTCCATCCTGCATTATTGAGGGGATTTCGAAGGAAATTAGACTCAGCTGGAGAATTTAATCTAAAAAGAACTAGCAGTACTGAGAGGACTGTGCAAGGTTGACATTATTATCATTCCCTCTGTCCTTTGTGACAGTTTTTGTTATTTGCATAAGGTACTGTGAGGAAACTTGGCTGGGTAACTAACAATCTAGAAATGAGTGAGAAATCTTGATTTGTGAAAACATATGGTATCATCCGATACCTGGTTATTAGAAGTATCTTCTCTCCCTTGACATACACTTGGAGATTTACACCATATGCACTCTAAGAGGTTAACCAACCCAGTTTGGGCACTTTAAGAAATGTTCTTTGCATTGCATGTTCTAGAGGACACAGAACATTTCACCAGATTGTAGTAAACTGAGTAGGCTGTTGAGAGTTATCTCATATGTTTTGTTAATTAGCAGAATCCAGATAAATAATCCATTTCCTAAAACTGATTTCTTTCTTCTTTCCCCTTCCAGTGGTGTCTTCAGCTTTGTTATTTTGAAATCAGAGTTAATGAAGTTAAAAATCAGTCCAGTTTTTTATAGGAAGACTTGGTTTGAATGCAGCTACTTTTCCACAGTGGCAGATCCTCTCCACTTGTCAAGCTTTGCAATGTACATTACAGTTACAACGCTTTATTTTTATTGATATTTTAGGTCAGGTTTCCTTATTCTTTTCTCTGCTTTAATGAGGAACGTTAGGCTCAGAGAGGTTAATAAATTGACCTAGGGGACACAGCTTGTAAGTGACAGCTGGGATTTGAAACCAGTTCTTTGGACTCCTACTCCAGTATTTTTTTCTAGTAGATCATAGCTGCCGCATACTGGGTGTGTGCTCTGTGTGTATGTGTGTGTGTGTGTGTGTGTGTGTGTGTATTCAAGGTAACTTCCTCCAAGAGATACTTGAGTCAGATGCTTTAGGACCAACTTGCTAAATTGAACTGATGCATATATTTAAAACTAGCAGCCCAAACTTCAGTTCTCTTGGCTAGAAATTCCCACTTTTTCTTTCAAGAATGTGTATTTTGTTTTGTCAGATAGGGCTGTTATAAGATCATAGCATGTTACAGCTGGAAGGGACATCTAGTTTAACTCCTTCATGTAAAATGTGAAAGCCAGAGCCTCGAGAAAGGAAAGTGACTTGTCCAAGGTGCCACAGCAAACTAATGGCAAAGTTAGGACTTGAATCCAGATCAGTTTCACTGTCTAGAATTATCTTCTGCTATCATGCTATCTTTTGATAAAGCAGGAAAGGGAGGAGGAAGTTTGGTATAGTACAAAAAAGCCCTGGACTAGATGAGTCATTTCATTTCCTCATCTTTAATTTGAGGAAAGTTTAACAGACTTGATGGTATTTGGTACATGATTTAAGACCTGTAGATTTGAAATTAGATATTTGCTGAGTAAATTATATGTGAAATGAATGTGCTATTTTGTGTGGATTATGCATACACATACTAAAGGCTGGCACTGAGAACATGTTGTAAAAACAAACGTGATATTTTGAGCATTCTTTATTTTTTTATTGGAAGAAATGGTAAAATTTTTAGAGTAGGAAAGGACAGAAGATCATTTGGCCCAGCCCTTCCATTTAACTGAAAGAGAAACTATGCTCAGAGAGGGGAAGTGACACATTGCTGATGAGCGGCAAACTCAGAACTAGAACCCAAGTCTTCTGATTCCTCATTTATACCATGATGCCTTGTCTGTAGAAGGAAGGAAAGTATTGGCAGTTAATCCCTGCTGTAGGTTTCTGGCACATACTCTGTTAGCGGGACTCCTGAGATAGTCAACTACATCTACCATAATTCTGTTTCTTTCATGTCTTGCTGTCAGAGGACATGGAATGTTCTAGGATCCTCACTTTTGCTCACTAATTTTCTCCAAGTCTGGATGAAAAAACGGTGACAGAACAGCTGATATAAGAACAGGGATGGTTATTTGTTTTGTTTGTTAGTTTAGTGTCAATTGCAGTCTATTAAAAATCTTGATTTTTAAGTCATAAGAACTGAGATCAAACTGTCCCAAAGAGTTGTTTGGTCTAAAATATAAAAAGTTGCCTAGCTGCCTTTGTTGAAAACTCAGTTTTTCACTTAGACATCAGAAGCATTTCTCTCTGAATTGAAAATTGATGCATTTCAATTAAAAATTATTTGTGTGATATGGGTTATTTAACAGCCCTATTAAAAATAAGCTGTTATTTAACAGTCTTATTAAAAATGGCTGTTCATGGGTTGGCCTGGAAGCATAGATGAATTATGGATTATATTTGATTGCCATTGGCTTTGTGGATTGATAAAAATATATTTACATATGCTTTTTTATCATACCATGTAATATCATGTAGAGGTGGGAGGGGACCTTTTGCATATTAATTGGTAAATTCAAGCTCTAAATATAGTGGCCTCCAACTATCAGTTTGGTGACTCATGGAAGTAGGACAGTCCGAAGCAGTACTGCATTTTGGGGACTCAATTTGAATCTGTACAAACTCTCATAAACTGAAAACTTGATTCTGTTCTTGGGATAATCTACTTCAAAAAATAGGGTAGATAAAATTTGATCTTTAAAAATGTTAAAAACCTAGATAGTTTTAGGATGTTGACAGTTCAGTGATGGTCCTACAGAACAAAAAGTAACTTCTAATTGTTGTTATTTGAGACCTGTATAACCTTCACAGTACATGACAGTCCTTGTGTTCTTTTCAGTTCATTGTTTAGATTTTGACAAAGTCAGGTGAATTTGCCAGGCAAGCACCTTGAAGAGGGTGTTTGTTTCCTCCTCATACTCTGCCTGCAATTCTGGTAATTACTTCCTGGGGTATGTAGGTGGAGGACAGGGTGGTGGTGATAGTGTTGATGGTAATGGAGTAGGTGGTGAAGGTAGCCCCCGAAGCCAAGAGAGAGAGACCAGGTTCTCAGACTGCTTACTGGGACATGGATAACTGAGATCAGACAAATCACAGTATTTAGTATTGTTTTAGATGCACATCTACACAGTGAATTAAATGCCCCTTTCTGTGAGAGATTAATAGTCTATAAGAATTAACTCAAGCAAAATTTAAAGTAATAAAAATTGTAGGTACTTTATGATGCCCTACTGATATTTAACGTGAATTGCTAATTAACCTACATTTTTGTTTTCTACCCATAGCTAAGCTAATTTCTACAAACTTGCACAAGGTTTGTTCCACCCTTGCAGTCAGATATTATTCTGCTAACAAGCTAAACCTTTAATTGGGTGCTTTCCTTACTCTTCAGAGTGGAATCTTATCTGTTCTCTTATTTCAGACTGAGCCTTTGTATTAGTCTGTCATCTTGTGATTCAAAATTGTGGAAAAACCACATAAGACAGAATGTGGGCCTCGTACCTGATGGCAACTCCAATGTTTTTCCCCAGTCCGTATACAAATTTATCTTGGTTACTATAGCAACCAGCCTATCAGTTATTTTTCTAGCTCTTTTGCCTTCTCAGATACTAGGATTACCATATAATCAGGTTCTGCTAAAGCCCTTCAGATCTTAGCATTTTATTACCAGCTGCAGCTGTCTGACAGTTTCAGCTTGGCATTCCATTAGGGTCAATCGGTTTTAAGTTCACAAAACCTTTTTGTCTCCAGACGTTTTAAACATACAGAATTTAACAGGAACATGTTTAGGCAATATTTCTCTGATACTAATTTTATCAGTTCCATTGTTAGTCATTGTCTTGAAGATTGAATGCGTTACATCACTGGCATCCAAAGGCCATCCATTTGTCATATCAGCTAGAATAAATTTCAAGATCAAGTGACCATTTAAGAAATATGTACAAATATGATTTTAGACTCTATGTCATCACCAGCTAGCTGAAGTGACTTAAAAGTGCCTTGATTCATCAACTCGCAAATAAATAATCTGGCTTCTACCAAAAATTATTTCTGTAGATAGTAGAAAGGATGTTTGGACTTTTCATTCTAATTTGGGAAAACAGTTTAGAAGTTTAATACGAAAGGTTATCTTTCTTTTGCAGCCTTTGATAAATGGGAAAAGAAACATAAAGATTGAATAGTTGTATGGATCTTTATTATGTTCTATTTTTTAAAATCTCATAAAAACCTCAGAATTCAAATCACTAAAATAGTTAAGTTACAAACATGTTTATCTCACTAAAAATAAGAATGTTGAAGAAATATTTAGGATATATAAACTGGTAGTTCATATAGTAGTTTATATAATGTTTGTGTTAATGTTTGTTTTTGGTGCTCATGCTTATTAATATTATATGGTGTGGTAATAAATATATCCCTGATTAACCTTTCTAAATATGCCTAATTAATCTTTCAGTTTAACTGAGGTGGTTAATCTTTTAATGCTTTAGCCAGTTTTGGTGTGTGTTTCAATATATAACAATAACATAAGTAATGTGTTTTTAAAAAATCAGAGTAGAATTTCTCTTAAGATATTTTGTGTACTTTTCAAGAAATGTTTATCTTTCTGAATTAGAATATTATGTAGTAAGCTTGTGAGTTTGTGAAATGATTAAATTAAAATTTCCTGGCTTGAATTTTTATTTTTAAATCATTTGAATGGTTTAAGAGTTTAAACCATTTTAAGATTAGTTTATCCTATTCGAAACTCTGGTTACTAAATTCTGATGATGCCCCAAGGAGAACTTTATTTTAATTGCACAAATAGGCTACAGAGCAGAAAAGGTTTTAGTTTATCCACAGGACCCTAATCCTTAAAATTTTTTAAATAAAGGGGGAGGGGAGGATAAGAATTTTTTTTTAAAGGCCAAGGATGAACCATAAAAATTTTGGAAACTACTGACAGAAAACTTTAATGTTTTCCAGTAGGCAGCCTGTACAGAGCAAGCCATACCTGTATAAAATGTACTTGACCACTACTAATTGTAATAGACTGTTCCAGTACAAACTCATTGAACCGTGGGCATTCTTATGAACCACAGGTCAAACTCTTTAGAGAACCAATAAATAGAATGTAGAGCTGTATTCAAACCCATTTTCTCAGAAGCAGGCATCCTGGTTACTAAGTAGGCTCAAGAGAAGAGGTAAAAGTGTTCTTTCTGGCATCACTCTTGAACTGGAAAGACTAGCCATGAATGAACTTAATATCCATAGTCCTCTTTTAAATTTGTTTCTGAATGTCTTTATTTAAATTGGGAGACTGAGGAAATTATTTTTCTAGTTATTAGCAGTACTGTTAACAATTTGTGTGGTTTTAAAAAAAATCACTCTTTTAAAATATGCTTATCTACCCAAATGACAGGTGATTTGAACATTTCTTCTCAGCCTCAGTTCCACCCCACTCACCCCCAGCTTTCTCCTTCCTAGCTTACCTCAAGGTCACTAGTACAGAGATTCCCCAGTGTAATAATTTATTCTTCCTTAACAACCGAGAAGAAACAGTGATGGATGAAATATAATGAATGGGTGGGTCTTTGGGGATGAATAAGGGAAAGATTGGTTAAATTGGATATAGCAGATGTATTGGTAAGTGGGATTGGTTAGTGTCACAGGTAGAGTAGAGCATTGGATTAGTGGAAGATAGGTGAGCAGAAGGAATAGGTAGCTTGATAAAACTAGTACCTTTGTGAGTGAAAGTGAGTGGGTTTGTCAGTATTATGCAATTGGCATTTTATCTTTATTGGATTGGCTTTAGAGATTAAAGCTAGTTACCGAGATCAGTCTTTTTTCCTTTAAGTGAACTTTGCTATACCTATTTTATCCCAGGTCAGAGCTCCTGTTTGTTAACTTTTAACCTTTGCCTTATTTTTCTGGGTAGAGAGATGTCTGCAGTTGATGTTGTTGTTGTTGTTGTTGTTCAGTCGCTCATTCATGTCTGACTCTTTGCGACCCCATGGACTGCAGAACGCCAGGCTTCTCTGTCCTTCACCATCTCCCAGAGCTTGCTCAAACTCATGTCCATCAAGTCGGTGATGGCATCCAACCATCTCATCCTTTGTCGTCCCCTTTTCCTCCTGCCTTCAATCTTTCCCAGCATCTGGGTCTTTTCCAATGAGGTAGCTCTTTGTATCTGGTGGCCAAACTATTGGAGCTTCAGCATCAGTCCTTCCAATGAATACTCAGGACTGATTTCCTTTAGGATTGACTGGTTTGATCTCCTTGCAGTCCAAGGGACTCTCAAGAGTCTTCTCCAACACCACAGTACACACTGGTTCCTATAAGAGTGAAGGGAAGCAATGGAGGGGACTGAAGCAAAGATGGTGGTTTAGATTTATAGGACCTTTGTAACTCGGGGACATTCTGTATTCAGTAAATATTGTGTTAACAGTGAAGCCTTGGGAAGTGTTGCCAGTTATCCTGCAATCATATCGATTTCTTGTTACCAACTCCCCCCTCCCCAGGATTGAATGTATTCCCAATAAGAAAGAAGTATTATAGTCCTGCATGTTGTTAAACATGCAAAGAATGGTAATGCCATACTGTCAATTAATGTTGGACATTCATTTTCAAAGTACTTTTATTTACATTATCTCTTCTGACTATCCTGCAGTTCTGTAAGATAGGACAATTTTTGTGAGACAGGACAGTTATTGTGCTAATTTTGCAAATAAAAAACAGCTCAGGATGAACAGGGATCAGCTAGCAAAAGTGGAATTTCACTAGTTTGTGGAGATGATGATTTTGAATGAAGATGTAAAACATTAGGTCCCTCCCACTTCACTTTTCTAAGCTATAAACATTTTTCGATGATATGTTTTAAACGTGAATTATTAAAATGATGAGGCCGACTCTCCTGCCAGTTGGGAATGTATAATGCATTCTTGAAAACAACAAAAAGCAGTATTTTAAATGCCTTTCTTTTTATGCTTTAAAGAAATTGATTATGCTATGGTAGCTAGGTCAGAAAATGTCCTTGCTCCTGAAAAAGCTGGAATCCCAGACACTGCTACTGCATTTCAAAGGGTATGTTCTTTGTTCTATGTTCTAAGGGAAAACTCCTCAAGATGTGAGACACTGCTGATTTGGACTTCTGTGCTTCATCAAAAAGTCTTGATCCCAGATTTTTCTTTTCTGTAATTGTTTTGTAGGTTGTTGTTAGTTGTTTAGACCACATTTTTTTTCCTTTTTATTTTTTTGCAGTATAACTCTGGTTCATATTTTTAGCTACAAGTCACTAATTGGAAATACAATGTTTCTCCTCGCCCCACCTTCCTCTTAGAGGTGTTTTCTAGCAGTCACAATAAATACATGTGGTGGTTTTTAATATTTTCCAGCTGGTCAAACATTTTGACTATCAAATTAATGGGGAAAATGCATTCCAGTAGCTAATTAGAAAAATTATATTCTCTGTAATTACTATTTAAGGTGGAAATAAGGATGAATAATATTTTTAATAATAAACTTGGCCTACAGATTGTTTTATATAGGTAAGCATTCTAGGTAATTTGAGATTTTTCTAGAATATTTTATCAAGTTTTAAATACATCTTCATTAAAGAATGCAGAAGTAGAAATTCAGATAAATCGTAAAAGTAGAATTTATAAACTAAAATGCTTAATTACTGAAAATGTCCATTTTTCTATTATTCATAATATTGAGGGAGAATATGAATAGTTAAATGTTACCAGTTACACCAAACCCTCAGTTCAGTCGTTAGTTTACAACTTCCTTTCCCATCAAATCTTTTATCAGAGATAACAGTAATATTTTGTGTGATTTAGTTTGATTTTTTTTTGTTCCTCTGCCAATCTTTGGTGATAAGTAGTGAACTCAGAAGGAGAAAAAGAATCTCAAAGTCTGAATAATCAGTTCATTGATAATATAATTGATTTATTTACACTTTTTAAAAAGGGTAGTTGTGACAGGTTCTTTAGTGCTCTTAATTTTTATGTGGGGTGACCTTAGAAGTTACTGGCATTTACTTTTCAAGATTAGATAACTTAAAAATCATATTAGCACGTTAACTTGATAAAGCTTCTGTAAAGTGGCCTGTAGACAAAAGTCTTGTTTATTTTTTAAGAAGTAAGTTACAAAGTGATTTAGCACGGTTGCATTAGTATTTTCCAGACAGTCATAAATTTAGGCATCTGTTTCTGTTTCAGTTTTCTAGAAATTATTTTAAATCATTAATAGATGTGACTTTTATCTAACCCAGTTTGACAATTTGAAACGTGATATAGCTGCCCTACCCTGGAGTTACTGTTTGAATGTGAGTATTTATTGAATGGTTGTAAATGTGCAGGGTAGAATGTTTTTAATTTAGAATTCTTGAGCAGGCCCAGAGAAGTGATTATTCTATTATTTTATCAATAAATAGATTATCAAGCTGTTCTTTCAGAAATACGACATAAAAACTACATGAATTACATAAATAAGTTTTGAAAAATCAGCTTGTCATTTTAGACAATATTTAGTTGCTTAAGGTCCACTTCAAGTTTGTAATTACTTTATATATGGCTGGAATTATATTTCATTATAAAGTTTCCTTTGATTTCATTATAGATCACTTACAAATGTTGCCACAAAACCCACTTTCAGAAAACATAGAACCATTGTGTCAAATTTTCTCACCATCTATTTCTGTTAATATCAGTGATAAAATAGTCATTAGGTATTTTAGACATATTCTGCTTCTTAACTTTCATAGTACTTAAAACTTTAAAATGGCATTTCAAAGAATATTAAAAGTATCAATTCACATCTTGAGGATTTGGTTAATTCCCTATTAGATAACTGTCACAAGTATATTCTCCATTTTTTATTAATCTTGTTAATAAACCAGTATTACCATGTGTCAAGGGAAACCTCCTTCTATGGGGACTTTTATGCTTAGTATATAATCTAGTAAAACTTGCCATAAGAATGTAACTAATTAATAAATACATTTATTAATGATGTATATGCATCAGTGTATACATTTTCATTCCAGTGAACAAATTTTTAAAAATTATTCACTTAGAGAAAGATTTAAAAAAAATAAAACCCAGTATATTATTCTCTAAATTTGAACTGTTCTTGTTCAACTTGAGGTTTGGTTTGGTTTTGGATTTTGATTTTTGCTTTGTTTTTGTTTTTCTCTGGCCTGGCCTAAGTGGGAAGAAATCCTCATGTCAATGTTTTGTGAGCACCAGAACCTTTCTGATTACTAGTTGAGACTGAGCGCTTTTGTGTTGGTCTTAGTTTGCCATCAGATCTTCGTATTTCAGCTTGCTGGGCTTTGGAAATCAAAACCCTTTAATTACCTGCTGATTTTAATGGCTAGCTAGGGCCTTATCTATGCTTATCTCCTTTTCACCTCAAGGACCTTAGAATCCCAAGCCTTTGTACAGGTGAGCTGTTGTTTGCTTTGCTTGATTCAGTTCGTTGATGTATTGCTTAAGCTCATCCTACTTTTATATTTTCCTGATGGCAAAGGCAAAAAAAGGTGGATAAAAACAAAATCAAGCTATGGGGCAATTCTCCTCTAAGCCCTTGGTAGTCACCTTCTTATAAGAAAAGTGTTTGCCAAGCCACCAGCTTTATTCTCACTGACTCACTCTATACTCCCTCCTTCCGTGTCATTACTCTTTTTAACCTCCTTAGGAGTCGGTCAGGAATTTTGCAGCCTGACAAGAGGCTTCTTCAGAGCCAACTACTTTTTTTCCTAAGAACCTAAAATAAAAACGAGTCCTTTTACTGACAGAAAAAGAAAAGAAGACCTTGTTAGACCATTTTTCTGTGTTGCCCAATTTCATCCAGAAGTCTAGAAATGGGAATGTTAAATGTGAGATCATTACATTTTGTGTAGTGGGTCTTTGAGTTCCTAGTTATTTAGTTGACTCTGAAGCAGGTGCCAGGTTTAGTCTGCACATTCCTTCCGCCCTATTCTCAGAAGGCTTACAGGTTTGGTTTTGTTTTTTTCAGATAACTCTCAGGTAAGAGGTAAGAGAAACACCAAACCCCAAAGGCAGAAGGATCTGTCTATAGCTAAAGGATGAGAAACTAGAGGTAGAATGGCTTATGGGATCTGCCTCTTTGAAATTACAGAAATTCAATGTTCTTTTTTAAAGTGGACTTAAGCACCGATTATCCTAAAGCCTTAGTGCATGAGTGATGAAGATTTGAGTTTAAAAGTTGGAGAAGGTGATCCAGTGATTGCCTAGAGAAAAACCACTTGCTGAAGCTGTGAAAACCAAGTTAGACTCCTGCAGTAGTCAGCCATGTCTATACCTGATTTCAAAATGCGGATTTTGCAGTAAGACAGGGAAGGGAATGCAGCTGGCTTCTATTTGGGGAATCTAATCTATATGTGTTCTTAATGCACACTTGTATTGATTGCCATTCAAATCTAGGAGCTATTCATGCTTCAGGTTGTGGGAAGATATTGAGACAGAATTGAAACGCAGATTCTACCTCATATCGTAGAAGGTTCATTAGTTTTCTTGACTGAAAAAAAAATAACATATCTGAAATATTTCTAATATCCCCTTTATAAAGTGAAGCCTGTCCTTAAAATGACTTTGTAAATGCAGTAACCTAATCCCTTTTTAATAACAACATAATTTTAATTGATATTTATCCAGAAAGATGACTGCTGATCTTTATTTGACCTATATAGGTTAAGTTCATTTTTAACTTGAGGACAGTTTCAAATGATATATCTTTATAAATAATGATTATAAGTCAATTTACATATCAAGAGATCATCAGTTTGTTACAGTAGCCATCTTGTTTTTTCGAGGGATTCGATCTAAGTCAAAATAATGAAGCTGTTAATAATACACCTTCCTATTCTTCACAGAGTGTTTTTGAAAAATGTATATAGTAGCATATATACAATATTTGCATTTGTGCAGGTCTACTGAATGCATTGTCTGGAAAAGCTTTGACTAAATTCACAGATGTTCTATTTTTTTCCCCAGTCAGTAAATGCTGTTTAATACTTAGATTAATATTTATACAATGACATTGGCCATACAAATCCTCCCACTTTATTCCTTTATCACACACGAACAGATCATAGAATTTATCATTCTGTTTATCATATCTATCTATCATATATTTATCATTGCTAAATGTGGCAACCCTAGGTGGAGGAGAAGCAGAAGGAGACTAGTAGGTATGGGCACAGTTGTGAGACTTAAATACAACTGAGTATGTAGTGACAAGGGTCACCTTTATTTACTCTGACATGAATACCAAGATTTTTGCAATGTTAATTTTAAGAATCCAACTCTTTTTTCCTTTGTAAGTGCATTCCTGAAAACAGACCTCAGAAATAACAAAACTTAATATATTGTTCAGAGATACATGACATTTTAAAATAAGTAAGGGAACAGTAAGTCAGATCTGGGCTAGTGGTTCCCTCTAAGACAAAGGCATCAGAATCTCAGGTAACCTAGTGAGTCACATTAAAAGACTTTTACTCCTTGGAAGGAAAGTTATGACCAATCTAGACAGCATATTAAAAAGCAGAGGCATTACTTTACCAACAAAAGTCCATCTAGTCAAGGCTATGGTTTTTCCAGTAGTCATGTATGGATGTGAGATTTGGACTATAAAGAAAGCTGAGCACTGAAGAATTGATGCCTTTGAACTGTGGTGTTGGAGAAGACTCTTGAGAGTCCCTTGGACTGCAAGGAGATCCAACCAGTCCATCCTAAAGGAGATCAGTCCTGGGTGTTCGCTGGAAGGACTGATGTTGAAGCTGAAACTGCAGTACTTTGGCCACTTGATGCAAAGAGCCTACTCATTGGAAAAGACCCTGATGCTGGGAAAGATTGAGGGCAGGAGGAGAAGGGGACGACAGAGGATGAGATGGTTAGATGGCATCACCGACTCAATGGACATGAGTTTGGGTGAACTCCGGGAGTTGGTGATGGACAGGGAGGCCTGGCGTGCAGTGGTTCATGGGGTCGCAAAGAGTTGGACACGACTGAGCGACTGAACTGAACTGAGTGAGTCACAGTTTAGTTTATTTGTTGTGCTTCATAATTACATGTACATGCTACATTATACTCTTATACATATCAAATATAGAATAACAGTTTAAAAGTTAAATTAAGACAGACTTCAGTAAGAAAATTAGCCTATATGCAAAGTCTCACTGCTTATACTTTCCAAAATAAAACCAAAGTCAAAAAAGTCAAGAGGCAGTCATTTCTGCCTTATCTTCTCTGGATTAGCCATCCTTAGTACTTTGTATCATCCTATTCAGTTTCTGAAATATTCACCAAATTGGTTTCTCTTTTGGATATGTTCCATTTTATCAGTGTTTCTTTTAAAATATGGTATCCCAATGACACATGATATTCTAAAGTGTGTTATTATTAGTGGGAAGTAGAATTTACCCCCCACCTTTTTCAGGACATAATAGTTATGTTATGCTTGCCAATGCAGGAGACATAAGAGACGCAGGTTCAATCCCTGGGTCGGGAAGATCCCCTGGAGAAGGAAATGGCAACCCACTTCAGTGTTCTTGCCTGGAAAATCCCATGGACAGAGGAACCTGGAGGGCTACAGTCCATAGGGTCACAAAGAGTTGGACACGACTGAAGTGACTTAGAATGCGTGCAGTTCAGCCTAAGATCACACTAGCTCTTTCAGCAGTCATATGCTGAAGTCACAGCAGTCTTTTATGACTTTTTCAGCAGTCATATCACAGCCTTTACTCTGTCTGAGCAATCAACAAAAGTACCTGAATGTTTTCATGTGATTTGTTAAGTCACATCTCCCCAGTCATGCATTTTGCATTTATCCCTACTACATTACATTCTGTTAAGATTTGGCCAGTGGTTCTGACCTGTTGAAATATATTTTTGGATACTAGTCAGCTAGTATATTCCCTAAGCCCTCCAACTTTGTGCCATCTATAAATTGGTAGATATGCCATCAGTTTCTTCATTTAAGAGATTAGAACATCAAGTAGGATAGAGCACAATAAAAATTAATATTTCCTTATGGTTTTTCATTGATCCATTTATCAGCACACCTTGAGTAATGTTTATCCAGTTACAAACCTTCCTAAGTGTATTCTAGCCTACATCCCTTTGTTGTCTAAAAGGATATCTTGAGAGAATTATAAAATTTACTACAAATTTTTATACAAAAATATCCAGATTTTTTGTGTGTACAATATGCTGTTTATGGTCTAGGCCAGTAACCCTATCAAAAAAGAAAATTAGGTTAATTTTGCATGTTTGGCTTTCAGTGTGAATGCTTATTCTTAAATAAGTATCTTTTCCCTACACCTAGGGCCCTTAAACCATTTCATCATGTGTTTAAGAATTTTGCTTGACATTGACATCAAGTGAATCTGTTTATAGTTTGTAGCACTACCTGCTTTCCAGTGTTGACCACCAGAGTTTTCCCTAATATCCTCCTCCATACTCTTGATTCTTCAGAGGTTTTAGAGATTGAACTCTATAAATTCTCAGCTTTTGCTAGGATATAATTTGTCTGGGATAGAAGAACTGAACTCATTTAGAGTAGCCAGGTATTTTTATCTCTGAATGCTTTGGAATTCAATTTCCTCATTCTATAATTTATTTTTCCCTTTCTGGTTTGACTATCAGCAATCTTAATTGGAAAAAAAAAAAGAATCGATATATCTTTCACATATGTACATTCAGTCAAATCGTGTCTGATTTGATAGCCTGCCAGACTCCTCTGTCCATGGGATTCTCGAGGCAAGAATACTGGAGTGGGCTGCCATTTCCTTCTCCAGGGAATCTTCTTGACCCAGGGATCAAACCCACGTCTCCTGCATTGGCAGGTGGATTCTTTACCACTGAACTACCAGGGAAGCCCAGCCTATTACATTATATAATTTAGCCACGTATAAGCAGACTGCAGTTTATTTTTGTTATTCTTATTAATAGAAATTAAAAGAATGAAAAACTGTCTCTGGTATCTTTTCAATCTCACATTCTGAGCAACAGTCTTTCTGATACTGTTCTTAAAGGTTTTTGTACCTTTTCTTGGATATGTGTCCATTCCATCCCTCCAATCTCTTCTGCATTTTCTCCTTTAAAATATTCCTTATGACATGTCGCCATGGATATGCAGTCAACAAAATTCAGACAATGAGAAATTCTACAGGCTGAACAACCTAGTGTTTTTGTTTGTTTGTTTAAGACTTATTTAAAGAGCTGTTTTAGATTCACAGCAAAACTGAGAGGAAGGTACAGAGATTTCCCACACACCCCCTCCCCCAACACATGTATTGTCTCCCCCATTATCAACATTCCCTCGCCAGAGTGGTACATTTGTTACAACTGATGAACCTCCATTAACACAGCATAATCACCTAAAGTCCAAAGTTTCCCTTTGGGTTTACTTTTGGTGTTGTAGGTTCTATGGTTTTGGATAACTGCATAATAGCATGTAGCCATCATTATAGTATCATACACAATAGTTTCACCACCAGAAAAAAATCATCTTTAGGATGAACAGCCTAGTTCCTCAATACATGAACTGCAAGAAATAAAAAAATGAAAGGAAACTTACTGATTGAAAGAGACATATCAACTGATTATGGCATATGAAGCTCATTTGCATATTGATTGAAATGGACCAACTGTAAAAAAAAACTTTGAGACAATCTGAGAAAACTGAATGTTTACTGTATATAATAAGGAATTGCTAAATTTGATAATAGTGTTATAATTATATTTTAGATACATATTGAAATTTTTATGGGTAAAGATGAAATAATTTCTGAGATTTGCTTCAAAATAATCTGGCAAGGAAGTGGAGGGAGGCATATTGATATTGATCACTATTGACTAGGGTCAACATTTTATACATGTGGGTTCATAATATTATCCCAGTTTTGTACATGCTTGAAATAGCCATAACTAAATGTTGGAAAAACTGCCCCAAAATATTTTTTATGGTCACATACATTGTTACTGGCAGCTTCACAACTAAAACTCAGGTATCCTGATTCCAGTTCATGTTCTTTTACTAGGTAGCTAAACTTACAGCCTTTCTACTTTGAGATTGGTGTCATGGTGCCCTTTCAGTCTTTGGGAACCCCCAAACCTTCGCTGGAGAATTTGTGGTGGCACTCCTAGATAATTAAGACTTTAATAAATGGCCAGTTTCACTTGACCGGCTATCTGCCTGAAGGGATCTTATACTTCTTGGGGTAAACTGACAGGCTGCATGTGTTGTTAGAATCAGTAAAGAGACCTGGGTCCTAGACCTAATCAGACCCTTCATCTTAGCATAAGCTCTAAGAGAGCATGACCATGTCTGCTTTGTTCACTACTTTCCAACCAGTGCCTAGCACTGTGCTGGTACGAGGTAAGCGGTAGGTAAATGTTGAATGAAGGTATTAATTTAACCTTCTTCAGCCTTGTTTTCCTCACATGTGAAATGAGACAGTGAGTCTAAATGAGTCTTCCTTCAAACACTGAAAAAATACATATTCTTCCCTTCTTACTGATTTTTTTAAAAAAAAAATCCTTTTAGGACTTTGAAAAGAATTACTGTAAATTTCTTTTTAACACTAGGTAATATCTATAGATAGTATGCTCACTTTTAACACCTGGGACAGAAAACTCACAGTTATTATGTTGTATCAAAATCCCTTAAAAGTAGCCTCCTGCTATGCATTTTCTGTTGGATTGATTTTGTTTGTATTAAGTAAATGAATACAAACCAGGGTCTCCTGCATTACAAGTGGATTCTTTACCAACTGAGCTATGAGAGAAGCCCACTGTTCTCAACATTAGTAAATTAGAGAGTCAGGTTCATTAGCAAGTTGCAAAATCAAGCTCAGGCTTCCCAGGTGGCTCAGCAGTAAGGAATCCACCTGCCAATGCAGGAGACACGGGTTCAATCCCTGAGTTGGGAAAATCCTCCAGAGAAGGAAATGGCAACCCACTCTAGTATCCTTGCCTGGAAAATCCCATGAACAGAGGAACGTGGGAGGTACAGTCCATTGGGTTGCAAAGAGTAGGACACAATTTAGCGACTCAAAAACAACAACAAAATCAAGCTAAGAGAGTATAAATAAAATATTGCATTGCTTGCATATTTTGTATTGAATGCAGTATTATTGAAAGGACTTGACATTTTGCATTCTATGGAAATGTAGTGAGCAGCTTTTAGATAAGTTGTAATTATTGTCATCAGATCCAAATCCCAGTAATTAGCACCTACCTTTGAAAGTAATGACCTTATCATTCTAATAAAATTTTACCCAGGGTGTCTGAAAGTTATCACTGGATCAGGTCAGAGTTAATAAAAGAAAAAATAATTCCTATACTGCTCTGCAAAATGACCAGAGCAATGTTTTGATGCCATGTAACGTTTTAAAAATAATGTTGTGTGGATACTAAACTGCATTGGTGGTGGTTGTTCAGTTGCTAAGTCATTTCCAACTCTTTGCAACCCTGTGGACTGCAGTACGCCAGGCTCCTCTGTCCTCTGCTATCTGTTGGAGTTTGCTCAGATTCATGTCCACTGATTTGGGCATCAGGGTCTTTTCCAATTAGTCAGCTCTTTGTATCCGGTGGCCAAAGTATTGGAGCTTCAGCATCAATCCTTCCAATGAATATTCAGGACTGATTTCCTTTAGGATGATTGGTTTGATCTCCTTGAAGTCCAGGGGACTCTTCAAGAATCTTCTCCAACACCATAATTTGAAAGCATCAATTCTTTGGCACTCAGCCTTCTTTATGGTCCAACTCTCACATCCATACATGACTACTGGAAAAACCATAGCCTTGACTAGACTGACCTTTGTTGGCAAAGTAATGTCTCTACTTTTTAATATGCAGCCTAGTTTTATCATAACTTTCCTTCCAAGGAGCAAGCATCTTTTAATTTCATGGCTGCAGTCACCATCTGCAGTGATTTTGGAGCCCAAGAAAATAAAACTTGTCACTGCCAGTGATCTTAGTTTTTTAAATGTTGAGTTTTAAGCCAGCTTTTTCACCTTCTTCTTTTGCCCTTAAGAGGCTCTTTAGTTCCTCTTCCCTTTCTGCCATTAGAGTGGTATCATTTGTATATCTGAGGTTGTTGATATTTCTCCCAGAAATCTTGATTCCAGCTTGAGCTTCGTACAGCCCGGGATTTTGCATGATGTTCTCTGCATACGACTTAAACAAGCAGGATGACAATAAACAGCCTTGATGTATTCCTTTCCCGATTTGGACCCAATATGTTGTTCCATGTCCAGTTCTAACTGTTGCTTCTTAACCTGCATACAGATTTCTCTGGAGACAGATAAGGTGGTCTGCTATTCCTATCTCTTTAAGAATTTTACAGTTTGTTGTGACACAGTCAAAGCCTTTAGAGTAATCAATGAAGCAGAAGTAGATGTTTTTCTTGAATTCCCTTACTTACTCTATGATCCAACGGGTGTTGGCAATTTGATTTGTGGTTTCTCTGCCTTTTCTAAATCCAGCTTGTACATCTGAAAGTTCTCAGTTCACGTACTGTGGAAGCCTAGCTTGAAGGATTTTGAGCATAACTTTACTAGCATGTGAAATGAATGCAATTTTAGGGTCGTTTGAACATTCATTGGCATTTCCCTTCTTTGGGATTGGATGAAAAACTGACCTTTTCCAGTCCTGTGCCCACTGCTGAGTTTTCCAAATTTGCTGACATATTGAGTGCAGCACTTCAACAGTGTCATCTTTTAGGATTTTAAATAATTCAGCTGGAATTCTATCACCTCCACTAGCTTTGTTCATAGTAAAGCTTCTTAAGGGCCACTTGACTTCACACTCCAGATCTCTGTCTCTAGGTGAGTAACCACACCATCATAGTTATCCTGGTCATTAAGACTTTTTTTGTATAGTTCTTCTGTGTATTCTTCTACCTCTTCATCACTTCTGCTTCTGTTACATCCTTACTATTTGGTACTGAACACAAATACCCTAGCTGAAAAAAAAAAAAAAAACTCTAGAATTAAAATGCTAAATGGATAGGAATGGGAGAAAGCATCTGTCACACATTGATTTATATTCAAACATGAGGTTCGTTAGTATAAACTCAACATAGTGAGTGCATGAAATTAACTTTTTACAGAAAACAAGATATAATGAATTAAAATATTCTATCTGTATTATAAGTTGCTGAAATGCTAACCTTAAAATTGCTTTTATATTCAAAACCTGAGTGCAGGCTGCACTAAAAATTAGTATTTGATCTGTCAGCCATGTGGGTTTTTTTGTTGTTGTTTGTTTGTTTAGTAGAATACCAATATTTTTTTTAACTTAGACTCTATTTTGGAGCTGTTTCAGAAATTGTTTGTTTTCATATTTAATAGTACCATTGATAGACGTTGTCTTCAATTTCAGAAACTATGCTGCAAAATCAAAGATTTACTGCATTTGTAATTAGTAAGAATATGTTGGAAGATTTTTTTTATGCTATTAGGTGATGAAGGTAGTTTTGCCAGTTAAAGTCATATTTTTGTTCAGCTTTGTAAGAAGCACATTTCTTATTTCAATGAAGCTTTGTTAATCATATATTAAATGTGTCAAAAATATTTGATTTAAAAATAACCTATAGTAAAAACTTTTGAAATGAAAATTGAACTTTTGAAGTTCTCATTTTGGTTTGTAAAAGTTTTATTTAAATGTGTGGTAAACTACCAATACTTAAATATATCTACCTGTTACTTCAGTTTTCTTAAAGATTTCTCACTTGTATGGGGTGTAATAAAAATTATTTTATTTACTTTTTTATGGGAAAATTGGGACTTTTTATGGGAAGAATTACTAACCTTAACCTTTAAATAGAAGGAATCTAATATTTAGTATCTACAGAAATTTGAAGGAGTATTTTTCTAGTTAACTAGATGTATCAGAGTATTTACCAGACATTTCTGGATGTTTGGGGGGGGGGCTGGATTATGTCCATGTTTTCTATGATGTATCTCAAATTTAAGGGAAGTCAGGGTATAAAATTTAGATCATTAATCATGGTATAAAAATTACATCTTCACTCCCAAACTAATGAAGGGTCTCAAAATAAACTTTCCTAAAATTACAGAACTCTAAAAACCCTTGCTTAAAGGTCTTTCAGCTAGTTGGTTGGGAAAGCCAAGAGTAGAACTAAATTTTCTTGATCTAGTCCCTTATTTCTCCTGTCCCCAGACTCGAACATGAATAAATTGTCTTTAGGCACATAATCACTCTGAAATAGTATAATATTATTATCTCTACTTTGAATGTATAGACTGAGTTACAGAGAATAGTTGAATGGTTGTCTGGGGAGATCCTCATAATATCTGGATTCTTTCTTTACCCTACAATTCCATTTTTAAAAACCCGGTTTCCCAGACTAAAAGCAAAAGATAGAAAGGGAGGGGGAGGAGAGAGTTTAAAGGCAGGCACATGGCCAATTGTATAAAGTGACTACTTCCATTGAGGAGAGAGATGTAAAGCTATAAAACCCAGACATTCCAAGCACGGTAGCCTAGGGTCCTATAGTGTGAAGGCACATAAATCCTCTGTGCCTTACAGTCCCTGGAGGGCATTACTGTATTAAAATATAGTGTAGTGTTTGAGCATAATTATTCTGAGTCAGTAGCAAAGGGAAAAATGTATATCCTTTAAGAAGGTATTTTCAAGGGCAAGATTACTGAAATGGCAAGGCTTAGCCTATAATGTACTTATTTACAAGCTGCTTTTGAAATTTGAAATTCAAAAATAATTAAAACACTTTCAGAAGTTTGGCACTGAAAAGAGAAGCTTCATTTCTCTGGCAGTTTTCTATATGGAACATTTCATTATTTTATTTCCTAGTGGTGCCAAATCAATTAGATGTTAATTGTAGTTGTTAAAGGCAGATCAGGATTCAAGCCTTTGACTTAATTAGTTTAGTCCAACCCAAGAAGCAACACTAATTACCTTTACTTTGGAGTTCATTCACAGCACTGCTTAGAATATTCTCATAACTGTCATCTTTTAAGGCCTTACACAGAAAAAAGGCAACATTGCAATGTAGTTGAGAGAGTGGACCCTAGAGTCAGACTGCCTAGAGTCAAATTCTGGCCCAGTTATTTACTAGCAGTGCAGTTACCCCATCTGACCCAAGCTTCAGGGTTTTTTTTTTGTTGTGCAAAATAGGGAAGGTAATATAACTTATACCTCGTTGGAAAGTTGTGAGGACTAAAGAAGCTAAAGCAATCAAATCTTAGCACAGTTTTTGGCACATGCTTAATAACTGATGGCCATTGTGTAATTGTTATTACAAGGCCCCTATTAAGAATTTTTCATGTGGGAATACTAAATAATGATTTACTGTTCTTTTGGTGAAATGAATTGTTGTTTTCACATTTTGGCACATGATACAAATCATTTTAGCTAACTTTGCAAATTATAAATATGCTTTCAGTTTTTACTAGGTGCTAATGTTCTATAAATGGATGAAAAAATTTATCACAAAAAATTATGGTCTTACAGACTACCTGTTAAAGACAAATTCAGGCTTAATCAGACTGGAAGAAGCTATAAAGTATTTTACTACCTACCAAAACTTTAACAACCTTTTAATATTTACATTATGTTTCAAACATGAGTGGCTTTTCTTATTAGTTTTTTTTTTTAATGACATCACAAAATGCAAGCAGGATCCCATTTTAATCCCCAGCTCAGTATAATCTGGTGTTTTTCATGTCCCCTGTTGTTAAATAGGCTGGAGCTTTATGGGCTGTAGGGTATCTTTTCTGTATCCAGGAATTGGTCTCAGGCTGCTCGCTACTGACAGACTGCCAAAGTCCCTTGGAGAAACTTGGTGACACTCATTATTTGTGAATTTCAGTGGAGCAATTCAAAGCTGCTGAGGAAACTACAGCTTATTGTGTGTGCCCCATGTGCTGTCTAACTGAATCCTGTGAAGTGTAGATGGTTTTACCCCTTTTCCAAAGGAGGAGATTGAGGCTTGGAGAAATTAAATGAATTGATCAAAATCACACATAAGGTGAACGGCAGAAACAATATTCAAGCAACATCTATCTGCACATGATCTTTTCACTACATTCCCTTGGCTCTCAAAAGGAAGTAATAAATTACTTTTTATATTTGTACATAGTTATATGTAAAGCTCCACCAGAACCAGTCAGGACTGTTTCCTTGTACGTCAACAACTGATCTATAACTTAGAGCTCTTTATAAAACCAGTTACATACAAGAGAGAAAAATGTGGTGCCCTATTCTGGGTTTTTTTTAAATTAGTTTATTTATCTATTTTTTTATCTTTACAATATTGTATTTGTTTTGCCATACATTGACATGAATTCACCATGGGTTTACGTGTGTTCCCCTTCCAGAACCCCCCTCCCACCTCCCTCCCCATCCCATCCCTCCGGGTCTTAAGTTTTTTGAAAAAAATCTTACTTCCTCTTGTGTCTATACCTCTGTGGCAGGTGATTTTCTTCTTGGTTGGGATTCAGAATATGTGCTACATGGGAATTTGAGCCTCTTCAAGATTTTTTGTTTTTGCTTTTTAACCTTTTGTTATTGATTTGATTGCCCTTGTATTATTTTACACATTTTTTGTGTAGAATCTTGATTCCTTACTTAAAAATTGGAATAGCCTTGGTCCTAATCACCTCTGGATAAACAGGATTTTGTTACAGAGCAGTATATGTTTGCCAGGGAAAACAAGTAATTGGGGATAAAAAAAATTTTGTTCCTGGAAATTATCCTTTATTAAGATGAAATTATATTGTCCAGGCTATGCAATTAAGTGGGCAGGCACTATTTTATACAGCTACCTTTTTTTTGTTTTTTAAACAAGCTTTAAAAAACCCCTAAACTAGGATTGTGTCTTTATCATCTTCCATAGATGTTCATTGAATAAAGAGGTTGATTTTCTATTGAATGGCAAAAGTAATTTTTTAATCACACTTTTGATTAGAGGTCAAAGATTACTCAATCTGGCACATGAGAAGCTTGGTAGGAGGACTTGATGCTTCTCTTGATTCTGCCCCTAATGAAATATGTGACTTTGGGGAAAGTCATTTAGTCTCTCAGCTCCTCAGTTTCTTTACGTGTAAAAAGAGGCTCTATGGCTAGATAGATCTTGAAGGCACCTTTGTTTCTTTTCTTTTCTTTTTTTTTTTAGCTTTACTTGACCATGTTTAATTGCTTTTGCAGCATTTTTATAATTTTTTATTTTTAAAATTTATTCTCAACATTGTATTGAGGGCTAAAGCATTAATGTAAGAGGCTTGTAGAGTATATCCAAACTCAGGGGACCTGTTGTTTATTTTGCACCTTTTCAAGTCCTTCAGGATATAGTCTAAGATTTTCCCAAGTACACTTTATGATTGAAGCACAAATGTCCCTCTATCTCTTATGAAAGTTGACAGACTCATAGCTTATGGGAAATCAGCACTATTTGGATTAAAATTTTTCCTGAAAAAAATGTAAATTGACTTCTCAAGATAGCTTAATAATATTACTGAAGTTGGCTTCATATTCAAGATGATTTTCATCTTATATAGATGCTGAATATTAAGAAAGAAGGTTCCCAGTTTCCCCACTTGAAGGCACCTTTCTACACAAAATTGTATCATCTGTGATCACTGCATTTAAAAAATTTAGAAATGGCTTATTAATATTTATGATTTAAAAGCTTCTTAATGTGTAACCCTGAAATATAATAAGCAGCTGTAAGGGTATGTTACTCTTTTATGTTTTGAAGCAGATATCAAATTGTTCCTATTTGAAGAAAAATATGGGGGATGAAAATAATTGATGAAAAGTTACTTTTGAAAATTATCATATCTGAAGTAGCCTGTATTTAAGAATAGAGTTTTGTTGTAGTAAAAAAAGAAACCAAAAAAGAGCTATGAACAAAAATGGGTTCTCTCTTTTTAAAAGTAACGTAAATGTCTAATGCATATGAAACTTTTCATCCATTGGGCTTCCCTTTGTGGCTCAGCTGGTAAAGAATTCACCTGCAATGTGGGAAACCTGGGTTTGATCCCTGGGTTTAGAAGATCCCCTGGAGAAGGGAAAGGCTACCCACTCCAGTATTCTGGCCTGGAGAATTCCATGGACTGTATAGTCCATGGGGTCACAGAGTTGGACATAACTGAGTGACTTTCACTTCACTTCAGTTCACTATAAATCGAAGAAGCACAAATTAAGACAACAGTGAGATATACTTTTGCCTATCGAATTTTCTAAGCATTTAAAAATAACACTCATTTTTGGCAAGGGTACTAAGAAACAGAGACGTAGAGCAATGGGAAGGTAAATTGGCACAACTGTTCTAGAGAGCAATTTGAGAATTTCTCCAGTCGCTGAAAAGCATGTATACTTTTGAGCTGCAATTCCACTTCTAAAGAAATTTGTGGAAGAATACAAAAAATTATATTCATATTAATGCTAATTATAGTGTTATATATCTAGGAAGACAAAAGATACAAACTCAGATCTCTTGGTGTTAAGATTATGGGTCACTTTAATTTTCTTCTTTACTTTTTTATGTTTTCTACATCTTCTGTATGTACAGAAGAGTCTTTTAAATGACAAAATATATAAATGTTTTTAAAAATATGGGCTTGCCTTTAATGAGTGTATAGAAGGATTTCCCTTCTCATCGCCACTATTCAACAACTTCCTGCTTTTATTTCTGAACAGGTATCCAGGAAAAGTTGGGATTTCAGCATTAAAGGTAAGTTGTGCTTTGTGAAAGTGATAAGTGTATTTTTACAAATCGCATGCACTTTTCATTCATTTTTCTCTTTTTTATGTAATTCTTCACTTTCTGCTTTTGCTTTCTATTACTTATTTTTTGCTAAGTAATATTATCATTGCATCTTACCTGAGGTGTGATTAAGTATTCTAGAAATACCTAGTTAAATACTGTACTGTAAGGAAGGGACTATAAGTCTTTTATAGATTTCTACTAATTTTTATTTGGCTTATAATTTTTAGAATAAAGGAACACTTGTATTTGTGTGTGTATGTGTATTTTGTAAAGTAACCAAAACACTTGTATATTTATTATGGGCACATATATTGGTATCATAACTATATATAAAAATCAATCCTAGCCTTATATTCAAGCAAATAAATTTGATACTGAGAAATTATGCCAGTGAGAACCATTTTAAATAAAGGAATATCACCAAACAGAACTATTTACATCAAATAGAATATATACTGTATGTGTATGTTTGGTGGTGTTTGTATGTCTGTACATATGTATGTATAATCTCAAACATGCTATATATTTTTTTTCAGTTCCAGTGTCTCTACCTTCTATTTATATACACTGGATACTGATATCTTTGATAAATTATGGGATAGTCATATGGAATATTCTATATAGTAGATATGAATGAATTAGTTACATATAATAACATGGGTGAATTTCAGCACCATGGTGTCGAGTGGAGGGGAAAACAAGTCACAGAAAAATATGTGCAGTAAGATTTCATTTATATTAAGTCTCAAAACATGCAAAATTAAAGAATATATTGTTTAGAGATATAAGCAGAGTAAAACTAAAGAACAGCAAGGAATGATAAACACAAAGTTTAGGATATCAGTCATCTCTGAGAGGGGAAAGAATGTAATGGAAATGGAGAAGAATATACAGGAGACTTGAAAGCTAATAATAAGACTTCTTTTTATTAAACTGAGTACTTAAGAAAGGTTATATCATAATTCTTTAAGTCCTTATATTTTAAGATTTTATCACCACAGAGATCTTCCTTTATAAAGTCATACCCACCACCTCCCCCACAATCATCCCTAATCCCAGACAGCCACTAATCTGTTTTCCATCTCTATAATTTTGTCGTTTGAGAATGTCCTAAAAATTGAATCATATAGAATGTAACCTTTTGATATTGGTTCAATTGATCCATCCAAGTTGTTGCCTGTATCAATGGTTTATTCCTTTTTGTTGTTAAGTAATATTCTATGATGTGGATGCACATGGGTTCAGTGAAGTTGCTCGGTCATGTCCGACTCTTTGCGACCCCATGGACTGTAGCCTACCAGGTTCCTCTGTCCAAGGGATTTTCCAGGCAAGAATACTGGAGTGGGTTGCCATTTCCTTCTCCAGGAGATCTTCCTGACCCAGGGATTGAACCCGGGTCTTCCGCAGTGTAGGCAGACGCTACATGGGTTATTGAGTGCTTATTATGTATAACAGCATATCTGTTGATATCTTAAGCAATCTAAAGAAAAGTTTGATATAGTCCTGGCTTTTGATGACTTTACAAGCTCACAGAAGAGAGCTACATATAAGAAGGGATGATAGATGAGGTATTGATATTTGTAGACTAGAATAGATCTTAAGTACTAGAAGGAGTTTGGAGGAGGAACAGGAAGATAGAACAATGGTGAGGGCACTGTTACCTGTAATAGCAGAGAAAAGTTTTTGGGAGGAGATAGAACTTGTGTTAGGCTTTGAAAATTGGGAGATATTTACATAGGTAGATAGAGAAAAAATGGGAAAGCATTATATGTTAGGTAATAGTATGAACTAAATAGTATGCAAAGGAGAGAATTTGATGGGAGTGTTGAAAGACTAGTGTGACCAATGTAAACATTTCAGTGGTGGAATGTTGGAAAAATAAATTGGGGCCATATTTCCATGAGTCTTGAATGTCAGGTTAAGAAATCTGGCCTTTACACTGTGAAAGACAATATGGAGCTTCCTTTGAAAACTAGGAATAAAACTACCTTATGACCCAACAATCCCACTACTGGGCATATACCCTGAGAAAATCATAATTGAAAAAGACACATGTATCCCAGTGTTCACTACATCTCTATTTACAATAGCTAAGACATGGAAGCAACCTAGATATCCATCGACATATGAATGGATAAGCTGTGGTACATATATATAATGGAATATTCTTCAGCCATAAAAAGGAACACATTTGAGTCAGTTCTAATGAGTTGAATGAACCTAGAGCCTATTTATAAAGAGTGAAGTAATTCAGAAAGAGAAAAACAAATACCATACATTAATGCATATATGTGGAATCTAGAAAAGATGTTACTAATGAGCCTATTTGCAGGGCAGCAGTGGAGACGCAGACATAGAGAACAGACTTGTGGACACAGAGGGTGAAGGAGAGGGTTGTACAAATGGAGAGAGTAGCATAGAAACATATACACTACCCCATGTAAAATAGATAGCCAGTGGGAATTTGCTGTATGACTCAGGGAGCTCAAACTGGTGCTCTGTGACAACCTAGAGGGATGAGATGGGGTCAGTGGTGGGAGGGAGGTTCAAGAGGGAGGGGACATATGTATAACTACGGCTGATTCATTATGTTGATGTATGGCAGAGACCAACACACCATTGTAAAGCAATTATCCTCCAATTAAAAATAAACAATTTGTTTTTTTAAATCTGGGCTTTAAAATTTTAAAGCAAAAGACTCTGATGGAGAGATGGTTTTGATAGGAATGTATGGATGCATATGGACAACTATTTGAGTTTCCTGGGTTTTATTTTTCTTCTCTCTCCTCTGAAAAAAAGAATGGCTATCTCATCTGTCAAGCATTTTTTAAAATTTCACTTTAGTCACAGTAATAACTTCCCCTTCCTCACTACTAAAACAGAAGTGACCTGAGTTTTTTAGTTAGTAACTAACATTTTTAGCATTAATGTTCTTTAGTAGATAATAATGAAGATTTCTTTGAGTATATAATGAAGATTTCTTTGTACAAATGATTTGTGAAACTAGGTCCTTTGGTGGTGTGCTTTTTAAAATTAAAAAGCTCAAATCTTACAACTAAATACTACGAGGAGGGTACAAATGGCTCTTTAATATCCAATATAGAAGGAGGGAAACAATGGTGTGAATTGCTGGAAATTGAATAGAAAAACCATACCTTTTACGAAAGCATGTTTCTTAGGTTCTAATAGGTAGGAGTTAAGAGAAATGGCCTGATGGTGGGAACCGGGATTTAGTTGGTACTGTGCTTTTGTAATGGGGCAGCCCATCTCCAGAAGAAGGTAATAACTAAGGACTGTCTCAAGTCTAGCTAAGTTGATGTTGGTTGTCTGCAGGCACATGCTTGGCTTACATTGCTTTGTCCTCAGCCTGATTGAAGTGCTGGGGGAAGGGCCTGGACCTTAGACCCTACCAAGGAGAGAATCATAGATGACTATATACTCAATCAGATTTTACTAAGAAAAATTAGTAAAACTAATTACTAATTAGTAAAACTGCAATTCTAGTTAACCTCTTTAGAGATCAGATCATCTGGTAGGTACAGTATCACTCCTTAAAACTAGGAGTTAGTAGCAATTTACCTTATAGGAGTTGATATTTTTCAAAAATTCAAAGTCTAAGAGTTTTTTTTAAGCCAAATAAAATAGAAGCCTAATCACTGCTTGGCAGTTTTGGTCTGTGATCTTTGTAAGTACTTAATTTAATCAAATTAAATTGAGGTACAGGAATTATTGGTATGTATTTTTCTTAGATTAACTTAGGGAAAATATCTGTGGAATTAAGGTAGTACAGTGCTTCTGATTTCCCTACTAATAATGAACAGTTATGAAAAGGTAATTGGAGGAGGACATGGCAACCCATTCCAGTATTCTTGCCTGGGGAATCCCATGGACAGAGGAGCCTGACTGACTACAGTCCAGGGGGTCACAGAGAATCAGACATGACTGAAGGGACTTGGCACACATGCACGCATGCAGTTCATTTGTAGGACAGTTGAAGGTGTTTCTCTAATATGCATGAACTGTTCTTAACGATCATCAGCTTTCAAGAATTCACTCTCATCTTGTCAACATGGCCATTTTAAAGTGGCCAGGGAAGACTTTTCTAATATAATAACGCTTGAGCTATGACCCTAAGGATGGTAAGGAACCATCCAGTTGGCCAAAGTATAATTCTGGGGTTATGATGGGAAAGCGAGGTGATCACTATAGATGTGAAAGATGCAGTTCAGTTCAATTCAGTTGCTCAGTCGTTCCGAGTCTTTGCGACCCCATAGACTGCAGTACACCAGGCTTCCCTGTCCATCACCAACTCCTGGAGCTTACTCAAACTCATGTCCATCGAGTCAGTGATGCCACCCAACTGTCTCATCCTCTGTCATTCCCTTTTCCTCCCACCTTCTATCTTTCCCAGCATCAGGGTCTTTTCAGATGAGTCAGTTCTTGGCATCAGGTGGCCAAAGTATTGGAGTTTCAGCTTAACATCAGTCCTTCCAATGAATGTTCAGGACTGATTTCCTTTAGGTTGGACTGATTGGATCTCCTTGCTGTCCAAGAGACTCTCAAGAGTCTTCTCCAACACCACAGTTCAAAAGCATCAATTCTTCAGTGCTCAGCTTTCTTTATAGTCCAACTGTCACATCCATACATGAAAGTGAAAGTAAAGCGAAAGTGAAAGTCACTCAGTCGTGTCCGACTCTTTGTGATCCCATGGAATAGTCCATGAAGTTCTCCAGGCCAGAATACTGGAGTGGGCAGCTGTTCCTTTCTCCAGGGGATCTTTCCCAACCCAGGGATTGAACCCAGGTCTCCCACATTGCAGACGGATTCTTTACCAGCTGAAACCACCAGGGAAGCCATGTCCATCCCATGAGTACTGGAAAAAACAAACCAAAGCTTTTATGACTACATGGACCTTTGTTGGCAAAGTAATGTCTCTGCTTTTTAATATGCTGTCTAGGTTGGTCATAACTTTTCTTCCAAGGAGCAAGCGTCTTTTAATTTCATGGCTGCAGTCACCATCTGCAGTAATTTCTGAGCCCAAGAAAATAAAGTCTCTCACTGTTTCCACTGTTTCCCCATCTATTTGCCATGAAGTGATGGGACCAGATGCCATGATCTTAGTCTTCTGAATGTTGAATGTGAAAGATGCAGGCAGGAGCCAAATCATATTAGGTGCTCATGTGAACTATGGTAGAGTTTAGATTTTATCTAATACTTCAAATCCCCTGAAACAACTTTTCTCTAGAATAATCTATATAAGATTGGTAATATTTCTCAAATGCTGGGAGGAATTCAGTGAAACAACTTTACAGCTTGAAGATATTGGAAGTCCCACAGTCCTACAGAAATATATCTAGCACATTAAATCTTTAGCAGTATAATAATCTCTAGAGTAGAGAGATTATTGGAGCCTTCCTGATACTTGTGTAATTGCTACCTTAATATGTACATATATCCATATATATCTTAGGTCAGTTAAAAATGGTTATATAGTGACTTTCTGACAAACTCTGTGATGGGCACCAAGAATTATGAAATTTTTTTTCTCAGTATCAGTAGTAGCATTCAAATTCCTGTACTTCTATAAATGTAAAGAAAATTTAAGATGGAAAAGAATACTGTATTAAGATTTGCAAATGTATGATTGTCTTATTTTACCCAAATTTTTTCCAGCAGAAATGCAGCATCCATTTCTACCTTCTTTAACCTCCCAAATATATATATATATGTACGTATGTGTATATGAATGTATACGTAGATATATATGTATTTTTGGTGGGTTCAATTTTTTTCATCTGTTACTATTTTGGGAACTTCATTTAATATCAGTTAAATTTTGATTCCATTTATCTAAAGCATATAGAGTTTCCAAGAAAACAACTCTCTGAATATGGTTTTCCACATTTTCCATATTTATGGAGCGATGCTTTGGGAAAAATAACAATTCTGGTTCAACCCTTTGCTTAAATTCGTAACCTTTTTGAGCTGCAAAAGTACTTAGTAGTTCTTATATTCCTGTAGTTTTTTAATGTTAAAAAGTTAGGTACACTTTAAAAGAAAATATCCTGTTATAGTAGAAAAATAGAAAATTGCTGATTAGTAACCTTCTTATGAAAATTAAATTGTCCCAATTGGCATAAAATCTCTGGGAATCTATCAGTACCCAAACATCTAAGCCCTTTATGGGCCTTTGATTTATTAATGCTATAGTTTCTAATTTGTACCCATTTTAAACAGAGTTTTAAAAAACGACGTCATTTGGTTTGTTCTTTTCTTTTGAAAATAGGAAACAGAGAGCTCTGCATACAAAGTTGGAAATGAATCCACTGTACAAGAACTGAAACAAGATGTATCTAAAAAGGTTGGTAATATAAAATGTCAATATTAATTTAGCAGATGTCATATTTACATGGTATATTTAAAGTGGAAATTTTTTTATATTATTTTAATATAGTACCCTGTACATGCTGGATGTTCAGTAAATGTTTCTTGAATCTGTTGAATTTGAGTGAAAGCACATCAGACTTCTTAGAAGTCCATTTTGTAATCCAACTAATTGGTAATTTATCCTTAAATCAGTATTTTTGAAAAAATGTTTTATAATGTATTTTTATTTTTCATACTTGTATTTTTGTTAGAGTAAGCCATAGCTACTCTTGAGGTTAGTACCAAGAGATAAAGGTATTGAAAAGCTTAGTGCAGCAAATTCTGATGTCTTGAGGATTACAAGAAGTCATTACTTTTGTAGTACATTTGATACTTTTTAAGGAATTGATGATATGAACCTTCAGAGTTTGATTTACTAAAAGAGACTGAGCATAGATAAAAATGTTGACAATGGGTTGTTAACAGTATTGGGATAAAAACCAAGGAGAAAGAATGGTGTGTGTTATTCATTTATATCAGTTTTGAGTGTTTTCTGTGCCCTAGGTGCTGTTCTAGCCAGTGGAGTTCCAGAGACCAATGAGATGACACATCTACCCCAGAGTTTCTCAACAGCAACACTTTGGGATGAATAATTGTTTGTTGTGGAGGGAAAGGGAGACTGTTCTGTACATATTAGAATGTTTAGCAGCATTCCTGACTTTGACTCATTGGATGTTAGATCCTAGCCCCCACCCACCCCTACCCCATCTTGACAACCAAAAATGTCTCCAGACATCACCAAATGTCTAGGGGAATGGTAATGGGCAAAATCACCACCCCTGAAGATTCATTGTCATACCCTTATGGAATTTAGAAAATTAATGGACTACAAATTTTAATATTGATCCTACATTTTCCTTTGGGCTTCCCTGGTGGCTCAGCAGTAAAGAATCTGCCTGCAATGCAGGAGACCTGGGTTCGATCCCTGAATCAGGAAGATCTCCTGGAGAAGGGCAGGGAACCCACTCCAGTATTCTTGCCTGGAGAATTCCATGGACAGAGGAGCCTGGTGGGCTACAATCCATGGAGTTGCAGAGTCAGATACAACACAACTGAGTGACTATAACTAACCAAGTATAGTTAGTAGCCCCCCACCCCCAAAAGTGACATTTTAAAGAGAGTTTAGAAGCTGAAAAAATAGTAAACACTATGGGGCAATAGGGCTTCCCAGTTGGCTCAGTGGTAAAGAATCTGCCTGCCAGTGCAGGAGATGTGGGTTTGATTCCTGAGTTGGGAAGATCCCCTGGAGGAAGAAATAGCAACCTGCTCTAATAATTCTTGCCTGGAGAATTCCATGAACAGAGGAGCCTGGCAGGCTACAGTCTGTGGTGCTGCAAAGAGTCAGACACGACTGATTGACGATGCACGCACATAGGGCTATAGAGTGAGTCTTAAGACTCTAGGTATTAGTTTTTAAGTTCTAGGCAATTCAGGTAAATTAAGTATCCAACATTAATGATACAGTGTATGGAGTTATGTGCTGGATCAGGACACAATCCCTGTTCTCAGTAACTTACATTTTAGTGGGATAAATTAGATCAACACAAAACTGAATGTAATAAGTATTCAAATAAACTCTCAAACTATTATAAGAAAACAACGGAGACTTTACTTTCTGCTTGAGGATAGGAATGAGGAAGGAGGAAGTAGCATCTGAACTGGTTCTTGATGGATGGATAAGATTTGGGCAGGCAGAGATGGAAGAGGAGAGGCATAAACAAAGGCGTGGAGATGAGGAATGTGTGGAATGTTTGACGAGTCTAGAAACCAAATTTAGGGCCAGATTATGGGAATGCCTCTTATGTCATGCTAAAACATCTGGTTTTTATTTTACAGAGCTGTGAAAGGAATGAGTTTTTTGAAGCAGGGAGGTGATAGGAAACAAAGTTGTGATTCTCACTGTTCTCTTGTTCTTTCCCTGTTTGCTGCCTCCTGAAACCCAGTGAGGGGGGGAAACAGAGCTGGTTACTGTAAATAGGTGCTATGGGAGCATATCAAGAGGTAGAAAACTTGGGCCTTGCTTTCCAGGTGTAGAGAAAATATTTGTACACAGTTAGCTCATGTACTACTCTGCATTTATTATATTCTAGTTCATATTATAATGAACAGTTAAGACTGATAAGAGTTCAGAAGAGGAAGAGATTGTCCTTAGGTAAGGGGTGAGGGAAGGCTTAATTAAGACTTTCAACCTTTTTTTAACCCCTCTGATGGCATAGGTTTTTTCACTTTGCATAGTTATCATTTAAAACCTTTACATTCACCTCATCTCACATTGGGTCTACTCACTTTTAGCAGATAACCTTGCTTTCCATTGCATGTAGGTGTCAGAGGCTGTGCTGTGGTGTGCTAAGTTGTTTCAGTCATGTCTGACTCTTTCCGACCCAATGGACTGTAGCCCACCAGGCTCCTCTGTCCATGGGGATCCTCCAAGCAAGAATACTGGGGTGGGTTGCCATGCCCTCCTCCAGGGGATCTTCCTGACCCGGGGATAGAACCGGTGTCTCCTGCATTGCAGGTGGGATTATTTACTGCTGAGCCACCAGGGAAGCCCATCAGAGGCTAAGAAGCCTAAATTCACTCCTTTCCATCATCTCGAACTTCCCTCGCTGCAAATTTTCATCTTTTACCTCTTTTTCATGTAATTCCTGAGAATTGAGTATTCTTTCTTTCCTGTCCAGAGTAGAATGGTATAAAGAACCCTGGACTTTTAGAGAAAAACCTGGATTTCAGTTTTGACTTTGTAGTTTACTAGCTGTGGGACCTTGGGCGAAATTCTTAATGCCTCTGTCTCAGATTCCTGCTTTTGTATAGTTGTTGTTCGGTTGCTGAGTCATGTCCATCTCTTTGCGACTCCATGAACTGCAGTATGCCAGGCTTCACTGTCCTTCACTATGTCCTGTAATTTGCTCAAACTCATATCCATTGAGTCAATGATGCCATTCAACCATCTCATCTGTTGCCGCCTTCTCCTCCTGCCCTCAATCTTTCTCAGCATCAGGGTCTTTTCCAGTGAGTTGGCTCTTCACATCAGGTGGCCAAAGTATTGGAGCTCCAGCTTCAGCATCAGTCCTCAATGAATGCTCAGGGTTGATTTCCTTTAGGATTGACTAGTTTGATCTCCTTACAGTCCAAGGGACTCTCAAGAGTCATCTCCAACACCACAGTTTGAAAGCATCAATTCTTCCAGAATCAGTCATAAATGGTCCAATTCTCACATCCATACATGACTACTGGAAAACCATGGCCTTGACTATGCAGAACTTTGTCAGCAAAATGAAGTCTCTGTCTAGGTCTGTCATAGCTTTTCTTCCAAGGAGCAAGCATCTTAATTTCATGGCTGCAGTCACCATCCACAGTGATTTTGGAGCCTAAGAAAATAAAATCTGCCACTGTTTCCACTTTCCCCCTATCTATTTGCCATAAAGTGATGGGACCAGATGCCATGATCTTAGTTTTTTGAATGTTGTGTTTTAAGCCAGCTTTCTCATTCTCTTTTACCCTTATCAAGAGGCTCTTTAGTTACACTTCACTTTCTGCCATTAGAGTAGTACCATCTGCATATCTGAGGTTGTTGATATTTCTTCTTGAAGTCTTGATTGCAGCTTGTGATTCATCCAACCTGGCATTTCACATGATGTACTCTGCATATAAGTTAAATAAGCAGGTTGACAATATACAGCCTTGACATACTCCTTTCCCAATTTTGAACCAGTCTGTTGTTCCATGTCTGGTTCTAACTGTTGCTTCTTGGCCTGCACATAGGTTTCTCAGGAGGCAGGTAAGGTGGTCTGGTATTCCCATCTCTTGAAGAATTTTCCACAGTTTGTTGTGATCCACACAGTCAGAGGATTTAGCACAGTTAATGAAGCAGAAGTAGATGTTTTTCTGGGTGGAATTCCCTTGCTTTTTCTATGAGCCAATGGATGTTGGCCGTTGGAACTCTGGTTCCTCTGCCTTTTTCTAAATCCATCTCATACATATGAGATTTCTTGGTTCACATACTGTTAAAGGATTTTGAACATTACCTTGCTAACATGTGGAATGAGTGCAATTGTGCAGTAGTTTGAAAATTCTTTGGCATTGCCTTTCTTTGGGATTAGAATGAAAACACCTTTTCCAGTCCTGTGGCCATTGATGAGTTTTCCAAATCTGCTGACATGTTGAGTGCAGCACTTTAATAGTATCATCTTTTAGGATTTGAAATAGCTAAGCTGGAATTCCATCACAGTCACTAACTTTGTTTGTAGTGATGCTTCCTAAGCCCCACTTGGCTTCACACTCCAGGATGTCTGGCTCTAGGTGAGTGACTACACCATTGTAGTTATACGGGTTATTAAGACCTTTTTTGTACAGTTCTTCTGTGTATTATTGCCACCTCTTCTCAGTCTCTTGTTCTGCTAGGTCCTTGCTGTTTCTGTTCTTTATTGTGCCAATCTTTGCATGAAATGTTCCCTTGGTATCGCCAGTTTTCTTGATAAGATCTCTAGTCTTTCCCATTCTGTTGTTTTTCTCTGTTTCTTTGCATTGTTCTTCACTTAAGAAGGCTTTCTTATCTCTCCTTGCTGTTCTCTAGAACTCTGCATTCAGTTGGATATATCTTTCCCTTTCTCCTTTGCTCTTTGCTTCCTTTCTTTTCTCAGCTATTTGTAAGACCTTCTCAGACAACCATTTTATTTTCTTGCATTTCCTTTTCTTTGAGATGGTTTTGGTCACCATTTCCTATACAGTGTTACTAACTTCCATCCATAGTTCTTCAGGCACTATGTCTGTCAGATCTAATCCCTTGAGTCTATTTGTCACCTCCAGTGTATAATCATAAGGGATGTGATTTAGGTCATACCTGAATGGTTTAGTGGTTTTCCCTACTTTCTTCAATTTAAACCTGAATTTTGTAATAAGGAGCTCATGATCTGAGCCACAGTCAGCTCCAGGTCTTATTTTTGCTGACTGTATAGAGCTTCTCCATCTTCGACTGCAAAGATTATAATCAGTCTCATTTCGTATTGACCATCTGATGATGTCCATGTGTAGAGTCATCTCTTGTGTTTTTGGAAAAGGGTGTTCGTTATGACCAATGTGTTCTCTTGACAAAACTCAGTTAACCTTTGCCCTGCTTCATTTTGTACTCCAAGGCCAAACTTGCCTATTACTCCAAGTATCTCTTGACTTTTGTATTCCTATCCCCTGTGATGATAAGGACATCTTTTTTTTTTTTTTGGTGTTAGTTCTAGAAGGTTTTATAGGTCATCATAGAACAGTTCATCATCAGCTTCTTCAGCATTAGCGGTTGGGGCATAGACTTGGATTACTGTCATGTTGAATGATTTGCCTTGGAAACGAACAGAGATAATTTTGTTGTTTTTGAGACTGCACCCAAGTACTGCATTTCGGACTCTTCTGTTGACTATGAGGGCTTCTCCATTTCTTCTAAGGGATTCTTGCCCACAGTAGTAGATATAATGGTCATCTGAGTTAAATTCTCCCATTCCTATCCATTTTAATTCACGGATTCCTAAAATGTTGATGTTTACTCTTGCCATCTCCTGCTTGAACATGTCCAATTTACCATAATTCATGGACCTAGCATTCCAGATTCCTATGCAATATTGTTCTTTACAACATCAATCTGTAATTTTCACCACAACACACATCCACAACTGGTATCATTTCTGCTTTGGCTCAGCCTCTTTTATTCTTTCTGCTCAGCTAATTCTCTACTACTCTTATCCAGTAGCATATTAGACACTGACCTGATTGATGAGGTGCTCATCTTTTCAGTGTCATATCTTTTATGCCTTTTCATACTGTTCATGGGGTTCTCGAGGCAAGGATACTGAACTGGTTTGCCATTCCCTTTTCCAGTGGACCACGTTTTGTCAGAACTCTTCACCATGACCCATCTTTCTTGGGTGTCCTGCACTACATGGCCCAGAGCTTCATTGAGTTACACAAGGCTGTGATCCATGTGATCATTTTGGTTAGCTTTCTGTGATTGTTTTTGTTCTGGAGGCAGTAGAATTGTAGTTTTTGCTTTTTCTGTCTGCCTTCTGATGGATGAGCTTAAGAGGTTGTGCAAGCTTCCTGATGGGAGGGACTGGCTATTGGGGAAACTAGGTCTTGCTCTGATGGACAGGGACATGCTCAATAAATCTTTAATCCAATTTTATGCTGATGGGTGGGGCTGCTTTTGTAGAAGGGAGATAATTTAGTTACCTCACAAAAGCTGTGTAAAGATTGAATAGAAAATGTGTGTACTGGATCTAATACACAGCATACCCTCTTTCTTCTCCAGAACTTACCTTCCTTTCCTTTGGCACCTTCCTCTCAGCTTATAAAAATGCTGGAGCACTTTCTTGAACCCTCTTCCATGTGTAGCCAAGCTTTTTGAGAACATAGACTGTACTGGCTGTCCCTGTGTCTTCACCTCTTTTTTTTAAAGATTTATTTATTTGGTTTTGGTTGTGCTGGGTCTTTGTCACTGCACACTGGCTTTCTCTAGTTGTGGCGAGCGGGAACTACTCTTCATTATATACGCATTGCAGTTGCTTCTCTTGTTGTGGAGCACAACCTCTAGGGCACATGGACTTCAGTGGTTGTGGCATGTGAGCTCAGTAGTTGTAGTACACCATACAAACCCACCTGCTCCATGGCATATGGGATCCTCTCAGGCCAGGGACTGAACCCTGCGTCCCCTGCATTGGCAGGCAGACTCCCAACCACTAGACCACCCGAGATGCCCTTCACCTCTTATTCCTTCTTGAACCTACTATAATCTGGCTTCTGTTACTGCTAAAGGACTCAGTGCTCAGTAACTACCTAATTCACAAATTAGGTGGAGTCTAGTTAGTATTTCCCTGGTGAAAGTGAGGTAGATCTAGGATAAAAATTTGAAGATTGACAAAAAATCATATATAGAATATGGTGCAAAATCAGGGATGAATATTATTGAATGGCATAATATCTATCCAGTTCAACTTGGCACAAATTTGTAGTAAATCACATCAGGATAGTTTAATGAGACATTCTGTTAATTTTCTGGAGCCAAAGAATTGAGAAAGCAGAAGTCATCTATGGCTCTGTGGTAGAAAGATAAGTGAGTGGGCTGGGAGATTTAATGTGTTAATGATGACAGGACTGGGTAGAAAATATATTTTTTTCTAAACGTTAGTAGAAGTAACAGAAAGCCTGCCTGTATTTTTCAGCTATAGATAAGACATAAAAGGGGAAAAAGGCAAGATGAGCTGGGTATTTGAACTCCTGATGCTCCTGACATCTCTTTGCAGCACGAGGGGATAGATGTAGCCTGTTTAAGAACTTTAATCTCTCTGGATCTGCTAGCTTTTCATGTTCAGGCCTGAGTTCAGAGCTAAACAGCTTGAATTCTTGTACAAGTTGGTTTTGATTCTCGTAGTTTTGTTAACTAGACTCAAACCAGCAGGCTATTACTGCAACTAACTTGGCATAAATATGTAAATAAACTATGACATGAAGCATCTGAATGTAAATTTAGGTTTAAAATTTTTTTAGAGGATTGATTGAAGTTTTGTGATTACACGGACTAACACAGATTCCTTGTTATAATGATTGAGAGTACAGTTTCTGGAACCAAGCTCCCTACATTTATACCAGTTTCATCACTTACTAGCTTTGTAACTTTGAATAAATCTCTGTGACTTAGTTCCCTCATTTGTATATTGATGATAGTAAGAGTGCTGTCTTATAAAGTTGTTGTAAAGATTAAAACACATAAAGTGTTAAGAACATTGCCTGGCACATAGTAAGTACAATATAAATGATTAGCTAATATTATGTTCTTGAAAGTCACTTCACTGTTTTTTTAAACTGCTTTTTAACCTTTCATCAGATTATTGAAAGTATTATTGAGGAGAGTCAGAAAGTACTACAGATTGAAGATGATTCTTTGGATTCCAAAGGAAAAGGACAGTCTGATCAGGCTACTGCCAGTTCCGTCACAGCTGGAACAGATCTTAGCAATATACCTGGACTGTTAGCCATAGATCAAGTACTGCAGGAAGATTCCCAGAAGGCAGAGAGTCAGGATGTATCTGAAGAAACTGAATTAGAATCAAAACAATGTTTTCCTTCTGATGACACATGTGAGAAGCCAATAGATGAAACCACAAAGTTAACTGAAATAAGTTCAACTGCACAGCTTAATGTGCCTGAAACTGTAACGGAAGTGTTGAACAAGGAAGAAGTGGAAGTCAAAGAAAGTGATGTTCTAGAATCTGCATCGTCACACTCCTTATCTACAAAAGATTTTGCTGTAGTGGAAGAAGTTGCACCTGCCAAACCGCCAAGACAGCTTACTCCAGAACCTGATATAGTAGCTAGTACAAAGAAGCCTGTTCCAGCACGCCCACCCCCTCCAGCTAACTTCCCACCTCCTAGGCCCCCACCTCCATCTCGACCTGCTCCACCACCAAGAAAAAAGAAGAGTGAATTGGAATTTGAGGCTCTTAAGACACCTGATCTAGATGGTAAGTATTAATTGAAAAATAACTATCTTTGTGGGAAGTTTGGGGAGTTGAAACTTGAACTTTCTGATTTTTTTTTGTTTATGCTGTATTTAACTACATTGATGACCAAGTTATAAAATGTGTTTTAGTAACAGAAAGCCAAAATGTTTCCATTGGTATTGTTACCTTATTGTAATTAAACATTTCAGCAGACTTTCAAATCTGTTACCATTGGAGAGCCAGAGTGTCACAGTGAAAAGAATTTAGGATTTGGAGACTTAAGATTTTAATTCAAGCCCCAGATCTCTTCATGTATAATGTATATAGCCTTGAGGAATTTAAGTAACTTATTTGAACCCTGGTTTCCCCATATATAAAAAGAGAGTAATGAAACCACTTTTCTCATAGGATTTTTCTAAGAATCAGATAAAGGTTTAAGCACTTTTAAGCTATGAATAAGGTCATATAAGGATTGGTTGTTGTTGTTATTATTATATTATTATTATTGCAGTTCCCAAAGAGAATATTACATCTGATACTCTCCTAACTACGAACATGGCTTCAGAGAGTACAGTCAAAGATTCTCAGCCTTCTCTTGATTTGGCAAGTGCTACCAGTGGAGATAAAATAGTTACTGCCCAGGTTGGTGAATATGTGTTATATTTGATACAGGCTTTCTCAACTTTCTGCAACTAACTGGTTTGTTGATTGTTGAACCTTCTTTCTTCTCCAGGCCAAATATTTCCTTGTCTCCAAAACCTGGCTACCACATCCCTTGTCCAGCTCTGCTAAGTAGCTGATTCTAGCAACCTATGTAACATCTGAGTCTGAAATGGCTCATGATAAAATGAGGGGAAAACCTTCCTTGAAGGTTTCTTGCAAGATTGAAATGAGCTAAAGTATGCCAGGTATCTGGTATGTGTGTTCAAAAGTGACAGATGCCGCTATATGTAGTATTTATTAAAAATACCAACTACTGTCTTCATTTACCTGACCTATAATGGTCAAAGGACTTCCCAGGTGGCGCTAGTGGTGAAGAACCTGCCTGCCAATGCAGGAGACATAAGGGATGAGGCTTCAATCCCTAGGTCAGAAAGATCTCTTGGAGGAGGGTATGGCAACCTACTCCAGTATTCTTGTCTGGAAAATCCCATGGACAAGGGAGTATAGGGTCGCAAAGAGTCATACACAACTGAAACGACTTAACACACACACGCACACATAGTGGTCAAATTGGGAACTTTTATTTTTTATAATTTCCCTTTCCTAATCATGAAAAAAAAAAAACCTTCATACAGTAGACTATGCATCCATATATGAGGCAATATAGAAAGAACTTGATAACATGAATTTCTACCTCTGCCAAATTCTGGGATTCAAGGGTTACTTGTGTGGTTGATGGGGCAGGTTAGCAGACTGGGAGATATTATCATACTAAGTGAAGTAAGTCAAGTAGAGAAAGACAAATATCATACGATGTTGCTTACATGCAGAATCTTAAAAAGTTGTGCAAATGAACTTATTTACAGAACAGAAACAGACTTAGAGAATTGAACTTATGATTACCAGGGGTGAGGGGGAAGAGTAGGTGAGGTAGATTGAGAGTTTGGAATTGACATATACACACTGCTATATTTAAAATAGATAGTCAACAAGGACCTACTGTATAGCGCAGGGAACTCTGCTTAATATTCTGTAATAACCTAAATGAGAAAAGAAGTGAAAAAGAAGAGCTACATGTATATGTATAACTGAATCACTTTACTATACACCTGAAACTGACACAACATTGTTAATCAACTATACTTCAATATAAAATAAAAATGTTTAACTTTTCTTAAAAAATCAAGGATTCTGTGGCCACTGGACTTGGAATAAAATTCAAAACACACATACACACAAAAAGGCACAATGATCTTTTCATAGCCTTAGAGCAGAGGTCAATAGTGGCCTGATTTTATAGGGTCCTCAAGCTAAAAATGGTCTTTGTATTTTTAAAGCATTGTTTTTTTGTTTTTTAAAGAACATGCAACAGATACTATATGTGAAGCAAAAAGCTTAAAATCTTTACTATCTGGCTGTACAGGAAAAAGTTTGCCAACCCCTGTCCTCAAGACATCCATGTGTATAGTCCTGATTAATGGCAAATTTTACTAGCAGAGACCTGATTTTGGACCAAGTTCAAACAGAACATTTATTTGCTTTCAAGACTACTCAGACATTATTTTATGAGCAGCAACACTTTTGGTACCTAATGTTTTTTAGCATGATGGGAATAATAAAAGACTGAAATGGAATGTTCCATTTAAATTTTCAATAAGCTCCATTATCTGTATTATGGAATTCTTTAGAACTGTGTGTGGTAATGAATAATTGAATATTTATAAAAACTGACTCAGTCTACTTTCTGTTTATAAAATTATAATTTCAGGAAAATGGAAAAGCACCTGATGGGCAGACAATGGCAGGTGAAGTGATGGGCCCTCAGAGACCTAGATCCAACTCTGGGAGAGAGCTTACTGATGAGGTATAATTAATTTTTTTTGTTTGTTCTTGAAAATATAAAATATAAAGGTCATAGTGAGAAGATGAAAAAATTTCAGAGATGAATGGTGATGGTGGTTGCATGGCAATATAAATGTAGTTGATGCCACTGAACTATACAATTAAAAGTGGTTATAATGATAAATTTTGTATTATATATATTTTACTATGATCAAAAAAAGGAAGTTTATTGCTATTAGGCAAAAAGCATATTGTAAAAGAAAAAATGAAAATTGAAGATTGTCTTAGTTTTTGTTTTTTTAATGTGCTAGAATTTTAACTCTGACTTAAACTTGCCCTTTCACACAATTATATGGTGGAATAAATGTATTGAAAGCCAAGGCCTATGTTTTATAGGAAGTGGGCTTAAAAGGAACTTGATATTATAGGCATGTGTCTTGATACATGTTAGATGATGTACAGTATATACAAGCTCAATGCTTGATTCTAAAATTTAGCATGTATCTGTTGGCTAATTTATTCAGAATGAAGCTTTGAAGCAAAATCTTAGTTTTTGTTTCTTTTAAACAACACATTTTAAAAAAATTATTGTACTTTGGAAAACAGTTTTGTAGTTCCTCAAAATATTAAACATTGTTACCATGACCCAGCAATACCACTCTTGTGTATACAGCAAAGTGAAATGAAAACATGTCCACACAAAAAATGTACATAGGTGTTCATAACTAGCTAAAGTGTGGAAACAATACAAATGTCTGATGAATAGATAAATAAAATGTAGTATATCCATCCATATGGACTATTTTTTGGCAGTTAAAAGGAATGAAATTCTGATACATGCCATAACAAGAATGAACCTTGAAAGCATGATGCTAAGTGAAAGAAGCTAATCACAAAAGACTACGTACTATATAATATAATTTGTATGAAATGCCCAGGATAGGCAATTACATAGAGGAAAAAAGTAGATTAGTGGTTGCCAGGAACTAGGAGGAAAAGGGAATGAGGTATGACAGCTAATGCATATAGGGTTTCTCTTGGGGAAGACAGAAATGTTCTAAACTTAGATAATGGTGGTGGTTGCACAACTCTGTGAGTGTACTAAAAACTATTGAATTATACATTAAATGAGTACATTTTGTGGTGTGGGAATTGTATCTCATTAAAAATGTTTACAAAATTATTGCATACAGTACTGAATGTATCTAGAAAGTTCTTAGCTTAAATTCTTTAGGATTTTGTGGACTCAAAAAGATAATTAAATTATAGATACTCTTGGTGTTATTTTTTACTTCAGGAAATTTTAGCCAGTGTAATGATTAAGAACCTAGATACTGGAGAAGAAATACCTTTGAGTCTTGCAGAAGAGAAACTGCCAACGGGTATTAATCCTCTCACTCTACACATCATGAGAAGGACTAAGGAATATGTAAGGTATGGCCTAATGTTATTATTCATCATTTGTAGTATTTCATTCAAAGTGATGAAGAGTTCTGTTTATGAACTGTGAAAGTCCCTAATTTGGTTTCATTCAGTGTCCTTTTTTTAAAGTTAGAATTAAAATAGAGTCAGTTAATGTATGTATTCTTAAACTTTGTCCTTTCTTTTTTAAAACAATTTCTTTTTTTTTTAAGATTCCACATTTAAGTGATATCATAAAGTATTTGTCTTTTTCTGTCTGATTTATTTCATTTAGTTTAATGTTCCCAAGATCTATCCATATTGTCACAAATGGCTGGATTTCCTTCCTTTTTATGGCTGAATAATATTCCTATATGTGTTACATTTTCTTCATTTAACTTTGTTCTCTCTTATAACTGTGCAGTTACTTGGGGGGAAATATATATATCTTAGTTCAGTTCAGTTCAGTTGCTCAGTTGTGTCCGACTCTTTATGACCCCATGGACCACAGCACACCAGGCCTCCCTGTCCATCACCAACTCCCAGAGTTTACCCAAACTCGTGTCCATTGAGTCAGTGATGCCATCCAGCCATCTCATCCTCTGTCATCCCCTTATCCTCCTGCCTTCAATCTTTCCCGGCATCAGGGTCTTTTCAAATGAGTCAGCTCTTTGCATCAAGTGGCCAAAGTATTGGGGTTTCAGCTTCAACATCAGTCCTTCCAATGAACACCCAGGACTGATCTCCTTTAGGATTGACTGGTTGGATCTCCTTGCAGTCCAAGGGACTCTCAAGAGTCTTTTCCAACACCACAGTTCAAAAACATCAATTCTTCGGTGCTCAGCTTTCTTTACAGTCCAACTCTCACATCCATACATGATCACTGGAAAAACCATAGGCTTGACTAGATGGACCTTTGTTGGCAAAGTAATGTCTCTGCTTTTTAATATGCTGTCTAGGTTGGTCATAACTTTCTTTCCAAGGAGTAAGCATCTTTTAATTTCATGGCTGCAGTCACCATCTGCAGTGATTTTGGAGCCCCCAAAAATAAAAGTCAGCCACTGTTTCCACTGTTTCCCCATCTATTTGCCATGAAATGATGGGACCAGATGCCACGATATATCTTAAATATCATAGTATTTGGTTTGTCTTCTTTTACAATGATTTATATTATTCTAGGGACAATATTAAAACGTAAGAGGCTAAAAAGCCATGTGGGATAAATACCTGGTCTTCTGAAACCTTACTTTACAGATCAGAAATTTTATAAATAATTGTATTGTCTTTTTAGGTCAGACAGTATCTTTAGAGTGAGATGATTGACTTTACTGTGAGAAATATATAGGCCCAAGAAATAATTTCTGTGAAACCAAAGCTTTCACATGATGTGCCTGATAAGTAAGGAGGAAGATATTTACAAGTTAATTTGTCATTTCTGTGTAGCATGTTTTACCCAGCACAATGCCTGTTTTGTGTTAGTTTTTTCATAAATTCCTGAATTGCATTTGTTTATGCTTTATGCATTGTACCGTCTTTCAAGTCTTTTAATTCTCAGGGTCATTTAAATTAAACTTACTTGGAGAAGGAAATGGCAACCCACTCCAGTGTTCTTGCCTGGAGAATCCCAGGGACAGGGAAGCCTGGTGGGCTGCCATCTATGGGGTTGCATAGAGTTGTACACGACTGAAGTGACTTAGCAGCAGCAGCAATATTTCAAAAATCAAGAGACCAGTACAAAACAAGTACAAAGGAAGTATAATGAATATTTTATCTTAAGATTGTTATTATAACCTTTTCTCTGGCAGTGTTTTATAAGTTTTCAAGAGTAGGAATTTAAAAATAATATTTAGCCAGAAACAGAATTCAAAATAACAGAGAAAATGTCCTGCTTTGTTCTTGAGCGTTCCTTATATTTTCTTGTTTTTCAGGATGAGGAATATAAAAATTCAAATAGTTTTCCACATGATCTTACTAGGTGCTAAATTGGCTTATATTTTTTCTGGACTATTTCTAACACTTGAATAAATCTGTAATAGTGTTGGTGGGATGGAGGAAATTCTTGCTTGAACAAATGTCTAAATTCTGGGATTATATAACCTGTGTATAATCTGTGGTAAACCAGGACAATGTGTTATTCAAAGGTAACTTATGTATTACCACCCTCATGTCCAAAATAAATGTGGGAAAATATAAAAATAAATAAATTAATTAATTAATTAAACTTACATAAAGCATGTAAACATTTTTTTCTTAACACTAATTAGTTAATTGTATAGTAAGTATACATAGAGATTTTTGAGAAGTTTTGAGAAATGGCTTCTTCTTCTTGTAGTAATGATGCAGCACAGTCAGACGATGAAGAGAAGTTACAATCTCAACAAACAGATACTGATGGTGGACGGTTAAAACAGAAAACGTGAGTTACATCCAATTTCTTCATTTCAGGCTTTTATTACTATATGTGTGTGTGTGTGTGTATTTTATATATGAGAACTATCATACTATTTTATTTTTTTTTTTTTAGATAACTTATTTTTTATTTTTTTTAATAAATTTATTTATTTTAGTTGGGGGCTAATTACAATATTGTAGTGGTTTTTGCCATACATTGACATGAATCAGCTATGGGTTTACATGTGTTCCCCATCCTGAACCCCCCTCCCACCTCCCTCCCCATCCCATCCCTCTGGGTCATCCCATTGCCCCAGCCCTGAGCATTTGTCTCATGCATCAAACCTGGAATGGTGTTCTGTTTCACATATGATAATATACATGTTTCAGTGCTATTCTCTCAGAACGTCCCACCCTCACCTTCTCCCTCAGAGTCCATAAGACTGTTCTATGCATCTGTGTCTCTTATTCTGTCTCGCATATAGGGTTATCGTTACCATCTTTCAAATTCCATATATATGCATTAGTATACTGTATTGGTGTTTTTCTTTCTGGCTTACTTCACTCTGTATAATGGGCTCCAGTTGCATCCATCTCAATAGAACTGATTCAAGTGTATTCTTTTTAATGGCTGAGTAATATTCCATTGTGTATATGTACCACAGCTTCCTTATCCATTCGTCTGTTGATGGACATCTAGGTTGCTTCCATGTCCTGGCTATTGTAAACAGTGCTGCGATGAACATTGGGGTACACGCGTCTCTTTCAGTTCTGGTTTCCTTGGTGTGTATGCCCAGCAGTGGGATTGCTGGGTCGTATGGCAGTTCTATTCCCAGTTTTTTGAGAAATCTCCACACTGTTCTCCATAGTGGCTGTACTGGTTTGCATTCCCACCAACAGTGTAAGAGGGTTCCCTTTTCTCCACACCCTCTCCAGCATTTATTGCTTGTAGACTTTTGGATAGCAGCCGCCTCCCAGAGTTTGCTCAAATTCATGTCCATTGAGACGATGATGCCATCCAACCATCTCATCCTCTGTCACGCCCTTCTCCTCCTGCCCTCAATCATTCCCAGCATCAGGGTCTTTTCAAATGAGTGGTGGCTAAAGTATTGGAGCTTCAGCTTCGGCATTAGTCCTTCCAATAAATATTCAGGACTGATTTCCTTTAGGATTGACTGGTTTGAGCTCCTTGCTGTCCAAGGGACTCTCAAGAGTCTTCTCCAGCACCACAGTTGGAAAGCACCAATTCTTTGGCACTCAGCCTTCTTTATGGTCCAAGTCTCACATCCATACATGACTACTGGAAAAACCATAGCTGTGACTATACGGACCTTTGTTGGCAAAGTGATGTCTCTGCTTTTGAATACGCTGTCTAGGTTTGTCACAGCTTTTCTTCCAAGGAGCAAGCGTCTTTTAATTTCATGGCTGCAGTCACCATCTGCAGTGATTTTTGGAGCCCAAGAAAATAGTCTGTCATTGTTTCCATTGTTTCCCCATCTATTTGTCATAAAGTGATGGGACTGGATGCCATGATTTTCATTTTTTGAATGTTGAGTTTTAAGCCAGCTTTTTCACTCTCCTCTTTCACTTTCATCAAGAGGCTCTTTAGTTCTTTTTTTGCTTTCTGCCATCAGGGTGGTGTCATCTGCATATCTGAGGTTATTGATATTTCTCCTCACAGTTTTGATTCCAGGTTGTGATTCATCCAGCCTGGCAGGCATTTTTCATGATGTACTGTGCATGCAAGTTAAATAAACATGGTGATAATATACAGCCTTGACCTCCTCGTTTCCCAATTTTGAACTGTCCATTGTTCCATGTCCAGTTCTAACTGTTGCATTTGACCTGCATGTAGGTTTCTCAGGAGACAGGTAAGGTGGTTTGGTATTCCCATCTCTTTAATAATTTTCCACAATTTGTTGTGATACACAGTCAAAGGCTTTAGTGTCGTCAATGAATCAGAAATAGATGTTTTTCTGGAATTCCCTTACTTTTTCTGTGATCCAGTGGATCTTGGCAATTTGATCTCTGGTTCCTTTGCCTTTTCTTAATCTAGCTTGTACATCTGGAAGTCCTTTAATTGGCAGTAATTTAGTCTAAGGCCAAAGCAAGTTCTCCACTCAAATCTGATCTTTTCCTCATGTGGAAAGTATAGCAAAGAAAGCACTGAGATTTTTTTTAGAAAAGGTATGCCCACAGTGGAGGTATATGATAACACCTCAGCCATCTGGACCTTGGCTGTCTAGCAGTGGCAACTATTAAGCACCATATAATTGGAATTATTCAGGAGATGTATAGACATCTAGGAAAGATAGTGCTTCATGCAGTAAAGCTCGTTATTTTTTTTAAAAGAAAAGCTCCTCAGGTTTATTGAAAACCTTTATACTTACTTCTTACATAATTTTTAAAAGTCTGGTCATCTGATGTTTGATCTCAGAGCAAAATAGAAGCATCAAACCATGACAGATATAAGTTATCACATAAGAATGTCAGAGAATATTCTTGATTGCAAGAGAGGAATCAGGAAAATGATAAAAAGGACTCATATATTGCTCAGCCATTCCACATGGCAGTGCTTTCAACTTCTCACATCATGATGTTCAGAACATGGTATTATTTGCAGTGAATCCTGGGGTAAGCTGATGAGGCAGCTGATGGCCAGAAGAGACTGACCAAGGGTTCTGGCTTCTCTGGGCCCTACCCTGTTGCCTTGAAGACTGAGAAGGGAACCATTATTATGGCCCACTTGCAATCATTTGAGAAGCCTTGGTGTATGAAAGAATAGTAAAGATAGTAGCTGACCCTATTTATTAAAGAAACTTATTGAGCATTAAGTGCCATTGAAGAAGGCACAAATTATGTATTTTAGAGATGGTCTCACACAAAATGGTTAAAATATCTGCCTTCTTGCTTATAGTAATAGTAAACCTATAGTTAACCAGAAAAATATAACTTCAGTTATAGATAGCAGAGATCTTATTGTGATTTTAAAAATGGTTTATCTGTTTTTAATCTCTATATGTATTTAATCTCTGTATCACAGATATAAACTAGTGGTTACCAGTGGGGAGGGGGAAGAAGGGAGAGGCAAGATAGGGGTAGGGGATTAAGAGATACACACTGCTATGTATAAAATAAGTTACAAGGATGTATTGTACAGCATGGGAAATATAGCCACTATTTTATAATAACTTTATTTATTTTTTATTTTATATTGGAGGATAGTTGACTTACAATATCATGTTAACTTTACTGGTGTACAACAAAGTGATTCAGGTATGCATGTGCATATATCCATTCTTTTTCAGATTCTTCTCCCATATAAGTTATTAGAGAATATTGAATAGGGTTTCCTGTGCTATACAGTAGATCCTTGTTGATTATCTATTTTATATATAGTAGTATGTATATGTCAATCCCAAACTCCTAATTTATCTCCCCCCTCCACCTTTCCCCTTTGGTAAACGTAAGTTTGTTTTCGAAGTCTGTGAGTATGTTTCTGTTTTGTAAATAAGTTCATTTGTATTATTTTTTTAGATTCCACATATCATTTTTTGTATCTTTTTTTTAGATTCCACATGTAAGTGATAACATATGATATTTGTGTTTGTCTGACTTACTTCGCTTATGTATGATAACCTCTAGGTCCATCCATATTGCTACAAATCTCATCATTTCATTCTTTTTTATGGCTGAGTAATATTCCATTGTATATATGTACCTCATCTTCTTTATTCATTCCTTTGTTGATGGACATTTAGGTTGCTTCCATGTCTTGGCTATTGTGAGTAATGTACATTGAGGGTGCATGTATCTTTTCCAAGTGTGCTTTCTGCAGATATATGCCCAGAGGAGTGGGATTGCTGGACCATATGGTAGTTCTTTTTTTATTTTTTTAAGGAATCTCCATACTGTTCTCCATAGTGATTTTACCAATTTAAATTCCTACCAACAAGTGGGAGAGTTACCTTTTCGCCCTACCCTCTCCAACATTTATTGTTTGTAGACTTTCTGATGATGACCATTCTGGCTGGTGTGAGGTGATGCCTCATTGTAGTTTTGATTTGCGTTTCTCTAATAATTAGTGATGTTGAGCATCTTTCCGTCTGCTTTTTTGCCATCTATATGTCTTCTTTGGAGAAATGTCTGTTTAGATATTCTGCTCATTTTTAATCGAATTGTTTGGTTTTGGGGTGTTTTTGGGGTTTTTTTTTTTTGATATTCAGCTGGCAGGAGCTGTTTTTTATATTTTAGAGATTAGTCCCTTGTTGGTCACTTCATTTGCAAATATTTTCTCCCATTCTGTGGGTTGTCTTTTGTTTTGTTTATGATTTCCTTTGCTGTGTGAAAGCTTTTAAGTTTAATTAGATCCCGTGTTTTTTTTGTTGTTTTTATTTTCATTACTCCAGGAGTTAGATCCAAAAATATAGTGCTGCAATATATGCCAAAGAGTTTTCTGCCTATGTTTTCCTCTAGTGACATTATAATGCTGTAGAGGATATGATACTGTCATTGGGGAGAACTGCCTATATTTCCTTTGTAGCCATATTGATTTGAGTATGTTTATTCCATAGAACAAGGGATTTGGGGAGTTAAACACCTACTGTTTATATAAAAAAGGAGTTATTTCAAAATGATACACTTTACCAGTCACAGCTCATGAGATTATCTGTGAATTATTGAACTTTTAAAGTTAGTTGAGTTAATAAGAAGTAATCTGGGTTGGTGTTTGTGTTTTTTTTGACATTTTTGGTAAGGACTCAACTAAAGAAGTTCCTAGGAAAATCAGTAAAGAGAGCGAAGCACCTTGCTGAGGAATATGGTGAACGTGCTGTAAATAAAGTTAAAAGTGTTAGAGACGAAGGTAAGGGAAATAGAACCCTTCAACTGAATATTTAATTGATTTGTAGTCATTTAAGTTTAGCCTGTAGTTTGTAAGAAACATTCTGTTTTATTGAAAGTAATAAACCTTTATAGCTTTTATCTTAGCATTTCAATAAATCATGTTACTCTCACTATCAATTTTATGAGTGGAAAGAAAAATTAATTTATTTATCTTAAACATAAATTTGTACATATTTTGTGACTGTGGCAACTTGGAAGAGTTGATTGTTCAATAATCAGTTGTAAATTAGTTTTGTAAGACTAGTGTTTATAAATATTCTCAAAATTAGGTAGATTTTCTGAATTTCTGCACCTTAACTTCCTATAACTGTATTCGTTTGTTTTATTTAATAAGCACTTATATAGTATTTATTCTGTGCCAAACACTGTTCTCAGCACTTTCACCTGTATTAGCTCATTTAATCCTCTTAAAAAGTCTATGAAGTAAGTACCATTATTGTTGTTTAGTCACTAAGTCATATCTGACTCTTTGTAACTCTGTGGATTGTAGCCCACCAGGCTCCTCTGTCCATGGGTTTTCCCAGGCAAGTATACTGCAGTGTGTTGCCATTTGCTTCTTCAGGAGATCTTCCCTACCCAGGGATTGAACCCATGTGTCCTGCATTGCAGGCAGGTTCTTTACCACTGAGCCACCAGGGAAACCCCCATGACTGAGTACAGTGGGGATACCATTATTACCCCATATTATAGATAGGAAAACTGAGGCACAGAAAGGTCAAATACCTTGCCCATAGTCACATAGATAATAAATGACAGAGCTGAATTTGGACCCAAGCAGTCTGGTACTACGAGACTCCATGCTGCTAAATCAATATGCTGTTTAGTAGTAGACAGATTTTGCTTGTCCAATTAATGAATCTTCTTGGTAAGCAGTAGATATGAAAATATGATTGTAGCAATATCTACATTAGCTAGTGATGCTTTCTATTGCTTTTCTATTCAGTTTTTCATACTGATCAAGAGGATCCTTCATCAAGTGATGATGAAGGAATGCCATACACAAGACCAGTTAAATTCAAAGCAGCACATGGCTTCAAAGGACCTTACGATTTTGATCAGATCAAAGTGGTACAAGATCTTAGTGGTGAACATATGGTAAGCAACCTTTTTATTTTTTAGGATTGATTCTGTTTTCATTGAGAGAAATAATTTGGCTTCTATAAAGCTGATGTCTTCTTATGTATATAATTTTGCTAGCCTGAGCCATGAAGAGTGAATTGATATTAGTGTGATTTAATGAATAGGTAATGCAGAGGCCGTCTCTGAATTGTTGTTCAAGTGACTTATAAGTAAACTCTAGGCCTGTATCATTAAGAAAGCTATGTAAACTTTCTTTTACCAAAGGAAGATACCAAACTTAAAAGCAATTAAGGATGATCTGTCACTTTGAACAATGTTTAAAATGTTCCCTGGTATATTTTAAATAATTTATACAAATATTTCAGAAGCTTGGTATATTTTGTGAAGTGGAAGAGCAAAGAGAGAGGTAGAGGTACAGGTTGTCTTAAAATGTACCAAAGTAGATGTCAAGTTCACAAAGTACATCGCAGTTACCCCCTGAAAATGCTAGAAACACAGAGAAGAGTATAATAAACTCAGAACTGGGTAAGTGATGCTGTGGGTCTTTGATCAGGGAATCTATTTATCTATTTACATTTTTAAATCTAAAAGTTGGCTTATACATATCAGGTGGCAACCAGATTTGAATTTACTTTGGTGCTTATAATCTACACATAAAACATTTGAGTTGTAGAGCATAGGAAACTATATTCAATATCCTGTGATAAACTATAATGGAAAAGAGTATGAAAAAGAATATGTATTATATTTACAACTGAATCACTGTGCTATACGGCACAAATTAACACAGCATTGTAAATCAGCTACACTTCAATAAAATAAAAGCTTTTAAAAAGTTTGAGTTGCTTATAGTAAGTTCCTTAAGGAATCTGATGAATTTCCTTATACTGTATTGAGTCTCTTTCAGTATTTCCAGTTTTAAGTTAAAATCTCATGGCAATAGGCTCCAAATGACAAATTTCTTAACATTTTTGTGGGAATTTTTTGGAAATGAATATTCCAGTAAATAAACTGTTACCTCTAACTTGGATGATCTTTCTGATCTGCATAGATGTATGTTATCAATTTAATAGTGGTTATAAGATTATTTGGGATTTGGCCTTTCCAATTTAAGGATTCACATTCTTTATTGCTTTTCCCCACATACCTCCCCACTCTTTTCAGTACTGTCTGTCTGGGAATTTTAGCAATATGCTACAAAACCTTTTTTCAGGGGAGAAAAACAGAATGAGACCACACCATTCCAACACTTCAAAATGCCCAGTGCTGTGAGGGTTACTGCTAAGGTGCACCTTATTCTTCCCTCAGCCCTTGTCAGGAGTTGTTATTGCTATTCTCAGGGCTGTGCCCCCTCCTATCCCACTTGCTGTCATGTTCAGCTAGGAGACTAAGACCCCAAACTAGGATTTGTACTTTTGCAGTGAAGGTTTCTGGCCACCTCAGATCTCCCATTTCCATTAATATGTGGACAATATATGGGTCTTGAAGTTGTTAGTTTACATTATAGCAAACTGCAGCTCAGCTGTCTTTCCCCTGTGTTCTAAAAGCCCCTTTTGTGGTATTATAGCGCCACTGGACTGTTAGCCTTAAGTGGTGCTAGTAATGTGAGCATTATTTTAGTATACAGTAAGTCCCCTACATACAAACCTTCAAGCTGTGAACTTTCAAAGATGCGAACCTGCGTTCGCATGTCCAATCACGTAAGTTAGTTCACGTGTCTGGCATACATGGTCACATGTGTACATCCTCTACAAGTGGTTGTACTTTTGTGTACTTTACAGTACTGTATAAAGTACAGTAGTACAGTATCCTTATTTCAAGCCCAGGATGCCTGGAAGCGAGTATAAAAGCAGTGGTGATGTAGCTGGTACTACTGTACTTTTCAAGGTACTGTACTATAAGATTAAAAATATTGTCTTAATTTTTTGTGTTTGTGTATTATTTGTTTGAAAAGCATCGTAAATCTATTACAGTACAGTACTTTATAGCCGATTGTGTTAGTTGGGTACCTAAGCTAACTTTGTTGGACTTACGAACAAATTGGATTTATGAAGGCACTTTTGGAATGGAATTTGTTCATATGCAGAGACTTTATGTATAATTTGGCATACAACTTATAAGATTTTTTTTTGGCTGAAAAATAATGTCTCAACTTTTGAACTTTGAACCTTCCTTTGTTTTCACAGGGAGCTGTGTGGACCATGAAATTTTCTCACTGTGGCAGATTACTTGCCTCTGCTGGACAAGACAATGTAGTGAGAATATGGGCTTTAAAAAATGCTTTTGACTATTTCAACAATATGCGAATGAAATACAATACAGAAGGTATTTTTCCTTTATTGGCGGTCTTTAAAAAATCCGGAGACATCTGGCATTTTTACATTTTAGGTATAATAATGCCCTCTTATCTGGCAATCATTTGCAGCAACCACTACTTTCCATAAAAGCCACAAACCTAAGACAGAAGTCAACAGCAGAAAGCATCTAAACCCAGTGAAAAAAGCTACCACAAAGTTTTTGACTTTATCTCTTATCAGGTATACTGCAGAGTTAAATTCATGAACTATTGAGGACAAGGTTGTTTGGTTTCCCCTGGTAACTTTCAGTTCTATCCTAGGTTAAAATGAAATGTGTGATTAATCTAGAAAAAGAATGAGAATAATACATACATCTGATAAGTAAAGAATGATTAAGGAAACATAAGCCGTGGAAAGTAAATGTGATTTGTCAGTACATCAAAGAGTATATGAAACTAGGTTAAGTGGAAAAGAGAAACCCCAGAATATGATGTGTGTACACACAATTACAACTATGTAAAATATTTCTGTATTATGTTATTAGCAAAGTGTTTAGAATTGATGTTTTAGGAGCTTTAAGTTTAGAGGATTCTTTTCTTGTAATTACTATTGTTATTTAACTGCAGTACATTTTCACCACAAACCTCTCACTATCCAATCATCCAAGGCTGAATACATGAAGTTAAGATATGGGAGAAAGAAGAATAGAGGTGACCATGGGCAGGAGTATAGAATATAGTTGAAGTAGTAGTTTGAGGAACATAGAAATCTAGGGAGAGCCACTAAACTGGCCAGCGGGGCCCATATACTTTAGTAGCCCCATGAGGTTGTTTGCAATATGTTATAATAACATAATTTGAGATGATAATGAGTTGACAGAAAGTAAACCTATGTTTATTATACATTTCTTTTATTGCCCTGCCTAGAGCAGAAAGACTGTTTTCAGTGGCCATTGAGATTTAACCCAGCCCAGACACTTTTTTCCCCTTTATTGTTTGTCTTGCTAATCGTTCTGATTGACAAGAATGTCTTCACAATGAATAATGAGGATATAACAATATTGTATTAAATTGGAGAAATGGTTAAGCCAATTTATAAAGATTCTATATAAAAATAATAAAAACAAATACTTTGGTGCCTAAGAGTTAATGCTTTGCTTGTTTAGAAAAATACATTTTTCTAGAATGATACATTCTATGACTTTTAATTAGGTGTTACTGTATTATTATTTGTGATTGATGTTTTCTGTGTGTGTGTATATACAGTTGCATATACATATGTGCCTTTTTACAATTATTATGTCTTTTTAGGACGTGTGTCCCCATCACCTTCTCAGGAAAGTCTAAATTCATCAAAATCTGATACAGATACAGGGGTATGTTCATTATTTTATGGTTACTATTGTTACATGCTATGATTTTTTTTTACCATGAAGTACCTTATTGTTTATCAGATATTACAGGTGCATGAAAGCACTTAAAATTGAGATGCATTAGAAATGAGAATTCCTTCTGTTAGAATTAGTAAATAAAAAATTGTGATGGTTAAAGCTTTTCAGACAGTAACTAATATTACTCAAGCTACCATACTAATGTAAATCTAAACAAAAAAAAATTCCCTCCCCTCAAATCCATGTGAGATATTTTATTTAGATTTTTTTCCTATTTTTTGTCCACACCACACAGCATGTGAGATCTTAGTTTCCTGACCAGGCATTGAACCTGTTCCCCCTGCAGTGGAAGCACAGTGTCTTAGCCACTGGCCCACCAGGGAAGTCCCTAGATATTTTTAAAATAATAAAAGTAATGGATACCTGAATAAGAAGTAACTGAGAAAAGAAAAAAAGATACTGAAATATCTTAATTTTTCCATCTTCTTGGTTTAGTAAATGCTTTATCCCAGTGTCAGGTAGTTTAAAATATCTTAATGATTTTTATTTGGTCTCAGAGCTGGAGAGTTAAATATAACCAGTTTTAAACCTAAAAAACAGAATGCAAAATATTATTCTAAGCTGTCCCCTGTGGTGCTTATGTATTGAGTGAGGCAAAGGTGATGCAAACAAAGAGAACCTAAAATGTTCACCTGCTCAATAGTATTTTCCTGGAATTTCATTAGCTCTATAGTATTTGACCCTAATTTTTCCCTGCTCTAAACATACTCCTCTCAGCTTTCCATGGTTCTGTTCTTCCTTGTTCTCTTCCTATACCCCTGCTGTCTCTTCCTCTTCAACCCCCTTAAGTATTACTGTTTTTGAGTTTTGTCCTTTGTCCATTCTCAATTAAGATACTCACTCACTACCTGCAATCCTAAACTGGCTTTGGCTCCAAAATTCTTGTTTTCTTTCAAAAGCTTTATGTTTTTTAAACAACAATGAAATCTTATTGTGCATGCTGCCCTATTCACATAACAATATATAAAGGCTCTCTCCACCTACATGTTCTTTAAGCACATCAATTAACTATACTCTCTCAACAAATGTTTTTTGAATGTCTGTTACATGTTCCACATACTGCTAGATTCTGCAAAATTAAAGGAGACTTATTTTCTGGCCTCAGGGACCTTACTGACTAGTGAAATAGAGATACCTGCAGTTATAGTCGGAGAAAGCAATGGCAACCCACTCCAGTACTCTTGCCTGGAAAATCCCATGGACGGAGGAGCCTGGTAGGCTGCAGTCCATGGGTTCTCAAAGAGTCGGACACAACTGAGCGACTTCACTTTCACTTTCCACTTTCACGCATTGGAGAAGGAAATGGCAACCCACTCCAGTATTCTTGCCTGGAGAATCCCAGGGACAGAGGAGCCTGTTGGGCTGCTGTCTATGGGGTCGCACAGAGTTGGACACGACTGAAGCGACTTAGCAGCAGCAGCAGCAGTTATAGTATTTGATGGTAATACTCTATCAAATATACTACACAAATATACAAGTTAGCCTTATGAATCAGGGTGTCAGGAAAAGCTCCCTGGAGGCTTTTGAACGAGGAGTCAGTTATGTAAGACAAGGAAGGAAGGGGAGTATCAGAGCAGATAGCAAGTGCAAAAGCGTGGAGGCTGAAATAGCATGGCATGTTAAAGGTACTACCTGGCTGGACCAAAGGCTGCATGTGTGGGAGTTGTAGGAAAGGTAGATAGGATTGGGATTTTAAGTGGCTTTTTATGTTAAACCAAGACATGAACTTTATCCTCAAGGTACTGGGGAAGGATGGGCTTTGAGGGGTTTAGATCAGAAGCTGAGTTAAAATGTTTCAATTTTTGTTTTGGAAAGAGCATTCCAATAGCAGTGTAAAAGACAGATTGGATGGAGGTTCCAGGCTAGAGACAAGGGAGACCATTTAAGAGGCTCTCAACTTCACAAATAAATGAGTACTTCAATTATGGTAGATTATGATAGCAGTGAGTCTAGAAACCATAAAGAGGAGCTGAATTTGAAAAATATAAAAGAAAGAATTGATAACTCACTACCTGGGGCAAAAAATGAGTAGCATAGGATGATTCCCATGTGTCTGACTTGAGCAGCTGGTTAGATATTAATGATCATTCATGAAAATGTTTTTTATTATTATCTACCCACAACCCTGCTTCTGCTCTTTTGAGCCATCTTTAATGGCATCAACATCCATAAGTTACCTTTTTAACTCAGTTAGAAACACTCTTATTACTTTTTCTTTCTTACTCACATGTCAAATTAGTTAAAAATTCTGTCCAATCTACCTCTTCTATGCCCATGGAATCTGTCACCTCATCACTCATGTCATCTCAACCCTTGTTACTTATTTAGATGCTTGCTGTAGCCTTCTAATTGGGTTTTCTGTCTCTGGTCTCTACTGCCACTAGTTTTTTTTTTTTTTTTTTTTTTTTTTTTTTGCCACACCACAAGGCTTGCAAATGACCTCTGCTTTGGAAGCAAGGAGTCCTAACCACTGGACCATCAGGGAATTCCAGACCTGACTGTATGATTTTGTGATTTAAAATCGTCTAGTGTGGAGAAGGAAATGGCAGCCCACTCCAGTATTCTTACCTGGGGAATTCCTCGGACAGAGGAGCCTGGCAGGCTGCAGTCCATGGGGTCACAAAGAGTTGGATACAACTTAGTGACTAAACAACAACAACAGTAATAATTTTAGAATAGAATTTCCTGTTCTTTGTTCTCTGTTTAAAACATTGAGATGGTTGTTTGTTTAAAAATAAAATAACATCTGAGTTTGAAAAAATAAATAAAATCATCTAGTGGCTCCTTGTCACCATCCTTCCTGATATTACCTCATCTTACCTTTTTAACTCAGTACTAATTTCCTAGTACTTCTGCATCCTACTTGCTAGGCCAGGTGTAGATCTGTACCCTAAACACTCTCTTTCATGTTTTCATTCATGTGGCTTACTTTGCCAGGAATTCCCTCCCTATCCCCTTTCCTTACAGGGCAAAGCCCTACTCTTCCTTCAAGATTCAGCCTAAATATCTTCTCCTATTATTTTCCCTGAGTCATGCAAGCAAAATTGTTCCTCACTTGTGTTCTGACAGTATGTCATATGTACTTTGACATTGATATTACTTACTATGTCTTCCTTGGCAGTTTGTCCCTCTGGCTAGGCTCAGAACCGATTGAAGGCAAAAATCTGTGTATCACGGATCTTAGTATCCTTGAACCTAACCCCATGCCTGACTGCGGCAGGCCTAAATCAGTGTTAAATTACCACTTCTGTGCCTTTCATTCATTCTTATTCCCTTATCAGGATGCCTGCAATCTCCATTTTTTTCTACTTTAAACTTGCCTATTCTTCAAGGCCCACTTCCTCCATAAAGCCTTCACTAACTAATGTAGTGGTAAAAATTTTAACTACTTTGCTTTAGGGAAAAAGGATTTGCTTTTATTAGTTTAATTCACCGTAAAGTTTGCAGGTCTTGATTACTATTAAAAACAGGGACTATTTGTACCATCTTATATTATCTTATTTTAACAATCCTACTTACAGATTATTAACTACTTCCATTCCTACCCCTGCCCCAAACCCCTAAGTAACTCCCAACATTGTTTGAATAGAAGACCTATTAAATGAGGAGCATAGGGACTTTCCTGGCAGTCCAGTGGTTGGGATGCCACACTTCCCTGGAGGAGACAAAGGGTTCAGTCCCTGGTTGGGTAACATGCTGTGCGGTATAGCCGGGTTGTGGTGGGTGGGAAATGAACATAGTAGTTCTTTGACCCAAAAAGTACTGATGCCCTGAAGTACTCAACTCTTTTTTCTAGAGTAGTTGAGTATCATTTATATCTGTTATTTTCAGGAAAAGATTTTTTCGGTTTTCTTTCATGTCTGTCATTCTATATGGAGCCTTCATAAAAGAAGCCTCTATGCCTTTGGAGTTTGATATCTAGTATTATCTTTGAACCTATTACTTGCTGCAGTGAGGCACAGTAAGCACAGTGGAGTTTATTTCCCTTATATATGTGCTCTTTTTTCTTTTTTCTCATGATAGTGATATCTTATATTTTATCTCTTTTGAGATAAATATAGACTTACATCTCTTACAGGCTCTTGCCTTCTTAGCATCCATGTAACATAGAGTACATAAAAGTACTTATTGTACAGTTGGGCATACAGAGTGACATACCCAATATCACTCATCTACTCATTGGTCATGCCAAGCCTAGGATTCTGGCTCTTATACTCTGTTTCTATTGATTTCCAAGAATAGCTCAGTAAACATAAGAAAGAAAGGAAGAGGGGTGTGTTTGGTTTACTCCGTTATGCTACAATCATGTAACATTTCTTCTTGACACTAGAAGTTGTAAGTATGATGTTTGCCTAAAAATTAATGTTTTTCTTGGATAAATCTATGTTTGGTGTACTTGATTAGTGGAATGCCAATATGGGTGTTATAGCATTTAATTTCTGCTTAGAATTTTTGAGAATAGATTATAGGGGAGGAAAAAGTTTCCTCTGCCGTCTTACGTTCTGTGGCTGGAATCTATGAAATAATCTGACAAAAGACAGATTAAGAGGAGAGACAGTTTATTGTGTATGCATATGGAGGCCTTCCTAGGGAAAGAGTGAAGACCCCAAAAAGCTGTTATACACAGGAGCTTATGTATCATCTTAACAAAGAGCAAGAAGTTAGTGGAAAAGTGACAAGATAAAGAAAAAGTTTAGGCTTTTAGGGGCAGTAATTGTGAGAAGGTAAATCTGTTGGGGAATGTAAGGTAATGGAAGGTAAGGGTTATTTACTAAGATTCTGTTTAGGCAGATAAGATTGATTCTCTCCTTCCTGGTAAGGGAGAGGTGAGGGGGAGACACCTTCACAAAGGGCATTTTATGCTCTGCTTTCAGATAGAAAGGAGGAGGGCAGATATTTTTTCTTGTCTCTGTTTCTTCTCAGTTGCCTTCAGCTCAAAATAATCCTTAGTCGAAGGGGCATGTTTGAGGATGACATTCTGATTCCCTTCAAAATCATCAGAGTCTAAAACTTGGATGAAAGGACTTAACTGTAATAAAGTGAGAGGAAATTTTTGTGAAATTGTACACATGCAGTATTTTATTAAAAATGCACACTAGTTTATATTTGGTTCAGTCAACAAACAATTATTAAATGTCAACAATGTGTTAGGCACTGAAAATATAAAGATGCAGTAGATAATTCATGCCAATGAGCAATGCGTGGGAGAAGACAGATATCAACAATGATAATATATGCCCAAAACAGAATTACCATTTTCCTGAGAAAACCACTCCTTTGATGGTCTACATACTTGATATCAGGTCATTGTTTAATAAATATGTCATCTCCTGAGTTAGAAGCTGTGATCACTTTTCACTCTCTTGTCTCTTTCAGTGTCTACTCATTTACCGTATCCTGTCCACTTGATCTCAGAAATGTCTTTGGAATCTGGCCATTCCTTTCATTTCCACTGCTACAATCCAGGCCTTTATCTCTTACCTGGACCATTATAGCTGTTCTCCCAGATTCCACTCTTTGATCCACACTGCCAGCAGAATTAGTTTCCTGTAAAACAAATCTGATCATGTTACTCTACTGTTTAAGCACTCCTTTTGGCTGTCTTTTTTTCCTATAGAATTAAGTCTAAATTCCTTAGATGACTCAGTCTTTCAGTGATCAGCCTAACCTCAGCTCTCACTGTTACTTCCAACCCTTTCCTCTCCCAAACCTTATGTTCTGAGCCACTTGGTTGTTCATGCCCCAACAAAAATGTCAGACCCTTTGTTGATTCCATGTATTTACATATGCTTTTCCCCTTTGCCTGGGAAATTCATTTAAGACTTTTCTCCTCACTGAAAAATTCCTTGCCTCACCTAATTTAATCAGTGCTCCCTCACTGTTCCCATGGTACTTTGTCCATAGTTCTGTTAAAAGCATTTACTATATACTATATCAATTTATGTAACACCAGCTAACATTTTATGAACCTTTACTTTGTGCCACGTACTTTACTAAGTACATTTTGTGTCCTACTTAACCTCACAACAATCCTGGTACTGTTGTGAAGTTCTATTAAGAACCCTGTTTTACAGATTAAGAAAAGAAGGCTTAGATATATTGAGTAATACACCAATTTTACACAGTAGGTAGATACAGTACCAGAATTAGAACCCAGCTCTAATCAGTCTTTTGGGCTTCCCTGGTGGCTTGGATTGTAAAGAATCTGCCTGCAATGAGAATATCTGGGTTCAATCCCTGGGTCGGAATGATCCTCTGGAGTAGGGAATGGCTACCCACTCAAGTATTCTTGCCTAGAGAATCACATGGATAGAGGAGCCTGGAGAGCTACAGTCCATGGGGTCAAAAAGAGCTGGACATGTCTGAACGACTAACACTTTCACTTTTCTGATCTGTCTTTAGATCTAATGCTCTTAACCATTATGCTCCACTAGTTGGCATCTGAAGGTCTGGTACTGTGTCTTCATTTAGTCAACAAATATTTAGCGTCTGTTGATGTTCAGTTGCTAACTCGTGTCCTACTCTTTGCAAGCCCGTGGACTGTAGCACGCCAGGCTCCTCTGTCCTTCACTATCTCCCAGAATTTGCTCAAATTCATATCCACTGAGTTGGTGCTATCTAACCATCTCATCCTCTACTGCCCTCTTCTTTTGTCTTCTATCTTTCCCGGCGTCAAGTTCTTTTCCCGTGAGTTGGCTCTTGGCATCAAGTAGCCAAAGTATTGGAGCTTCAGGTTCAGCATCAGTCCTTCTAATGAATATTCAGGGTTGATTTCCTTTAGGATTGACTGATTTGATCTCCTTGCTGTCCAAGGGACTCTCAAGAGTCTTAACACCATAATTCAAAAGCATTAGTTATTTGGTGCTCAGCCTTCTTTCCAGTCCAACTCTCACATCTTTACATGACTACTGGAAAAACCATAGCTTTGACTCTGTGGACCTTTGCTGGCAAAGTAATGTCTCTGCTTTTTATTATTTTTTTTATTAATTTATTTATTTTAGTTGGAGGCTAATTACTTTACAGTATTGTAGTGGTTTTTGCCATACATTGACATGAATCAGCCATGGGTTTACATATGTTCCCCATCCTGAACCCACCTCCTACCTCCCTCCCCCCATCCCATCCCTCTGGGTCATCCCAGTGCACCAGCCCTTGTCTCATGCATCAAACCTGGACTGACGTTCTATTTGACATATGATAATATACATGTTTCAATGCTATTCTCTCAGATCGTCCCACCCTCACCTTCTCCCACAGAGTCCAAAAGACTGTTCTTTGCATCTGTGTCTCTTTTTCTGTCTCGCATATAGGGTTATCGTTCAGTTCAGTTCAGTCGCTCAGTTGTGTCCAACTCTTTGCGACCCCATGAACTGCATCTTTCAAATTCCATATATATGCGTTAGTATACTGTATTGGTGTTTTTCTTTCTGGCTTACTTAGAAAAGGGAACCCTCTTACACTGTTGGTGGGAATGTAAACTAGTACAGCCATTATGGAGAACAGTGTGGAGATTCCTTAAAAAACTGGAAATAGAACTGCCATATGACCCAGCAATCCCACTGCTGGGCATACACACCAAGGAAACCAGAATTGTCTCTGCTTTTTAATATGCTGTCTAGGTTTGCCATAGCTTTCCTTCCAAGGAGAAAGCATCTTTGAATTTCATGGCTGCTGTCACTGTCCGCAGTGATATTGGAGCCCAAGAAAATAAAATCTGTTGCTGCTTCCACTTTTACCTCTTCTATTTGCCATGAAGTGATGGGACCAGATGCCATGACCTTAGTTTTTTGAATGTTGAGTTTAAAGCCAGTTTTTTGACTCTCCTCTTTCACCTTCATCAAGAGGCTCTTTAGTCCCTCTTTGCTTTCTGCCGTAAGGGTAGTATTATCTGCATATCTGAGGTTATTGATATTTCTCCCGGCAATCTTGATTCCAGCTTGTGATTCATCCAGCCTGGCATTTCACATGATGTACTCTGCATATAAGTTAAATAAGCAGGAGGACAATATACAGCCTTGTCCTACTCCTTTCCCAATTTGGAACCAGTCAGTTGTTCCATGTCTGGTTCTAACTGTTGCTTCTTGACCTGCATACAGGTTTCTCAGGAGGCAGGTAAGGGGGTCTGGTATTCCCATCCCTTGAAGAATTTTCCACAGTTTGTTGTGATCCACACAGTCAAAGGCTTTCACATAGTCAATGAAGCAGATGTTTTTCTGGAATTCCCTTGCTTTCTCTGTGATCCTGTGAATGTTGGCAGTTTGATCTCTGGTTCCTCTGCGTTTTCTAAACCCAGCTTGTACGTCTGGAAGTTCTTGGTTCACATACTGTTGAAGCCTAGCTGAAGAATTTTGAGCATAACCTTACTAGCATGTGAAATGAGCACAATTGTATGGTATTTTGGCACTGCCCTTCTTTGGGATTGGAATGAAAACTGACCTTTCCAGTCCTGTGGCCATTGCTGAATTTTCCAAATTTGCTCGCATTTTGAATGCAACACTTTTAACAGCATCACCTTTTAGGATTTTAAATAACTCAGCTGGAATTCCATCACCTGCACTAGCTTTGTTCATTTTAGATTTTCACACTCTATGATTTGGAACATTTCTCCATCTTTGGCTGCAAAGAATATAATCAGTCTGTTTTCAGTATTGACCATTTGGTGATGTCCATGAGTAGAGTCGTCTCTTGTGTTGTTGGAAAAGTATGTTTGCTATGACCAGTGTGTTCTCTTGACAAAACTGTTAACCTTTGCCCTGCTTCATTTTGTACTCCAAGGCCAAACTTGCCTGTTACTCCAGGTATCTCTTGACTTCCTACTTTTGCATTCCAATCCCCTATGATGAAAAGGACATCTTTTTTTTTGTTTTTTTGATGTTGGTTCTAAAAGGGCTTGTAGGTCTTCATAGAACTGGTCAACTTCAGCTTCTTCAACATCAGTGGTCGGGGCAAAGACTTGGATTCCTGTGATGCTGAATGGTTTGCTTTAGAAACAAACTAAGATCATTCTGTCATTTTTGAGGTTGCACCCAAGTACTGCATTTCAAACTCTTTTGTTGACTATGAGGGCTACTCCATTTCTTTTGTGGGATACTTGCCTACAGTAGTAGATATAATGGCCATCTGAATTAAATTGGCCCATTCACATTCATTTTTGTTCACTGATTACTAAGATATTGATGTTCACTCTTGCTATCTCCTGCTTGATCACATCCAATTTACCTTGATTCATGAACCTAACATTCTAGCTTCTTACGCACTATTGTTCTTTACAGCATTGAACTTTACTTTCACCACCAGGCACATCGACAACTGAACGTCATTTCCACTTTGGCCAGGGCACTTCTTTCTTTCTGGAGCTATTAGTAATTGCCCTCCACTCTTCCCCAGTAGCATATTGGACACCTTCTGACCTGCGGGGGCAGGGGGGGGGTTGGAGGGACTCATCTTTCAGTGTCATATCTTTCTATCTTTTCATACTGTTTATGTTAATGGGGTTCTCACAGCAAGAACACTGGAGTGGTTTGCCATTCCCTCCTCCAGTGGACCACATTTTGTCAGAACTCTCCACTATGACCCGTCTGTCTTGGGTGGCCCTGCACAGCATGGCTCAGAGCTTCATTGAGTTATGCAAGCCCCTTCTCCATGACAAGGCTGTGATCCCTAAAAGTTTGGGATACAGTAGTGAATAAAAGAAACCAAAAAATCTATTTTTATAAAACTTACTCTATTGGTCAAAGACAGAGAAACAAAACAAGTAAATTTTGTAATATATTAGAAGGTGAAAATTTTCATGGAAAAAATAAAGTGGGGTGATGGGAGGTAAATACAGTGGACAAGCAAAGCATTGGGAAGTTGTCATTTGAGAAAAACTTGAAGGAGGTGAGAGAGGGATCATCTATCTAGCTATGTGGAGGTGAAGAACATTCCAGGTAGAGGGGATGGCAGCATGTGAAACAGTGATAAGGCAGGAGTTCTGGTATGTTCAGTAAATAGCATTCAGGCCTGGGTAGTTGGAGCCAGTGAGCAAGAGAAGAGTAGTAGAAAATAAAGTCATGGAGGTGTTGATGGGGCAGCCATAATATGTAGGCCAGTGCAAGGACTTTGGCTTTTACTCTGAGAAAGAAGCCGATGGAGAGTTTTTGAACAGAGAATGACATAGTCTGACATATTTTAAAAGGCTTATTCTGACTTAAATACTGAGAATAGATTATAAGTAGATTAGAAATATTTATTTTGGCATTCAATTTATATACCATACCTGGTATATAGTAAGTGTTAATAAATATCAAAAGGTTAACAAATTTTCAAAGCAATCTAACTTTAAAATGACATTTTTATATAATCAGGATGTTTAGATAATAAATTAGATATTAGATGATACAAATGGTATTTTTAGGTATGATAATGTAATGATAGTTAAGATAGTTATATTTAAAAGAGAGATTATTAGTTAGAGATACATATAGAATATTAACTGATAAAATGACTGATGTTTAGTTCTTGCTTTTACTGCTCCAGCAAAAATAAGCAAATACATAAAAGTGGGAGGATTGATAAAATAAGATGAGTAAAATGTTGATAATCATTAAAGAAGGTGATAGATGCATGGAGTTTATTTTATTGTATATTATTTTACCTACTTCTGTATATATTGGAAATATTCATGATAAGGTTTAATATATACATTATATTTACATAGAGATAAAAATATCTCTCTACATATATATATCCAGAGAGATATAGATAAAATATATAAGATTTCAATTGGTAATTCTGCCTTTAAAAATCTGTCATAAAGAAATAATCATATATGCCCAAAGATGTAAGTAAAAGGATTTTTATATTAGTGTTTTCAGAATAGCTAAAATTTGAACAAATGAAATTTTTATGGTCGGAAAATAAAAACTGTGGTATAATTTATACAGTGTAATAGATTATTATGTTGCAGTCCTTAAATTCTTTTCAAAGACTATTTAATGCCATTAAAAAATATCCTAAAATATAAAGTGAAAAAAGCAGAATGAAAAGTTAGATATAATATTATCCCAATCTTGACTAAAAATATCTATAAATATTTATAGATTTTAAAATTTAAAGGAAATGTAAATTGTAACTGGTAGTTATCTCTAAGTGATAGGGTTTTAGGTCATTTTTATTTGATTCTTTATATTTCTCTGTATTTCTAAAATTTTCTTCAATAAATTTACCTGATTTTATTAAGACTACAGGAGGAGATCCCCAGCGGGGATCCAGGCACCCAGTTTTTGTGGAGAAGGAAATGGCAACCCACTCCAGTATTCTTGCCTGGAGAATTCTATGGACAGAGGAACCTGGCAGGCTACAGTTCATGGGGTCGCAAAAAATCATACACGACTGAGCAACTAACACACACGCACACATTAAGACTGCAGAAGATACTATATAAATCTCTGGTTTAAGCCTTTTGAAACGTCTGTTAGGATAAACAAATAATAAAATGGGGATAAAGATTCATGTTCCGGGATGTTTGTTGAATTGCTGTTTATTTTGCAAAAAATTGGAAATGTCTAAATTACCAACAAATTGGAAATTATTAAATTAGGATGCACCTATATTGCAACTAGTCGGTGTTTCCAAAGAGTGAAATATGGGAGGTACTCATGTAAAATAAAAGGAAGATACTGAACCACTTGTTGTTTAGATGCTCAGTCGTGTCCAGCTCTCTTGGGACCCCATGGACTGCAGCCCACCAGACTCCTCTGTCCATGGAATTTCCCAGGCAAGAATACGGGCAGTCATGTGTACAATATGATTTCAATTATATTTTTTAAAAAATTTAAAAAACTATTTTTAAAAAAATTATATTTAAAAACTATTTTTAAAAGATTGAAGATGGCCAGTTTAGTTTTTCTACTTTCTATGCTTTCTGATTTGTCTATATTGAGTATGTATTACTTTATAATCAAAAATACATGAAGTATTTTAAAAATATGTAGAATACAAGGGAAAGAAAATGGATGTTTTTTTTAACTTTATATTGGAGTACAGTTGATTAACAATGTTGTGATAGGTTCAGGTATACAGCAAAGTGCTTCAGATATATATGAAAGAAAATGGATGTTTAAGGAGAAAAAAAGAGACCTGGAATCATGGCTAGGGGCAGTACACTAGGAATTAATGAAATGAAAAGGATTATTAAACATAAAGTTGAATTTGATGAAACAGGGCAAGATGCCTGTTTTGTTTTGTGTCTTCCCGTGGTGCTCACTAATCTGACAGTAAAGTTAGGGGAAGTAGCTGTAGTCATCCAGCATTAGGAGTGTTTGGCAAAGGGTCAGGGCATTGATATTGTTGGTCTCCCTCCACAGTGAATGTGAGAATGTTTTTATAACCTGTAAAATTGTTAACAGCTAGCAGGAGTAGTTTCTCTCTGTCCTCATGGCCACTGTCCTATTTAAGCCCTCATTACTCTTAAACTTACTCACTGCTCTTCCTGCCTCAACTCTCTTTCCAAACCACCTTTTATGTTACTACCCAGCATTCTGTTTCTAAAGTCCCAGTCAGATCATGTTATTTTTTTCTTTTCGGAAACTTGTCTTGGCTCTCCATTACCTTAGAATGTCTGAAATTTTAAACTGCAAATACAGGGGTCTTTATGATCTGGTCTCAAAGTACCTTTCTGTCCTAATCCCCTACTTTTTTCCATATAAGTTTTTCTCCCTCATCATCCTACCTACCCTTCCCTAAATATACAAGTCTTAGCTAACATTCTGTATTTTTGCTCAAGCAATGTCCTCTAAAACGTACAAGGACCAACCTCTGTACTTACAGTTAGATGACTTGTCCTTTTGCTTTGGTTCTACTGTTTACAGGTGGCTGTGTGACCTTTAATATGTTATTTTGACCTCTTTGAGCCTCAATTTTTTCTTAATTTCTTCATCTTCATAATGGTAATACTTACCTCACAGAGTTGTTAGGATTCATTCAGATAATGAATACAAAAGCATATTTATTTGAATTTTGTATTCTGTATAGCTTTTTAAGATAAGAAAAAATGTTTTATTTGTATGATTGTCACCATCAAGTCCAAATGTCTGTAGCTACTTTGTGGGAGTTACAAACTAATTGAAATTAAAAAAGAGAAATGATAGATTAGGCTAATAAGAAAATGTTTATATTACTTAACAGCTTCTATTTGGATCTGTCTATATACTTATACTTCTTGCTTCTTTTATAAAGTAGTTTTGCAAAATAACTATCCTCAGCAAACAGCATATGACTTCAACTACAGAGATGAAGTCTGACCTAGCCAATCAAGACTGTTTTGGAGCTAGTCTGCTACCTTCATGAAATTATTAATTTAGGTTTAACAATTATATTCTACAAATCAATGGTAAGTCTTCATTTTATGCTTTTTTTCCTTAGAGCAAGATTATTTTAGGCGTAGGGGGCTATTTTGCCGCCAATCAAATATCTTCAGTTCAGTTCAGTCGTTCAGTCGTGTCTGACTCTTTGCGACCCCATGAATTGCAGCACGCCAGGCCTCCCTGTCTATCACCAACTCCCAGAGTCCCCCCAAACCCATGTCCATCGAGTCAGTGATGCCATCCAACCATCTCATCCTCTGTCATCCCCTTCTCCTCCTGCCCTCAGTCTTTCCCAGCATCAGGGTCTTTTCAAATGAGTCAGCTCTTAACATCAGGTGGCCAAAGTATTGGAGATTCATCTTCAACATCAGTCCTTCCAATGAACACCCAGGACTGATCTCCTTTAGGATGGACTGGTTGGATCTCCTTGCAGTCCAAGGGACTCTCAAGAGTCTTCTCCAACACCACAGTTAAAAAGCATCAATTCTTCGGCACTCAGCATTCTTTATAATCCAGCTCTCACATCCATACATGACCACTGGAAAAACCATAGCCTTGACTAGACAGACCTTTGTTGGCAAAGTAATGTCTCTGCTTTTTAATATGCTATCTAAGTTGGTCATAACTTTCCTTCCAAGGAGTAAGCATCTTTTAATTTCATGGCTGCAGTCACCATCTGCAGTGATTTTGGAGCCCAGAAAAATAAAGTCTGACACTGTTTCCACTGTTCCCCATCTATTTGCCATGAAGTGATGGGACCAGATGCCATGATCTTAGTTTTCTGAATGTTGAGCTTTAAGCCAACTTTTTTACTCTCCTCTTTCACTTTCATCAAGAGACTCTTGAGTACTTCTTCACTTTCTGCCATAAGGGTGGTGTCATCTGCATATCTGAGGTTATTGATATTTCTCCTGAAAATCTTGATTCCAGCTTGTATTTCTTCCAGCCCAGCGTTTCTCATGATGTACTCTGCATATAAGTTAAATAAGCAGGGTGACAATATACAGCCTTGATGTACTCCTTTACCTATTTGGAACCAGTCTGTTGTTCCATGTCCAGTTCTAACTGTTGCTTCCTGACCTGCATACAGGTTTTTCAAGAGGCAGGTCAGGTGGTCTGGTATTCCAGACCAGACTCTTTCAGAATTTTCCACAGTTTATTGTGATCCACACAGTCAAAGGCTTTGGCATAGTCAATAAAGCAGAAATAGATGTTTTTCTGGAACTCACTTGCTTTTTCGATGATCCAGTGGACGTTGGCAATTTGATCTCTGGTTCCTTTGCCTTTTCTAAAACGAGCTTGAACATCTCGAAGTTCACAGTTCACGTATTGCTGAAGCCTGGCTTGGAGAATTTTGAGCATTACTTTACTAGCGTGTGAGATGAGTACAATTGTGCAGTAGTTTGAGCATTCTTTGGCATTGCCTTTCTTTGGGATTGGAATGAAAACTGACCTTTTCCATTCCTGTGGCCACTGCTGAGTTTTCCAAATATCTTAGAAGTTTGCAAAAATTTTAAGAGATAATTTAAATTTTATTTAAGATATCTGAAACATGAAGGTGTTTTTGGAATTTTTGCATTATTCAATATACTTTCTTTGTATTAAAATTTGTCAGTAATCAGAATCTAATATATATTAAGACTTTGTGGGGGAAAGTAATATTTAAAAGCCTTAAACTGAGAAAAGTCATCCAAGTTAACAAAATACTAGCAAGGATACTGGTTCAGTTCAGTTCAGTCACTCAGTCGTGCCCGACTCTTTGTGACCCCATGAATTGCAGCACGCCAGGCCTCTCTATCCATCACCAACTCCTAGAGTCTACCCAAACCCATGTCCATCGAGTCAGTGATGCCATCCAACCATCTCATCCTCTGTCGTCCCCTTCTCCTCCTGCCCTCAGTCTTTCCCAGCATCAGGGTCTTTTCAAATGAGTCAGCTCTTAACATCAGGTGGCCAAAGTATTGGAGATTCATCTTCAACATCAGTCCTTCCAATGAACACCCAGGAATGATCTCCTTTAGGATGGACTGGTTGGATCTCCTTGCAGTCCAAGGGACTCTCAAGAGTCTTCTCCAACACCACAGTTCAAAAGCATCAATTCTGCGGCGCTTAGCTTTCTTCACCGTCCAACTCTCACATCCATATATGACCACTGGAAAAACCGTAGCCTTGACTAGACGGACCTTTGTTGGCAAAGTAATGTCTCTGCTTTTAAATATGCTATCTAGGTTGGCCATAACCTTCCTTCCAAGGAGTAAGAGTCTTTTAATTTCATGGCTGCAATCACCATCAGCAGTGATTTTGGAGCCAAAAAAAATAAAGTCTGACACTTTTCCCCACCTATTTCCCATGAAGTGATGGGACCAGATGCCATGATCTTAGTTTTCTGAATGTTGAGCTTTAAGCCAACTTTTTCACTCTCCTCTTTCACTTTCATCAAGAGGCTCTTTAGTTCTTCACTTTCTTCCATAAGGGTGGTGTCATCCACATATCTGAGGTTATTGATATTTCTCCCGGCAATCTTGATTCCAGCTTGTGTTTCTTCCAGCCCAGCATTTCTCATGATGTACTCTGCATATAAGTTAAATAAGCAGGGTGACAATATACTGGTAATGCCCATATATTTTAACTATGTCAGGAGAACTTCACGTATCACAAAGATATCACTGGTATATATTGGCATGTTGGATTCCCAGGTGGCTCAGTGGTAAAGAATCTGACTGCCAATACAGGAGATGTGGGTTCGATCCCTGAGTCAGGAAGATCCCCTGGAGAAGAGAATGGCAACCCACTCTAGTATTCTTGCCTGGAGAATCTCATGGACCGAGGAGCCTGACGGGCTTCCAAAGAGTTGGACATGACTGAGCGTGCACACATACTAGCAAGTCAGGCTTCCCTGAGCTCCAGCTTTGAGTCACTCCACTTACGAATTGCTGCTCCTATCATATTTGTTTAGATGTTATGGGTGCATTTCATAACATCTTTCTCTAACCTCCTGGAACAAGCTTGGGCCACATCTGGTAGTCTAATTCTAAATTGAGCCCCAATTGTATCTTTGTACTTCCTGCTTCACCTTACTCTGTTTGAAATTCTGTGTTGTCAGAAGTTAGTAAGTAAGTGTTAGTCACTCAGTCGTGCCCGACTCTTTGTGACCCCATGGATGGCAGCCCACCAGGCTCCTCTGTCCATCAGATTTTCTAGGCAAGGATACTGGAGTGGGTTGCCATTTGCTTCTCCAGGGGATATTCCCAACCCAGGGATCAAACCCAAGTCTCCTGCACTGCAGGCAGATTCTTTACCTACTGAGCTACAAGGGAAGCCATAAGTTTAAAGTATCCTTAAATCTGATAATCATATTCATCTAGAATAAGAAGTACAAAGCACCTAATTGGGAACCCTGCACTCATTTTACTGTCTTAAAGCAAGCCAGTATTTTGTGTGAAATGTAAAACTAACTGAAGAAATGAATTCTCCATTGACCACTGTATCAGTCAGGGTTCTCCAGAGTAACAGAACCAAGAGGAAATACATACATTAGGTTTATTTTAAGGAATTGGCTCAACATGGTTGTGGGGCCAAGCAAGTTTAAAATCTGTAGGGCAGGCTTTGAAAGCACAGCAGGTGTCATACTGGAGTCTTAAGGCAAAATTTCTTCTCCAGAAAGCCTCAGTTTTTGTTCTTAAGGCCTTCATCTGTCTTTGTGCTCTTCCCTTAAACTTTCTTTTTACTTAACTGTTTATGTATGTACATTTCTAGGTCTCATTGGCAGTGAGATTCTAAGCCCCTCAAGAGTAGGGGTCTGACTTACTTTACTGTTGTTTCTTTCAGTATCTAGCACAGTTGATACTTATAGTGGGTTTTCTGTTTGTTGAAGATTTATTTTGTGCCAGGTAGCTAGAATTATCTTGTTAGTTCTTTTCTTCTTCTTTTTTTTTTTTTTTTTTAACATTTACCTTGTTAATGCTGTGAGGTGGATGCTATTTCATATTGTGAATTAGAAGACTGGGCCTCTGACCCATCCCAGATCACAAAACTAGTTATGGGTAGAACCTAGATCTGAATCTAATTTTTCTGACTCATAAGACCATGCTAACCCACGCACCTATGGGCACCTTATCTTCGACAAAGGAGGCAAGAGTATACAATGGAGAAAAGACAATCTCTTTAACAAGTGGTGCTGGGAAAACTGGTCAACCACTTGTAAAAGAATGAAACTAGAACACTTCCTAACACCATACACAAAAATAAACTCAAAATGGATTAAAGATCTAAACGTAAGACCAGAAACTATAAAACTCCTAGAGGAAAACATAGGCAAAACACTCTCCGACATAAATCACAGCAGGATCCTCCATGACCCACCCCCCAGAATATTGGAAATAAAAGCAAAAATAAACAAATGGGACCTAATCAAAATTAAAAGCTTTTGCACAACAAAGGAAACTATAAGCAAGGTGAAAAGACAGCCTTCAGAATGGGAGAAAATAATAGCAAACGAAGCAACAGACAAACAATTAATCTCAAAAATATACAAGCAACTCCTGCAGCTGAATTCCAGAAAAATAAACGACCCAATCAAAAAATGGGCCAAAGAACTAAACAGACATTTCTCCAAAGAAGACATACAGATGGCTAACAAACACATGAAAAGATGCTCAACATCACTCATTATTAGAGAAATGCAAATCAAAACCACAATGAGGTACCATTACACACCAGTCAGAATGGCTGCTATCCAAAAGTCTACAAGCAATAAATGCTGGAGAGGGTGTGGAGAAAAGGGAACCCTCTTACACTGTTGGTGGGAATGCAAACTAGTACAGCCACTATGGAGAACAGTGTGGAGATTCCTTAAAAAACTGGGAATAGAACTGTCATATGACCCAGCAATCCCACTGCTAGGCATACACACCGAGGAAACCAGAATTGAAAGAGACGCGTGTACCCCAGTGTTCATCGCAGCACTGTTTACAATAGCCAGGACATGGAAGCAACCTAGATGTCCATCAGCGGACGAATGGATAAGGAAGCTGTGGTACATATACACAATGGAATATTACTCAGCCATTAAAAAAAACACATTTGAATCGGTTCTATTGAGATGGATGAAACTGGAGCCCATTATACAGAGTGAAGTGAGCCAGAAAGAAAAGCACCAATACAGTATACTAATGCATGTATATGGAATTTGAAAGATGGTAATGGTAACCCTATATGAGAGACAGAATAAGAGACACAGATGCAGAGAACAGTCCTGTGGACTCTGAGGGAGAAGGTGAGGGTGGGACGTTCTGGGACAATAACATTGAAACATGTATATTGTCATAAGTGAAGCGGAACACCATTCCATGTTCTATGCATGGGACGGATGCTCAGGAATGGAGCGTTGGGATGACCCAGAGGGATGGGATGGGGAGGGAGGTGGGAGGAAGGTTCGGGAGGGGGAGCACATGTGAACCCATGGCTGATTCATGTCAATGTATGGCAAAAACTACTACAATATTGTAAAGTAATTTGCCCCCAACTAAAATAAATAAATTTATTAAAAAAAAAAAAGACCATGCTTAGTTCAAGAAAACTATTTAATTTTGTTTAGTTAATAAGTATTTTTGAACCAAAATCGCTTAGCATAATAGAACCAGTCTTAACATGTCTTTGACATCTTCACTTTTAAGGATGTCTTACTATTTCTTTTGTATACTTAACCCAATGGGCTATTGGAAGAATTGAATAAATTCAGTTTTAATGAACAGCAGACCATAGATTTAGTTTTTATATACTTGTTATTAAATATCAGGAAATATAAAGCAAACTGTATATACTCTTCAAAACTTCTGGAACTGAGTGGACCTTGAAAATAAAAAGAATTGTTATTAGATGTTTCAAAAGTTATTGTAAATCTTTCAAAATTGTATTTTTTCTATTATTTTGGTTATTTTTTGTTTGGGGGTTTTTAGATTTTTTTCTTTTCTCTTTTTTTAACTTGTCAAAGTTTTATTTTTAGTTGTAAGATATATCTTTATTTTAAAATAGGTATACCACATAAAATATACACTTTTTTACACTGGCCCAGATAGCATATATGTATCAGTACAGTAACATACCTGAATCTATATTTGTGCTTAGTCTTTTTACATTCAAAGATTAGAGAGTCTTTATTACTTTAAGCAAATAACAAAGCATCTCATTTTTCATAAGCACTGTAACCACTCTGTAGTGGTTAGAGCCTGACCTAGAGCCAGACTACCCGGGTTCAAATTGCAGCTCTGCTACTGACAAGCTGTGTAGTCTTAGACAAATTATTTAACCTCTCTACTTCAGTGTTCTCATTTGCAAAAGCAGATAATAATGTACATACCTCATAGAGTTGCTGTATAGTGCTGAGAACAATGTTTAGCATATTGTAAGTACTCAGTAAATATCATCATTATTTCAATTTGTTTAGCACCTTTACACATGCCAAAGAATACTAGGATTTCATTTGGGTTTCCTCGTTCAGCATAACTCATAGTTCTTCCCTTAAATAGATTGTGTTTAGAAATTAAAGAGCTTCTGCCAGCTGGAAGCTTTTGACAGATAGATGTGTGGTTTCTGGGTGATGAGCCATCATAATGCCTAAGTCAGTAACACTACCCTCTTCTAGCTTTGAAAATTCTGAGACATTTGACAATTTCTGTTCTCTAATTTTCTTGCCTGAGGTGTGACAGGTGCACAATAACTTTTCATTTCCATGCTACTTTGGACAGTGATCTTTTTGAAAGCATGTTAAATGACAATTAGGGAACTCATGTAAGTTAAAATTCACTAGTGTTATCAATGTGAAAATAACCAAAGTGATGCTAACTTCCAGTAGGTGCAGACTCCAACGACTAAGGCACACCCTGGTCCTCTCTTGGCATCTTGCAAATTTCTTTCAGTAGAAGTAATAAGATTCATCCTCATTTCAGAATATGTAATGTGGAAAAGGCTTAAAATCAAAGAAATACAGTATTTAACTATTTGGGGAAAAAATGGAATTGCCCACATGAATTGAATATCTTTTGTGCTGTCTGATGCTGCATATAACAGTAATAATAATAATAAAACTATTGAGGTACTAAAACTAAAAGTTCACTTTTATGGTGTAAATATTTTTTATATGATGGTAAAATAATCAATGTCAATTTCTCCATAGAACTACTTTCTGCTTTCTTCTTCAATGGATAAAACAGTCAGATTATGGCACATTTCCAGAAGAGAATGCCTTTGCTGTTTTCAGCATATAGATTTTGTTACTGCCATAGCTTTCCATCCAAGAGTAAGTGTTTATACGTTTTTTGTTATACTGTGAGGAAGGTGAGGGAACCAGGTTTCTCTGGAAGATATCTGGACTACAGGGAAAAAAAAATTATTAATAGCCGTATAGTTTACAGCAACTTAATTTAATGTTTCATTCTGCTTTAGAAATAAGAAAGGAACTAAATATTGTACTAATCTGCATTAGAAGAGCTGGAAATAGAGTCTAAATATCAATATACTAGTGAAAAGTCATCCCAAGTCTTTAATAAAACCTGCAGGGTATAAATAAATAAGATATCCTATTAAAGAGGAGAGAGGTTGGAGATGGTAGAAGAAGAAAAGACAGCAGGTAAATAAGAAAAGGAAGCATATAGGCAGGAATGGTTAGTTGTAGGAGAGTCAGGAAGGGAAAAGACAAAGAAAAAGTTGAAAGTGACAAACACCAAAATTCATTACAAGATAGACTGAATTCCTGTTTCATATCTGGAAACATTGTTAATCTTGAGATCTCCTCTTACTCATATTCAGTGTAGAAAATCCTGTAATATCTTTACTCCAGAAGGGATTTCATATGATTTCAACTAAAGGAGAAAAATCTGCTACCATGGACTCCAGACCTATCTGATGCCCTTGTAAGATAGATCCACTAAATGCATAAGGCTAGAGAAGTTTCAGTTCTTTGCAGCTGTAAGCACAAGGGATGTCATGTGTTGGCACTGCTTCACCAGCTAGGTTGAAATAAGTAGAAGGCTTGAGCTGACCTTCGTTGACTTTCCCTCCCCTACGTTGGTGTATATGATTACATTTCCAATCATGTCCTCATCTCTATATGTTAATACCCATTGTCTTTTTAATGCAGACTTTCAATTATATTCACATTTCTTTCTCTCTTTCCTCAGATTAAGAAAGAAGAATGACTTTTGTCTCTCAATATAATTTCCCTCCCTGGGCAGGCTTATAACATAGGCATTAATAAAATACTTTATTAAGAACTTTTGAAAATTAAAGATGTTTAATCTATGTTAACACCATATCAGTTTGACCATCAAGCTCTCGAGGCTTCTTTCTGAAAAATACCCCCATCCTGTCACCTAAGGATGCAACAGAAGAATGGATGTACCCCTGTCAGCAACTGTGAACAAAATTCCCCACCTCTATTTTAACTATAATGTATCAGAGTGGAAAGAGAGGGGTATTAAATGGTGATAGTTAAAAAATAGAAAATAAACTAATTTTAAAAAAAAAGACAAAAAAATGGTGATAGTTATCCATGTAGTACTTTATCATTAAGGTTTCTGTTTAGTCAGCAATTTTCCTATACCTTTATTTGGTTTTATTTTGGAAACTGAAAAGCCTTATTTCTAAAACTTCTACTTACCTGGAGAGTTTATGAGAGGGGCTAGGGAAGAATGGAATGATGTTGACATTTTCCTTGGAAATATGACTTTATCAAATAATGTTACCTGGAAGGAAGCAGGGTTATAAAAGAAATAGCAAAATAGAGATACTCACACATATGCACATGTGTATATGTGTATATAAATAAAATTCTGAATTGTAAGACCAAGATAAAGTATTTTTACTTGTTCATCACTTCTACTGGTATACATTGAGTTGAGCCTACTATACCATAGCCATCAAAATACCTATTCTATGAAGGTAATCCTTGACAGGCTTCAGAAGTAGGTAAAAATAATAATCTTGAGTGGAAAAGAAAATCTATTTCATGTTTTGGCGTCCTAATTATTTTATCTTATCTTTGATTCTTATGTTACCAAAAATTAGAGCAACTTTGTGATAGGCCTGGTTTAGTTTAGAACAAGGTTTCTAAACCTTGGCACTAATGGCATTTTGGGTTGGATAATTCTTTTTTGTAGAGAGAGGGAAGGCTGTCTTGTGCATTGTAGTATGTTTAACAGCATTTCTGATCTCTACCCACTAGATGTCAGTAGCACCCACCCCCTAAATTTTGACAATTGGAAATGTCTCCGGACACTGCTAGATGTACCCTGTGGGGCCTGTTTGCCCCATCTGAGAATCCCTGGTTTGAGATTGAAAGTTTGGTTGAGAATTTAAAGTAGTCACGCTATTCTCTGCTGACAGGGTGTTGGAGTTCCAAAAATTAACTGGTTCTATGAGCTAACTAACATTAGTTACTCTTTTATCCATGTATTACATGTATCCCAAGGAATGTATGGGCAAATGTACCATTACAGGATAGTGTTTCTCAAAGCATGTTCCTTGAATGTGCTAGCCCTGCTAGGTGTCCCTACCTGACCCCCTGCCAACCCCCGACAGAAAGGCAGTGATTAAAGATTCAGAACACGCATTAACAGAGAACCCAGAATTTCTTAAACTTATTTCATCACAGAACACTTCTACACGATATTTACTCCATTGTCTGTTAACATCTATTGTTTGGGAAAAGCAGTTTAAGGATATGATAAAATGATTAGAACCTCATTTCTCAAAAATGAATGTTGAGGTTTCTAATTGTTATTTTTAATGAATAAAATAATGCTTACTTTAATACTTTTAAAATAAAATCTTATATATTTTAACATTTATTTGTAATATACTTTATGTATTGATTTGCTGATTAGTTTTTCTTCATGTGGTAAAATGAAAGCTTCCTCTTTTGCCACCTTTTTAGGATGACAGGTATTTTCTAAGTGGGTCATTGGATGGAAAGCTCCGCCTTTGGAACATACCTGACAAAAAAGTGGCTTTGTGGAATGAAGTAGATGGTCAGACAAAACTGATCACAGCTGCAAATTTCTGTCAGAATGGCAAATATGCAGTGATTGGAACATATGATGGCAGGTGTATTTTCTATGATACAGAGGTAAATGACTATCTTGTATAAATTACATACTTGAATACTTAGAAGACCCTTTTGTGGTTTGGAATAAGTTGGTGTATCCTTCCTGGGCTTTAACTGCCTTATCTGTAATTGGAACAAATAATATTAATACCATGTTTGTCTGTGAGTTGGCTCAGATGATCTTTGAGATTCTAATTCTGATCTTTTTAAATTGTGGTTTCTTTTTAGCATTTGAAATACCACACACAGATACATGTCCGATCTACCAGAGGGCGCAACAAGGTTGGAAGAAAAATTACTGGCATTGAGCCTTTACCTGGAGAAAATAAGGTACTAAGTATTTAAAACCATCTCTCTCCACACTATATATAGACTCCTGAAAGTAAGTTCTTCATATCTTGGCTAAGAATATATTTCCTTTCTTATGGAATATTGCTTTTTCTAGTTTTGAGGTATATTCTATATTTGTGTAACACCCTTTTTTGGTTGTACCTTAACACAGATTAAATGGTGGTATTTTTAACTTTTCCTTTGATTTGTTTTTAGATACTGGTAACCTCAAATGACTCCAGAATCAGACTATATGATCTTAGAGATTTGTCACTGTCCATGAAGTATAAGGGTTATGTCAACAGCAGCAGCCAGATCAAAGCAAGTTTCAGGTAAATTGGCAATGAAGAATTCCCCATAGAGATCAGAATATTTATCCCCTACTCCCATTTTTCCATTGATCTATACCTTATCTTTATATATTTATGTATAGTGGTATTAGTTACTTTAGATTTTTACAACTGGTATCTCATACTATCAATCATACAGAACTTACCTTATCCACCTGTTTGGTAGAGTTAAAATTGCTTCTCCTCTGCTGATGAAGAAGCCAACATCCAGAAAATTAAGTAATTTGCCTTAAGTCACACTGGTAGTAGCAGAGCCAGGATTAGAAGACTCCCAGCTCCAGAATTTGTGCTTTTGTACTTTCATGTATGCTTTCTAAGAGGATATTTATCCCGCCACCACTCACCCTTGGCCTTTTAAGTACAGAAACTAATAAAGCATTTTGAGACCCTAAGGTACAATGTCCTGTATTTATATACCTTTACATGTCATTATTATTTGAACTCTTAATTTAGGGTCTGCAGGCTCTCCTGAAATACCTACCTCTTCTTTCTTTATAACCCTCTTTATTTCAGTCCTTTTCTTACCAGTTCTCCTTTTTTCTTGAACTGCTCAGTAATTACCTAGTAATATACTTAGTAAAGTATTCAGCTTCTCTCTTTTCTCTCTTAAGTAGACGTTCCTCCTAAGGGCTTTCCTGGTGGCTCAGTGGTATAGGATCTGCCTGCAATGCAGGAGACACAGGTTTGATCCCTGGGTGGGGAAGATCCCCTGGAGAAGGAAATGGCAACCCACTCCAGTATTCTTGCCTGGGGAAATCCCATGGACAGAAGAGCCTGGCAGGCCTGGTGTCACAAAGAGTTGTACATGACTTAGAGACAAAGCAGCAACAACAGGCATTCCTCCCAGTGTGGGTTAACCCAGCAGCAGTTACCTAGAACTTTGAATATACGAATGCCACTGGCCACCCATGTCAACCCTACATGTTTAGGGCCTCTGAAGTGAGGCTAGGAGTCTATTTCAGCAAGTTCTCTTGAATGTTTTCTTAGGTGTTTCAAACTAGGAAGCTCTGATAGAGAGAAACCCCTAAAAAGCCCCACAACTTTGATTCTTTTTCTTTCTTCCCTAAATTTAGCCATGATTTTAATTACCTTGTTAGTGGCTCAGAAGATAAGTATGTTTATATCTGGAGTACTTACCATGACTTAAGCAAGTTTACTTCAGTCAGGAGAGATCGTAATGACTTTTGGGAAGGTATTAAAGGTAAGTAAATGCCCAGTTTGGTGTGTCTTTTAAATGAATAAAGTTAAAATGAAGATACAGGTAAATTTGTATAAGCATTATTTCAGAGAGAGAGTTTGGCAGTTTTAACTGCTTCCAGTTTGTATTGGCTTTGTTTGACTTTTCTATACCAAGGAAGAATTTATACTTGTGTAAAATTTGAGAAGTCATGGAATCTCAGAACTTGTATGTGGTTTTGTGTTTTTTTTAAGAAAATATTTTTGAGTTTTAAATATTTCTCAGTTACTTATCTGTTCATTTCTAAAGATATTTGTATATAGCATACACTATTATATTTTTTGCATATTATACTTTTTATCTTGATGTTTAGAATCAATCTTATTAGTTATCCTAAAGTCGATTTTTTTTTACAGCACATAATGCAGTTGTTACATCAGCTATCTTTGCTCCAAACCCAAGTTTGATGTTGTCTTTGGATGTGCAATCTGAAAAATCAGAAGGAAATGAAAAAGGTGAAGATGCTGAAGTGTTGGAAACCATGCCCTCTGGTAGGTACCTGTGTTTTATTTGCCCTTCATGCTCTCTGATCAGCCTTTAGTAGCTTCATTGATCTATGAGTATTATGACGTCTTCATGAATATGAAGAATATTTCTTGTATACAACATAATGGTTGACAGATACTCATTTCTTAACATTTTGGTAACATAATTCTTGGAGGTTTTACTTCTCTTAAATTCACCTGGGAATTAAAAATGAAAATTTTGAATGGTTGTAATTTTTTTTATGAGCAGTTGTTCTCTTTAGAGAAATGCAAACAAGACATAAATATATACACAATATATCACCTTTCTCTTCTACTACAGTATCATCTCTGTGAGGACACAGATTTTATGTGTTTTATTTATTGTTGTAGTACCAGTGCCTAGCCCAGTGCTTGCCTGCATATGGTAGATGCTTAATAAAGAATTACTGAATAAGTGAGTTAAACCAAAATGAAAGCAATATTCTTTTCTACTTGCCACAAATTTATAGCTTCTCATAGATAGCTCTTGGGTTGGCCAAAAAGTTTGTTTGGGTTTTTCCCTAACATCCAGCGGAAAAACCTGAATGAAGTTTTTGGCCAACCCAATATCTCCAGGCCTGTAATAAGGCTTTAATAATGAATAGTACTTTCAGTTACATAAAATGCTCAGATTAGGAAGTGAAAAGAAACCATCAAGTAGTACTGAGTGCCAATTATATAAAAGTGATTTTCCTTTAAATTCTTAAGAACAAGGTAAAGCCATGTGAATTTGGACCAGTTGTTGACAAAAACAGTTTGTACTGTTAATAATCAATTGCAGAATATTTTAGTAAATGTGTTTTCTCACTTTAGAGACTACACCAGGTCTTATAGAGTGTTATAAAGACACAGCAATACATACAGTGTACCAAGAGTGCTTCTAAAATTATTTGAATATTTAAAAGTTCTCAAACATGTTTATTTAATCTCAAGCAATTTCCCTTGTGATATTGTTTGCACTCTACACTGCACTAAATACACTATTTCTTCTGTCTGTGAAGCAAAATTTTGATACCAAAGACAAGCTTCAGTCTAGCACTTCTTTCAATTACATGATTTAAAAATAAACCAACTCAGAATTATTACACCTTTACTAAATGCCTGTTTAGAAATATTTCTTTTCATTTTTTTCCCTCACAGTCAAATCCTGTTTCTGTCTTCTAAATTAAGTCGTTTGGTTGGGTTTTTTCTTTTCTTTTTGTCCAGTGATTCCTTTTTGCACTCTGTACATTTCCCCTACACATTGCACAGAAAATTCTAGCTTTTTTAACTATTTGAGGAAAAATGGAAAGTACTTTTTTTAAACTTCTCAAAACTGCCACCGTATTAACATTGTTCAGTTACTACTTCGCTGGGTCCTTTTTAAACAGGCACAACTTTGGATCATACTCAGATTTGTGTTTGCTGTTTTCTACCTGTATAGGTATATTCTAAGAATACTCTCAAACCCAGGGTATGAGATCATAAAGTATATCTGATTGCCCTCCTCTTTATTCCTGACATATTTGACTATTTAAGCTTTCATTTTCCTCATGTTTAAAATGGTGATAATACCTCATTGATAAGATTTTGATAAGACATACAGATGGCCAACAGGCACATGAAAAGATGTTCCACATCACTAATTATTAGAGAAATGCAAATCAAAAGTACAGTACACACAAACACACACACACACACACACACACACACACACTGGAATATTACTCACCCATTAAAAAGAATGAAATAATACCATTTGCTGCAACATGGATGGACCTATTGATTATATTAAGTGAAGTAAGTCAGAGAAAGATAAGTATGATATTATTTATATATGAAATTTAAAAAATAGTACCAATGAACTTACAAAACAGAAACAGACTCACATAGAAAACAAACTTACAGTTACCAAAAAGGAAGAGGAGAGGGAGAAATTATGAGTATGGGATTAACAGATCCACACTGCTGCTGCTGCTGCTAAGTCGCTTCCGTCGTGTCCGACTCTGTGTGACCCCATAGACGGCAGCCCACCAGGCTCCGCCGTCCCCAGGATTCTCCAGGCAAGAATACTGGAGTGGGTTGCCATTTCCTTCTCCAGTGCATGAAAGGGAAAAGTGAAAGTGCAGTCACTCAGTCGTGTCCGACTCTTAGCGACCCCACAGACTGTAGCCTACCAGGCTCCTCTGTCCATGGGATTTTCCAGGCAAGAGTACTGGAGTGGGGTGCCATTGCCTTCTCCGACAGATGCACACTACCATATATAAAATAGATAAATAATAAGGATTTACTATACAGCACAGGGAACCATATTCAATATCTTATAACAACCTATAATGGAAAAAAATACATATGTACATATATGTGCATGCATGCTAAGTCATTTCAGTTGTGTCCAACTCTGTGCGACTGTATGGACTGCAGCCTGCCAGGCTTCTCTGTCCATGGCATTTTCTGGGCAAGAATACTAGTGTAGGTTGCCATACCTTCTTACAGGGGATCTTCCTAACCCAGGGGTCAAACCCATGTCTCTTACGTCTACCTGCATTGGCAAGCGGGTCCTGTACCACTAGCGCCACCTGGGAAGCTCATGTACATATTTATGTACCTCCAAGTATATGCATGTGTCAATCACTTTTCTGTGCAGCTGGAACTAACACAATATTGTAAATCAACTATACTTCAGTTTTTAAAAAGATACAGCTGAAAACTAAAAAAAGAAACAAAGTTGTGATAAGAATTAAAGATAACACATGTGTCTAGCAAAATGCCTGGCATGTAATAGATGTTATCATCTTCATTATATAGTATCTTATAAAGCATTTTTATATTTATATATATGATGATTTCTTTTCTTCTCCAGCCTCTCTGATATCTGTCAGTTGTTTGCTGCTGCTTCTGCTGCATGATGGTACATTGAGATAAACGAAAAGTGTATTAGGAATGTTCAAGGGCTTAGCATATGTTTTTAGCAAATCTAAGTGAAACCATTTTGTCTAACTCATCCTGTACACAACTTTCCATTTAAAGTTTGGATTATCTGCTTCCTTACAAATCAGCACTTCTTAAGTCTACAATTTTTGCCTGTGCATAATTGTTAACACTGAATTTTGTTTGTTAAATGTTTTTACTGGCAAACGTAAGAGGTAAGTGTTTTTGCCATTCAGCATAGCTACATAGTTCTTCAGTATGGACTGGAAAGGCAAAAGATGTTGTCAGCATTCACAGAGCAATCATGTATACTTCATTTCATGGCAGTTCCAGTATGTCTGCTGTACAGTAAACCTTACTGTCAGCCTCATTAGTGAACCCTGTTAGCAAAAGACTTGCCCAGCTGATCCCATCTTGCCAACACTCCAGTCCTGGGGCTGAATAACACTAGCCTCTTGCTGTGAGGGCTTCTCTGATGGCCCAGACAGTAAAGAATCTGCCTGCAATGCAGGAGACCCAGGTTCAATATCTGGGTCGGGAAGATTCCCCTGGAGGAAAGCACACCAACCCATTCCAGTATTCTTCTTGCCTGGAAAATACTATGGACAGGGGAGCCTGGTGAGCTATAGTCCATCGGGTCGCAAAGAGTCAGACACGACTAAGTGACTAACACACACACACACACACTCTTGCCATGAAATGAAGAATTAGACAATTTAGAGGCCTTGGCTGCCTGGGACTAAATCCAGGCATCCAGGCCCCAAGGGACCATAATCTCCCTATGCCAGGAAAGGAGCCGCTAAGACAAGGTAAAGTGGAATTGAGCCCCAGAGAGGAGAGATACAGGAGGATGAAAGGATTACGGGAGCAAGCCAGGAAATAGACTGAAAAGGCGGAGAGAGGTTCTTCCCACCCCAGAGGTGGAGGGTCATGGGCATGTGACAGGCTTGTGGCAGCAGACTTCATATTCCTTTAAAATCAATGAAAAACTTTTTTTTATGCTTTTAAGGTATTATGAAGACAGAAAAACACAGAAGTTCTTCTCTCTGCTGACTTCACTGGAGCAATCAAAGTGTTTATTAACAAAAGGAAAAATGTATCTTAATTTGAAATGACATTTAAAATAAACATATCAGTAAGTTTTTGTTTGTACCAGGACTGAAAAAAATCATTAGTGTTTCAGGTTAACATCCTTTTTTTAAAAATTTTTATTGGAAGTTGTTCAAATATAATATATTTTTTGAGAGGCAATGTTAATGATCTAGTAAACCCTCAACTGATAGACTAGAAAGGAATGTAGCTAGAATAACATTGCCAAACATTAGGCTTTACATTTTGTTATGTTTGTGTTTTTGTTATATAATTGTGAACATGCACAGGTTTCTGCATGAAAATATATTAATATATTAATCACATGTGTGTGCCTTTTGGTTACATGCACTAAATCTAACAGAAACAGAGTTAAATTATTTCAGTGGCTCTTTTGGCCTCTTATTGAGGAGGAGTGTTTTGTTTCTAGCTTAAATAATTTCTTTTGCACAAAATTTCATTTTTAAGAGAAGTGGTATCGTTTGACTGAGTTATTGTTTTAAAAATGTTCTATAGGTTTTCAGTGGGTCAACAACCATGTGTAAATGGTTTTTATAAATTTCTCAATTTGGGGACGATTTTTTTTGTGTGTGTGGTCTAAATTGTGGACTTAAGATTCTTTTCTTTGTATGTGTATATATAATTTTTTTTGCCACACTGGAGCACAATGTTTCTATGTAAAGAATTCTTTTCATTCTTTATCCATGAGCACCAGGCTTTGCTCACTTGAAAAAAAATTAAGCCGTATTAAGGAGTGAGTCTTCTTTTTTACAATAATGTAAAAATGAATTGTTTACATTTTTTTAAAGCATTGTAGTTTTAAAAATTAAGCTGTTTTGTTTTGTGTTGTTAAAAGCCTTTGTAAATATTGATATAATGTACCAATGAAATAACATCTGGGGTTGATGGAACCCTGATAATGTTGTTGATGGTTAGCATATGTTTCTGAAAATTAAATATGTATTATTAAAAGTTGGTGGCCAAAAGTTGTTAAACATGTGACTTTATTTTCCAATGACTTAAGTAACTTGAGAAATGTAAGAAAATAAGTCTTGTTATATAATTTGATTTTTAGCAAGCAGAGATCAAATTTTGGACCCCTAAATTATAATGCATTAGCTACATACCTTTAAGAAAAATAGTTTTTAATTCTAGTTCTAAAATGAACACTGCTAGCAGTTCATCTCTATGCTTATATGTTCTTTACTGCACTTGTTTTCAGTATGTAAGTGAGAAGCTGAGGAGCCATGATCATATCCTTATTAATCAGCATAGTCTTGAGTGTCCTGGATTTTCTAGGTCATTCCATATTGTTTGCCTTGGTTTTATTTCTATGCTGCTTTCTTCTTCTTGCCAGTGACATGCTTTCTCCTTCCTCTCCTCCCACCTCCCTCACTATCTTCTCCCCACCTCTCTGCTCAATTTCCTGTACTCTGCCTGACAGACAGATCAAGTTGTTATGCCAGTGGCTTACTAACCAGTCCCTTTCTTAGTCTCAAGGTCTGGATGACAGTGGAATTGGTCCAGTGTCTCAGAGAACTCAGTGTCTTCAACTCTCTGAGGCTGCTTGGCTTTCACTGACTTCTGCCTGATGCCTTGTAGTCTTGCTGTGGTGCTGGATGTTATGTTTCAACTGCGTATAATCGGGGTGTTGCCATATGAGTATTTCCTGATGGGTTTTATGTGGTTTGTTGAACAAAAAGGCAAAGGAAAAATAGTTGGGATGCAAGCTTAAGAGAACAATACTGATACTTCTAAATTTAGTTTTTAAAATGTTGGTTTATCATTATATAAATATACTGCAAAGTTACAAGTCAGAAAGTGAGTTTGAAAAGGTAGCATCAAGATGTATGTGAAGAAAAATTGAACAGTATTTTTCCCTAAAATGAACTGTATTAGAAACTCACTGTATTAGGTGGTGTGGTATTATAGGAAGGAGCACTGATTCTAGAATTAGATAAACTTAGGTTTGGTTTCCTCTGTTAGCACCTTCCTTGGGCATGTCATTGTATATTAATTTTCATGTCCTTATCTGTAATATGAGAATATCTCACTGAAATTGTAAGGATTTAGTGAAAATCATGTATATGTAAAACTTGGTACCTACCCAGTGCTCAATAGACATACATTTCTCACTGCATTTCCCGAATCCCTCAGTACACTTCTAGACCAAAAAAAAAAGGAGAGGATGTGGAAGCACTTTTCAGATACTGATATTTCATGGATGAATAGTATTTTAAGGATTGACATAGGGCACCAGCCCTTTTTTGTCAACTCAACACTTTAAAAAACTTCCACTATTTGTTGTTTAGTTGCTAAGTCATGTCTGACTTGTGACCCAATGGACTGTAACCCACCAGGCTCCTCTGTCCATGAAATTTTCCAAGCAAGAATACTCAGTGGGTTGCCATTTCCTTCTCCAGTGGATCTTCCCTACCCAGGGATCAAACCTACATCTCCTGCTTGGCAGGTGAATTCTTTACCACTGAGCCACCTGGGAAGCCACCGTCATAAAAGAGAGAACATTTTAATACTAAAAAAAGTCAAGCACAATCTTATCGTAGAGCAACAAACAGCCTATTAAAGTGAATAAACCTAGCTTTTGAAAAAACTAACCATATTTTCTTATTTTCCCTTTCTCTGGTGAAAATTTCATCACAGAGTTAGTGTGGCTGCCTAAATAAGTTTAAAGTCACATTTCATTAAAAACTCTTTGGAGAGGCATAACAAGCCTTCCCTTGCCTTCATCTTGTTTACATTAATTATTAAAATATGAGTGACAACATAATTTAGCATTCCATTTTCTCTGGTCTTTCCCATTATACAGCTAAGCAGTTACTTTTTATTCTTTGAAATACATGTATCACATTAATATATCCGTTCCCCAAATTCCAATTTCAGATTTTGAGAGCCAGCTCTCCTTACTGATATGAAAAAATCAAATTTTCAGAATTTTTTAAGTCTTTATTATGGGGATTCAGAATAAAACTGTTTGGGATTTAATATTTCCCCATAAGTTTGCAAAAGAAAATCATGCCCAGTTTGACTAGAGTTTCTAGCTTCCTGCCTTACTTCTGCATTAGCATATGTTTATTGAACATCTCCTATATACAGACCATTGCTGGGACTAGAGAAGAATAAGACAGCATCCGTGTGCCAGAAGAGCTCACAGTCTGATGGAGAAGGTGGCCACAGAAACAAGCAGGAGACTTGGAACTGTCTTGTGGCTGTAGCCCTAGGAATGCCCCTTCTCATCCGATTCCCTCTCTGGTTTTTTGCTTCCTAGTAACTCATGACAGTCACTTGACTTTCAGGCCAGTCTTTGTTCATCGAATATTACAAGTAGCGAAGATAACACGAGTAAAAGACCTTATGAGTAAGCCAGAGGAAAGGCAGAAAAAACGAAGTACCTAACCAAGGCAACATTTTCACTGGTCTCTGGCCCCCTTCCTCCCAGCCTAAAATCGTCTATTTCCCCCCAAATCTTACCTGTCTTCTGTTTCGAACTAACTCCTGATTATCAGACTCCTCCCCGCAACTGCTTTCCTGTTCCCTTCAGTTCTGAAGCTTGGTCCATTCTGTTTTCTTTTGTTCTCTAGATGTAAGTCATCTAGTCTTGGGGAACCCAGGCTCCCCCCGTCAACCACAACCACATGGCTGGTGTAGATCCATGCATGTGAAATACATTCAGGTTGATACAGCAGGGCCAGTGCGAAGGGGGGTGTGGAGAAGAGGGGAGCGATCCACTGCAGATTCCCCAACAAATCAAATGTCATCATGTGGATTACAGGTTATCTAGGCTGGCCCAAGCAGATCGAGCTAGCTTGTATGTCCAGCTACTCTGCACTACATTTTTAAAATTTTATTTTGGAATAACTAGATTTACAGAAAAGCTCCAAAAGAAATATGGAGTTCCCATATACTCGTTACCCAGTTTCCCTTAATGTTAGTATCTTACATTACCATGGTACATTCATCAAAACTAAAATCCACGCTGCTGCAATACTATTAGGTAAACTCCCAACTTTATTCATATTGCACCAGTTTTTCACTAGTGTCCTTTTTCAGTTCCAAGATCCAGTCCAGAATACCTTTCATTTAGGCATATTGTGCTTCCTTAATTTAAATAAACTTTATTTTAGAATAGTTTTATATTTTTCAGAAAAGTTTGCACAGTTCACATATCCCCTGCACCAACTTCCCCTGTGGTTAGCATCTGGCATTACAGTGGCACATTTTTCACATTAAGGAACCAACACTGGTACATTACTGTTAACTCACGCTTTATTTGGATTTCACTAGTTTTTACCTAATGTCCTTTTTCTGTTCAGGAATCCCATCCAGGATGTGACATTGCATGTGGTTGTCAAGTCTCCTTTGGCTCTTAGCCATGATGTTTTCTCATGCTTCCCATGCTTTTGATGACTTCAGCAGTCTTGAGGAGTACTGGTTAAGTATTTTGTTCAGTGTCCCTCAGTTGGGTTTGTCTGGTATTTTTCTCATGATTCAATAGGCTGTAGCCTCTAGGGAGGAAGCTCGCGGAGGTGGATTGCTCCTTCATTACATCGCATCAAGCATATATAGTACCAGCATGACTTATCACTTGGCTGAGGAGTGTCAGGTTTCTCTACTACAAAGTTACTTTTTTCTCACTTTCCATAAATCTGTTCTTTGGAAGTGAATCACTAAGCACAGCCCAAACTCATGGGGTGGGGAAGAGTTAAGGCCCACCTCCTTGAGAAGCAAGTATCTGTATAACTTAATTTGGAATTGCTTAGTACAGGAGATAGATCTCTTCTCCCTTATTTATTTATTCAACCATTTGTTTGTATCAGCTTGGACTTACAGGTAACTATTTTATACTTTGAGTTGTAGTCCAACACTGCATTATTTTGTCTTTCAACTTGTTCTTTCAAGTTGGCTTCTATGTCCCTTTGACTTTTTTTTTTTTGAGCACTGCCTTTCTTTATGTCACTCCTAACATGCTCCAGGTTCATTTCATATGTTTCCAGTTCTGTAATCAACCACTTATCCAAGTTCTTTTTATTAGAGACTGGTATTAAAAATGAAGATCTGGGTGACAGATGTGCTCATTGCTACTGGGGCATTGTTTCTCTTAGGCCATCTCAGCTGACAGAGCAAAAAAATATATGCATGCATACAAATCTGTTTATATCCACATCTATAAAATTTTCTATGTATCTCAATATTAAATTGGATATGAATCCTTGCTGATGTCTCTGAGTGATCCATTAGTGCATAAATTATTCTAGTTTCCTCCTCTTAAGAAGAACCTCTTTCTCCAACAGTGAGTCACCTGGTTTCCACTATTCACTATCCATTTACTTATTTGTTCAATCACAACATAAAATGTTCAGCAGTTTCAGAATTGCTAACCCATATCCTTGGGAGAAACACCTTTACCAACTAGAATAGAGTTTTTACATAAAGTCCTTTGTCTTTTATGTCATAATATCTGATCACAACACCATTTTTCAAAGTTACTTAGGTCAGTGTCTTTTTTCTCTACTCACATCACCTTTTAAAATATTAGATTCGTCTATATTATCTGTTCCTCTATTGAGATTTGATGATATAGATAGCCATACTTATTTAGTAAATAAATAATGGTATTCTTTTGTAGACAACTTCCTGCCTTGCTTTCAGATGCTTAGCTAACGTTATCCTAAAGCAGTTTTACAGTCTGTCCTGTTGCTCCACTGGGGTTGCGCTCATTCAGCAAACATCCAGTGCTGAATCTGTCTCAAGACCTTGAGGGAGTCTAATATGCTTTGAATCTCAGAAATTCATAAAGGCATTACAATTATGATTTCAATCATTTTATTGCATATTTTCTGAGTTCCTACTCTGAGGTACTGTAAAGAATAAAAGATAATAAGGTATGGCCTTTTCCTTCAAAGGTCACAATCAGAGCACTCTTCATTAATATGATAGAAACCTTTTTCCACTATTGGTGGTTTAGTCACTAAGTCATGTCCAACTCTTTGCGACCCCATAGACTGCAGCTCACCAGGCTCCTCTGTCCATGGGATTTCCCAGGCAAGAATACTGGAGTGGGTTGTCATTTCCTTCTCCAGGAGATCTTCCCCAGCCAGGAATTGAACCTGGGTCTCCTGCATTGCAGGCGGATTCTTTACCAACTGAGTCACCAGGGAAGCCCTTTGTTTATAAAGCCTCTTCAGATTAGCAGTAGAGCATAAATAACGGCAGATCCGTTACACATTTTTCAACTTCGAATTTTGTGGGAAACCTATATCTTAGGAGGATTTAACAAAAAGCTATAGAGAAACCATGACCTAAGGATTATTTCCATGTAAAATGCTACCCTCGAAGAAGCATTTGTAGGGGCAGAGTTGGGTTGTATATGTTGATTGCTGGCAGGGACTAGTAAGGCTTAGGTAGAAGAAAGGCTTCAGTAGCTCCATACCTTGTCTATAAACTGACACAAATTCATAAGAAATCCTTTCTAATTTAAAATATTTATTTTATTTTAATACACATTGTAGAAAAATGTGACTTATACCAAAAAGTTTAAGAAATAATCACCCATAATACTGTAAGTCAGAGATAACATATTAATATCTTAGAATATTTAGCTTTATTTTTATGCATGTATATTTTTAAAAGCTTATATAATTATACAAGATAATTTGAATACTATTCATACTACACATCATGGGCAGTTTCCATATTTTTTCATGGTGCATTAATGTTCTATCATACAAACACAATGTAAGCAATGTATGGATACTGAGGGTGTACCTGTCTGTATTTTATTACTATGAATAACAGAAGACATAGAGGCAAATATCTTTGTCAGAATTTCTAATTACTGACTTAAGATGATAAATCCTTAAAATGGAAGTATAAAGCATGAACTTTTAAGGATAAACAGTATCATAGATGGTAAAAATCTTCTGCAAAGGAATTGGGAGCCTGGGTTTGTAGCCTTGGTTCTGGTGGCCTTGTGACTTCAGGAAAGCTAAGGAATTCTCTGAGAGCCTAACAAAATAGGATATTTAGATTACGATTCCTTTTTACCACTCGCGCCACCTGAGAAGCCCCATATGGGATGTAAGACCATGTTTACGACAATAAATTGATGGCTCACAGCCCAATACCAACAATAACCAAAACTACTAGAAGGGGGCACTAGTGGTCCCAAGTCAGAGCATCCGTGAGAGCTTCACTGCAGTAAATTCAACTGCTCCAGGAGCTGGCTGTATTATATGGCAACTAGGAACCTCAATAAAGCCAAGCCCATTACCTCTCTCACCCAACTGCCAGGACAGGTGTGGCTTTGTGTTGTTAATGTCTTTATGTTCATGCTGGCATTAGAACTTCTGACCTGTGGCACCAGAATGGCACAGTCTGACTGAGTTCTACACCTAGAATTTCTAATTACAACTGATCATGCCCCAAATCAGTGTATTGAGAAGCATTTTCCCTAATGTTTTTCCTCCCAAATACATGCATCAGCTGAATCAGTAAATACTGTCTCCTCTAGCTGATGTTCAACATTTAAAATACTGCAGTGCTGGGGCTTTGCTGGTGGTACAGTGGTTATGAATTTGCCTTGCAATGCAAGGGCACAGCTTCCATCCCTGGTCCGGGAAGATCCCACACACCACAGAGCAACTAAGCCCGAGCACCACAACTACTGGGCCGACATGCTGCAACTACAGAAGCCCATGTGCCTAGAGCCTGTGCTCCACAACAAGAGAAGCCCCTGCAATGAGAAACCCGTGCATTGCAACAAAGAGTAGCCCCTGTTCACTGCAACTAGAGAAAGCCTGCATGCAGCAACAAAGACTCACCCAGCCAAAAATATTAAATAAATAAACTTTAAGAAATAAAATATTGCAGTATATATTATTCATTATCTGGATAAGAAGACCAAAGTCATAACTTAAAATTGCTAGGAGAACAAAAGGCCTTAGGTGTTTCACTGTCCCTTGCTGGGAAGAATGAGGAGGAATATTGGAGCAGATGGCAGTATTTTTCCTCTCCTGGGACCAGACCAAACAGGGAACCAAAAAGCAAGAAGGAACTATATCAATCTGCTGAACCCCCAAAGAAATTTCACATGTATTTTAGTGAACCGTGAAACCAACCTAAGTTAGCTACAGAACAAAGTGTTTGCTAAAGCACAGCAAACCAGAACTAACCTGCTTTCTAAAAAAGCTGAGTATTATGATAATGATCAAAGAGAACTTAAATCGAATCTTGCTTTTGGTAATTCAGAATCCATAATCAGGAAAGATGAGTTTGGGATGAGGTAAAAAACAAACATCTTTATGAAGTTCTGTATGTGGCAAGAGCAAATCCCTATGAGGTGGAGGGAGTGCAGACTGCAGAAGCAGCAAAGGCTGGAAGAGATCCCGATGGCAATGAGAGTGGAGGATGGTAGAAAGCCTTAAAACTACCAGGAACCAAGTTGAAACAGATACACAAGAGAATGATTCCACTTCATGGTCGATTATTATGAACTGACCCTTAGAATGTATATGAAAGTTGATCACAGGGCCTTACAAGTATGAGATGCTCAACAAATGTCCAACTTGAGTTGCCTGCTGTGAAAAAGGATACAGTAATAGAAGAGAGATTGAAAATTATGTGTGACTTCACTGGCTCTATTTTTACCTTGACCTGGGCATTTGCTAAATCAAAGGAATAATCCATTAGAGGCTGGATTTGGTCAGTCAAGCTTTTGTGCATCTCCATTAGGGAAAGGATTTATTTTCATCTTATAAATGTAAACAATTACATGAAAGAATTTTGCTCTCAAGTATTAATGTCGAGAACAGAACATTTTGTTTCTCCTTTTTCAAGGTCTTCTCCCTTCAGTCTGGCAGGGCAGCACTGAAATTGTGGGATGTCGGATTTGTCCACCGTCCTCAGAAGCACCTGGGAGCTTGTTAACCATGCACACTCCTGGGTCACACTGAATGATAACCTCTTGTAGGCGAGAGGCAGGAATCTTTTTTCACATCTTCCTAAGAGACTTCTTTGCACCCTCAACTTTAAAAGTCCCTGAACTAGGAATAGATGTTCAAGCAGCTAACTCACTTGGGCAAGGTCAAGAGGTGGTCAAGTGTGGCCATGGATTTTCCCAAGGCCAACAACCAGTGGTGGGCGTGCTGGTAAATGTTATAACAGTCAGCTCTCCAAAAGAGAGAGAGCCTCCATTTGTAGCATTTGCCATTTATGCCATGTCAATACTCTCACTATAGCCGATTTCAAGCTACCAGTGTGACATCACCTAGTGTGGACTTGAGAAGGGATACACAGCAGTGCACGTTTATATAGTAGTCCTACCATGCAGCTATAATAGATGTAAATAATCTTAAGATCAAAAATTATAGTAAAAGGGGGACTTCCCTGGTGGTCCAGCAATTAAGACTCTTCACTTTCATTGCAGGGGGCACAGGTTCAATCCCTGGTCAGGGAACTAAGACCCTGCATGGCTCACGGCAACCAAAAAAAAAAACCTTATAGTGAAAGCTAGGAAAACAATTAGGAAGTGATGAGTTTTTGAGTACTTATTTCCTTTGTCTTCACTATAATTTATCTTGTAATTTACATCTTAAGTATGACTGTCTAATACATCAGTTCAGTTCAGTTCAGTCACTCAGTCATGTCCAGCTCTTTGGGACCCCATGGACTGCAGCATGCCAGGCTTCCCTGTCCATCACCAACTCCCAGAGCTTGCTCAAACTCATGTCCATCAAGTCAGTGATGCCATCCAACGATCTCATCCTCTGTCGTCCCTTTCTCCTCCAGCCTTCAATCTTTCCCATCATCAGGGTCTTTTAACAAGAGTCAGTTCTTCACATTAGGTGGCCAAAGTATTGGAGCTTCAGCTTCAGCATCAGTCCTTCCAATGAATATTCAGGACTGATTTCCTTTAGGATGGACTGGTTGGATCTTCTTGCAGTCCAAGGGACTCTCAAGAGTCTTCTCCAACAGCACAGTTCAAAAGCATCAATTCTTCGGCACTCAGCTTTCTTTATGGTTCAACTGTCACATCCATATATGACTACTGGAAAAACCATAGCTTTGACAATTCTAATACATGGCTTTGCAATACATGGCCTTTGTCTAATACATGGCTTGCAAATTTAATGATCAGCTCTCACAGGTATTATAAGCTGGCACTAGCACACCACTGCCTGCAACTATTCCTGAAAGATGCACCACCCTCCTTTTTCCTGTGGATTAATCACGGCACATGAGCAATCTTAAGAAAACCTGCCATCTGCCCAGTAAGGCAGGAGCAAGTAGGAGGTGGGGAGAAGGGAGGGAGCAAGGCTATATGGAGATTAATTTTGTCAGTAACCAACATCCATGAATTGCTATTGGTTTATTCACTCTTGTGGGGCCTGTGTGGCCAAAGAGAACCTGCGAGGCAGCTACTTTAGCTTTATTCAGAGGCTTGCCCTAGAGCCTGAGCTAAGAAAACGAGGGTATGTGTGTATATGCCGCAGCCCACGGGCAAAAACTGTCCTCTGTACCTTATACTCTAACCCAAGATTTCTTGAGTGTCAGGCACAGACAACTTGCCTCAGATGAGGAGAGGGAAGGAGGTGTGCTTAGAATGCAGAGCCCAGGCCTCCCCAGGCTTCCTGAATCAGGATCAAAGGGAATCTGGCTCCAGAATTTGCATATTCACAAACTCACCATCAATTCTCATAAGCACTAACATTTTAGAACTCCTTGGTTGGAGCAGCTGTTAGAGATAAGTACACATATCCCTGAGGGTACATGAAGATTTTTCTAAGGCATAGATAGTTTTGTAGGCAAAGGTAGTTTTGTAGGCATAGATAGGCAAAGATAGTTTTGTAGGAATCAATTTCCAGACCCTCCATTTTCATACGTTGTCCTCGGACTCCTCCAACCTGAAGAATCTCCTTTCCTGGACAATTACTTCTCACCCATCTCAAAACTTACTCTAAGGAATGGCCCCAGAGTGTAAAAACCTCCATAGAGACAAAGAGAGGGACAATTCAAAATACTATTATTGAGGCTGAGAACATGAGTGACTACAACAATGAGGTAGTGTTGGTTTCCAACTCTTTACTTCCAACAAAATTGTATGAATACCTAATTGTCAGCTAACCATTAAAAAATCACTTTGATCATAGATCGTTATTTTTAAATATACTTGAAAAGGGTTCAAAGAATTGAATGGCAATATTATAACAAAATTCTCATCTACTTAAATTTGTGAATAATCTTCCTCAGTGCTTAGGTCTATAAATGGAAAGGAAAATAGGTAAAAAGTGAAGCTGAACCCTGTGTTGTTTTAGCAGTAAGAACTAGTCAGCCACAGAAATATGAACTAATTGAAAATTGCCTCATACACCTCATTTGGAGCTGTATTTCCAATCAAAATGTACTGGTGTTTAATAATTGATTAAAATTGTTGCATTTATTTCCATCGAGCCTTACAGCAATATAAATGTAAGGCTAACTAAATGAAGAAAAGTGGTAATATTTAGTGCATCATGGTCACACAAAATGAAAAATATAAGTTTAACATATGTATATGTATATTGCTGCAAAGAAGTGAAAGGTTGTTGCTGAGCCACAGAAAAACGGCCGGGATTCTTGGCCTCTGGAGGAGAAGAATTCAATCCTGGGCCAGAGACGAGGCTGGATCACTCAGAGCTTTGGTGTGATCAAGTTTTATTCAAGTATAAAGGAGATAGAGAAAGCTTCGGACGTAGGCATCAGAAGGGGGCAGAAAGAGCACCCCCCTGCTAGTCTTCAGCTGGATGTTGTATAGTCACTAGAAGTTTGTTAACATAAGAAAGGAATGTCTTAAACTCAGAATGGCACCAGACCCCTCATCCATAAGACGCATTTTCGATAATCTGGGCACGGGACATTCCAGGTCATAAAAGGATTGACTTGAGTTTTGCCGAAAGGCAGATCATGCAGAGAGTTTCATTTACATAGATTAGGGGAACAATGTCTGAGTATAACATGCTGGTTTGCCAAGCAGGTTCTGAGCCATTAGGCGGAAGACAGCCTTTGGGGTAGATGCACAGTACATTAACATAGCTTAAGACAAACATTTCCATAAGAAAGATGCATTGGTTATCTCAAAGTTTGAGACGAGTTAACCTCAGGTGAAACCAGGTGTCATGGCAACACAGTATTTCAAGAGAAACCTCTTTTAAATTTGTATAGAGAAGGGAAAAAATATCGCTCCTTTGTTTCTTCCTGCTGCTTAAGAGAGATAAAATGTCTGACACTTGCAGCCTATTTCCTCCGTTTGGAGACCCCTGGCCTTCCTGCCTGTTGCCCTCTCTCAGAAGTATGGCAGGATGATCAATATAAACATTTCCAAGAATTAAAATATATTATATTAGGATAAAAATCTGGGAGAAGAGGAACAGAACTATATATTCAAGGAGAAAAGAGAATAATAAATAATTTTCAACTGTTAAAGAAGAGCTTGTCTACATGTATTTTAAAGGAATAATGGTAGGTGTCGAGTAGTTATGGTATGAATCCTATGGTTTATAAAATATCTTTTAAAAGCTACTATTCAAAAAATGGAAAATTGAGAGACTTCCCTGGTGGTCCAGTGGTTGAGAATTCAGCTTGTAATGCAGGGGACGTAGGTTCGATCCCTGTTCAGGGAACTAGATCCCACATGTCACAACTAAGACCTGAGGCAGCCAAATAAATAAACATTAAAAATAAAAAACAGAAAACTGAGAATGGGTTGGAGTGTTTCGTATAATGGAATAACTACTGATTGCTCCCCTCTCATTCTTAAAAATGAAGTTCTGAAAAATATATATTGGACGGCAAAGTATTACAAAATTTAAGTAAACTCTTCTACATCCAAATGGGCTGTTTGTAATAGGAAAGTTGTCAAGGATTTCTTTGAAATGATGGTGTGTTCCAGGAACAGCTTATATTCTGACCCTTTCATTAGCTTTCTGACTTTGGACAAGTAGCTTCCCCCATTCCTGGGCTTCATTATCCCTACCTGCAGAATAAGGGACTGAACACAAAGATATTTCAAGTCCTTCCTGCTCTAACTAGTGATCTCACCTATTTCTCTTAATTGGTTTATACATCTGTGTAGTTTTCCTTTAGCAATCTGGTTTTAGGCCATTGTGTAATTTCAGTTCACGTCCACTAGAGGACAGCCAGAGAAAGGAGATGGTGCTCAAAAAAAAAAAAAAAAGTTGGCAGAAGGAACATGTTACACGGACAAAAATGAAACTGGGATTTCTGCTGGTTTCATTTCTCTTAGCGGTTGTGCTCCTATATTACACGAAGAAATTTTGAGAGTATTTTACATAATTTTATTTTTATTCAATATAAGGAAATCAAGTATATACTTGCCTCGTTCATACTGTCTATCCCCAGCTAAGAAATTCAATCTTTACTAAATCAGTCTTCAAGCTCTCCATTCTTTTTACTGGGATTTCCAATCAAGAATTTTGATTAGAAACCTTCATTGATTTGCATTTGCTTACCACAAAAAATTCTACACTCTGGACAACTTTGTAATCAGCTTTGTTTCCCTTAACTCCCCAGGAATTATCCTGTACCCCAGAGATGAGCCTTTCCATGCAAATCCCCCAAATGTAGCCATGGTCTTTGTAGGGCTGAACTAGCTGTGGTGTGACAGAAAGAGCCCCAAGCTAGAATCAAAAGATCTTATTACACAGAACTTGGAAAGACGGCTGATTTCAGGGCTAGACAAGGTAGGCACAAGATGGTCCTGGAACATGCTGTTATTCCAGAAATTAAGGAAGTACTCAAAATAAATGATGGGGGTACATCACAAGAACGGGAACCAGCTTGAAAGGGCCATAGGTCAAATCTCTGACAAATTGAGAAGCAAAATAAGTACGGTGATGAAATATGAAACCCTGAAAAAATAGAAAGCCATGAGTCCATACCAATAATAGACAGAAACACACACATACATATATAAATGGAGGAATGTGAAGGGATCTTGTTTCAAGTATGCAATGGTGAAGGCAAAAGAAGTACTTGAGTTGGAAAATCAACATCATGTTAAGTATTGGTCAGAGTCATCAATGACTTTTGATTAGCAGTAAGATAGTTGCATGGTCTTAAAGTATTACTCCACAAATTGCTTGTTAATTGCATAGTAAAAAAAACTATACAATGAGGATATTGAATAACATCTTGACCAAGTGATAAAATTAACATCACCAGGGTGTCTCCAGATGTGACACCCTGAGAAGGACCCACCATCGTCTCTGTAGTACTTCAGTTGAGAATGTATCACCTGAATGTCAAACCTCAAATAAGGAACATTCTATTGAAAAAATAAAGAGGAGAGTGAGGACTGTGCTCCTTGAGAATATCAATATCATAAAAGACAAAGTCTATGGAAATGTCTCCAGATTAAAGAGACATGACCATTAAATATATACATGATTTTAGACTGGACCCTGTATGGGAGGATCATGCTATAAAGGACATTATTGGTCAATCGACAAAATTGGAATAAGATGGTAGATCACATAAAATTGTATCAATATTAAATTTACTGAAGTTGATAACTATACTGTGGTCATATAAAAGAATATCCCTATTCTTATGAAATATATGCTGAAATATTTAGAGGTAATTGGTCATAAACTTCCCTGGTGGCTCAGAAAGTAAAGAATCTGCTTGCATTGCAGCAGACCTGGGTTCAGTCCCTGGGTCGGAAAATCTCCCTGAAGAAGGGAAAGGCAGCCCACTCCAGTATTCTTGCCTGGAGAGTCCCATGGTCAGAGGAGCCTGATGGGCTACAATCCTGGGGCTCACAAAGGGTTGGACATGACTGAGCAACTGACACTTTCAACTGGTCATAAATTATGTAACATCCTTAAATGGTTCAGAAAAAATGAATGCGTATACACAGAGAGAGCATGTGTTATAACAGTAATCAGAGGTATTCTCTGTACCATTCTTGCAACTTTTCTGTAATTTTGAAATTATTTCTCAATTTACAAGCTTAAAAAATATGGTTGCAAGTCCTGATCATGCCCTTCAGATCTCAGGCAACATACATGACTTCTCAACAGGGGCAGCTACCAATCCTTGATGCTTACCATGGGTCAACGTGGGAAGCATTGTACGTGCGTTATCTCAGTCCTCAAAACGGTATTCCAGGGGAGGTTTTACTCTGCCTGTATAGATGAGGAAACTAAGGCTCAGAGAAGTTAAGTAACTTGCCCAAGATCACCTTATTATTAAGTGGTAGAGTTGAGATTTGAACCCACGTCTGATACTAGTAACTCATTCCCAAAGAAGATAATTGTACTTAGTCATATTTTTCTTTTTACATAGTAATTATGATATCCTAAGAATATTATTTAATTTATTTATTTAATATTGTAATAGTTTCTTTTCTGTCTTCCCTCATTGCCCCCGAAGTCAGGGATTGTTATCTATTTTGTTTAATGATATGCCCAGAGGGGTCTGCAATAATATCTGGCACATAGCAGGTGCTCAGTAATGCTTTCACTGAAGACTTAAGCCCTATGAGTGTTGGGAAGGTTAAATAGGATGATGTAAATAACACTTGGGATATCCTTTGCTTGTGGGATCTTAGTTCCCTGACCAGCGGTCAAAGATGAGCCCTCTGCAGTGGAAGCGTGGAATCCTAACCAGTGGACCACCATGGAATCCCCCCTTTGCTGTAAGTTTTAAATGAATTTGCCACTTTTTATCAGGGGCCCTATTAGTTCTATCAAAGCTTTGTGATTGATGAATCTCTCCTCACAGAGCTAAGCTTAGGAGACCTCTACCTTGCATGCTTTTGGATACAAAACTGCCAGGCCATAAGGCATACTCTGCTTACATCTACAAAACACCTTAAAGGCACTAAATTACTGGAAAGATTTTCATAACTTAAGACAGAATTTTAAAATAGGAGTAGTTTCTAATCTTTTTCAATTCCCAGACACTGGCAAGGACAACTTTTTTTTTTCCCAAGGGAGACAGATTTTCCATGTCATTGGAAATGAAAACGTGATGGTAACACCTCCATTCTAGGAGCCCAAGTAAGTTGAGGGGTTAGTGGAAGGTAGAAACTCAAGACCAGATCAGTAACATTGAGGTTTCAGACATATTTTTAGCATATTTTACTGGCCCCAATTTAAAGAGAAAATAAAAAATAATGAGAAAAAATATGGCAGCCAAACAAAAGGGGTAAACTGTGATTTCCATGAGAAGAGTGTCTGGGTTTGCTAACCGCTTAAACCCAACCCCTAGCCCAGAGCCTCACATATAGTAGGTACTCAAGTAACTATCCATAACCTGATGACCTGTCAGGTTTTGCTACAATAACAACCCTTCAAATTCCAGATACAATGACAAATCTTTATCTCTTGTTCACGGTTCTGTAGACTGGTTTTGGTCTACTGGGATTGACTAGCCTGGCTCCTGAGGTCTGCTTGTCCATTCAGGATCCAAGCCAAAGAGGAGCAGCTACCTGTAGACAGTCATCTTTTAGTGGCTGGCAAGAGTACAATACAGAAGCAAAAGTATTGGACTGGCCAAAATAATAATAATTCCAGTTTTTCTGTAAGATGGTAAAGTCTCTGCTAAGAACTGATACACTATCACTTTGGCCCACAAATATGGGCCAAATGAAACCCTTGATCAAAGTAGGTCGCATGCTCAAACCCAAAGTAGATAGAATGAAGAAATATACTCCATCTACTCTACTGGGTGGAATGCACTGCAAAGTTGCATGGCAAAGGGGTGTGGATATATAATTCTATAGTAAGGAGGGGGGAGAGATGAGAATAATGAGCCAGTATTCTAGACATCCTTGTCCACACACCAGAGCAGAGTTGAGGCGGCTGAGAAGGTCTGTTTATTTATTCTTATGATTATCCATGTATTTGTGTTTATTTAACTCAGATCTCTCTCTTGCACTGGGTAAGATGGTGTCAAACTTGGCTCATCGTTGAAACTCCAGCATCTAGAACAGTGCCTAGTACATAGTAGATGCTTAATGAATGTCATTGAAATAATAGATGAATAAATGGATCTCTGTGTGTTCCACTAGAGTTTTTACATGACACATTTCTCTTTCTAGAATATCAGAGTGTTTCACAATTCAGTCAAAAATGTCCTGCGATCACTTGAGAGAACAGAGATCTCTGTTAAGACTTGGAAGAAACTATTGCAAAAGGACAATGGTTTGTTTAAGAGATTCTAAAAGAGGGACCTACAAGCTGGACTTCAGGGCTGACTGCAATCACGGAATATATCTGGAAGCTTTGATAAGGAACGTCCCTCTGAGGACACTGGATTTTCAGATGAAGTTGAACAGAAATAACATGTTAGCCAGTTTTGTGCAAAAACTCCAGGACATAAACCAAGTAGGCAAAGGAGTGAAAACCTGCACAAGCTTTGAGGGGAAAAAAGAAATGATTCCCATGCATTTATTTAGTCACGTTGAATAAATCTGGAGTTGTTAAATAAAATGGGCCTTATTCTCAGGTAAACCCCACCTGAGGGCTCTGTGCACAGACAGAGATGTTCTGCACAGAATATAATGCTGTGAGCATAAGATTTCACTGAAGTCTTGGGTTTTACTTTAAAAATCCAGGCAATTTTTGCTTTTAGTTCCATAATATATTCAAGTTTGTTGTCATATAAAAATTCTATTTAAAATTACTCCTGAGCTAGCCAAATGGACCCTGGAGGAAGGCATGGCAACCCACTCCAGTATTCTTGCCTGAGAAATCCCATGGACAGAGGAGCCTGGTGGGCTACAGTCCATGGGGTCGCAAAGAGTCGGACACGACTGAGCAACTAACCACAGCACAGCACACAGTCAAATGGATACTTGAGAAGATGCACTTTGTTGCTCTGCATACGACCCCTTCTCCACCCTGCCCCCCTCTTTCCTAGGCTCCCTGTCTCTGTGTGAGAAACAGGCCTCTTCATCCTTATGCTGGAGCTGTTCATCAAATTATAATCTCTAGATCTGCCTGGCTAGACTTTGCCACCTTACATAGGAGGCATTCCCCAAAAGGAATACCAGAAGCGAATCGTAAGCATGCAAAAACCAAACAATCAGAATCAACAAAAGTCAGCTCTTACTCCGAGGCACTTGGGGTATTTTTCCAGGAGCTCTGTTGTGAATGATATTGAGAGAAACAGTAAGCGCTTTTGCATTTCTGCCCCCGTGCCCTGCCTTGAGATGTCACTCTAAAATCCTATGCCTGCACAGTCCTTGCCCCAACAGAAATCATCCAGTGTGTTTGCACAATGGACATGAGCCTGCCTGGTGGGGTATAGGTTGTCCAATAAGTTTAGAGAAAAGGCTTCTTTTTATGGTTACAAAAGCAATTCTTATTCACTGTGTAACAAATGGAAAAGTATTTTAAAAGTAGGGGAAAAAATAAGCTGATGACCCAGAGCAACCTCAAGTTGGCAAATTTTCTCTTTCTTTCTTTCTTTCTTTTTTTTTTTGAATTAGAAAAGTGCCAGGAGCCGGCCCACGAGATCCCACCCATGACAGAGTCATGAGGAAGAGGACTGATTTGAGCACGGCTTCTCAGCCCTCAGGAATTCTCGGAAGGCTGCCCCAGCACTCACCTTAAAGATAATATCTGTCTTTCTGATGTTTGCTATAATAAACCTCTTCTTATTTTCTGTGACTTAGGCAAAAGGCTTTTCCTGATTCTCTTCCAAAATAGATCTATCTAAAGCCTCAATCGATAAGGCCCCTGAATGGTAACACCCTCATGAAATTATCTGAGATATAGAATGTACTAATCTAAATTCCTCTTACTAGCATATTGATTTGCTTAATAAATATACCTGTGCCTTTGGAGTTAATGTGCATGGCTGCTCCTTAACAACAAACAAGCATTGAGAGCTTCCACACAAAAAGCCCCGATGGGCACAGAGCCCTTTGTAGGGAAGAAAGGCTTATTAGGAAATATAAGAGGTATTACTTTATGAAACTGTTACTTAGACTACATTTACTCACTATGTTTTTGCTCTTAACGTATTTAGCCTATATAATGAAAGCATAATAGTTAGAGATTTATATAAATAAAAGTTTAGCTTTAATACAAATAATAAGACAATTGTTAATTCAGCTGGCGATTTTGCTAAGCACTGACCTTGGCGCTTTCAGCTGCTGTGCCATGACTTTATGGGACCACATTCTTCTCTGTTAGGCTCAAGGCATAAGATAGAGTACAGAAAACAGGCTTTACCTTGAAACTCTGAGTTTGTGAATCCTTTCTTTGTCATAATCTGCTGTGCCTGTATTCTTTAAAAAATGTAACCCTGATACTTTCTGTGCCTGATGCAAAAGTGTCCTGGCTGATCTACCCTTATCAATAAAAGAGTCACCAGATGTTAGCAGGCCTCAAGGCCAGAAGATGATGTAAACAACTTTAAACTTTTTGTAACTGAAAAACACAAACAGTGTCCTGGTTCCGATAAGGGTTAAAAACTGCTGACCCATTGATTTGATTTGGTGTGACTCTACACTTTACATTTGTCTCTATGTACAACTAAAAATATAAAAGCTGCCCTGAAAACAATAAAGTCGGAAGACATTTGGAAACACCATGACTCGCTGTGTCTTCTCATTCGTATCGCTGACGCCGTCCATCCTGAGGGAACCCTGTCCAGCTGGAGCAGGACTCCGGCAGAAAAGGATAGTTTTGTTGCTTTGCCAGGCAAAGGGGGCCACAGAGGGTTAATGCCCTCAAAACTAACTATGTGTCCAGACCTGGAGCAGGTAGAGGAGTCTTATGGTAATGATTCAAAGAGGGCGTGAACAGCTCAAGGACATTCTTCTGATTGGTTGGTGGTGAGATAAGTGGGAGTCAGCATCATCAGCTGTCTGGCTCCAACTGGTTTGGGATCTAAGACTGTGCTTATGGGAAGCATACAGTTACCTTCTCCCATCTGGTGGGGTTTTCAGTATCTGAAAAACAGCTCAAAAATATTGTTATGTATGTCTCTGGAGGGGGAACCAGGACCCTTCTCCAAGGCAGCATTTTTGTTCCATTTTGACATGTTTTCTTCCAGCTATTTTTCCTCGCTCTTTTTTTTTTTTAACACAATAGTGATCATACCACACATGTAAATTTTATTTTGATTTTTGTCACTTACTATGATAGCATTTTCTCATGACCCTAAATATTCCTTAAATGATTCTGTTTAATGATTGCAGAGTGTACTGATATCTAAATATGCCATCATTTACTCAACCATTCTCTTAATATCAGAGGTTTAGATAGTTTCCAAAGTTTTACTTTTCTTCAATAACACTTGGCTGAACACTTTTGTATACAAATTTTCTCCACAGTATAGCCTGCACTTAAGTAAACATCTTAGAATGGGGACTCAAAGGACATGCACATTTTTTTCCCTGCAGGAATGTGAGCTTTCATATATTTTGTATATATTTAGATATATTAATTATATTTAGATATATTAATAATATATTATATATATATATATAATGGCTTAGGTTATTGTAGGGTTTTTCCTTATCAAGGTAAAATATACATAACGTAAAATGCACCATTTTACCCATTTTTAACATCCTATTCAGTGACATTAAGTAATACACATTGTTGTGTAACCATCACCACCATACATCTCCAGGAATTTTTCATCTTCCCAAACTGAAACCTTGTCCCTATTAAACACTAACTCTCTACTCCCTGGCAAACACCCTACTTTTTCTATGAATATACTTCCTCTAAGAATCTCATATAAATGGACTTACACGGTATCTGTCCTTTTGTGACTGGCTGATTTCACTCAGGGATATGTACATTTTTGAGGCTCTTGATACATATTGTCTGTCAGTCAGGTTTCTTAGTTGAAAGCAACAGAAGCTGACTCTGGAAGATTAAGCAGAAAATGAATTTATTAAAGGATATTGAGTCGTTCACAGAATTGTTGGGAGGACTGAATAATCAAGGCTAAATGGCCAGAAATGATGCTCCAAACCAGGTCACAGAACAAGCTTGATGAAAAAGATATCATACTCTAAGTAAATAGCACATTTTAGAGTTGTATGTATGTGGTGGCCTTGAACATCACTATAAAAAATCCCACTACCCTGCACTGTCACCAGCACCAAAAAAAAAAAACGGAACCCCACTTTTCATCACCAATGTCAGCAAGAATGGAAGCTCCATGCAGAGCTGGATTTAATTATCATCCTTACTGTGGAGTCTAAGTCTCCTGAAAGCAAAGCTGAGGTCGTATGCTTGCAGGCTAATTGCAAAGGACACAGAGAATATGAGATGGCCCTTATAAACCTGGAATTCCCACAAGTATAGAACATTACCAGTTAAAATACAAGATGGTTAAGTGTGAATTTCAGATAAACTACAAATAATTTTTAAGAACCAGTATATCCCATAAATGTTTGGAACATACTTATATTAAAAATTATTTGTTGTTTTATCTGAAATTTGAACTTAACCAGGCATCCTATATTTTTCTTTGCTAAACTTGGCAACCTTAATAGAAATGGTGTTCAAAAGATGATGGGCAGCTCTGGGTGCATATTTCTAACACCCACCACACTGTCACATTGCTATAGCAAACTCAAGCACCAACAATGAACAGGAGTTTCTAACTTACCAATAGTCACACTTCAAGAAAAAGTTTGCTAATTTGATAACCAATAAATGATATTTAACAATTATTTTAATTTGCCTCTCTTTGATTTTTAGTGAGGCTGAACAGGCTTTCAATCCTTCATTATTTTTATCTCCCACTTTGTGGACAGATCAATCTTTCTGTGTTTCTTATCAAAGAGAGCATCAGTTCTTCACACAATAAATATATTATTTCCGTGCCTAATTTATTGTTGATCTTGTAAGTCATGAACCCTTTATTTACAGAGGTTTTACAAGACCCAGTCTCTTGCTCTCACCCTCATACATAGAACAATTTCCCCTATCTAGATAGCCAATATTCATTTACCTTTTCTTCAAGTTTTTTGCGTTTTGATTTTTTTTTAAATTTTTCAATGTGCATGGAGTGGGAGTGATTATAGACTTTTTTCTAAATAGTTAACCCATTCTCCTAGTAGAATTTGTTGAAAAATACCAGGAGTTTCTTTCTCAAAACACTTGTCAATGTAGTCAGTTTCTCTCTTCCATTACCTGACAGTGCTGAGCCCTTTCAACGCCTTCCTTTCAGCATATCCCTGTGACTAAAAACCAGCACCTACCAGTAATGACAAGAATGTCATTTGGACTCTTCTCTTTGCCTGTTATACACATTTGGATTCTTAAGACATTCAAAGGTTCTCTCTTGACTCATAAGAATTACACGTAACATTCAGGTGACTCCAATGATGAGCGGCTTATGTCTTTGGGATCCAAATGGTCTGCCTCTATGTAGACATAGATAGCTTGGTCAGAGAATATGAATAGTTTCTCCCATAATTTTGATCTGCCTCTAAAATAAACTCTCCATTACAATAAAATGTTGTTAATAGTGATTTAATCTCTGTTTACAAAGAAGCAATACACGATTTAATCTCTGTTTAGAAAGAGGTGATAACACAAAAATTTTAGTAAGCTTGGAATAGAAGGTGGTGGTGGTGGTTTAGTCACTAAGTCGTATCCAACTCTTGCAACTCCATGGACTGTAGCCCCCCAGGCTCCTCTGTCCATGGGATTCTCCAGGCAAGAATACTGGAGTGGGTTGCCATTTCCTTCTCCAGGGGATCTTCCCGACCCAGGGATTGAACCCTGGTCTCCTGTACTGCAGGCAGATTCTTTACCGACTGAGCTACCAGGCAATAGAAGGAAACATTCTTAAATTGATAAAGGGTATCTACCAAAAATCTTTTATATCATCCTCAGTGTTCATAATACTTTTAAAGCATTCTTATTGATATAGAAATTGCACCTGCTATCCAGCATTGTACTGGACAATCTAGTCAATCCACTAAGAAAGAAACAAAAGAAGCATAAAAATTGGAAAGGACGAGACAAAGCTATTTTTACTGGCAAATGATATGATTGTCCACTTATTGAAAATCTAAGATAATCCAAAAACTGTTAGATTTCATATGAGAATTCAGCAAGATTACTGGATACAAGATCAATGTAAAAAGAAAAAAAATAATCATACTCACAATAGGACAAGATGACATTACTAAAGAGAGAAGTGTATCAAGTTCAGTAATGGGAAGACTCAATATCATAAAGAGATCAATTTTCCCCAGTTGATCTATAAATTCAATACAGTTCCAATAAAAATCTCCAGAGGTTTTCGTATTTATGTGAAATTTGATAGGTTGATTCTCTAATTCATATGTAAAAGTGCCAATAACCAACACATTTTGAAGGAGGACAATATGAGAGTATTTCCCTTATGACATTTGATGATGTTATAAAGGCATAGCAATGAAGACATTGTGCTATTGGCAGAAGGAAAGATAAGATGTTCAATGGATTGGAACAGAGAAACCAGAGAAGACTCATTCATATATGGAAAATTGGTATATGACAGAAGTGTATTGAAATATAAGAACAGAGAGGATGGACTGTTTACTAAGTGATGCTAGAACAAATGATTATCCAGATTGAAAGAGATTTATAATATCACTACCACACACCATTCACAAAATTAAATCCCAGGCTAATGAAATACTCAAATATGAAAAACAGGTGGCACTAATGGTAAAGAATCAACTTGCCAATGCAGGATACACAAGAGACACGGTTCGATCCCTGGGTGGGCAAGATCCCCTAAAGGAGGAAAGGTCAACCCACTCCAGTTTTCTTGCTTGGAAAATTCCATAGACAGAGGAGCCTGGTGGGCTATAATTCATGGGGTTGTAAAGAGTCGGACATGACTCAGCGACTGAGCACAAATATGAAAACAGAATGTTAACACTTTTGGAAGAAAGTCTGAAAATTCCAAATAGTAATGGGACTGAAGAGAAAGGGAAATTTTCATAAATAGCTTGTGCAAGACTGTACCACCACTTGGAAGGACAATGTGCTAGTTTATGGGAAAGATGAGGACAGTCTTGGCTATACAGTCTCCAGAGAAACTTTACATAGGTACCCAAGGAAACGTGTACAAGAATGCTCATCCAGTATCATTCTTGATGGTGAAAAATTGGAAATAACCTACAAGTCAAAAGGAAAATGGGTAAATAAATTGTAGTATATTCATACAATAGAATAGGGTATAGCAGTTCAAAGGAATGAACTAGGTATAAATATATTAATATGGATAACACTCAAAATCATTATGTTGAATTACAAAACCAAGTTGTATATACAATACACTATATATGTAAAATTTTAAAATACACAAAACAATACCATATATTATTAATGGAAAAATGCATAGGGGTATGCTCAGTCACTCAGTCATGTCCAACTCTTTGCAACCCCAATGCATATGTAATAAAAGTATAAAACCTTGACTGGGAAGTTATCCCTGAAATTTACATAGTGGTTACCTGTAAGGGGGTGGGGAATAGGATTGAGGAGAGAGGTATAAAGTAGATCTGAAATGTATTGATAATATCTTATTTCTTGAAAAACCGAAAAAAATTTGTAACTATATGAGTTACATTTGTAACTATATGAGATGATAACGTATTGTGGTAATTATTCCACAATATAAGTGCATCAAGTGATTATGCTGTACACATTAAACTTATACAGAGATATATGTCAATTATATCTCAAGAAAGCTAGAAAAAACTTTAAAAAGAAAACCTCTGAAGCCCATATGGAAAAATATTAATGTATATCATGGGCTCCAAAATCACTGCAGATGGTGACTGCAGCCATGAAATTAAAAGACACTTGCTCCTTGGAAGGAAAGTTATGACCAACCTAGACAGCATATTAAAAAGCAGAGACATTACTTTGTCAACTAAGGTCTGTCTGGTCAAGGCTATAGTTTTTCCAGTGGTCATGTATGGATGTGAGAGTTGGACTATAAAGAAACCTGAGCACTGAAGAATTGATGCTTTTGAACTGTGGTGTTGGAGAAGACTCTTGAGAGTCCCTTGGACTGCAAGGAGAACCAACCAGTGCATCCTAAAGGAAATCAGTCCTGAATATTCATTGGAAGGACTGATGCTGAACCTGAAACTCCAATATTTTGGCCTCCTGATGCGAAGAACTGACTCATTTGAAAAGACCCTGATGCTGGGAAAGATTGCAGGTGGGAGGAGAAGGGGACGACAGAGGATGAGATGGCATCACCGACTCAATAGACATGAGTTTGAGTAAACTCCGGGAGTTGGTGATGGACAGGGAGGCCTGCCGTGCTGCTGTTCATGGGGTCGCAAAGAGTCGGACACGAGTGAGCGACTGAACTGAACTGAACTGAGCAGTGGTTAAATAGGTGGTTATTCTATGCTCCATTCTATGTGTTTGAAAGATTTCATAAATTCAAATATTAAAAAAAAAAAAGAATCTACAAGGCTGGGTGATTGACAGAGTGTGGGTGTGAAGTCAAGAAAGGAGTCAGAGATGACTCAGGTCTTACGTCTGGTGATGCTCTCATGGACAGAAAGAGAGAAGCTAGGGAAGCCGGCTGTGTGGAAGATAAAAGGAGCTATATATTTCAGACATGTTTGCCTTAGGAAACAGCAGAATGTCCAGCTAAAAATGCACTTAGGATTCATGAAGCCAGAGATTGGGAAGAAAACTAGCCTACACATAGGAAGTGCCAAAGCAGGATATTTGCCCTGAGTTCTACCTTTTCATCATGTCACAGACTCCAGGCCTTCAGAGAAGAGATTTAAGAGGGAGGGGATGAGGAACAATGTGGAGTCAGGTAATCAGGACTGAGGAAAAGTTATTGAATATGGTGACTACTTTCAGATGAGAAGATTGTGTCATACAGAGATGAGAGTTTAGGTGGCAAGTAGCTAAGAAACAAAGGAAGAAGCGGTGGAAGTTTATTTACTTTAGAAGATGGGCCATGAAAGAGGGGGAGATACTATATACTGTTTATGAATAAAATACATATATACAGCAAAAGTAGAAAAATATGCATGGAAAGTATATACACGGACTTTATGTATATATATACATACATATTCACACATATACAAGGGTCTCCTGTGTCTCCTGCATTGCAGGCAGATCCTTTAAACACTGAGCCATCAGGGAAGCCCGTGTGTGTGTGTGTGTGTGTGTGTGTGTGTGTGTGTATGGAATATATTTTAATTATTCACGATACTAATTAACAGATCATTCAAAATTTGTTATAATGAACAAAAATATAAATACATGCACAAATATGATATATACATAATCATATGTCTATATTATATTTATTCAAATTTTTAACTTTTGCAAAGAGGACATGAAGAAAGAATTTAACATTTAGGATGACACCAGACCCAAAGTTTCAAATGGACTACCAGTCATAATTACAGAAAAAGGAAATCTCGAAAACTTTTCATGTGGGGAGAACAAGAAGTCCAACATATATTGACCCTTTAGACATTTCCAGCCATTTCATGAGAAATATGAAACTAAAGTCAATAGCCATTAAGGCTTAGATACAAAAAAATAAATTTTCTAGAGGGAAAAATTGCTCTCTAACTATTAATACTAGCAGAAAAGCAAATGCTACAGCAAGCACTGGACGAGAGATTCAGGCTGACTTGCAAAACAGAAGAAGAGCAAGAGACCATTTGAAGTCGCCCAGCTGGAAGCAGTCCAGAAAATCTGGTAAAGGACCGAGGAGATGGAGTAGTTTCACACAAGATAATAGACTAAGCAGCATTTCCCGAGTGTATTTGACCAAAATTAAAATTATCATGTGTGGCTGGAACTCCACCAAGAGCTCAAGATAATGCTCATTTGAATTAAAGTAGAAAATCAAACAACAAAAACGTTTTACTGGGAGATTAATTGCTGTAAGAAATGATTACAATTTGATTCATAGGCTTTATACATTTTATAAGACATCAAAATACTTATGATAACACATTTAGAAGATTAAATTATTTTTATTTCATTAAAAACAAAATACAGGGACTTCCCTGGTGGCCCACTGGTTAAAACTTTGGCTTCCAATGCAGGGGGGAGCACTTCTGATCTATGGTTGGAGAGCTAAGATCCCACATGCCTCAGGGCCAAAACACACAAAACATAAAACAGAAGCAATATTGAAACAAAGTCCACAAAGACTTTTAAAAATATATGTATAAAAGAACAAAATATATTAAGCTCAGATATCTTGTGTTTTCAAGTTTTATTATAAAATGTGGTATAAAAAGCAATATTTAGGGATGAGAACAACACTTTTGTGTCTTCTGATCACACACTTTCTTCATATTATAAACAATTGTGCTGAATAGGAGTTTGATATTATTCAGTCATTTGACAAATATTCATTGAGCACCTGCTACGTGCCAAGCACTGTTCTAGGTGTTGTGAATATAAGCGATGAAAAAAAAAAAAGGACGAAAATTCTTCTCACACAGAGCTGGGAAAACATCAACACTAAAGAAAATATATAGGTAATAGAGTGCTTTGGGAAGAAAATAAAACAGAGAGGGAAGAGAAAAAACAGGGAGTCTGAGGGTGGAGCTGGGTTGCAAGCTTAGATAGGGTGTTTAGGGAAGGTCTCACTGAGAAGGTGGCATTTGAGCAAAGGTTGAAAATGGACAGAGAGGGAGCCTCGGGGATGTCTGAGGTAAAAGCATTCCAGACAGAAGGAACAGCAAGGGCAAATGCCTGGAGGCTGCAGCCTGCCTGGCTTGTTTGAGAAACAGCAGGAAAGCCAAGCCGGAAGTTTCCATATGAGGATAGTGAGAAGGGCAGAATGGTCACTGGAGGGCATGAACCCCTGTCAGGACTGTGGCTTTCACTGAGTGAAATGAGGGGTCAGTGGAGTTTTGAGCAGACTGCTGTGGTCTGACTTTCCTTTGAACAGCACCGCACTGGCTGCTGTGCTGTGAACAAACTGAAGGAGTGGTGGCTGCGAGCAAGAAGACCCAAGGAGCACCTAAGTAAGAGAGGATGGCCCTTCGGACCAGAGTATTGGCAGCAGAGATGGTGAGAAATGATTAGAAATTATACAGAGAAGGTAGAGACAGCAGAATATGCGGATGGACTGGATGTAAGGTGTGAGACAAATGTAGGGTTGGCTCCAAGGTTTTGGGCCTGAACAACTGGAAACATGGCATTGCCATTCACTGAGATGCGTAAGCCTCTGGAACAATTGTAGGGGGAGATGAGAAGGTTTGTTTGGGGCAGATTAATTTTAATACATCTCTACTAAATTCAGGTATGATTGGTTGAGTAGACACTTGGATGTATTATACAAGTCTGTGGATCAGGAGAGAGGTCTAACTTCTCTCAGGTAAGAGGTCTAACTTGCTCATAGCTTCATTGAGTTATGCAAGCCCCTTCACCACGACAAGGCAGTATTCATAGTTATGAACCTGGGCAAACTCCAGGAGATAGTGAGGGACAGGTAGACCTGGTGTGCTGCAGTCCATGGGGTTGCAAAGAGTCAGACACGACTTAGTGACTGAACAACAACAATACATATATCTATTCTTTCTCAAATTATTTTCCCATTTAGGTTATTACAGAATATTAACCAGAGTTCCCTGTGCTATACAGTAGGTCCTTGTTGGTTATTTATTTTAAATATAGTAGTGTGTAGGGCTTCCCTGGTGGCTCAGTCGGTAAAGAATCTACCTGCAATGTGGGAGACCTGGGTTTGGTCCCTGGGTTGGGAAGATCCCCTGGAGGAGTGCATGGCAACTCAGTCCCGTATTCTTGCCTGGAGAATCCCCATGGACAGAGGAGCCTGGTGGGCTACAGTCCATGGGGCTGCAAAGAGGTGTACATGACTGAGCGACTAAGTACACAACGCAGTGTATACTTGTCAATCCCAAACTCTCAGTTTATCCCTCCCCTCCACCTTTCCCCTTTGATAACCATAGTTTGTTTTCTATGTCTGTGAATCTGTTTCTGTTTTGTAAATAAGTTCATTTTATCATTCTTCAGATTCCACATATAAGTGATATACGCTGTCTATCTCTTTCTGATTTACTTCACTTAGTATGACAATGTCCAGGTCCATCCATGTCACTGCAAATGGCATTATTTCATTTCTTTTTATGGCTGAGTCATGTTCCATTGGACATATGTACCACATCTTCTTTATACATTCATCTATAGATGGACATTATTCACTTGTAATTAGAAATTCTTTTTGTTTTAGGAACAAATCATTTATTCATTATTAGATCATTATTAATGAACATCTGCTATATGTTAGATACTCTACTGGGTTAAAGAGCAAAACAGATAAAAATCCATTCTCTGAATTTCCATTCAAGGAAGATATAGATATTAAAAAAAAATAAACAATTATATAATGTGTCAGATGGTTATTTGTGCTATGGAGACAATTTGGGAAACAAATAGGGAGTATGGGGGCGGCGGTGGTGGTTGCTTTTTTTTTTTAAGTAGTTTATTTATCTATTTTTTAACTTTACAATATTGTATTTGTTTTGCCATACATCGACATGAATCCACCATGGGTGTACATGTTTTCCCCTTCCAGAACCCCCCCTCCCACCTCCCTCCCCATCCCATCCCTCTGGGTCATCCCGGTGCACCAGCCCCGAGAACCCTGTATCATGCATCGAACCTGGACTGGCGATTCGTTTCACATATGATAATTTACATGCTTCAATGCCATTCTCCCATATCATCCTGCCCTCGCCCTCTCCCATAGAGTCCATATTACTGTTCTATTTATCTGTGTGTCTTTTGATGTCTCTAATACAGGGTTATCTTTACTGGTTAACTAAATATCATTCTAACTTTGTTTTTGTTAGATTAAGACTCCATTTGAGAGGCTTCCCCTGTGGTCCAGTGGTTAAGGATGGCCTTCCAATGCAGGGGACGCAGTTTCGATCCCTGGTCTGGGAACTAAGAGCCCACACCTTAATTGGTGAGAAATCTGTGCACAGCTATGAAGATCTGACACAGCCAAACTAACTAATAAATAAAATATTTTTTAAAAACCACAAAGTAGCACTTATATGAATTAAAGAAATATAACAGAAGCTTTAAAAAAAGACTTCATTTGAGCACTCCAAGACTCTGGGTTTTGTTTATTTTGTTTATTTGTTTATAACTTTTTTCCCAGCCAAAATATCCCTGGGGAGTGAGGAGAATGAGTTAATACAGCATCGGACCACTTGCGTGGGACTGAACAAGTTGTCCGTCCACGTCCCTAGGGGGTGCCACTCACATAGCCTAGGATGTGACTGGAGTTCTCTAGAATTGTTCAGTATTCAGTATGGCAGCCCTGGTGGTACATTTGTTTAACACATAATTCTGAGTGTCACAGAAACTGTAGTCACGGATGAGGACAATACATTTTAGTAAGATGCTTAGTTGATAAATGCTGCCTATGCATTAATTCTCTGATTGTCATGTTTTCCTTCTCTTGGTGATCTTTTATGGACTTTTAGTAGCTGTTGGGCATAGCACGCCATTTTAAAAGGCAGATTATCACATAAGAACAATTATATGAGTGTGTTCCCTTAGGCATCAGTGTTCCCAACACTTTCTGTTTTCCTTGGCAGTCCATTTTTTTGCCACCTGATTCATGCCAAATCAGCAGACATAGGCAGTTTGTCAGGGCATGATTTACTCTAGACTTTTAGAGTAACTTTAGAGAAATTCCTGAAACCAGACAATATGTATTATATAGATATAGTTTTACAAGCACCGTTTCTCTCTTGATTTTTCATTATGGAAAATTTTATATACAACATACACAAAAGAAGAAAGACCAGTATAATGAATCTTCAGATACCCTTAACCCACTTCAACAATTATTGGCTTTTTGCTAATCTAGTTTCATCTACCACCATGCCTCCATTTTTTTTTTTTTGCTGTAGTATTTTTTAAGCTTAAATTTGTATAACATACAGCCAGTTTTTTATTTAAAAATTATTTGTGACAAAACACATAATATAAAATTTACTCTTGGGCTTCCCTGGTGGCTCAGTGAATAGGAACCTGCCTGCCAATGCAGGAGACACGGTTTAGATCCCTGATCCAGGAAGATCCCACATGCCTCGAGCAACTAAGCCTGTGTGCCACAAATATTGAGCCTGTGCTCTAGAGACACAGAACTGCAAGTACTGAAGCCCGCACGCCCTAGAGCTCTTGCTCTGCAACAAGAGAAGCCACTGCAATGAGAAGCCTGCACACCACATCTAGAGGGTAGCCCCTGCTTTCTACAACTAGAGAAAAGCCTGTGCAGCCACAAAGGCTCAGCACAGCCAAAAATAAATAAAATTATTTTTAAAAATCTACTCTCTTCATCGTTTGTAAGTGTATTTATCAGTAGTGTAAACTACAGTCACACAGTTGTGTAATAGATTTCTAGAACTTTTTCTTCCACTAAAACTGAAACTGTATACCCGTTGAACAACTCCCCATTTCCTCCTCTTCCCAGGCTCTGGCAACCACCATTCTATTTCTGTTCCTGTAATTTTGACCACTCTAGGTATCTTATGTTGGAGAAGGAAATGGCAGCCCACTCCAGTATTCTTGCCTGGAGAATCCCAGGGACGGGGGAGCCTAGTGGGCTGCCGTCTGTGGGGTCACACAGAGTCGGACACGACTGAAGCGAGTTAGCAGCAGCAGCAGTAGCAGGTATCTTATGTAAGTGGAATCATACACTATTTGTCCTTTTGTGACTGGCTTATTTCACTTAGCATAATGTCCTCAAGGTTCAGCCATGTGGAGCACATGACAGGATTTCCTTCTTTTTAAAACTGGAATAATATTCTATAGTTAATAATTTTAAAATGTACAATTCAGTGACATTTAGTGTAGTCAAAATGCAACTACCATCTCTCTGTTAGTTTCAGAACTTATTCATCATCCTAGAAGAACACTCTATGTCCATTAAGCAATTACTCCCCATATCCCCCTCCACCAACCCCTGGCAACCACTAATTTGCTTTCTGTCTCTATGGATTTGCCTTTTCTGGGTATTTCATGTAAATAGAATCACATGATATGTGACTTTTTGTGTCTGGCTTCTTTCACTTAGCATAATGTTTTCAGGGTTCATCCAAATTATAACATTTATCAGTACTTCTTTTTATGGAGAAGATATTTCATTATATGCTAGACCAAAATTTCCTTACCCATTCATCTACTGATGAACATTTGGGCTGTTTCCACCTTTTGGCTATTATGAATAATGCTGCTATAAACATTCATGTAAAGTTTCTGTATGGACATATGCTTTCATTTCTCTTGGGTATATATCAATACCTAGGATTCGAATTGCTTGATCATATGGTAATTCCATGTTTAACTTTCAAAGAATCGCCAAAATTTTTCTACAAATCGCCAAAGTTTTTCTACAGCAGCTGTACCATTTTATATTTCCACAAGCAATGTATGAGTATTCCAATTCCTGCACATCCTGGCCAATGCTTGCTATTTTCTTCTTCTTTCCCCCCTCTCCTTCTCTCTCCCTTCCTTCTATTTATTTATGAGGTAGACATATATGCACTACCACGTATACAATAGATAGCTAGTGGGAATCTGCTGTATAGCACAGGCAACTCAGCTCGGTGCTTGCTGTCTGATGACCTCAGTTCAGTTCAGTCGCTCAGTTGTGTCAGACTCTTTGTGACCCCATGGACTGCAGCACGCCAGGACTCCCTGTCCATCACCAACTCCTGGAGGTTACTCAAACTCATGTCCATTGAGTTGGTGATGCCATCCAGCCATCTCATCCTCTGTCATCCCCTTCTCCTCCCGCCTTCAATCTTTCCCACCATCAGGGTCTTTTCAAATGAGTCAGTTCTTAGAATCAGGTGGCCAAAGTATTGGAGTTTCAGCTTCAACATCAGTCCTTCCAATGAATATTCAGGACTGATTTCCTTTAGGATGGAATGGTTGGATCTCCTTGCATTCCAAGGGACTCTCAAGAGTCTTCTCCAACACCACAGTTCAAAAGCATCAATTCTTCTGCGTTCAGCTTTCTTTATAATCCAACTCTCACATCCATACATGACCACTGGAAAAACTACAGCCTTGACTAGACGCACCAGAGTTGGCAAAGTAATGCCTCTGCTTTTTAATATGCTGTCTAGGTTGGTCATAACTTTCCTTCCAAGGAGTAAGTGTCTTTTAATTTTATGGCTGCAGTCACCATCTGCAGTGATTTTGGAGCCCAAAAAGTAAAGTCTTTCTCTGTTTCCACTGTTTCTGCATCTATTTCCCATGAATTGATGGGACCGGATGCCATGATCTTAGTTTTCTGAATGTTGAGTTTTAAGCCAACTTTTTCACTCTCCTCTTTCACTTTCATGAAGAGGCTCTTTAGTTTTTCTTCACTTTCTACCATAAGGGGGGTGTCACTTCTTCATTTTCTACCATAAGGGGGGTGTCAACTGCATATCTGAGGTTATTGATATTTCTCCTGGCAATCTTGATTCCAGCTTGTGCTTCATCCAGCCCAGTGTTTCTCAGGATGTACTCTGCGTATAAGTTAAATAAGCAGGGTGACAATACACAGGCTTGACGTACTCCTTTTCCTATTTGGAACCAGTCTGTTGTTCCATGTCCAGTTCTAACTGTTGCTTCCTGACCTGCATACAGATTTCTCAGGAGGCAGGTCAGGTGGTCTGGTATTCCCATCTCTTTCAGAATTTTCCACAGTTTGTGATGATTCACACAAAGGCTTTGGCATAATCAATAAAGCAGAAATAGATGTTTTTCTGGAACTTGCTTTTTTGATAATCCAATGGATGTTGGCAATTTGATCTCTAGTTCCTCATCCTTTTCTAAAACCAGATTGAGCATTCGGAAGTTCACAGTTCATGTACTGTTGAAACCTGGCTTGGAGAATTTTGAGCATTATTTTATTAGCGTGTGAGATGAGTGCAATTATGTGGTAGTTTGAGCATTATTTGGCATTGCCTTCCTTTGGGATTAAAATGAAAACTGACCTTTTCCATTCCTGTGGCCACTGCTGAGTTTTCCAAATTTGCTGGCATATCGAGTGCAGCACTTTCACAGCATAATCTTTTAGGATTTGAAATAGCTCAACTGTAATTCCATCACCTCCACTAGCTTTGTTCATAGTGATACTTCCTAAGGCCCACTTGACTTCTCATTCCAGGATGTCTGGCTCTAGGTGAATGATCACACCATCGTGATTATCTGGGTCACGAAGATCTTTTTTGTATAGTTCTTTTGTGTATTCTTGCCATCTCTTCTTAATATCTTCTGCTTCTGTTATGTCCATACCATTTCAGTCCTTTTTGAGTCCATCTTTGCATGAAATGTTCCCTTGGTATCTCTAATTTTCTTGAAGAGATCTCTAGTCTTTCCCATTCTGTTGTTTTCTTCTATTTCTTTGCACTGATCACTGAGGAAGGCTTTCTTACCTATTCTTCCTATTCTTTGGAGCTCTGCATTCAAATGGGTATATCTTTCCTTTTCTCCTTTGCTCTTCACTTCTCTTCTTTTCACAGATATTTGTAAGGCCTCCTCAGACAACCATTTTGCCTTTTTGCATTTCTTTTTCTTAGCTTGATCATTGCCTCCTGTACAATGTCAGGAACCTCTGTCCATATTTCTTCATGCACTCCATCTATCAGATCTAATCCCTTGAATCTATTTGTCGCTTCCACTGTATAATTGTAAGGGATTTGATTTAGGTCATACCTGAATGGTCTAGTGGTTTTCCCTACTTTCTTCAGTTTAAGTCTGAATTTGGCAATAAGGTGTTCATGATCTGAGCCACAGTCAGCTCCCGGTCTTGTTTTTGCTGACTGTATAGAGCTTCTCCATCTTTGGCTGCAAAGAATATAATCAATCTGATTTTGGTATTGACCACCTGGTGATGTCAATGTGTAGAGTCTTCTCTTGTGTTGTTGGAAGAGGGTGTTTGCTATGACCAGTGTGTTCTCTTGGCAAAACTCTATTAGCCTTTGCCTTGCTTCATTCTGTACTCCAAGGCCAAATTAGCCTGTTACTCCAGGTGTTTCTTGGCTTCCTACTTTTGCATTCCAGTCCCCTATAATGAAAAGGACATCTTTTTTGGGTGTTAGTTCTAGACGGTCTTGTAGGTCTTCATAGAACTGTTCAACTTCAATTTCTTCAGCATTACTGGTTGGGACATAGACTTAGATTATTGTGATATTGAATGGTTTGCCTTGGAAACAAACAGAGATCATTCTGTGGTTTTTGAGATTGCATCCAAGTACTGCATTTCAGACTCTTTTGTTGACTATGATGGCTACTCCATTTCTTCTAAGGGATTCTTGCCCACAGTAGTAGATATAATGGACATCTGCGTTAAATTCACCCATTCCAGTCCATTTTAGTTTGCTGATTCCTAAAATGTAAACATTCACTCTTGCCATCTCCTGTTTGATCACTTCCAATTTGCCTTGATTCATGGACCTTACATTCCAGGTTCCTATGCAATATTGCTCTTTATAGCATCGGACTTTACGTCCATCACCAGTCACATCCACAACTGGGTGTTGTGTTTGCTTTGGTTCCGCCTCTTCATTCTTTCTGGAGTTATTTCTCCACTGATCTCTAGTAGCATATTGGGCACCTACCGACCTGGGGAGTTCATCTTTCAGTGTCCTATCTTGTTCATACTGTTCTGATGACCTAGAGGGGTAGAATCAGAGGTGGGAGGGAGGTCCAAGAGGGAGGGGATAAATATGTACATATGGCTGATTCACTTCATTGTACAGCAGAAACTAACACAATATTGTAAAGAAACTATACCCAAATTTCTAAAAAAGTTACTTAACCAATGAGAATACATATGGTCTTGAACAACCAGAATTTCGAAGTGCAGGGCTAGTTGATTCAGCAGCTCAATCTCTTTATTATTATTATTTTCATTACAGTCATCCTAGTGGATGGGAAGTGGTATCTCATTGTGGTTTTAATTTGCATATCTTCAATGACCAATGATGTTGAGCATCCTTTCATGTGTTACTTGGCCATTTGTATGTCTTTAGAGGAATGTTTATTCAAGTCTTTTGCCTATTTTTTGATTGAGTTTTTGTCTCGTTCTTGTTGAGTTATAAGAATTCTTTATACTGGATGCTAAACTTTTAAAAGACATATGATTTTCAAATATTTTTCCCACTCTTCACCTTCTTGATAATGTACTTTGATGCACAAACGTTTTTAATTTTGATAAAGTTTGAGTTATCTATCTTCTTCTTCTGGTGCTTGTGGTTTTGGTGTCAAATCTAAGAGTCCATAAATCTAAGGTCGTAAAGATATACGTCTATTTTTTTTTCTAATAGTTTTACAGATTTACTGTTTATAACTAGATTATTGATCTATTTTGAGTTAATTTTCATCTATGGAGTGAGAAAATGATCCAACTTTATTCTTATGCATGTGGAAATTTGATTGTCCCAGCACCATTTGCTTAAGAAACTACATTTTCCCCCATTGAATGATCTTGGCACTTTCAGAAGCATTTTTAAGCAAATCCCAGGTCATGTCATTTCGTTTGTAAATACTTCAGTATGGATCTCAAATCTGTAAAGACTGTTTTTAACATAGTCATCATGCTATGGTCATATCTAACAAGATGAACAATTATTCCTTAATATCATTTAATACCCAGTCCAGATTCAAATATTTCCTATTGTCTCAAAATTCTCTTAAAGCTAGTTTGATTGAGACAGGAGCCAAACAAGTTTCACACATCAGACACAGTTCCTTTCATTCTGCTATATCACTTCTGCTCCTGTCACTGGCTGTTTTAATTCCTTGTTTTAATGATAATGTTCCAGTTATCCATTGCTACATAACATATCACCCCAAAACTTAGTAACTTAGAAGAACAACACTTATTTTATTATTGTTCATGGTTTCTGTGGGTCAGGAATTTCAGGAAGGGCTCAGCTGGATGGTTCTCGCTGAATTTCACATGTGATTGTGGTCACATGGTGATTGAAGCTGGAATTGCAGGGGCACCATAGTAGCAGGAGATTGCTCAGGCATTCTTTTCACTTCATGTAGCCTCAGGGTCTCTCCATGTGGCCTCTCCACAGGGGTCATTCTGGACTTCCTCCATGCATGGTATCCTGGAGACAGACAGATTGCTTATAAAGGCAGCTCAGGGCTCCAAAAGGTTATCAACAAAGAACCAGATAGACAGTGTATCACTTTTTATGGTCTCTCCTCAGAAGTCACATTGTGTCATTCTGCCAGGATCACAAGCCCACTGGGATTCTGGGAGAGGCAACACAGACCCGTGGCCTCATGGGTGTGCTACTTGGACAGCCTCACAGGGCCCCACCCTCAGAAGGACCCCATGCTTGGTTTAATGTTTTCCTGTCATTGTAAGTGTAAAAGTAAAATTTTGAATACATTTCAAGTTAGGGGCCTGCATTTGCACTTCACACTGAGCCCAGAAAATTATGTAGCTGGTCTTGCCTTGAGGCCAAAGCATCAAAGTCCTGTTGTTGTTGGTGCTTCCCTGGTGGCTCAGTGGTAAAGAATCTGCCTGCCAATACAGGGGACATGGGTTTGATCCCTGGTCCAAGAGGATCCCACATACCTCAAAGCAGCTAAGCCTGTGGGCCACAACTATTGAGCCTGTGCTCTAGAGCCCAGGAGCTGCAACTGCTGCAACTACTGAGCCCATGTGCCACAACTACTGAAGCCCTCACACTCTACAGCCAGTGCTCCACAACAAGAGAAGCCACTGCAATGAGAAGCCCTCACACCACCACTAGAGAACGCTCTGGGGCAGCAACGAAGACCCAGCACAGACAAAATAAATAAATAAATAAGCTTTTATATATATATATATATATATATATATATATACACATACATATATAAGAGCACATGGGATGGGAGATCACGCTCTAGCATCTTTGGGAAACAACCTCTGCCACAGACAACCAATGTTTATTTGACAGCTTACCTTGTGCCAGACACTTTCTTTCATTAAATATCCATAAACATTGAAAGTCAGTTACTAACTGTTATTCCCATTTTTTTCCGATGAGGGAAAGTGAGCTGCTTATGCTTACTTTGCTAGAGAGTAGAAAATCAGAAGTTGAACCAGTTCACTTAGACTCTTGTGCCCTAGTGCATATCCACTATGCTATTCTGTTTCATGTTGATTATAAACCCTCTCACAGGCCCTGACCATTTGGGTTGTTGTGTTCCTGTGAATTCTCCAGGGTGGTCAGATCACAGTAATCACCACGATGCCTGGAATATGGTAGGAGCTCAGTAAAAGCTCACTCCTCTCCTCTCCCCTTAGTGTGCCCTCCAGGCTTGGTTGCATTTATTACCATGAAGAGCCTTTTTTGGCATCAGCAGAAGTAATGTCCTTTTTGTTCAGTAAACTTTAAAAAAATATTTATTTACTTATTTATTTGGCTGTGCTGGTTCTTAGTTGCAGCATGCAAGATCTAGTTCCCTGACCAGGGATCAAACCTAGCCCCCCTGCATTAGGAGTAGAGTCTTAGCCATTGGACCACCAGGAAAGTTTCTGTTCAGTAAATGTTGATTGTACTCCTACTAGGTGTCAGGCAAGGTGCTTTATCTGGCCTGTAACGTAGCCCCTTCTCCTAAGTGGTTTCTTTTCCTGTGTCTGAATTTAACCCCATCTTGCCTCCTATACAGTGAAGCAGTTTGAACTAGAATCTAGTCATTAGGTGATTTCTAAAACCTGCTCCAGCTCCAAGTGTCTGCCTTCCCTGTGCTTGTCCCTGCTCTGGTCCTAGTCCCTGCAGTTTTCTGATACAATCTATCTGTCGTCCTTTGCTCTTTTCAACTCTGCACCAGAGATGGTTTCCACTCATCTTGCCCAGCGTCAAACCCTCATCTTCCTGCCCTAGCCTGGACCATTCAGTCTCTCACAAGTTTCCCATTCAGGAACATGCATTTACAGTACAAAGTAACACCTAGTACTTTCTACAACTTTTGAAATACTCAAGACCCCTACATTTGCACTTTCAGAGACATATCATTAGCCTCCAGTAGGGGAAAAGGTTATCCTTAAATCCACAAACAATTTATGGGTAGAAGATTTTTATTACACTCTTTGAAGGAGGTGGATTCAGAAAAAGTAACAAAGAGGGTGAGGTTTGTGGCTTTGACTGGGGAATAAGAAACCTCCTATTAATCCAAGTGGTGCAATATGCTGTCAGTGTACACACAATAAGGTTTATATAATTTAGAATGTCTCATACTTGTAATAGTGCTCTTAACATTTTCAGATACCCCTATATTGCATATATTATTGTATCCAATCACACACCATCACTAAAAATTCATGGATGATGGATCCATAATGAGATGAAGATGGAGTTCCTCTCAAGACCATTCTGGTTACCTGACACTATCTGGTGTACTGCAAAGAACTAGAAGACCTGGGTTCTGTTTCTGGCTCTGCCAAATAACATAGGACTTAGCTTTCTCAGTTTCTTCATCTGTAAAATGGGAAAAATAGTCTTGGCTCTATGTACCTTTCAAGACTGTGTTGAGGATTGCAAGAGCTAATGGATATAAATGTGCTTTGGAGTTACTACAGCTCTCCACAATTACAGTGTGCTTGCTACAAATGCCTCAATACAAAGAAGTGGACATGGCATCATGATTGTTTCGTTTTGCTTTATTTGTCTTATCTAACTAACCATAAATATCTTCTCTTTGAAATTTGCATATTTTAATTAATTATTGAGTAGGCACTGTTCTAAGCCAGTTTTGTCCAATTTAGTAGTCACTAGCCACATGTGAAATGAGGCTTGTGCAAGTGAAGAACTGAATTTGTAATTTTACTTAATTTTAACTAATGTATATTTAAATATAAAAACTAAATATATGATACAGTTATTGGAAAACTTTTAAACAACTTGGATGTGTGAATCTACTCTTTCAACTAGTACTATGAATCTAAATACAGATCATGGATTTCTAATGAAAACTTAGTATCTGAACAATGTAAGGTGAAGCCTAGATTTTGAAGACTTACTATAAAAAAAAAGTAAAAACAAAAATCTCAGAAGTAACAATTTTTACAGGCATACCTTAGAGATATTGTGTGTTTGGTTCCAGACCACTGCAATAAAGCAAATATCACATGAGTTTTCTGGTTTTCCAATGCATATTCTCTAGTGGAATCCCACATGCCAATGTGTGGCAAAAAACATGGTTTATCTCATACTGTGTGCTTTAGTTTAATATATAGTAATGTCTAAGAACAACTAATGAACAACACTTTCAATGTAAAAGTAGTTTATAGTCAAAAGTCTGCCTGTATATTGATTTCATGTTGAAATGACAGCATTTTGGATATATTGGGTCAAAGAAAATACACTCTTAAAATATATTTCACTAGTTTCTTTTTACTGAATTTTAATGTGGCTATTAATAAATTTAAAATTACGTATGTAATTGCATCTTATTTCTATTGGACAGCACAGCCCTAAGCATTGAAGACAGAATAGTGAACAAAGCAGACAAAATGTCCTGCCCTCACAGAACTTGGATCTCTCCAGGTGGCTCAGTGGGTAAAGAATCTGCCTGCAATGCAGAAGTTGCAGGAGACGCGGGTTCCCTCTCCAGGTTGGAAAGATTCCCCTGGAGAAGGGCATGACAACCCTTCTATCCTGAATACAACCCTTCAGTATTCTTATGAGCCTGGCAGGCTATAGTCCATGGGGTCACAAAGACTCGGACATGACTGAAGTGACAGCATGCATGCATGGAACTTAAATTTTAGTGTGAAAGACAGACGCTAAACAAAATAACTACATAAATACATATACAGCACATAAAATGGTGATATGCCCTTTGGAGAAAAGTAAAGAAGGGTAAGTTAGATAGGAGGGAGGGTTACCATTTTAAACAGAGAGGTCAAGGAAGACCTAATAGAAGCTGACATTGGGCACGACCCAAAGGAGTTGAGGGAATAAAGCAATGAAGGTATGTGGGGAGGAGCCTTCCAGGGAGAGGGAACAGCAAGTGCTCTGATGATGGGCAATGCCTGCCATTTCAAGAAACCATAAGGATGCCTGTGTGGCTCCAGCACACAGTACAAGAGGGAGGGTCAATAGGAGATGAGATCAGAGTTATGGGAAAGGATATGTAGTATGACAGGTGGTCTAGTCTGTGACAGGCAGCTTCTGACATGGTCCCCAATGGTCCCCACCTCCTGGTGCAAAACCCCTTGCGTAACCCTCCCCTTGACTGGGGACTGGATCTAATGAAGAGAAGATGGCAAAACTGAAGGGGTGTCACTTACAAGATCAGGTTCTTAAAGGCTGAAGCTTCCACTTTCTGGTAGTCTCTCGTTCTCTTGGTAGCTCACATTGATGAAGCCAGGTGCCATGTTCTAAATGCCCTATGGAGAAGCCCATGTGGACAACGGCTGAAGGCAGCCTATGGCCAACTGCCAGTGAAGAGCTGAGGCCTTCAGCCAAGCAACTTGTGAGGATCCAGATCCTGCCAACAACCACTGAGCCAGCTTAGCTGGAGATCTTAACCCACCAGTTGAACCTTGAGATGAGTGAGACCTCAACCAATGCCCTGATCATAGCCGAGTGAGAGATCCTCATCCAGGTGACCCAGCTGAGCCATGCTCAGATTTCTGATCCACAGAAACTGTGAGATTATAAATGTGTGTTCTTTTAAGTTGCTAAATTTGGAGGTAATTTGTTGCATGGCAAGAAAGTACTAATACATTGGATCTTGCAGGTCATTCAAAGTACAAACTGGGCAGGGCATAAGGACTGATTAGAAAGACTGGCTGGTATTTTACAAATAGATTGTAGCTGGGCACAGGGGAAAGCGGGGGTGGGGGATGGGGTGTCAGTCGAGAGGCCTCTGAGATAATCTAGGCAAGAGATGCTGGTGGCTGAGACTAGGGTGTGGTATCGGTAGAGATGGTGAGAAGTGTTTGGATCTCGAACGTATTTTTGTGTTTGTTTGTTTGGCCATACCACTTGGCATGAAGGATCTTAGTTCCCTGACCAGGGATCGAATCCGTGCCCCCTGCAGTGGAAGTTCAGAGCCCTAACCATTGGACTGCCAGGGAAGTCCCTCTTGCATGTATTTTGAAGGCAGAGTCAGCAGGACTCACTGATAGATGAGGGCTGTGTAAGAAATAAGAGGTGGATGACTCTAAGGTTTTTGGCTTGAGCAGCTAGAAAAGAACTGTCATATGCACTGAGATACAGGAAATTATAGAAGAAGTAGATTTGTGGAGAAAGAATAGGAGTTAGGTTTTGGGCATGCTTAATTTGAGGTGTCTATTGGACATCCACATAGGGATGATGAATTGGACATACAAGTTTGGTGGTTGACTCTGATTCTCAAAGAATCTGCAGCATTTAGGTGATAAAATGTTAAAGTCCTCTTGCTCTCCACTCCCAGGACCCCACCATGAGGCCCCCACTGTTTCATGTATAGGGATAAAGAGACACATACACAAATATAATTTTTTCACAATTAGAATTGTTCTGGAACTTGCTTTTGAAGTTTTTCCATGTAAGTACATGCATATATGGGCTTCCCAGGTGGAACTAGTGGTAAAGAACCCACCTGCCAATGCAAGGGATGTAAGAGACCTGTGTTCAATCCCTGAGTCGGGAAGATTCCCCTGGAGGAGGGTATGGCAGCCCAGTCCAGTATTCTTGCCTGGAGAATCCCATGGACAGAGGAGCCTGGCAGGCTGCAGTCCATAGGGTCTCAAAGAGCCTGACACCATTGAAGTGACTTAGCATGCATGCACATACATATATGGGGCTTCCCAGGTGACGCTGGTGGTAAAGAACCTGTCTGCCAATGCTTGAGACGTAAGAAACACCGGTTCGATCCCTCGGTCAGGAAGATCCCCTGGAGGAAGGCATGACAACCCACTCCAGTATTCTTGCCTGGAGAATCCCATGGACAGAGGAGCCTGGTGGGCTCCTTAGGGTTGTAAAGAGTCGGGCACAACTGAAGCAACTTAGCATGCATGCATATACATATATACCTCATTTTAAAAAATAGCTGTAGAGAATTCCTTAGTATGAATGAATCATGTTATGTCCATGTATTCATTCATTCACTCAACAAATATTTTTTGAGCACCTAAGCACTGATCTAGGGATTGAGGATAAAGTAGGCCCTTATGGATGGATATTTAGATTGTTTCTAATGCTCGGCTATTATTAACACTGATACAATGCGTATGTTTATGCAGGCATCTCAGCTCAGATGAGAGAGTTTTTATTTGGCATTGATTCATAGAAGTGGAACATCTAGGTCAAAAGGCTCAATGGCATTTCTAATACTTGAATCTCAAGTTCAATTAGGATAGGGCTAACATGAAATTAAACATTAGGTAAATTTGTGATGAAATCAAAGATACTTAACAAATGTGGAAATCACCCAATAAAATTCTCCGTTGGAAGCTGTAGGATTGCCTCTACAATTTCCCTTTATTATGAGAGCGTGTGTGTATGAGTGCTCAGTTGCTTCAGTCATGTCCGACTCTTTGCTACCCTATGGACTGTAGCCCACCAGGCTTCTCTGTTGGAGTGGGTTGCCATGCCCTCCTCCAGGGGATCTTCCCAACCCAGGGCTTCCAGACCCAATGCCAAACCCGTGTCTCCTGTTGTCTCCGTGCATTGCAGACAATTTTTTTTTTACCACTGAGCCACTGGGGAAGCCTATTATGAGAGTGTAGTCATGCCCAAATCCTATTCATCTTCAAGGTCTAACTCAAACACCCCCTCCTACAGGAAGCCTTCAATACTCCTAATCACATGTGATCTTGTGATCTTCCTTTTCACCTCAAGTATGGTCCTTATCACATACTTCCTTGTATCATAAATACATTCTCCAAAAGACTTTTTTTTTCCCTAAAGAGAATGGACAGTGTATTTAATTCATCCAGCAGCCTCTCTCAGTGCACAGTACAATGTTCAATGTTTGTGTAATTAAACAGAAGCCCTAAAGCAAGAGAGTGAAACCTACAGTCTCAAGAATAAGTGAGGAGCCTACATAATGACCAGATGGTGTTTGCATACCATCCGTGTGACATATGCTTTCCATGGCTCACAAGGCTGTGTAGAAATTGCCTACTTCTCCGATTCCATCTCCTACCACTCCATTTCCTTCTATGCTTCAACCATGCTGGTCCTTTTTTTGTCTTCTGGCTTTGAACACACCAAGTCTGCCCCCATCTCCATGCCTTTGTATCTGTCATTGCTTCTACCCGGAGCACTCTACCTCTAGATCTCTACTGGCTGCTTCTTTTCCTTCAAGAATCTAACAATTTTCACCTCTTCCAAGAGGACTTCCTTGACCACCTGTTCTAAAGTAGGTCTTCACTTAGACAATGAACTTATGGTTGCTGGGGGGTGGTGGTGGGAAGGGACAATTAGGGAGTTCAGGATGGACAGGTATACACTGCTGTATTTAAAATGGAGGGAGTTTGGGATGGACAGGTACACACTACTATATTTAAAATGGATAACCTAAAATGGATAAGGTCCTACTGTATAGCACAGGGAACTCTACTCAGTGTTATGTGGCAGCCTGGATGGAAGGGGAGTTTGGGGGGAGAATGGATATCTGTATATGTACGGCTGAGTCCCTTTGCTAGTCACCCAAAGCTATCATAACTCTGTTAATTGGCTATGTGAAAGTGAAAGTGTTAGTTGCTTGCTGCTGCTGCTGCTGCTAAGTCGCTTCAGTCGTGGCTGACTCTGTGCAACCCCATAGACGGCAGCCTACCGGCTCCTCCATCCCTGGGATTCTCCAGGCAAGAACACTGGAGTGGGTTGCCATTTCCTTCTCCAATGCATGAAAGTGAAAAGTGAAAGTTAAGTCGCTCAGTCGTGTCCGACTATTTGAGACCCCATGGACTGCAGCCCACCAGGCTCCTCTGTCCATGGGATTTTGCAGGCGAGAGTACTGGAGTGGGGTGCCATTGCCTTCTCCAGTTAGTCGCTTAGTTGTGTCCAACTCTTTGTGACCCCATGGACTATAGCCTGCCAGGCTCCTCTGTCCACGAGATTCTCCAAACAAGAATACTGGAGTGGGTTGCCATTTCCTTCTCCAGAGGATCCTCCCAACCCAGGGATTGAACAGGGGTCTCCTGCATTGCAGGCAGATTCTTTACTGTCTGAGCCACCAGGAAAGCCCTAATCAGCTATACCCCAGAACAAAATAAGAAGCTTAATAAACAAAATAAAGTAGGTCTTCAACTCCAGTTACTCCCTATTCTATCATCTTAACTTAATCCTCCACATAGTATTTTTCACTTTCTGAAATTAACATGGTCATCTGCTAGCACTAGCAGGTAAGCTACACCAGAAGGACCTTGCCTGTCTTGTTCAACCCTGTATACTTCTAATGGCTACAACAGAGTCTGTAGTAGTAGCAATGCTTTTGGCTGAAAGAAACAGAATTTTCAACTAAAGGTTGCATAAACTGTAAAGGTTTACTTTTCTCAGAGGTAGGCAGTACTAGGTAAGGTTGGTTCAACCGTTCAATGCTGTCTGGATTCTGGATCTGCTCCTCTTTGATGGTCGTGGACTTCCCTTGTGGTTGGAAAATGGCTGCCAAGAGCAGATGCATCGCCAGAAAAGACACCTCTCAGGGGGAAAGGGGTGCAGAGGTCTCTCTGCACAGTTCTTTTTTAAAAATATCTTCTTCTCTGTTTAAAAAACTGTGTGAGCTCTCCTCCCACACTTCTCTTTTATATTTCATTGGCCCAAACTGAATGGGAGCTAAGACCATTACTCTAGTAAAGGATAAATATTCAACCTTGAATATTCATTGGAAGGACTGAGGCTGAAGCTGAAGCTCCAATACTTTGGCCACCTGATGCGAAGAGCTGACTCATTAGAAAAGACCCTGATGTTGGGAAAGATTGAAGGCAGGAGAAGAGACGACAGAGGATGAGATGGTTGGATGGCATCAAATCAATGGACATGAGTTTGAGCAAACTCTGAGAGTTAGCAAAGGACATAGGAGCCTGACGTGCTGGAGTCCATGGAGTGTCAAAGGGTCAGACCCGACTTAGTGACTGAACAATGACAACTGGTAAAGGAGAGTGAGGTTATCATGATTTTGTTTTTCAGTTCAGTTCAGTTGCTCAGTCATGTCCGACTCTTTGCGACCCCATGAATTGCAGCACGCCAGGCCTCCCTGTCCATCACCAGCTCCCGGAGTTTACCCAAACCCATGTCCATTGAGTCAGTGATGCCATCCAACCATCTCATCCTCTGTCATTCCCTTCTCCTCCTGCCCTCAGTCCTTCCCAGCACTAGGGTCTTTTCCAATGAGTCAACTCTTCTCATGAGGTGGCCAAAGTATTGAAGTTTCAGCTTCAACATCAGTCCTTCCAATGAACACCCAGGACTGATCTCCTTTAGGATGGACTGGTTGGATCTCCTTGCAGTCCAAGGGACTCTCAAGAGTCTTCTCCAACACCACAGTTCAAAAGCATCAATTCTTCAGCACTCAGCATTCTTCACTGTCCAACTCTCACATCCATACATGACCACTGGAAAAACCATAGCCTTGACTAGACGGACCTTTGTTGGCAAAGTAATGTCTCTGCTTTTAAATACGCTGTCTAGGTTGGTCATAACCTTCCTTCCAAGGAGTAAGCGTCTTTTAATTTCATAGCTGCAATCACCATCAGCAGTGATTCCGGCCAAAAAATAAAGTCTGACACTGAACAGAGGCGTGAATTCAGGCTAATCTACCAACATTCAGCGACTAACAAATTTTATACATACATGCACTGTGCGATGCCAAGATCAGTGATAAAAGGCTTTTTACCTTTACCAGACTTCTAGGTCCCAAACTCTCTGGAACCTTTGTCTATGCTTTACTGGGACTAATGTGATGACTGCTGAAATAGACATGCTGCTAAGAGATCTGGCCTTCCCTGGATTCACAGAAGCCATCAATCATGCATGCCCTATATGTAAGTGTGACTGCTTGGTCTTTGAAGATGGGAAAAGTGGGGAACGTGCCCTTATGGCAGTGGTAGCATCCACTTAGAAGCGCTGCATGGCTCCACAGAAATTACTGGCCATTTTCAAACTCTCAACACATTAACCAGACAAAATTGCTGCAGTTAGCAGAACCTCACTTTGCACTTGAGGAGGTTTCACAGGGTCACAAGTACTTTAAGATTCACATCCTTATTTCTATCTTGTTGTTCAGTCACTAAGTTGTGTCTGTCTCTTTGTGACCCCATGGACTGCAGCATGCCAGGCTGGTTCATCCTTCACTATCTTCCGGAATTTGCTCAAATTCATGTCCATTGATTCGGTGATGCCATCTAACCATCTCATCTTCTGCCACCCCCTTTTCCTCTTGCCTTAAATCTTTCCCAGCATCAGGTGACTCTTTGCAATGAGAAATGAGTCGACTCTTCGCATCAGGTGGCCAAAGTATTGGAGCTTCAGCTTCAGTCCTTCTAATGAATATTCAGGGTTGATTTCCTTTAGGATTGATTGGTTTAATCTCTTTGCTGTCCAAGAGACTCTGAAGAGTCTTCTCCAGCACCATAGTTGGAAACATCAATTCTTCAGCGCTCAGCCTCCTTTATAGTCCAACTCTCACATCTGTACATGACTACTGGAAAAACCATAGCTTTGACTATACAGACCTTTGTTGGCAAAGTGATACGATGTCTAGTTTTGTCAAAGCTTTTTTTCCAAGGAGCAAGCATCTTTTAATTTCTTGGCTGCAGTCACCATCCACAGTGATTTTGGAGCCCAAGAAATTAAAATCTGTCACTGCTTCTAATTTTTTCCCTTTTATTTGCCATGAAGTGATGCGACCAGATGCCATGATCTTCATTTTTTGAATGTTGAGTTTTAAGCCACCTTTTTTCACTCTCCTCTTTCACCCTCATCAAGAGACTCTTTAGTTTCTCTTCTTTTTCTGCCATTAGAATGGCAGTGCCATCTGCATTTGAGGTTGTTGGTATTTCTCCCTGCAATCTTGATTCCAGTTTGTGATTTATTTCTGTCTTAAGCATCTTTATTTTATATCTCGGTTCAGAATATGTTCTTTGATTCTTAGGAAACAATTTCTTGTTAGGTGAAGAGGATAAGGAAAGGAGTGGGAAATGGAGAGGTGGTAGGAGGGTGTGTAAACGCTTCTAGAAGATCAGTAAATCCTCTGGACTCCAGGTAATTGCCTTCCCAACACTACCCTCCTATCTGCCCCGCGCCCCGGCCCCCAGCAGTCTCTGCCCAACTAGACAACGTGCCACAGGTTCAGGCCCCCCACCACCCAGCTGTTCCCTGCCCTGGGGGGTGGGGAGGGTGGGTACGCTACAGCAACTTTCCACTCTGAGGTTGCCCTCCCCCCCAAACGTGAGGAGGACCGATGGGTAAGAAAGCGGTGTGGGCTGGAGGTGACCCAGACATATCGCTCTGGCCAGAAAACCATTCTCCCTCCTTCGACCTCTGACACAGGCGCGACCCCTCCCGGGCGAAGCACACAACAGGCGGCCGCTCCACGTCGTTCCCCAGCCCCTCTGGCGCCCCTGCGCTGGGGGCTTGAGGGGTGGGGGGAGGCTAGAGTTGCCCAGGCCTCGTGCGGGCACTGCAGCCTAACGGGCGGGAAAGGAGCGCTGGAGTAGAGTGTGCCGCTCACTTGGCGACTTTCCGTGTCCCCCCGCCACCCCCCAAATACACACAAAAAATGAAGCAGCCAGATCTCCCCTCCCGGATGCGGCTGCACCAGCAACATCAGCTGCGGGCGGAGCCCGAGCGGTTGCCACTTCCCCCCTCTTCCCTCGTGACCCTGGGCCCCCCTCCCGCGCTCCCTCCCCCTCCGCACACCCTTCCCCGCCAGACACACCCTCCTCCTCCGGCAGCTTGCGCGCGGAGCTCGGGCTCTCTAGGGGAGGGAGCGACCACTGCCCTGGGGCAGGACTGCGAGCGAGCGAAGGAGGGAGGGGCCGCGAGGGGCGGGAGGAGGGGCTGCGGGAGCCGCGCCGCCGCCGAGCTGCTATGTGGCCGGCCCGCCGGCGTGTAAACACGGGGAGCAGCCGCGGCCGCCCCTGCCCGGCGCACTGAGCACTCCCGCCGAGACCTGCCCGCCGCTGCCATGGCCGAAGTGCGCGCAAATTTCACCAAGCGGCTCAGCAAGCCTGGCACGGCGGCCGAGCTCCGGCAGAGTGTGTCTCGGAGGCCCGTGCGGGAGCTCCGTGGTGCTGGTGAGTGACCGAGGGGTCCCCAGGGACACGCTCCAGGTGAGAACGACCGGGTGGCTTCCTGCGCGCGCGCGCGGGGGCCGGGACGGGAACGGTGTTAGCCTGCGGCCGCCCCGGTGCTCTCCGCGCTTATTTCCCCGCTTCAGTAAGTTTTTTCGCCGCGGCCACCCCTCGCTGGGGGTCTTGAGTCCCAGGCGCCCTCTGACAGCGCCGCGGCTGCCCGGCTGCCCCGCACGGCGGAAAGAGGCGTGCGCCCGGCTGGACGCCAAACTGGCCGTCGGGGCTCGGAACCGGGGCCAGGGAGGGGAGCGTGAGCTGGAGAGCGGACCCCGCTCCCCGAGACCCGGCACAAAGAGCCTGCGACCCGGGCGCGGCGAGATCCCGATTCCCTCCTGGTCGCACCTGAGGCAGCCTAGGCGGAAGGATGCGACGAGCGTTTTGCACACACGCACGCGCGCGCGCGCACACACACACACACATACACATACATTCTCACATACCGTGTACACAAAAAAAGAACCCCACCCAAAAAACCCCGGGCGCCCAAGCTCCGGCGGGCGGTGAGAACAGAGGAAGCTCAGCGACTTCCTCCTGCTACTAGGGAGAGGGTGGTGATGGGTGTAGAGGGGCGCTGCTGGCGCTGGCGCCCAGAAAGGAGCGGATTGGAGACAACGGGGTTCCGGGGCGAGTGGGCGCGGGCTCTGCAGCCGCAGGGCCAGGGTGTCCCCTGGGACCCGGGAGCGTTCCAGAGGCGAGGAGATGGGTCCATGGGGTTTTAGGAAAAGATGGTGTGCGCTAGTCCGGGGATGGAGGACCTGGGCTCAGAGCCCCACCGCTCAGGGCTGGGGGATGGGGATTGGAAAGCTCGCTGACCCCCTGGGAACCCTTCCGTTGCACCGTCGGGTTGTCAGACTCGGGAGCTCCGCGGACGGGTACTAATGGGCCCCTTCTATTTTCAAGACGCTTGTTGCCAATTTCCTGGACCAGCGATCAAAACCTAAATAAGCAATCAGACTGGTTAATTACTGTTTGTTTTGTTGCTTTGGTTGGTTGGTTGTTCGTTTTCGTCTCTCTCCAGTCTCTCTACCTTACAGCAAGTTATCTTCTGTGTTTAAATTTCACCATTTAAAAGTGAGCTCTTTTTGTTAAAACAACTTATCATCAGAAGGGAACTTCACAGCTTTTCCTTGTAATTTTTCTGTTGATCTTGTAGTATCTGTGATAAAACCAACATAAAAGGGAGGCCAAAAAAAAAAAAAAGAAAAAGGAGGCCAGGGACTTGATCCCAAACTGTGGAGAACGTTGACATTAGTGGGAGTTTTGGAGGAGGATCAAAGGCAAAATATGTACCTTTGAGATAAAGATATGATCCGTAATAGCTACAACTGTGGAAAGCCAAGTGACTTTAAAGAAATCTCTCTATCCTGGCTGGAACCTTGAAAGTTTAATCCTGCTGTTTAGCACAGCTAAAAACCCAGACCTTTAATGTTGTTTTAATGGACTTGGCTTATTGTGTGTCTCACTGATTGTAGAATGAGGTCCTGTTGGGGTCAGATTGAAACCTCGATTGTCAGCACAGCCGGTTAAGATTGGAAGGCAAGCTGTGTGTAGGGAATTTATACCAGGGCTCTTATCTTGGGTGATTGTTAACAAGTGATTCAATCTCCCTAGCACAGGAAACCCTTTTCTAAATTCAGGAAGAAAGAAAAATCTCACTTAAGCAGGGGTGGCTGGCCCTCTACCACACCCTGTGAAGTGGACAGATGGTCTCAAGAGAATAAATGGGCCTCAGCAAACCTCCACTGGGATTTGACCAGCATTTGACCTGCCACCCTCAGCAGCATAAAGTTAACATTAGCATTCTTGCCCAGGTTTTGGGTTTGAAAAAATTTGGGGTAACACAGGTACCTTCCTAGCCACAGACTCTTTGGAAAAGCTCAAAAAACTGTTAGTGGGAAGAGACTCCAACGAGAGATGCTGCCAACCTATCTTACTTGGGACCAAGGCCACAGACTTGAACAGGCAAGGCACGGAAATATTTATTTACTACTTTGGTATGTAGTCCACACTGAGATTTTGGGAGGTGGGGAGAACTGATTCTAGGAATCTAGATTTGTATCTGTTGAGTCCTTATGGTGTGCACGACACAGTCCTAGATGCCTTCAAATGATGAGTGAATGTGGATGACTTGATGTTCATTTGTTTCATTAGTCCCAGCCTGGACTGGGTGGACATATGTGTTTGTCAGGAGGATACCCAGATTATATACGTAAGTCAATTATAGATTATTCATAGCACATTAGTGAAGGCTATTTTAAAGTGGCTCAGTCAATTAAAAAATGAGGAAACAATCGTAAAGGAGTATACTCTCCTAAATGGCTCTCTTTCTTGGCCCCTGCTTTCCTGACCCCAAGAGCTCATTAAGCAAAGCCACGCGTGACTGGAGAGTGAGTAGACCATGCACATTGCAGCTGCCGACATAACGTCTGATTCTTCTCTGATTTAAGACCCAAAATGTTTATACGTGACAGCTGAGGTGGGATTTATACTTGCTGCTCTAAACCCACGACACTCAAGTTAGGGCTTCAACATGGAGTCACATTCATTAGATTCCAATATGGAGTCATTCCTGCTGCAGATCAAGCTTTCTTGTGGTGTATCTTTTACTAAAAGTTGGAAAACCAACAAGCTGAACAAATATACAGAATTTCCTGTTTAGGTGGTTTGTTTAAAAAAAAAAACAGTTATACCCTTTTTGGCATATTGCTAACATCATTCACTTTTGTTCACTGAAAAATTCAGAAGGCCTGGGCTATATATAGCATGTAGTTGTGTATTCAGACCTTCATTCAGTTATCAGTACTTCCTCGAATCTATTAACTACATAATGAAGCAGAGAAAGAAAGACCGTTTTGTGGCTGCATTTTCCTGTAAGTTTGGCATTTTTATGAAGGATACTTTTAACCCAAGCAAAGGGATAATTACAGAATTAACCACTGGCAGAGATTTCTCAAGAGAGACTTGGGAAGGAATATTATAACCTGAGAGTGTATGTGATTAACTGAGTAGTGTTTACACACATTTTAGAATGCAGAGTTTTAACGCTGTTTTTGTTAGAATTCAGGGTGGAGCTGTTTGTGCCTGTGGGGGAACAAAGCCATTTGATAAACCTTTTGTATTCTGGCTGCCCTCGGGAGGAGTCCCCGTGTCAGCCTGGGAAGGTCACCTTGTAGGTGTTTCAAAACTGTTTGCTTGCTGCTGCTGAATATACCCTCAATTCCTTGTGCGCGGAAGGATCAGGAAAGAGTCGCTAGATATTATGGGTTGTAGCCCCTTGAGGCAGGGCAATGCATGCATGGTCCCCAGGCTGGCCCAATTGCACACAAGGCCAGTAGAGAAAAGCTCTCCACATACACACACACAGACACACAGACACACACACACACTCATCCCTAGGAGACACACACACAGACACACACACCCAGGAGTGTTCCTTAAGTTCGCATTTAGGGAAGGCCTGAAAATGAATCAGCTTCCCTGCTCCCTCTTCCCAGGGGAATTTGTGCAATATACTTAATTGAGTACAAAATAATAAAGCCAGTTGCAGTGGGTTTTGACCGCCTGCAATGTGGGAGACGTGGGTTCGATCCCTGGGTTGGGAAGACCCCCTGGAGAAGGAAATGGCAATTCACTCTAATATTCTTACCTGGAAAATCCCATGAACAGAGAAGCCTGGCAGGCTACAGTCTATGGTGGGTCACAAAGAGTTGGACACAACTGAGTGACTAACACACACACACACACACACACACACACACACTGTCCAGTTCAGAGACTTAGCTGGGCTCTCAGAGTTGGACACGACTGAGTGACTAACACACACACACACACCACACACACACACTCTCCAGTTCAGAGACTTAGCTGGGCTCTCACCACACACACACACACACACACACTCTCTCTCTCTCTCCAGTTCAGAGACTTAGCTGGGATCTCACCACACACACACACACACGCACACACACACACACACACACACACACGCACACACTTCATTTCCAGTTCAGAGACTTAGCTGGGCTCTCACCACACACACACACACACACAGACACAGACACAGACTCACACTCTCCAGTTCCAGTTCAGAGACTTAGCTGGGCTCTCACCCCTCCCCCCCCCACACACACTCTCCAGTTCCAGTTCAGAGACTTAGCTGGGCTCTCACCACACACACACACACACACACACACACACACAGACACACACTCACACTCTCCAGTTCCAGTTCAGAGACTTAGCTGGGCTCTCACCACACACACACACACACGCACACACACACACACACACACACACCACACACTTCATTTCCAGTTCAGAGACTTAGCTGGGCTCTCACCACACACACACACACACACACACACACACACACACACTCTCCAGTTCCAGTTCAGAGACTTAGCTGGGCTCTCACCACACACACACACACACACACGCACTCTCTCTCTCTCCCTCTCTCCCTCTCTCCCTCTCCTTCCCTCTCTCCCCTCTCTCCCTCTCTCCCTCTCTCCCTCTCTCCCTCTCTCCCTCTCTCCCTCTCTCCCTCTCTCCCCTCTCTCCCTCTCTCCCTCTCTCCCACTCTCTCCCTCTCTCCCTCTCTCCCTCTCTCCCTCTCTCCCTCTCCCCCCAGTTCAGAGACTTAGCTGGGCTCTCAATGAAATAGTCCCACTGCTCCTGTTGGCTTTTCCAGGTTTGGAAAAGGAAGGATCTGTCTGCAAGCCCAGTGCAGAGGTTACTTAGAAACACCAAATAGTAGAATTTGTTTCTTAAGCTGAACATGTTAGACAAATTTGTCATACGAACTTTTAAATAATTATTTCACCTATCTGTATTTTAAGAACATTTCTTGACATCAGTAATATAAATCTACATAATCATGTTTTAACGACTGTCAAAAATTTCACTGTGGGTGGACTATAGGTAATCATCCTTTATTGTTTGATACCTTGAGAAGCTATAATTTTGTGGCATTCTGAACACAAGCTCTCCCAGACAGTAGCTACTGGCCATCTGTGGCTATTTATATTTGCATTTGAACTAATTAAAAAATTAAAATTAATTAAAAAATCAGCTCCTAAACTGCACTTGCCACAGTTTAGGTGCTCAATAGCCACACGTGTCTAGTAGTTGGCAAGTAGGACAGCACAGAGAGCAAGTTTCCATCACTGCAGAAAGTTCTTTTGGACAGTGCAGGTATAAACATGGATTTGAATGAACATCTTTGAGCAGACACTTTCAAACTTGCTAGATTGTCCCTCTAGGATAAATTTGTAGCATTGGAATTGCTTGCTTCAACATTAGATACGTATTTAGCATTGAAAGTTCCCCTTAAACCTGCTGTTAAATTGCGCTGCAGAATGTTATTACCATTTGCTGTTTCATCACCGGAATGTGTGAGTGTTCCTCCCCCCACCCCGCATACCAGCACTGGCAATTAATATTTTTTAACCTTTGCAATCTGATAGGTGATCAATGGCATATCACTCTTCTAATTTGCATTCCTTTCATCAGTCTTGAAGTGGAACAGGTTTGCATGTGTGATTAGCCATTTGTATTTCTTCTTTTGAGGATTTGAGTGAACCTTCTTACAGACTTATTTCCTGGTTTGTAATCCTCGCACTAACGGTCTCCAGCCCTAAGATTCTGTTTCGATAAGTCTGGGGTGGGGCCAGGCATCTGTATTTTTAAAAACAACCCAAGGTGATTTTGATGTGCACAGTGCACAGAAACACAGATCTAGGCCACTTGCCTACTCAAGGCAGAAATGTCCCCTGTACCACCCCTGACAAATGGTGACTAGCTTCTCCTTAGCCGCTCTCTGCCTATGAGAGGGCTGGGTAAGACTGTTGTGCTGAAATGTGTTCTCTGTAAGTTCCACTGCTAGGCTAGGCCCAGCTTTGCCATTTGGAGCCACACAGAATATGTTTGCTTCCTCTTTCACATGACAACCCTTCAAATATTTGGAGACTGCCACCATGGCTTTTTAAAATTCTCTCTTCCCAAAGCCAAACAGCCTTCATTTTGTTCCTTCTTGACATGATTTGGTTTCAAGATGCTTTACCATCACATTCATCTTGTTTGGGCTCCTTTCCAAGGTTTCAGTGACCTCCTTAAAATAGGGAAGGCAGAGCCCAGGTTCAGGAGTCAGACCTAGGCTTGAATCTGCCCTCTGTCACCAGCTTGCATTGTGAACTGAGGCAAGTAACCAGATCTTGTTGTCCTCATCTGTGAAATGGTTGTAGATAGTTGTCCCAACCTTGTGGAGGTCTCCTGGGGTCAAAGAAGGTAATGTTTGGAAAGTGTCTGATGTATAAGTGATTCATAAAGGTTAAAGAGAAATCTAGTAACAAAAAACTGTATTCTGGAAGGGTCTACTACAGATTACAGTAAAGAAGGGAGCAGTATTTCATACCCATTTTGGATATGAGCCAAGAAGGGGGCGGCAGATACACTGGAAACAATATGGAGGATGGGACCTGGTGCTGGGTGCCTGGAGGCCAGGTAACTAGTTAAAATGTAGCTCTGTGGCTCTGAAGAGGGACAACAAAGGCATAACTGAGGCAGTGACAATGGAGATAAGGCAGAAGAGGAGTGATAAAATCAACAGGATTTACTGATGTCTTGAAGAGGGCTAGCAGAGGGGAAAGGAAGAAGTGGGAGGAAGAGAAAGAGGGGAGAGGTGGAGTTAAGATGGCTGAGGTTTGTCCACCCGGGTGACCTGGAGGGTCAGCGTGTTCCGAGGGGGGAAAGGAGAGAGGGTGTAGTGTTGTGTTTTGGCAAAAGAGTGGGGTTGTTGAGGGCCCAGAAGAGTGTCCCAGATGGGATCAGGAAGGGGAGGAAGAGCCAGGGTTGAGTAGCTGGTGGGTGAGATTGTAGGAGAGATCAGCTGATTGAAGAAGTTTGCATCTTTCGGGGTGATTAGGAAAGTGGGAGGCTGGGCAGCGAGTAGCGGACTCTCTAGACTTCATGGGAAGTTAGGTCATCCCCTGGGCAGCCTCCTCTCCAAGGGCTCAGCCTGACTAGCCTCCTTCCCCCGGAGAGGCTGGAGAGCACGTTTCCTGCCCTGGAGGGACTCTCAGGCCCGGAAGGGAGATGAGATGTATGCAAATGACTGAAATAGAGAAGATGGTGGTACGGCTTCTCTCTTCAGCTAGTTACATCATTTCTGCCCAGGGCCCTGTGATGATCTTTTTTGTGATCCTTAAGGGTTTTTCAAGAGTTGGGTCCTTTCTGGGCTCAACAGTGTTCAGTGAGCCTCTGCTAATTAAGTGTTCTTCTTTTCATTGCCCACATTTACTGAACTACAGAGGCCTTTTTTTAAAAAAAAAAATAAGAATGGAGAGAGTAAAATGGCAGTTGTCTGACGCTGAGAAATCTGTATACAGTTTACCTGTGTCACTCATCTTGCCATTCCTTGATTTGACCTCTGTGAGCTGCCAGAGTCCTTGCTATCTTCCTAGACCCCCAGCGCTCCACCCTGGGAGCCCCCCTTGCTTGTTTGTTGGAATTCCATTCAGAGGTGTCTTTACCTCTCTGCTTTTGCTTTCTTCTGACACATAAAATCATAAGTAAGTATGTTGAAAAGTTATTAGTTTTTTTTTTTTGTCGTTTTCTTTTTTCTTTCTGAAACACGGAAGGGAAGGCCAGAAACCACAGGCAGGAGAAAGCGCAAGAGCGGTTTCCCCTTTTCTGTAAATCCTAACGGTCATTTGATGATACATCTCTGTTTGGGATTTAGATCTCTTGGTTTCCTTCAGCTTTTGTCAGACTGCAGCGGGGTTCATAGTAACGTTGGCCTGTCGCTTATATCAGCTCAGAGCCAGATGCCTTTCCAGCTCTTGCAGGGCCGCACCCTGCAGGCTCCCAGAGCAGTAACTGGGGCAAAGGGACAGTTGCATTCAGCTCCGTTGCCTGTGACGCGTGTTTAGTAGGGCAGAGTAGGCTCTGAAAGCTCACGGCCCAGGTTCAAAGTCCAGCTCAGCGGATTATTAGCTGAGTGACCTTGGGCCAGTTTTTTAACCTTCTGGGCCTTGATAACCCTCTTGTGGATTTTTTGAAAGGCTTCAGCGAGTTGCATGTGAAGCACTGGGGACCAGGGCTTGGCACATGGAGGGCACTGAATGACTGTTGGCCTGCATTGTTTTTCCTGGGCTTGATGGTATGCAAGAGGTCTTTTGTGTATGTGTGACAAGTCAACAGACAACAGTAACTGTGTAGAGGGGAAGCAGGTACCCTTGCCTTTAAAAAAAAATTATATATTCATTTGTTTTTGGCTATGCTGGGTCTTTATTGCTTCGTGCGCTTTTCTCTAGTTGCAGTGAATGGCGGCTACTCTCTGGTTGTGGTGCTCGGGCTTCTCATTGTGGTGGCTTCTCTTGTGGAGCATGAGCTCCAGATACACAGGCTTCAGTAGTTGTGGCACTTGGGCTTAGTTGCTCCATGGCATGTGGGATCTTCCCAGACAAGGGATCAAACCCCCGTCTCCTGCATTGGCAGGTGGATTCCGACTGAGCCACCAGGGAACCCTGTTGTTCAGTTGCTCAGTCGTATCTGACTCTTTGCGACCCCGTGAACTGCAGTACACCAGGCATCCCTGTCCATCACCAACTCCCAGAGCTTACTCAAACGCATGTCCATTGAGTCGGTGATGACATCCAACCATCTTATCCTCTGTTGCCCCCTTCTCCAGCTTTCACTCTTTCCCAGCATCAGGGTCTTTTCCATGAGTCTTTTTCCATCAGGGTCTTTTTCCATGAGTCATCAGGGTCTTTTTCCTTCACATTAGGTGGTCAAAGTATTGGAACTTTAACTTCAGCATCAGTCCTCCCAATGAATATTCAGGGTTGATTTCCTTTAGGATTGACTGATTTGATTTCTTTGCAGTCCAAGGGACTCTCAAAAATCTTCTCCAGCACCACAGTTTGAAAGCATCAATTCTTTGGTGCTCAGCCTTCTTTATCATCCAACTCTCACATCCATACATGACTACTGGAAAAACCATTGCTTTGACTATACAGACTTTTCTCAGCAAGATGATGTTTCTGTGTTTTAATATGTTGTCTAGGTTTGTCATAGCTTGAAGGTTAGGAATCCCTACTCTTGCTTTTTTATTTCCTTGCTCCAGATAATGCCCCAGAGGGTGAGCTACATACATGGCTGAGCCTCTTGGCAGAATAAGCTGGCTGCCCATGGGATCCTGGGGAACCGCCATTCTCAGGTGAACTGGGTCATATCAGAGAGCCCAGTGGATGTGAGGTAGGACTCTGGGTTTTTGGCAATTCTTGCTTTCAGACTAGCCAGATGAATGAGTGGGAGGGCTAGTCTTCTAGTGGGGAGGAACATCCCATCCCATGTCCGGGGAAGGTTCTCTGGTCTGGGGAACTTATGACTGGCTCTTTATCACGCTTCCTGCAAAAGCGTGGCTAGAAGAGCCTTGGGCTCTATATGGAAGACTAGAACTTCAACATCCCGTCCTTTCCCTCTCAAAACTTTATTAATCTTCATTTCATGCATTCATCCTTACTTCAAAAATAATCAAATGAATATTGACGTTCAAATGCCTTTTTAAAGATATATTGTGGAAACGTAGTTTTAGTGGGGACGTTTCAAGCTTAAAGGTCTCCTAAGAAATTAATGTCCTTTTCTACCCAGTTATCTTGGTTTTGCAGTAGCAGGGTAAGTTCTATTAGGAATGGTGTGGACAGGTTTCCAGTGTTGTCGATACGGTAGAAAATATGCCAGTTGTTCCAGGGACGTGAGGTTTACCTATTGTATATGCAGAGCCTCGCACAATCACGCCAAAATCTGCTATTAATGATTTCCTGCCATTCTTTGCCACCTTATTTTTATTGCCCATCGAGTTTATTGTTGAGAGGAAGTTATGTTTTGGCCTTTCTCAACAGCTTATGTCAGATTGTGTTATGTTTCAAGCTGCAGAGAAATGTTTGAAGGTATTCTGATACTTCAGCTTTTCCCTCATGTTGTTTTCCCTAGTGACTGAAAGATTGGACTGGGTGAGATTTAACTAAGAAGTCAAGTGTTCTTCTAAGCCTCTGAGACAGAACATCTTTATTTGAAGTGATTTGGTGAAGTGTGTCAGGAGGCTGGGGAATGCATTTGTATGAAATGATGGTTGGACAACGAAAAGACCTTGTATTTTTATAGCCCTGATCTTAGGAAGAGTTTAAAAAAACTGCAGCTATGTCTCTGACCTCCCTCGCATGTTCTTCCAGGTCACTATGAAATGCATACTGCATTGTCGTCACCTCTCTCCCATCAGAAGGGGACAGAGGCATGGTTTCAAGTGAGGCAGGCTGTAGGCCACCCATGTTTGCTAAATGACAGAACAGGTAATGAACTCCAGGTGTCTCAATTTCTTTGGCATAATCAGGTAAAGAATCACTAGCTCCAGGGCCAGATTCCACAATAGATTGGGTGGAGGAATCTCTTTTAGTGTGGTTTGGGTGATGATCTCCTCCTATTGGGAAACAGTGTTTATTTCTGAACAAGCTTAGGTCTCTTTAATGGGAAAGTAGAAGGTGAGGACAGAAGAAAAAAAAGAGGGGTGGTGTTGTTATTGAGCAATGCGGGCAAGATCAGTATAGATTTTTCCTTGCTGAAGTCAGCCAAAGGATTTTGAGAACTGTTTGCCATTGGCCGTTCTTCCTTTCTTTGCTATTTGAATAATGATATGGGGGAAAAAATATCTCCAGGACACTGGTTCAGCCTAGGTACATGGGATCATTTTCAGGGAACTGTTTTTTATGTTTTTTTTTTCAAGCAGGTTAGTGCTGTCCAAAAATAACAACATATATATTTCTCTCCATGCCTTTTATATGAGTGGTTTAGTTTTCCCACTTGTCAAACTGCCAGCTTTACGCCTTACAGGACCTGTTTTCAATGTTCATGGCATGAGTAGAAGAGTGTTGTTGGCAAAACCAGTTTCTTTTCATAGGTTAACAAGTTCTGGAGGCTTCAGTCCATTAAATGATTTCCTAGAGACCTGAAGGAGGGAATATCACCTTCTAAGTTGTCTAACTTCCCACCCAGAAAGAACTGAAATCCAGGAGGGCTCTCCATCAACTGTTGCAAACACTGAACCAAATAGTTACTGGAAAGCTTATAGGAGCCACAGCTCTCTTTTGCCAGTAGAGTGTTTAGCTCATGCTCTAGTGCTTGTGGCGCAAAGAAGGTACTCCCTGCTAACCTGACCCCGGGGGAGAATCACTCCTCCACTGCTGGTGATCCACGTGACTGCTTACAGAGGAGCTCTGCCTCTGTCTTCCCCTTCCAAACAAAATGAAACGGTCTGGCTGAATTCTCACTGGGGAAGTCAGAGGAGTTCTGCAGGGCTTTCTCACTACAGTTCTGTGATTGATGCCCAGCTCCCTCACCCTGCTGCCTCTGCGTGGAGCAGGAGCTACTCAGATGTCCACTGCCAGCCTGGCATCACCCCGGGTGCAGAGCCCTAAACAGGGGACATCGGAAAACTCATTGTATTCAAAGCTTGGGGGCTCAGCTTTAAGTCGTCTAGGCTATTGGTTCTGCCCTGTCAAATCCACTGCTGGTCCCTGGGTTTGATCTTCTTTCTTGTCCCCAGGGGTTGCTGTCCCTCTGTCCTGGGCTTGACCCTGTATCTAACCCTCTGTCTTGGTTTGCCAGCCAAGTGCCTAGTTCCTCTAGGAGGGTTCTCATCTTGTTGCTGATCCTGAGGAGGACTGCCCTACCCTCACCGTGACTGCACAATAGCTTGAGCTTAGCAGTGGGTCTGCTTAGAGAACTCAGAAGAGGCAGAGTACTTCCATGAGGAGTTCTAGCGGTGGCCCTGCTGAGATGTGCACTTGACGCATGGCCTGTTAAGTTTCCTCTGGTCACTAGAACACATCACCACAAACTTAGTGTCTAAAGCAGCACAGGTTTATTAAACTCAAAGTTCTGGAGGTTGGAAGTCTGAAACGGGTTTCACTGGGCTAACACCAAGGTATCTGTAAGTTCTCAGTCCCTCCCAGAGGCTCTAGGGGGGAAGCGCTTATGGTGCCTTTTCCAGTTTCTGGAGGCTGCCTGCATTCCTTGGCTCATGGCCCCTTCCTCTATCTTCATGCCAGCAATGTCTGGTCAGGTCTTTCTCACATCGTGTCATACTGATACTGCTTCTGTCATCATGTCTCTTTCACTGATTCTCACTCTCCTGCTTTCCTCCCTCCCTCACTTAGAAAGACTCATGATTACATTGGTCCCACCAGGATAACTAGTGAGGGTAATCTCCCCATCGCAGAATCCTTAATTTAATCACATCTGCAGAATCCCTTTGCCATGTAGTATAACATAGTCACAAGTTCCAGTAAATAAGAAGGGGGCATCTGCCTAGTGCTCAGGCATTGCTGGAATTTGAGGAATGGTGATCTTATGGTAGACGAGGAACACCATAGAGTCTGGAGGAGGGTCTGATAGACTGGCACACTGTGAACCAGGTGCAGAAACCTTCACAGTTAGAATGAGAAAGCACAATCCCTTTTGAGAATTTTGGCCGGAAGAAAGCAATATAGGTTTGCAGTCTGCAATTTCAGTTTGGATGTTTTCTTAAATTCTTCATAATTAAAAAAAAAAATTTTTCCCACACAAAAGCGTCTCAGTCTGGAGTTCTTGTAAGTGGGCACTGCTTTCAGACTTGAGGTGTTTCAAGATACAAGCTGGCCAGACACTTAGCAGGCACTTGGCCAGTTCAGGCCTATGGAATTTTCCACCCTCAGCTAAAGAGTGAAGAGGTAAGGGTGCGTGCGTGCGTGCGTGCGTGCGTGTGTGTGTGTGTGTGTGTGTGTGTGTGTATTTAAGAGAGAAAAGGATGGTTTCACATCACAGCAAATAACTGTTTCACTGACAAGCCCAAGACACCTGTCATTTGTCCTGTGGAGAGGCACTTCACCCATCCTGATGGTCAAGTTAGACTGGCCATGGCCCTCCTGCATATTCAAGGTAATTGATGGACTCTTTCCCAGAAATGGGTTTCTAAAACACATGATTAGAGAAGCAGAGAGAAGGACTGGAAAATCTCTCTGATTTCTTCTGGCTTCATGATGGTTTCAGTTGAGAGAGAAATTGAAACTTCCGTTCTCATTCACCAAGTCCAGTCACTGCCATCTTAGACACACCACAAAAGCTTCCTGACTGATCACATTTTCACCAGCCCTCCAAACACTGGCTATGACAATATCCATGATGAGCTGATGGCAGAGAGCCCGACTGCCCTGAAGAAGCACTCTATCATCGATGTGGATTGCATTTTCTATTTTTACATCAGTTCTAATTGGTCACGGCTATATTTCTCTGAGGGCTGGCCTATCTTTTTCCAGGCCCTTGAATAACTGGTTGAAATGTACTAAAAAAAAATTATGTAAATCTTGGAGTTGGGAAGCCCCCAGATTTTGATTAAAAATCTTACAGACAAAATATACGTTAACCATCGTCCTTTTCTCTTGTTCCATTTTTCCTTTCCTTTATGCTTAATAGGAAAATTGTTCCAATTCTCCTTATAAGCCATCTCCATGAAAAAATTCAGATGTTTTCAGTGGAATTATCATAAAAATTTTTTCCTAATGTATTTATATACTGCTTATCTCTAGAATGTGAAAGGGTATTAACTGTAATCCTATTTAAATCTTCTTTAGAAATGGATGTTCATTTTCATGTTACAGGCTCTTGCCCTTCAACCTGGCTTATTTTATTGCAGTCAATTTCACATTATTTTACTGACTTCTTTCTAGTTTGGGTTTTTTTTTCTTTTTTTACTGACCCTCATCTGAATTTCATGGCTTATGGGCAGTAGGCATTAGATCAATGAGCTTTGTGATGGAGTTGATGCCTCAGGACTCTGGAACATCTGGGAGTGTGGTATATACCAGAAGCAACTACAGAGCAAATGTGTTGTTTGTGAGTGAGTGAAAGAAGAGAGAGAGAGGAGAGAGATTGAGGGAGAGAGAGAGAGGCAAGCTGAGCTGTGAGAGATGGCAAGCTGCCTGAGCTGAAGGAAAAGATAGATACTTTGCTTTGGGTCATGCTAAAATCCCAAGGGAAATGCTTCTAGAACTGTTGCTTGAATTGAAGAGAAGCAGAGAATCTATTTCCACTGATTTCTTTTTAATGGATTAAATCTACTTAGAGCAAAGTTGGGGGGTGGGTGGGGGAAGGGAGACAAAGACTTAAATCTGAAGAAACTAAAGGATAAAAATAAGTTAAGATGGAAGGAAGGGATTTTTTTCCCCCTCATTATAGTAGACCAGGAGTCCAGAGATTAAAATATTAATAATATTTAATGAGAGTAGCCAGTATATCTTTAGATTCAGACAGGAAGAAATCCACCCCTGTAGAAACTGTACTAGGCAAATAGGACAGTTGTGGGTGGGACCAGAGCGGGGGTAAGTAGACATTCAGGAGATGATAGCAGTGTACCCTGTCAACTCGCATAATTCAAGACCCTGAATTACTTAGTGAAAGAGTGTGCAGGACACTTGTGTGCAGTTCTGTTGTATATGGTCGTTGGGACCCAGTTCTCCAACTCGAGGGTTCAAGACTTGAAACCTGCTGAGGCCAGATTTCTTTTTGGGAGTCGAGGGTTGGCTGGCCCTCACTTTTCTACATCTTCCTGTAGAAGAAGGGCCACAGTTCACACCAATCCAGACCCGTATTTCTCAAGGCAGCAAACTCTGCTAGACAGGAATGTCATGGAGGCTGCCACCGAAGCCTTGAGACTTGCTCTGAGCTCAGCGCCCACTGGAGCTGGATTCCTTTGGCTGACTTCATGCTCTCCCTATCAGATTTCCTTTCTTTCTCTTTCTACCTTCAACTGTCCCCTGACTGTTCCCCCCCATTCTGATTTCCTCAGTTGCTGCTCCGAGCGGCGCTCACTCTCTGTACTGTGATCTCCAGAAAAAGCTTCTGTAGATCTGGCTCTGGCTCCAGTCGCACCACAACTTTCCCATCTCCAGCCCCGTGCTCTGGAAACTTCCTTCCACTGTGGGCACTTTCTTACTCTCCCCTTTTCATCTTTTTCTCACCTCTTCCTTCCCTCTCCTCCATGTTTGGCCATAAAGTGTTCTCCATGGGACAAGGCCATTGCTGTGTTTATTTTTGTTAACCTTTTCTTTAGCCAAGGATGGAAAATTCCAAAGGCCTGAGCTAGTGATGGCTGGGTTTCTTTTCTGGAAATTCAATGGCCTGGATGCTAAGGGAATGTCGTGGAGCTACACATCTGGCAAGGTTGTCCCTTGAAATGTCCTGGCTTTGGATTTAGTTCCAACTAAAAGAAGCAGAGGTTCTGTCTGCAGAATTATCGAATAAGAATGAAGAGTTTAAGAAATGATATAATTACAACTCCAGAGCCCAGTTTACGTCACTTTGTGTTTTTTTTTTTTTTTTTTTTGCTGCATTTCACTGGGAAAGAGTGGACTTTGGCTTACTAAGCGTTTCAAAAGTGAAATCTTCCACATGAGACACAAATGAAGTTTCTGCACTTCATTTTAATGGAGGAGTTTGCTTTCTTGGGGTGATGAGTTGGCAGAGGCCATACACATTTCATAGCAACAGGGGTTATTGCAGAGTGTCTCCCGGGGGGCACCAGAGTCCTCCCAGTTGACACCGGGTGGAATGGAGCAGGGCTGCCCAACTGTGACGGTTCTTGTCCCTCCCCCGGAGAAATCCCTTAGGCAGGATCTTGTCTCCATGTCCCTAGGAGTATGACATACCAGAGTGGATCATTTTGGCAACAAGCAAAGCAGTTACCGTCTTGGAATAGCTAGAAACTGACCTCCCATTCTGCTACCTCTCAGGAAGGATGAGGGAAAATGACAAAATCCCCAAACTCAATTCTACCTGCATTGGCTCCACATTACTGGAAATGAGCACCCAGATTTCTTAGCAGGCCTTCCTGTTCCTTCCTGTCCACCAGGAAGGCCCATCTCACTTTTGGATTCTCTTCTCCCATCGTATCCCTTCCTGTTGCCTGTACTCCAGCTGCACTGGACCATTAGTGGTCTGCCGGAGACCTGCTCCGGCTGGTCAGGGTTCCCTTAGGATGGATGGTGTCGGCGATACGAATAAGCACAGCGAGTCTTAGCGTTTTCCAAGTGTCTTCTGCTTTATTGTTTTCTCAATCAGCTTTTATATTTTTAGTGGTATATAGAAACAAATGTGAAGCATAGAATCATACCAATTCAGCTTAAGGGACATACCAACGTAGCTTAAGGCACATACCAACTAAGCTTAGTGGGTACATCTTAATGGGCCTATCAAGTTAGCTCAGTGGGCTAGCAGCTTCGACCCTCATCGAAGCCGTTTGCATATCTTTAGTTACAAAAAGCCTTATTTTGATTACATCATCTTCTGGCCTGGCGGCCTGCTAACACCTTGTGACTCTCTATTGAAAAAGGTTGATCAGTTAGAATACTTTTGTATCGAGCACATCAGGGAAGAATTCCTCAACAGGAAGTTTTAAGGTAAAACCTGTTTTTTGGTAATTTACTCTATGCCTTGAGCTTAACAGAAAAGAATGTGGTTCCATAAAGTCAAAGAACAGCAAGCTGAAATTCAGCTCTAAGTAAGAATCATAAGTTAGATCAACAATTGTCTTATTATTTTGCATTGAAGCTAAACTTCTATTGATATAAATCCCTAACTATTATGCTTTCATTATATAGGCTAAATACGTTAAGAGTAAAAAGCATAGTGAGTAAATATAGATTAAGTAACAGTTTCACAAAGCAATATTTTCTGTATTTCCTAACAAGCCTTTTTTCCTGCGAAGGGTTTTGTGCCCATAGGGGCTTTCTGTGCGGAGGCTCTCAATGCTGATTTATTACTAGGGAGCAGTTATGCACATTAGCTCCAAAGGCACAGGTACATTTATTAAACAAACCAATATGTTTAGCAAAAGGAATTTAGATCAGCATACTTTTATATCCTAGATAACTTTATTTAGGGTGCTACCGTTCAGGGGCCGTGTTGATTTGAGGTTTCAGAATGATCTGTTTTAGAAGGGAATCATGCCGGAGTCCTACCCCAGCTGGTCAGGGTTCCCTTAGGATGGACGGCGTCGGCGATACGAATGAGAAGACACAGCGAGTCGTGATGTTTCCAAATGTCTTCCGACTTTATTGTTTCTAAGACAGTTTTTATATTTTTTGTGGTACATAGAAACAAATGTAAAGTATAGAATCATACCAATTCAGCTTAGAGGGCATACCAATTTAGCTTAATGGGCATATGAATTCAGCTTAATGGGCCTATCAATCCAGCTTAATAGGCCAGCAGTTTTTGACCTTCATTGAAACTGTTTGCCTGTTTTTAGTTACAAAAAGCCTCATTTTGTTTACATCATCTTCCGGCCTGGGGGCCTGCTAACATCTTGTGACTCTCCTATTGATAAGGGTTGATCAGTCAGAACACTTTTGTATCAGGCACAGCAGGAAAGAATTTATCAATAGAAAGTTTCAAGGTAAAACCTGTTTTCGGTAATTTACTCTCCGCCTTGAGCTTAACAGAAAAGAATGTGGTCCCATAAGGTCAGCAAGCTGAAGGTCACCTCTAAGCAAGAATCATCAGTTAATTCAACAATTGTCTTATTATTTGTATTAAAGCTAAACTTCTATTTATATAAATTTTTAACTATTATGCTCTCATTATATAGGCTAAATACGTTAAGAGTAAAAACATAGTGAGTAAATATAGACTAAGTAACAGTTTCATAAAGCAATATTTCTTATATTTCCTAACAAGCCTTTTTTCCTGCGAAGGGTTTTGTGCCCATAGGGGCTTTCTGTGCGGAGGCTCTCAATGCGGTTTTATTACTAGGGAGCAGTTATGCACATTAGCTCCAAAGGCACAGGTACATTTATTAAACAAACTAATATGTTAGCAAAAGGAATTTAGATCAGCATACTCTATATCTCAGATGATCTTATTTAGGGTGCTACTGTTCAGGGGCCTTGTTGATTTGAGATTTCAGATTGATCTATTTTAGAAGGGAATCAGGAAAGGCCTTTTTTCTAAATCACAGAAAATAAGAAGAGGTTTATTGTAGCAAACATGAGAAAGACAGATGTCATCTTTAAGGTGAGCGCTGGGGCAGCCTTCTGAGAATTCCTGAGGGCTGAGAAGCCGTGCTCAATCAGCCCTCTACCTCATAACTCTGTCATGGGTGGGATCTCGTGAGCTGGCTCCCGGCAGAATCAGGAAAGGCCTTTTGCCTAAATCACAGAAAATAAGAAGAGGTTTATCATAGCAAGCGTCAGAAAGAGAGATCTCATTTTTAAGGTGAGTGCTGAGGCAGCCTCTCGAGAATCCCTGAGGCCTGAGTTGCTCTGCTCGTCAGTCCTTCTCCTCATGACTCTGTCATGAGTGGGGATCTTGTGAGCTGGCTCCCGGCAGTGGTCCAGTAACTACTGCTCCCCCAAAACACTAAACCTTCTCCTCTCCATGCTTTCGCACATGCTGATTCCTCTTCCTAGAAGGCCCTTCCAGTTCCTTCCCTGCTAAAGGGAATCTTATCTGTCTTGCAGGGTTTAGGTCAAATGGCCATCCTTCACTGCCCACCTCCCCCACCAACTGTACACATTCAGAACAAGTTGCCCAGAGCCTCTCGCTTCTTGTATTGGTTTCCTGAGACTGCCATAAAAAATTACCACCAACTTGGTGGCTTAAAAAACAATGAATTAATTCTCTTATAGTTCTGGAGGCCAGAGTCCAAAAGCAGTATCACTGGGCCACACTTCTTTGGAGAATTCAGGGCCGCTTCTGTTCCTTGTCTCTCCCAGCTCTGGTAGCTGCCAGCATTCCCTGTCTTGTGGCTGCATCACTCTAGTCTCTGCCTCTGTGGGTCATGTTGCCTGCTCTTTGGTAGTGGCAAATCTCCCTCTGCCTGTTTCTTTTTTCTTTTTGTTTTAACTTTTTATTTTATATTGGAGTATAGCTGATTTACAATCTTGTGATAGTGTCAGGTGAACAGTGAAGGGACTCAGCCATACATATACATGTAGCCATTCTCCCTCAAACTCCCCTCCTGTCCAAGCTGCCACATTAACACTGAGCAGAGTTCCCTGTGCTATACAGTAGGTCCTTGTTGGTTATCCATTTTAAATATAGCAGTGTGTACATGCCCATCCCAAACTAACCAACTATCCCTTCCCTCCACTCTAACCCCTGGCAACCATAAATTCATTCTCTAAGTCTGTGAGTCTGTATCTCTTCTGTAAAAAAGTTCATTTGTATCATTTCTTTTTAGATTCTGCATATAAGGGATGTCATACTATATTTCTTCTTCTCTGATTGACTTCACTCAGTATGATAATCTCTAAGTCCATCCTTGAGGCTGCAAATGGCATTATTTCATTCTTTCTCATTCCCTCTGCCTTTTTCTTGTAAGGATGTTTGTGATAGCATTTAGGGCCCACCTTGATAATCCAGAGTGATCTTGATCTCTTTATCTTGAGACCCTTATGAACTCAAACACATGTTAGAGACCCTTTTGCCATAAGGTATCATTTGGGAGTTCCAGCGATTATGATGGGGACATATCTGGGTGGGGGAAGAATTTTTCAGCCTGCCACTCCAGTTCTCCACTTTTAGAGAGGATTTATTTCATTCAGCCTCAGAACTATCTATGGTTGACAGCTTCTCTCGTCCATTAACATGTAAATGCCTAAGGAGCAGGCAGGAGAGTAGAAGGAGCTAATGCATAGTTGTCTGAGTGCCAGAAAGGCCCAGTGATTCCTCTGACCCTCTGTGTTACCTTGGACAGGCTATTAAACTGTGTGGAAATGCCTTATGCTCATTTGTAAAGTGGAAATAGTGTCAGACTCAGGGTGCCTTGCAGAGTTGTTTACAGTAGCAAAACAACAAAAAACAACACCCTTGCCCCAAGCTTCAACAGCCTGAATGTTCAAAAGTAAGGGATTGGCAAATGTATATCCACACACTAGAAAACCATGCAGTCAATAAAATGACATCTCTGTTTATTATTGACATGGGAAAAAGTTTAGAGTATAAATAGCATGCAAAGTATGATCCTATTTTTAAAAAATAATGCATACGTGATAATATATGGTTTTAGTTGCTTAACCACTCTGTGCCTCAGTTTTCTCATCTGTAAAATGGAGACGATGGTAGATATTTCTGACTTCACAGTGTTGTTGTAAGGATTGAGTAAAAGAATACAACGGAACAAATAATGCCTGGAACATAGGAAGCACTGAATAGTTCGTATTATTAGTATTGTTAGTATCATTATTAGTATTGTTAGTATTAGGATTGTTAGTATTATTATATTCAAAGAAACATTCTCAAAGGGAATGCCTGTGTTTATAATACATGTAGATATAGAGAATATTAACAGTATATATCTCTGAGTGCTGAGATTATGAGTAAATTTTTTTCTTGCTTTACATTTTCTGTTCTTAAAATGTATTATTTCTGTAATCGGAAACAGTGTTGATACGATTCAAGAAAAGCTCCATACTTACTTTTCAGGCTTGATATAGTTCAGTGACATGTATAAATGCATGTTTATTACATAGTATCTGTATAGTAATTAGCATGGTGCTGTTATTATTAAAATAGTTTCTCTTATAATCTTACAGCTGCTTGTCCGTTGCTTTCCACCTTTCACATTCTCTCTTTTGAATCAATAAAATTAGGATGGTCTAGAAATTGAGACTTGAATTCCCATTTGCTTTTCATTTCAATCTGCTTAAGTATTCCCCTAATTTTGATCATAGTGGGTTCTCTATAAAGTGAAGTTTCGCAGGGTTTATGTATACATACTCACACATATATGCCTGTAGATCTGCATGTATCTATTTAATGTTTCATGTTGTCTTCACAATTTTTGAGAGGCAGAAATGCCTACCCTGAATTTTCTGAAATGTAAATTAAAATTGCTCTCAACCTTCCTTGAGTGTGACCTCTGTCTTAGGTTTGTCGATACTGTAGTCATCATTTTGCTGCCATTAATATAATCAATCACTAGAGAGACTTAAATTTCAAGTAAAACTATTAACAGGTGATATGCATTGATACTGCAAGGATTTATGGTTGCCATTTTCCTGACTTTGAACAGGATTACAGATTACAATAGGCTGTATCTTTGTTCTGTTATTTAAAAATCATCTTAGATTTCTTGTGGATTTAAAACAAATGGATGGGAGAATTGGGGATGAATTAGGAGCTTTGAAATGGAAGGTCTTGCCTCTGACATTTCAGATGATTAGATGATGCTGCAGATCTTGGTAGGCAGGATCTCTTTTTCCCTCTGTCCTATGTGCCCCCCTTTTTTTCTATCAGTGTGCACATGCTTGAATTCATTTCTTTTTGGTTGCTTTTGTCCTCTGTCTTTTTCCCACCACATTTCATGCTCCATTTTATTTCTAGCACCCATTCTGATCATAATATAAAAGTGGCTTATAAAAATTGCTTTGTTGTATTTAAACTGAGCTTTGAGTATTTTCATAACTTAAAAGTAGCAGAGAGAGAGGCCTGAATAGGGTGAGCACAGAGGAATTTTAAAGCAGTGAAACGATTCTGTATGATACTCTAGTGGGAGATACATGTTGTTATGTATTTGTCCAAACCCGTAGAAGGTACACCACCAAGAGTGAACCCTAGTGTAAGCTATAGGCTGCGGGTGATTAACATGCATCAGTGATGGTTCATGGATTGTAACGAATGTACCACTCTGGTGGGGGATGTTGACAATGGGAGAGGTTGTGCTGTACGTGTGGGCAGGGGGTACATGGGAACTGAACTCTCTGTACTTTCAGTTTTGCTGTGAGCCTAAAATTGCTTGAAAAACTAGTCTATTAAAAAAAAAACCACACATGAAATATTTTATTTTTAAAAAAATAAACGTAATTCTTTTGTGCTTCTGTGGATCTTTTTTTCCCTTTTTTTTCTTTGCCTGTTAACGGTCCAAATTTCCTCCCCGCCCCCCATCCCTGGTAGTTTGGAAGGTTGCATTCCTACCTCTCTTGCCAACTTGTCTGGTAAAATTGTGAAGACTAACAAATGTGGATTGAATACTTTGAAGGCTTTGGATGAAAAGTGCTAGGTAAAAAGCAAAGCAATTTTATTGTTAGAATAGGGGAATAATGAGTCAGAAATTGTAAGGTCAACTCCTCACTGTACGACCTTGGAGGCAATGAGATGGGTATTGGAGAACCACGTGAAGAGGTACCTGTAATTAAATTCAAGCTTTGGTACAGCTGTGTTTGCTCAGTGCCGCCCATGTGCAAATCATATCGTTTAGCATATGTTAGGGGAATCTGATTTTTGAATATGTTTGATTGGAATTCTTTGGCAAAGCAGTCAAAACCCTTTTGTAATGCAAATGACCACCTGGAAATTTTTGTCTTTTGTAAAGTAGGATTTAATGCTTTGAAGTTGAGACAGTTGCTTTGCCATTTACAATCCGATTGTTTTGGTGCCTGGGAGTGAAGAATCGCTCTGGGAATTTGCATTAACTCCTTCAGGCCTGAGGAAGCCATTTAGTCAATTATTGTTCCTGGGAACTAAATAATACCCTTGTCACCTGAAAGATTTAAGATAGCCTTTGTAAGTGGCTCGTTAGTCTCTGAAAGAGCATGACTCATTCTTGCATTGTAATCTGAAAGAAATCCAAGTGTTAGAAGACTCTGGGAAATGGACTTAAGTTATACTTCTAAACATCGATACTAGAGGTTTTAAATATTAGGAAACCAATTACGATATGGGTGAAAAGTTGATGTTGGAGCCACTATAGTATTAGGATGTGGATGAAAGGGCAAGGGGTGGATTGGCAGTCCTTTCTAGAATATTCCTTGGGAAATTTTTGTTGGTGGCATTAAGAATCTTGTGCTCCAGTTGAATTCTGTATACCATGGATTGTCTTACTGTTTTGCCCATCTTGACCCCTGCATTTCTGACTGCCTCATGGTTACACATGACCCAATAACATTTCTTCTGCCAGCTTTACTGAGTGTTGCTTCCTCCATAGCAGTCTTTGGATCCATCTTCTGCAGTGAAAGGAAACTAAGGGTATTAGAACAAGTCTTGCGTTAGTGCTGGGAGATAGATTGCATTCCTATACCTCTTAAAACCAACCTTCTTGACAATATAAAATGGGGCTGTGGAGGGTGAGGTTGTCCAAGTCTGGGTCAGGCATTGCCTTTCATTGACCCCGGTAGATGCCACTTAATGGAAAAATATGATCAGGGTTCACCCTATGGAATCATTGCTTAATAGTGTAGATGACTCATTGGAACTAGTGTGTTAGAAAATCACTTCCAGATGTGTCACAGAAACTTTTCCAAAAGGGAGAAATAAACTCTGGAAAACTGAGTTAGTTTTCCTTTTGATTTTTATGATCTTAGCGCCAGAATCAAATCTTCCTGTATACAGTTAGTCAACATATATTTGGAGTTCTGAGAGTACGATTCTGTTCACTTACTGTGAGACTGGAATGCATGTAAGTGAGGGGCTGCCTTCGGCCCGCCTCCTTCTCCTGTATTAACTTCAGTCCTCTGATTTCCCATCTTCTCCCAATGATGAAGGGTCTGGAAACCTTGCCTAGGCCTTCCAGCATGAGCCTCATTCGTTGTCATTATTAGGAAATATCTGGAGCATTCCTATGTGAAGGCTCGTTGCTAGGTCCTGTAAAGGGTGGAAAAAATATGTAGTTGGAGAGCAGAAGTACAGGTGATACAGCAAAGTGATGAGAATGTGAGCTGTGGTATCAGCATCTGAGTTGAAATGCCACTCTCTGGTTGGACAATGTTGGGAAAGTTACTTAACTTTCTAAAGAAGTCTCAGTTTCTTGGTCTGTAAAATGGGACAGACAGTGATAATAATATCTACTTTGTGAGGTAAGCGTGAGACCTCAAAAACATAATTCATGGTAAATGCTTGGCGTCGGCTACATAAGCATTATGTATTAGCTATTAATAAATGCTTATTAGCATAAGCATTAGCTATTATTATTCATCTACTTTGCCCCCATGTGTAGTTTGGGTGTGTTCGTGAGTGAAAGAACATGAAACATGAGCTGTTGACTGATGCCCTCTAAGAAGCAATTCCAGTGTACAATTCTGTGAGTTGCTCTTTAAGCTGATCTCACTCCATCAGAGAATTCTCTGGCCGGTCCTATTCAGTGAATTTTGAGTTGGGCTGTATGAGAAGGGATAATGGGTTGTCATCTCCTCAGAGGCACACGATGACAGATCTTGTAGATCATGCAATAGTCAGAAGGAAAGTATTCATAAGTAGCCCAGCCTGGAGCCTTGCAAAAACCAAGCCCACTTCAACAAGGTGCCATTGGTAAATAAAATCTTAGGATTTCCAGCCTACTTATTTTTTCACTTTACCTGTCATCATACTGCATTCAAGCAGTTTTTGATTGTATATGTATTCTTCCCCCAGATCTTAAGCCAATATGTGTTTTTGTACTAGAATACAATCAAAACATAAATATTTTTATTCTACTTATTTGTCTGCTCTGGGTCTTAGTCGCAGCTTGCAAACCCTTAGTTACAGCAGGTAGAATCTAGTTCCCTGACCAGGGATCGACCCCACACATTTTTAAAACTTGAAAACTGCATCAGAAGAGGAAAAGATCATACCCATGACTGTTGGGTAGAAATGGATGTCTCGAGGACTTCCCTGGAGATCCAGTAGTTAAGAATGCAAGCTTCCACTGCAGGGGACACGGATTTGATCCCTGGTTGGGGAACTAAGGATCCCACATGTCGAGTGATGCTGCCAAAACATGTTGAAAAAATTGATGTCTTTACTTTTTCTGAAGAATTAAAAATGGTTAAGAATTTGTGAGACTGCCACTGAAACTACTGTAGTGGTTAAGAGTGTTCATGCCATAGTTAAACAGTCCTGGCTTTGACTCCTGAATGAATGGGTTTTCTATTGCTGCATAGCAAATGACCACAAACTCAGCAGCTTAAAATAACACACACTTATTTCAGTTTCTCTGGGTCAGAAGTGTGGGCAGGGCACAGCTAGAGTCTACTCAGGGTTTCACACGTGTGTTGGCAGGACTGTGTTCCTGTCTGGAAGCTCAGGGGCCTTTTCTAAGCTCCTTCAAGTTGGCACAGTTCAGTTACTTGTGGTTGTAGGACTGACTGGACCCATTTTCTTGCTGGCTGACAGCTTGGGGTGGCTGTCAGTTCCTAGAGGAGAGCCTCAGGTGTAGCCCTGTGGACCACTCATAACATTTCTGTCTGCTTCTTTAAGGCCAGTGGGTGAATTTCCCTCTCTAAGAAGGGCCTAGTTCCTCTCCTATGGTTCATCTGATTAGGCCAGGCCCACCCAAAACAATCTCCCTTTTGGTGACCTCAGAGTCAATTTATTAGTCACCTAATCAGGGGAATGATAGCTCATAATATTCACAGGTCTGGCTTATAATCAAGGGGAGGGAATTATACAGGGTGAGTAGGCTGGGGCTGAACATCTTAGGTGGCATCATGGAATTCTGCCTGCCATTCTTGTCCCACCTCCCTTAGTTTCAATTTTTCTCATTGATAAAATGTGAGTCATGGTAGTATTTTCTACCCCACAGGATTATTGTGAGAATAAAATGAGATAACACATGTAATGCATTTAGCACAGCACCTGGTACTTAGCTAGCTTTCAGTAAATGCTAGAATTGTGGTAGAGATGAGTTAGTTTTCTTCCTCTCCTCTTATGTTTTCTTTAACCCCCACCCATTCCATAACGTGATGACTTTGAAGGTAGAGCATGTGAGCACAGGCTAAAGGAATTGAGGGCTTTTTTTCCCCTAATGATTTAATTACCCAAAAAAGGGATTTCCTAAGAAGAAAGATGAAATTTCTCAGACAGTTGTTTTGGAATGTGTAGGTGGAGGGAGGCTTCCTACAGATATCCTTCCAATTTGGTTCTTTGCTAAATGAATGCGTGTACAGTACTTGATTCATGCCCTGGGGTGTGAGGTATATTTCCGTGTTAGGGGGAAAGTTTCAGATATTTGTCTTCTTATGAAATAATTGTTTGGTGGATCAGTGATTTATAATTGAGAATATCTTTGATAACAAATGCTTACTTTGTAGAGCAGGAAATAATTTACTGGATCTGCAGTCTTAGATATTCAACGATTTAGCCTCACAATTGTCCTGAAATTTAGACTTCATGTATTCACATTCCAGGGGATTTGAGTGTTTCCAGGATCCCAAGAAGAAAATGAATATGTGGTGCTTCTTCTGATTGATTGCCTGTAGAAACTCATTAAACTTCAGAAATGCTTGGAAAATAAATTCTCACGTGATGAAGAGTTGTTTAGAAGCCCCATTTTGCTGACAGGAGTAGGGAGGTGGGGAGGGAGGAGGAGGGAGAAAAGAAATGAAGGGCAGAGATACACAAAAGGCAAAATGCCTGCAATTTACAGAGGATGTCACTTGAAGAGTTTGATTCTTCAAGAAGGAACTGAGCTTGGGTGTCACTTTTCACAATGAGGAGTTAAACAGTCCATTACATTCAGTAGTAACAAATCTGTGTGTTTATATTCCATGTGAGAAGTTTTAGTGTATATAGTCAGGAACCATCCTGAGAAAGGGTAGCATGAAATGTCTGCCTGGTGGAACTGGCGGACCTTAAAAGTCTTACAGAATCCCATGTCCCCACCACCCTGTACATCCCCATTGGGCTCACCTACCACCCCCAGCATGAGTTCCCTTACTGGGACTCTCACTAGCACACCAGTGTCCTACAGCACTAGCTGCCTAGGGAGAAGCCAAGCTGGGGGAGGAGATGTGAGTTGTTAGCTCGTAGAGATGACCTCAGTTCTTGTTTCTTTTCCCGTAAAAAGGAAGTCTAAAAAGAAACATGAGGATTCCCATCTCCGTCTATACTTTACACTGTCTGGTCTGCCCTCTAAAAATTTTACCTGTGCTTTCTTCAAAAAATAAAGTTGATGAAGAACCTTTGTGTATCAGAGGACACTATCAGGAGAGGAAAAAAAATCAACCCACAGAATACCCGATAAAGGATTAATATGTAGACTATATGAAGAACTCCTACAACTCAATAACAAAAAAACAAACAACTTGATTTAATAAAAAATGGGCCAGGAATTTTAGTAGACATTTCTCCAAAGAAAATAAACAAATGGCCAATAAGCACATGTAAATCAAAACCATAGTGAGATACGTCTTCACACATATTAGGGTGGCTGTTGTCAAAGAAATGGAAAATAACAGATGTTGTAGAAGATAAGGAGAAATTGGAACCCTTGTGCAATGCTGATGGGACTGTAAAATGGTGCAGCCACTGTGGAAAATGGCTCAGCAGTTCCTCAGAAAGTTCAATATAGAATCACCGTGTTGCAGGAAGGGAGACCCCTTCCAGGGCCCGAAGCTGGGCTCTTGTCTAACACTAGGAAATGAATTATCTGAGGAGACACATGTGCTGACAAAGCAAGAGATTTTATTGGGAAAGGGCGCCTAGGTGGAGAGCAGTAGGGTAAGGGAACCGAGGAGAACTGCTCTGCCACATGGCTCAGTCTCAGGTTTTATAGTGATGGGATTAGTTTCTGGGTTGTCTTTAGCCAATCATTCTGACTCAGAGTCCTTCCTTGTGGTGCACGCCTTGTTCAGCCAAGATGGATGCCAGTGAGAAGGATTCTGGGAGGTGGTCAGACATGTGGTGTCTCCTTTTGACCTTTCCTGAACTCTTCTGGTTGGTGGTGGCTTATTACTTCCGTGTTCCTTACCAGGACCTCCTGTCATAAAACAACTCATGTAAATGGTTACTATGGTGCCTGGCCAGGGTGGGCAGTTTCAATCAGTGTGCTTCCCCTTACAACTACCCCCTGAGAGACTTCATACTCAAGAAACTTCTTGGGAATTGGGGCGGAGGTCTCTTTCTTCTTAACTTCTTCCTGCTGTGCATGGGCGTAGGCCTGCCTAGCAGAGCAGAAATCTCTCTCTCCCTGATCTAAGTCGAGGTATTCTTTGCCTTAAACCAGCATTCACCCTTGTAATAACAGCAGTTTAGCTTGAAACTGTTGGCTCCTCTCAGAGATGAAATAGACAGGGGCCAAACAGGAGACCTAACAGGATGGTCAGTCATCACTGGTCCTGAGAAACGGAAGGCAACATTTGGGGTGAGAGCTGCAGGGTGTGTGCCTATATCCTACAGAGGAGGCCCCAATGGAGAACACAGAACAGATCTGTACTCCAGAGCCCCACAGAGTCCTGCTGTTTTTTGTTTTGTTTTGTTTTGTTTTCCCTGCTAAGTTTTAATTCAGGGAACTGGGCAAGTATGACTGTGATAACTTCCTGTCAAAAGGGGGCATAGGACTGCCTCAGCTTGGAGAAGAGACACTGAATTGGAAGTATTCCTGAGTTCCAAGTCCTAGATCTGAGTCTTGTATGATTAAAATCTCAGCCCCTTGGTCTGCCATTTTGGCGTAACAGACCCAATTAGAAGTTGTTGAAGGAATGATAACTGGAATTTAATAGACAAAATAGATCTCATTTCTTTTTAGAAGAATAGGCCCCAAACCCAGTCTGGACCTGGCACTTCGGGGAGACTTGTAGCCAGGTAGCCAGTTGCCTCCTTTTATAAAAAGTAAGGTTGCAATTACTAGCTGCCAGCAGACATTGTTTTGAGAATGGTGGCATCCAAGCCTGACAACGACTTAGAAAACTCAAGTGTTTAGCTATACAATAATTTCTAGTCTGAAATTACACCCATAGAATCACCTAGTTATTTCCTTGGATGTCTGAACCATAGCTACTCTATTTTGACTTTTAATTGTAAATTTCTCCTTAATAGCCAAAGCAGATGTCACCATTAACAATGTCAAGGTATGAGAAGATGCAAGAATTGGAACTCATATAATCTCCTCCTGAAAAGATCTAACTACCTGAAGGCCTGTTCTGCCAGTTTTTTCCAGAGCACAGAGTACCTCATTTCTGATTTCCACCCTGAACTCCTTTCAGGGGTGTTGAAGATCAGCTGCTGCAGTGGCCATGATTTAATCTTTGTAGAAGTAGATGGCAAGTGTCAGTTTTTAGTTGGTAGAGCCCTTCTTGGTCATAAACTTGACCATGATTTTGAGGGGGTCATTTCATGACCATGTTATCCCATGGTGCTGAGAATGTGCATTCCCAGGTTTGGCAAAGGTTTTGTTGACAGGCCACTCAATGTGCTGTTACTGGACTAGGGCATAAAACAGTACCCAAAATTCTCTGGACCACCAGAGATTTTTGGTCCAGGAAAACATTTCCTCTTGTTGCTTCTTCCCATATCTAAAGTTACACTGTTACCATCATCGATCTCATATAGAACCATATATTATTTTACCAGAGGCCTCAGTTACACATGTGGCAGTGTAAGAAACAGCAATTTTGTAAAACAGTAAAAATACAAATAACATAGCCAGCAATATTAGTAAAGTCATAAGTAAGACTTAAGCTAAGAGATGTAGATGTAGCCCAGTATATCCCAGGTCATCTGACTTAGTCTACTCTGTACAAATCTTTATCCTCCAGGGAAATTTTACATTGGCATTGTCAATAAGACACATAGCCCAGTTTTCTAGTGTGACTAAACTGATTATCCTTAGTATGATTTAATTGTTTTCAACATAGAGAGAACTTTAAATTACCATAGCCTGGTGTTATCTATATAAATCTATCCCATAATTGTGGGAGATTTTTTTCCTTTGCTAAAACTTTGCTTGTTGCTCTGATTGAACTTGAGTAATACAAGAAAACTCAAATTTATGGCCAGAGTCAGAGCAGGCATTGTTAACTGGCCAGGTGAGGGGATCCCATCTAGTAATGTCAATAGTGACCTGAATATGACTATAATTTTGTTTTTAAGTAAATTTTCTCAGGGCCAAACAGTTAGAGCCTTGGAGTAGGGAAACTTACCAAGGTAACCCAGAAGTAGGCACAGGTAATTGGCCACAAACCCAACAACTGGATTGATTTTTAAAACTAGCATAGGATCAGGCCTATGATAGAAAAGCATTTGATTTATATGCAAAGGTCTAAGAAGTCAAGAAAACATTATAAATGATCATATGAATCAGGTCCAGCATCTTAGCAAGCTGTCTGCCTCTGATGTTGTCTTTTTCTCGTCCTGGTGTAGTGCAGTTTTTCCTGATAAAAAGGTCCTTCCATCCAGGTTGGAGACAGTCCCTTAAATTATGTCTTTTTCCAGTCCTGGTTGCAGCTCATGAGGCATCTTATCTTCATCCAAAGAGAGATTACTGAGATAAGCTTCAGAAATAAACTTAGGGTGTTCCTTAAGAATTCAATTAAATTTTACATTAATATTGCATAACAGCAAAGAATGATCCAGGAAATTAATCTTACTAGATGCAGACCTCCGTTAACAAACTGAGATTTAACATTTATTGAAACATTTTTTTTCTCCCTAAAGTTACCCTCATTTTTATAAAATATAACCAAATTAAGGCTAGTTTGTTTGCAAAATAGGTCTGCTGTCAGTAATTTTGGCCTGATGATTTATAGAACCATAATTGAGCATAGACTTTTTGTTTTGCTGAAACATTTATAGAGTCTCATACTGAACTTGTAGAATGAAACAGGGCTGGGAAACTCACACCAAAGGCTTATCACAGATTTTGCCTAACAAATCTAAGTGAATTCTTCCCTTTTCAAGGTGTAAAAAATTCCTTGAGATTTTTGTACCTATTAGTGAGATAACCTTCCTAAATCATCTGATAAAGTTACTGGAAACCTGAGTTTCCAATCTCTGGAGGAGTCAGATAGAGAGAAAATATAATTGTTTTGTTTATAACATAATTTTACCAAATTACTGTAATAATTAATTTGAGGGAAGGTTTTCCCTACTCCCGGAAAACACAAGATTCAAACCCATAATTTTTCAGATAGAAACCATAAAAGTTATAAGCATATTCGTTGGTTCATTCAGTCCTTTTGTTAACTTTTGTGAAGTCATCAGGTTTCCATTAGAATACCATGACACATTAGAATGTTAAGAAGTCTATATAATTTCTAGGATATCTATATTAGCAATATTTACCATATATTATAACATGAGAGGATTTATTACTCATTTGATAATTTTTTTCATGTAATTTAACCAACCAAATAAACACAGTTAGTTTAATATCTCTCTTTGGGATGTTTCAGGGGCCCTCTGAAGCACCCCAAAGTTAGCTAGAAGTCAAAGGAACTTCAACAGAATTGGATTTAGAAAGTTTTGTCAAAAAAATCAATTAAAAGGGTTTAGAACATTTGGTCAGATTTAGTCAGTGCTGATGGGTGTATCATTTAGCTTGGTGATATGTCAGAATGGGCATATATACATAGGCTCAAGGTCTAGTGAAAGCTGACTCCGCCATCTTGGACCTAGTTGGCTTTAACCAGTGTTGCTATGGCTGTGTCATTCCTAACAAAATCCATTTATCTAACTAACTATAATCCAGTTTTAGAAAATCCTGATCATGCATAACTCTTTAGTTTTTTTTTAATACCTTTTTTTTTTTACTGAAAACACACTTTCTACTTTCCTTTAGCAACCAAGAACTAACTTTTATATTAGCATTTTATAGATTGGTGAGCATAAAGACCAGTGATAATTTCTAAAACCTTTGCTTTCTTAGAACATTTTAGGATGGCACCAAACATTATTTATTTATAGTCCCAAATCTCTTTAATTTCTCTGTAAAATGAAATTAGTATTTAGTAGTAAATGTTTCAAAATCTTATTTTATTTGGAAATGACCTAGCTATTCAATAGACTTCCAACACTTAGGTTAGCACAACCCTTAGAAATTCAAGTTACCTCAGTCCGGAGAGACTATTTTAAACAGATATTCCTAAAGCATAATCATTCTTAATAGAGTTTATCTAAAAGCTTATATCTCATTTGCATTTGTGTAGAAGTTTCTTTACTCCAGGTAATTTGCTTGTTGACAAACTTGTAACAGATATAATAATATTTAATTTATATTAAACCTAGGTGTAATGAAAATGTTCTACTTAATGTTAATTACTCTAAGCCATGTCTATATTAGTTAGATCAACAAACAAACATTAATATCAGGTATTTAATACTGAATATTTCCTAGTTCACACGAACCTGGAATTCATTGTTTAATTTAGAATTATTAGATTTGTAAGTGCTTACTTTTCTTTAAGCCGATTAAATAGAGCTCATTTACAAATCAATCTCAAAAATATTATCCAAAGACAAAGACATACTGAGACATATTTAAACAGACATAATGCAAGATCGAGCTTCATTTTCTAAGCTTAGTCATGAATTAGATACAATATAAAATTTACTAGTTTGTAAATAACAGTTGGAATAAGTAAAATTTTTAAAGGCTTTTTTCTCATTTTTCCTCAGTCTCAGGAGTTAGAGATGGTCTAGATAAGTGTTCCTGAGAGCCCTGGTCTCAAGGCACAGGGAAAGAAAATCAAGTTCTAATAAAATGGTGGCAGGTCTAAACCAAATGGCCAGATAAAGCAGAATGGCCACCACAAATCACAACACAGAACACAGAGTATAAAACACATACACAGACCTGGCAGTCCTCATCAGACACTCCCTTAAATACAAGATTACATTCTGTCAGAAAAGTTCCTACAGAGACACAGAACTTCAGACCCAAGTACTAACAGAGTGAATGAAAATATCCCAGGTCTTCAAAGATTTCAAAGAGGGGAAAGGAAGCCGGGTTGAAAGAAGAGGGGGAGGAGGCGGGAGAGGAAGGCAAAAGCGGTGGCCTTACAGACGTCTCCTGCCACCTGCAGACACCCAGGCGTTACAGGACTTTACCCTGGGCCTCCAGAGAAGGGAGGACTGGAACTCAGACCTACCAGAAACCAGACCAGAACAAGAATTCAAGTTCTCTACCAAGAGGAGGTGATCAGTCTCCAATCCTCAGCTCAGGCTGAGACCCTTTGACCAGATTCCTGCATTCAGGGGAACTAAAAAAAAGGGATAGGATAGGAAGGGTTACAGAGAAGGCAATGGCACCCCACTCCAATACTCTTGCCTGGAAAATCCCATGGACGGAGGAGCCTGGTGGGCTACAGTCCATGGGGTCGCTACGAGTCAGACACGACTGAGTGACTTCACTTTCACTTTTCACTTTCATGCATTGGAGAAGGAAATGGCAACCCACTCCAGTATTCTTGCCTGGAGAATCCCAGGGACGGCAGAGCCTGGTGGGCTACCATCTATGGGGTCGCACAGAGTCGGACACGACTGAAGCAACTTGGCAGCAGCAGGAAGGGTTAAGGAGAGGAAAGAGAGAGGGAAGGGGAGAGAGGTCAATAAAGTCTCTTGTTCCTTTCCCGGTCAGGGGCCTCTGACCAGTTGTCTGTGTCAGGAAGAGACCAGGGACAAAAGGGTCCCAGTTACGGCGGCTGGGTCTGGTCCATCGGTGGGCAAACTGGTCCCTGAGTACCCTGAGTTGTCAGGATGTCAGTTGGAGTGAAGAGGAGTCTCTGCCAAAGGTGCCAGTTGTTGCAGGAAGGGGGACCCCTTCCAGGGCCCGAAACTGGGCCCTTGTCTAACACTCGAAAATGAATTGTCTGAGGAGAAACGTGCTGACAAAGCAAGAGGTTTTATTAGGAAAGAGCGCCCAGGGCAAAGAGCAGTAGGGTAAAGGAACCCAGGAGAACTGCTCTGCCATGTGGCTTGCAGTCTCTGGTTTTATGGTGATGGGATTAGCTTCTGGGTTGTCTTTGGCTCATCATTCTGACTCAGAGTCCTTCCTGGTGGTGAATGCCTTGCTCAGCCAAGATGGATGCCAGCGAGGAGGATACTGGGAGGTGGTAGGACATGTGGTGTCTCCTTAACAGCATTGAGAGCCTCCGCACAGAAAGCCCCTATGGGCACAAAAACCCTTCGCAGTAAAAAAGGCTTGTTAGGAAATACAGAAAATATTGTTTTGTGAAACTGTTACTTAATCTATATTTACTCACTGTTTTTACTCTTAACATATTTAGCCTATATAATGAAAGCATAATAGTTAGAGATTTATGTAAATAGAAGTTTAGCTTTAATACAAATAATAAGATAATTGTTGATATAACTGATGATTCTTACTTAAAGCTGAACTTCAGTTTGCTGTTCTTTGGCTTTATGGAACTACATTCTTTTCTGTTAAGCTCAAGGCATAGAGTAAATTACCAAAAAACAGGTTTTACCTTAAAACTTCCTGTTGATGAATTCTTTCCTGATGTGCCCTATACAAAAGTGTTCTGATTGATCAACCTTTATCAATAGAGAGTCACAAGGTGTTAGCAGGCCGCCAGGCCAGAAGATGATGTAATCAAAATGAGGCTTTTTTGTAACTAAAGACATGCAAACGTATTCGATGAGGGTCGAAGCTGCTGGCCCATTGAGCTAACTTGATAGGCCCATTAAGATATACCCATTAAGCTGAATTGGTATGTCCCTTAAGCTGAATTGGTATGACTCTATACGTTACATTTGTTTCTATATACCACTAAAAATATAAAAGCTGTCTTAAAAAACAATAAAGAGGGGAGACACTTGGAAACACTGAGACTCTCTGTGTCTTCTCATTCGCATCGCTGACGCCGTCCATCCCGAGGGAACTGTGGACCCGCTGGAGCTGGACTCCGGCAGTACACCGGTGTTCCTATCAACACATCCTATCAGTGTTTGTATCCTATTATTCACAGTAGTCAAAAGGTGGAAACAACCCAAATATCCATCATAAACGAAGCATTGTACATATGTACAATGAAATCATATTCAGCCTTTAAAAGGAATGAAATTCTGACACATGCTGTAATATGGATGAACCTTGAAAATATTAATATCATGGTAAGTGAAATCAGCCAGACACAAAAGGCCAATTATTATATGATTCTACTTGTATGAAGTACCTAAAATAAGCAAATTCATAGAGGCAAAAAGTAGATCAGAGGTTCCCAGTGGTTGGGTTGAAGGGGGAGTTAGGGTTTAATGACTACAGAGTTTCTGTTTTGGATGATGAAAAAATTGGACATGGATAATGGTGGTGGTTGCAGAACAATGTAAATGTACTTAATGCCAGTGAAGTGTACACTTAATATTGTCAAAATGGTAAATTTTATGTATATTTTACCATGATAAAAAGATAATAAAATTGATTTTATGTTTTTGGATTATAATAGCAATACATGTTTGTGCTAGAAAAATTGGGGGAAAAGCAGAAAAAAGAAGAAAAAATCATCCATAATCTTGTCATTCAGAATACAGAAATCTTTAATGTTTTCATTCGACCATATTTACTTTTTAAAAATACAGTTTTTTTTTTGCTTGCGCTGGGTCTTCGTTGCTGTGAGGGGGCTTTCTCTAGTTGTAGTGAGCAGGGGCTATTCTCTAGTTGCGATGCATGGGCTTCTCATTGTGGTGGCTTCTCTTATTGTTGGAGCACAAGCTCTAGGGCACACAGGCTTCAGTAGTTGGGGTGCATGGGCTTAGTTGCTCCAAGCATGTGGGCTCTTCCTGGACCAGGGATTGGACCCATGCCCCCTGCATTGGCAGGCGGATTCTTAACCACTGGACCACCAGGAAAGTCCAAGAGTTTGTAAATTATTGATTTGTATTCGATTATAGTTGCTTTACAATGTTGTGTTAGTTTCTACTGTTTGGCAGAATGAATCAGCTGTGTGTATACATATATTGCCTCTTTTTTTGGATTTCCTTTTGCTCAGTGCTCTAGCTAGCTAGCTGAACTGAACTGATACAGTCCATGGGGTTGCAAAGAGTTGGACACGACTGAGCGACTGAGCGACTTTCACTAGCTAGCTAAGTTGCTTCAGTTGTGTCCGACTCTTTATGACCCTGTGGAGTGTAGCCCACCAGGCTCCTCTGTCCATGGGATTCTCCAGGCAAGCATACTGGAGTGGGTTGTCATGCCCTCCTCCAGGGGGTCTTCCTGACCCAGGGATCGAACCTGTGTCTCTTATGTCTCTTGCATTGGCAGTTGGGTTCTTTATCACTGCTCAGTGATCTGTGGTGACCTAAAAAGGGCTCTTAACTCTTGCATCCTCCACTCTCAACCATCCTGTCCACTGGCTGCCCTAGGGCCTTCTGAAAGGGGCTGTGGCCCTGAAGAAGAAAAAGACGAAGAGGCATTGCAGTGGGGCTACCTTTGCCTGCTTGCTGCATGACTACCTCACTTAGAGCCTGCAAGAAGCTGCAGTCGCGTTGTGGTGTTGACAAGAAAGCAAGGCTGAACCTTTGACGTAACCAGAGGCTGTGCCTTCTCCAGTCAATTCCAGTATGTTCTGGCAAACTCTGACGGGGTCAGGCCTGGATCACTCCCTCAGAGAGACTTCCAATGGTTAGAGGAATGAGGAAAAGGCTCAATGGTTTAGCACGGGATGGGGTGACTGAGAGAGAAAGCTGTAGAGCATTTCACTGGGTTTAGCCTTGAATTGTGCAAAGAGACTTACTTGCTTTCCTGCTCGAAAATGGAATAATACTTAAATGTGAGTTGAAAATTATATTGGAGGGAGTGGACTTGAGATAAGAAATCTTTCAGTTGGCTTGTCCTTTGCCTATATGTATTTAAAGCAAAGAAGCAATAATCCTGTTTTTCCAGAATTATCTTGATTGTGAAATATGTAAGCAATGGCAGTGAAGTAATTACACTGATCATCCTCTTTGAACACAGCAGAATTCCATAAGCAAAGTGCTGTCCTTTGAACAGTCACCATAGAAAGCCACACAATTATTTCCTAATGTCATTGCTCAAAACACAGGGAATTTTCTTCAGAATGAGTTTATGAGTCATGTGAGATGACCTGGGCCTTTACTCTATAGTCCCATCTCATGTGTTTTTTTAATCACCTGTTTTTTTTTTATCATTAGGTGATAAAGGAAAATTGATAGTAAAAGAAAACCATTTTTTAAAAAAACCTGACTTTTAGTGGTTTTAATTGCATTCTTCCAAGTCTATAATTAACTCACTGTTGCCACCTGTCTCCCTTTTTTCTGGTTGATATAGGTCCAGTCACTTTAAACTAAAATGTTCTTTTTCTTAGGCTGGAGCTTTACACAGACTGTTGAAATCCCTAGAATTTTTAAACACCTTGTGTGAAAACTTGGATAAGGCTTTATTTGCCTCTTGACTTTTGGAGTGGTATGTCACACACATAGCAGTGCTCAAGAAATATTTGTTGGTGGATGCACTTGGAAATCAAAGGAGTTTTTGAACACTGGTCCCAAATTCCTTGCACTCTGAAGTTTTTCATGTTATTTGGAACACTGTAACTATCAGAAATCAGTAGTATGAATCCAGTTTAAAAGGAGAAAAAAGAGAAAAGAGATGGAGGAACATCAAAATGGTCACTCATAGCGGTCCTCTTTGAATGATGGAATTCTAAGCAACTTTTATTTCTTTCTTTACATTTTTAGATTAAAGATCCTTCAATGAATATATATGGCTTTAATTAAAAAAATTTTTAAATTAGTGTTTATTTTTGGCTGTGCTGGTTCTTCATCGCTGCATGCCCTTGCCTCTAGTCACAGAGAGTAGGTGCTACTCTCTAGTTGCAGTGTGCGGGCTTCTCATTGTGGTGGCTTCTCATTGCGGAACATGGACTCTAGGGTGTGTGGGCTTCAGTAGTTGCAGCTCGTGGGCTCTAGAGCTCCAGCTCAGTAGTTGTGGTGCATGGGCTTAGTTGCCCTGTGGTATGTGGAATCTTCCCCCACCAGGGATTAAACCTGTGTTCCCTGCATTGGCAGGCAGGTTTTTCACCACTGACCACCAGGGAAGTCCCATGTATTGCTTTATAATTACACAAAATCAATAAATCTTATGTAAAAAAAATGCGACCTGTTTATATGTAGTTAGTAAGGCAATAGATCTTAGCCTTTCTTGGATCACACACTCCTTTGAGGTACAGGAAAGCTCTGGGTCCTTTTCCTATAAAGGTGTTCATACATTTTTAATATAATTTCAGACTTTCACAGATCCCATGTAGCCCATCCAAGGATCATTTAGAGACTCCAGATTAGGAACCAAATTAGGAGTGGAGAAAGTGGCACCCAGAAAGGAGTTGACTGCTAAATCAATATGGAAGGATACAGGATTATATGAATTTTGTCACTGCCAGTGGGGACCGCAGATTCAGTAGACCAGCCCTTGTATCAAGCTATGCAAATCAAGCAGGATGCTATTGTAAGAGAGGGGATTTTCCATTTGTGGAACCTCAAGTGTCCTGTTCTTTAGGTCACAGGGAGCTGACAAGGAGTAAGTAAAGTCCTTGAGGGTGGGACTGAGAGCCCAGCTGAGCCAAGGATTTGTTATCCCCGTAAATGAAGGCCCTGAGCCACCTAGTCAGGATTTTCTCCTGCGGCAGCAAAGACGAGCAAGGAGGGGTTTGATGTAGTGCTGGGGAGTGGCCATGGACGTGGTTCCGAATGACAAGGGACTCGTGAGAGGGCTATTGACCAAGGGGTCCAGGTTGAAATGAAAATGAACACAGGACAGCAATGCGCTGTCATATGGAGAGACTGGGGAAGGGGGGATGTTAGCCTAGTTGGAGATGGTCCTGGGGACAACATGGGGAGATTCTTTTCTAGGAAGGAGAGTTCGATCATTATGACAGTGGTCCAGCCACATGTTATAGGCAGAAGCTTGTAGAGGGAGGGTTGTGCTGAGTCTGGGGTCTCGCAGTGTCATTGCATCAGATGAGCATCGCAAAATGGGGGTGCTTGGATAAGGGCTTTGGGAGTGCCTCTGCTAGTGCTTCTTCGCATGTGCGATGAATTCCGCTTTGGGTTACTTTTAGGGAAGAAAGCCAGAAAATGTACCTGTAGGCACCTTCAGCACACTGAGAAAATGTGAGCTGAAGGGAGGGGAGGGATGGGGAGAGAGAGAGGTTGCTCAGGAGGAAGTTTGGCAATGGCAGAACTGTTACCAGCACAAAAAGAGTTTTGCTGGAGTCATCAACTTTCTCTCAAGTCTAATTCACATGCCCAACCAACACGATTTTCTACCCCCTGACACTTTACATTTCTTCATGCAGGTGTGCCTGATTCTATGAAAGCTTCATATATGATGTTGTGACTTAGTCAAAAAAGAATGAGTGATGATTCATGTTATTAGAGTGTTCAGTAGTCTGGCTGCTTTGGACAGCTACTCAAATGTGTGTATTTCAGTGAGCATTTTGTAGATTGTGATCCTCTTGAAAGATGGGAAGAGGCATAAAATCTTTTTATTTTCTTTTCGGTTGCACTGAGTCTTTGCTGCTGCGTATGGGCTTTCCCTAGTTGTGGCGCACAGGCTCCTCATTGTGCTGGCTTCCCTTGTGGTGGAGCACGGGCTCTAGGGCACCTGGGCTTAGTTGTTGTGGCATGCACGGGCTTAGTTGCCCCACATGCGGAATCTACCTGGGCCAGGGATCAAACCCATGTTCCCTGCATTAGCAGGTGGACTCTTATCCTCTGGACCACCAGGGAAGTCCAGAAAATCTTAATGTTGAGATTAGAAAGATAATCACAGTGGTTTCATACTTTGCTCAGTCATTTAAGATAATTTGAGCGTGATGGGGATAGAGCCAAGAATAAGACAAAGACCCTCAAATCACAGAGGTTTCATTCTAGTGAGGGGAGAGGTGGAAAAGGAAATAGGCACCATAGCACTTCATCATGGGACTAAGATGGGGAAGGAGGTACAGGTACTACCTCTGGGTTTGAGGAGGTGGGTAGCACTGGGTAGGAGGGAGTGGCCATTTGTACCTAGAAAGATGGGCAGCTTCATGAAGGCTTGCGGTGGGGTTGTGAGGAGAACTGGCAGAGGAGCAGCAAAGGTGGATAACACGGCCCTTAGGAGCTCTGCCCACAGGGTGGGGGTGGGGTGGGGGGTGTGGATTAGAGGGTGGGGTCAGAGGCTGGGAGTGGAGGCTAGATCTTATAAGCCTTACTAACCAGAGCAAACCTTTTTCTGCAGGCTATGGTTTGTTTTTTTTTAATTAAGAAAACTTATTGCTAATTATATTAATATATTCTGTATTTCTCAAGGAAAATGTAGGACACTTTTGTTCAGTCCTTCCCATTGTTTACCCAACATTTTTCTCTGCTTTGCAAATCACCAACTCTGCAGGCTGTGTTGACCCCTTAAAGGGGTTTAAACAAAGGAATATTGTGATCCACCTTACGTTTTGCTGAAAATTTAACCATTTCGAATCAAATTAGCCATTGAAAAGGTGTGGGAAACACATGAAGTGCAAATTGGCAGTTGATCTTTTCAAAATAAAATGTTGAGGCAAATTAATCTCTGTCACACAAGGAAGATGTAAGCAAGCATTTCTTTCTCTGTGAAAGAAAAGCTCCTCATAGAAACAGAACCCTCACTTTATTTTCCTCAGTAGTTTTGTATGCAGCTCTAATGAGTAGTTTTCCATAATTCCGTGTATTGCTCCTGGAAAATGTAGACAATGGGGCAAAATTTTCAGCCTATGCTGTCATTTTATGGATTAATTTCCATTAGCGCTGACCTCCTGGCTTTCCGTGCATAATATGAGTAAAACATCTGTTCGTGTCATTCCCCTGCTTAGAAACCTCTGCTGGCTCCCCATCGCCTATACTAGGAAGCAGTCCAATCTCATGGCCTTGGCATCTGTGGTCCTCCGTAATCATGCCTTTCCAGCTCATCTCGACCATTTCTCCTTATTCTGTGTCCCCAGGTCCCTTGAACACATGAATTCTCATCCTCTTCTATTACTTCTGCTCTCGTGTTTGCCTGCCATGCCTTTCTCCACCTTGCCTGCCACGGGCAGTTTTATTCAGTCCTTCAAGGCTCAGCACACATGTGACCTCTCTGAGCCTCCTTCACCTATGGAATTAATCTGCATTCCCACAGCATTCTCTGTATCCCCGTATCCCCTTATCCCATCGTATTGTAACTCTCTGTTGAGGAGGTCTGTCTCCCCTCTCAAGCTTAGGTGTTCCTGAAGGGCCGCACCCACATCTTGCCCGTCTTTGTTTTCTCAGCTCTGTAGCCCACTGCCTGGCACAGGGTGGGTGTTCAGTGACTGTCAGAACTAAGCTGTGTGTTTTGTGTTTCTGTAAGAGCTCCAGAAGAGCCCTCAGGGAGTGACAGGGCAGCAAGCCTCACTCTTACACCAGGCCTATCAGTGGATTCTGGCTGAAGTGTGGGCTCCTCACACGCTGACACCTAACCATTCTAGTGAGGGGCGCCATGGTTGCTGTACTGGGAACTCCTCTTCCTAAATAGTGGAGGGGTTTTTTTAGGTATAAGGAAGTGAAACTGGTTAGGAGGGAATTGGCTTAAAGAAAGAAACAAAGATTACAGATAGGCATTTTTTGTTTGTTTGTTTGTTTAGAGGAAGATGTGTAAAAACGCTGAGTAGCCAAGGGATAGTTACCCGAAGGATGCTGGTCTGATTTAACAGCCTTTCCTAAGGGTTGCAGTCGCCAAGCTCCCAGGAGCTGTGCCCCAGTGAGACCCCATGAACCTGCAAAATGTGGACAGGATAGTGAGAGATGACTTTCTGGACGGATAAGAGCTGGAGAGGTCATTGAAACTTACTAACCTGAGAGTAGGCTCTGAGCTCTGCTAAAGCAGCATGGGAGTGCCTGTAGACCGAACACTTCGAACAGTCCGCCCAGGATGTAGGAAGGACAGTAAGATACGGGGCATGATAAGCAGCATGATGTATAGACTCCTGCCTCACGTCACCAAAAGGCAGAACCCACTGGAAGAAGTTCTGCTTCTTTAATCACAAATGGGTAGATAGGATAAACATGGCTCAGGTCACCGTACACTGAAATAATTATATATACCAAGAAGTAGGGCATCTCCTGATTTTTTTAAAGAGGTAAACTTAAGAAAAATCAAAGGAGCTCTCACTTTATTTTACATAGCTTTAGAATGTATTATGAAGTGGTATAAACTGAAAATATTCAAAAAAGGCAGAAAGTGTGAGAGTAAAAGTGTGAAAGTGTTAGTCGCTTAATCATGCCAACTCCTTGCGACCCCGTGGACTGTAGCCCTCCAGGCTCCTCTCTCCAAGGGATTCTCCAGGCAAAAATGTTGGAGTGGGTTGCCATTTCCTTCTCCAGGGGATCTTTCCAACCCAGGGACTGAACTCAAGTCTCCTGAATTGCAGGTAGATTCTTTACTGTCTGAGCCACCAGCAAAGTCCACCCCCCAATTCCCCCTACCTGCAAAAGGAGAAAAAAAAGGGCAGAGAGAATTTCAATTAATGGATAGATCCAAGATGACTGATTATGGAAAATGAAAATATTTGTAGAAAGGTATGTCTCTGCTCCTTTAAAGATTGGTTTTCAAAACGGGGCCCATCAGTTTTCTTTACTCCATTGTCAGAAGCAAATTAATGGAATGAGTAGACCAATGGTTGGATCCAGTATGGAAAATGATGAGTTGCTGATTTATAGATTACAGAGCTTTTTTAATGAAATAGACTTGTCCTGTTGTGTTCAAATGACACAAACAGGACCTTTGGGTTTTTCTGTTTTCATAGAATGTAAGTAATCTAGATGGTTCAATCCCTATACCTGTCAAACATCAGTGCATTTTACATTTTGTTCTGCTTAAGAATGCAAGGTATGTTATGGTTCTGTTTGTCAAATTCAGGAAAAAGTCAACAAGATTTCTTTTATGTCATTCATTACTGGAGTGGGAACCAAGATCTGAGGCGGGTTTTAAATTATTTGATAGGCACATAGTCTAATTTCTTCTTGCATGAATGAATTATCTGCAATAATTTTGTATGTCTATGTGAACTTGTTAAATTCTTTGGTTGGTTAGAAAGAAAGCCAAAAGAAAGCCATTACGTGTAACCAGGTTGCATTTTTCTTTTTGTCAATAATGGTTTGCTAAAGAATACAAAGTGTTCTAGTTTTAAAAAGCTACTTTGCTATTCTCTCAATTTATTCAAGTCTTTCTTTTCATTTTTACCTCTTTTTGTCCCATCTTTGAGTTATTTAAATACTAATTAGCACAAAGTGAACACAAAAAGTAAGGGAGTGACTGGATTCAAATCAGTTTTCCTACCTGTCAGCCAGCATATTGAGTAAACTTATAATTATCGGTTAAAATCAAGTTTTGGGGTGTAGAGTTCATCAAAATTTTATTTTTTCATCTGTAGATAATCTATATTACTTGCAAAATATTTGAGTTGGCTGTAATGAAAACACTTGTTAACCAAATTTGAATTAATCATAGAGGATATATCAAGACTTGTCTATTTTGTGATTTAAAAAAATAATATAAATTCTTTGTAGGTTTTTAAAAATAGTTCTTGAGTTTGTATAAATAGCCAAATAGACTTAGAAAAGTAATTTGGCATCTAAAAAGAATTCCTCCCTAGGCAAAAACTCTAAAGAGGAAAAAAAATGAGTTTTCTTTTTCCTCAGATTTAAATGCCTTTAGAACCTCATTTTGCCGATTTCTCAGAATCAAAAATCAAATTAAAACTGAGATATGAAAATGAATTCTGAAAGCCTTAGCGATCAATGAGCTGTCCTTCTCTCCTTGTGTGCTGCCATTTGGGCTGGGAAAGCATACGTGTAAGGTCAGTCTCTGTTTTATTGTCTGGCTTTGTGGTTCTCACAACTCTCTTCTAGGTTCTGTGGAGGATGTGGAGGTGAATTAGACACGGTCCCTTGACAACATCTTACTGTTGTTTTTTTGTAATCTGATTCTTACCCATTTGAAGTTGAATCTGCCAACTCCTGTCCCCAAAGTAAAAGACCAAAGGTGCTAATCCCTACTCATTGATGGCAAATGCTAAATTGGAAGCAACAACTAAGAAATGTAAAACTCCTTATGCAGTTACAAACTCCATAAGCCAGTCATGCTCAGCATCATCAGGGTGATGAGAAGGCAAGATCTCACTTTGGTAAAAAAAAAATAAAAAGGTAGTGTAGTTTGAGTCAGCGCCAGCAAATCCTAAATTGCCAAGTCTGTCCAAGCGAATTAAACGTGGTAGGATCGAGGATGGGGAAATGTTTTATGTTTGTTTGTGTGGATTATGGTTAGGAGTACTGGTTCTGGAGTCCATCAGGTAGATATAGATTTGAATCCCAGCTCTGCTAATATGTGATTGGACCTGCCTGAGTCTCAGTTTCCTCATCTGTAAAATGGGCATAAGAAAAGACCCTCCTGTGCAGAGGTTTTGCAGGAATTGAGTGAGATAATAGATATAAAATACTTGGTGCACATTAATGCTCAGTGTAAGGGATAGCTAATGTACAACACATTGTTTTCTCCTCCAGATGTTTGCGATCTCACTAAGGAGACTAATATGCAAAGTACCCACAATGCAATTATAGCTCTATGTGAGTAAATGCCACAATAGTTGGGAAAGACGTTAAAGGCTTTGGATGAGAGAGGTTGGAGGTTGGGCTGTCACAGAGCCAAGGTGGAAATTAGGAATGAGCATGACCTATGGTCTCATGAAAAGTATGATTTTCCCTTTAGCTGTTTGTTAGCTGTAAGAAAGGTCAGTGTCTTGAATGAGATTTAAGTGGGTATTTGTGCCAAGATCTGTCCTGAAAAATAATCTTTATTAAAATATGTTCATGTCTATTTTGCCAGGTCGGTTGTACTAACTGAAAAGATGGCCTTCCCTCAGGGCACTAGCATCATCCAGTTTATATCAAAGCTCCTTTGGTACTTGAGTTCCTATTTGGAAAGAGGGAAAGAAATGAGCTGGTGAAAAGTAATCATATGATTGACAAAAGACAAGGGCATAGTAAAGCCAGATACTCTTGACATGAACCTTATGAAAAATTCCTCACAGTTATGGTTCCTTTGTTGCCATGCTGTGTAGAGTCCCCCTCTAGAAATCTCTAGTCTACAGTGGTGACGTTTCTCATTTCTGCTAGTTGCAGCTCAAATTTTGCTGCTCCTTACTGTCCCACCACTCTTGACAGATACCTAGTTTCCAACCTTACAGAATTTATCAACAAAAGTAGAAGATGAAATGATCCGAGACCATGTGTAGCCATACAGGAGAATTCTTCTGATTGCTATACATGTGAATAGATGGGCTCGCACACTTTAATGTGCAAGAACACTTGTGCAGTCGTTTTGTTGGAAGAAAATGTGATATCAAAGGGTCTGACACGTGTGGAAGCCAAATGGGGCTTCAAGTTACAACAGTTTCTGTGATCAAGTTAACCATCTTGGCTTTATCAACCTCCCCCTCTAGACCATGAACTTCTCAAAGTGAAGTGAAAGTAAAGTTGCTCAGTTGTGTCCGACTCTGTGACCCCACAGACTATACAGCCCATGGAATTCTCCAGGCCAGAATACTGGAGTGGGTAGCTTTTCCCTTCTTCAGGGTATCTTCCCAACCCAGGGATCGAACACAGATCTCCCACATTGCAGGCAGATTCTTTACCAGTTGAGCCACTCAGGGCTAGCACAAGGCCTGGACCTTAGCAGGGACTTGATAAGAGTGCTCTGCCCCCCAACCCACTTTCTTTTCTGCATTGCTGGAAGCAGCATATCCCCAGTGGGCCATTTTGAGCATAAAGTGTTATTTTGAGATCTCTGTGGAGAAAGCCCTCCAAACCCTGCTCCAAATGTCTGAAACAAAAGGGGAGCTAAATCCCTTAGGGGGTGTCTGGAATCATTCCCAAGGGAGGGAAGTGGGCAACGGGTGGGAAGGAGAGATGCATAGAGTAATCCCCTCTGTTTGAGTCTTCCTTCTTTTCTAAGATGGTTGTTATTTTCAATATGATTCTGTTCAGATGCCATTGAAACCATAGTCTGATCACAATACTGCGAAAATCAGCTTCTAACTTTTGGTCTCCATCATTCTCCTTCTTAAACCAGTCATTGCCACTCTCCTTCTGGCACCAAAACTTAATGTGGAGAAGGAGGTGGCAGGGGGAGATTTTGAATTGGCTCCATGCCCCACTGCTAAGCCTTCTGCCTGCTCTGCTCTCTCTCCCAGTGTGATACAGAAGGGATTCTGTCAAGCAAGCAGTGTTCACTGCAGACTTGCAGAGGAGACATTCTTAGCATTCTTAAGGAGAACTAGTTTCTAAAGTCAAAAATTTACCAGCGAACGAATGACCTTTGGTGTAATATCTAAACAGAAGTAACCCAGGCTGATTTTGCACTGTTGACAGAGAAATATTACATGATTATGATTACTTTTTAAAAAAAATAAATTTATTTATTTTAGTTGGGGGCTAATTACTTTACAATATTGTAGTGGCCCTTGCCATACATTGACATGAATCAGCCATGGGTTTACATGTGTTCCCCATCCTGAACACCCCTCCCACCTCCCTCCCCATCCCATCCCTCTGGGTCATCCCATCGCCTCAGCCCTGAGCATTTGTCTCATGTATTGAACCTGGAATGGTGTTCTGTTTCACATATGATAATATACATATTTCAATGCTATTCTCTCAGAACGTCCCACCCTCACCTCCCTCAGAGTCCATAAGACTGTTCTATGCATCTGTGTCTCTTATTCTGTCTTGCATATAGGGTTATCATTACCATCTTTCAAATTACATATATATGCATCAGTACACTGTATTGGTGTTTTTCTTTCTGGCTTACTTCACTCTGTATAATGGGCTCCAGTTCCATCCATCTCAATAGAACTGATTCAAATGTATTCTTTTTAATGGCTGAGTAATATTCCATTGTGTATATGTACCACAGCTTCCTTATCCATTCGTCTGCTGATGGGCATCTAGGTTGCTTCCGTGTCCTGGCTACTGTAAACAGTGCTGCGATGAACATTGGGGTACACGTGTCTCTTTCAATTCTGGTTTCCTCAGTGTGTATGCCCAGCAGTGGGATTGCTGGGTCATATGGCAGTTCTATTCCCAGTTTTTTAAGGAATCTCCACACTGTTCTCCATAGTGGCTGTACTAGTTTGCATTCCCACCAACAGTGTAAGAGGATTCCCTTTTCTCCACACCCTCTCCAGCATTTATTGCTTGTAGACTTTTGGATAGCAGCCATTCTGACTGGCGTGAGATGGTACCTCATTGTGGTTTTGATTTGCATTTCTCTGATAATGAGTGATGTTGAGCATCTTTTCATGTGTTTGTTAGCCATCTGTATGTCTTCTTTGGAGAAATGTCTGTTTAGTTCTTTGGCCCATTTTTTGATTGGGTCGTTTATTTTTCTGGAATTGAGCTGCAGGAGTTGCTTGTATATTTTTGAGATTAATTGTTTGTCTGTTGCTTCGTTTGCTATTATTTTCTCCCATTCTGAAGGCTGTCTTTTCACCTTGCTTATAGTTTCCTTTGTTGTGCAAAAGCTTTTAATTTTAATTAGGTCCCATTTGTTTATTTTTGCTTTTATTTCCATTACTCTGGGAGATGGATCATGGAGGATCCTGCTGTGATTTATGTCGGAGAGTGTTTTGCCTATGTTTTCCTCTAGGAGTTTTATAGTTTCTGGTCTTACGTTTAGATCTTTAATCCATTTTGAGTTTATTTTTGTGTACGGTGTTAGAAAGTGTTCTAGTTTCATTCTTTTACAAGTGGTTGACCAGTTTTCCCAGCACCACTTGTTAAAGAGATTGTCTTTTCTCCATTTTATATTCTTGCCTCCTTTGTCGAATATAGGTGTCCATAGGTGCGTGGATTTATCTCTGGGCTTTCTATTTTGTTCCATTGATCTATATTTCTATCTTTGTGCCAGTACCATACTGTCTTGATGACTGTGGCTTTGTAGTAGAGCTTGAAGTCAGGCAGGTTGATTCCTCCAGTTCCATTCTTCTTTCTCAAGATTGCTTTGGCTATTCGAGGTTTCTTATACTTCCATACAAATTGTGAAATGATTTGTTCTAGTTCTGTGAAAAATACCGTTGGTAGCTTGATAGGGATTGCATTGAACCTATAGATTGCTTTGGGTAGTATACTCATTTTCACTATATTAATTCTTCCAATCCATGAACACGGTATATTTCTCCATCTGTTTGTGTCCTCTTTGATTTCTTTCATCAGTGTTTTATAGTTTTCTATATATAAGTCTTTTGTTTTTTCAGGTAGATATATTCCTAAGTATTTTATTCTTTTTGTTGCAATGGTGAATGGTATTGTTTCCTTAATTTCTCTTTCTGTTTTCTCATTATTGGTGTATAGGAATGCAAGGGATTTCTGTGTGTTAATTTTATATCCTGCAACTTTACTTTTTAAAAATGAAATTGAAATGATACAGTTTCCAATGATATAGCATAAACCAGTTTGCTAGCAATGTGCACTTTTATTTTTACTTATTTATTATTTATTTGGCTACTCCATGTCTTAGTTGTGGCATGTGGGATCTAGTTCTCTGACCAGGGATGGAACCTGGGCCCCCTGCATTGGGAGTGTGGTATCTTAGCCACTGGACCACCAGGGAAGTCCCTGTGCCCTTTTAAATACATGAGTGGTTGGAGGGTTAAATACATACTTGCATATACATATTTACATATTATTTTAAGATTGCATACTTGGTTTTACATTGATAGATACGTAAGTTAAGATGATGAATGGTCAGTCACACTGTACAGTAGATATACAGGGACCACCACTAAAGCATAAAGTCTTCAGTGTTTGATGCTGTTGGTGATTCCCAATGAGGATACGTCTTTGTACCTTCCTCCCTTTGTACCAAGAAGCAGATTGTATCTGAATCTGTACTGATGAGTTCCCTTTTTCAATCTCTGTCATTTCCACCTATGTTAGAAATCAGAAAGTTTTCTTAATTTGTGGAATTGTGCATTTCTTCACAGTTTGAAGGTTTATACATGGAAGTCTATTTAGATTTGGTCCTAGTGTCCTAAGTCTGGAAGAGTGTACTGTGTCCCAAACCACGGTACAGAGATTGACATTTAAAATTTTGTTTTACTAGGGATTAGGAAAATAATTGACTTAGTTTCATCTGGGGGACTGATACAAAGTTTACTGTTTCAATAAATGCATTTCAATGGAAAAGAGATTTGCAGAAGTTGTGGCAAAAATCTTTGAAAACTTTTTACATGAGTAAGTTGAGTTGGGAGATACTGCTAGGAACAGAGGGGCTTCCCAGGTGGCTCAGTGGGTAAAGAATCCGCAATGCAGGAGACCTGGGTTTGATCCCTGGGTTGGGAAGATCCCCTGGAGAAGCACATGGCAACCCACTCCAGTTTTCTTGCCTGGAGAATCTCATGGACAGAGGAGCCTGGCCGGCTACAGTCCATGGGGTTGCAAAGAGTCTGACACAAGTGGAGTGACTGATCACGGATGCACACTAAGAACAGAAAAAGGATCAGTAGTTGGAAGACCTGGATTTGAATCCAGATTCTACCATTGGATATAGACAGCTGATCTTAAGCCTCTGAGGCAGTTGCTTCATGTGTAACTTTGAAACAGTATTTTCCTTGTCTATTTCACAGGTTTGGGAGTTGGGAGGGGGGTTCGGGAAGGGGAACACATGTACACCCATGGTGGATTCATGTCAATGTATGGCAAAACCAGTACAATATTGTAAAGTTAAAAATAGATAAATAAGTAAATTTAAATTTAAAAAAAAAAACAAAAAAAAAACAGGTAGAATATATATTAAAAGTGTTTTCTTAAAACTGCAAAGTCATTTTGGAGTGAAACAACCCCCAAACCCCTAATAATATAACCAGCAAGTTATTTCAAGAGCCCTCGGGAATAAGTGAATATGAACTTTGAAAGGCAAACCTTTTTTTTCTCCTACGTGTTGAAAACTGAGTAGGTTCCAAATTTAGGCTGACGGTTTTCCTGTCACTACATAGGAAGAGAAGACTGAAACATATGCTTGCTTCTCTCCAGATTATATAAATGCTTTTGCCTTTTACTTAATGCTGCTACAGAATTTAGAGAAGTACACAGTGGGAGCTTGCTATGATTTGGATGTTTATAAAGTACTGTTTATTAGAACACAGTGTTCTTGTGTTATGAGAAAGCACCTTTTCAGGCCAATCAGTGCACAAACTGGCGGGAAGGCAGTGCCCAAACCTGAGAGGAAGACCCTTTTTGTGTATGATAGAAGCTTTATTTAGGGTAACCCTGTAAGTCTGATCATCAAATTATAAAGCCAAATAGGAAAGTTAGATAAGCGTTTTATGTTCTAGACTGCCAGGCAAGGGGATATATTGTATACACATGGCTGATTCACTTTGCTGTACAGTAGAAATGAACGCAGCATTGTAAAGCGACTATACTCCAATCCAAATTAATTTTTAAAATTTATACATAGACCGCCAGGCAGAGCTACTATTAAATCATGATAATCCTAAAAGTCAAAGGTTTTCATTGTCTCTGATGCCAACAGTTACACTGAATCCTACTGGAAGGGAAATGTAGGGTGTGGTTCTTTGGGCTGACTCCTACTGTAGCCTTCCTCTTCCACTTTTAATGCCTGGCAGAGGGCTGGAGAAAAAAATTCAGATCAGAGGCAGCTGGCTGATGGGAGGGAGCCCTTAGTCCTTCTCTTTTTCCTCTTAAAAAGATGAAGCCAGATTCACAGGCCTAGATCTTCTTTCAAGGGAAGATTTGTGGGACTCAGAATAGCCACTCTTATCTTTTTCTGCATTCGAGCTACTGCTGATAAAGAAATAGGACCAAAGATCTAGAATGCTTAGTTGATTCAGTTTTCTATGAAAAGTGAAACCTTGTTTTCTGTAACATGAATATGTGGCCTTTAAAACACACGGAGAACTGCAGGTTTCATTTTTAGAGTGCATATACTGCACATGTAAATAAGTGGTTCATTTTGCTGTATCCTTTAGCATGTTAATTTGACAACTACATTAGAAAGCTGAAGGAGGATTTTTTCTTTTTCAAAGTTACTTGGAGTAGGTATTTATGAAATTACTATGCAGAGAGATTAATAGATGCTAATCCAACAGGTTAAACATTGAAATTTGAGGACTGTTTTTGCAATCTGTATGGGAAGATAGTTGGCACCAAAAGCAAGACTTTGAAATTTTTTTCACTAAGTCTTGCCTTCTTCGATGGGGCTTTATTCACTTTATTCTCATTTTTCTCTGAGAAATAGATCACACACTCTGATTGTTAGGGCTGGAAGCTGCATTCACAGTGTTCTTTCATTGGGTCCATGAAACATGGTAGATGTGGAACAAGGGGGTCAAATTTTCCTATCAGAAAAATCTCTGTGTTCACAAACTAACAGTTTTTTTTCTTTTGTTTCAACTCATTTTACATGGATATCTGTAGACATGATAGGGATAATCAGCTTGATTTAATCTCATGGGTCGATAAATCCAAATTTGACTTGAAATAAAGTATATCTTTGTTCAGATCTTTTTTCCAGCAGACTTATTGAGATATAATTGAAAAATCAAAGTATATATTTAAAAGCTACAATGTGATGATTTAATATATATGTATCATTGGGAAGTGATTACCACAATCAAGTTAATTAATACATCTGTCACCTCACATGATTACCTTTTTTGTGTGTGTGAGAATGTCTAAGATCTACTGTCAGCAAATTTCAAGTATATAATACAGTATAGTCACCATGCTGTACATTAGATCCTCAGAACTTATAACTGAAAGTTTGTACCCTTTGACTAACTTCTCCCCCATTTTCCCTCATCCCCCTGCCCTTGGCAACCACCATTCTACTTTTTTTTAGATTCTACCATATAAGTGATACCGTGTAATATTTGTCTGACTTATTTCACTTAGCATAATGCCTTCAAGATTTATTCAAGCAGCGGAATTCCTTCTTTTCTGTGACTGAACAACCTTTCCATATATATATATATATGTATGTATATGTCTTGTTAAAAAGTCCATTCCTCTCTTGATAGGAACCTAGGTTGTTTCCATGTTTTGGTTATTGTGAATAATGCTGCAGTGAACTTGGGACTGCAGCTATCTCTTTGAGATAATGATTTCTTTTCCTTCAGATACATATCCAGAAGTGGGATTGCTGGATCATATGGTAGTTCTATTGTTAATTTCTTGAGGCACCTCTATACTGTTTGTGTTAGCATCTTTTGGATTTGTTGAAGGTAGGAGATGGGATCCTATTCCAAGTTCAGTACCTTGCTCTTTAGTATCTTTCTGCATTTCTCAGGCAAGGGAAGGCTGCATGAAGTAGAAAGAACAGAGCTTTGGAGTAGGACGCAGGTTTAAATTCCAGCTCTGAAGGTGGGCAAGTTACTTAACCTGATTTGAGTCCAGGATTTCCTCATCTGTAAAGTGGGGACAAAGATTCAACCTGTTTCATAGGGTTATTACAAGTCTTACGTGAAAAAATGTAGAGAAAGCACTTGGCATGGTGCAAGCAGAGTACAGGGCTGTCTCTCCTGAACTCTTGCCTTTAGCAGAGAAATGTGTGTGTGTGTGTGTGTGTGTGTGTGTGTCTAATTATAGAGATGGTTTCTCTCATAAAAGTGTCTCCCTTAAGTGCTGATTATCAGTAATCCCTTTGGTTAAATAATGTATCTTGGACACATGACAAGGAACTTCAGTCTGTTTGACAGTATTGCTTTCTTTTTGTCTCTTATAAAGGAAAAGACCAAAGTTGTTGAGCCCTTGGACTATGAGAATGTTATCGCCCAAAGAAAAACTCAGATTTACAGCGACCCGCTCCGAGACCTGCTTATGTTTCCAATGGAAGATATATCTGTGAGTCCACTAGTACTTCTTCAAAATTGCATTTTTCAGGCTAGTTCGTATAGCAAGAATATTCTATGTCTTCTAGATCTCAGTGATCAGTCGTCAACGCCGAACGGTCCAGTCCACTGTACCGGAAGATGGTGAGAAGAGGGCCCAGAGTTTGTTTGTCAAAGAGGTAAGAGGCTCAGAGGCCACGGAAGAAAAGTCATTATTCCTTCATTTAATAAATACTGTATTTAAAATACTCTTAGTGTAAATGGAAAACAAAATTACTGGAATTTAACTGACCTACATAACAAGTCTGTTTGATGTGACATAGAGGATACAGCTTAAATACTTTCACAAGTGGCTTGTATTCTTATAAACTTGAATACTCTTTGGACTTGAAGTCAGCGAGTCGAAGAGAACATGTGAATTGGGATTTATTACCACCAACTGGTTTAGGAAGACGCAGTTAATCCCCAAAGGAAGATCTCAGTACTAGCATTCCCCAGGTGATTTTTAAGTCTGTCAGCTTATTGCTGCTGCTGCTGCTTAGTCGCTTCAGTCATGTCCGATTCTTTGTGACCCCATGGACTATAGCCCACCAGGTTGCTCTGTCCATGGAATTCTCCAGGAAAGAATACTGGAGTGGGTTTCCATGCTCTCCAGGGGATCTTCCCGACCCAGGGATCGAACCCTGGTCTCCTACATTGCAGACAGATTCTTTACCCCTGAGCCACCAGGGAAGCCCCATCAGCTTATTACCAGACATAAAAACAGTGTGCATGTACCTTTCCTACATTTCAAATTAAAGATTCCTATTTTCTTTCAGTGTATTAAAACCTATAGCACAGATTGGCACGTGGTGAACTACAAGTATGAAGACTTCTCTGGAGACTTTCGAATGCTGCCATGGTAAGTTTAGAATTTAAGAGAAACTTTTAAGAGGCGAGTTATTAAACATTTTACATTTTTTCAAACCACTTGTGAAGCTTCTCAATTATAACAGATAATAAAGCAAAACCTCAAACAACCAGCATGTTTGGTAAGTGTGTTTTGGGTAATTGGATATTTTTGCTTATTGAAATTTTTTCCAAAATGGACGTGTTCACTTCTTGGCTTTGGTGCATGTATATTGACCATAAAATCATCCTTCTTTGATTCTGGATAATGTTGTGAGCGTTTTCTAGTGCTGTCAGTGAAAAAGCTAGAAGACATTTGGCTCGGTTTGATGGCCTCAGACATCTCTTGACAAAAGTACATCTCTTGGAACTTTCCTGGTGATCCAGTGGTTAAGAATCTGCCTTGCAATGCAGGGGACATGGGTTAGATTCCTGGTTGGGGAACTTTGACCCCACATGCTGTGAGGCAACTAAGCTCGTGTGCCACAACTAAGACCTGATGCAGCCCAATAAATAAGTAGATAATTTTTTTTTAAAGTGCATCTCTTTCATTTGAGTTGGAAGGCTGCTGTGAGCACTCTGGCCCAACAGCCAGACTGTCAGGGTTCAAATCTTATTTCTACCACTTCCTAGCTAGGTGACCTTGGGCTAGTCACTCAGTCACTTGAATGCTCACTTTCCTCCCCTTTTCATCCATAAGATTATTAACCTCACAGGATATCACGTGGGAGATGTTTTGGAGGAATAAGACTTGGTCTAGGCTTTGGTAGCTTTCAAGGCACTTTCCCAGAGAAGAAAACTGAATCTTAAAGATGTCCTTTAAAGCTGAGTCCTAAGATGGTCAGTCCAGGATCATGTAGCAAACAGACAGAAGAGCCAGGATGACATGGGGTTGCTTTTTGGCCTGGGAAAGATAAGGTCCCACCACCACTGACAGCTCTGGCATGCATTCCTTGCAATTTGGGCTTAGTTACGTCTTTGAGGTTGGCTGCACATGTGGGAGTCCTTTTACAGAAGGTAATGCCAGAGGGGAGAATCTGAGTTTGGAAAGGAGAAAAGAATTCCTCCTTCTTATGTCTTGGCATTTTCTTGCTTGTGAAAGAAAGAAGTCTACTCAGCTTGATTTGGTTTCTTTTTTTCTGTTCTGCTCAGTGTCTAAGACAACTCTTTTGTATTTTCAGCAAGTCTCTGCGACCAGAAAAGATTCCCAGTCATGTATTTGAGATTGATGAGGACTGTGAGAAGGATGAGGTAAAGATGGGGGCAATTGCACTGGCTTCTTCAAGGTCCCTTGTGTTGAAAGAGATTTCCCTGAGAAAAGATGAGGGAAAGAATTGTTTATGAATGATCTGGGGCAAACTTTCAAGCTAATGAGTGTTTTTTTAAAAAAATTTAGAGAGGGAGGTGGGAGGGGGGTTCTGGAAGGGGAAAACATGTACACCCATGGTGGATTCATGTCAGTGTATGGCAAAACAAACACAATATTGTAAAGTTAAAAAAAGATAAATAAACTAATTTAAAAACAAAAACAAAACAAAAAAAAACCAAAAAAAATTTAACATCATTGTATTTCCAAATGGAGTTTAGGAAAAATAAAGTGAAATGAGCTGTGATGTGTGTGTAAACCCATTTTCCCACTTGTGGGACACACGTGCAGAGTTGCTTTTCCCACACTGGGCATGTGGTGTGGTGATTCATCTGGACTCGGCCACCTAATAGATCCCTCTTGGGACAGAGGACCCAGATGTCTTTGACATTTTGAGGTGAAGTTTGACCGTTTACATAATGCAGAAGACTTTCCCACAAGACAGCCCATATGATCCAGTAAATATTGAGTGTCTATTGTGTGCATGGCACTGTGGACTTAAAAAATATCCACAACCTAAAAGTTACGTTTTTATTCAGGCGACATTTTTAGGACTTCGAGACCGGGAGACAGCATCTCAAGTAACCCTGAAAGAACTGCTCAGTGGAAGCAAGAGGAGAAGCCAGGTTATTTAGAAGTTTTGTGGTGAAGGGCAGGGATTCTGAACATCAAAAGATGATTGTTAATTAAAGAAAACCAAGTTAGGGAATTTAGGGCTTTTCTATGTATGGGAAGATGCAAGAGTCTCACTGACATCATTCCTTTGATATGCACCTCTGCTATCTGGAGCCAGTATCCTGAGTTTCCTCAGGGCTCACTGTAGGGAGTGGCTACAGTCTGATGGCTGCTAGATGGCAGATATTCTTTCCTTCCTGGGTTCTCTCAGGGTTCAGTTCACCATCCTTGGTGGCTGCAATTGCTGTTGACTTTGACACCCTTTGTTTACTGATATGGCAGGAAATATTCTATTTCTCAGCACAGAGCCTTTCATCCTGTTGTTAACAATTTCAAGTTTAATCAGGCATCTTCAAGGGGGGGTGTGGGGGTGCAGGGAGAGGGAGCTTCTTGCTTTGCAAAATGGGGCAGGGCCTAGCTCGTGCTCCCCAATTGTTTGATTGGATAATGGGCCAGCTGCTGTTTCACTGATGGTTTTCCCTCTGTTTCAGGATTCATCATCTTTATGCTCTCAGAAGGGTGGTGTGATCAAACAAGGCTGGTTGCATAAAGCCAATGTCAATAGCACCATCACAGTTACCATGAAGGTAGGAAGTTATTATTATTATTATTTCATCATTTTAAGGATAGTGCCATGACTAGCCTCTCTGGAAACAATATTTCTTTTTAAACATTTTTTAGCAAGGAGCCCCAGCAAAAAAAAAAATTCTTTAGTGAGAGGATTCTCACAGAAGTATGGAATTGAAGAACTCTGAAACCTTAGATAAATTTAGAAGTGCACCTTTTTGAAGAAATGTAATTATTATCTTCTGAATCAAGATGTTTGAAAAGGAGGCTGTCAGTTGAATGAAGAAAATAGCTTTGAAACAAAAAAAGGCATCAAAGGTTCCTGTGTGGAAATGAATGTAAATTGAGCAGAAGAATAGGGTACTCTCTTTCTTTAACAAATTTAATAAGTTGCTCATTCTATGCTGATCACTATGGGGAAAATGTATGGATATCTAAGATGGTATTCCTGGCCTCCAGAAACCTCCAAACTAGATTTTAAAAAACATACCAAATTAGCTACTATACCAAGGTGTACCTTAGTCCTGTCAGAACTAGAGTTTTGTAGTTTGGCCAGAATAGCAACTTTGTGCATGGGATTTGTGCAAGATGAACTTAGAAACATTGAGAGGGATCAAATGCCATGAATGCCTCAGACATGAAGTTGGCTTTTGTTCAGGAGGTGGTAGAGAGCCATTAAAATTCAAAGGTAAAACTAACAAGCTACTTGAAGATTCTGAGCAGAAAACCAAATTATTCTCTGATACCAAATATAACTGTTCTTTTGGATATTCAGTATAACATCATGTGGTCTGCCGAGGGTGATTCACACTTCCATTAAGTAAAAAAGGTCATTCTATCTTCCACATAGCCTGCAAGCAGAAACCATGGGTGTCTACCAAGGGAAGACTCAAGTTTTATCTTAATTTAATATTTTGCCTGCTGCTTTCCATTTAGTGGTTATGTCCTGCTCTCACTTTCATTTTCAAGTGCTGAAAATAATGAATCTAAGTTACAGAATACTTCCTATATGTCTCTCGCACCTAAACCTGTGCGTTGGCACATGGTGAGGATAGGAAAATCCATTTATTGATGACTTGATCTGTGCCAGGCACCATATTGAATGTTTCATATTCTGTATGTCTTTTAATCCTCATGGCAGTCCTAAGATACAGGTAGAATTATTATTCTTGGTTGACACATATGGAAAGTGAGGCACAAAGAAATTCAGTGATAAACCCAAGGTCATATAGCTTCGAGTTTTCAGAAGTAGGTTCAACACCTAGGTAGGCAGATGCCTGAGCCTGTGATCTTAACCAGCATGTTGTTGGTGCTCCCTAGCTGAGTGAGTGAGATTCAAGTCTTTGTTATATTTCCTATCAGAGTTATCAGGTTCAGAAATGTTCATGTGAAGGTGATAATTCTGGGCAGTTTCTTAGAAAATGGTTCTTTGGTTTTTGATTCCACTCTCTTTCCGTAACTTCTCAAAATATTAAAATGCTTTACCCATACTTAAGCTTTAGTCTAACATTAAGTAAATGTATGAAAATCTGGATTCCTAAAAGAAGACATCAGGGAGTTTATATCTTTACAAAACCATTCACCACAGGATTCATTTCAATAGTGAGTTAGTCTAATGACTTTGGAACTTCCCTGGTGGCTCAGATGGTAAAGAATCTGCCTGCAATGCAGGAGACCTGGGTTCCATCCCTGGATTGGGAAGATCCCCTGGAGAAGGAAGTGGCAACCCACTCCAATATTCTTGCCTGGAGAATTCCATGGACAGAGGAGCCTGGTGGGCTACAGTCCATAGAGTCCATGGGGTCACAAAGAGTCAGACATGACTGAGTGACTAACACTTTCACTTATAATGACTTTAAATTGTAATTTGTTTTACATATAACTTTTTTAAAAAAAGAAATTCCTCTTTAGTTTTTTCTATTTTGGCTCTGCTGGGTCTTCGTTGCAGCATGTGGGCTCTTCATTGCAGCACACATGCTTCTTTAGTTACAGTGTAGACTCAATTATGGTATGTGTGCTCTCTAGTTGTGGCATGTGGGTTAGTTGCTCTGCAGCATGTGGGATCTTAGTTCCCCGACCAGGGATAGAACTTGCATCCTATGCATTGGAAGGCAAAGTATTAACCACTGGACCACTAGGGAAGTCCCAATATAACTTTTTAAGGAGCTTATATATTATAAATCCAAATCCAGTAGTCTATCGAAGGTGTATGCTTTCAAATTTTCTATCATAATTGATGAATTACAGATTGATTGATGTGGTAGGCATAATAAAGCCCCCCCCCCCACCCCAAGACATCCATTCCCAATCCCTGGAATCTATAAATGTTCCCTTACATGGCAAAGGGGAGTTAAAAAAAAAATCACTTATCAGCTAGTAGGGAGATTAGCCTGGATTATCCAGTGTAATCATAAGGGTCCTTTTAACTGGAAGACAGAAGCAAAAGAGGAGAGTTAGGGAAAGAGATGTGAGGGTAGAAGCAGGGTCAGAGAGAGATGCTTTGCTGCTGGCTTTGAAGATGAAGGAAGGGCCAAGCAATGAGGGCAGCCTCTGAAAGCTGGGAAAGGCAAGGAAGTGGATTGTCCCCTAGAGCCTTCAGAAAGGAGCAAAACTCTGCTCTCACCTTAATTTTAGCCTGGTGAGAGCCATGTCAGATGTCTAACCTTCAGAATTGTGAAATAGTGCATTTATGTTGTTTTTCAGCCACTAAATTTATCGTAACTTGTTATAATGGAAATAGAAAAGCAATTCACTCAGTTAGTCAAAGATGGATTGTTCAGCTTTTGTATCATCTCCCCCTGAGGTTTAAAACTCCACTACTTACAAAGGCCAGGCAGGAACCATAAATTCACGAAGTGGGTGGTGGGTCTGAGGTGACCTGGTGACCACGTGGCCTGGCTGAAGGGGACAGCTGCTGCTTGTTTCCGGCTAATTGTTTCTATGCTGCTGCTGAGCTAGGCTCTTTGCTTCCCCCCTCCTTTTTATTTTATCCCCAGCTGTTCATATTTTCTCCACTTCTTCTTCTTTTTTAAAAAGTGAGATGTAATTCACATAACATAAAAACACCTATTCTTTTCAAAACCTTTACCAAACAGTAGGCTGAGAAGGGAAAGGAAGAGTAAATCAATTTGGTCACATGTGCTGCACAGTTCTTTTTAAAAAATGAGTGGGGAATAATTTGAAATATAAAGGCCATAATGAGCTTTGGGAATCGTCTCTGGTTATGGGTTTCGTTTATCCCAGCTCTTCTTTACTGTGGATTCTGCGTCTCCATTTTGGATTTCTGGAAGCTGAATATACAACCTATGCTCTTCTGGTTTTTAACCTCCTAAAACCATAGTGATAAGTAGTGGATTTCCAGATTTTCTCACGGCTAGACTGGGCATGAAAGGAAGGTCCAGCCAGATTCAGTTAAAGGTATCTGAAGGATTTCACCAAGATATTTTTTTTCCTATAAAAATTGTGCTTTAACTCTTGTTTAGTTTAGCATCGTTGAAATTAGTGGAAACCCGTAGTGTTTACTGTGCTCTTTCTCCCTACATAAACAGAGGGCGCGTGAGTGTATGGAACAGGCGGGGAGGATGGGGCGTGGGTAGCAGTTTTATAGTCGTCAGGCTAAAGTTGGAGTGAGGGCCAAAGCAGAAGTACAGGCCAATAAACTGAGATGCGCTGGAGGCCTCAGGCTTGTATCCCTAGGTGCCCTGTACAGGGTGGGGGAATCATACACATCAGGCCTGGATTGGCTCAGGCAGAGGACAGAAGAACCGAGGCAGAAGGCTAGAGTTTATGAGACACTCCAAAAGGGAAAATTCTATATATTTCCTTCTACTGTGCCAATCTTTGACATGAAGAATATTAATTCCACTCCTGAGCGAATGGGCAGATGATTCAGGTATGCTGTTGGTTGAGTCATTTTCCCGATCCTGGTGGTAGTTTGACTTCTGGTACATGCAGAATCCCCTGCTTGCTAGGAACTCCAGCCCATGCTGGTGACAGGCTTTGGTGGCTTCAATAACGAGCTCACCACAGGGCTAGTGCTCGCAGAGTTGAGAGCAAAGAACCTTTTCTATCAGAAAATTTGCGTGTTGACAGCCCCTGCAAATTCACAGCAGGCTAACCAGGAAGCTACAGCAGAAGGCTCTGGGTATTAATCATGACTCACTGGCAAATAACAGCCTACGGGAGCCATGCGTCTGCCCTCCTATTTTATCTGCATGTCTTTGATGCGCTGTGTCTTGACACTGGCTGGCAGAGCCTTCTGGGGATGACAGGGATTAAACAGGGCAGCTGGGTATCTTTCAGAGGGAGGTGAAGTTTACAGATCTTTATTCACTTAAAAATTTCTGGATTTTAAAAGCTATGTAGAATCAGTCCTTTGGATTGTTTGAAATTATGCATAACCACTTTAAAGCTATTTTTATCAACAAGTCTGAATCTTTTTCCTGGCCATGTTGCCTCTCAGAAATAAGGCCATCTAATAGCCAGGAAGGAAGAAATAGATCACGTGAGAAGGTAGAAAGAAAAAAAAAGTGAAGGAAAGAGGATTAGAAAAGACTCCACAAAGTCCAGTAGATAAAAGAGAATCAGAAGACTCCTACTTTATAAGGGCTTTTGAAAAAGCAAGCACATGACCTCTAATGCAATATGAATATTGTAGCCCAAGTAATTTGTACATGGGCTGCTTTAGAAAGTTCAGCCTCCCTAGCTAGCTGCCAGACAGTTTTGTAAGAACATTGAGGGCAATGGATGGGCTCTAGGGAAAAAAGGCTGGTGAAAACTGAGCTGAGCTCTTCCTATTGGAATACTGGAAGACCCCATATTTAGGGAATAAACCTTTGTATTTTCCCCAGTGTCCACCTTTCTGCCAGTGAGGTCAGACGGGATATAGTCTGCACCATTTTCTACAATTGTCATTTTCCCAGAAGCGCTTGCTGAGCTTCCCTGTCATTGGCTGAGAATTAGCCCCGAGGAACCCAGGCTACAGGAGAGCTGCTAATGACATGTGTCCCTCCCCAAGTCACAGTTCTCCAGTGCCTGAGTGTGTCCTTTCACAGAGACAGATGCTGGCTGGCAGCTTGCAGCTCTCCCAGAAGCTCTGTTGGTTGTCTGGGCACAGTGACCACTTGAATCAGCTCATAATTGCTTTTTTCTCAGTGTTCATGTTAAAACAAGATAAGCCTTGACATAGGTGATTAATTTCCTCAATTTGTACCTTCTAGATCATGAGAACACACCCCACTGCTACTCTTCAGTTCCTGGGAAAGTTCCGGAGAGCAGTTTAAAGATAGCATAGACAATAAATGATCCCTTGGGCAGAAACTCCAGTCATTGCAGAAACGTCTGTGCTCTCTTTCCCAAGTAGCTAGCTGCTAGGGACATCTGCTTTTTTCAGCGTCTCTCCATATCAGTGAAGGAATTTAGTGTGGACTAGATAGCTCTGATATTGGACATGACCTTCCTGTGGTATTTAGAACTGTTTTTCTTGAGGGATATAATGCTATATGGAATAAGGAAGAATCTGATTTTGACTGTGGTTTTTCATTAAAAAAAATCTGTTGCAGATTCTTGGCCAACCCTTTGGGACACCCACCTTTAGGCATCTTCTTGGCTCAATTTGGTCACATTCCTCAAGTTCCCTCCTCTCCTTTCTTAGCAATTAAACATCGAAGTGTCTGGGTATGTTATCGGGGTTGCAAGTTCAACTGCTTGATGTATGACTCAGTTCTGGTGCCCTTTCTTTTTGCACAAAGCAGAGCCATTTGTTATATATCCAAGAGTCTAAGAGTTCTCACTTATTCTTTCACTGTTACAGGAGGGTTTTTTGCCTTCTGCACTGGGAGAACAACAAATCAAAAGAGGATTTTACCTAAAAAAGCACATATGAAATTAAAATAATTGCTGGGAGGCCAAGGTCACTGTGTTTATTGGAACAAGGGTAGAGGGAAGCTTTTATTTTTGATACACTAATACCTTGTATGCTCAAGTCTCACAGTCCGTCTCTCACAGCTGACAAATTACACTTATTTTAATGGGTAAGGGATTTCTCACTAGTTTTTTTAATGTTTCCTTTTCTCTCATTCATTGGTAAATGTTTAAAGCCATTTATTAGGGGCTGCTTTTTTATTTTTTAAATAATTATTTGACTGCACTGGGTCTTAGTTGTGGCATGCGGGATCTTCGATCTTTGTTGTGACATGCAGGATGTTTGGTTGTGGCACGCAAACTCTTAGATGTGGCATGTGGGATCTAGTTCTCTGACCAGGGATTGAACCCAGGCCCCTTGCATTGGGAGCTCAGAGTCTTAGCCACTGGACCACCAGGGAAGTCCCTATTAGGGGGCTTCTTATGTGCCAGACACTATTAGGAATCAATGAATTCATCATCACCAAATGTGTATGGAATACCTTATTAGTACAAGGTGTTGGCACTGTGGAGGGTAGAAAGAAAAAGAGGTGTATCGTGTAGAGTATGAAACCTGTTTGGGGAGATGAAACACACAATAATGATATATTGTTTAAAGGTGGTACAGAGATCCAGTGCTTTATGAGTCCAGATCACTGTGAACTGGTGTGAGAGAAGGCTTCTTTTATATATATATATATATATATATATATATATATATATATAATATATATATATATAAAAGATATCTATATAAAATATATATATATATGTGTGTATATATATATAATACACACATGTATATGTATATTTATTTATTTGACTGCACCGGATCTTAGTTGCAGCATACAGGATCATCTGTCTTCATTGTGGCATGTGGGACCTTTAGTTGTAGCAAGAGAATTCTTACGTGTGGCATGTGGGATGTAGTTCTCTGACTAGGGATCCAACCCAGGCCCCCTGCATTGGGAGCCCGGAGTTGTAGCCACTGGACCACCAGAGAAGCCACCAGAGAAGGCTTCTTAAAGGAGGTGGGGATGCCAAGGAAGGGGATCTGAAAGGAGGTGAGCGTGGCAGGCAGTGTGTACAGGGCAAGTATATTAGGTGAAGTTGGGTAGTCATGGGAAATAGAGCTGATTTGGTCCTTTACTCTATCCTTGGGCCTCAGTTTCTCTGCTGCAACATGGAGATGATAATAGTAATTACCACACAAGGTCATTATGAGGATTTCACTGATATGAGAGAAGCACTTAGCCAGAACTTTAATGTAGTAGGCACTCCACAGATGTCACAGGTCGGTATTATTTTATATTATTAATAGGGCTGTGGGAGTGCCTTGAATGTCAGATCAGGCATGGGAGCCTTACCACGTATGTGGGTAACTGAGGGTCATTGGAAATTTGAGCAGGGCCATGACATGCCCCAAGAAAGACAATAAATTAATTTGTCTCTAATGAGAAGGGTGGATTGTAGACCCCTCTTTTTAGACTTTGCTTCAAACTAAGTAGTTAAAAAATTTTCCATGGCCCAGATATGATAGAATTATGTAAGTAAAGCTATTTTATTTTTAACCAGTTGTCCAGAGGGTAGACCTATGTAGTATATTAAAACCTGGTAGGACTGTAAAATGATATGGTAGAGAGTCATAAGTGATATATTAGGTTGGCAACCTATGGGTAGGGCTGCTTTAGCAGGATGATGTTCCCAACATTCTGGTGTAATTAACAGCAACTCAATTTTCTGATAAGTTATGGGATTTTCTTCCCCGTTATTTCTTTCATCTTTGCTTTGAACAGTTCTCAGACCAAGTGTATCTCCTATTCTCCTGCTTGCTTCTTTTCCTTGCTGCTTCTTCTTTCCTATTCTGAGACATGAATCAGGTAAATTTCCCCCTCCAGATTTCTACATTGCTCCTGGCCCACCTAACTTGAACAAAGCCTTCAGACCATCCTTTCTCAGGGCTCCTGGTTCATTGAATTTAGCAGTACATAATTACCCTCTAGGGAACTCACATAGGTTATTTCTTTTCTTTTTTTCCTCATTAGATATTACCAGTTTTATTCATGGCCTCCACCAATTTTTTTTATGCATTTTAAAAATTAAAGTACAGTTGTTGAACAATAAGTTACAGGTGTACAATATAGTGATTCACAATTTTTAAAGGTGATACTCCATTTATAATTATTATAAAATATTGGCTGTATTTTCCATGTTGTACAATATATCATGTAGCTTATTTTACACATAATACTTGGTACTACTTAATCTGTTACCCCTATATTGTCCCTTCCCCCCCCTTTTTTAAAATAAATTCATTTATTTTAGTTGGGGGCTAATTACTTTACAATATTGTAGTAGTTTTTGCCATACATTGACATGAATCAGCCATGGGTTTACATGTAGGTTATTAAACACTCTTGAGATTTGTTACATAAAATGACAAAAGGCTTTCCTAATTTGAGAATACTAGGTGCTCAAACATTCCTGCCTTCCATCATTGAATCAACCCGAGTGATAGAAGCCCTTTGTTCCTGCTCCAGAAAGGGTCATGTGGGGTCAGAAAGGGTACTAGGTGTTCAAAAGGTTGTTCTCCAAACAGCTCAGGGCCTTCGACATACTTGGCAGAACCTTATGCCAGAGAATTATCTCCTTTGGCTAACTCTTGTTTTGTTCTGGGTGGTCTGGGTGGGCCATTGGTCAGGATTCGTGTGTCTCACTGAGTAAAGTGGGGAATTTTCAGCTGTGTTCACCATCTAGGAAACATAATAAAATGGGGGAAGAGGAAGAAGAATATGGGCATCACAGAAGAAACACCCTTCTATTGGATGAAGCTACTGGAGAATCTGCACTGGTGAATGAATTATTCATTCATTCCTCATTTATTTTGCAAAATTTTATTGCGTTCCAGGCACTGTCACAGGTACTCGGGCTATAGCAGTGGATGAGATGTGGACCTTAATTGTTTTAAAAGAGACAGCAAATAGATACATAGATGGATAAGATATATTTGAATAGTGATGATTCTATGAAAAAGATAAAATAAGATGCTGCCACGAGGGCAGGTAGTCACAGAAAGCCTTTCAGAGGAGGTAAGAGTCAAGCAAAGACCTGAAAGAAGCTGTGGATATGTGGGGAAGAGACTTCCAGGCCAAGGGGACATAAAGCATAAAGGTCCAAAGGAGGCTTTTTTGTTTGAGGAATAGCAGGTAAGCCAGTGTAGCTGCATAAGTAGAAATAAAGTCCATGAGGTAACCCAAGACCAGAGCATGCACATCATCCTAGGCTATGGGGAGGATTTCAGGTCTTATTCTAACCTCAATGGGAAGCCATTGGAAGGGTTGGGCAGGATTCTTTGTTATTCTCCTATGATTGTGATTCTAGTTCTGCCATCGCCTTACCTGTGTGAACTTGAGTGAGCTCTTAGTCTCTCAGTTTGCTGTTAGGTAACATGTGGATAGAGATGCTAATCTCCAAGTGACATTAAAAAAAAATTAGCTCTTGGTTACAAAGAACTTGAGGCCATCAGATAAAAGGTATGATATAAGTAATTACCACTGTTCTATATAGTCATTATTTTAAGAGCTGTCTTCTTTTCAAAGTAGAAAAAAAATAACAATGTAGACCTGTACGTTAAATTGCAACATTAAAAAATGTCATGTTTCTGGGACTTCCCTGTTGATCCAGTGGCTAAGACTCTGCTTTCCCAATAGAGGGGGTCTGGGTTCAGTCCCTTGTCAGGGAACTAGATCTCACATGCTGCACCTAAGACTTCATATGCCATTAACTAAAGATCCTGCATGCTGCAACTAAGACCTGGCACAGCCAAATAAATAAGTATATTTTGTGCTCAGATGCTCAGTCATGTCCAACTCTTTGCAACCCAGTGGACTATAGCCTGCCAGGCTCCTCTGTCCATGGGATTCTTCCAGCACGAGTACTGGAGTGGTTTTCCATTTTCTCCTTCAGGGGATCTTCCTGAGAGATAAAACTGAGTCTTTTATGTCTCCTGCATTGGCAGGTGGATTCTTTACCACTAGCACCACCTAGGGAACCCTAAATTTATATAAATTTATAAAGTCATGTTTCTGATTTCCCTTTTGATTCCATATGAGAGATTTAACTTATTTGCGTAGTACATCATGTGAAATGCTGGGCTGGATGAAGCACAAGCTGGGATCAAGATTGCAGGGAGAAATATCAATAACCTCAGATATGCAGATGACACCACCCTTATGGCAGAAAGCGAAGAGGAACTGAAGAGCCTCTTGATGAAAATGAAAGAGGAGATTGAAGAAGCTGGTTTAAAACTCAACATTCAAAAAATGAAGATCGTGTCATCTGGTCCCCTCACTTCATGGCAAATAGATGGGGAAACAATGGAAACAGTGATAGACTTTATTTTCTTGGGCTCCAAAATCACTGCCGATAGTGACTGCAGTCATGAAATTAAAAGATGCTTGCTCCTTGGAAGAAAAGCTATGACAAACCCAGACAGCACATTAAAAAGCAGAGACATTACTTTGCTGACAAAGGTCTGTCTAGTCAATGATATGCTTTTTCCAGTAGTCATGTATGGATATGAGAGCTGGACCATAAAGAAAGCTGAGTGCCAAAGAATTGATGCTTTTGAACTGTGGTGTTGGAGAAGACTCTTGAGAGTCCTTTAGACTGCAAGGAGACCAAACCAGTCAATCCTAAAGGAAATCAGTCCTGAATATTCATTGGAAGGACTGATGCCAAAGCTAAAGCTCCAATACTTTGGCCACCTGATACAGAGAACTGACTCTTTGGTAAAGACCCTGATGCTGGGCAAGATTGAACACAGGAGGAGAAGGGGACGACAGAGGATGAGATGGTTGGATGGCATCACCGAATCGAAGGATATGAGTTTGAGCAAGCTCCCGGAGTTGGTGATGGACAGGGAAGCCTGGCGTGCTGCAGTCCATGGGGTCGCAGAGTCGGATACGACTATGTGACTGAACTGAACTGAGAGATTTAAGGTATTCCTTTCTTCTTTGAAAAGTATCTTAAAAGCTTTCCAGAAGTTGAAACCCAACATATATCATAAAATATTTGAATGAGAAGAAATCTTGGAGATCTTATGGATCTGTTGTGGGGACAGTCTGATGTCTATAGAAATGACTTTTTAAGAAACTTCCTTACTGTGCAGACTGTATGCTTTAAGCCTGTGTAGGAAATCACTTGGAGATTGTGGCCCCCAACTGGGAAGGCAGGTGTGTTATTTGTTCATTTCCAATGAACTTATATGTAGATAATGGAAATAAAGGAGGTTACAGATCGTGTAGTCTGATCCCATCACTTTACAACTGAGGAAATGGAGAGAAGGCAAGTCCTGAGGACAGTTGCACTGCTGGGGAGCAGGAGTGCTGGGTGAGACTAAAGATCTGTGATTCCAGGCATCTGCTCTCTTCCCAGATCTGCAAGCTACATACCTACCTCAGTGTCACATTTAGACATAATTGCAGTGTTACAGGAAGTGATTGACTAATTTCAGATCCCTTTCCATCTCTATTGTAATGATCGTGCCTTGCTAATATTGGAAGTGCTGGCTGCCATGAAGCATCTTTGCTTGGTGAGGCAGCTGTACATGAAACAAATTTTGCAGGCTATAATTTGACTCTGTGCCACAACTGATTTGCTCTGTATCTTTCCTTCCTCTGGTACTGGCTAAGGACTCTGCCAGTGGATTCTATAGATTGTACCATTGAGTCTATGAACCTTGAGTTTTAGAGTTGATCATGGTTCAGATTCTAATCTGGTTGTGATTTTTTTCTGTTAAGGTTTGCCTGGAAAATGTATAGTTTGAATTCATACATAGTTTTTGTGATAACTTTTAAAAAGTGGTATTCTGTTCATTTGAAATTAGCTCATTGTGTCATTTTAGGTCTTCTGCTTCCATCAGTTTAATAACAGATATGAACGATTGTCATAAAAATAAGCAATATGTATATACACACACACATATATAATGACCATTATGATTAACTTTTTCCTTGTATGTGAATCTAGATTTCTTCAGTTACAGTTGCAGTAAACTTAAATGTGGGTAAAATGAGATCACACAGACACACACACACACATACTTTCTATACCTTTGTAATGTAGTAATATTTACTGGATTGGCATTGAAAACCAAACTGGTATTTTTCTGCTTGAACTTCTTTCTTCTGATTGAATATAGCCCACACAGTCCCTCCCTGAAATACATGCTATAAGCATTTACCAGTCTAACCTGTTAGGGTATTCCTCATACTGGTATATTTTTGTCATTCATTCCAAAATCAATGGTATTTGAATAAGTCAAAAATAACTACAAGCGTATGATTTCTTTTTTACTGGTTTTCCTTAAAGGAAATACCCTTTAATGTATTTTTATATTTTGCCTACTCATGCCATAGAGAAATAAATTGTTGATATTTTGAATACTTTGCCGGAAGTTAAGTAGTTTTCAAGAATAATCTTGCCAAATACTACTCTTTCCTTAACTAAAGTTCTTAAAATAGTCAGAGATCATACTGGATAGTCATATGGGTTATTGAAAACAGCAAGCTTAAATCTGAAAACTGACTTCTGTAAGACAAGATGCATAGGAATGCATTTCTTCAAGATGATCATCAAGAGGCTATTTCCTAGTCTGTCTCCCCATTCCCACCCTGAAATCATTTTAGATCTCTTGTCCTGGGGAATTTGACTATAACAAATACTAGACATATCTTGCAGTCTGTGGCTTACTGACAGAAGCATAGATTCATCAGAGAGCTCTGAATCCCCCTTTCCCACCTCCTTCAGCAGGTCCAAGACTCTTTTTAAGGGAGAAGAGAGGGGCATCGTCTGAGTCTTTGTGACCCCAAGGACTGCAGCCCGCCAGGCTCCTGTGTCCATGGGGATTCTCCAGGCAAGAACACTGGAGTGGATTGCCATGCCCTCCTCCAGGGGATCTTCCCAACCGGGGGATCCAACCCAGGTCTCCGGCATTGCAGGCAGATGTTTACCAACTGAACCACCAGGGAAACCCAAGAAGACTGGAGTGGGTCTTCCCAACCCAGTAATCAAACTGGGGTCCCCTGAATTGCAGGTAGATTCTTAGCCAACTGAGCTACCAAGGAAGCCCAGAGGGGCTTCCCAGGTGGTGCTAGTGTTAAAGAACCTGCCTGCCAGTGCAGCAGATTTAAGAGATGTGGGTTCGATCCCTGGGTCGGGAAGATCCCCTGAAGGAAGCACAGCAACCCACTCCAGTATTGTTGCCTGGAGAAATCCCATGGACAAAGGAGCCTGGCAAGCTACAGTCCAGAAGGTCACCGAGTTGGACATAACTGAAGCGACTGAGCATGTACACATGCAGAGGGACAGAATAAATGCATCAGGCTGTCTTCCAGCTCTTCTCCAATTCCTGTGGATTTCACTGTGAGTTGCAGCAAGGGTACTCCTTAACTGTTAATCTCTAATTTCAAACGGATGGCCTAATCCCATTGGGCCTTTTAACGCAGATCTCAGCCTACAGGGCTTTCAACAGCAACCTGTAGCAAGTGATGGTGCTCAGTGTTTCCCTGTGAGTACTTTCTAAGCTGGACTCTCAGGAATAGGGACCCTGGAGCAGCATAAGTGAGTGCAGTAAGGTCTGCAGGTGAGATATAAATACATGATACAGGGTGTGTGTGTGTGTGTGTGTGTATTACATATATGCATGTAATGTATATCTAAGTGTGTGTATGTATATATATATATATATATACATACACACACACACACACACACATATATATATATACACATACAACTTGGATTTGTGGTGATGTGAATGAAATAATAAGAATCCAGTTATGGTTTGCAGTTAAACAGGAAAAGGACACTGTAGTGAAATGGATAGTGATTCATATACATAAATGCTTTATAAACTTTAAACAGTTAAAATTCCTCCAGATATTTGGCTGACAGTTAAACCACTTGACTTCAAGCTCTCCATTTTAAGAAAGTGAAGATCATGGTGATTTCTAATGACTTCTCCAAGTTGTCTGCAAATTATCCAGATATAATGTCTGTGGCAAACCCATCAAGGTTTTTTGTTCAGATGCCATGTATATGTAACAAATGTGTCATTGTTGGTTTTTCTCCTATAGGTGTTCAAGAGACGGTATTTTTACTTAACTCAGCTTCCTGATGGTTCATATATTCTCAATTCCTATAAAGATGAGAAAAATTCAAAAGAATCTAAAGGTTGCATCTACTTGGATGCTTGCATCGATGTTGTTCAGGTAGGGCTCATGGAGGTAATATTTCTTTCTCTTTCTGGAAGAGGGTTGTTGATCTATTAAGAACCTCAGTATTTTTCTGCCTTGATGTATTGCCTCACCACCAACCAAAACGTGCACACTAGACACTCAGAATCCTCTTCAGAATCCCACTCTCCCTCTGTGCCGCCATTCAGGTGCTTTCCCGATCCTCTGGAGTCTGCTCCAAAGTGCCTCTTGAATCCCTCACCTTCTTTCCATTCTCACTGTCTTCCTCCTGTTCTCTCTTTTATCCTCTCTTGCCTAGAGGTCTTCTGCCACGTTGTCATGCTCCACTCCATCTTCTTGAGATATAGATGGAGTCCTTCAGTCGTGTGTTCAAAACCTTTTGGCTCTTGATTTACTGTCTTGCAGAGTGAGCTCTAAAGATCCTACCAGGCAGGGCATTGCAGGCCCACAGCGATTTGACTTTTCTTACTAACCCCACCCCCCACCCCCGGTATCCCCCTCATATATTCTGTGCTCTCATCACTCCAGGCTAAGCACTCCACAGAGTGTCACACACACATGCCTTTCTTATATTTGTTCCTCTGCCCAGCACATACTTCCTGTTTGAACCTTATCTTTTAAGACTTGGCTCAAATGGGCCTTGAAACATTTTTTGTTTTCTTCCTCACACTCACTCCTACTAAGTGGAACTATGCTCCAGCTCCCCTGTGCTACCATTGTGCTGAATTCTTCCCATTCCTTTTTCCGTTATAGAGACCATGTCATATTCATGTCCGAGCCCCTTATAATAATTAGGAAAGTTGTATATACAGTAGGGGCTTAATACATGTTTGCTGATTTGAGCCACTGAGGGGGCATGGATGTTAGGGTTAGTATGGACAGGGTGGGGAGTAGAGGACAGAGAGATGATTAAGGAGGAAGTTGATTGACCAAGCAATAGGAGCCGAGACTACAGAGCCAGCCCAGCCTGGTCGACTAGAAGGGGCACTGCGTTGATGGGGAGGCAGGAGATGTCGGTTCAACACCCCTAACCTACCTGAATCAGTTTACAGAAGTGTAAAGTGGGATTAATAATATCTCCTCACTCTATTAAGTGAGATTATCATGAGAAGCAAATGAAGAAACACTTTAAAATACAAAATATGCAATGATCTATGTGAATAGAAGGTGCCTTCTTTTATATATGGAATTGGCAAAAAGTTCATTTGTTTTTTTTCTATGACATTACAGAAAACAGAACGAACTTTTTGGCCAACCCAATATATATGTGTGACAGCTTTCTTATCTTACTGGAAAGAAGAAGGCACATACAATTCCCAGATTTTCTCAATTAGCTCTAGTCCAGTTTGACCTTCCTTTACTGGGGCTCCCAGGCTCTGCTTCCCCTCTATTTATGATTCCCTCCTCCCAAATATTTTCAAATATATAAATCTTTAGGACTTGCTACAGCAGTTTAATTTCGTTCTTTACTATACTTTGAAGATGAGTAGGAGGAACTTTCTTGGATCCTTCTTGAATAATGACCATGCAGTGGAAAATTATTGATTCATGAGCCTTCCTTGAAATTAATGCTGAGGTTTGGGAGCAGGGGACAGTGTGTCATTTCTTTTGTCATGACAGAGAAAGCGGTAATATAAAAGAAGGTATCATCATGTTTGATGAAAAGAAGAGGCTTTTCTTTGTGCTAGGATTCAGCCTAGGCCATTTCCATCATTTTTATTGAGAACCACATTTTAACATGAACCAACTACAGTCTTCTTTTATGCTTCTTTCATACTGTGATGAAAATGAATTAGATAGTGATATTGTATTTTATGGTGTGATATAAAGCAACTACCAGATTTATTTCAGGTCACATTTGAGCTTATTTTTAAGAGCTGCTTTTGAAAATCTATAAATATGCCAGGAAAACTTCCAGCAGGGTGGAAATGGTAAAACACTGGCTTATTTTTGTCGAGTTAGTTTGATTATTTAAATGTGAAGGATGTCAGAAGGCCTTAAATGATAATACCCTCTCAACATGTAGTATTTTATGTCAACTTTGTGCTTACACTTCTGTGTTCAATACTGGTGGTGGTTTGGTCGCTAAGTCATGTCCGACTCTCGCGACCCCATGGACTGTAGCCTGCCAGGCTCCTCTGTCCATGGGATTCTCCAGGTAAGAATACTGGAGTGGGTTGCCATTTCCTTCTCCAGTGCTCAATACTGAGGGGAATAAAAAAGATGTTTGACATGGTCTTTACATTGTCTTGGAATTTCTATTCCTTGTTCAAAGAAGCAGTTCTTTCCTGAAAGTATTGACATACATATGTGCTGAGCTGAGGTAAAAATAAACTAATGAAATCCAGTATTAAAAGGGTAACTAAACTAACTGAACACATGCCTTTTCTTTTTTCCCTCCAGTGCCCCAAAATGCGCCGTCATGCTTTTGAACTCAAGATGTTAGATAAGTATAGCCATTATCTGGCTGCTGAAACTGAGCAGGAAATGGAGGAATGGTTGATAACTTTGAAAAAGATTATTCAGATCAATACCGACAGTTTAGTGCAAGAGAAAAAGGAGACGGTGGAAATAGCACAAGGTCAGAATTTTTTAATGATTCATTATTGAGGTAAAGGCCTTGTGTTTAATCCATGGGAATGTCCTTTGTGTAGGGTGAATACACAACTCTCAATCGTGAGGGTTGACCTACTTCTTCATTAAAAGTGACTGTGGAGGTTGATGGGTTTTTTTTTTTTTTTTGAAAGAGTTGATGCTCCATTGGCTCTGACGTATGAAATATAACCAGACTGAAAACAGATAGGGGATTCATGGCAGATTTTCAAAAGTCCATTAAAGTTTTCCCAGTGCTTTCATAATCAAAATTCTTTGTAATAAATCTGGTAGGAGAGGTTGGGGTGGGAGAGAGAGATAGTTAGGATATTCCTCTTAGGTGATTGTTAATGGTCTGCATGGTTTAGAACATCTGCTTTTAATGAATTTGCAGATGATGAAACTAGCAGCCAAGGAAAAGCCGAGAACATCATGGCCAGTTTGGAAAGGAGCATGCATCCGGAACTGATGAAGGTACATCTTTGTTATGGCAACTTGCCTTCAAGTGAGACAATGCAGGATGCTAATCCTGCATATTAAAGCTGTAATGCTGGAGTCCATTTCGCAATGTCATTTCTAAGTTAAAAATCACAACAAATTAGTGAAACAGGTAGAGATTACAAAAGAAAAGTACACTGTTCAAGTTGGACCTGTTCAGTACCAACTAACAGTTTGGAAAGTGTTATATTTTTCCCTAGGTTCTAAGAAATGCTACTAGATTGTTATAAATATTAATTTCATTTGCTATTTCTTTGTTCTTATTGTTTAGTCGCTAAGTCATGTCTGACTCTTTTAGGACCCCATGGACCGTAGCCCACCAGCCTCCTACTGTCCATGGGATTTCCCAGGGAAGAATACTGGAGTGGGTTGCTATTTCCTTCTCCACATTCAGTTTAATTACTATATGTTATTCATACACTAAATATTATTCATTCAAGGAGCTATTGATGCAGATTGAACATGATACTCAGTTTAATGGTTTGTATATGTTAATTTCATATGAAAATCAGAGTCTGTCTGTATGTGAATGCCTATCTATATGTAGCTATTAACTTATACAGGTTTAGACATTACTTTTTTCTATTTTAAATTTACCATTCTCTTAAGCTTCAGTGTTAATATATTTTCAAAAATTCTGAAACACACTCATGATCCCCTGTAGATTTTAATGTGTTCCCTTTGAGTCTTTGTCCTTTCAGACCATAGAGCCCATTATGTTTTTTCCCAAAGTGATAGAATCAGAATTGTATATAAGATACATATATATCTAACATATATACTCATGGATATATATATGTGTGTGTGTGTGTGTGTGTATTTTATATATATATATATATATATATATATATATATATATATATATATATATATATGGATGAGTAGCACCATGGATTAGTTCTCTTGTTAGTTCTCTTTCACATCACAAGTCTCTTGTATTTCTTTTTTGTACTGTGGGTTGAATAATATTCTTGGTCTTAAAAAAAGTGTATAGAAAGTATAAATACTTGATTAATAGCACAGGTCATTGTTACTGTAACTCTCTGCCCAGCAAGCATTCTTTATCCACCTTAAGTACTTGGAAGTGGAAAAGAGTGTATATTTGAAGCTGTGTCAAGTTGCTAGTTTCTCATAAATTAGATCATTAAATGGCATTTAATACTGTTTTGAAGGAAATGAAGTAATGCTCAATATGTGTGTATATATATATATATTTGTCTGTTTCAATTTTAGTATGGAAGAGAAACTGAACAATTAAACAAGCTCAGCAGAGCAGATGGAAGACAGAATCTCTTTTCTTTTGATTCAGAAGTTCAGGTATTAATGATATATTGCTTTAAATAATTGTTGCTTATTCAGATAAACAGTGTCTGAAATGTTGAAATCACTGACTGATTTTTGAACTACTGGGCATATGTTTATTGCTTTATATTTTTTTGTCTTGGTTGCTTTGAATAGATAGCTTAATAACTAATTTCACTAGGAGGGCTGAAAATATACAAATAGTTTGGAACTGTATATATGTGTATATGTATATATTCCTCCCAATTCTTTATATTGTTTTCACTTGATCTTACTCTTCAAAATCAATAAATTAAAGAATCTTTAACAATGGTTTCAGTGCTTTTAACACATTAAATACAGTTGTGATCCAGTATCAGTGAAAATGTACAGTGTAAGGAACATCAAGTCATATGAGACATATTTATTTTCCATTTTTGATATAGGCCTGTAGAACTGGGATAATTTTCATGTCTGGTTTAATCTCACTTCAGATGGAAAGCAGTCCAGGAAAGTGCAAATTTATGTGCACATGTGTATTTTAGTCTCTTTCATGAGAGTGAGGCACTTTTAGTACTAAGATACTCCTAAATATGTAGTTAATATTTAGTTTCATGATTCTTTTTACCTTTTAATTTCTATTTTATATTTGTGTATAGTTGATTAACAATGTTGTGTTAGTTTCAGGTGTACAACAGTGATTCAGTTATACATATACATGTATATATTCTTTTTCAGATTTTCTTATGATTTAGGTAATTCCATGATATTTTCCAATTAAATTACCAATTTTTAAAATTGGAAAACTTCTACAGTGTCTAAATTAGTTACAGATATTTTTCTTAATGGAAAATATTTCACAAGAAAATAAATTACTTGAGGGAAGACGAATCTTTTGGTTTTCTTTTCGGTTTTTCTACGTATTGTTGTTGTTCAGTTGCTAAAGTACTGTCAGACTCTTTGCAACCCCATGGACTGTAGCAAGCCAGGCTCTTGTGTCCTCCACTATCTCCCAGAGTTTGTGCAAATTCATGTCCATTCAGTCAGTGATGCTATCTAGCCATCTCATCCTCTTCCACCCCTTCTCCTTTTGCCTTCAATCTTTCCCAGCATCAGGGTTTTTTTCCAATGAGTTGGATCTTTGCATCAGGTGGCCAAAGTATTGGAGCTTCAGCTGCAGCATCAGTCCTTCCAATAAATATTCTGGATTGATTTCCTTTAGGATTGACTGGTTTGATCTCCTTGCTGTTCAAGGTACTCTCAGAAGTCTTCTCCAGCACCACAGTTCAAAAGCATCAATTTTTCTGCACTTAGCTTTCTTTATGGTCCAGCTCTCACATCTGTACACAACTACTGGAAAAACCATAGCTTTGACTATACAGACCTTTGTCAGTAAAGTAATGTCTCAGCATTTCACATTCTTTTGTTGACTATGAGGGTTACTCCATTTCTTCTAAAGGGTTCTTGCCCACAGTAGTAGATATTAGTAGATATAATGGCCATGTGAGTTAAATTGCTCATTCCCATCCATTTTAGTTCATTGATTCCTAAAATGTCGATGTTTGCTCTTGCCATCCTCTTTCTGTTTGACCACCTCCAATTTACCTTGATTCATAGACCTAACATTCCAGGTTCCTATGCAATATTGTTCTTTATGGCATTGGACTTGACTTTCACCACCAGACACATTCACAGCTGAGTGTTGTTTCCAGTTTGGCCCAGCCTCTTAATTCTTTCTGGAGCTATTAGTAATTGCCCTCTGCTCTTTCCCAGTAGCATATTGGACAGCTTGTGATCTGGGGGGCTCATCTTCCAGTTTCATATGTTTTTGCCTTTTACTACCATTCATGGAGTTCTTGTGGCAAGAATACTGGAGTGGGTTGCCATTCCTCCTCCAGTTGACCACGGTTTGCCAGAACTCTTCACCCTGTCCTGTTCATCTTGGTTGGTCCTACATGGCATGGCTCATAGATTCACAGAGTTATGCAAGCCCCTTTGCCATGACAAGGCTGTGATCCATGAAGGGGTTTTCTACATGAGATTTCTAATTAAAATCTATGGGATTTTTTAATAGTATGCCTTATGTAAGCATTATGGTTTTTTTTCTCAGTGAAAATATATCAATAAAATATAAAATAATTTTGGGAAGATAGATTGTGTTTCTTTTTGCTTCAAACATTTTTCTAACTAAAATTCTTTTAGTCTGAAATGGAAAAAGTATGTAGTCTAAAAATAATGGAGAAGTTTTTCCTTAATAAAAATACCACATGAAAAAATTATCTGGGGAAAATTTATTTTAAATGTTTCATCTTTTTTTTCCCCATAGCGCTATTATATTATTTGTGTAAGTTCTATAATTTTTTTCTAGAAAGTGTATAGCAGGCCTTGGGAATGTTAGTTCTAAGATATTCATTCAGAAATTTACTCGTTTGAACCATGTCTGAGCCTTTGATTCCCTTGTCATCCCGTGTTCCCCATCCCCACCCCCGCCATCTTGATTGTACTCTAATTGGACATGTCAGACTCTTTGATTGTATACAAAGAAGCCAATTGACTGTGGTTGAAACTCCATCCAGTGTCTTTATTTATTTTTTTTTTTTTTCATCCAGTGTCTTTAAAAAATTTGTGGTGTAGTGTTTTTGTGGTCATGGAACAGAACTGATTTTATGTTTGTTTATCAGTGAGCTACAGTGAGAGAAAAATTTACAGTTGGGATGAAAGTTTGAGCAAAAATTGAATTCAGTGTTAATTATGGAAGGCCAATTTTACCACAGAGAAATCCAGGTTGTATGTACATTTCTAGGTAGGCAGTGCCATCCTATAATATCAGCCTTCCCTTCTGGCCAGAGTTCAGTGTCCAGAGACAAGTTTTCTACCACTGACTGTAGAGAATAAAGAAACACTGACTGAAGGAGATGGTTCTGACTTTGAACTCCTAGGGAAGGCCGTATGTCCTCCCATATGCACTCACAGGCCTCAGAAGGGAAAGGAACTGGGGGCTGGAGTGGTTTAGTACAGTTTTCCTTCACATTCCACTGTCTGAGTAAGCTTGAAAGGAGAGCAGATAAATGGGCGGAAATTAGAATTGATCTCCATGGCAATGACTTGCCTCCGCTGGCTCCACGGATAGATAAGTATTCAAGAGGGAGCTGTCTAGTCCCACACATTTGTAGATAAATAGACTCTGGGGGAAAAATTATGCTTTCAGGTACGAATATTATACTTTAGGCCCTTTTAAGGAGAGTTTTGTCAGTGACGCAGTGAAGGTCAGAACAGCTATAATTATCTAAGTCTCTTCAGGCACAATACCTGTTTTGGCTTGAATTGCAGGCAATTGAGAAAAATTCTTGTGTTTCTTGGCTTGACTTTTCCATACTAGCAATATAGCCTGCTCAGATTCATCCAGTCACTTCCCATCTATCCTCTCTCTGGTCTTATTGAAAGTATAGTAAGTTGTGCCACAGTCTATACTTTTCCTTCCATTTGTGAACAGAATGTGAGTCTGTGCAGACAATTGGAATGAACAGATGAACTCAGATCGCCTGAGCTGGGTGAGCTGAGGGGGGATTCAGTGAGTTTCTTTGAGGGGGGGAACAGATTCTCCTGCTGGGAGGAATTTCTTGACTCCCAGTATCTTTTTTTAAACTTTATTTTGAAGTACCAATAATATAAAAAATATATCTCAGTGGCAGCCAGGATTCATCCCCCAGCTCTGTTAGAAGCTTTTCAGTTTCCTATGCACACGCCTCACCCTCTGTCCATCATTTCAATGTAGGTGTTCCCCGGGGTTCCATCCTCCTCACCCTAGTTGCCACTGATTCTGAAATCCAGATCTCCAACCCACATCTTTCCTATTTTACAACCACTTACTTGTATCCTTTCAAACTCAGCATATCTTAAACTGAAGTCATTGTCTCTACTCGCCCTCCCCCTATATCTGCTATTCATTTGTATTTCACAACTAAGTTTATAACATCACAATCTACTGAATTTCTACTAAATCTTCCAACTTAGAGGCCATTGTGTTATTCTTGCCTCCCATATCTATTCATGTCAAATTTGTTTCATGCACAGCTCAGAAAAGAAACAAAATTCCTACCATCCTGGAACACAGTATATTGTGGGGAGGACAAACAATAAATAATGAAGTAAATGTTAAAAATAATGTTAGAAAATTAATTAAGGAAAGGGAGTATAGGCTGTCAGAGAGTATATAATTCTATATAGGGAGTTAAGGAAGGTCTCTCTTTGGGACTGCCAATTGATTAGACACTTGAATGAAATGAGGGAGTAAAGCATGCATCTATCTTGGGGGAAGAGAGTTCCTGACAGAACAGCAAGTTCAAAGGTCCTGAGGTGGAAGTGTACTTGGTGTGCTGGAAAATAACCAAAGAGGCTGATGGAGCTGAAACAGAGGGAGGGGGGGGAGGCTTGAGTGGTAGGAGATGAAATCAGAGGAGCAGAGGCAGGAGCGAGGCAAGGATTTATATCAGTGTTAGAACCTTAGTGTAAGAATGCTACAAAGGCTCATTGAATGAAAAAATTAAAAGAATTCAAATGAAGAATGGACAGAGATCTGTTAGATTTTGCAATTTTTACTTAGAGATCTATGTTCATGTGAATTCTATTTTGGAAGAGAAATGATTCATATTATCTGTTTTTTAGAGGTTGGACTTTTCAGGAATTGAACCTGATATAAAGCCATTGGAGGAAAAGTGGAATAGACGTTTCATGGTAAATTGCCATGATTTAATGTTCAATATCTTGGGTCAAGTTGGAGACAATGCAAAAGGACCACCCACAAACGTATGTATGACTTTTTCTTCTATCTCTCTTAAACCAGTACATTAAAGAAACCACTTCTTTTTTTCTTTTTTTTTTTGCTGAGAACTAATTTATTGGGTGAAAATTCCATTGCTACATGTTATAATAAATTTGACATGGAAGAATTTCATTCGTCTTTCTTTTGCCAAGATAGGAATATGTTTTCATCTTGAGAGGATTCATGAAAGTCTTACCTATTCAAAATAGCAGACAGAGTAGGTAGGCTCTTGACCTTCAGGAGGGACATATCTCCAGAATCTGGAAAATCCTCAAATTTGTAAATTTTACTAGAGAATATGATTTCTGTAAAATTGACTCATAGCCATGAATAAGGAACACCAAAGCCATGGAGGAACACAGAGGCTGTGCCGTCAGCTTGTCTCACTCACTATTCTCATAGAGTGAATTCATTGTGTTCTGCACAGAAAATTCTAATTATTAGCTGTCATGGATCATTTGTGCTGCTTAGAAATACTTGAAACTATGAATGTAAAATCACCAAAGAGACTGCATTTTCTGTTCACCTTTTTCTTTTTTGGAGAGGGGGGGCAGTTCTAGTTTATGTTTGAAAAGTATCCAGTGGTGATTTACTCTCTTATGAAGTATTTGAGATGCACTAGCAGACTCTTGGTGTGTAAAGGGTTAATCTTTATGCCATCTGGCATGAAATTTCTCTTTGTGACCAGCTTTCAAATGCCATCTGTAGAGAGGAATCACGTCTTCCAAAACTGCTGATGGGGCAAAGCTTTTGTCAAGTAATTTGATTATGACTTATTAAATGCATAATCCAGTAAGCTGTAATATAGAAAAAGGGAAGATTTATTTCTACTGTGTAATATTGGCATTATTTTTAGGTGATTTCAATAAGCCTATGGAGAAGTAAAATTTATTCATAGAATAATTGATGTTCTTTAAGTGTGGCTTCTGATTTCTACTCATCATTTAAAAAAATGAATAACTTATGAAATTACACTGGACAAAAGTTACAATTTGAGAGTCTGTTATTTAGAAAGCTCTTTCTCATATGCAAATGAGCCATAATACAATTTTAGCTGAATGTTGAATGCAGAAAGGAACTATAATCACAGAAACTTGAAGAATAAAAAAAAATTTTCTGTAATTTGTGTCTCTCCCCCATCCCACCTAAAATAAAAGTCATCGTTTAAAAATGTAATGGTTTTCATTCCCAGGTTGAACCCTTTTTTATTAATCTTGCCTTGTTTGATGTGAAGAACAACTGTAAGATTTCAGCTGACTTCCACGTAGACTTGAATCCCCCATCTGTCCGTGAAATGCTGTGGGGCCCTTCAAGCCAACCAGCTACTGATGGTACCCCAAGAGGCTCTTCACCTGAGTCTTTCATTCATGGAATTGCTGAATCTCAGTTACGCTACGTAAAGCAGGTAAGGAATCTTTTAGCCTTGGTAGCATGTTCAATATAGCAAACAGAAAGACCCTTGGGTTCTTTTGTGGTTTCAGGCCAGTGGTTCAATGTTTTCATGGGCATTCCATCTTTTGTAGGGTCTGTGTATAGCTGTTTTTCTGGTGACTGAAGTTGGAGGGGATAAAAGGGAAAACGGCAAATATGCTAATAATACCCTAGTGAAGTGGGACGTGATGGGAATCTCAAAGGAAGTATTTTGTGAGATGGAATGCAGATGACACAGACATACCCCTGGACTCATGCACATACTTTTGGGCAAGGCAATGAGTACCTGAAAGGCTATTTTCTTTGAAGAAGAAGTTGACCCTAAAATAACCTTCCCTCCCCCATTCCCATTTCGAGTAGGTAGCTTTAATGGAGCATAAACACTCCTTGCATAGGGAGTTCTTATGTCACAGCCATCCTGTCTGATACAAAGAATCCCCTTTAGAAGGAGCCGAACAGTTCCCTTGCATTTTGACCTCTGATCAGACCAGAGGCCTTAAGAGGTTAGGCAGAGCAGAACTGATAGTCTGCCTTCTAGACTTTTGCAACGGAAAGGAAATTAGAGTGTTGCAGAGAACTAAAGCAGGAAGAAGCAGAACAAAGCAGCTCACAGTGTAAGGAGATGTATTTTACCCAAAGTAAAAATGTTACTCCTTCCCTGTCCTGTAAATAGTGCTGCAGTGAACATTGGGTGTTTGTGTCTTTGGAAAAGAAAGTGAGAGTTGCTCAGTCGTGTCCAACTCTTTACCACCCCATGGACTGTACAGTCCGTGGAATTCTCCAGGCCAGAATACTGGAGTGGGGAGCCTTTTCCTTCTCCAGGGAATCTTCCCACCCCAGGGATCGAACCCAGGTCTCCCACATAGCAGGTGGATTCTTTGCCAGCTGAGCCATCAGGGAAGCATGTGTCTTTTAGAATTGTGTTTTTCTCAGGATACATGCCTTATTAGTGGGATTGCTGGGTCTATGGTCGTTGTATCCCTAGTTTTTAAAGGAATGTCCATATTGTTCTCTATAGTGGCTGTATCAGTTTACATTCCCACCAACCATGTATACAATGCAGTATTACTCAGCCATAAAAAGGAACGAATTTGAGTCAGTTGTAGTGAGATGGGTGAACCCGGAGCCTGTTCTATAGAATGAAGTAAGCCAGAAAAAGAAAAACAAATATCATATATTAGCACACACACATATATATATATATATGGAATCTAGAAAATTGTACTGATGAACCCATTTGCAGGGAAGGAATGGAGATACAGACGTAGACAATTGACTTGTGGACACAGCAGGGGAAGGAGAGGGTGGGACGAATTGAGAAAGTAGCACTGACATATATACACTATCATGTGTAAGACAGATAGCTAGTGGGAAGCTGCTGTATAAAACAGGGAGCGAGCCTGGCGCTCTGTGATGACCTAGAGGAGTGGCATCGGAGCGGGGAGGGAGGCTCTAGAGGAAGGGGACGTATATATAATTATGGCTGATTCGCATTGTATAGCAGAAACCAAGACAACGTTGTAAAACAGTTATTCCCCGATTTAAAAAAAAAAAGTTACTTTTTTTCCTGATTATAAAGATAAATACATTATTATGTATAAAATTCAAAGAATACAAAAAGTACTAAAGAATAAAATAAAAAATCACCACCCATAAATGACAACTATTAACATTTTGGCCAACATTTTTCTAAATATCTCTGTTGTGTGTATGTAAACACATATACATTATGTGTACTCTTAGAAACTGTATTATAGTCCTGCTGTTTTATACCTACTGTATTCATTCAACATCATGTTTATCCTGTATCACTCTCTGAATCAGTTGCATTCTTATTAAAGAATAATATGGTGATTTAGCTTATTAGGATATTTCTAATTTTGGCATATCATAAATAATGCTGCATTATTACATCCTTGTAGCACATTTGTATTATCTCCTTAGAAGCATTGGGCATTTTTGGGTCAAAGATTACACTCATCGATACAGATTGTCCAATAGTAGGGGATCTGACATGTGTTGTCACTCCCCTCTATGGGCTGTGGATCTGGGGTCGTTTTTCCCCATGTTACCCCTCATTCCCTTGGTTTGTTACTCGACTGTGGTTGTCATGTATATGAACATCCCACTCTGACAGCCTGTGCTTCTAAAAAAGATTGAGGAAAACAGTATTATAAGTATTTTAGAACCTGCTATTGAATTATATGTTGAAAAATTTCCACACAATGCCAAATAAGTCCTTGTAAGCCAATGATGTATTTGCTGCCTTACTTGAATGTGTTCAGCTGTCTGTTCAATGCAAGAAGTTTAAATTGTAGTTTCAGATGTCATGCCACTTATAACCCAGGTTGGAACAAAATCAACATTTTTTGAATATCTCTTGTGTGCCAGAATCTTCCATTGATGTCTCATGTAAACATGATTGTCTTGTAAAATATAATTATGACTGTTTTGCAGATCAGGGAGGCTAAGTAAGCTGCCTACCATGACAAAGCCAGTAGTGGTGAGGGCAGGATTTGAACCTAGGTCTGTTTGGAAGACCTCAGGACACAAAATTAGGCAGAACGTAATTAAGTGCTGATATGTATAATACACTGATCACTGAGGAAGGCTTTCTTACCTCTCCTTCCTATTCTTTGGAGCTCTGCATTCAAATGGGTATCTTTCCTTTTCTCCTTTGCTCTTCACTTCTCTTCTTTTCACAGCTATTTGTAAGGCCTCCTCAGACAACCATTTTGCCTTTTTGCATTTCTTTTTCTTAGCTTGATCACTGCCTCCTGTACAATGTCAGGAATCTCCGTCCATAGTTCTTCAGGCATTCCGTCTATCAGATCTAATCCCTTGGATCTATTTGTCGCTTCCACTGTATAATCGTAAGGGATTTGATCTAGGTCATATCTGAATGGTCTAGTGGTTTTTCCCTACTTTCTTCAATTTAAGTCTGAATTTGGCAATAAGGAGTTCATGATCTGAGCCACAGTCTGCTCCCGGTCTTGTTTTTGCTGACTGTATAGAGCTTCTCCATCTTTGGCTGCAAAGAATATAATCAATCTGATTTTGGTATTGACCACCTGGTGATGTCCATGTGTAGAGTCTTCTCTTGTGTTGTTGGAAGAGGGTACTTGCTATGACCAGTGCGTTCTCTTAGCAAAACTCTATGAGCCTTTGCCCTGCTTCATTCTGTACCCCAAGGCCAAATTTGCCTGTTACGCCAGGTATTTCTTGACTTCCTATTTTTGTATTCCAGTCCCCTATAATGAAAATGACATCATTTTGGGGTGTTAGTTCTAGAAGGTATTGTAGGTCTTCATAGAACCGTTCAACTTCAACTTCTTCAGCATTACTGGTTGGGGCATAGACTTGGATTATTGTGATTTTGAATGGTTTGCCTTGGAAACAAACAGAGATCATTCTGTGGTTTTTGAGATTGCATCCAAGTACTGCATTTCAGACTCTTTTGTTGACTATGATGGCTACTCCATTTCTTCTAAGGGATTCTTGCCCATAGTAGTAGATAAAATGGTCATCTGAGTTAAATTCATCCATTCCAGTCCATTTTAGTTCGCTGATTCCTAAAATGTTGACATTCACTCTTACCATCTCCTGTTTGATCACTTCCAGTTTGCCTTGATTCATGGACCTAACTTTCCAGGTTCCTAAGCAATATTGCTCTTTATAGCATTGGACTTTACTTCCATCACCAGTCACATCCACAAGTGGGTGTTGTTTTTGCTTTGGCTCTGTCTCTTCATTCTTTTTGGAGTCATTTCTCCACTGATCTCCAGTAGCATACTGGGCACCTACTGACCTGGGGAGTTCATCTTTCAGTGTCCTATCTTGTTGCCTTTTCATACTGTTCATGGGGTTCTCAAGGCAAGAATACTGAAGTGGTTTGCCATGCCCTTCTCCAGTGGATCATCTTTTGTCAGAAGTCTCCACCATGACCCATCCATCTTGGGTGGCCCTACACAGCATGGTTCATAGTTTCACTGAGTTAGACAGGCTGTGGTCCATGAGATCAGATTGGTTAGTTTCCTGGGATTGTGGTTTTCAGTCAGTCTGCCCTCTGATGGAGAAGGATAAGAGGCTCATGGAAGCTTCCTGATGGGAGTGACTGACTGAGGGGGAAATTGGGTCTTGTTCTGCTGGGCGGAGCATCCTCAGTAAATCTTTAATCCAATTTTCTGTTGATGGGTGGGGCTGTGCTCCCTCCCTGTTATTTACCTGGGGCCAAACTATGGTGGAGGTAATGAAGATAATGGTGACCTTCTTCGAAAGATCCAATGCATGCACTGCTACACTCAGTACCTCCAACCCTGCAGCAAGCCATCGTTCACCCACGCCTCTGCCAGAATCTCCTGGACTCTTAAGGGCTCGTCTGGATCAGATAAATAAAGGACAGATAAAGAAAGGACAGAAATGGTATGAACCTAACAGAAGCAGAAGATATTAAGAAGAGGTGGCAAAAGTACACAGAAGAATTATACAAAAACTATCTTCAGGACTCAGATAATCATGATGGTGTGATCACTCACCTAGAGCCAGACATCCTGGAATGTGAAGTCAACAGGGCCTTAGGAAGCATCACTAAGAACAAAGCTAGTGGAGGTTATGGAATTCCAGTTGAGCTCATTCAAGTCCTAAAAGATGATGCTGTGAAAGTGCTTCAGTCAATATGCCAGCAAATTTGGAAAACTCAGCAGTGGCCACAGGACTGGAAAAGGTCAGTTTTTATTCCAATCCCAAAGAAAGGCAATGCCAAAGAATGCTCAAACTACCACACAATTGCACTCATCTCACACACCAGAAAAGTAATGCTCAAAATTCTCCAAGCCAGGCTTCAACAGTATGTGAACTGTGAACTTCCAGATGTTCAAGCTGGTTTTAGAAAAAGCAGAGGAACCAGAGATCAAATTGCCAACATCCACTGGGTGATCGAAAAAGCAAGAGAGTTCCAGAAAAACATCTATTTCTGCTTTATTGACTATGCCAAAGCATTTGATGACTGTGTGGATCATCACAAACTGTGGAAAATTCTGAAAGAGATGGGAATACCAGAACACCTGACCTGCCTCTTGAGAAACCTGTATGCAGGTCAGGAAGCAACAGTTAGAACTGGGCATGGAACAACAGACTGGTTCCAAATAGGAAAAGGAGTATGTCAAGGCAGTATATTATCACCCTGCTTATTTAACATATATGCAGAGTATATCATGAGAAATGCTGGACTGGATGAAGCACAAGCTGGAATCCAGATTGCCAGGAGCAATATCAATAACCTCAGATATGCAGATGACACCACCCTTATGGAAGAAAGTGAAGAAGAACTAAAGAGTCTCTTGATGAAAGTGAAAGAGGAGAGTGAAAAAGTTGGCCTAAAACTCAACATTCAGAAAACTAAGATCATGGCATCTGGTCCCATCAATTCATGGAAAACAGATGGGGAAACAGTGACAGACTTTATTTTTGGGGGCTCCAAAATCACTGCAGATGGTGACTGCAGCCATGAAATTAAAAGACGCTTGCTCCTTGGAAGAAAAGTTATGACCAACCTAGACAGCATATTAAAAAGCAGAGGCATTACTTTGCCAACCAAGGTCCTTCTAGTCAAAGCTATGGTTTTTCCAGTAGTCATGTATGGATGTGAGAGTTGGACTGTGAAGAAAGCTGAGTGCTGAAGAATTGATGCTTTTGAACTGTGGTGTTGGAGAAGACTCTTGAGAGTCCCTTGGACTGCAAGGAGATCAAACCAGTCAATCCTAAAGGAAATCAGTCCTGAGTATTCATTGGAAGGACTGACGCTGAAACTGAAACGTCAGTACTTTGGCCAACTGATTTGAAGGGCTGACTCATTTGAAAAGACCCTGATGCTAGGAAAGATTGAAGGCGGGAGGAGAAGGGGATGACAGAGGATGAGATGGTTGAATAGCATCACTGACTCAATGGGCATGTGTTTGAGTAAACTCTGGGAGTTGGTGATGGACAGAGAGGCCTGGCGTGCTGCAGTCCATGGGGTCACAAAGGGCTGGCCATGACTGAGCGACTGAACTGAACTGATGTATAACACAATGGGAGTGGAGGGGTTTGGAATGTGAGGGGGCTTCAGGGGTTGAGAGTTGACTTAGAAGACGGCACAGAAGTTGTGGGACCTGAGGGAGGCCTCAAAGGAGTAGATGAGAGCTGCAGAGGTGAGAATGAATGGAAATGGCCTTAAATGGCTTGATCATTTTGTACTGTTTTCCCAGATCCAGTAAAGATATCAGGAAGTGGTCATTTACTTCAAATAGTTGAACATTTCCTTTTGAAGAAGTCTTTTTCTTCAGTTTCTTCCTTTTAGGACTAGGATGCAGTACTGTATAGGGAGAAACAATATTAGGAGATCTGAACACTAATCTGAGCTCACTGATGTTTTTCCAACAGTATTTTTTTTCAGTTTTCCTCTAGATACTTTATCCATATGAAATCATTTATTTTTTCTTAATATTTATTTATGTAGCTGCTCCATGTCTTAGCATGTGGGATGTGGGATCTTTAGTTGTGGCAGTTGAACCCGGGCCCCCTGCATTGGGAGTGTGGAATCTTAGCCACCAGACCACCAGGGAAGTCCTAGTATGAAGTCATTTAATTCTCAGCACACCCTAGTAAAGTAGATAGCTCCTATTCCTATCCCTATTTTACAGATGAGGAAACCGAGGCACAGAGCAACCAGGTGACTCATTGAAGGTCCCAGAGCTACTGTGATGAGGAACAGGACCTGAATCTGACTCTAGCAGGCCCCGGAGCGCTGCTTCCCCCTCCCCACTCTTCTGCTTCCCTGTCACCCTAGAGAGGGACATGTCACTTCCCTGGCACTCCTGGAAAGTGAAGGCCCCATCCCCTTCAGCAAGGCTGTTCAAGCAGCAGCAGGATCTATAGCAAGAGGCCACCCACTCCCAGGGCTTGGTGGATGATGGTGCTTGGGGGCTATTCTAGGCTCTCCCCGTTTGCTTCTTGGAGAGTCTTTCTCTGTAGTGGCTTCCTGAGAAGCAACAGGTGACCTCGAAAAGGAAGAAGCTGAGCCCATCAAATAGTTTTGCCTTCCTGACACCAACCAGCTATTGTGACCAGTCACTTCACTCTCAGCTGCCTGACAGTTCCTTCCCAGGTGCCCGGACAGAGCTCAGTGCCCTGGGTCCCTCAAGATGACCTAGGGTGGGGTTGTGGGGGAGGTGCTGACTCTTGGGAGTCTGTTTGTGTGCTCCCCACTGGGGGGCAGCACGCATAGAACTAGTGAAAAGGGGGCATTGCTGCCACATGCCCTGCCACGCCCTGGGGGGCTAAGCCCCGGGAACTGGAGTGGGGACACCTGGCCTGTTCCTTAGAGGGAAGGGGACAGTGACGTGGGTGACAGTCACCCTGAAGAGAGGCAGGCAGAGCCATGCCTCCTTGGTGGGAAAGGAGGGCATTGTCCTGAAGAGCCAGACTCCCAGCCCACCTGGCACTCCAGGGTGTTCTCTAGCCATCCCCCTGTGTTCTGAGAAGCGGGGAAGAGCTGGATGCTAAGGGGCAAAAGGCAGAGCTGCCTCAGAGAGTGTCCCCCTACCTCGGAATCCTGGTTAGTTGAACAGTGAGCATCTATGCTTCAGCATTCTCATGCGTCTAAGGTGCCCCATCCCAGAAAGCACTCGGCCCTGTGTCAACCCGCCGAATTTGCTCAGTACAGCGGGGCTGCTAGTGAGAGCAGTAGTGACGGGGATCACACAGTCAAAGCAGCTTCCTCTGATCAAATTGTCAGATCCTTTGACACGATCATGTTTGTTTCTGGCATCAGTGTAGGGAAATGGCTGGAGTACTGGGCACGGAAGGTGCTCAGTGAATGTTAGTTGCGGCAGTCAGCAGCATTGCTCTTCTCATCCAGCTTTATCAGGTGAGACGATGGGAGCCTGTGTTGATAGGCTGAGTGGCTCTGTAGCCTGGGCTGTATTGTCTGGAAGCCCTGACTGCAATCATCACCCATTTACTCACTGCACGAACCTCCGTAAGCCTCTGTTGCTTAATCTGTAAGAAGTGTGTATCGTAGTGCCTGTGTTTGAGGGTTTTTATGAAGATGAGAAAAAAAGGGAAAAATGTTAGTGGCTCAATCATGGCAAATTCTTTGTGACTCCATGGACTGCAGCCTGCCAGGCTCCTCTGTCCATGGAATTTCCCCAGGCAAGAATACTGGAGTGACTTGCCATTCCCTTCTCCAGGGGATCTTCTCAAAGACTAAGGGAGAGGGTGGACAAAAGCTGTCTAGCACAGTTATGTGAGAAACGAAAGCCTGAGATTGTGCTCAGGGTGCACTGTTCAGCATGCTTTCTGTGGGTTGCTCCAGCAGTCTGCCAGCTGCATTTCATAGCCCAGGCAGCATGCTGCTGGAAGAACCGAAAATCAGGTTCTGTGACCTTGAGATGTTGGTTACTCTGGTAATAACCACTTACCTAATGTGTATTACTTCATTGAATCCACTCAAGAAGATTACAAAATAGCTATTCCTCTCATCATAGCCCATTTCATAGATGGGAAATCTGAGCTATAGAGAGGATGTGACTTTATCTAAACCCATAAATAGTGGGGCCAGAATTTGAACTCAGGAAATTTGACTCCTCAAACAGCTTATAACCACTTTCTTTCATCCTTGCTGCTTGGGAATCCGAAGGTGAATCAGCCATAATCCAGGATCCTTAGAAGCCATTTGGATTTGGGGGGGATTACTTAGTGTCCTCCACTCAGTTTTCTTTCCTGTCTACCTCAGAGAGTTCTATCTGGAACAGATGAGCTCATGGGTCTGAAATGCTTTGAAAACTGGAACGTACTATCTTAACACAGTCAGTGATATACCAAGCAGACAAAATAAAACTTGGTAGAGTCCCAACGATGGATTTTTCCATTCGAATTCACATGTGTGACGCTCCTTTAAGCAACAGACATCACCACCTAATGGGCTATTTGGAAGATATTATATTTGGAAAGAGCTGAGCTGGACACGAGATGGTATAGTTGTTCCACATGGAACTTGGTAGCATCTACATTAGTCCCTGAAACAAAATGTTTTGGAACAAAAGGAGTTTTTTGGATCATCTGTCCTCTACCTTTACATTGAGAGCACCAGAGCTCTTACGCTGCAGCAAAGGAGTGTTTTCTATAGGATGATTTAGTTTTTATTGTATGCAGAACAGTAAAGTATTTTCATCCTTCTTAGCTACCTTTAGTAGTAGTTAAGGGTGAGTGAATTGCACTGGAGTTACAGGCAGCTACCTTTAAAAATGCATGTCCTGTTCCACTTCAGAAATGCATGCTGTTTTAGCTTGTGCTACTTTAAGCCAAACAATACACATCGTATTGATTAGGCCTAAGGATGCACCTTGCATACACCGCCAAACACAAGAGGCTAAGCAGTCAGGGTGACACCGACACTTTGGGGACTAATAGATGTGAGACTGGTGACAAAATTGAAAATCTATATTGAAAGGAACATCAATCAGGACCTTTGAAAACTGTATGAATGGAAATGCTATCTCTTACCAGGGCCCTGGACATGATCCTATGTTGAATATCAGTATTCTGTGCTAAACACACTGCTAGGAATCACTAACCAAGCAACTGTATGCATGAGATTACATTAAAGAAAAATCTAACAGAAGGAATTTTTTTTCCAGGGAATTTTCTCAGTGACGAATCCACATCCTGAAATTTTCCTGGTTGCGAGAATTGAAAAGGTTCTCCAGGGAAACATCACACACTGTGCGGAACCCTACATCAAAAATTCCGACCCGGCAAAGGTATTTATGAAGATCGTTTGTGAGCATTTCAGCCAAATGCAGAATTTGCCTTTCATTGATACTTTAAATGATACTGTCAATGATACCTGTAAAAATAAAGACAATAACAAAAAAAAAGCCAACATTCTTTCAACATGCAATATATTCTGAAAATATTGTGTGCTCTGTGAGTATGCATGTTTAAACTTGAAAATGACTTATTTTCCCTTTTCACATGGCAGTCTGATTTTTGCTTGTTTATCAAAATCAGAGCTAAAGGCTTTTAGGCAACATCTGTTCATTGACATTGTATCCTTGGAAATAGCTACTCTTTCTTTATTCCCAGCCCTGCATACAGCCAAAGATGTCAGAGAAAGGAGGGTAAAAGTGACCCAAGTCCTGCAGTTTCCAAATGCTAGACTGTACTCAAATTTACTCCTGTCTCTGATGAAATGAGAAAAGAAAGACACGATTGTGAGCCATTCATGAAGCTTCAGGGTATTCAATTTGAAGGAGTTTATTCTGAGATTTTTGCCCTTCCTACTTTTTAAACATCACACCTGTCTGTCTTTCTTATAATGTTGGTGTGTGAAGTGGCAGGGATTTGGGAAGATTGCCTAGAGGAGGGCATGGCAACCCACTCCAATATTCTTGCCTAGAGAATCCCCATGGACAGAGGAGCCTGGTGGGCTGCAGTCCACGGGGTCATAAAGAATCAGACACGACTGAGTGACTAAGCACAGCACACATCTTTAAATGGCAACCTTAAAAGTCGGCGACCCAGATAATTCTCCAAATTTCTGTATCATGAATTCTGAACTTTTTGAAATTATTGATCTAATCCTCTCTCATTTTATAAATGAGAAAAGTCAGACCCAAAGACGGAAAGCATTCATGGCATAGTTCATTAGCGGCAATCCAGCTTCTGAGTATTTATGAGTCAGTCTGTTGTATGTGGCCTTTAGTTGTGGATCCAAATAGTGTTTATTAAGTGGGAGATGCTGAGCAGACTTATGACTAATTTGTGTGTGTGGGGGGAGTCTCAACAATATAGATAAAAGCCTTCAGCATTCTGTATCCCTAGGGATAGCATAGAGGCAGCATTTCACAGCCTGTTTAGACTCTATAGGCAGTTTATCTCCTTTGTCATCTCCCAGTTCCTGTGCAAACAGCAGCTCCTGCCCACGCTAAACTAATTGCATTGATTCTTGGTCATTTGGCTTTTTATCTTGGGAATAAAAAGGTCAGCAGTACCCAGAACCAACTTCACCCAAGAATGATAAGTATATGCCTGCTTGTGTGTGAAAGGAAATAGACATTAAAACTGCTTAATTTCTTCACAGTCTTCAGTACAAAACATGCCCTACATCTGTTTTGTTTGTCTTCTGATATCTTGATAAGGGCTCTGTTGATGAGAAAATCCATAACCTTAGGAAATACTTGCATCTTGAAAAGTGGGTGGCTGATGTGTGTTGTGTTTTATTTGTAACTATTTCTGTACCTTTTTTCCCTAGCTTTTGATGTTTTATACCAGTGAGTTGGGGAAATTATTTTTTCTGGGTGAGTCTCTGATAGTTTGGGCAAATCTGAGCATATCTTTTTATCTCTAACCCTAGACAGCCCAGAAGGTGTACAGGACAGCTAAGCAAGTGTGCGGCCGCCTCGGACAATACAGAATGCCCTTTGCTTGGGCTGCCAGGTTTGTACAGATATATTTCTGACCCATCTATTCATGCTCCTGTGTGAAGTTGAGGGCTATTGTCCTTGCCAGCAGCATTCAGAAGTCTGTTTCTGACAAACCTGTTATATATTGGGACACTTGGGATGTGTCTCCGTCCATTCAGGCTGCCATAACAAGTTAGACTGGGTGGCTTAAACAACAAACGTTCATTTCTGACAATTTCTGAGGTTAGAAACTTGAGATCAGGATGCCTGGTTGGGTTCTGGTGAGGACTCTTTTCCAGGTTTTAGACAACCAGTTTCTCCTTGTAGTCTCACATAGTGAAATGAGAGCAGCCTATCTCTCTGACCTCTAATAAGGACACCAATCCTATTCATAAGGGCTACATCCTCATGACTGAATCACCTCGCAAAGGCCATACAAATACCATCACCTTGGGATTAGATTTCAACATATGAATTTGGGGCTATTGGGAAAACATTCAGTCTATAGCAGCATGTAAAAATTCTTTCTTTTAGAATTTGCTGTGCCTCAAAGATCCTTTCATTTTTTCAAATGTCTTGCTTCAGGGAAATTTTCTTTGGCTTGGGTTACTGATCTGACTGACACCACTTAATTTTATTCCATTTTAAAACAGAGCTTATTTGCTAAAGTGATGGAATTTTTTTCCAGAAAACCAGAAATTGCAGTGAATTATGTACAGTGTGCCCACTATTTTAGAGTTGGCTGGGTTTATGCTCTGAAAAGCCATCATAGAGTAATTCTGAAAAACATACTAAAAACTAGAAGGCAAAAAATGTAGTTGCTCAGTGCACGTGTGTGATTACTTAGTAGATTTTCTTGCTTTCTGATGACAAGTTTGGCAACCTCTTCAGGGGTAGTATATTGGGAAGTGTGTTAATTGTACCACATATCTGATGGTGGTTTACATGATTTTTCTCTAAATCTTGCCAGTCTACCTACAGTGATGACTGAAACTGTATTTCTCGCTTATATGCCCTTTGAAGTACAAGTTCACTGACTTGTTTATGATACAGCCTGTACAGCTCACTGGAACTTCTGGGGAAAGGACAGTATGTTCTGAATAATTCAATGAGTTATGTTCAGTGGGTGCTGGGGAGTACCATAAGGGTAGGAGATTTAAGTTCGGTAACTGTTCTATCACTATAATCATTTCACTTGGGAGAGGGTCTCAAAATGTGTTATATGCTGGTAGATGAAAAGGCACCTTGTCCTTCTTTGCCAACTAGTAAGAAATGCTAGCCAAGGATAGATCAAGGGCAAAGAGTAGTGGAAGGTGGTATACTTAGCTGTTCCAGAAGGTGAAACACGCTTAGTGATGCTCCAGTGGCTGCTGCTGTTACTATTGGTCAGAAAGTTCGTTCAGGTTTTAAAAACCAGAATGAATTTTTTGTCCAATCCAACATTTATGGTAATTAAGTGCTAACTGTATAAGGTGGGCTTCCCAGGTGGTGCTAGTGGTAAAGAACCTACGTGCCAATGCAGGAGTCATAAGAGACACAGGTTTGATCCCTGGGTCGGGAAGATCCGCTGGAGGAGGAAATGGCAACCCATTCTAGTATTTTTGCTTAGAGAATCTCAGGGACAGAGGAGCCTGGTGGGCTGCAGTTCATAGGGTCTCAAAGAGTCAGACATGACTGAAGCGACTTAACACACATGCACGTACAAGGCAGAGGTCTACGTGCTTAATGTATATTTCTTTTAGAGGTAGGTACTATCCTCCCCCATCTTGGAGATGGGGAATTTGAGTCACAGAAATGAAAAAAAAAAATCCTTGCCTAAGTTCACATGGCATGTGTGTAAGCAGGTCTCAGAACTAACAGCACCTGAATTCAGAGCTCGCTATAGACCCCCGTGGCACATGTCCACCCCTTTTTAGGCCACATCAGTAACTGCTTGATGCTAATGTGCTTGTAGAAAAATAAATTGTAAAATCTTCAAAGTTAGAAGCCTTAGTCCCCAGTTCTGATGTGGAATTATGCTGTTTTTTTTCTTCTTAAATTATTTTGATTGTTAACAGCAACAGGAACTCACTCTAAAGGCTTGGCTGGGATATTTAAAAGCTCTGTGATAAACCCTTGTTTACTGAAAATAAAGGAGGTATGCCTAGAAGTAGAAATGATAGTTAGTGCCTTTAACCACATTTTTCACAGGCTCTGCCAGGGGAGATTGTACTTTTGGCCATAGTTGCTTCCAGTGTGTTGGGTGCTTGTATATTACTTCCTGTTTTGATGGTAAAACAGCTACTTGGAAAATGAAAGAAGAGAAGGAGGATGGAATAATTCCAATTCATATTAGAAATTTTATAGATATATTATAAACTATATAAGTTGATCTTAAAGATCTAATTCAATTTTTATCAACTTCACTGAGATGTAATTTATCTTTGATTAAAATGTACATTTATATGTCCAGCTTAATGAATTTTCACAGATGTATATAGTCATATAACTACCACCCCAACCAAGATCTAGAACATTTCTATCACTCCAGGGTGTTCTTCACATCCCTGTCCAATCAGCCATCCACTCCCACCCAGGCAACCACTGACCTTAGATGACTTTTACCTATTCTGGACTTCATATCAATGGAATCATGCAGTATGTAACCTTGCCTATGGTTTCTTGTTCTCAGTCTGTTTTTGTATTTTATCCATAATGTTGTATCAGTTGTTCATGAGTAGTATTCCATTGTAAGACTATGCCACGATTTGTTTATCCATTCATTTGTTGATGAATATCTGGGTGGTTGCCAGTTTGGGGCTATAACAAATAAATCTACTATGAACATTCAAGTACCATGTGAAAATATGCCTAGGAGTTGAATCGCAGGATCAGAGGGTAGGTGTATGCTTAACTTCATGAGAAACTGCCAAATTATTTTCCAAAAGGGTTTCACCATTTTATGTTCCCATCCCATATTTGATCTTAATTTATCCATACTTTCGAGTTAAAAAAAAAAACCCTCTGTTGCTCTTTTAGGTCCATTTTCAAAGATATTCAAGGCTCTCTGGATCTGGATGGGAGATTTTCTCCTTTGTATAAACAAGATAGTAGCAAGCTTTCCAATGAAGACATTCTCAAGTTGCTCTCGGAATACAAGAAGTAAGTGTTTTAGAGTTACTGCAGTAAATCAATATCATAGATGAATTATAATTTCTTTGAATGATGAATGTGAGTCATATGTGGGAAAAATCAAATATTGGAGCATTTGGATTTGGAAGCATTTGGAAGCTTGAATAAATGGTAACCAGTGCACTTAGTAATCATATTTTTTGAATATAAAATATTCTTATTTTACATCTAGGCCAGAGAAGACCAAATTGCAGATTATTCCTGGGCAGCTCAACATCACAGTAGAATGTGTTCCTGTGGATTTTTCAAGTAAGAACTTACATGTTGCAAATAAACCTAAAAGGCTACATTTGAATCTCAGGGGTTTTATTTTTTTTAATGTTTATTTATTTCACTGTGCCAGGTCTTAGTTGTGGCACGTGACCTCTTAGTTGTGGCATATGGGATCTAGTTCCCTGACTAGGGATCGAACCTGGGCCCCCTGCATTGAGCGCACTGAACTACCACCAGGGAAGTCCCTGAAGTTCAGGTGTTTTATCTTCCTAATGTTTTTCTTGAGATTTACATGGTGTATTTGTTTCCTAGGGCTGCTGTAAGAAAGTATTACAAATTGGGTGGCTTAAAACAACAGATTTACTCTCTTGTGGCTCTAGAGGCTGGAAGTCAAAATCAAGGTGTCGGCATGGCCACGCTCCCTCTCAGTGCTCTGAGGAAGAATCTCTTCTGCCTAGCTTCTAGTGGCTGTTGGCTAGCCTGGGCATCCTTCAGCTTATAGCTGCATCATTCTGGTCTTTGCCTCTGTCCTCATATGGTCTTCTACTAAGAGCACCAGTCATTGGATTTAAGGCCCACCTTAATCTGTTATGATCTCATCTTAACTAATTACATCTGCCAAGGCCCTGTTTCCAAATAAGATCACATTCTGAGTTTCCAGTGGACATGAAGTTTGGTGGGACACTATTCAACCCAGAACACATGGTGATTAGTTAGAGATTAGGAAGTAAATTAAGTTGATTTTTGTCAGATGCTGTTTCATGTATAATATATGATGTGAGTGTGTTCCAGTCAGTTTCTGTTCCTTTTGCCTTGGCTGAATTTCATCTGTGAAGGGATCCAAAAGGAGAATTTCTTTTCTTGTCTAAAGACAAGAATCTATGATCCCAGGAGAAAAATGGACAGAAGACAGAAAAGACAATTTGCAGGAAATAAAATGACTGTTAAATAATTGGGAAACATCCAGTCTCCGTAATTATGCCAGTAACACAAATGTAAATATTTCAGCATTGTGGTGTTTTTGTTCATCTATCAAGTTTGCAAAAAATGAACTCTTAAGTATCTAATGCTGGCTTAGTTTTGGCCAGGCACCATCACCCATCGCAAGTAGGAGTACAGTTTGGCAAGAGACGTCCATGAATGTCTGTAACTAAGGCATTCTAATTCTGACATTCTATCTATCCATTTATTCACCAAATAAGCATTTATTGATAAACTTTATTGAATACTTACTAGGTGCTTTGAAAGTATGGAGATTACAGTCTAGAAGGAGTGACAGACATTTAAACAAGAAAGCAAATGAATAATTTCTGTCTCTGATTGGGTGGGCTACTTTCAAAAAGGGTGGCTCAGGAAGGCTCACCATGTGGCCCAGCCAGCATGAAATGATTGGGACTGTACATTCCACTCTGAGGGTGTCACATGTAAAGATCTTGAGGTGCTAGCTTGGTTTGTATGGACGCAAAGGGAACCAATGAGGCTCTAGTCTAGTGTGTGATGCGAACACGGGAGATAGGAAATGAAGTAGGAGAAGCAGGAAGAATCACATCATACAGAGCATTGTGAAGACCATGGTAACTCCTTAAAAACTGAATTTCATCCCAAGTACAATGAGAAGTGTCAAAAGGATTGTAAGTAGGAGAGTGGCAGTTGACATGTTAAAACATCTTAAGAGTTCAGTGGATTATTTTTTCCTAAAGAAATAACTTGAAGTGTAGACAGGAGTTTATGCATAAAAATATTTTTTTTGCAGTGTTGTCTATATTACAGAGGGGATTAAAAGCAACCGAAGAGTACGACACTGTCAGTATGGTTCAGTCATGGTTCAGTTCATGTGTGGTTCAGTTCAGTTATGGGATCCTGATACCATGAAATTTTTATGCAGCTCTGCAAAATGATGTTTACAAAGAGTTCATGAAATAAGATATCAGATAAAATACCAAAAACTAAGATAAAGTTCTCTATACAGTGAGATTTTTGTGTTTGTTAGATGAGACATGCATAGGAAGAAGACTACAAGAAAATATGCCAAAATATTAGCAGTAGTTAACTCTGGGTAGTGAAATGATCACTTTTATCTGTGGACCTTTACTATGCTCCTCCACATATTCTATTGTAAGTATTGCTATCATAGAAAACCAAACCCAATGAAAAATATTATGTCCTCAGATCTGACTCTACTGCATATTTCTTCTCCATCAGTATCACTCTTCAGCAAGATCAGCAGTCTTTTTTTTTTTTTTTAATAAATTTATTTATTTTAGTCGTCTCTTTCAATTCTGGTTTCCTCAGTGTGTATGCCCATCAGTGGGATTGCTGGGTCATTTGGCAGTTCTATTCCAGTTTTTTAAGGAATCTCCACACTGTTCTCCATAGTGGCTGTACTAGTTTTGCATTCCCACCAACAGTGTAAGAGGGTTCCCTTTTTCTCCACATCCTCTCCAGCATTTATTGCTTGTAGACTTTTGGATAGCAGCCATTCTGACTGGTGTGAAATGGTACCTCATTGTGGTTTTGATTTGCATTTCTCTGAGAATGAGTGATGTTGAGCATCTTTTCATGTGTTTGTTAGCTATGTGTATGTCTTCTTTGGAGAAATGTCTGTTTAGTTATTTGGCCCATTTTTTGATTGGGTCGTTTATTTTTCTAGAATTCAGCTGCAGGAGTTGCTTGTATATTTTTGAGATTAATTGTTTGTCTGTTGCTTCGTTTGCTATTATTTTCTCCCATTCTGAAGGCTGCCTTTTCACCTTGCTTATAGTTTCCTTTGTTGTGCAAAAGCTTTTAATTTTAATTAGGTCCCATTTGTTTATTTTTGCTTTTATTTCCAATGTTCTGGGAGGTGGATCATGGAAGATCCTGCTGTGATTTATGTCGGAGAGTGTTTTGCCTATGTTTTCCTCTAGGAGTTTTATAGTTTCTGGTCTTACGTTTAGATCTTTAATCCATTTTGAGTTTATTTTTGTGTATGGTGTTAGAAAGTGTTCTAGTTTCATTCTTTTACAAGTGGTTGACCAGTTTTCCCAGCACCACTTGTTAAAGAGATTGTCTTTTCTCCATTGTATACTCTTGCCTCCTTTGTTGAAGATAAGGTGTCCATAGGTGCATGGGTTTATCTCTGGGCTTTCTATTTTGTTCCATTGATCTATATTTCTATCTTTGTGCCAGTACCACACTGTCTTGATGACTGTGGCTTTGTAGTAGAGCTTGAAGATCAGCAGGCTTAGAGCCTCTTTAAGTGTATGAATAACCTTTACTGCAAGTGGCTACCTCAATAACATGTGCTGCTATACTTCTCTAAGGCTTTGCGTTTTCCACATTCAGGAGGATTGAATTTATTACTGGTAACACATCATAAGATCTGTAGTTTCAGAAGGCTGCCATTATTCCTTAAGTGAAAATTTGCACCTGTACCAAGTTAACTTTTTAAGAGGGACTAGCCATGAGATAATTGGCATAAATTTACTGTTACTTCCTTGATACCAATAAAAAAATTGCAGTGAAAAGCTAAATTGCAGTCGCAGGAGGAAAAATGTAATGGATTTCTTCACAGAGTTTAAATTTGTCAGAATTATGATGTGTTATATTTGGCAAATCAGTCTACGTTGAGAATGAAATAGCAATCTGCATCTGGTTTGAAGGGTTTCACTAAAATCAGCATCAGGCTACTTACTCCTACTTGTTCTTCTGGGTTCTTGAAGTGGCTGTATGAGTTTTTGTCAATCACTAAGAATTCTGTTTGTTAAACTGCTCTTTGAGAACACAATCCACATATATTTTTTTTTTTATAAATGCAGGGATGTGTTAACAATTGTTGCATCTTTACCTGTTTTTTCCTGCTATAGATTGTGTTACTTCTTCATATGTGCCCCTGAAGCCCTTTGAAAAGAACTGTCAAAATATTACTGTGGAAGTTGAAGAGTTTGTTCCAGAAATGACAAAATATTGTTACCCATTTACCATTTACAAAAACCATCTATATGTATATCCCTTGCAATTAAAATACGATAGCCAGAAAACATTTGCCAAGGTAAACAGGGTAAACTATACATTTTGGGGTGTTACACTTGTTTATAGTCTTCTCTTTTTGTGACTCATTTTGAATGATGAATTGTTTTTAGGCGAGGAACATTGCGGTCTGTGTGGAATTCCGGGATTCGGATGAAAGTGATGCTAGCGCTCTAAAGGTTTGTTTGTGATATTGATAAACATGCATTTTTCATAGAGACAGACATTTTGGTACTAGGTAGTTTCATATGCTGTTTCATGTGCTTAAATATCAAAGAAAATGTAGTCAAGTGACAAATGTAATATTGCCTTTTCTACTCTTAAACATTACCAGTAAGATTGAGTTAAATATTAAGAAATGACACGATGTGTTAGGAGCGTATATATAGCTTTAAAAAAGGGTAAGCTGCATATTGCAGAATTTTTGCCTTTGCTCCACTTGGATTTTGCCTTGCTTCAATGCCCAATCACAAGGTCATTTTCTCCTGACAGCCTATAGTGGTACCATCAGGGGAGTTTAAACTCCTTTCTGCTTGAAACCTGAACGGGCTTCATGCTGACAGTAGCACAGCATGACTGCTTTGAGCTGAGATATGACTTCGAGTCTGTGGCTGGCCAAATGGTGCCTCCATACTTGAATGAGTGATCTAGGAAAAGCATCTCAGTATCTGATATTGCGATCCTTAAAATACCTGTCAGTTCACAGTGCCCTTACAGTTTCACTCTTTATAGCCACCTTTTACTTTTGGCTCTTTAGCCCAGGAATCAGAGGCCTGAGAGAGAAGTCCGAACATCTAGCCATCACAAAGTGTTTATCTGGCTCCCCACGTCTCTAGCTTGAGCCTATATTAGACAGATGGATAGCGAGTCTTACACTTAAACCACCTAGGAAAAGAGGTTGGAATATCCCCGATTAAGTCATTGAATGTTTAATAGCTCTTATCCTTGAGAAGAGATTTTTTTCACAGAGAACCCTAAGTCAAAATAAGAATTAGCTGGCTCAAATGAGGTGTAGGTTCTCTGATTCTTCCTTCAGTGAAGCTGAGAATAGTTTTTTCTTCATCCCCGTGCACTATCCTTTTGTATACTTAAAGACTCTTAGGTTACCTCTCTGCAGTTCCTGCAAATTGCCTTCATTAACCATATTTCAAGAGAGCAGGTGAGTGTCAGTTTCATTTCTTAGCTGGCCTGGAGGCTGGCTCTGAAGTACCTGAGTGAGGCCATTAGGTGCCTGGCTTGTCGACTCCATATTCATCCTTGAACGTATTAGGCCTATGGAAGTGAAAAACTCACACTAGAAATGAAATCGGATCCTTCCACGGAACTGTAGAAAGCCTTCCATTCATTTTATTGGTACAGCAGCAAGCTGGTGACTCTGAAAGTGTGGCCCATAACGTGAGAGAACAGTAAGCCCGTCTGGGCCTAATGGCCATTCATTTTCTAATTCCTCGAGGGTAGGAATGGATCTGCTGTTGGTTCTGTTAAAACTCCTTACCTGGCCGACTGCACAATGAGCATTCAGCACATGTTGCTGACCGACCGAGGAGGAGCTTCTCATATTAAGAAGTGCAAATAGCGTGAGAGATGTAAGCTTGCCAGGCCTGGCTGGAGAGTGTTTCCCTTCCAGATGATTAGAAGTGTTCAGCCTCTTCCTGTCAGCTAGGTTGAAATTATATTTCTTTGGTGGCAGGAAATTCAGCAGCATCCATGGAGCCAAGTTAGGCGATGTCTGGGGGTGTCTGGAGTGACTGGAAATGATTTGGAATTTACAGGCTCACGGTGAGAGCCGGGTGGGCTTGGCCATGACCCTGTGCTCACAGATGCCTGTAACTATGTGGTTCCCTAGCTTCCTGTTTAAAGAGCGGCATGGAGAGTGGTGACTCTGTTTCCTTCTTTTGCAGTGTATCTATGGAAAACCTGCAGGGTCTGTCTTTACCACCAACGCTTATGCTGTTGTCTCGCATCACAACCAAAATCCAGAGTTCTATGATGAGGTAAAATACGTTATTTTCTCATTGAGGAAACACTGTGGTGGTTGTTTCTTTTTGGTTTGAATCATTTCCAGTCTGGCATCTGCACCTTCAATCCCTGAATGGTTAGTCCCATGAAAATAGAAAATGTCACATCAGAACGAATGGCCACGGCCTGCTTGGTGCCCTTTGGTGACAGTGGAGGCTGGGCCCACAAATGGAAGGGGCTCTGACGTGAGAGAACGTGGGAAACAGACACCAGACTGGAACGGGACTTCTAGCCCACACTGGGGGACATCAGCTGGCTCCATGACCTTGAGCAAGTCACTCCTCCTCCCTGAGTCTCCAATTTCCAGAGTTTAAAATAAGACATTTGGAAGGGGTTTTCTGAAGGCCCTCCTAGCTCTTACCTCCTGTGGTTCTGCATGGGAGGGTGCAGCCTGTCTGTAAGTGAGATGCTCTGAGAGACACAGCGGTGTGGCTGGGCCCCCAGAATCCCATTGGCTCCACCGAATGTCTCAGTGCAGTGTAGACAGAGGCCATCTCCCGGCCTCTGAGTGCCTGTCCTCAGTCAGGTTGCCTGATTCTGTCCCTGGCTCTCTTTCTTCCCACTTCTCTATCTCTGCGTGTCTGTGTCCTTCCCAGCGTCTCTCCAAGTGTCTCTGTCAAAACCTCTTCTAGCCTGTGCATAGCCAGCTTACCCAATTCCACAGGCTGCCTTTGATAACCGTGTGTCTCCATGGAAACTGGGTGTGCACCCCAGGCCAGGAGCTCTGCTGTTTCTGCTTCTCAGGCTCCACGTGTCCATCCCTGGCTTGGTCATAAACCATCCCCCCACCCTGCTGTCCCCGGTTCCCCAGGCCCAGCTGCTGTAGTATGGAGGCCTGAAACCCCAGCCCGGGACTCTCTCATTCCTGCTCAGTCCAGTGCCCCAACCTTTGCAGGGAATGTGTTTTTGCCACCCAGGGAGGGAGTGTGTCCATATTTATGTGCAGCAGAGCATTAGATACCCAGATGGTCTGGATGCTGTGAATAGGCATATTCTGTGGTGAAATATACCTATGACAGAAATTAGTTATCACACCAAAGCCATGTCTTGTGTGAATGATAATTAGGCCAGATGTCCCATCACCAAGCTGTTTAATATATTCCTGTCTATAACCAGTGCCAGTATCTAGAGAAAGCTTGTTCATGTAGTAATCCATGTTAGGAAGCCAGAACGGACTTTTCAAACATTCGCTATGTATTAGCCAGGAAAGTGAGTGTGAGTGTGTATGTTTGCATGGGTTCCTGGGCAGGTCCACGCATGTGCGTTAAATTAATTAAATCTGTGATCTGTCTCCCACATCCTTCCCAGAAGACATTACAAACATTCGCTTGGGTCCTGATTGGCAAATTACTTGAGGTGCTTCTATTAAAGTATTAATTTTTAGCATGAAATTCATGTGTCATGATGATACTTTTTATTTATTCAAGAGTAAAGCTGTGTTTTTGCTCTAAATAAATTTATACAACTGTAATTTGTGGATTCCATAATACCTCAGTGACTTTTTGCTCATTTATTCGTAAAGGCTTAATTTTTTTTTTTTTTCACGCAGAGGAGGGCAATGATTTTGAAAAGAAAAAAAGGAAGGTTTTCAAATTCAGTGCACATTGTAGAAGGATTGGATTCACTGACTCAGATTGAGTCACATAGTATCCCTGGGCTTTAAGGATGTGGTTTTGATCCAGTGTTTCAGAAAATCCTGCTGCAAAGTTGAATCCAGGAGAATCCACTGGACTCTCTAGGAAGAGTAATAAATCAGCCCCCACAACCCAAGAGAATATTACTGTCAAACTGAAACTGACCAGAAAGGCATTTGGAATATATTTAAATGATATCTATTATTTGACCACTTGACCTGTGATTTAGAAAATTGTGTCATTGTAAAAGTATAATGAAACAGAGCTAAAGGTCTGACAGTCCCACTTGACGATGAAAACAAAATGCTCTGTATAATTTTGCTTTCATTTCAGATAAAAATTGAGCTTCCCATTCACCTGCATCAAAAACATCATTTGCTTTTCACTTTTTATCACATAAGTTGTGAAATTAACACAAAGGGAACAACCAAAAAGCAGGACACAGTTGAAACTCCAGGTACGTGCGTTCTTTATTGGAGAATAGTTGATTTACAATGTTGATTTACAATTTGAGGTGTACAGCAACTTGATTCACTTGTACATGTATATGCATCTATTCTTTTTTGGATTTTCTTCCCTTATGGCTTAAGACAGAGTGTTGAGTAGAATTGCTTGTGCTGTCCACAAGTCCTTGTTTATAATCCTTTCTATCTATCTATGTATCTATCTATATTTATATCTATGTCTATCTAATCTGTCTATCTGTAAATGTGTATCTTTTAAAATGAAAAAAAAAATTTAGAGTGTATTTGCTTTACAATGTTGTGTTAATTTCTGCTGTACAACAATGTAAATCAGCTATAGGTATACATAATCCGTGCATTCTTGAAACGTCTCTCTCTAGAGCTATTTGAAATGGAGTTGTCTTAGGATATAACCTTTTCATCGAGCTACAGACCACTTCCCCTTACCCAAAAGTGCATTTCTGAGTTAAAATTTCCGTGCTAAAATATGAATTACACGTTAATTTTATCATCATTTCTACTCAACGCCATGTCCAAATGCTTGCCAGTGTGCTTAGACTACTGTAGGCAACATAAAGTAATATTGCTCTGCTCCGAGACAAACCCATATTGTGATGCTATATTTTTGTTATTTCTTTTGTGTGGAATGGCCCAGCAAGCAGAATCTTCCAGCTCTATTCATTGAGAAGAGGCAAGTAAGCCCAGAGCCATGGGCATTTTTGAATCTGAGGGAGACTGGAATTCTAGTGAGAAGAGGATAGATTTAACGAACTTGGATAAGCATTGATAGTGAAGCCCCAGTTGTGGTCTCATTCCTCAAGGCTTTAGATAGACCAATGGGAAGCATCCTTGGGAGAATATCACAGGTCCTATGGACATGGCCCATGCCACGTCTTCTATGTCAGTGTCAGCATGCTTTGGGATTCAAATCCAAGTTAGCCTGTGCCAATCTTTTTCTTTCTTTCTTCCTTTTTTTTAAACGTTTTTAGTGGAGTTTAGTTGCTTTACAGTGTTACGTTAGTTTCTATTGTACAGCAAAGTGAATCAGCTATGTGTATACATATATCCCCTCTTCGTCATCACAGAGCATTGAATAGAGATTCCTGTGCTATATAGTCTATTTTCATTAGTTAATCCATTTTATACAAGGTAGTGTATATATATATATGTATATATATGTATGTATATATATATATATATATACACACACATATATATATATGTCAATCCCAATCTTCCAATTCTTTCCATCACCCCCTCCCACCTTTGGTGTCCATTTGTTTGTTCTATACATCTGTGTCTCTATTTCTGCTTTGCAAATAGGTTCATCTATACCATTTTTCTAGATCCCACACATATGCATTAATATGTGATATTTGTTTTCCTCTTTTTGACCTAGTTCACTCTGTATGACAGCTTCTAGGTCTGTCCATTTCTCTGCAAATGGCACAACTTCATTCCTTTTTATGGCTGAGTAATATTTCATCGTATATATGTGCCACATCTTCTTTATCCATTCCTCTGTTGATGGGCATTCAGGCTGCTTCCGTGTCATTAGCCTAGACCCATCTTAAATTTGTTCATTCACTTGGCAAATATGTCTGCATATCTATCATGTAGTAGATATTGTAGTAGGTAATATGGAGAAGACAGTGGAGCGTCGAACATCGATCTCATCTTCAGTGTGCACATGGTCCAGTGGGGGAAATAAGATCTATGTAGACATTTATAACACAAGATAGAAAGTAGTAGTTACCAATAAAATGGTGCTATGTGATATCTGAGAAGAGCAAGTTATTCTCTGACATCACATAAAATTATTCAGTTCAACTGGTGGGAGGACAAGTGGCTGGGAGTTCGGGAAGGCTTCCAGGAGGAGATGGTGTTTGGGTAAGGCCTTGAAGGGTGGGATAGAGTTTGATAATGCAGTCATGACAGGGAGGTAGAGGATTCCAGGATGAAGGAATAGCCAGTACAGAGGCAAAGTATTGAGGGGTCTGGGCAGGGAACCTCAAGTAGTTCCATAGCACTGGAGCACAGGGAACTGGGGAGGGAAGCATAGGATGCCAGATTGAAAAGGAAGAGTCAGATGGTGGAAGGCCTTGAATACCAGGTTGTGGGTTTGATTTTGTTCTGTTACCAATAGGAAATAGTGGAGGGTTATAAACACCAGTAGGAGCTGTTTTGCAGGAAATCCAATCAGGCAGCAGTGGGTGAGGTGAGGTGGAGCAGGAAGAAGGAAGGAAGGAAGAAACACCAGTTAGGGGGCTATTTCAGGAGTTCAGGAGAGGAAGGGGACCACAGTGGGGCTGTAATGGCAGATGGGTGGGGGGCAGGCGGTGAGGGTGGAGCAAAAGACAATTGCAGAGGAATATACTGGGCCTGGCAAGTGATTGGCCTCTAGAGAGATGATTCAAAGTTAGCACTGAAGTTTTAAAACTGGCAAGAAGGTATTGCCAAGTAGCAGAGTTGTGCCTAGGGATGGTGGGTTTTGACTGATGTTGAGTTTGCAGTGTTAGTGACACATCGGAGTGATGCCCAGCAGGCAGCAGTACTAAATATTAGGAGAGTCCCTTTGTGGATAGTGTGGTCATGTTCTAGATCCCCATAGAAATTGCAGTTCATTTAGGGTAGTGACCTTGCAGGTTGAGGAGAAATCTAGCAGAATAATGAGAACCTATGACAGTGTACCTCATGAGGAAACAAACAACTGTTGCCTTATGCAGATCCTAGACAGAAGTGGGCAAAATGCTCAGTAGAGCATGAGGTGGTTATTCTCTTGCTACTCATCAGTTTTAAAATACATATATTAAAGTTTTTTGAAGTATTATTGATTTATAATATTTCAGGTGTACAGCAAAGTGACTCAGTTACACATACATATGTATATATACACACATATCCATTCTTTTTCAGATTCTTTTCCATTATAGGTTATTACAGGGTATTGGACATAGTTCCTTGTGCTGTATACAGCAGGTACTAGTTTTTAAAATCTGTTTTATATAGAGTGGTGTATATCTGTTAATCCCAAACTCCTCCCCAGCACTCATCACTTCTAACTGTCCATCCTTTAAGTGGCTTCACACCTTTGAGGCAGATGGTGTGTGCTTGACATTGTACCTTTATAGCTTCCAAGCATTCTAGATTAGTTTTGACTGAGAGACACACTTGGCCATGCTCTGATTGGTTTGCAGTGCAAAAATGTTGCCTAAGCAATTCCATAGAGACAGAAAGTAGATCAGTGGCTGTCCAGGACTGGAAGAAGGGGAAATAGAACGTGACTTCTGAGGGGTATGGAGTTCCTTTTGGGGGTGATGAAAAAGTTCTGGAATTAGGTAGTGGCAATAGATACAGAGCTTTGTGAATATACTAAGAACCATTGAATTGTATACTTTAAATAGATTAATTGTAAGGCATCTGAATTATATGTCAATAAAAATTTATGTAAGGAAAAAATACCGCTGAAAAACAAGAAATATCTTGTTCCTTTTCCTGCTTTCTGGACTGGAAACCTTTTGTCATTTGTCTAATTTCAGTTTAACTGCTTTGACAGAGTCCTTTTGAATGGTTCTTCTGCTCCTGTTACTTTCCTCTGCTTTTTCTAAAAGAAAAGCCCTGGGTAAAGCATTTCTGAAGCTGTACTAGTGAAGATGCCCTGCAGGCATGTTTTGGCATCTGAGAAAGCCATTCAGTCTACTTGGAGAATGAAATGTATCAGTCTCTTTAAGAATTAAAGCTTTGCCAAATTAAACACGTGAATGAAAACATTCTAACCAGATTTGTGTTGACTTCTGTGTTCACACTGTAAACACACGCACACGTGTGTGCACACACACACACACACCCACACACTCACACAAAGAATTTTAAAGCATCAGAAAGCAGTGGCTTTCAAAAGGACTCTCGAGCCAACACCCTCCCTCATATGCCAGAACTCAGTTCAGAGCAAGCCTTTTTTACAGCTAAGTTATAAACACTTGAAGTCCAGAGTAATCTCTATAATGGAAATACTGACACCGCTTGACTTGAGCAACACAAATGGCTCTGGCTTTTGTAGCTTAGAACATGATGAGTTTTCTAATAAGCCAAGAGGCTCTTTGGGGTAGAACTGTTAAGAAATGTAGATACTGGGGAGGAAAATCTCTCAGTGATTCCAGTTGTAAGTACTGTGCTGTAGCTGTATTCTCCTGCTACCTCTCTTCCTTCTGTAATCAGGAAAACTGCCCAACCAAATACTGCTGTGTATAAATATAGAGCGTAACCCTGACTTCTGACCTTCATTTTCCATAGTCCTTTACTTACCCTAGGGTTGCTGGAAGAAATTTTGCAACATGATGATTGCTGTCTGATTATAGTCTCAGATATGAGACTGTAAGGGTAGACAAGAGACATCTGAATCTTTTAAGAAATAAGTCTACCAAAATGCTCCCCTAGTATGTCAAGATAATGAAATAGATGCACTTTAAAAGCTTTCAAGTGTTTTGGTATATCAGCTCACTTTGGTCTTTCAATCACTCTGTTCTATAGAAGAGCTGGGTGTTATTGTTCCCATTGTTACAGTCAAGGAGGTAGCGTGAATAACCTGTTAGTGGCCAGGCTAGGATTAGGAAGCCATCCAAACTCATTTTTTTTCCCCCAGCGCTTGGATGCCCAACACCTGGACTCTCACATACAAACCCCTGGCAGCATCACCAGCCCTACCCTGCTCCCCAGTGACCAGACATTTGTGTAGCTAATTGCATCTGCGACTTCATTTCTCATGGTTGATTATTGTCTTGGCAGTTGGCTTTGCCTGGGTACCTTTACTGAAGGATGGTAGAATCATCACACTGGAGCAGCAGCTGCCAGTTTCCGCCAATCTTCCCCCAGGCTACTTGAATCTGAATGATGCAGAATCCAGAAGGGTAGGAAAATATCTGTATTTGTTGAAGAAATCATGATGAAATGTTACTTTTCCCTTTTAAAAAATGTTATTGAAGTATAGTTGATTTAGTGTCATGTTAATTTCTGCTGTACAGCAAAGTGATTCAGTTTTACGTATGTGATGAAATGTTTAAAAAATAGAATATTGTTGGCGTATTGGATGGTTTGGTGTGGTTGATAGCTACTCAGAGTGTGGTTTGAGGGCTGATGCTGGTCCACAACAAAGATAAGTATGGAAAATGAGTGTTAGGAAGTTTCTATCATAGTTTGACAAAGTAACCTCATGTCAGTTGATTCCAGTAGCTCAAAATGGGACTCCGATTTTGTGCATGATAAAAAAATTCCTTTATATAGTCATTTTTATTGTCATTAGGGAAAGTATCCGCCTGCAGAGGATGAGAGCTTCAAAATTATTTAGGATACATTTATTCTAAAGGCAGGTTATTTTCTCCAGTAATTCCCTATGTCTGAAACTATCACATTTGTTTCTGAGAAAAATGTTGAAATGCATATATTGCTCATCTGTCCATTGCTGTGGTACAAAAACCCACGTGTATGTTTTCTGTTGCCAGCAATCGAATGTGGATATTAAGTGGGTAGATGGTGCAAAGCCTTTGTTGAAGATCAAAAGCCACTTGGAGTCTACCATTTACACTCAAGTAAGTTGCATCCCATGAATTTGTCAATTTTTTTTGCCACACCACGTGGCATGTGGCACCTTAGTTTCCTAGCCAGGGATCAAACCCATGCCTCCTACTTTGGAAGTGAGGAGTCTTAACCACTGGACCGTGAGGGAAGTCCCTGAATTTTGTCAATTTTAATACTTGAGTTTTTTCTTGATTAAAATAGATTATATTCATTTCTACAGCCTTAGAGAAGTTGTGGCCTGAAACACTTTCTCATTAGTAATAATAACACCATTCTTAATAATAGCTCAAATTTTTAAATTCTTCTCAAATTACCAAATCGTTTTATTCCCATTGACTGATTTCAAGTCTTCCAAAACTGAAAAAAATGGAGGCTATTATCACCATTTTTAAACCATATATTTTATTTTTTTTGAGCTGTTTTAGATTTACAGAAAAATTATGAGGATAGTGCAGTCACCTCCCGTATGCCCTATACCAAGTTTCCCCAGCTGCTGCTGCTGCTAAGTCACTTCAGTCGTGTCCGACTCTGTGCGACCCCATAGACGGCAGCCCACCAGGCTCCCTTGTCCCAAAGTTTCCCCTAGTGTTAACATTTAACATGAGTGTGACACCCTTGTTACAACTCTTGAAGCAGTATTGAGACATAATCATTAGCTGAAGCTGGCCTTTATTCAGATTTCCTTAGTTTTTACCTATTAGTACCCCTTTTCAGTTTCAGGATTCTATCCAGGATAACATGTTACTTTTAGTTGTCACATCCCCTTAGGCTCTTGGCGGTGACAAGTTCCGAATGTTTCATTGTTTTGGGTGACCTTGTCAGTTTTCAGGACTACTGGTACTTTGTGGATGCCCCTCTGTTGGAATTTGTCTGATGTTTTTCTTATGGTTAGACTGGAGCTGAACACAAAAGTTGGCAGTCAGTGGATCAGGGTTAGCTACTACAGTTTGCTCTTAGACTCAGCATCCTTGAAATTAGAATCAAGTATCTGTGAGACACCTCAAGCTCCGTTTGAAAAATCATGGATGGAGAAGGTGAAGTCCACGCTCCTTGGTGCAGCCCTCTCAGGTTTCCTTGGCTATTCCATCCTCTTATAGAAAAAGAAACAGGGGCTCAGTCAGGTTAAAAGATTTACCCAAGGTCCCACAGATAATAATTAGAGGAAGCAGGTCAAAATCGGATTTCCATTTTTCTCTCTGTAATCCCTATTGTTAAAATTGGAGGATAATTTCGTTACATTGTTGTGTTAGTTTCTGCTGTACCACAGTGTGAATCCGCTATGCATGCATTCCCAGTTGCTTCAGTCGTGTCTGACTCTTTGTGACCCTATGGGCTGTAGCCCACCAGGCTCCTCTGTCCATGGGATTCTCCAGGCAAGAATACCGGAATGGGTTGCCATCCCCTCCTCCAGGGGATCTTGCCAACCCAGGGATTGAACCCAAGTCTCTCACGTCTTCTGCATTGTAGGTGGATTCTTTAGCAGTGACGCCACTTGGGAAGCCTGAATCAGCTATATGTATACATATATCCCCTCCCTCTTGGACCTCCCTCCGCGCCTCCCCCCCCCCCCAACTCTCATCCCTCTAGGTCATCACAGAGCACAGAGCTGAGCTCCCTGTGCTATATGGCAGCTTCCCACTAGCTAGCTATTTTACACATGCTTGTGTATATATGTCAATTCTACTTTCTCAATTCATCCGGAATTTCTTGATTCTGGTTCCTGAGACAATCTATGCTATCTACAGATTCAGTGTCTGTAGATTTCACATAGGACAGTTGGATGCTGGCTGCTGCGGGGTCAGGTGACTCCCTTCCTGCTCGTTCCATTAAAATATAGAAGCGGCCCAACTTCAGAGATGACACTACTGAAAAAAGGAAACAAATGTTGGACTAGTTGGGCATAAATGGTGGCCTACCTGGTGCACTGGGATGCATGCTGAATGGGCCTGGTTCACTGTTTTGTGTGTGGGTTGAGAGGACTCTGGGACTCAAGGAGGAACATGTGTGTTGATAGCTGTAGATTCTGAGTCAGGTCATTAGAAGACCCGGGGAAACAGGCTTGCAAGATTCCGGGTGGGAGGACGGGTGGTAGAGGTGGAGAGCCTGTGTTTTGTGGGTAATGAATCAAATTTCATATGGCTGTGTCCATCTGGTTTTCAGGATCTGCATGTGCACAAATTCTTCCAGCATTGCCAGCTGATTCAGTCAGGCTCGAAAGAAGTTCCCGGGGAGCTCATTAAATATTTAAAGGTAAATGAACAGCAGCTTTCTGTGAAAGGTTTGTTTTTCTTGTCTTTTGGTTGCCACATTTTTGATGTGGCAGCAAAAGAAATGAATACTTGAAAATACTTTTTGCTGCAAATCCTCAAGAGAGCACATTCTGCTATGTCCTTTTCTATCAAGTGGCTGTTTAGAAGCACACAATAGAAGCGCGGCGTTAGGAAGAAAATGTTTAAGCCAGAATTAAACAACATACTTTTTTTTAAAAAAAATCTCATGAAAATGTTTATTTCGGGTCCATAGATTGATTTTTCCAGGTCTTTTCTCATCTTGCTGACAGCTCAGTAAAGGTAGAGAATGCTATGGAGAAAAAGGCCAGGAGAAATGGAGTCACTTTTACTTGGAATAAAATGTGAAATGGTTCCTGGGTCCATAGGTGAAAGCGTATCAAAAGGGTCAGCTGATAAAGAGAGAACCTATTTGCTGTATGGTGCATAGGAGTCATAAGAAACACCATATTTTATCAAAAGTATTGAGAATCCAAGACTCCATTTATTCCCTAACATGGTGGGACAAAGCACATGTCATAAGACCCAGCTGACAGTAGCTTTTCTCTTGGCTGTTCCTTCAGTAGATCAGCCATGGCCAGTCTGAGGAATTTTGATTTTAAATGAAGTCCTCTACAGGATTTCCCTTTCGACATATGTTAATAATGAATGATATGAAATGAACAAAAATACTCATTTCTTTCAGAGAGGCAGTGTGAATGAGATAACACGTGTATGGGTTCTGGAATCACAAACTGAGCTTGTACACCTGCTCTGTCACTTGTTAGCTCTGTGATTGACCTTGACCAAGTTACTTGACTTCTCCATGCCTTTGTTTCCTCTTCTGTCTCATAAAGATAACAGTAATACCCACTTGTACGGTGGTTGTGAGGCCTCAGTGAGACAGGGCATCTGCTGTGTGGTATTCATTCCACACTTTTTTCTTGAGTACCTCCTGTGGGCCAGGCTTCATTCTAAACATGGAGAGGATAAGTGGAGAAAACAGACAATATCCCTGTTTTCAAGGAGCTTACTTTTTTGTGAAGACAGATGGAGACTAAACACATAAATGAATAAATATATACATATGCAGTCATGGTTCCAGGACTCTCCCTAGATACCAAAGTCCAGAGATGCTCAAGTCCCTTGCAGTCAGCTCTCCATATCTGCCGATGTGAAATACGTGGAGATGGAGGGTCAACTGTGTATCTTATGTCAGGTGGTATAATAAGTACTATAAAGAAAACCAAAATATAGGGAAGGGGAATAAGGAATGATAAGGATCTTTTTTTTTAGATTGTCAACGAGGAGCTCTCCAGTAAAGAGACCTAAAGGAAAGGAGGGTGCCAGCTGTGCGGAATTCTGGGCGAGGGCTGGGAACAGCAAGTGCAGAGGCTCCGAGGAGCTTGCTTGGTGTGTGCCAGAAACAGGAGGGGTTCCACTGTGGCTGGCACATGGAAGGATAGGCCACCCCATTGGAACAGATAGCTGGGTTACTGGTCCGGTAGGGCTTCATAAGCTATGATGAGATGGGAAGCTGTGAACAAAGTAGTGGGATGTAATGTGACTTTGGTTTTTAAAGAATCATCCTGCTTGCCATACAGAAAATAGATTGTTGGAAAGGTAGAATCAGGCAGATAGCCGATAAATGGTGGCTTTTATTCTTAATTAGCATTAAGAAGTACAGTAAGTCATCTAATTTCAAGTCCTTATCTTGGGTAATGTCTAGAATTCCACTCTATATGTGAATGCCTTGTCTACTCAGATCCTTGGCTTTATTCTTCCACTGGGGAAGCTTTGTAAAAGTTTTAACAAAATTAAATTTCCTGTATTGATATTCTTAGAATAGAGGGGGAAGAAAGGTATTCATATTTGTGTTTTTAAGGGTGTGGAATTTCTATTATTTCTGTGACCTATGCTCGCCCTCTAGTGGCAATGAATGAAATGCCATGTGATTATAGAACGCACCAAACTCCTATATGGAATGTTAGTGCTAAAAGGGATCTTTAGGGATATTTTTTTTTTTTTACAGATGAGGACACTGAGGCCTGAGGGCAGTGATTTGCCAGTGGTTATTCAGCTGGTTAGTAGATCAGAGCCGAGGATGTCTTTTGATGGGTCTTTTGACTCCTAGCCCTGTGTACTTTTTATCAAACCTTGCAATCTCTTGTCCTTGTAAATGACATTGTTTAATCACTTCATCTAACCATCCACATGCTGAGCTTATTATGTGTTCAATATTTTCCTAGATGCTGTGTGGCTTGCAAAGAAGAATAACTTAGGCTATTTTCCATAGGGATCTTATGACCAGTCGAGAGGGGCCCACTTAAGTCAAATGACAATAAAAGTCAGTAGTACAAATGATCGTCCAAAGCAATATGTGATTAAATGTCAAATGCACGATACACGATATAAATGCTCAGAGTTGACAAAACTGTGGAACCACTGAGACTAGAGAGTTCCCATCTTTATCCCTTTGATTCCTTAGTTTATTCATTTATTCAGTCATCCCCCAAATAATTATTGAGTACCTACCATGGGGCCAGATATTGTACTGGATGCTGGGAATATAATGGGAATAGTTCAGACAACATACCTACTCCAGTTGGGGTAGAGAGATTATAAAGAAGTCCCATTAGATAGCGATGAGGACTGTGAAGAAAATAGAACAGGTCAATCGGCTCTAATGTGACCAGGAGTGCAGTCAAGATGGAGTTGTCAGGGAAGACCTGTCTGAGGAGTTGAGGACATTTCAAGCTGAAAAGAGCTGGTGCAGGGAAGACAGCCATAGATGCTAAAACTGCATCAAAGGATGACAGACTGTTGCAGCAGGTGTAAACCCCTTGCGATGGGATATGTGAAAGACAGGAAAAAAAGCAAAGACAGCAGAGCTAGAGCACCTTGAGCAGCGAGGAGCCGGGGGATGGCCCCAGATGAGGGGAGGATGGGGAACCCTTCAGAGCTTTTTGTTCGTGTCAATTGGTTTTGTTTGTAACAGGGAAGTGGCATTGTCAAACTTGCCTTTCAAAAAGAACCCTCTGGCTGCTGGGTAGAGAGTAAATTTTCTGTGTAGAGAAACAGTACTGGTGCAGGGAGACCACTTCTGCAAGGAATGCCCATCTCTCTTTTTTTCTACCTGATGTGATCCTAGTTAACCTTGAACCTTAGAACCTCTGTCCTCTGAAGTGTGTGACATTCTCTCCTCACTTGCAGGCATAATTGCTTCTTCTTCTGTGTGTTTACTGTGTACTGTTTACTGTTTGTGTCACAGTGATTCAGTTCCATGTGTTTTCCCTCCATCGTCTGTGAACTGCTTGATGGTAGGAACCACGTCCGTTTGATGTGCTTGGCAATTGGAAGTTCATTCAGTATGAAAAGTGAAAAATGAAAGTGAAAGTCGCTCATTCATGTCCAACTCTTTGCAACCCCTTGGACTATGCAGTCCATGGAATTCTCCAGGCCAGAATGCTGGAGTGGGTAGCAGTTCCCTTCTCCAGGGGAATCTTCCCAACCCTGGTCTCCTGCATTGCAGGCGGATTCTTTACCAGCTGAGACACAAGGGAAGCCCATTTGGTATACCTTTATTCAGTATACCTTTATTGAATGAGTGCATAAATGGCTTCACTGAATGGAGTGAACTTGACTGGGAAGGGTGTCTAGGACTTTGCTAAAAAAATATGAACAAAGGCACAAAGGTGGGCATGCATTTGACAATTTCAAGGAGCAGAGCAGTCAAAACGCCAGTTCAGCCTCATGAAGAATGGTGAATGTTAAGGCTAAAAATGTAAGTTGGATTTTAAGTAACTTAGACTTAATAGCCTGGGTCAGGTTTTCTCTAACTTGGCACTATTAGCATTTGAGGCAGGATGGGTCTTTATGGTAAAGGACTGTCTTAGGCATTGGAGGGTGCTTAGAAGCACTTCTGGCCTATCCACTAGATGTCAGTAGCACCTCCTCAGTCATGACAACTGAAAATGTCTCTGGACATTGCTGGATGGCCTGGAGGGATGGGGTGGTGAAGGGGTCTCTGGTTGAGAACCACTGCCCTAGCTAATGGAGAGGCATCAAAAAATTTTTTGATGGTGGCAGAAAGTGGCCTGATGTAATCAGTACTTGAGGAGGATTGATTTTTTGAGTGAGAGTTAAATATACTGAGGTTGAGGAGAAACTGTACATAGCCCTACTATTAACGGAAAACTACTGGACTATTTTGGTTATAGGTTATAGTCCTGAAAAAAGGGTGATGGCTGTAAGGGTAGAAGAGGGAGGGCAAAACATTCGGAAAAACCTGAAGGAAGGACTAGAGGTTCCCTGAGCTCAGTTTCTTGCATTAGGCATCTGATTGAAGAGAAGCTGCCCGGAAAGCTAAGAGGTCACTGTTGAGATGAGAGAGGCCTGAGAAGGGAGGTTGAGCATAAGGATGGAAACATGGGGCACTCTGAAAGATGAATATTGTGTTCCTTAGGATACAGACTTGTCTGACCATCTCTGTCTTTCCCAGGGCACTAAATATTGAACTGATATAGAAGGTGCTCAGTGAGGTGGTTTTTGGTTGGCCAATTGACTGAATGAGTGAGTGAATGAATGGGTGAATGAAGGAAGGAGGGAAGGAAGAAGAAAGACACTTACTGGGTTGGTCCAGAGTTTGTTCGGGTTTCTCCATAAGCTGTATAGAAAAACCCGAACAAGCTCTTTGGCCAACCCAATATTTTGCTGGTTGTATCATTTCTCTGTATATACGAATATATTTCTTCGTTCTGATGTTAACATGCCAATCAGTAGAGGTAGAGTGTTAGTTAGCACTTTGAAGAAATGTATTGTGAGGATGTTAGAATGCAGAACTGCCTCAGTTTGTGGATGGAGCCAGTGTAAAGCCAACCATACATAGAAATACACTTTATTGAATCCCGTTCTCACTGCAAAGTGATAGCCCACTTTCCCCTATAAAACATAGGAATGCTGGGGGCTGGTAGGCCAGTCTCCAGTACCTCCAAACATGCCTGCTCCCCAGCCCAGTTGTTGATTTACCAAGAGTTAGTCACCTTTATTCTAAAACCTTTTGATCCCAGTTATACTTGTTATCTTCAATAGAGTATTTAATATTAAAGGAACTAACAAAATCTGAGTGCCAAAATAGAGATGTGTATAAAGTAATTGACAAAGTCCCTTATCCCTGGAAACGTGTTTAAAGTGAGCTTATATTCTAGTGAATGTATTTGTCATGACTTAATTTTTGGTTGTTTCACCTTTGCAAGTTATATCATACTTTGATTTGCATAACTAATAATGACTTATTTTAGTGTTTGCATGCCATGGAGATCCAAGTCATGATACAGTTTCTACCTGTAATTCTTATGCAACTCTTCCAAGTTCTCACAAACATGACCCATGAAGATGACGTTGCTTTCAACTGCACCATGTGAGTTTCAGTGTTACAATATGAAGAATCAACTTTTATTTCCTTTTGCATTTCTTCATTTATCTTCCAAATGAGAACCCAAAAAGCAGAAACCTAATAAACTTTTCTCTAGTTTCTTTCTTCTCAGACTGAGGGACTCACATCCCCAGGGATAGATGGTACCAGAAACCATAGGATAAGTTTACTGTGTTTTCCCCAACCATGGGCTCTAAAACTGCTGCATGTTAGAGCAACCTGGGAAGCTTCTTAAAATATCTGTTCTCAGACCATACATCATACCAGTTAAACCTGAATCTCTGAGGGCATAACTCAGCATTGGTGTTTTTCTTTTTTTTTTTTTTTTTCAAGTTTCCACAATGATGCCCTAATGCAGTGGAGTTTGAGAATCATGCCCTTGACCAGTATTGTCCAATAGAACTTTGTTCAGTCATGGAAATGTTCTATACCTGTACTGTTCAATATGGTAGCCATTAGTCACATTTAGCTGTTTAGCTCTTGAAATGTGGCTGGTATAACTGAGGATCGGAATTTTTCACAATAGTTAATTTTAATTTGTTTACATCACCACTTGTGACTATCAGCTCTCACATTGGACGGAGTGGCCCTAGGCCATTAGTTTTTACTCGAAAGAATAAGAGTGTTCTTTTTATATGAAAACAAACAAGAATCTATTGTAGACTAGGATGCAGAATGCACTTAATTTTTGAAAATAAAACAGGGGTTTAAAAAAATTATAAGCTCACTGCTGGGTGTTTCTGGCTTTGCTGCTTCTGCTATTGCCACAGTGTCTTTGGAGCCTCAGGGTTCGGGCTCCACACACCCGCATACTGTTTGCTGTTCTCTGCTACTGGGGATAGTCTGGTTGCTAATTGAAGAAGCATTATTCTAGTCCAGTGGTTCTCAAAAAACGTGATTCCCAGACCAGCAGCATCGATAAACCTGGAAGCTTATTAAAAATGCTAATCATGGAACTTCACCCTAGACCTAAAAAATCAGAAACTCTGGGAGAGGGGTGAGCACTCTGCCCTCCAGGTGTTTATGATGCATGCTAAACTTGCAGAACCACTGCTGGCTTCATAACTTTAAAACTTTCTATGAATCTTAGATTTGCTTCCAATTTTAGTTCATCTCATTATACCTGCTCTGTCTCTCCATCCCCCCCCCCATCTGTTGACATGTTTAACATTTTTTCCTATTCTTTTCCTTTGATTTTTACTAGAGGGGATTTCAATATTTATCTTACTGAAGGCTTTTTACTATATGGTAGCTATGAATATACTTCAAATGCAATTTAGAAAGGAGATGAAAAGAAATATCTTGGTTGCCAAAATAAAACATCCTTCTTTGGAACCAAGAAATGTATTTTACAAAGCCCTGAACATGTTACATGCTGAAATCTTTGTTGGATCCAAACTAAGATGCCATTTAATACTTTCACTATTTAGACAGTATTAGGTATTTTTAAGGGTTAGATATGACGGTTTTATGTAACAATCAAACTATAGTGTTTCATTGTGGTCTGACGTGCTGACTTTTGTGAATGTTGTTTCAGGGTTCTCTTACATATCGTATCAAAGTGCCATGAAGAAGGTTTGGATAATTATTTAAGATCCTTCATTAAGGTTTGTGGAGTAAGCTTTCTTTCTGAGCATTTTGTCTTATGAGAGAATTTTGTCTTATGGTTCATTCTCTTTGATTGTAGTATAACTTCCGACCTGAAAAACCCAGTGCTCCTCAGGCCCAGCTGGTACATGAAACCCTTGCAACTACAATTATAGCGATATTGAAACAGTCTGCAGACTTTTTAGCAATAAACAAATTGCTAAAGGTAAGGACACAGAGACATGCTTGCTTGATACCCTCCCATTCTAGGTCTAGTCTGTCATCATTTCCTCAAGTGACTCCCTCTTTGCCCAGCACTTTGCCTATGCATCCTTTCCCCCCAAGTTCTCCACAGAAACCCTTCATTTCCTTCACCCTCCCCACCTACCCCTTGCTCTCAGTCAAATGCATAATAGAATTTTGGAGGGTATAGATATGGGCGAGAATGCTGTATTCACCACACAATAGTTCAGTGACCTGGGGCCTGTTAGCAGTTCTGAGCATCCACTTTCTCATTTCTGAAATACAAGTAAAACATCTAACATGTTGTTTCTGGCACATAGGAGGCACTCACTCAAATGGTGGCTCTTCTTATTGTCATAATTTTTACTATTCCTATTAGTAATGGTGTTACTCACTCAGTCGTGTCCAATTCTTTGCAACCCCATGGACTGTAGGCCTCCAGGCCAGAATACTGGAGTGGGTTGCCATTTCCTTCCTCGGGGGATCTTCCCAACCCAGGGATCAAACCTAAGTCTCCTGCATTGCAGGCAGGTTCTTTACCATTTGAGCCACCAGGTATCTGCTTGAGACTTCCCTGTACCCTTCAAATTCTACTTAACAAACACCTCTGCTACGTGGGCTGGCCCCAGTGTTGTACAAAGGGCAGGGTTGAGTCCCTCATTGGGTGCATGCTGTAATATGATTCATTGTCCATAGGGAATTTAAAAGCAGTAATAAGGTAAACTAAAAGTTGCTTTGTTCTTATCACCACATGTAGGCAAATCAAAGCAGTGTCAGTGATAAAATACCCCTCTCCACCAAATAACCTTGTTCATCACCAGCCAGCCCTGAGGCATACTATTACCTTTTTGCCAACACAATTTGAAGATATTCTATGGGACTTGGATAGTCAGTAGCGATCACTTTAAAATGTTGTTAAAGTTCAGAGACAAAATCCATAGTAATTTGTCAGCCTTTTATAAGCTTCAGGGATTTGGGTAACAATTACAGATTGATTTGTATTTATTTGTTTATTTTAGTACTCATGGTTTTTCTTTGAAATTATTGCGAAGTCTATGGCCACATACTTGCTGGAAGAGAATAAAATTAAGGTAAGTAGGCTCAAGAATAATATTTAACATAGACGAGGAAAGCTAATCTTATTCACGGGTAGCCGTAGCATGTAAATCCTTTTATATTTGAAGGACTCTCAGTCCGTAGATTTTTTCAGTTTTTCCTTAAAAAAATAACAAAGGTGTTCATATGTTTTCAAAGTCTCATCTTCAGAGGCTCACCACATAGATTCTTCCCTGTGAGCTATGTGCCATTTTAAGTACATTATCTTTGAAGCTTTCCCTTTGTCTTGTGGTTTTAAAATGTCAACGTTGAAAATATTCATTAGGAAGGAGAACATGTACCAAATCAGAAAGAACTATTCTCTTAGAAAGATTGAAGGCATGTACAAAGTTAAAAACATTTTATGTAAAAAAGACAAAACCCCAAATCTCTTTATGTAATGCGTGTGTTCCTGGAATATGCTGTATATATACCTTTAGTTGTATTTTCAAACTCCTTCAGAAGTACAAAGAAATTTTAGCTATAGGCATTGAAAGCTAAGACCTTGTAAAGTAAAAAATAATCACTTCATATTTACATTTTTATCAATATTTCCACAGAACAGGTTTACTGAAATTAAAATGCATGGATACACATATACTTTGTGTGTCAGGAAAAAGATGGAATGAAAAACGGATGTGTCTGTATCTCAGGAGCACGATTCCAAAGTTTGGTCAGAATGACCTACTCTTGTTCATGATTTCAGTCAGTTATAGTATTACAGGTCCAGATAGGTGCTGTAATGATCTAAAGTATATATTGAACTAGCCATGTTTTTTTTAATTTGGTGAAAAAAGTATACTCCAGTTAAAAACACATTTATATACAGTATGTGTTTGAAAATAAAACACTGATTTAGACCTTTTACAACTCTTTTTTTTCCTATCCCAATTTAATTGAAGCTTCCAAGGGGCCAGAGGTTTTCTGAGACATATCATCATGTCTTACATTCACTGCTGCTTGCAATAATTCCTCACGTGACTATTCGCTATGCCGAGATTCCTGATGAGTCCAGAAATGTCAATTATAGTTTGGCTAGCTTCTTGAAGGTGAGTTAAAGGCATCCAGAACATGGTAAGGAATTATTCTTCACCAGTATGGTCTTTAAAGCCAAAGGAAAAAAATTACCCACTTTCTAGAGACTTGGCTGGGCTGCTGGAGGAACTTCTGATTGAATTAATCCATCAGTTCAGTTAAATAGCCATGTTTGATTCCCCACCTCCAATGGCTAATTAATTAAATCAGAGGTCCCACACAGAAGGCTTAGCCAGGAGGAACATCCTGCTTTTGCATGCTGTTTTTCAAATATATTCATTTGAATTCCTTTAGGTGGGGCATTTACCTTCTAGGTTGCCATGGTCCACACCCCTCTTTCATAGAACCCTCGACACTCTATACACGTAAATCATTTCTCTGACCCTGTTAGCCTTTGAGTTTGTAACTCTTGAACTAAAAGCACATTCTACACGTTGCTGATATAATCACGATCTACTTGTTGCTAATACATGTAAATGAAAATTGTTAATTTAGGTCAGTGAGATTATTTTGAGACATATCAGAAACTGTTACACTTATGAAAGATAGTACATTTCTTGCTGCTCTGTTTTGTCATTCTCAGTATGTAAGGGGCAATGCTGGAATGCAGTTGTTCTAGAAAGTGGGTAATAGCAATATTTGATTTATTGCACAGAAGGGGCCTAGATTTGTAATGCACTTAGTTCTTACTTCTTTCCACTCCCCATCTTCTCAGAGCCCTTCATCATGTCTCAACCTTATTTTAAGAACCTCGCAGTCAATAATCTATCCAAGCAATTTTAATATCTAACATACCCTTGCTTTTTAATTAAAAATTCACACTAGGTTTCAGATCTCCAGAGTGATTTTCTGATGTAAGACCTCTCTTTGCTAGAACTAAAATAAAGTTTTAACACTATAACATGGGCCCTTTTGTGTATTAAAAACCAACCACATATCTTTTTATTTATTTTTTTTATTTATTTTAGTTGACCACATATCTTTTTAAAGTAAAGGTGAGACTATCTGAAATATAAGATCTCAGTTTCTTTCATGGAGTTAAAACTTGAAATTTGCTATGTTAGGGAGTAGAACATAGTTGATTTAATAGCAGTATTGACCTCATTACAAGTCAACAAACATTTGTCTGTATTCTATGTGAGGGTCCAAAGATGAGAGAGGCTGTCTCTGTAATTATATTCAAATACATATACATGATAAAGTGTGATGACTATTATACTGAAAATACAAACAACAAAATACAATAGGAAAACAAGAAAGGGAGGGATTATGACCAGGTAGTATGAACAGAGACTAGAAGAACAGTTTCCCAAGACAGGGCTGAGAGTGTTGTAGGTAGAGGATTCACAAGCAGAAATGAGATATGTGTGTTCAAGAATCGTTTGGGGATGAGCAAGAAAGTCATTGTGCAGAATTTAGGTTGTCTGGAGGCAGAAGTGGAAAGGCCATCTGATGCCAAATGATGAAAGGCCATGAATGTCAGGCTAAGGAATCTAGATTTTGAGCTGAATACCATGGAGCTATCTACCAAAGCCTTTGAAAGAAGTGAGGAAAAAGCCTGAGTCAAGACAACCAGTTTGAAGACTAGTTCATCCCCCTCGTCTGCCTGGCAGAGTCCATTTATCTTTTAGGCTCAGCTCTTCCCTAACCTTCCCACACAGGGCTGATCACCTCTGCTGTTGTTTACCCATCCTTTCCATATTTCTGTAACTTTTTATTGTGCTGTATTTTCATTATTTATTTGTCTTTACCATTGGACAAGATTAAAGACCATGGGCTATTTATTTGCCTTTGTATTTCTCTAGAGTGTAATACATTGTCTCAAACCCAATAGATCATCAAAATGATCTTGGATGCATGGTAAATATAAGCCTACCTCATTAATCCAGGTGAGAGGTGATGAGGCAGGGAAAGTTGAAAGGAGAGGTGACAAGATGCAAACAGCTGGTTAATCAAATATTGAGTTCCTTCTATTTGACAGGAATATTCTGGGTACCATGGGGAACATAAACAACATATTATCCTCTTTAGGTTAGGACAGCAAAATAATAAGTAAAATACAAACTACTATGAAGTGTTTCAAGGGCCCTGTAGATTAATGAAGATGGGCTTCATCGAAGATGGGTTTCATTGAAGAATGGGCAGGATTCTGTAGAAGTAGTGATAGAATTGCTAGCTAGACCTGGTATGAGCAGTGTCTCAGAAGTGGGAATGCACAGTGCATCTTGAGGGGATAATAAATAGATCAAATGGGAAAAAGAAGGTTGGGACAAGACTGTGGTTTCCTTGAATGCCAAGCTGAGGAGTTTGAAATTATATTAGAGGCAACAGGGAACTATTGAAAGCTTTGGGGAAGAAAGATGACATGATTAGAGCTAGGACTTACAGATGAATCTGGAAGCAGTTAGATGGAAAGATTAGTGGCAGGAAGACAGGTTAGGAGCATAACTGCAGTTGTGCAGTTGCAAGGTAATGAAAGCCTTAACTAGGAAAGTGACAGGAGGACAATATGAATAACTAGTATGGCTATCACACAAGAATAATGTTTTATAGGCCAAGACTTCACAGAGCTCGAAGAAAAACTTCCCTTTTGGCCTGAAATGTTCACATAGGCAAGCCCCCCTTTCAATAGCTGACTGACAACCCTATAGTTCACTTTGAGCTCTGAGAATGAACTGAAATGAAGCAGTATAGCTAAATAGATTACATATATATATGTATATATATGCATATATGTATTTGAATGTGTATATATGTGTGTGTATGTGTATTTCCAACATTTATCATATATATATAAGAAAATATATATCTTATTTTCAAAATAAGATGTATATATCTAACAGTTGAGTTATATATATTGTGAGTTATAACAACTCACAGTTGAGTCCCAATTTCAAGGATAAGTCATTAGCTCTTTATCTCTTTAAGGTCGTGTAAATCTTTGAAAGTTTTTCTGTTATCTGTAAAAGTGAGAATGTCATCCCCTTAATGTGGAAAAAAATTTAAATGTGTTGAATTTTAAAAACTTGACAGAGTTAGAATTAGGTAACTAACTGTTCATTTTGATTTGGTTCCTATAGCGCTGTCTGACCCTAATGGATAGAGGATTTGTTTTCAATTTGATAAATGACTATATATCTGGATTCAGCCCCAAAGATCCTAAGGTAAGTTACAAGGGCATAACTATAGTGGGTGTCAAACATTAGAGTGTGAGACCAAGGCTGACATGTATTCTCCTCTGGAGGATTTGGAGCTGCTGTTTTCATTTAGGTACTTTGAGTGTAGTTGTACCTCAAAGCAGAGAATAATGGATAGGGTTTTGAGGGTCCCATATAGTCATACTCATGACTAAGATTCATTACAGTGACACAGTAAGGATGCTCAGCTGGATCAATAAGGGGGAAAGACATTAAGTGGAGTCCTTGGCAATCTACATGCAGGCTTCCTGAGCACCCTCCCTCCTGTTAAGGGGCACACAGAGCACTTCCTCTCTCTAGCAGTGAAAATCGAGCCACATGTGTGCAATATTTCTCTTGAGGGAAGCCCGTTTGAGACTCAGAACTTAGGATTTTTGTTGGGGCTAGTTATGTATTGGAGGCTGGTCATAATTCCAGAGTCTTGGAACGGAAAGACAGGAAAGCAGATGTTCACCATAAATCACATTGCTTGCACAGTGCTGAACAGGCTGGCACAGAAGGCACAACCTTACCTTGTAGAGAATGTTGATATCAAGATAAAATTTCCCACACCACAAAAAAGAAAATCACATGCCAATATCCTTGATGAACATAGATGCAATTAGCAAGCAGCAGCAGCAGCAGCAGCAGCAGCAGCAGCATACTCAACAGTGAAAAACTGAGCTCTTTTCCTCTAAAGGAATAAGACAAACATGCCCACTCTCACCAAAACATAGTGTTGGAAGTACTAGCTGTTCAAACTAAGGGCATAAATTGGAAAGGAGGAAGAATTCAGTAATGTTGTATGATACGAAATCAGCATACAGAAATCTGTGACGTTTCTATATACTAATAACAAACTATCAACAAAATTAAGAAAACAATTCCATTTACAATTGCATCCGAAAGAATAAAATACCTAGGAATAAATTTAACCAAGGAGGTGAAAGACCTGTACACTGAAACTATAAGACATTGATGAAAGAAACTGAAGAAGTCACAAATAAATGGAAATATTCCATATTCATGGATTGGAAGAATTAATATTGTTAAAATGCTCATACTACCCAAAGTAGTTTACAAAATTCCAGTGGCATATTTCACAGAGCTATTAATAGAACAAATAATTCTAAAATTGGTATGAAACCACAAAAGATGCTGAATAGCCAAAAACAGGAAGAACAAAACTAGAGGTTTCATGCTCACTGATTTCAAACTATACTAAAGATATATTAATCAAGACAGCGTGGTAATGGCATAAAAACAGATACACAGATCAACACAACAAAACCGAGAACCCAGAGATATACCTACACATATGCATGTGCTTAGTCGCTCACTCTTGTCCGACTCTGCAACCCCATGGACTGCAGCCCGCCAGTATCCTCTGTCCATGGGTATTCCCCTGGCAAGAATACTGGAGTGGGTTGCCATGCCCTTCTCCAGAGGATCTTCCCAACCCAGGGATCAAACCCAGGTCTCCTGCATTGCAGGCAGATTTTTTACCATCTGAACCACCAGGAAAGCCATACCCACACATATACAACAAAGGAGCAAAGAACATAGAACGGAGGAAAAGTCTCTTCAATAAGTGATGTTGGGAAAACTGGACAGCCACATGCAAAAGAATGAAACTACACCATTATCTTACATCATAAAGAGAAATTAACTCAAAATGCAGAAAGACTTGAATGTAAGACCTGAAATCATAAAATTTCTACAAGAAAAGGTAGGCAGTAGCCTCACTGACATCCATCCTAGAGGTGTTTTTATGGATCTGACTCCGAAGGCAAGGGAAATAAAAGCAAAAATAAGCAAATGGGACTACATCAAACCAAAAAACTTCCACACAGTGATGGAAATCATCAAAAGGAAAAGGCAGCCTACTGAATAGAAGAAGATATTTGCAAATCATATATCCAGCATGGAGTAATACAACTCGACAACAACAAAAAACACCTGATTTAAAAATGGGAAGAAGATCTGAATAGCTGTTTTTCTAAAGAAGACATAAAGATGGCCAACAGCATTTGGAAAGATGTTCAACATCACTGATCATTAGGGAAATGCAAATCAAAACCACAATGAGATAGCACCTCACAAACTTAGAATAGCTATTATTGAAAAGAAGAAAGAAATGTTGGAGTGGATGTGGAGAAATTGGAACCCTTGTACACTGTGGGACTGTTAATTGGCGCAGCCACAGTGGAAAACAGTATGGAGATTCCTGAAAAATTAAGAATAGAACTACCATATGGCCCAACTTTCCCACTTCTGGGTATCTATTCAAAGAACATGAAAACACTAATTCAAAATTATATGCACCCCTATGTTTATTTTACTGTGGCATTATTTATAGTAGCCAAGATATGGAAGTAACCTAAATGTTCATCAGTGGATATATGTCTATATACTACTCAGATGTAAAAAGAATGGAATCTTGCCATTTTAGAACGTGGACAGACCTTAAAGGTATTATGTTAAGTGAAATAACTCAGACAAATACCATATATGATTTTACTCATATGTGGGGTCTAAAAAAAGAAGTGAACGAAAAAACCAAAAACAAACTCATAGATACCAAGAACAGATTAGTGGTTACCAGAGGGGAAGAGTTTGAGGGGTGGGCACAATGGTGAAGGAGGTGTGAACTGTTGGGTGATGATGGATGGTGACTAGGCTTGTGGTGGTGATCACGTTGTAGTGTATACAGATGTCAAATTATGATGTTGTGTATCTGAAACTTATATAATTAAAAAAAATCCAATTTCCCAATTGCCAGCCAGTGACCAAGCTTACAAGCAGGCATTTTTAAGGAGAGCAGTCTTGAGCCTGCAATGTTGACTCTTTACTGCAGAGGTCACGTTTCAAGGTATACCTAAAATACTAAACACTTCTGTTTTGAAAATTAATGCTCTGTATTTAATTATTTTAGAATGTGTGTGCTTAGTTGCTCAGTCTTGTCCAACTCTTTGTGATCCTGTGAACTATAGCCCACCAGGCTTCTATGTCCATGGGATTCTCCAGACAAGAATACTGGAGTGGGTTGCCATTTCCTCCTCCAGGGGATCTTCCCAATCCAGGGATCGAACCCACATCTCTTGTGTCTCCTGCATTGGCAGGCGGGTTCTTTACCACTAGTGTCACCTGGGAAGCCCATTCAAATTTAATATTTTAAGTTATTAAAATAGTAAATGCCTACTATATAGGAGTTCATGTATAATTTCTTTGTGCTTAGGTTCTGGCTGAATACAAGTTTGAATTTCTGCAAACAATTTGCAATCATGAACATTACATTCCTCTGAATTTGCCAATGGCTTTTGCCAAACCTAAACTTCAGCGAGTTCAAGGTATGTATTTGTGTTTTCCGTCATTTGGAATTGTTTTCATTTTTTTTTTTTTTACTAGCGCTAGTATAGTATAATGTTTTCTAGTTAAACCAGAGATTCTAGAGGTTATCTCAGAATTGTTACTATCTGAAGAACATTACCAGTTTGTTAATGGTACTCTGCATCTTCATACTGTCAGTGGTAGTATTCATAGTGTGAAGAAATTCGGTGTGTTACATAGATTGCTGCTTAAACACAGACATCAGATACTAATAAAATTGCTCTCTGTAGTACTGTTTGGATTCTTATATGAGACTGAATTTTGAAAAAAAAACCATAAATGCATTTCTGCTGCATGGAACCTCAAAAGAGAATTATAAATGCAGAATAAAATAGTTATATGTATATTAAATTTATGGAATGCCTTCAATTATCTCCATTGCTAGTTTTATTGAATGCTTTGTTGTGTAGCACTATTCTTATGTTACTATGTTTTTTATTTGTCCCTTTTCTTTTCATATATTAATTAGATTTTTTTTCATTTGCGGTGGACCGTTTGACTTCAGTAGGTAGGTTTAACTCGGTTCACTCTAAAGGAGTTTGCTGTTTTTAAAAACCAATTGATTTCATGAATGGCTAAGATGGATGGGGGCCTTGTTTGCTTTTCAAATCCTCCCTAGCCAAGATGAGGCTTTATTTAATGCATCCAGAAAACCTAGGAGGCAGTGTATTTGTTTACTCTGAAAACCAGCTTGAGTAATATTCCAGTGTATATATGTACACTATTGATACTATGTATAACATACATAACTAATGAGAAGCTACTGTACAGCTGAGAGAACACTGCTCACTGCTCTGTGAGTCTATGGGGTCACACAGAGTTGGACACAACTGAAGCGACTTAGCAGCAGCAACAAGTGAAAAAACATTACTGCCATTGTACAGTCAACCCAGATAAGGCAACCTGAGTTAGTCTGTACTGACCCTTGTGCATAGAAAGTAATTGTGATTCACAAAAGACCATGACCAATGGCAGAAAGAACATCAGCTGTCTTGGTCTCTCGGGGAGTAGAGACCACTGCTGAGCAGTGGTTTTAGTGATTGAATGGCTGCCAGTGAAAATGGAGAAAAATATTTAAAAACCCAACCACCCCTGTTCAACCATTCCCTTATTGTAATAGAGTCTGAGCATGTATAGCTCAGATACTTCCCCCATCATTTATTGATAGCTTGAGGAATTCAGGGAAAGGAAGGGGTGAGGATTTAGGATTACATCTGATTTAGCATTTATTAAATCCTAGTTGAATATATAGCATCCTATTAAGTTTTAAAGAGACTAGAAAAGGAACGGAAAACATATCCTTTGTGGCCTCAGTAAAATTAAAGGGTAGGGGAAAGGAAATAAAGATAGCAGAAGTTTCCTGTAGAAATGACTGTGCTTGGTCACAATTCCTTCTGAGTAGGTATAAGGCGGTCCCAACCAGGATATTAGCAGCTGGGATTTAAGGTGGATGGAGGATCTAAAAGGAAGTGAAGAAAATACCTGCAAGTTGTAATTTTATGAAAAAAAGATTTGTATTTGTGTAATGAATTTGAGTGAGATGAGGATGTTTTTCTTACCATTCTTTTACCCCATTGTATTGGGGCCAATATGTAACATTTAGTAAAACATTCGATAGTTTATACTGTTATAATGATGCAGTTGTCTAGTTTCTCTTTCTGCTTCACAAATATAAACAGACGAGTGAATCAAGTGTTGTTGTATAGAATTTGTCCATTTTTTAGTTGTAACTAAATCTCTTCAGATACAAAGAAATGTGTTAAAACATTGCCAAATCTAGTATTCTTTCATTCTAGGTTTTATCCTAAGATTTGAAAAGCATCTAGGAAAAAAAACAATTCTAGGAACTACTTTACCAACTGAAATTGTCATTAAGGCTATCATCTGGCCCCAATGATGAGTGCTTGTATCTTGTAAAATTTTGCATGCTTATTCTATATGATAAAAGAATTGTTCATATTTGTTTATAATAAAAATATAGCTCTTGCTAGCATGATCACATATTACTAAGTAATATAATACTTTAATGTTAAAGTGATTTTTGAATATTTTTATAAATGAGTTTTAAATTTCATTGTACTGCAGATTCAAATCTTGAATACAGTTTATCAGATGAGTATTGCAAGCATCACTTCTTGGTTGGTCTACTTCTGAGGGAAACCTCCATTGCTCTTCAAGACAATTATGAGATCAGATATACAGCTATCTCTGTCATAAAGAATCTTTTGATAAAACATGCATTTGATACTAGATACCAGCACAAGGTAAGGATGTTTGTATTATCACTAATATCGCATTAGCTAGTTTCTAATAGGATTTTACATTGAAGATGAAGTTTTTAGTAAGGAACATAACATGAGCATTGAGTAATTTATTTTTACAAATAATGTTTTGTTTCTATTTCAAATGACTGTTGTTGTTTAGTCACTAAGTCGCCAGGCTCCTGTCCATGGGATTTCCCAGGCAAAAATACTGGAGTGAGTTGCCATTTCCTTCTCTAGGGGATCTTCCCCACCCAGAGATTGAACCCACGTCTCCTGCATTGGCAGGCAGATTCTTTACTGCAGAAGCATCAGGAAAGCTCTTAGGTTTTAAAAATACTGTTCAGTTAACTGTTGAAGAAAATCACTGGTTTTTCAAATCATGTCTAAAGAATGACGTAACTCCTTCATTATTTGTTATGTAAACTGATTAGAATTAAAAAAAAAAACATGGTTATAGCCCTGTGCATACTTTCAAATACCCACCTTAATATATATCCTTAAATATATCTCCCTAAATAAATGCTATTATTCGGAGAAGGCAATGGTACCCCACTCCAGTACTCTTGCCTAGGAAACGCCATGGATGGAGGAGCCTGGTAGGCTGCAGCCCATGGGGTCGCGAAGAGTCAGACACGACTGAGCGACTTCACTTTCACTTTTCACTTTCATGCACTGGAGAAGGAAATGGCAACCCACTCCAATATGCTTGCCTGGAGAATCCCAGAGACGAAGGAGCCTGGTGGGCTGCCATCTATGGGGTCGCACAGAGTCGGACATGACTGAAGCGACTTAGCAGCAAATAAATGCTGTTAGTATTAAGTGATTAATAATAAGACATATTAAGTATGTCAAATATAAAATATATAATATGAAGTTTGTCTTCTTACTGAAAAAAATATATGCATGGTTATAAATCTTATATATACTACACAGTGTCTACATGTGAAGGCCACAGTTGTAGCTGCTAATGGCTACACCTTTAACATATATGAGGATAAAGGCTATATTCAAATCTTATTAAACCCTATGGGTTGCAAAAATAGATGGCAAATTGTATTGAATTTAGAATAACCTAACTTACTTACAAAGGCAAAATGGTTGTCTGAGGAGGCCTTACAAATAGCTATGGAAAGAAGAGAAGTGAAAGGCAAAGGAGAAAAGGAAAGATATTCCCATTTGAATGCAGAGTTCAAAAGAATAGCAAGGAGAGATGAGAAAGCCTTCCTCAGTGATCAATGTAAAGAAATAGAGGAAAACAATAGATTGGGAAAGACTAGAGATCTCTTCAAGAAAATTAGAGATACCAAGGGAACACTTCATGCAAAGATGGGCGCAATAAAGGACAGAAACGGTATGGACCTAACAGAAGCAGAAGATATTAAGAAGAGGTGGCAAGAATACACAGAAGAAATGTACAAAAAAGATCTTCACAACCCAGATAATCACGATGGTATGATCACTTACCTAGAGCCAGACATCCTGGAATGAGAAGTCAAGTGCACCTAAGGAAGCATCACTAAGAACAAAGCTAGTGGAGGTGATGGAATTCCGGTTGAGCTCATTCAAGTCCTAAAAGATGATGCTGTGAAAGTGCTTCAGTCAATATGCCAGCAAATATGGAAAACACAGTAGTGGCCACAGGACTGGAAAAGGTCAGTTTTTATTCCAATCCCAAAGAAAGGCAGTGCCAAAGAGTGCTCAAACTACCACACAACTGCACTCATCTCACATGCTGGCAAAGTAATGCTCAAAATTCTCTAAGCCCGGCTTCAACAGTACATGAACCGTGAACTTCCAGATGTTCAAGCTGGATTAGGAAAGGCAGAGGAACCAGAGATCAAATTGCAAACATCCCTTGGATCATCAAAAAAGCAAGAGAGTTCCAAAAAAACATCTACTTCTGCTTTATTGACTATTTCAAAGCCTTTGACTGTGTGGATCACAAAAAACTGGAAAATTCTGAAAGAGATGGGAATACCAGACCACCTGACCTGCATCCTGAGAAATCTGCATGCAGGTAAAGAAGCAACAGTTAGAATTAGACATGGAACAAGAGACTGGTTCCAAATAGGGAAAGGAGTATATCAAGGCTGTATATTGTCACTCTGCTTATTTAACTTATATGCAGAGTACATCATGAGAAATGCTGGACTGGATGAAGCACAAGCTGGAAGCAAGATTGCCGGGAGAAATGTCAATAACCTCAGATATGCAGATGACACCACCCTTATGGCCGAAAGTGAAGAAGAACTAAAGAGTCTCTTGATGAAAGAGGAGAGTGAAAAAGTTGGCCTAAAACTCAACATTCAGAAAACTAAGATCGTGGCATCTGATCGTGGCATCACTTCATGGGAAATAGATGGGAAAACAGTGGAAACAGTGGCTGACTTTATTTTTTGCGGCTCCAAAATCACTGCAGATGGTGACTTCAGCCATGAAATTAAAAGACGCTTGCTCCTTGGAAGAAAAGTTATGACCAACCTAGGCAGCTTATTAAAAAGCAAAGACATTACTTTGCCAACAAAGATCAGTCTGGTCAAGGCTATGGTTTTTCCAGTGGTCATGTATGGATGTGCTGCTGCTGCTGCTAAGTCGCTTCAGTCGTGGCCGACTCTGTGCGACCCCATAGATGGAAGCCCACCAGGCTCCTCTGTCCCTGCGATTCTCCAGGCAAGAACACTGGAGTGGGTTGCCATTTCCTTCTCCAATGCATGAAAGTTAAAAGTAAAAGTGAAGTCGCTCAGTCATGTCCGACTCTCAGAGACCCCATGGACTGCAGCCTACCAGGCTCTGCCGTCCATGGGATTTTCCAGGCAAGAGTACTGGAGTGGGGTGCCGTTGCCTTCTCCGGTGTGGATGTGAGAGTTGGACTAGAAGGAAAGCTGAGCACCGAAAAATTGATGCTTTTGAACTGTGGTGTTGGAGAACACTCTTGAGAGTCCCTTGGACTGCAAGGAGATACAACCAGTCCATCCTAAAGGAAATCAGTCCTGGGTGTTCATTGGAAGGACTGATGACGAAGCTGAAACTCCAATACTTTGGCCACCTGATGCCAAGAACTGACTCATTTGCAAAGACCCTGATGCTGGGAAAAATTGAAGGTGGGAGGAGAAGAGGACGACAGAGAATGAGATGGTTGGATGGTATCACCGACTCAAAGGACATGAGTTTGAGTAAACTCCAGGAGTTGGTGATGGACAGGGACGTCCATGGGGTCACAAAGAGTAGGACACGAGTGAACGACTGGACTGACTGACTGACTGAACTTACTTACTTGGTACCAGATGGCTCAAGGTAATATCATATTGTTTCATAATAATTTGTTACTTTGTTTTTACATTCAAATTTAAATAAAGTCATCATGTCGTTTATTTTGTCATTACTTTGGAAAGCTGACTTGGAGATGGATTTTATTCTTTTCCTACAGTATTTCCAATTGTCCTTAAAAAAAAAAAAAAAAAGAATAAGCCTGCCAGCTATATCCGATTATAATTCTTTAATTACAAAGATTTGTTTTGCTTGCAAATTTTGCTAGTTTTCTTCATGTAATTCTAGCCTAAAGTAGATTTAAATGCCTTAGTTTTAAGTTGTTATTATGTACTGCGGTTTGCAATGTTTTTTCACATTATAATAACATACTCAACATTTAGTGTGGTCTGCTCAATTATGTATCATTTTCTTTTTTGTGAATATTGGTGTTGACTTAACATAAATTAACCAGTATAATGTATGAAATGAAAAGATACCTTAGTCTTCCATTTCAACCAAGCTTTGTCAAATCTTTGAAAGTGCCAGTTACCACTGGGGTCTGTTTGTGCCTATTAGTAGTGGGGAAAAGGGTCTTATGCAATGTGAAGGAAAATGTCTTTAGCTGTGATTTCAAAAAATTTGTGGGTAAAGTACAAAATGAACTTCCTGTTCTTGAAGCAGGAAGTTGTCTTTTTTTCCCTTGTGTCTTCAGAGGAAAGTGAAAGAAAATGGTATTTCACTAGTAAGAGATAGAATTTTAAATATTTTATATCACATATTTGCACATTATTAACTTTTTAAAATTCTGAGAACAGTATATGTACATACATGCACACACACACCACTATTGTTATCTGTAAATAACACTGCCTGTTTGAGTATTTGATGTTGTATTGTTTTTGGCCTTACATTTCGGTCTTTAATCCATTTTGAGTTTATTTTTGTATTTGGTGTTAGGAAGTGTTCTAAGTTCATTCTTTTGCATGTAGCTGTACAGTTTTCCCAGCACCACTTATTGAATAGGCTGTCTTTTCTCCATTATATATTCTTGCCTCCTTTGTCAAAGATAAGGTGCCCATAGATGCATGGGTTTTCTTTGAGGTTTCAGACTATGGGAAACATTGAAATACCCACCACATGACCCTTTCAGGGATTTCTAAAGCCCCTTCTTTGTTCAAAATCTTTTGACAGGTTTTAATTGAGTATAGGATTCTCCGCAATAAAACTTTGTTTCATGGGCCTGCTCAACCAGAGCTTCAATTCCGTTCTCTGTTTGATCCAAAGAGCTCACAGGTGGCCTGAGTAAGAGGTCATTTGTCAAATACAATCACTTAAAACATGTTCACCATAAGAATGACGCCAAGGTGATGGCAGAGAGGGGGGATTACACCCCCATAATTTCCACCTGGTTTCCCAAGTAAAAATACAGTCAAGAAAAAATGCTTCCTGTGTAAAGGCTGCTTTGAGACTACATGTCCTAGTATCCCACCCAGGCCTGCATTGCAACCATGTTGCCACTCCTCAGCCTTTCCTCTAATGACATTATGGAGATGTCACTGGTCCCTGTTACATGCTACTCTTAAACTGCTTTGGGAGCTCTCCTTATTCGCTATACATACCATGAGATATCTTTCCTGCTCAGAACCAGATTGTTCAACATCTTACATTTATTCCGGTGCCTATATCAGTTCCTGTACTCACTGCAAATGGTACTGACAACCGAAGAATTGCAATTTCTACTTGGACTGTGGGCATTTTTTTCCTTTTTTACAATAATAAGCTACATACATGGGAAAAAAAGCAAAATGCCTCTCTCTCATTCCTTACCTCCATGCCTCAGTTCTTCTCTCTAGAAGCAACTCCTGTTTATCAGTTTCTTATATAAATTTCTATTTTATTCATGCACAAGCCTATATACACACACACATACACACACACACACACACACATAAAATAGAAACCATTACGTATTTTTATTTTTTCACTTAACAATATATTATGAAGATTAGATCTATATTTTTAAAAAATCTGCATAGTATGCTATCATATGAGTATACCTTATTTTATTTATTTAACCTGTCTTCTGTTAATAGATTCTTAGATGGTTTTCTGTCTTTTGTGCAGACAAAACTTTTAATGTATTTGCCTTGACTGCATGTGTTTTTCCTGCATGTGTTCCTGTTCACCTAAGAAGGGTGTAGTATCTCCTTCCCCAGTAATCACTCACTATCTGAACTGAAATGAAATCCCATCTAGAAGCTATAATATTAATAATCATAGCTAAAATTTATTGGGGACTCAGTATATGCCAGGCACTATATTAAATATTAGCCCATATGAGTTTATATTACTGTTATTATCCTCTTTTTAGTAAAGAGAAAACTATGGTTAAGCGATTTGATCACAGTCAAGTCACTAGTAACAGGAGGGTTGGAATTCATGTGTATCTAAAATTCAAAATCTGTGCTCCTAGACTATACTGCCTCCCAAATATTAAGTCAGTTCAGTTCAGTCCCTCAGTCGTGTCCAACTCTTTGCAACCCCATGGACTGCAGCATGCCAGGCCTCCCTGTCCATCACCAACTCCAGGAGTTTACTCAAACTCATGTCCATTGAGTCAGTGATGCCATCCGACCATCTCATCCTCTGTCGTCCCCTTCTCCTCCCACCTTCAATCTTTCCCAGCCTGAGGGTCTTTTCAAATGAGTCAGTTCTTGGCAGCAGGTGGCCAAAGTATTGGAGTTTCAGCTTCAGCATCAGTCCTTCCAATGAATACCCAGGACTGATTTCCTTTAGGATGGACTGGCTGGATCTCCTTGCAGTCCAAGGGACTCGCAAGAGTCTTCCCCAACACCACAGTTCAAAGGCATCAATTCTTCGGTGCTCAGCTTTCCTTATAGTCCAACTCTCACATCCATACATGACTACTGGAAAAACCATAGTAGGACACTGGAAAATTAGAGAACTGTCAAAAAATGGTGATGATGATGGTAGAAACTCTTGAAACCAAAGCCATATGAAAAATAAAATAATAACAGCTATTTAGCTTTGTGAAGAGTGAATTAAGACAATTCGTGATGTGTCCCCAGATATTTAAAGGGTTGCTGTATAAAGTAGAAGTGGACTTACTCTTTGTAGATCCAAAGGGCCGAACTATATCTAGCAGGTAGAACAGCTTAAGGACTTTTCTAACAGAACCTCTGAAAGTGCTGAAGTGTTTAAGAAGTTTAAAAACTAATCATCTGTCAAAGATGCAGGTACAGGTTGCTCTTGTCTTGATCAGGAAGTTGAACTAGATCAGTGATTCTCAAACCTCTGTGCACAACCATCTAGGGCAAATCCTGGGACCCAGCCCAGACCTACTGAACCAGAATCTCCTAGAGATAGAGACATTCTTGATTAGGGTTATATATTAGAATATATATGTTACATATTAAGAATTCCTGAGATTCACAAGAGAAGTACAAATGGCCGATTAACATATGAAAAATTGTTCAATTTCAAGAATAAATGCAAATTAAAGCAACGAAGAGATACTTTAGATCTAAATTCTGTTGGTTAACCATTGTACCCTAGATGCCCTACGTAAGTCTCCCAGAGTGCTGACATATGGAGGGGAGTTCATGTGCCATTACCACTGTTTTTTGCTGATTTGAATGATTATACACATCTGACAAGGACTGTCTATACTACATAAATTAGTATAAGAGGTACCACATTAATTAAGACTACCAGTGTCCAGGTTTACTTGGATATTTACAAAGATATCAATCTCCCATTTTGTATAATTGATTTAGAGGGCCAGGATCACATGATTTTAATTTCAGCTTGACTCAAAGCAAAACTTATTTCTGGAAGAAATTTTTTTCACTTCTTCCATCTATTCATTCATTCAGTCAATGTATAGTGACCATATTCTATGTGCCTAGGCACAGAGGATGAAGCAGTGAACAAGACAGACGTGATTCTTGCTCTTATCATACTCAACCCTCGCTGGAGTTAAAGGACAGGACTAATATGATCTGCTTTATAAGTTAACTGCTATTTAAAAAAATAAACTTTTGCCTTTTACGTAGTGATATTTGAGGGATGTGATTTGACTATATTGTATATAAATCCAAATACCAACAAAGTTCTGTGGTAATTAGTTTTGAGACTATGAGTATAAATAGACTCATGCTTCACTAATTTGTTATGGATATTAGCTCACTTTTAGTCTTTAAACAGATAGATGGAGCCAACTTTATTTGTAATATATACATATTATATATCTATTAAGCTTTCGATAATTATTTTGCAGAACCAACAAGCCAAAATAGCACAGCTGTACCTCCCATTTGTTGGACTGCTTTTGGAAAATACACAGCGATTAGCAGGTCGAGATACGTTGTATTCTTGTGCAGCCATGCCTAATTCTGTAAGTAGTCATGTGTTTCTGTTGGTATTTTATCTTGTTTTATTGACTGCATTTGGAATTAGGGTCATATCCTGTATGGTCTCAATAATTCACCTTTTACAACATTTTAAATTTATACTTTTTCCTGTAGCAGTACTTCTCAAATCTTAATGTGCATATAGATCATCTGGGGAATTAAGACAAATTCTAATGTAGTAGCCCTGAGGTGGAATTTGAGATTATACATTTCAAACAAACTTTTGGCTCTCTCTGGTCTAAGGACCACACTTTGAGTGATGAGGTCCAAGGGAAAACCAAGAATCCCTTGTGCTCAGTGTGTTGTTTTTAAGATTTGCTGCTGTTACATGCCTTCATCTATTTATTCAACTGGAAAACTGAGCAAAACATTCACTTTCCAAAATGTTAGGCTCCAGGGATTAAACTATATTCCTTTGTTTCTCCCTCCCTTTGACAGCCTTGTTTCAGCACTTCTGGTGAGTGGCTTTTAACTCATCATAGTTAGTCTGTGTTTTCTTTCTCCCCTTAGAATCTTAGAGTTGCAAGGAACGTTGGAGATGACCAGTCTCCCACTTGGCAAAAACAACCTTTTGCCATAGTTGTATTTAAAACTTTCCTTCTTGCATTTGATCTACGTGATTTTCTATCCACTTGTCCTGGTTTTGCTTTCTAGAGGTACACAGAGCACATCCACTTCTACCTCCACACAATACCCCTTCATACATGTCCCTTCTAAATTTTTCTCCAGAACAGCTAGCTCCACTTCATCATTTGTTGTTTCAAACCCTTTACATTCTCGGTTACAGTCTTCCAGACGTGCTCCATCTGACCAGTCACCATTTTAAAATGTGGTGTATACTTTATAGTTTGCCCAGTAGGGTGAGTAACTCCTGCCCTACCCCCACTCCATGCTCTGTATGGCCAAAGATCCCCATCACATGTTCAGTAGCTGAGTGGGTGGCAGGTAAAACTGTGTTCCTCACAGCTTCCTTTGGAAATTCCCCATAATAAATGTCTGCAGATTTGTCAAGCCTGCCCTAGGTTCCTGAGAAAGATGCTTTTAAGCCTCACTGAGGGCTTGATTGCCTGTAACTCCCAATTATGTAAATCAGCTTAATGCAGATGCTGCATCACCTACCTGGTGTCAAGCGAGCCTTTCTTCACAGTCACATATGATTATGCTCACTCCACAACATTCGCCAGTGATATGTGGAAATATTTTACTTACCTGTTCTTTTTTTTTGCAGCTCAAGTTCATGTAGGGCCTCTGGTCACACCTCTCCTTCTAGTACTGCCTTTGGTTCAAGGAGGAGAATGGAACCATGTTCAGACCACACAAGTTGCAGCTTTTACCGCCACCTAGACTTGTATCACTTTGCCAGAGGTCATAGTTTTAACAGTATACTCGGATCCATTTTTAAAAGAGAAGTCACCTAAATACCAGTACTGATACCTGATTTAGACTTTCACAGTGAGCTTTGTTTAAAATTGGGGTACCCTTTCATTCTGTTAATTCCGATTTCTTATCCTAGTGTACGAATTTGCTTAAGTGACAGAGATATCACATTGTGTTACAGGCATCCAGGGATGAGTTTGCATGTGGCTTCACTTCACCTACAAATAGAGGGAGTCTGAGCACTGACAAAGACACTGGTAATTAAGTCCTTCCTTTAAAGATTATACATGGTATGGCTGTCTAGAAATGTACCCTATACTTCTCTATATTTTTTGAAATATTTTGTGATAAAAACTATACATAGCGTGATCTCTACTAAAGTTTAATTAAAATCTGACTCACACTTTGTAGCCATGTCTTTGCTTAGGTTTCCTTGTCTCAGCTTGTATAAAAAGTAGCTTAGTATGCTAAGAAAATGGAGGATAATGAGAAAAACACTAGTTTCCAATCCTCTTATATGTCTGCAGTCTTGGACAAGACAATTCCCTTTTCTGGGCCAAAGTTTCCTGATCTATAAAATTATCTCTCATTGTTTGCCTTTATTTTATGACTTCCAAGGAATTTATTGTCATTTCATACATGTTAAAAGTGTTTCGAGGTGAAAAAAATCGCTTACACTTTATTTGGCTTCCTACGGTGTTTTAATATAGTATATAAAATTCACATTTTAGAGACCAAGATCTATTTCTTAAAATGTGACTTTACCTAAATTAACCTCTGTGCTGAGCCACTTCAGTCATGTCCAATTCTCTGTGACCCTATGGACTGTAGCCTGCCAGGCTCCTCTGTCCTGCTCTCTCCAGGCAAGAATACTGGAGTGGGCTGCCATGCCCTGTTTCCGGAGATCTTACCAACCCAGGGATCCAACTTGCATCTCTTATGCCTCCTACATTGGCAGGCAGGTTTTTAACACTAGCACCACCTGGGAAGCCCAATTAACCCAGTACTTATCTTTCAAACTACTGTTGACAGTTCTTCCTGTTGCTAACAAGGACTTGGCTTTTTCCAGCTTATGGGTCTTTTCAAAATGGACATGGAATTAAGAGGGAAGATTCAAGAGGTTCCCTCATCCCAGAAGGAGCAACCGGATTTCCAGATCAGGGCAGCACTGGTGAAAATGTAAGACCCTAAAATATATAGGTTAACCCTGGTGATGTTTTAACTATGACAGTCTTTCTTTTTATGTAAATAAGGGACTCTCTACTCTCCTGTAGTCTATACTATATCTGTAAAAAGTATCCCATAATGTAGAAGTTCCTTCCTATCCTGGTAGCTGCTACTTGGATATCTTAAAAACTCTTTATAGAGGATAAGGTATTCATCTTTCAGAGTTCTAACTTTGAATCTGTAAACCTGTTATAGAGAGGGAAGGTTCAACTTTAAAATGCCTAATATACCCTTATCACTTATATCACTCCCTGGCAAGATTAATTCAGCTTTTTTTTCAAGAGTAATGACCTTAACTTGGGATGGAAAAAATTAGGTCCCCAAATTGATGATCTCAACATCCCAGAATCACTTAATCAGAATATATTCTCGAACTTTTCCATGAGATTGTTTCAAGCCTAACATTCAAGTTTGGGATATGTCAGCCTTAAGACAGAGAAACCTCATTTTAGACCAGTAAAGCCTTGTCATGCTGCTACATAAAATCATAGAACCATATAAAATTAGTTAGAAGGGTCCATAAAAATAATAAATTCCAACTCTCAATTTACAAATGAAATCTGGGATTGTGACTGAGGGCAGCCACACAACTATGGCAGGGCCAGACCTAAACCCAAGTTTTCTAATTTCAGCACTTCTCATAGATCATGGTGTTCTCACTGTGTATCAGAATCATCTGGGGGACTTTATAAAAATAGATAGCTGAGCTTCATCCTGTTTCTGTCATTCTGGGGGCTGCTCATTTGTATTTCTAAGTTCCCAGGTGATGCTGATGCTGCTGGTTGGGAATCACCCCCTTAAGAACCACTCTATATATACTCTATATATACTCCCTTGAGTCTTTGCCCATTGTTGTTGTTCAGTCACTAAGTCATATCCAATGCTTTGCGACCCCATGGATTTTATTTAATCATAAAGTTCTTATTTCACACCATTTAGAAATAAGACAACAGACACTGTCATAGGTAAGGCACACAAAAGACAAAGAGGTTAATGACTTGCCAGTAGTCACACAGCTAGCAAGCATTCAGAACCTAGATGTTTTGCTCCAAGTAAAAGTTCTTAGTAAATCCTACATTAGTAAGTGTATAGCTTCAGCCCAGGTTAGCTCTGCTGAAAGCACTGGTTTCTAACAAGGGTAAATTCTTTAGGAGATTGTTATTACTGTATTCATATAAATACCTGAATAAGTCAGATCTTGTCATGCTTAACTGATTTTTTAACAAAAGTCACTAAATAATAGGAACATCACTACTTTGTAGCGGCTGCAATTTTGAAGTATTACTGGGTCCTTCTTAGTAAAATTATCTTGTAATATCATTAAGCTGCCTTTTAAGATAGATTTTCTGAACTATTATTTAGAAGTTGAATTTTAATAAACTCTTAACGAGAGATTAAAGTTAAAAAGTTTAAAATGTAAGTTTCTCTTTGACATAAAAGCTATTTTTCCTATAATACCCACATATCATTTAAAACGTTTCCTTACTAAAACACAGGACTTAGGGAAGGAAACATACACAGTATATTCATGGCCATATCTTGATGAAGACTGCAAGATAATTTCCAGTGATATTACTAGGTGCAGTATCAATAAAGATTCAGCCCATTCACCTTCCAAATGTGATATCTGTGACATGCTCAGAATTTTCCCAAACAGGACTAATTAAAATAGTTATTGAGTTAAAGGCTACTGGAAGCTAAAATACCAGCTTTGTTTCACAAAAGCCCTATCTTTGTATTACAGACTCGGCAGAGTTCTACAAGGAGTAGTGTATCCCAGTATAACCGATTGGATCAATATGAAATCAAAAGCCTCTTGATGTGCTATTTGTATATAGTAAAAATGATTTCTGAAGGTGAGTTAACAGCATATTAATCATAGATTGTACTCCATCCTCACAAGTTCACAAGTTCATGCAACAAATATTTGACCATCATCTGCATGTAAGACATAGGCACATTAGAAACAGAACTTTGAAGACTTTGACCTTAGAATGTCCCTATATTTTAACTTAAAATAAATTCTTTTCCATCATACAGGTTTGATTCTTTGAAATAATTTTTTTCTTTAAAATTAGTTTCTAAAGCTTCCCTTGTGGCTCAGTCAGTAAAGAGTTTGCCTGCAGTGCAGGAGACCCGGGTTTGATCTCTGGGTTGGGAAGATCCCCTGGAGAAGGAAATGGCAACCCACTCCAGTATCCTTGCCTGCAAAATCTCATGGACAGAGGAGCCTGGTGGGCTGCAGTTCATGGGGTCACAAAGAGTCATGCACGACTGAGCGACTAACACTTACTTACTAAAGTGAGGCAAAAGTTTTAGAAGTGCTATAGTATTTTTTTCATGCAGAGCATAGAATGCATTGAATGACCAATGTAAGCAGAAGAAAAGAACAATAACCAAAAGTCATATTTAACACTGTATCTTTTATTTGACCCAGGATTTACAAAATCAAAAGCAAACAAAAAGACAGGATGGGTTCTTTGAGGGCAAAGAATGCTGTTGTTATCTTCCTAGGACCATTATACAGATTTGTATGGTGTCAGGTTCTTTTCCAGGCTCTGTTCTCTTTCCCTTGATGTATAATTTTATTATTGACAATTTACCATTTCTTCTTTACCATATATAATAGAATATAAGCAAAGGATTTCATAAACTGCATGTCCTTTGGAAGTAAAATCAGGTTATATCTCATTCCAAGTACCACCTTTGTTTACACAATTCCCTCCTCTTTCTTCCTTTTCTACTTTTGCTCAAAGAGTAAAAAAAACAATCATAAAACCACCCCAAAGACCCCCCCAAAACAAAACAAAAAACCCAGGGACTTCCCTGTAGCTAAGACGCTGCACTGCCAATGCAGGGGTCCCAGGTTCAATTTCTGGACAGGGAAATACATCCCACATACTGCACCTAAGACCCTGTGCAGCCAAATAAATATTCTTTTAACAAAAAGCAAGCAGAAATGAAGAACATAAAAGCACTCAGGTTTTGGCCATCATAATACAGTAGTTAAATTTTAACTTAGTTTCTATTTTGTTTTTATTAAATATTAAACATTTTTTTAATAATGCAGAATATAAAAACATAAGTTGATAGTTACCTTGCCAGAGAGATTGAAAGACATCAAAATTTAGATATGAATAGTTAATTCTAAAGTACATTAATAAAACAGTCTTAAGTAACTAGAATCTTCAAGTACTTAGAATGTATGATTTACAGTAAAAGTCAAATCATAATAGAGTAGTTAAATTTTACTTCCTTTCTATTTTGTTTTTAGTAAATAATATTTTAAACATCTTTGTAATAATACAGGATTTAAAAACATAAAATGAGTTGATAGTTAACTTGACAGAGAGATTGAAACACATCAAAAGCTAGATATGAATAGTTAATTCTAAAATACATTAAGAAAAGAGCTTTAAATAAGTAGAATCTTCAAGTACTAACAATGTATGATTTAGAATAAAAGTCAAATCATGATACAGTAAATTTTACTTATTTTCTATATTTTGTTTTCAGTATTATTTTAAATATTTTTTGTAATAATGCAGGATATAAAAAACATAAAATGAGTTGGTAGTTAACTTGCCAGAGAGATTGAAACACATCAAAAGCTAGATATGAATAGTTAATTCTAAAGTACATTAATATTGTAATTAGCCCCCAACTAAAATAAATAAATTTATTAAAAAAATAAAGAAATAAAGTACATTAATAAAACAGTTTTAAAAAACTAGAATCTTCAACTACTTAGAGAGTATGATTTAGAGTAAAAGTCAAAGATTATTGAGACTATGTTATAAGCTTCCATGTTTTGGAAAAGGAACATGTAAAGGGCGATAATTTTCAACCCTGGTGGTATTTCATTCCAAGAGATAATGAATCAAATTAACAACCACAGCCACAGCTTATTGTCTCCCCACAAGCTAAAAAGTGGGGGGATGTAGAAAGTGACTGTGATTATGTATGGGCTTTTTTTAAGGGTGATGAAAATACTCTAAAACTGTGGTGATGGTTTTACAAGTTTTTAAATATACCATATAAACTGCTGTATTGTGCTCTATTTAAAAGAGTGAGTGTAATAGCACACGAATTCACTCAATAACTTTGTTTTTTCTAAAGGCCCAAGAATACAAAGGAAAAAAATACTGTAAAGAAAAAAGGAGTTGAATACCCAGCAAAGCCCAGGGAAAGTAAGGAGGGTGGTAGGAGGAGGAGAGAAGAAAGGAAGGAGGAGAGGGACATGCATTGCTGAGTAGTTCTCCCCTCCTCCACTCAGGTACACATGTGCACACTTGCATATGTATGCAAGCGCATGCACACGTGTGCATACACACACACTGTGATAACCAGTGACAAGCCACTGGCTGCTTTATGTTATGGGTAAAACCATAACTGCTTTGTTTCTTGAGGCCTCCTCTTGTAAATGCTGACCTTGCTTACTAAATAGTTGGTCTTTGTTTTTCCTTTTTCTGCTCTCGCTTTTTGATTTTTAAAAGCAAATTTTAATAACTAGTATACAGTCTGTGTCACCTCTTTTGTAATTTAAGTCAAGCTGTATGGTATCTATAAAATCATACTCATTTTATTCTGAAAAATACCTGCTTCTGAATCTTTCTCAGTGTTTGTATTGTAGTTACCTTGTCAAGTCCAGTAAGTTTTCACTTTATATGTATTTCAGGGTTGAACTCTTACAGTCCACGCCTTTTAGGTGTTCTCTTGGCTTGTTTTTAAGCCTTCTTATTGACTCATAAGGACTTCCCAGGGGGCACTAGTAATAAAGAACTTGCCTGCCAATGCAGGAGTCTAAAAGACTCAAGTTGGATCCCTGGAGGGGAAGATCCCCTGAAGTAGGGCATGGCAACCCACTCCAGTATTCTTCTAGAGAATCCCATAGACAGAGGAGCCTGGCATGCTACAGTCCATAGTGTTCCAAAAAGTAGGACACAACTAAACCAACTCAGCATGGCACGCACTGACTCACAGATACTAGCAACTTAGATAGACCTCTACACTTTTATATAGAAGTAGAGGGATTCTGAAAACTTAAGTTTCTTTCTTTGTAGCTGAATTTTATTAACTGGAAATAAGTCACTGTTTCAAAGTCTTAGTCATTTGCCCAACTTTTTATTGCCTGTATATTATATTCTGGGAAGTAGAATCAAAGTCAGGAATTATCAGTTAGATAGTCTGAATGAAATTTTAAATGGTCTGAATTGACAGGAAGACTGTCCTCTTGGAAAAGAAAAGCAGTCTCCTTAAGAGAGAGGTGGAGAGAAAGCTACTTCCCCCTCTTTTCTGACTGTATCTTGACTTTTCTCTTTATTGAAGACCCCGAAGTGCAAGCCTGAGTCTCATCTTGTGGCTTATCAGCATCATGGGTTGCACCTGTAGCTCCATTAGTATTCTCCCTTGCTGTGGAGTGTTCACTGCAAGGTGTCTGGCTACTGATCTCTCTCATTCCAACCTGTAAAACACCACATGATGGTCTTGGCATGTCAGGTCTTGAAGTATAGTCTAAAGGAAATAGACGTATAGTGGTATTTTTGTCTCTCCGTGTAACAGGAGAAAATATGCTTTTGCTGAAATCAATCATACTTTCCTCTGAAGTTTCAGATAATATTTCAGTAGGTGGCTCTTTTCCTGGAGAAATACTGGAAAGGCTCCAAGGGAAATCAGTCTCAGTTCCAGGCTGTGGTGTGGAGATCTTCTGTGGGGTCTTCTTCCTTGCTGTGGATTGTTCACTGCAAGATGTCTGGCTACTGCTCTCTCTCATTCCAACCTGAAACACGCCAGATGATGGTCTTCTTGGCATGTTAGGTCTTGAAGTATAGTCTAAAGGAAATAGGCGTATAGTGGTGTTTTCGTCTCTCCGTGTAACGGGAGAAAATATGCTTTTGCTGAAATCAATCATACTTTCCTCTGAAGTTTCAGCTAATATTTCAGTAGGTGGCTCTTTTCCTGGAGAAATACTGGAAAGGCTCCAAGGGAAATCAGTGTCAGTTCCAGGCTGTGGTGTGGAGATCCTCTGTGGGGTCTTCTTCCTTGCTGTGGACTGTTCACTGCAAGATGTCTGGCTATTGACCTCTCTCATTCCAACCTGAAAAACACTAGATGATGGTCTTCTTGGCATGTTAGGTCTTGAAGTATAGTCTAAAGGAAACAGACGTATAGTGGTGTTTTCGTCTCTCCGTGTAACAGGAGAAAATATGCTTTTGCTGAAATCAATCATACTTTCCTCTGAAGTTTCAGATAATATTTCAGTAGGTGGCTCTTCTCCTGGAGAAATACTGGAAAGGCTCCAAGGGAAATCAGTCTCAGTTCCAGGCTTTGGTGTGGAGATCCTCTGTGGGGTCTTCTTCCTTGCTGTGGACTGTTCACTGCAAGATGTCTGGCTATTGCTCTCTCTCATTCCAACCTGAAAAACACCAAATGATGGTCTTCTTGGCATGTCAGGTCTTGAAGTATAGTCTAAAGGAAACAGACGTATAGTGGTGTTTTCGTCTCTCCGTGTAACAGGAGAAAATATGCTTTTGCTGAAATCAATCATACTTTCCTCTGAAGTTTCAGATAATATTTCAGTAGGTGGCTCTTTTCCTAGAGAAATACTGGAAAGGCTCCAAGGGAAATCAGTCTCAGTTCCAGGCTTTGGTGTCGAGATCCTCTGTGGGGAGGTCCTCTGTGTGAAAACTGATTTGCTTTGTGGATGGCGAAGCCTGGCATCAGGAAGGCTGGAGTCATCTTGAATTCCATACACTGTTTGAGGGTCGAGTGTAGATGCTGAAGAAACAGTGCTAGATGACTTCTGACTGCCACTGCTTATTGCGATAGGCTCACTGTTGTTAGAGGAAATCTTCTCCTGAGGGCTCTCTGGCACCTCAGAGAGGTCCTGACTGTAAAATGGAACCTGAAACTTGGAACGGTGAGGCTGTTTCTTTTTCCCTCTAGATTTCATCTGTTTGGTACTCGTTTCCGTTTTCCGTTTGACAACCACATGCCTCTCAGGTCCAGGCGGAGGGTCCGTGATCGAAATAACTGACTCGCTCTTTTGAGACCCAGGGACGATGTCGTCATCACTATCAGAAAAAGAATGGCGAAACTGTTTCTGTTTCCTCTTGAGCCTAGCCAGAAGTTTCTTGTTTTCTTCTCTTAATTTATTGCTTTCTGCTGTGAGCTCACCAATAAACTTCAGATTTTGTTGCTGGATATCATAAAATTCTTGCTGTACCGTATTCTTGTACGTTTCGTTTACTGTACAGTGATCACATACTTTGGCGTTTAACTGACCTCGCAGGTCATCGATAGCGTCATTCAGGGCTCTCCGTTGCTCCATTAAATCTTTAATTCTGGATTTGGAGCCTGTCTGCCTCCCATCTGACAATTGTTCTTTCCTCAAACTGGTTAGTTTTCCCTGAAGTCGGCGTAGCTCTCTGTCGTGGAGCTCTTTTAGTGTTATCCAGGTTTCTTTAAAGTCTTCAGAAGACACATCACAGAGGCTAACCTGTATTTTATCTTCTTCGGAAGATCTCTGCCCACTTTCCCTGTCTTCCCCACCCACGTTTCCCTCCTCCATGTTGATTACCTGATTGGAATTGGGAAACAGCTGGAGACACGCACCAACAAAAAATGGCGGAAGGGCCGTTGACTAGAACTGGGCCGCGGAGCAAACGAGAGTTTCACCCATTCTACAGACCTGTGAAGTGGTCTCAGGGCACCGGGCAGGCGAGAGGATGGATCAAAGATGGCTCAGCGGTAGACAAGAGGACGCAGGTAGGGGGCTGGAAGGCGACACCAGCCTCCTTTTGCCGAGAAGAGCAAAGGTACAAGGGAGGGAAGATGGCACCTTCAAGCCACCCTGTGCCGGACCGGGGATTAGAGAGGCCGGAAACGCAGTGACTTCTGGGAAAGCCCCGCTGAGCTGAAGTGCGTCACAAAGCGGGGGGGGGTGCTTGGAACTTACCCCTTGCTTTATTTTTGAAACAAGTTAATTTGACCCTATTGTAGCATCTTTATTCCTGACAGTCAGTATTTTATAATCATTGAAACCCACAAATATCCATGGTCATTAGTAAGTTAGACATAAAGTCAAAAGCCATGCACTCTTTCCTCCCTGTCACCCCCCCATTTAGGCAACATTGCCTAGTCGTCCATTCCTAGATTTAGAGGCTCTTGGGAGACTGGCAATTCTGTAACTGATTACTACAGAACTGGTTATGAGTTGATGGTATTGAAACTAAAGTTATTGGTGCTTTGGAATTCACTGTGCTATTAATATTTGCTGTTATGGTCTCTGCTTTTTGAAGCTGTAACACTTTATTCCATTTTCAGATACACTCTTAACTTACTGGAACAAAGTATCTCCCCAGGACCTCATAAACATTCTCATACTTCTAGAGTAAGTTGTCTTATTTTCATAAAATTTCCTCTTGTTTTTGGGAGCTTAATGTTTATAGTTAATGAAATATTACTCCTTTTTTGTTTTCATCAGTGTATTTGTACATAATGTAGGAACGTTAAACTATTTTCATAGTTCATAGGTTGATATATAGCTTCTTCACCCATAGAAGAAAAACGTGGAGATGAAATATTTGTGATATTATAGAAAACTCTAGCTAATAATAGCCCATCTTTGCAGACCATCAGAAATCTTTGTGTTATCTGGAAAACGAAGTGACAGCAGCTGTCCTAATGATTCATTTAGAGCAGATGCTGGCTTAATGGAGCCCCTTAAATGTTGGAGTTAAGAACGTGTACGCTTAGATAGAGCCGAGTAATTCTACACACTTCAGAAATGTGTGTGTGTGTGTGTGTGTGTGTGTATTCCAAGGTAGTTGAGGGAAAAAAGCTAGCATTTTTTCCTAAGTGGAGGGAGTAAAGTTGTCCTATATTGTTTGCTGAGCTATTTTATTGAAAGCTAAAAGAAAAATTAGAGTGATGTGTAATTTCTAAATAAATTGTAAAATAAATAGTACACATATATGATATTGTATGTGCATGTCCAGCAAAACATTTGGAGAAAATATTTGCAAACAAAACAGGATTTAAAAAAAACTACTCTAATTATATTGAAATATTCACTAATGAAAATAGATGACGTTGTTGGGGATTTACTTTAAAAACATAGAGGAGATAGTAAGTGTAGAGGGAGAGGAAAGGACCTGTTTGGGGTAGAAGTTAAACAAGAGTGGTCATGAGTTGATAATTGTTGAAGCTGGTGGGTGCTGGGTGTGTGGGGTTTAGTTTGCTGTCCTCTCTACTTTTGTATGTTTGGGATTTTCTGTACTAGAAAGTGGCTTAATGCCATTATAAAAAATATAGCAATTGCCACAACTTTTAGGGCTTAAGAACCTTTTTAGGTGTTAGTGACTATATTAGAGACCTTTGCTGTGACACACACTATAAAGCTCAAAGGATGATTTGCATTGATATGTTTTTTAAAAATATGTCATTAGAATTGTATGTGAAGACCTGAGACGTTTTGGTGCTGAAGTAATTGTAGCAGATAAATGTAGAGTGATATAATATGGCTGGTGGTTGTATATTTATTTGTGTATACCAAAACATATTATTGTAATATGATTTTAAATAGGCCATTCTTTGTAACACATGAATTTTCAAATATTATTTGTTAAAATGCGAAGTATGGTAATATAGTACTAACATGCTACTGTTTTTTCTTTCTAGAGTATGTTTGTTCCACTTTAGATACATGGGGAAAAGAAACATAGCAAGGTAATTCCCACAGCACTGCAATTTCCGCTTTTTTCTTCTCTTCCAACAGAGGGCAGTCTTAATCATGCCATGTAAAACCTAGATGCTTCTTTTTGAGTTAGCTTTAAGATACTCATGATTTATTTAATGCTTCTCTTTAAAGTTTTCCAAAGGGTAATCGTTAGACTGATGTGCATAGTTTCTGGTCTAATCCTAGAACAGATGCTTGTCTCTTCTGAAGGATGTGAGAAAAGGCTAGATCCAGGGGAGGGCAGGAAATTGTCAAGTGAGGACAACTGTCAGGTGTGTACTTTTGTCTACTGCTGTTGCTGCTTCTGTTAAGTTGCTTCGGTCGTGTCCGACTGTGCAACCGCAGAGACGACAGCCCACCAGGCTCCGCCGTCCCTGGGATTCTCCAGGCAAGAGCATTGGAATGGGTTGCCATTTCCTTCTCCAATACATGAAAGTGAAAAGTGAAAGTAAAGTCGCTCAGTCGTGTCTGACTCTTCACCACCCCATGGACTGCAGCCTACCAGGCTCCCCCATCCATGGGATTTTCCAGGCAAGAGTACTGGAGTGGGGTGCCATTGCCTTCTCTGACTTTTGTCTACAACCTATCAATATTCACCTCAGTTAGTAATGTAAACAGAAATCCCCAACAGTAACTACAACATGCATTATATTTCTTTCTTCTTTTTGCTGTGTAAGTCTTTGTGAAATAAATAGTTAAGAAACCATTTGTGGGATCTTAAGGAAAAGATGACTTGCTTATTTTGATAGGATATATTTCAGAGGTAGAGTTAGTCATTAAAGGAACTTAAATAGAATTATTTTCTTTATTAAAGTAAATTTCATGGCACTTCCAAAAACTAAAGAGGCAGTTTGAAAGAAAGTGAAAGTCGCTCAGTCGTATCTGACTCTTTGTGGTGTCATGGACTATATAGTCCATGGAATTCTTTAGGCCAGAATACTGGAATGGGTAGCCTATCCCTTCTCCAGGGGATCTTCCCAACCCAGGAATCGAACCGGGGTCTCCTGCACTGCAGGCGTATTCTGTACCAACTGAGCTATGAGGGAAGCCCAAAGAGGTGGTTTGGATTAGGTTTATTGCTGAGACTCTGGGACATCCTAATAATTCAGGTGACGATTTCTGTTGTCTTCCCAGCACTGGGAGCTGGTTGGGAACTGGTATAGTAACTACCACCATGAACCTTAACCTCTAAGATTCTGGTGACCTGCCCTCTGTGTTTACGAGAGAATGGACAAACTCTTCTTCTTTCTCAGTCCCTGAATTACCTAGTTGTTAATTTTTTTAATGAAACCCTAAAATTAAAGGAAAATAAAATAAAAATGTGCAAGTAGACATCTTTGTAGAGTAAAAAATTCTGATCTGAGTTTAACTCCGGTCCAGAAACAGGTTAGATAGGCGCTCATTCTTAAATATCTGACTCCAGGAAACCACCCTCCGCCATGTCAACTCTTGAGTGTCCCTCGCATTGTTTTCTCTGACTCTTGCCTTTCCTTATCTCCTGAGATAAAGATGGAATCTTTTTGTCCACTCTGATATTTGTCCACTCTGATATTTGTCCATTCTGATATATTGTCAACTGTATGATATTTTTGAGGAGAGGAAGGAAAGTAAGAAACTCTCTCTAAATTCCTTACTTATATTCTTGTAGTATAAGGTATTTTAAATATACAGTAAGCATCATACAATTTCCAGTGATGTCTCATTTAAGCCAAATAATAATTGGTAGAATATTGAGCATAGCACAGTGTTTATGTGGAAACCTAGTGATTTATTAGTTTAAAAAAATGTAACATTGTGATACAGTATTAGAGTAATCCATTTCCTAACTTTAACATTTATTTTAGGGTGCATGATGCCTGGCTGTCAAAACATTTTGGAGTAGACCGAAAATCGCAAACCATGCCAGCTCTTCGAAACAGATCAGGAATAATGCAGGCCCGGCTTCAGCATCTTAGTAGCCTAGAAAGTTCATTTACACTTAATCACAGTAAGTGCAAAATGTGGGTAGGGTACCCATTTGAAACAGACATTAATACTATTTAACCTAATACACCAGTACAGCTGGAGATCATTTCACATCTCTGTTTCTGTACAGTTATTTCATCATATGTGAATATAAGATCAAATATGCATGGATTGTTTTTAGCAATTTTAGTCAATAGTGAGTTCTTAGTTTAATATGAAGGAAATTAATTTTCCCATTGAATTATTATTCTTATGTTATTTTACATTCAATATCTTTTATCCATACTTTAATGCAAATAATGACATTTGAATATAATAGTATATGTAATATTTGTTTAGAGTGACTATTGTTCATTCAATGATTTTTAAGGGATTACCCATGCTGAGCTGTCTGTAGAGATCAGAGCACTGTATATACTATTTTGACAAAGACGTATTTCACACAGGTTGAAATATTGACAAGTTGAATAGGACAAAGAGGAAGCTAGAGGGTTATATAAAGGAAAGCTATCCTCTAAAAAGTGAAAGAGTGAGAAAAAATTCATTTCCATACAGTCCTTTGAAGGTTGCATACGAGGAAGCCAGCAGAACTGGCTTTGCGATAAGGACGAATAATAAACACAAATGTCTTGAGCAGATGGATGCTGAGTTGGCCACTGTACGTCAGATCTACACCTACTTTTCTAATGATTTCTCATTTTTGCACATACAATTAGCATTAATTTTTTAGTTCCATACCTAGTTCATCACTCACATCTTGTCTACAAAGAAGTTGGCACCTATTTATTTGTTGCAGAGCTGTTGATAAGAGCTGAAGTAAAAAATAGCAGAATTGATTAACCCAGATCGTTATTAGGAGTAAAATACAGCGAAACTCATTAAGTCTGCAGGTATTGAGAGCCTGGTGTCTTTTTGCTTATCTTGCTCTCTGAGTCTTTGGGAGAGAAAATCATTCAAAACTGTTATGTGAATCCCTGTGTCATACAGTTTTAATTTCCTTTTGTGTTTTTGAATTTCAGGTTCTTCAACAACTGAAGCAGACATTTTCCATCAGGCACTTCTTGAAGGAAATACTGCTACGGAAGTTTCCCTAATAGTGCTAGATACCATATCATTTTTCACCCAGTGTTTCAAGGTAAAAATGAAAAGTTAGAATTCAGTTGGTATCATTGCAAAGAAAATATGCAAAAATTAACTTGGCAGATGAAGCTTAGTACAGTATAAAAGCTCCCAGTGAGCAGTCACGAAACTTGAGTGGCAGACCTAGTGTGACCTCAAGAAGTCACTGAGACTCATCCTTAAAATGAGAGAGTTGGACTGTTAATAATTTGTTCTTTATTTCCCTTCTCTGTTATTTTTGTGTTTAAAAACAGGCTTTTTCATACTTTTATGGACATATCTAGTCATTTTTAGCCTAAATTATGATTGAGTCAACCTTTCCAAATACCTGTTGAGGTGAAGTGTCTTGTCAAGCCAGGTGATGTCCAGGCAGACTGGCTGGCTGGTTGGCCTCCCTTGTCAGGGATTGATTGGTTTTACTCAGATGCTTGCCTCTCAGTACAAATCATCATTGCTAGGATTAAAAAATATAAGAAGAAGAAATTGAAAGCAGTTACCTTGCAGGGTTGTTGAAGGTGTAAAATGAGATAATGGATGTTAGAGTGCTTTGAATAAACACTATATGTGCTTTGCTTAGTTGCTCAGTCGTGTCTGACTCTGCAACCCCATGGACTGTAGCCTGCTAGGCTCCTCTGTCCCTGAGATTCTCCAGGCAAGGATACTGGAGTGGGTTACCAGTTCCTCCTCCGGGGGATCTTCCCAACTGAGAGAGTGAACCCAGGTTTCCCGCATTGCAGGCAGATTCTTTACCAGCTGAGCTACCAGGGGAGCTCATATAACCATAATGTGAGGTAACAGTAGTAGGAGAAGTCAAAAGTGAAAACTCTTGCTAGCTCTTCGTCTGAGTTACACAGATTTTTTGTCTTTTCTTTCCCCTTTTCAAAGTAATTCAGTTAATTGCTTCAGGCCTCCAGATTTACTATGGAAACCCGGCCTATGCTTTTCGAAGAGTCTTATAAGGGAAAACTGAATTAGATAGTAATGAGAAATAGACTGCAGAATTTCTGTATGAAGTATTAAGTTTGTTCTGATTAAAATTCAACCCAAATTAATTTTTTATTATGCCAGTAAATAAGACATTTGATCTCAAGGTTTGCATTGTTATTTCTTCCTCCTATTCAGACATTTCTTATTTATATAACATACATCTCTTGTTAGATGACAGGCACTATCCTAAGTGCTTTAGAAATATTAACTCATTTTTTATTGTGGGACTGGAGGAAGAAAAAGAGGACTGCAGATGGGCACCAACGATCTTTTTGAAATGATGGGAATGAATGAATTGTAATGATTGCAAACTGTAAATTTATTAAAAATAATTGAATCATAAATTTAAAATAGGTAAATTTTGTTGTATGTAAATTATACCTCAATCAACTTAAAAGGACAAATATTAACTCACCTTTAATCCTCACACTAGCTTTGTGATGTAGATACTATTATTTTTCCCATTTTAAAGTGAGAAAAGTGAAGCTCACAGGGAACTTAATGTCACATAGGTAGTCAGTAGCAGATGAGGATTTTGATCTTGGCCAGTTATCACAATAGTCCTTGCTTCTAACCACTCACTACCCAATGGCAACCCACTCCAGTACTCTTGCCTGGAAAGTCCCATGGACACAGGAGCCTGGAGGGCTGCAGTCCATGGGGTTGCTAGAGTTGGAGACAGCTGAGCGACTTCACTTTCACTTTTCACTTTCATGCGTTGGAGAAGGAAATGGCAACCCACTCCAGTGTTCTTTCCTGGAGAATCCCAGGGATGGCGGAGCCTGGTGGGCTTCCGTCTGTGGGGTCGCACAGAGTTGGACACGACTGAAGCGACTTAGCAGCAGCAGCAGCATGCTTTTAAGTAGACCGAGGGAGGAGCCAGAAAGATGGAGCACCATTCTGGGATTCTGGCTATCAGTGTTACCATTAAATCTGTTACAAATATGCATATGGTTTTGGTTTTTTCTTGTTACTTATGGCCAGGTTGTAACCTGCTAATTAGTTTCTTAAGGGATAGGAAAGCAGGGCTGAAGACATTAATCAATGCATTCTTTTTTAAACAGAAAAGATCACAAACCAATAGATACTACTCTACAATTTCTAGTTTCTTTCATATCTCTACTTTAGTAAATTTACAGAGTTGTGCAGTCATTATAATCTAATCATTCCTATCATCGCAAAAGGATCCTTGGTGCCCATATGCAGTCCCCCTTTCCACCTCCAGTCTCACCATAAAAAAGTGAGTTAATATTTCTAAAGCACTTGGGATAATGCCTGTCATCTACAAAGAGATGTATGTTAAATAAATTAAGAAATATCTGAACAGAAGGAAGGAATAAGAGTGCAAACGTTGAAATAAAATGTCTTATTTACTGGCACAATAAAAAATGAATTTGAGTTGCACATTAATCAGAACAAATTTAATACTTCATAAAGAGATTCTGCAGCCTATTCCTGATTAGTATCTAAGGAACCTTTAAACAGTTTGTGTTGTCTTTCAATTGTGATACCTGTTATTATCTCTACTCATAGAGGGTTTAATTGTCACCGGTGGCTAGACATACACTAAACATACATTTAAAAACAAATTGGATAATAAACTTTAAAAATAGAATTGATGTTTTACTTAATTCTTACATTACTTTGTTTCCGTCAGAGAAATACAAAGGCTAGTTATCGCGTATCCATTTTTAATTTACTGATTTCTTAATTAAGAAGCAATTTGGTTAGGTTAATAGAAAATACACTTCCCATAATAGTTCTGTATTTGCTGTGGTATAGTGGAAAAATAATTTGTTTCATCTATTTAAAAGTAGGCTGTTATGTATGGATTTAGTTTTTATAGTATTTTGAGATTTCCAAGTTGAAAGATGGCACAAATGTTTTTAGATTATTTTAAGCTTCTTATTGTTATTTTTCAAGCAGTAGTTTGATGAACAGGTATTTGTAAAGCCTGTTCTCTCATTTTAAGGGAAGCAGCATAAACTATTTGTAAAAGAAGTCTTTTTATGTTTTCTAGAGTCAACTTTTAAATAATGATGGTCACAACCCATTAATGAAAAAAGTATTTGATATTCATCTTGCTTTTCTTAAAAATGGGCAGTCTGAAGTGTCACTGAAACATGTCTTTGCCTCACTGCGAGCGTTCATTAGTAAGGTAAGGAACAAATCTTTGTGGCTGCAGGTGGCCTTGCTTCTTGGTAAGAAAGATCAGGGGAACAGGATCTCCAAACCTCAGATAATGAAGCCATTAAATCCTGCCTTCCTAAACATTAATACAGAACAGCAAAATACAGAAAAAGGACCTGACCACGAATTCCCTTAAATCACCACGTGCTTTTAATTTCATCTTATTATTCCTTTTTTTTTTCAGTAGGCTCCTTTGAGGAGTGTCATGGTAGAGTTATCAACTGCCAATATTTCTTCTCTTTGGTTTCTTTTTAAAGTATTATCATGCTGAAGATATATAAACTGTGAGTGCACTCATGTATAATCACTTTGAAAGCAGAAACAAGTTACAAAACCCCAGGGCCTTGTATGATATCTTGCAAGTGGTACTTGCAAGGCACTTAATACATGTTCAGATGAATGAATCCTTCCTTTCAGTGCTAATTGTATCTGTGGGCTCCAGATTTTCAGGCCATTTACGTCATGTAAACTAAAACATCAGACTAGGTTTTTAGGAACAAATATGACTCAGCAAAAATTCATTTCTGGTCTGTTAAGCATCAGCAACCTAGATGGAGTTAAAATTATGGAAAGGCACAGTCTAGGCTTCCACTCTGGTATGTGTAACACCAACAAAACAAATTGAGTTAACTGATTTGTGGAATAGGCTAGCTGAGCAACTTTTTTTGTCATTATTTGTATAGCAACTTATTGTCCCAAATTGATAGAAAAGTAGATGATTTTGAAGGTTTATTTTTAAATTTCCATTCTTGAATGCAATTTTGTGAATAAAGAAATAAATGAAAAACTGAGTTCAGTGGAAGCGTATGACAAGAAACTAAGGGAATGAGATTCAGAAATAATTCATTTAATGAACAGTGAATGGATGGGTAATTACTGGTGTCAGACTTTGTGTCAAAGATACAGTCTGAGGGCTTATTGTATAGTAGAGGAAAGCACACATTCATGCACATCTACAAATACCATTAGGATAAAGGAAGCCTATAGAGAACTGAGGGTAGACAGGAGGACAGGAAATACTAATTGACCAACATTTCTCTGCAGCACTCAAGTTAGGATTTATTTTGGACTCAGTAATTGAGATGAGACTGAAGAGGTCAGTGGGAACCAGATGGTTGTGTCCTCATGTTTTTCAGTTAGATTTCATCTTTTAGGTGTCAGGGAGCATGAAAGCAACATAATTAGATTTGTATTAAAATTGTTGCAGGTATGGGAATATTTCTTGGAATATAGTACAGAAGCATAATCTCTGCTCTCGTGAAGATTTCAGTGGGTGGAAGGGGGAGAGAAAATAAATAAGTAGATAAAATAGTAATTGGAACAAGTTCTTGGAGGGAACCAAGGTGGTGAAATAGAGGATAATGATTTGTGGGGGTTACTTTTGATGGGTTTGTCACTTATTTTTATATTTTAACTTTTTAAAGTAAGACTTTATGTTTTGAAAGCAGTTTTAAATTCATAGCAAAATCCAACGGAAATACAGAAATTTCCCATATATATATTCCCACCCCCGCAAACATACACACAGTCTCCCCCACTATCAACATCTGCCACTAGAGTGCTGCATTTATTACAACTGATGATCTTACATTCACACATAGTAATCTTCCTCGTGGGCTCCTCTGGTGGCTCAGTGGTAAAAAGAACTCGCCTGCCAATGCAGGAGATGCAGGTTCAATCCCTGTGCTGGAAAGATCGCCTGGAGAAGGAAATGGCAACCCGCTCCAGTATTCTTGCCTGGGAAATCGCATGGACAGAGGAGCCTGGCAGGCTAAAGTCCATGTGGTCGCAAAAAGAGTCAGACACGACTTAGCAACTAAACAACAACAGTCTTGCAAGGTGCACAGTGTATATTAAGGTTCATTCTTGGTGCATATCCCATAGGCTTGGACAAAGGACATGTACCCATCTTGGTATCAAAGTATTTTAACTGCCCTAAAAATCTCCACCAATTCACCACTCCCCTACCCACCACCCCCAGGTAATCAACAGTCTTTTTACTGTCTCCACAGTCTTGCCTTTTCCGGAATGTCATATAGTTGGGATCTGGGTTTGTCACTTCTAAAATGAGACCTGAAACACTGAAACATGAAAAAGGGCCAGCTGTTTGAAAAGCTCAAGGAAGAACATTCTAGGGAAAAGTGATAGAGCTTGAAATTCTGGGAACTGAAAGCTCAGTTTAGCTGGAGAGGAGTGAATTAGGGAGATCATCAGCATACCAGTTGCAGTTGAAGCCATGGGAGTGGTTTAAGGTCCCCTGGAGAGTCTGTACAGGAAGAGCAAGAACAGCAACAAAAAGTTAAGAGCAGTATGTTGGAGAAAAGCAACATAGAAGGGGTTGGAAGAGGAGTCTATGGAGGAGATGAAAGGGAGCAGTCACAGAAATAGGAAGAAAGGCAAGAAAGAAGCCAAAGGAGAAGAGAGTATCAGTATTATTATGCAATACAGAGTGGCCTAATAAGATAAGGTGGAAAGGGAGTCCATTGGAATTGGCAGTTACAGGGTCATTGATAATTTTGGTCATTGCCCACTCAGAGAAGTGATAGATAGACTTCCTATAGCAGATTAACTACTTTACCACTGTGCCTTCCCTTCCTGTATTTTCATACAGGAGTATCTTGCCCAATAGGATTTATTTAATCTGGTGAAACCATTGATGAGATTTTTTTCAATACCCGCTAGAAAACATTTATTAAATGTTCATTAATGAAGAAGCATAAACAGTAAGAAGCATTGTACTTAAGGTGATAAAAAGAAGATATCATATGGGCTTAAATTCAATATTTCTGAGAGATTATTTTGAAATAAGGCCCTAGCCTTATGTGGATTCCTATAATATGGGTTTAAATCCAGTATTTCTGAGAATGATTTTGAAAGAATCTAGCTTCACACTCCCTGAAAAAATCCATTGTGTACCCTGGAGCAGCTTAGTACTCGCTTGCCTAGACATGTAAGCATGGAAGATTGTAATAAGCTTATGTTCTATATGTAGCTTATTTTCCACAAAGCAGAGTGAATGCATTCCAAAAGTAGCAGTCACTTGCCCGTTTTGTGGATTAGATAGTCCACTATTGTACTTTTTCTATGCTAAACTGTGTTTTACTCAACACTGTTTATGAGTAGAGGATGCACGTTCATATTTGTGTGTGTGCACTTCAACTATACTCCATTTTGTTAAAAGATCAACTTTAAAAAAAAAGATCAACTTTATTTGCTGAATAGATTCTTGATATAATTTTCCCAGCATTTGGAAGTTTATAACATAAGGAACTGTTTAAATATAAAGCAAAAGAGTAAGTAATGCAGATTGGCCTTCCCATTTTTATGACCAAAATTGAGACCATCATCATGAAGTGAGTCATCATTTCAGTCATTCCTTAATACATGCTGGTCTTTATGTTTTTATCTAGCTTGAGTTCTCCAGAGTGGTGCCCTAATTTTATGTTGATTTGTATCCTCAAAGCACCCAGCACAGTTTTAGGGAGAATAGCGTAGGCATTTGATAGTTGATTGATTTCTGTGATAGGGTCTTCAGATACTTATTTATGTTTTTCCTATTGTTTAGTTTCCCTCGGCCTTTTTCAAAGGAAGGGTAAACATGTGTGCTGCATTTTGCTATGAGGTTTTAAAGTGCTGTACGTCAAAGATTAGCTCAACCAGGAATGAAGCCTCTGCACTTTTGTATCTTCTGATGAGAAACAACTTTGAGTACACCAAAAGGAAAACCTTTTTAAGGACACATCTGCAGGTCAGTGAAAACGGAAGCTTCTCTTTCTTCTGTTCAACCTTTAGCCTCTCTACATTAAGCACTTGAAATGTGCCTAGTTTGAATTCAGGACACATTGACTTTTGAAGAATAAGTACAAAGAAGTAAAATATCTCAATTGTTTTATATTGAGTATATGTCAAAATGATATTTTGGATATATTGGTTTAAGTAAAATAAAATTCATTTGTGTCTTTTTACTTTTTAATGTGATTGCTTGACAATTTAATATTACACATATGACTCATATCCTATTTCTACTGGAGAACACTGCTTGAGAACAGAGGTATTAAGAGCATAGATTCCAGATTCCACAAGTATCACACACTGTGTGACCTTTGCAAGGACTTCTTTAGTCTGTCAGTTCCTCAGATGCTTCATAAGTAAAAGAGTGGTAAATATCCCTACCCACCTCATATGGTTATGGTGAGTATTAAAAAGATGATTAAGTAACAAACAAAGTACTTGTGTCTTTTCATGCTCCAGCATGCCCAGTTAGTTAAAAAGTGAAAGAAGTCTCAAAGTTTAGTGGAAAACATGGACTTTGGAAACAGATCTACCTGGGCTTAAATCATAGCTTAGCTACTTACTTAATATGTGACTCTAGGGAAGTTACTCAGTTCGTCTTAACTATTTGCCTCATCTGTAAAATGAGGCCAAGTATGTTTCAGTTTCTGGGGTTTATAATGAGGGTTAAAAATAATGTGTCTATAGTGCCAGGCACAAAATGCCTAGCTCATAATAGACACTTAGTGTGTGGCAGTTTTTATTCAACATCTCCATAATTTTTTGCGTATGTGATGAAACAGGTCTGAACTGAAACACAATTGGGAGTTCTTGGCTCAGTTGCCCTCTTTGTAATATGGGAAATGCTTGGTCATATTTCTGTCTTCACTGCTATGGTCTGTCCTATTGCAATTGTTTGTTGGAGACTGGGTTATAAATAAGGAAATGGCCATAAGTAGCTTTTTAGAAACATCATCAGAGATGTGAAAATCTGATAGCAGTATATGCTTTCTGCAAAATGTTGTATCTAGTTATTTTTGTATACTAGGTCTAGCATTATATGTTAGGGTGTCTAATATTTGCTTTCATAGAAATGTCAGTTGAATACCACCTTCTTCCAAAGCATTTCTGCAGTTAGTGTGCTGATATTTTTGAATTTCCCTGTTAGGGTCCATTCTTCTGTGTTAAAACATCAATTTGTCTCAAGTCCTATATTCAAATAGAAATGAATTAATAAATTTCAGACTCTGGTTCTAAGTGCTAAATAAACTGATTAAGTTGTAGTATTATGATTATGATCTTTTAAATCCTCTATAATGTAGGTATTGTTATTATCCCTATATTGCCTTTAAGGAAAGTGAGGCACAGAGGGGTTAATTCACTTTCTCAAAGCCATTCAGTGCATAATTTATAAAGGCAAAGTTTGAATCTAGGTCAGTTGTACTCAAGAGCCTGCACCCAACTCCTACATTATCTTGCTTCTCCGGACCAGGGGTAAAGCTTCTGACCACTAACACCTTAGCCTGAATCATATAAGCATTCATTGAAAGGAGCCTGAGAGATTTAAAGGCACCATGCATGCATGCTAAGTTGCTTCAGTTGTGTCTGATTCTTTGCAACCCTATGGACTGTAGATCACCAGGCTCCTCTCTTAATGGGATTCTCCAGCCAGGAATACTGGAGTGGGTTGCCTTGCCTTCTTCCAGGGAATCTTCCCGACCCTGGGATCAAACCCACATCTCCTGCATTGCAGGCAGATTCTTTACTGCTGAGCCATCAGTGAGGCCTAAAAGCACCATTACATGGCATTATACTGTTATCATTATGTAATGTATAGGCTATAACATATACTACTGTCTAACTATTGTATAGGCTGTAACATAACATATACTACTGTCTAAACTATTTAGATAGGCCCTAGTCAGAAACTCCTTGGACTTCAAGGAGATCCAACCAGTCCATCCTAAAGGAGATTAGTCCTGGGTGTTCATTGGAAGGACTGATGTTGAAGCTGAAACTCCAATACTTTGGCCACCTCACGTGAAGAGTTGACTCATTGGAAAAGACCCTAATGCTGGGAAGGATTGGGGGCAGGAGGAGAAGGGGATGACAGAGGATGAGATGGTTGGATGGCATCACCGACTCGATGGACATGAGTTTCAGTAAACTCCGGGAGTTGGTGATGGACAGGGAGGCCTGGCGTGCTGCGATTCATGGGGTCGCAAAGAGTTGGACATGGCTGAGCGACTGAACTGAACTGACTGAGTCAGAAACAAAGAAGAGAGCTGAGGCACTGGAGTTGGAAGTCCACCACACCGAGATAGACTAGTGAAAAGAAATAAGAAACCATCACAGAAATGTCATTTATTCCCAACTTTGTCAAAACTACTAACTAGCAAGCATATTGAAGTTAGATACCTGTATCTACCATTGTATTAGTTCACTAATTATGAAAACGGTTTCAGGTCTAGCTGTGCTATGAGTTTGGAAGATTTTTCACATCAAACCAAGAGAAATCTCAATAAAATTTGAAACTAGGAACCTCCATTGATCTATAATTCTGGTTTTGTGGTAATACCATACTGTCTTGACTACTGTAGCTTTGTAGTATAGTCTGAAGTCAGCAAGATTGATCCCTCTAGCTGTAGTTTTCTTTCTCAAGATTGCTTTGGCTATTTCGGGTCTTTTGTGTTTTCATACAAATTGTAAAAATTTTTTTTCTAGTTCTGTGAAAAATGCCATTGGTAATTTGATAGGGATTGCATTGAATCTGTAGATTGCTTTGCATAGTATGGGTATGGTCATTTTCACAATACTGATTTTTCCAATCCATAAACATGGTGTATCTCTCCATCTATTTGTGTTGTGTTTGATTTCTTTGATCAGTGTCTTATAGTTTTCTGCATTTGAGTCTTTTGTCTCTTTAGGTAGGTTTATTCCTAGGTTTTTATTCTTTTTGTTGAAGTAGTGAAGGAATTGTTCCTTAATTTCTCTCTGATTTTTCGTTGTTAATGTATAGGAATACAAGGGATTTCTCTGTATTAATTTTGTTTGTATCTTGCCACTTTACTGAAGTTGATATTTTTTTAATGATGACTTTGTCTTTAGCTTAAAAAAATTTTTTTTGTTTATTTTTGCCTGTGCTGGATTCTTCATTGCTGTGTAGCCTTTTCTCTATTTGTAATGAGTAGGGGCTGCTCTTCGTTGCTGTGTGCCAGCTTCTCATTGCAGTGGCTTCTCGTGTTGCAGAGCATGGGCTCTAGGACATGCTGGTTTCAGTAGCCGTGGCGTGTGGGCTCAGTAGTTATAGCTCACGGGCTCTAGAGTGCAGACGCACTAGTTGTGGCGCAGTGCTCTGTGGCATGTGGGATCTTCACGAATCAGGAATCGAACCCATGTCTCCAGCATTGGCAGGCAGATTCTTTACCACTGAGCTGCCAGGGAAGCCCATAACATTGCTGTTTCAATAGAAGAACTTAAACCCCTCATGTAAGAAGAAAATAGATTTTGTTGGAACTCCAGTATCTTTAAAAGAAGCATTTCGTATGAGTACCTATGGGTTTGTACGTTGATGAAAAGAAGCAGCATGTTTTCAAAAGACATTTGAAAGATGGTGTTTTCTTCTTTCCACAGATAATAATTGCTGTAAGCCAGCTGATAGCAGATGTAGCACTAAGTGGAGGATCGAGATTTCAGGAGTCTTTATTCATTATCAATAACTTTGCAAACAGTGACAGACCTATGAAGGTACGTTCTCACTTTAAGTGAAAAATTAAAACCATGTTCACTGTCAGGGGAATTTCACTTCTCAAGGTAAACTGTGCACTGGATTCACAACTTTTATATAGTATCAAGTGTATAGAATATAAGCTTCATGAGTCAAGGCTTTGTTTAGTACACCCCTATACCTCTAGAACCTAGAACCTATACCTAGAACACTGCCAGGTACACAGTAAATATTTAGTATTAGTTGAATGGGTGGATGAATGACCATACTGTGTATACTTAATTATGATAGGATTTGAATTTTTTCTGGGGTTGAGTTTTAAACTTACTCAGCAAAGAAATGGGTTTTTTTCTCAACCATTGTTACCATTTATAAGATTGGTTAATTAAACACTGAGTTGGAAATTTGACAAAACATTACTTTCTAGAGTTGCTAATAGCTGCTGGATCCTTTGCCAGCAGATAAGAAATGGCACAGAAGGGACTCATTACTACATGATATTCCGAGTTTAAAGAATCATCTGTTAACTGGGGCTTGCCAGAGACACTCATTGGCAAACCCACGTCCAAGGCTGTCGTTCTTAGGTAACCGTTGGCTGAGGCCAAACCCACGACCCTGAACACCACTCCTCTGACCTACCTATATACTTTAAACCTAAAACGTTGTAAAAGTTCATTTGTTGTTTTGTTGCATGGAGAGTAGGTTCTGTTCTTTAGTTATGTATGTGTACAAGGGAAGAAGATTCCTTTGCCAATAGAGAACGTTTCCTCCCAGAGGAATCATCCCCATTCTTGGGAAAGTTCATCTTCCAACATAATTTTACAATTTGTGTAAAATCTGGAAAAAAAGTTTGCAGTCATAGCATACTTGATGTTTGGGACATGTCGAATCTTTGTACCAAAACATATTCCCATAGGAGTGTTGCTTAGACTGAAAAAAACAAAAAACACTGAATAGTGCCAGCCATTCTCAGGCTGGGAAAGGAGAACTTTTCAGCCAGTTCTAGTGGTTCCTCAGGAAATCAGTATATTGCTCCAACTAATCCCATGAGCACAGAAATAGCTTATGTCCTTTAGCATCTTTTACTCATACCCTAAGAGTATTTTCCATTTTTTACCATCCTTAATTCCATGTTATATAAACGTTAGACTGCCAACTTTTTTGAAGTAAATGGGGTCTGTTTTAGCCCTCCTTGATAGGAAATCTTTTTCATGACTCATTTGTGAAATGACAGTTTTATTTGGGTAGGGCAATCATTACCAATAAACTCTATTACAACAAAGGTATAGATTTTTCCCAGTAAATGAAATCTCTATTAATGTATATGAAGAGACTTTATATATATATATAGAGAGAGAGAGAGAGACATAGAGACATATCGATAATAAGTTTTAAAAGTCATCTTTAAAGACTCTTTTGAAAATCATTTTGTCCACCTTTGGTGATATTCACATTGAAAAGCTCCTTAAGGCCTGTACCTGTCCCTACTCCTCTTTCCAGAACCCTACATATAATTGTGATTACTCCAGTGGAGTGAGTAGGAAACTCTAACTTCGTATTTTTGAAGACAAAAACAACCCTTTAAGAGAAAGTAATGATCTATTTAAGCTCTTCAGAGTGTTCTGTGATTCATAAACTCTTATTTGCATAATTGGAAATTGGTTTTCATGTTAATGCATATGGTAGTGGGTCGATGGAAGAGTGACTAAGGTCATGAGCTCTGTAGCCCAACTGCCTGGATGTCATTCCTGTCTCTATCACTTACCAACTTCACGACTTTGGCCAAACTACTTTTACCTGCTGTGTATCTCGGTTTTCCCATTGGTGAAATGAATTATAAGAGTCTTAATTCCTAATGTTGTTATAAAATTTAAAACATGTAAAGTGCCTAGGCCACTGCTTGGTACATAGTAAGATATTAATTTTTAGTTACTATTGAAACTAAAATTACACAGTAAAGGCAAATATGGATTACCTTTATTGCCATTGAATTGACAGCAGAGGTGGGGTCTGAAACCAGGTAGTCTGGCTCCAGAGTCCGTGCTTTTATGTGTTAGGAATATACTGCCATCAAACTCAGTGCTTTTGAAGCCTGAGATAGTAGAATATTGTTTAAAGAATTAATTTAAAATGAAGAACCAAAAACCAAATACCAGGATTTCTGACAAGGGGTAAAAGTTCTGTGTTATTCCCAGGGTGGGATGCTTAGGCTTAGAGCACACCAATAACATTGAAAAACATGTCTTTTTTGTTTGTTTTGATATTAGGCAACTGCTTTTCCTTCAGAAGTCAAAGACTTGACCAAGAGAATCCGTACTGTTCTTATGGCCACAGCTCAAATGAAGGAGCATGAGAAGGACCCCGAAATGCTAATTGATCTCCAGTATAGCTTAGCCAGGTCCTACGCAAGTACCCCAGAACTCAGGAAAACCTGGCTTGATAGCATGGCCAAGATTCATATAAAAAATGGAGATTTTTCAGAGGTGACTACTTATGACTTTGTTCTAAACAGAAGCCCTTACAAACCCCTGGAGCACAGTCTGACAGTTCCTTCTTTGTCATCCTTTTTCAGGCAGCAATGTGTTATGTCCACGTAGCGGCTTTGGTTGCAGAGTTTCTTCACCGAAAAAGTAAGATATTTCTGTTCTTCAAGTCAGGGAGAAATTCAGTTAGCCCAAGGAGTTTTGTCTTTGTATCTTGTGGCTATGAATGGCATATGATTGAGCTCTGAAAATATGTTCACCTTTCATCTCACTCACTGTTAAACAGAAGTTGTTCTAAAAGAAAACTGGATTCTTCATTTGCCTTCTGTTTTCATTAAGAGTACAAGAATAAGTTAAATAGTACAGGGCCAGGCCTGATGCCCAATGTTTATTTTCCAAGACTGTCTCCCTGGAAGACTGCCACAGATTAAATTCTTCTCAGGGCTTATGGGAAGCTCTGGATAACATACATCACTTATTTTCCCCTGTCTGCCCCAACTTTACCAACAACTGTCCATGAATTATATCTGTACAGCCATTTTAGTATAACAGTATCTTGGTATTAAAAGGGAGTTGAGAGGATTTCCCTGCACTCCCAGTGCAGGGCTCATGTTCTGTCCCTAGTCAGGGAATCAGATCCTGCATGCCACAACTAAAGGTCTCACCTGCTACAAGTAAGACCCAGTGCAGGCAAATAAAGAAAGAAATATGTTTTTAAAAAATGCTAAAAGACAAAAAAGGGAGTTCACACATCAGCTAGATGGCCCTATAAGATGTCATTTGTTTGTATACCCATCTCAAGAACAATTTGGCATCTATACATGGATGAAGTGCCTTTGTGGGAGCTGTGGGATCCAGCCCCACATGCCAAGGGACCTGAGAGGAATGTTACCCACCCATGAATCGGGTAATAGGCAGACAGACCTGTGTCCTGTCTGTGGACCTTGCAGTGGCCTATGAGTTGGCTCCAGCCCCTCTCACCTGCAGTCTAGGATCTCCTGGAGAACACATTTTTAGATAATCACCCACAGACAAGAAAGCCTTGGGGAAAGTCCAGAAGTCCAGTGGAGAAGTTCCAGCATGCTGTTGGAGCAAAAATTATACAGGTTTGAATGCACTGGAGAGGGTAAGAGGAACAGTTTGATTTATTCATGTCACCTTTTCCACAAGGTGGCACAGCTCAGTGCCAAGGGAGACTTTCTCACCCTTGATTTCTAATGCAGGGAAAAGTGAGAGCATATGAGTGGGTACTGTGTTTCCCAGCAGCACAGGATGCTCCCAAAGAGGCCCATTTCTCTCCTGCTCCATCCAGAGTTCTGAGTCGTGAGCCGAATGAGTGGGAGGCAGGAAGAGGCTGAGGGAGCAGCAGATAGGATTCTTAGAGGACATTACATGCACAGAGACCCTACTAACCACATCATAGACTCCATGAAAAAGCCTTCCAACAAATCCCTAGAGATATTTGGCCTGTGGATCACCTACTGGCCCACAGGCACCCCCTGTGCTCCATGTGCCTCAACCACACTCTCCCCCATCCTGTAGCTGGATCTATGTGCTTGCTGCTGAAGACAGTGAGAGCCAGCTCTGGCCGATGGTTACTGAGCATGTGCAGAAAGCTAGCCAGAGTTAGGGCTAGGGAGAGACCACAAGTGGCATCATCCTTGGCAAATCAAATGGGAGGCTGTTAGCACCTGCCCTGGTATGTTACATGATGGAGAAAAAACATATGTGCTTATGAATTCTGTCATATGTGGGAGCCAGAATTGCAGAGCAGGTGTATCCATAGAAGGTCTGTGAAATCCTCAGAATCCCTAGTAGGACAGATGAAAAGTATTTCTCACCCCAAATCAGTCAGTAAAATTGGTTGAAGGTGGCTTCTATTTCAAATGTGAAGATAGCAATGCAAAATTTCAAGGAACATGAAAAATGAAGGAACTATGACACTACCAAAGGATCACAATAATCTTGTAGTAAGAAAGACATGGAGATCTGCAATTTATCTAATAAAGAATTCAAAATAGCTTTTCTAAGGAAGCAGAATGAGCTACAATAAAACAGAAAATTCAATAAAATCAGGGAAATAATACACAGACAAAAGGAGGAGTTAAAGAGAGATGGAAATCTCATAAAAAGAACCTAACTTTTTCTGGCACTTATGAATACAATGAATGAAGTGAAAACTGAAATAGAGAGTATTAAAAACAGAATGGATCAAGGAGAAGAAATAATCTGCATTAAAATACTAGACCTTTGAAATTATTGAGTCAGAAGAGAAGACGAAGGGTAAAGAGTGAAGAAAGCCTATATGATCTATGGGATACTATCAGCAGAAACCTTACAGCCTAGGAGAGGGTAGGATGATATTTTTCAAGTTCTGAAAGGAAAAAATAACTGCCAACCAAGAATACTCCATCCAGCAAATTTGTCCTTCAGTAATGGACAGATGACCACTCTTCCAGGCAAACAACAGCTGAGGGAGTCCATCACCAATAGACCTGTCTTCCAAGAAATGCTGAGAAAAGTTCTTGCTGTTGAAGTGAAAGGATGCTAATTAGTGTTATGGAAACATGAAATGGATCTATATGAATGGATGAAGAAGACATGGCACATGTAGTCAATGGGAAGAAGGGAATCCTACCATTTGTGACAACACAGATGGACCTTGAGGGTATCATGCTAAGTGAAATAAATCTGAGAAAGAGAAAGACAAATATGTACGATCTTACTTACACGTGGAATCTTAAGCCAGACTTGTAGCAGCAGAGAGTAGAATGGTGGTAGCCAGAGGGATGCCAAAAATAGGGTGATTTTTGTCCAAGAGTACAAATTTCCACTTACAAGATGAATATGTTCTGGATATCTAATGTATATAGTGATTATAGTGAGGAAGATTTTGTTATATACTTAAAGGTTGCTAAGAAAGTAGATCTTAAATGTTTTCACTCTGTCCAAAATGGTAATTATGTGTAGTGATGAACTCTAATGTTGTAATCATTTCACAATATATACACGTATCAAATCAACACATACACCTTAAATGTACACAGTGTTCAATATCAATTATGTCTCAATACAGCTGGGGCTGGTTGTAGGGCTGGGGCAGAACATCCACAAAAGGAGTCATGGTCTTAAAGGGCTCAGGATTTGATAAGTCTAATTCAGGAATCTGCCTGGAAGCTTCTCTTTGCCAAATTAGTATTGTTGACTACTGTAACAACTACTTAAATAGTAAAATAGTTGAGTTAGTAGAATAGATACACATACATGTATGGCTGAGCCCTTTGCTGTCCACCTGAAACTGTCACAGCATTGTTATTCGGCTCTGCTGCTGCTGCTGCTAAGTCGCTTCAGTTGTGTCCGACTCTGTGCGACCCCATAACCGGCAGCCCACCAGGCTCCCCTGTCCCTGGGATTCTCCAGGCAAGCACACTGGAGTGGATTGCCATTTCCGTCTCCAATGCATGAAAGTGAAGTCGCTCAGTCGTGTCCGACTCTTAGCAACCCCATGGACTGCAGCCTACCAGGCTCCTCCGTCCATGGGATTTTCCAGGCAAGAGTACTGGAGTGGGCTGCCATTGCCTTCTCCATATTTGACTCTACTCCAATACAAAATAAAAAGTTTTAAAAAAATCGATTGACATTGGGCACTGCAAAGAAATCTCCCACTGTTGATCATAATTGCCAAGCTCTTGGGTTGGCCAAAAACTTCATTTGGGTTTCTTGTAACATCATTTGGAAACCCCAAAAGAACTTTTTGGCCAACTCAGTATTTCCTTGAAGGCAGTCAAATGAGTAACATTACTGCAGAATGAAACCATCTTGTGGGAGTCATATCACTCTGGTTTTGGCTATGAGGACACACCATGTTTTATTTTTTAATTCTAGAATTTGTTAACCAGGTATTTTTCTTCACAAACAAAATAGCATAACTAAAATGATTCATTTTACTTGCACATTAAATTAACCACCTACTGTTTGGTACTGAATTTCTTTTCAACAATCATATGTTTGAAATTGACACGCTCTAATATTTTCTTTTTAGTACATATGTGGTTTTAAAGTGGAGAACAAGATTAAGTATCAAAAGAAGGCCTTGTTTGAGGCTTCTTTTCCCTATATCACTGGTATGCCTGTGAAATTGCCATAAAAACAAAATACTGAAATCGCACACCTGCAGTCAGAAATAAACTAACAAATATGAGAACTCTAAACACAACTAAATAAGGTTTTAGGTGTGTCTTTCAGATATATCAGGTTAATATTATCTCATCTTTTCAATTAGTGTAAATTTGAAATAAGAGTTTTATGTCTACTAAGTATAAACCTACACCCATTAGATACTGAAAATAGTTAACTATATTAAGGTATTTCCTTAGAATGTTTTCAGAGGAGCAAAGACCTTAAAACGAAGCAAAAATCAAGACTTGTTTCTCTCCATTATCAGTTCTTAAGCTTTAGAATTATAACTATAGGATTGGAGAAAATAAGAACTAAAATATATAAATATTGCTGTGAATTTTTTTTGGACATTAGTTTGAGGCAGCCTGCCTTAACAGCAAACAATGTGACATGTTTCAAGAAGTGGAAACAATGCTTTTAACTGATCATTTAAATACTTACATCACAAAACCTCAAGGGTTGTTGTTTTTTGTTTTCAGAATTTATCCTTCGTAGAAATCAAAGAGCCCTTCTCTGAGTAGGAAAAAAACAATGCTTTGCATTTTAACAAAAAGTAATGTCAAATTTAGGAGAAGTTTACATATTTATTTATAGGTACCATCTATTTTTAAGCCTGGAAAATTCTACTCACTTAAACTAGAAAATCTTATTCTGAAATTGTGGCAGTAGTAAAATCCTTAGGGTTTCCCTCCCTTAGCTTCTTTCATTCCAATGATCCGAAACAACTGATTTTGTCAATTTTGTATTTAAAGTATGATAGTTATGCCAAGGTAAACCACTAGTGTTAAAACACAAGTTAAACTCTTAATCTGTTAACCTGTCTTCCAGTCTGAGAAATTCAGACCTGGATATTCACAGAGTAAATAAAAGTACATTTAAGTGCAGGACTGAGAGAAAAATTTCCATTTATACTTAAGAGAAACTTATTTATCAAAAATAATAGAGCAATTGTAGAAACCTTTGCTTTCTATCAAATATCCTTCTATGATTAAGACAAAATCTCTAACATATCAATTGCCAAAATTTTTCAGTTTTCTCAAAGTTCTATGCCATTTCTCTTGAAGTCATCATAAAGCTTTCTTTTTCATCAAGATGGAATGAAATGCTACAGCTGACGCATTGGAGAACAGATGTTCTCCTGTTTAGAGTTTTTAAGAAAAAAAAAAGTTTGTCCCATTGGGTGGTTGCCTGAGTGAGCAAAGTGACCACAGAACACCAGAGAGGGGCCATTTCTAGATCCTGTTTTTCATGTTTCAGGCACTCAACTGAAAGGGAAAGTGGAGAGAGAGGTACAGTGGTCCCTGCCTCACTCCCACCCTCAAACTTCTTTCAGCCAGAGCTCTTGCTCTTTGTACCAGAGATCTTGAGGATCTCATTTTCTTCCCTTTTTCTAAGTTACCTCTAAGCGGTGATACGAGGTGTTAGTTACTCCCACTCCCAAAAATACATAATCAAAAAACAGATCTAAATTTCCCTACTTCTACTTTGTCTGCAAACCTCAACATGTTCTAGGTGTCATTCTCTGGAGACTATAGACTCATGTACCTCTTCCTCTTCTCTTCCTGAGACAGTGCACAGCTGTTTTCCCCCAGGGTAGACAAGAGTCAAGTGTGCATTCTTCCACCACCACAAAGCATCCAAGATTCAGCAAAGCTTCAGGCCTGTAGAGCTCCTCCATCACCCCAGGAAAAGGAATTTCCTTTCCCATCGAGTCTGTTCTTTTCATGCCTTATAGGGTAATGTTGGTCCCTTTCCCAAGTCTTTATACCCAGGGTCTGACAGCTTCAGTTCTGCGTAGCTTTTCCTTTTCCTCAGTTCCTTCCCAGTTACAGCCTTTTCCCTTTCTGCCCTCCACTCGATAGCAGTCTTATTTTAGCAAGGGTTGGACTGCTTTCCCACCCTCCAAACTCTCCTCCCCTTTGTTCATGGGACCATTCATGCTCAAGGTAGTGGTCTAGTTGGACAGTTTGCATCTCGCTTTCCCTGGGATAACATCAGGAAAACAGAAGCCACAGCTCTAAAGGGCAGAATCAGGAATCCAGGTCACATTCCAGAAAGATTCAAAGCAGACCCTTTAAGACCATGTGATATAATGCTACATAGGGCTACAGAAGAGCTCTCACACACGTCTACACTGGCCTAGATTTAGTAACTTGTTTCATCTGAAACAAGACGAAACGAAACAAGACTAAAGGGAATCAAAGTTTTCTCCAAGCATTTTGAAGACCCACAAAAAAGAGTCCTCTTATCTTTGGATAGTTTGGTGGGTGTTGATAACTTAAAACAAACAAGGACATGTATATTTATATATACGGATATGTGTGTGTATGTGTATGTATATATGTGCTTCTCTAATTGGAGATGCATCATTGGGCATAGGAATCAAGATAATGCACTTAGCAAGAAGAGTGGATTGCAGTAACTCTTAACCTGTTTGTTTCTGAGAGGAACCATAATTTACCCTCCCTCTACTTGAGATACACACCAAAAGACTCTTTCCCAAGGTGTTTTGGCCCCATTTTGTCCTCTCCTAAATCCCAGCCTTCTCGAGAAACCTTGGGTGTGGGAATCTTTTAGAATAAACTGTCCTCAGAGTAGACAGAATTCTTCCCCCAGTCATGGATGTAGCTGCCTTGGGCCATTAGGAGGTTGGCTCTTTTCTTTGTTAAGGACTACATTCTTTATCTGTTCACTCAAGTTTTGGGCCCTCATCTTTAATTGCCTAACTCTTCACTTTATAAAGGTAATCAAGTGGGATATTTTCTTCTAAATTTCAAAAAGTTCTCACAATGCACTCCTGCTCAATGAGTGTCCCGTAGACCAAGACATGATACATGATCAGAATGCTGAGAAATCTCAGTATGAATTTTGGCTTTCTTAAACCTCCCTTCTTCCTTCCCCAGCCTCTAACACCAGGAAGCTTACCAAATATTTAGTTGTGAGTACGTCGTCATTTCTAAGCATCACTATTAGATTGTAGAACAGTAGATGGCAAAAGCTGTTTGTCTCCTTTGGGAGTGGTGATTTTCTACTGACTAGCAGGTTCTGTTATAAGGAGACTGAATTTTCCTTTAAAGTGACAACCCACTTAGATAGGGGTAAATGCAACCACAGCAAGAGTGTTTGGACATGTTCCTAAGTGCAAAATCTGTAGAACAACCATGTAGCTTTCTATCCCCAGACTCTTGTTTGGCGGTAACAATTTGGTCCACAATCCTACAGCAGCTGTTCTCAGCTTGGGCTCACTTCTTACCTCCCAGCAGTCCAACTCCAGTCACTTACTATACCAACTGCTAGCAATTATTTAATTTTATTTCGAGAAACCTAGTTTACTTGGTAGCTTTGGTAAAACTAATTCATTAAACACTTGTTGTATGTTAGGTCCTGCTCTAAACACTTTACATTTCATTGAATCCTTATAAGTAGTTGTCATCTGTTTTACAGATACAGTCCTAGAGAGAAAAACATGTCTAAAATCACACAGTTAATTATAAAAACTGGGTCTGTCTAACTCCAAAAGCTGTGGTTCTTCCAGTGCCCCATCCTGTTTCTCTAAGTATGCTTCATCCCTGGCATCTATTTTATTTCCTGCCTCTCTTTACAAGTCCTAGGCCACTTTTCCAATTCTCCAGTAAAACAAGGAACTAGAGATGATTACAAAAGCTCATCAATGTTTACCTGAAAAGTACATGCCCTTTTTTGTTTGGGCGATAGATGATAAACATACACAGGATCAAAGTGTTAATAAAAATTTTTAGATCACATTAGGAAAACATTTACTATAGTAGGCATTGCAGATGAGGCATAGTCAGAGAATGAAACGTATTTGTAAGTACCTTGAGCTCAGTGTTTGGGGAAAAAACTGGTAGGAGGTATAGTAGAGATACAGAATTGTTAAAATTGGGGGTTTTTTTGTAACTGAAAATTGCACTTATGACTGTGTTCCTTACCAAAAATATGTGTATATTTTTAAGGATAACTAATGAATGCAAGTCTGTCTTTCATTTACAAAACACTTTTAAAAAGTAAGTTTACTTCACTGCTTTTTATTTACACAGAATTATTCCCTAATGGATGTTGAGCCTTCAAGAAAATTACTCCCAACATAGATGAAGAAGGAGCAATGAAAGAGGATGCTGGAATGATGGATGTCCATTATAGTGAAGTAAGACTCCAGGGCCTACATTGCCAGTTAGATAAATTTAACTTCTTTAAATATATTTACATTAAGAAATTATTACAGCTAACTTAATTTGAAAGGTAACTAAGGGTTGATGAATTATAAGGATTAAAACTACTCAGGGAATAGATGTCCCTCTTTGGAATGTGGAGCCCTATCTCTGCAACAGTTCTTACTGTCTGGTTTTAGAAATGTACCATGTATCATTGTCCAATCACCTTCCCAGTAACCAGATCACAGTCACAATACTCTGGAGACATCTCCATAAAAAACAGAGTTAACAATGTAACAGCTGAGGAGAGGAGGCTGCTTCTCCTCTTTTAAAGATGTTTTAAAGATGGAAAATTTCTGCTCTGAGCTTCATATGGATAGTAAACAGCTGCAGTTGTCACTCACTCAATAAAGCTTTGGACTTGGTGATAGAAGAGCTATAAAATAATTTGATATGCTGATTCCCTGACCTCCAATGTCTACCTAAAGAGACTACTCACCTACACAAAATAGAGAGAAGACAGACAGTGCCATTTGAATGATACAGACAGTATGTTCTGTGCAGAATCAAAGGTAAGAGATAACTTTGGGCTGAGGAGAGTTAGGACTAGAGAGAGGTTTGAAGAATGAGGATGCCCTGAAGGCATTTCAGCAGCAGAGGAGGATAGCAGGGTTAAAATTTAAGAGGTGGGAAAGTGTAAGGTGTATTTTAGGGGGCAGAGTGAATGGATCATTTCGGCTAAGCCATTGGGTTCGCATAGGGAAGAGTAGTAGTGGAGGTCCAATTTTGAGAAACTTTGACTGTCTGGACTTTATTGATTAGAATGTTGAGTTTCTGTCAAAGATTTTTGAGCAGAATAATAACAAGATGTAAGCAAGGAGGAGGAAAGTTTAAGTTGGTGGTAATGTGGGAAATGTATTGGAGGTTGATGGATGGTGGCTGGGGGCAGAGGTTGGAGTGTGGGCTGCCCTAAGTGTCCAAATGTGAAGCAGCCAGGCCTAAACCCAGCTTGTGACAGGTTCAGAGAACACTGAGGAAAAGAGGAAGACTTGCTGGCTATGTAGGAGAAGAGTCAAATGTATCACTGAGATTTCAGGTTTGGATATTTATATAAAAATGATGAATGGATGATTCTATAGGCAGGTGATGAATTCCATTTTTGATGAGTATTGAATTTGAAGTATCAGTGGAAAGTTATTGAAATGAAAACTACATCAAGTCATTAGACATTCAGAATTGGATCTAAGGAGAGAAATCAGAGTTGGGGAGCCACATCTGGAAGTCATTGCTGTGTGACAAGCAAAGCACACTGATAATGGGAGATAATATAGCAAGTGAAGACCAGAGAACCAAGAACTGAATCACAGTGACGTTCACAATTAATGAATGTGAAGACCAAAATAAGAAACAACAGAAAGAGAAAGATTAAAGGGGTTGTAGCCCCCTAGAAATGAATTTTTTCAAGGTTGTATTAAGAAACATAAGAAGCAGCAGTTTCAACTGATAGAGACACACTTTGTACTCTATGAATTGTGCTTTTTAAATATAAACAATCTCAAGCTAGCTCTGGTTCATTTAGCTAAAATGATCTATGCCTAGAAGCTTTACCTATTACTTTTTTTTTTTTTTTGCCTACTACTTCTCTATGAGTCTCTCTCCTCATCAATATAAATAGAGACACAGATATAGAGAGTGGACTTGTGGACACAGTGAGGGACACAGTATCATTAAAACATATGCATGACCATATGTAAAATAGATAGTTAGTGGTAAGTTGCTGTATAACACAGGGAGTTCAACTTGATGCTTTGTGATGACCTAGAGGGGTAAGATCTGGGGGTGGGAGGGAGGCTCAAGAGAGAGGGGATACACACACACACACACACACACACACACACACACACACACACACTTAATGACTGACTCATGTTGTGTGGCAGAAATGAACACAACATTGTGAAGCAATTATCCTCCAATTAAAAAGAAAAAATGATTCATAACGGTAGGACCCCATCTAGCATCAAAAATGCTGGAGTGGGTTGCCATTTCCTTCTCCAGGGCCTCTTCCCAACCCGGGGATCAAACCTGGGTCTCCTGCATTTCAGGCAGATTCTTTAGTGTCTGCACCACCAGGGAGGCCCAAAATGATTAGCACATAATATGAAATCAATAAATATTTCTTAAGTGAAAAATAATAAAATGAAGACAATAATATTATCCTGGTCACTTCACAATAAACATGAAGGTTCTTTATAAGTCATTAGGTGCTTCATAAATGTCAGGCCTTATCACTGACCAACTGGATAGGAAACTTTGCTTTTACTCCCAGAACTTAGAAGAGTTGATGTTTAAAACGTGTTTGCTGGATTAATTAATCATAACAGAGAATTGGATACTTGAATTTTAATCGCAGTTCATTGCTTGACTGTGAAGGCTGGGGTAAATTAATTCATTTTTTGGCTTTTAGTTAGACTTAGATGATTTTCATCTAAGATCTCCAGTTTGTGTGGGCTCACAGCAGAAAGATTCCAGGGAGTTCATGGGAGATAAATGGATTAGCACAGCTGAAGTTATGTCCTTTTTTCCAAACAGCAGCTTCAGCTTAGTCATTGAAGTGGCATTAAGCCTGACCCTTTTTTGTACTCCAAGGGAAAGTAGTAATATTTCTTATTAGTCAAGAACTGTAATTGGTTTCCTATGTAAACACATTTGTTGGAACTCTTTTGTGTTCTACAGTAATAATTTATGTGTGCTTTTCATTTGAGGTATACAGATGGAATCATATTCTCCATAGTGCCATTTTATGTTTCAGATTACACAATAGGGCTTCTTCCTCGTGCCCTAGCCAATGGAAAATAACTGCCACTGGTTTACAAGTTTGATTGAAATGAAAGATAACAAACTGTTGTTCATTTAGTGGCTTCTTTAAGTAGATGAATTAACCCATTAATAATTTAATTTGTTTTTAAGACTGCATTTCTGACTTTTGATTTGAAATAGTTTTAAAGATAAATTAACATACAGTAAAATGCACACATCTTAAGTGGACAGCTTGATGAATTTTTTCAGTTGTCTACACCCATATAACACCACAGTAACACATTACCACGAGAAACAAAAAAATAGAACATGTACATTACCCCAGAAAGTTCCATTGTGCCCATTTCCAGTCAGTCTTCCCAGCCCCAATATCTGATGTAGATTAGTTTTAACAGTATTTTGGTGTCATAAAAATGAAATCATTCAGTATGTCCCTTTTGTTTCTTCCTTCTGTTGCTTGACATAAAATTTTTGAGATACATCCATGCTGTGGAGTAAATCATAAGTTCTTTTTCATGGCTAAATATTCTATTCTCTCGATATAACATTTTAAAATCCCTTGTCCTGTGGATGGATTTTGGATTGCTTCCAGTTTGGGACTGTTATGAATAAGGCTGCTTTAAACATTCTTATCTGTGACTTTTTATGGACATATGCTTTAATTTTTCTTGAGTAAATACCCTGCTGGTTCATTGTGAAGTTTTATATTTAACTTTATATGAAATTGTCAGAGTTTTTAAAAGTGGTTGGACCATTTTATATCCCACCAACAATGGATGAGAGTTCCAGCTGCTTCACTTCCTCACCAACAAGAGTCTTCTCTAATGACTAATGGTGTTGAGCATTTTTCATGCGGTTCTTTGTCTTTCATTTATCTTTTGAGGAATGTTTTTTCAATTCTTTTGCCCATTTTAGAAATTGTGTTATTTTTGTTGTTGTTGATTTATGGGAGTTATTTCTATATTCTGGGTATAAGTCCATCGTCAGATGTATGTGCTGCAGATTATTTACCAGTGTTTGATTCGTTTATTTATTTTCTTCACTAAATCTTTTATTGAGCAGAAAGTTTTGGTTTTGATAAAGTCCAATTTACTCTTTTTTAATGGTTTATTTGTGTGTGTGTGTGTGTGTGTGTGTGTGTGTGTGTGTGTGTGTGTGTTTGGTCTGAGAAATCCTTGCTTACCTCGAGATTGTGAAGATATTGTCTGATATGTTCTGCTATGAACTTTGTTCCTGAGTTTTGTGTTTGGGTGTATAATCTAGAATTCATTTTTGAACATATAATGAGATAGAGGTCAAGATTCATTTTTTGTAGACAGGTATTTTACATAGTCCACACCATTTGGAGAGAAATAAAACTTCTTTAACCCCTGCTGAATTGCTTTGGAACCTTAATTAAATTTCAGTTCTTTATATGTTTATGATCTATTTCTAGACTCTGTTTTGTGCCACTGATCTATTTGACCATGTTGATACCAATATCACACTGTCTTGATTGCTGCAGGTTTGTAAGTTATGGAATAATATAGTATTAGTCCTTCAACTTTGTTCTTTTTCAAAGTCACTTTGGCTATTCTGTATCCTTTGATTTCCATATAAAATTTCAGATCATCTTTTCTCTTTCCTCAAAATAGCCTGCTGGAAGCTTTGTCCGGATTTTGTTACATTTATATATCACTACATGGAAAATGGATAGTTTGAACAATACTAAGTCTTTCAATCAAGTCTTGTTTAGATTTTTAATTTCAGCCAGCAATATTTTGTGCTTTTTCAGAGTAGAAGTCCTTTTCTGGATATTTTGTTAGATGATGGATGTTCTGATGTTATTGGAAATAGTATTGTTTGGTTTTTTAATCTTATTTTTCAATTTGTTGTTGCTAGTATACATAAATACAGTGATTCTATATGTTGATCTTATGATCTGCAACCTTGCTAAATCCTCTTACCTTTTTTAGTAGTTTGTATATTCCTTAGGATTTTCTACATAACACCATTATGTCATCTGCACAGAAAGACAGTTTTACACTTCCTGATCGCTTTCCCTTCTCTCTTTCTCTCTTACCTTATTACACTGGCTAGCACCTTCAGCATAGTGTTGAATAGAAATGATAAGAGCAGACAGTTGGACTTGTTTCCAAATTTAGGAGAAGAGTGTTCATCCTGCAGGTTTTTAGTAAATGCTCTTTATCAGATTGAGAACAATCTCTTTGATTCCCTGTTTTGGGTGGATTCTTTTTTAACATTGTGAAGGGATGTTGAATTTTTTCAAATTTTTTTCTGCAACTATTGCTAGACATCACATTTTTTCTCTTTCATTCTGTTTACATGGCCCTTTCTGTTTACATTGGATTTTTTCCTAATTGTAAATCAACTTTGCATTCCTGGGACAAACATTACTAGTTTTAAATAGATTTTTTAAAATTTCCCCAATGTTCTTCCTTTCTACTGTTGATAGAAAATTTAACTATTAAATGTTAATTTATAGATTATTCAAGTAGCAACATTTAATGAACATCTATTTACTACCACCCTGCTAGTGACTGAAAAAAAAACAATATAATAAATATATTCTCCCTACACTTAAAGAGTCACAGCCTATTTGTAAAGTCAGATACATATATAATGGGCAAGTATAGCGATAAATGCCCACCCAATGTACTATCATAGTAGGAAAAATAGGTCTCCTGTGTTGCTGCTCTGTGTTCATCAGGAGAAGGATCCTGGAAGAGGTGAAATCTAACTTTTCTTACCGGTTTAACTAAGTGAAAGGGATTAAAGGACAAGAGGGTACAGAATGGATAAAGGCACAAAGTTAAGACAATACCTTCGTGCTTCAGAGAAACTAATAGTAGTTCATCATTGCTGCAGGAGCATAAAGTAGAAGGCTGAGCTTGATGAAAGATGATATTATAAAATATCAGCCAGATCGCTGCAAACCTTGTGTGCCAAATGAAGGAATTTGTCCTTAGTTCTGCAAATGATGGGGGGCCATCATGAGATTCTAAGGGAAGAGGGATATAGTCTGGTTTGTATTTTAATCAAAACCCTCTGGCAGATTTGCGGAGGATAGATTTGAAAGTGCCAAGGCTGGAGGCAGGAAGATCTGTTAGAAAACAATAATGATGTCCTGAATCTTAGCAATGAGAGTATAAATGGAGACGAAGGGTCAGATTTGAGAAATATTTAGGAAGTAAAAGTGGCAGAACTTGATGAACTGTTTAGAAGATGAGTCAAGATTGAAAGTGGATTAGTTTCCTAGAGTTGCCATAACAATGTACACAAACTGGGTGGTTTAAAACAATAGAACTTGATTGTCTCACAGTTCTAGAGTCCAGAGGTCGGAAATCAAGGTGTCAGCATGGTCATGTTCCCTCTGAGACTCTGGGTAGCAGCCTTCCTTGCCTCCTCCTAGCTCTGATGGTAGCTGTTGGTCTTGTCTTTCTTTGGCTCATAGCTATGTTACTCCAGTCTCTGCCTCTGTAGTCACATGGTGTTTTCCTTGTTGTCTCTGTCCTTTTGGAGTAAGCCTCACCCAGTAAATCACTCCAGTTAAGTAAGTCACTCCAGCGTGATGTCACCTTCACTCATCATTATCTCCAGTGACCCTATTTCCAAATAAGGTTGCATTCTGAGGCACTGGGAGTTAGGGCTTCAGCTTATCTTTGTGAGAGATACAGTTCAACCTATAACAAAGAGTAACGTCAAAATTGCTTTTAATTTTCTAGCTCAGAGTCTATAGGATATGACCCCCTGGCTAGGTGGGAAAAACAAGGGAAAGAGCTTGTTTAGAAAGAAGATGAATTCAGAATTGACTAGGGCACATACATTAAGAGCCGTTGTAACAGTCGGTTTTTTTTTTTTTAATAATTTATTTATTTTAGTTGGTAGCAGTCAGTTTTATAGGACTGAAATTCATCTCTTTAAGACAGAAACAAACTGTCAAGACATATAGATAGCATGAATAATCGGCATCATCTTCATTGCTGAGAACATGCTATGATGGTTGTTTTATAGTAGCTGTTATGGCAAGGTCAGAGATCTCTATCTTGAGGTATTATACTATCATTCTCACTGGTTTTAGAACCAACAGTTAGGAAGGTAGCATTGTTGACCAAAATCACATCATTTTAATGAACACTGATGTTACTGATGCAGCAGCTTGAAAATTGTGAAATTACCTTAAGGCTCTATTAACTGTGTGTAAATATAATTTTAGTAGAAAGCAAAAATCATGGACATTTATAGGCTTAGTGGAATGTACCCTGTTAGATATTTAAATATCCTCAGTATGGTAAAACGTATCCCCTTTTAAAGGTACTTCTCAACATATTACCATTTGTAGGTTTGGTTAACATCATTATTACATACTAAATAAAGTAAATAGTAGTTTACTATTGTCAATATTCATTTCATACTTTTAAGAATGTGGTTTCAATTTCAAGTGTTTCAAGCATGTCATTTAGAATATATAGTTACACAACTGTACTCCTGTGCATTTCCTTAAATTTAGTACATTCTGTTTTTTATTCATTTGAAATAGTTCAAACTACATTTGCCCAGAGCTCAAGTATCTCTAATTCTTGACTGCATGTTTTCTCAATGCAGGAAGTTTTGCTGGAATTGCTAGAACAATGTGTGGATGGCTTATGGAAAGCAGAGCGTTATGAAGTAATTTCTGAAATTTCCAAGTTGATCATTCCGATTTATGAGAAACGTCGAGAGTTTGAGGTAAGAAATTGAAATGAAACATTTGCATCATTCACCTATATATTTTATATTGGTCTTAAATTACGATCCTTAAAAAATTCTGAAAAGTCCTAAAATTCCAGTCCTACCTTGTATTCATTTAAATTCTCCAACTGAAATTAAGGATGCAATGTTTAAAATATAAATTAAAATTAACATTATGCCAGTTGTTCTCACAGCAGTTTTATCTAGCAATCTTCCCTTCTCCACTCATAGCAGAGAACAATCCATGTTGTCTTCACACACACAAAAAAAGTTACTGGATTTCCATGTAGTCAGGAAAGAGAGATAAGTGTGAATCACTTCTTTTCAATTTGATGGTGAGGCTAAATTTGCTAACAGATGATAGTGGGGGGATAATAAGTTACTTGGAATTACCCTTTTATGAGGAGCTTTTCCAGTTTTGTCTGCCATGTAAATCTTTGATCATGGGGAATTACTGAAAAACAGTAGTATAGCTGTTGCCACCAGCACTTGACAGGACTTTTTATATTTAAGACTCTGAGTCCATATCATAATTTTTACCCCTGCTAATGCTGGAAAGGGGTGATTTAGGACTCAAGCCATTTTTAAAAGCAAAGCAGTTTATCCTTAAATATATATAGCAAGTAGTCTTTCATTGTTGAAGTGTCCCAGACTGAAAACATACATTTAATGTCATCTGTGTAGTGTTCTAGTCTCTTCTCCAAATTGGCTCTTATCAAACTCACTTTTTCTTCCTGGGTTCTGGGTCTTCCTACTCTTTGCCCTGCTCTTGCTGTATATGGGGACATGCCTAAAAAATCATAGTGCAGCTCAAGTGATTATATTAAAAAGGAAGAGTTAAGTAATTAAATCTATGTTATATAGATGACAAAAGATAGCCTATGAGACAAGACAAGAATTGACATTGCTCTTTCTGTCAGAGCATTGCATCCTAAGAAACTTTGTAAAAGTTCCAAAATACCTACTCTCTTACTCTTAAATTGAAGACAAGGTTATTAGAAACCCAGGGAACGTTTTGCTACTCAATTGACTAATAGGGAAAAAAGAAAAATATATCTTCCCTACACATTAAAGGAAACAATAGGTTCTATTGGGGAACTACCACTCCTATTTCCTGTAGAGAGGCAAGGGTCTGTAGATTCTGAAGCATCCTGCATGAGATGAAGTAATTTTTCAGTGTTCTTTATGGGATAGGCTGAAAAGTGTCAGCCACAGCAGCCATAAAGGAAGGAAAACTTCCCTCAAATTGAGTTCAACTGCAGAAAATAGTATGGAAAGAATTTGAAAGAAAGGACATCTGCTTCATGCTCCTCTTTTAGTATTGAAATGAAATTCACCAGCATAGAATGAACCATTTTCTAGTTTGCAGTTCAGTGGCATTTAGCGCATTCTTAATATTATGCTGCAACCACCTCTCTCTAGTTTCAAAACATTTTTATCATCCCAGGAAAAACTCCATCTCCTTCAAGGAATCACTCTTCACCCCCTCCCTCACCCCACTGGTGACCACTAATCTGCTTTCTGTCTATGGATTTGCCTATTCTGGATGTGTCATAAAAAAGATGAATACAAGATGTGACCTTTTGTGTCTGGCTTCTTTTACTTAGCATAATATTTAGAGGTTCATTTGAGTTGTGACGTATATCAGAACTTCATTCCTTTTTAATGGCTGAATGATATTCCATGGTATAGCTATGCCAAAATTTGTTTGTATGTTTGGATTGCTTCCACATTTTGGCTATTATAAACAATGCTGTTGTAAACAGTTATGTATAAGTTTCTGTATGGACATGTTTTCATTTATTTTGGATTAATACCTAAGAGGGGAATTGCCGAGTCACAGAGTAATTCTATTAACTTTTGAGAAACCACCAAATTGTTGTCCCTTTTAACTTCCTACCAACACATCTGATCAACACTTGTGTTTTGAGGTTCTTATTACAGCCATCCTAGTGAATGTGAAGTGGTGTCACATTGTGGTTTTGATTTCTATTTCCTTAATGACTAATGATTTTGAACAGCTTTTCATGTCTTTGTTGGCCGTTTTTATACATTCTCTGAAGAGATGCCTATTCAAGTCCTTTGCTCACTTTTAAATTGGGTTGTTTGTCATTTTGTTGTTGAACTATGAGAGTTCTTTATATTTTTTGGATATGAAAACATCAGCTATGTGATTTGCAAACATTTTCTCCTGTTCTGTATGTTGTCTTTTCACATTCTAGGTAATGTTCTTTGTGTAGTATGTTCCCTTTTTCTGAGTGTGTAGAAGAATATATTCTTTGGAAGTGTATGTGAACTTGTTATAAAAGCATTCCTCACTTAGGCTTATACTGTTATTTTTGTGTCTACATTTTACTTTCCTCTCCTAAAGTGTTCGCATGATTGTTTATTCCCATCTCTCCACCTTAGGGCTCTAGCAAAACATTTTGCTTCTCTTTCAGCTACAATAATTCAGACATAAGGAAAAAAGTAGTCAATAACACAGTATTTTTAATGTATATACTACCATAGAGATAGGAATGACATGAAGCATGATATTTAGAATTACAGTGTTATTTGACCATTTTAAGCTCTACCTTCTCACCTAAAGTTGCTAAGGCATTTTTTCTAACTGTGGCCATGGGAGAAGGGAGTGCCAATGACCTCACGAAAACCATTTTGAAAAGGAAATAGTATTGCTTTTTTCCCCTTGTGCATTTATTGTAGACATTTTGTAACTAACCAAAAGATAAAGCTAATTTGTTTATTCTCATATTTTCAGAAACTTACGCAAGTTTATAGAACTCTTCATGGAGCTTACACAAAAATTTTGGAGGTTATGCACACAAAGAAAAGACTTTTAGGCACTTACTTCAGAGTTGCCTTTTATGGCCAAGTAAGTATACTTGAGTTCATCAAGTTGTGTTCCTTTTTAAACATTCATCTTTGAGTGATTAGATTACCATAGCAGCAGTCACTGGTTTTAGGATTCTGTCTAGATAAAGCACCTGTCACAACAGCAGGTGTGACACTTTTCTCAGTGTAATGTTCACTTTGGTTTCCATATCTAAATCCACTAGGTCAGAGGACAGCATATAAGATTTGAATGTTTCTTTCAGTTTCACTTTCAGTCAAGCTTCTTAAATGTTATTTAATACCCAGTACTGAACGTTTTCAAATAAAAATCAGGTAAGTATGTTAGTGATGAAAAATCGAGTGTAAAAATGTTCAGGCCAATGATATGCACATATGACTGTGAGTTTGAAAGTTCTCATTTATTTCAGCTACAACATATGCATGTGGCTTTTAGTACTATTATTTAAAATCTATTTCAAATACGTTATTGCTGATTACTTAGTAGATGTTCTCTAAATGCTGTATTTGCTCATAATACTTATAAATTATTGTATGTTTAACTTTATAATAGTCTTTTTTTGAAGAAGAGGATGGAAAGGAGTACATCTATAAAGAGCCAAAGCTTACCGGCCTCTCGGAGATTTCCCTGAGACTTGTTAGTCTTTATGGTGAAAAATTTGGTACAGAGAATGTCAAAATAATTCAGGATTCAGACAAGGTAACATGTCCTGCATTTTGAGATCATTATTTATTAGTTGCAGATGTGACACATTGCTTCTGACTTTTTCCTTTTTTAGCTGGTGGAAGAGAGGCATGGGAAATAGAGTCTTTCCAGATCCTGAAAGAAAGGACAGGGCCTTTGGATCAGAGAGAAGGATTCAGATCTCCATTCTCTGCCACTTCCTAGCTGTGTGACCATGCTGAATTTACTTAACCTCTCTGTGCCTCATTGTTCCCGTTAGTAAAATGAACTTAATAATAGTGCCTTCCTCATAAAGTTGTTGTTGGGATTTAATTAGTTAATGTATGGAAAGTTATTAGAGTTCTTGATACATAAGAAAGCCTTCAATATCAACATAGAAGCTAACATGCTCAATAATGTTAGTCATTATTGTTACCACTATTGTGCCTCATGATTGTCAATTTCATACTGTACGATTAAAATCATCTTAGCTGGAACATCCCTAGTAGTTGAGTGGGTAAAAGTCTGCCTGCCAATGCAGGAGACATGGGTTCGATCCCTGGTCCAGGAGGATTCCACATGCTGTGGGGAAACTAAACCTGTGCGCCACAGCTACTGCACTGGTGCTCTAAATCCCGCACACCACAACTAGAGAGTACTCACTGCTCATTTCAACCAGAGAAAGTCCACAAGCCACAGCAAAGAAGATCAAGTGCAGCCAAAAATAAAAATAAATAAATACGTGAGATTTTTTTTTTTAAATCATCTTTGGGCACACATTTCACTCTTAAGATAGCCTTAGTTCAATAGTTATATTTGCAGTGATGTAGGTTTAGGAGAGATGCCTTGATGTAAAGATGATCCATCCCACTAGACCCTGCCAAGGCAAGGATGAGAAAGGATCCAGCAAGAGCGCTGTTTCTTAAAGATACATAGTTCCTTATAGACAGAATTGCGGAAGATCACAATGGTATTGGAATGCCTGATTCTCCTTAGTCACCATGGGCATGTTCAAGATGAGAGCTGAATTTTAAGTAGGAAAGACCTTTAACACAGTGCAAGATCTGCAGGCCCCAGAAATACTTACCGAGTGACTGTGATGTGCATGGTGCTCTGCAAAACACTTAATAGCTTACAGGCAGGCAGCATTGCCAGAGTGAAAAGCCCATGGCGATGATAAAGACACTTCATTTTCTACCATGAAAATGATCTCTTCACTTTGTAAATTTACCTACATCGTATGGAGATGATTTTATCTTGAACATGTGTCTTAGACATTTAAAAATAGGTATACTGGCAGGTCCAAAGTTCATTAATATTTGGCAAAACCTCTCTGCTGCTTATCAGTTTCAGTCTTCTGTGTTGTTTTATTGAATTAAGACCACAGAAAAATTTCTCTTTTGTAGCCAGCAAGTTTTAGGCTTCTTGCCACTACTGATACTATAAATGGAAAGTTAATAGAAAGCCAGGTTTGCAGGAAAACATGCAGTTTTCTACGTTATTCTGCCTCTGAAAACCTGGCCAAGAGGCACTAACGACAAACCACCATCAGGCAGCTGGACTCCTGACACTTTGTAAACACAATATTTTAGTCACTCTTTGTAGGCAACAGATAAAAGAAGCAGTTGCTACTTTTAACATCCTTCTTTTTTCTTAATGTATGGAGTTAAAATTTTTAAACACTCTTTTACTTGCCAAAGAACAAAATCTGCTTAAGGGCACAAACGGTTTAAAGAACAGTGGGCAATATCTTCTAGTATTTAAAATGTATGTTTCCTGGACCCAATAATTTCATGTTTAGGATTTTATCTTGTAGATGTACACACATAAAGATGTATGTTTAAGATGTTTATTGCTCTTAAGTGTATAGAGCAAAAACCTGGAAATAATCTAATGTCCATACGGTTAAGGACATGGTACTACCTTCATAATGGATATAACTAAACTACTTAAAATATTTATAAGTTTGGATATAAACCAATCAAAATATATTCTTGAGAGAAAAAGGTGAGATGCAGACATTATGGGCAGGATGATTACATTTGTGAAAAACTGATATTTACATACACTCACTTGTGTATGCTTAGGAAAATTCTGGAATTACACAAAGTTTTTTTTTAATTTATTTATTTTAATTGGAGGATAATTACTTTACAATATTGTGATGGTTTTTGCCATACATCAATATGAATGGGCCATAGATGGAATGATACAAAAGTGTTAACCATGGTGTCTCAAAAGAGAGGGTCTAGAGTCTTATGGAGAAAAATAACATTTTTTACTTTTCAAGTGTACTTTTTGAATGTTTTACCATATACTTAGTTCGTTTTTATAACGTTAAAATCAGTCTTGACCTCTTTTTTATTTCTCTTCTATGTTTTGTCTTATTTATATAATTGACTTCAACTATATAGGATTCTTGAGTAATAGATTTTTTTTTTTAGCACTTTGAATATAACAGCCCACTGCCTTCTGGCCTCCAAAGTTTCTGATGAGAAATCTGACTATCTTATTCAGGATCCTTTGTATGTGACAAGTCATTTGTCTCTTGATTCTTTCAAAATTCTCTCTTTGGCTTTGGCTTTTGACATTTGATTTTAATGTGTCTCACTGTGGGTCTCTTAGAGTTACCCTGCTTGGAGTTTGTTGAGCTTTGTGTCTTTCATCAGATTTGAGTGTTCACCCATTATTTCTTCAGATATTATTCCTGCCCCTTTCTCTCACTTTCTCCTTCAAGGACTGCCATAGTGTGTATGTTCACCTGCTGGATAATGTTCCGCAGGTTCCATAGCATCAGTCCCTCTTCAATTTTTTTCCTTTATGTTCCCCTGATTGATCATTGATCTGACCTTATCTTCAAGTTGGCTGACTATTACTTACACCTGCTGTAATCTACCTTTGAATTCATGTCAGTTATGTATTTTTCAGCTCTGAAAAAAGTTTTTGGTTTCCTTTTAGATTTTCTAGCTATTTATTGATATCGGCATTTTGTTGATTCATAGTTTTCTTGACTCTTCCCACAACTTCCTTTAGTTCTTTGATCATGAATACAGTTGTCTTAATGTCTTTCTCTAGGAGATCTGCCATCATGTTTTTTTTCAGTGATAATTTCTATTGGTTTATTTTTCTTTTTTGAATGGGCTGTACTTTCCTATTTCTTTGTATGCCTTGCAATTTTTTTGTTCTTGTTGATAACTGGACATTTGAATTTAATATTGTGATCTCTCTGGAAATCAGATTCTCTCCCTGTCCCAGAGTTTCCAAGGTTTTGTGTTTGTTTTTAATTGTTGTAAGCTGTGTCTGTGCCAAGAATCAGCCTGAGGTGTAAACTTGGGATCTTCTCAAGTCTTTTCTGAGCCTGTGCCTTCCCCTGAGCATGCGCAGTGGCTGTCTAGTCACCCTCATTTATGCGGTTGCCTTTGAACAGCCTAGTATTAGATGTCTGGCTCCTAAGAGGGGATGGAGAGGACAGTGAAGGGGAGAGGAAAGGTGCTGGTCTGTTAAATCCCCTGAAAGTCACTTTAGGCAGAGGGGGAGGGCATTGCAACAAAGGGAAGAGGTGGTATAAAGATGGCCACAGCCTCTTTGACTGTCCCCCTGTGATCAGAAGCAGCAATCAGCAGTCATAGCACAGATGCACAATATTTGGAAGACAGGGTCTTTGTTCATCCTGGCTCCCACAGAGGCTGTTCGAGGAATATGCACACAACTGTCTGCCGTAGTACTTGAGGGACGAGGTATGGGTTGCTGCCATTGTGCCCAGGGTTAAAATTGAACAAAATCAAAATTAAGGCAATTTTCTGTCCAAGTCTTCCCCCGGAAGTTGCAAGTCTTCAATAGCCTCCAGAGTTCCAAAATTGTTCCATCAGATAGGTAGTGACGGTGTAACTATTGTCTCTCTAAGAAGATAGATGTCTGGTGCTCTGCCATCTTCTGAGAATCCTCTCTGTAATAGGTATTTTTTGAGGAGGAATTCAAATGTGGTGTTAGCCATTTAATATATTTTTAGGGAAGCAAATTGTAAAGCAATGCTCAGCATGATCACCGGTTTGTAAATAAATATATATTCATAGAAAAAAGATTACAAGGAAATATGTGAGAATGTAAATGATGGTCATTGCTGAGTGGTAGAATTGCAGTTTTTTTCTGTCTACTTTTCTATAATCTCCAAATTGGTTTCTGTAACTTCTTAATAATCAGAAGGAAACAATCCTTGAAGAAAGAGCAAAGACCTCTTCCAAGTGTGTATTCATCTCACAGTGTATTCAATGACACTGTTCCTCAGTTGATCTCAGAGGTGTTAGCAGCTTACGTGTACCCCATTTTTCCTTCTGTTGAATGAAACCCAGAACTTTCTTACCTTCCAGGTAAATGTCAAAGAGCTTGATCCCAAATATGCTCATATCCAAGTCACTTATGTGAAGCCCTACTTTGATGAAAAAGAACTCACAGAAAGAAAAACTGAGTTTGAAAGAAACCATAATATCAACAGATTTGTTTTTGAGGCTCCTTATACACTGTCAGGCAAAAAGCAAGGTTGTATAGAAGAACAGTGCAAACGCCGTACAATCTTGACTAGTAAGTAGGACTTGGCATAACTTCTTTGTTTGACATGATCTTTTTCGGTACATACAAGCAGCAGCTGGTCAGCAGGAAAATGTAACTAAAATGTTAATCGTTTATTGTCCTGCTGTTCAGTCACTCGCTTACACAAACATGTCTATGTTATAAACCATTCCTTTTCCATATGTAATTATGTCATTCATGATTAGTCTGAGTCGTCTGACAGAGAATTTCTCCTTTCGTCCTGAAGTAATAAGGCACCTATTTGGTCTCTAAGGGATTTTCCAGAGAAAATATGGGGAGAATTAAGCACAATAGATTTTTTCTTTAAGTTGGCTAATTGATTTACTATCTTAAAAACTTATTTGTCAATCTTAATATTTAATAGCTTCAAACTCGTTTCCATATGTGAAGAAGAGGATCCCTATAAATTATGAACAGCAGATTCATTTAAAGCCAATTGATGTTGCCACTGATGAAATAAAAGATAAAACTGCAGAGCTGCAAAAGCTTTGCTCTTCTGCTGACGTGAACATGATTCAGCTCCAACTTAAATTGCAGGGCTGTGTTTCAGTGCAGGTATGTTGGTTGCTAACCATGTCCTAAATGTTTCTTGTTGTTCCTCTTGCTTTCATAAGGGCACAGAACAAGCACTAATTGTAATTGTCTTATACTCTGACTGGGTGCAAAAACCTCTACATTTTTTATTAATTTAATAAATACATTATGTTCAGTTTCTGTAAACTTTTTGTTATGTTGGAGAGCTTTAACATAAATCCCTCTGAGTATAGCCAAGTCCTATATTTAGATAGCAGAAAGTGTTAACTAACTTGTTAGAGTATAATTTTGGCAGATGATTTGCTTTAGTTAATCTTTTCCCAATAAATTTATAATAAGATAGTAAATATGTTTCTCAGGTATGGATTTTTAATATATTATTCTTTTCAAAAAGAGAAATGAAAAAATTACTTTTTAATTACATCCTAACAGCTCTCATTTTTCTCCTTTTGTAATTTAGGTAAATGCAGGTCCATTAGCATATGCAAGGGCTTTCCTTAATGACAGTCAAGCTAGCAAGTATCCACCCAAAAAAGTAAATGAGTTGAAAGACATGTTTAGGTAAGTGCTTTGTAGTTTTCAGATCATACCTCTATTTTTTTTTACTCCATTGTCTTCTTAACTGAAACCAAAATATTCAGCAAACAATATCCTTCTAAAAAAATTATCTGTTCGCTTTTATAATATTTAAGTTACCTTCTCATGGTATTTTAGGTAGTGAGAAAATGTGTGATCTCTTTCTTGCTGCAGAACTGTAACAATGTCTTAGTGACCCAAGGCATTAAATATGACAACTACTTCATTGCTGTGGATATTGTGAGACAAACACAAGCCTACATTTGTTATGTGATTTCCTCCTTTGCTTGATTGACCTCATGCCACAGCTTTTCCAGACCATTTAGGGTAGGAAGGGTTGGATAGGTTTGCTTCTATCCTGTAGCCTTAGTTCCACTTGGATTTTGCTATTCTATGCCATACGATAATCTTCTCTGGACTGAGCATCCCTCTCAGCCAAGGCATGTCTGAATGGTCACACAGTGGAAAAAATCTGTTTCTTATATAAAAGAACTTACATTCAGAATAAGAGAGACAGATGAGTTAAACGGACTGATTAGAAAGATAATTTCCAGTCATTTGCTCCTGACTTATTTCGTTTACTTTTCCTATCTCTGTATTGTCAGCTGTTTCAGGTTACGGAGTAACCGGTACTTATTTCCTTGTAGCTTAGTCAGTCAAGAATCTGCCTGCAGTGCAGGAGACCCAGGTTTAATCCCTGGGTTGGGAAGATCCCCTGGAGAAGGAAATGGCAACCCACTCCAGTAATCTTTGCCTGCAAAATCTCATAGACAGAGGAGCCTGGTGGACTGGAGTCCACAGGGTTGCAAAGAGTCAGGCATGACTGAGTGACTAACACTTACTTAATTACTTAGTACTCATTCATTCAATATTTGTTAATGCCTGGCATATACAAAAAGATTCTACTCTTTGCTATGACAGGGATACAGCACAAATGGTCAGTGAGGTACTTTTTCCTCTAAGATTTGCATTCTAATTATGGACATGAAACATAAACATATGAAATAATGATAAAGTTTTAATGATAAGTCATAACCTCTCTGTCCCCACTGTTACCAACCCAGAGCAGATACTTCATGCCTATACATACCCAACACTGTACTGGGTACATAGCCCCAAATAAATTATTTTTCAATAAATGACATTATCTACAGATGTTAATTAATGTAAAGTGCAAGCATAGCTGATATCATATCAAGTGACCGAGCAGCCAGGCTTCCCAGAGGGTATATATTTCGAGCCAGGTTTTTGAAGGAGATAAGAAACCAGAAGGCAAAGATGGAAAAGAAAAGATATTTCAGACGTAGGAGATGGCATTAGCAAAAACACAGTGAGAAAATATGGGATTCTAATCTTCTAGGCAAGCCGTGGTTAAAGTAAATATTAAATTGTCAGTGAGACTTTTGAGTAATAAGTAATAAAAACTTTATCTTTGATCTTCATCTACAGGAAGTTCATCCAAGCATGCAGCATTGCACTGGAACTAAATGAGCGGCTAATAAAAGAAGATCAGATTGAGTACCATGAAGGGCTCAAGTCAAATTTCAGAGACATGGTGAAAGAATTGTCTGACATTATTCATGAACAGGCAAGTATTAGGGTGATTGAAAAATGAAAACATGGTCTGGGGTCCCGAAAGTGTTACTTAGCAAACCTATTAGTTTGAAATAGTATTACCTTAAAATTACTTAGTCTATTATTTTAAAATTTGTTCTTATATTCTTTTCACATTTAAATGATATAATGCAAATCATATTTGAAGCAATCACTGACAGTTGCTTTAGCAGTTGTTTCAGATGTTAAACTATTTTGTTCTTTGCACCACAGTGCCACTAGAAGTGAGTAGCTGTTGAAGTCTGAGTTGATCTACTGTGAGCATAGCTAAGAGTCTCTGAAGAAGAGTCCTAGAGAAGTGCAATGATGGGCTCAGTAGCCAGATCCCTAAATGAATATCCCTGTCTTAGCTGTAGGAAACTGGATACAGTTGGCCGTCCATATTCACAGCTTCCACACCCAGGGATTCAACCAACTGCAGATAAAATATTTGAAAAAAAAAGTCCAGAAAGTTCCAAAAAAGCAAAACTTGAATTTCCTGCACGTAGGCAGCTATTTACATAGCATTTACATTGTATTAACTATTATACATTATCTAGAGATGATTTTGAAGTACAGGGGAGGATATGCATGAGTTATATGCAAATACTGTGTGATTTTATATAAGGAACTTGAGCATCTTCAGAGTTTAATATCCATGGGGAAAAGGGACAATGGTCCTGGAACTAATCCTCTGGGGATACCGAGGGACAACTGTACTATCGTTTAGGTGAGATCCTGAGTGAGTTCCAAAATTCAGGAATTGTCTTAATACCCATATAGCCTGCAAAACTCGCTTTTCATAATACCTAGCATTCTAATGTTTGACTGACTGTTAATGACAATTATAGCCAACTTAGTAAAACACAATCTGAAACATATAGAAGCAAAGATCTGCTACCACTTACAGTCAAATTATGTCATAATTAAGTAGTTAAGACTGTTATATATCTACTTACCTTAAAATCAGAGTACTCCTGAATTATCCTGGTAAATGTCATTCCTATATTAGGCTCCTGAAATCTGTATTTATAACCACTCTATACATGGATTGTCACCCACCTATTTTAACATCTTCACCACAGATGTGAAAGTCATGGCCTGATGGTCTGGTCCCTCAGTGCCTGAGCCTATTGAGCTTATGTACTGTCTCTTTACTTTCCTTAAGAAGGAAAACAACCAATAAGATAAATATTTGCTTCAGAAACTCTTCAGACTCTCAATTTTTTATGAAATTAAGACCCCCTTAAAAGAAACAAGGATAACTACAGCCCTTTAGAGAACACATTCTTATTGCTGGTTCGAGAAAGGAGAGCCTCCTGTGTCCTGGTATGAGCATTTCACTGCTTGCCTGAAGACACTCCCCTGGGTGAGATCATCACATGGAGGGTGTACTTACAAATAGACTGACCATGGTTAATGCCAAAGGACTGCAGTGTAATGGTGGGGAGGGGGAGAAGAGAGATTTCAAGGAAAACAGGAGCTAGTTGAGGAGAAGACAATGGCACCCCACTCCATTACTCTTGCCTGGAAACTCCCATGGACGGAGGAGCCTGCTAGGCTGCAGTCCATGTGGTCTCTAAGAGTCAGACATGACTGAGCGACTTCACTTTCACTTTTCACTCTCATGCAGGAGAAGGAAATGGCAACCCACTCCAGTGTTCTTGCCTGGAGAATCCCAGGGACGGGGGAGCCTGGAGGGCTGCCGTCTGTGGGGTCACACAGAGTCAGATACAACTGAAGCTACTTAGCAGCAGCAGCAGGAGCTAGTTGACTCCAAGCTCTACCTTTCTCATGGTATCTTGTATACTTTCTCTTAGAAAGGACTATGGGAAATTTATTACAGCTAGTCCAAAGTTGCACTGCATGACCAGGAGTCCAATTTTCTAACCATGGTCATCTTCTCAGTATGGAGAAGCCAGACAGCTAGACTTTCATCATCCCATCTTTCACTGAGATGAGTCATCCCAGTCTCCTACTCTCCTTTTCTCATGACAGGGAATCTCGCCGGCCTGAGGAGTCTGGAATCAGTGATCTATTTCCTCTTTTTGTCATTTTTACTTCTGTTAGCCCACTTAGGAGTGAGTGTAAACCATGCTGCTTAGTTTTCCGAGGTCCTTTTTTGTCTCCTTCCCAAAGCAGTCAGGTGATCAGGACTAGGCAGGCAGGGAATCATTCCACTTCCTTTATTGTCTCTATCTCAGGTTCAGCCCCTGAGTACAGTGGGGATATGCCTCTCTTCACCATCACTGTTCTGGGGTATGTTGAAGCGTTAATCACTCAGTCATGTCCGACTCTTTGCGACCCCATGGACTGTAGCTCACCAGGCTCTTTTGTCTGTGGAATTCTCCAGGCAAGAACACTGGAGTGGGTTGCTATTTCCTTCTCCAGAGGATCTTCCGAACCCAGGGATCAAACTCGGGTCTCCTGCATTGTAGGTGAATTCTTTACCATCTGAGCCATCTGGGGAATACTTTAATCAAATAGACTACATAATTTGTTCCTAGAAACTGTCCAGTTTACGGGGTTCTGTTCTCCATTGTCCATAGGAAGAAACAGCAAAACTCCTCCTTTACAAAAATATAAAACAATTATTGCATTTTAAGCCAGTATATATTACAGATATAGGGGCTTCCCTGGTGGTTCCGATAGTGAAGCATCTGCCTGCAATATGGGAGTCCTGGGTTTGATCCCAGGGTCAGGAAGATCCCCTGGAGAATGAAATGGCAATCCACTCCAGTACTCTTCCCTGGAAAATTCCATGGATGGAGGAGCCTGGTAGGCTCCAGTCCATGGGATTGCAAAGAGTTGGACATGACTGAGCAGCTTCACTGGTATATTACAGTTATAGAATTTGCATGCAACTGTATGACCTAGCCTTGAACTCTAAGTTATTCAAATTGAAAGCAAATTATTCAATTTACTGCTATTATGGTGATCAAGATATTTAGAGCAGTCATTCTATACAGTTCTTTTTTCCTTGTTAAAAAACAAAATTCATCTGATGTTGTTCAGTCACTCAGTCATGTCCAACTCTTTGCAACCCCATGGACTGCAACACACCAGGCTTCCCTGCCTTCAACACCTCTCAGAGTTTGCTCAAACTCATGTCCATTGATTTGGTGATTACATCCAACCATCTTGTCCTTTGTTGTCCCCTTCTCCTCCTGCCTTCAATCTTTCCCAGCAGCAGTCTTTTCCCGTTAGTCAGCTCTTTGCATCAAGTGGCCAAAGTATTGGAGCTTCAGCTTCAGAATCAGTCTTTCCAATGAATATTCAGGGGTGATTTCCTTTATGATTAACTGGTTTCATCTGCTTGCAGTCCAAGGGACTCTCAAGAGTCTTCTCTAACACCATAGTTTGAAAGAATCCATTCTTCGGCACTCAGCCTTCTATATGGTCCAACTCTCACATCCATACATGACTACTGGAAAAACCATAGCTTTGACTAGATGGATCTTTGTCGGCAAAGTAATGTCTCTGCTTTTTATTCAGAGTCAGCTGAGTCAGTTTTAAAGATTTTGGCTTCATTTAGTGATTCATGAGTCTGGCAGCATCCCATCTGGCAGATAGAAAGGAGCTCTGAAGAGCCATAGAAAATGGATATCTTTTACATGTAGAAAGAGGCAGGTCAAGGAAGTTATTCTAAAAGAGACCTGATTGTTTCAGGCAAGGTCACCTTCCTCTGGGGTACAGAAAGGGTCTGTCCAGTGAATTACCTCACTAGTGCTGACCGGGAACTTTCAAACTTGAAAGTAATACATGTACTTTTTTGACTAGTTAAGATTACCTGCGTGGAAAAGACTGAAACTGCAGTTAGGTTGATATTAATACTCAGGTGATGTGGGTTTAGCACCAGTGACTCCATTTTGGAGTCGCTTGTCTCTCTCTCTCTCTTTTTTTTTTTTTTTTAATTTATTTGGCTGCACCATGTCTTAGCGCTGGCATGTGGTATCCAGCTCCCCAAGCAGAGATTGAACCCAGGCCCCCTGCACTGGGAGCGTGGAGTCCCATCCACTGGACCACCAGGGAAGTCCCTTGTCTCTTTTTTTTAACACTCCGAAATTTGGGTTTTATGAATCTGCTGTCATATTTCCCACCTGTCTTTCTCATTTAATTTCTATAAACCATGGCTATTATATTTAGTTCTAGAGACCAAATTTTAGACCCTTGATATTATATATTCGCCTATATTTTAAATTCTTCTATATTCTATATTATATATTGATAGGTAACCAAGAAAAGTCTTACTTTCTATTGGTTCATATTTATGAAATCTGTATTGTCATGATGTATCATATTTAGGTGTACCTTGGTTTGGGCAAATGTTGACTTTTTAGTGAATTTTTGTAAATCAGGATTTCAAATACCAGTCTCATTAAAGAGAGCTTTTTTTTTTAGTCAGACACTTCGAGATATATTATTTCCCAAAGGAAAATATAATACAAAATAAGATAAAATATAGCTGTGTACTGAAATGTGAGTTATCTGTTTAGCTCCATAAATGATGACTTGACAAAAAGATATGGCCTGGATATTCCTTGGCCCTTTTCAGTGTTATCTGTTACACTATACTAAAATATGAAGTTCTTTTTAAAACTTCTTCAAGCTCTTATAAGAGGAAATTTTTCTATTACGGACTTTATATAAGACATGATTTGCAGCAGCACAAATGAGATGACCCATTTCTGCCACAAGAAGCCAATTTTCAGGCTTAATACTGAAGTTTCAGAGCTAACTGGAGAACCTGGTATTGAAAGCTTGAAACTTAAGTTGGGACTGTACAGTAAAGAGGTTGGATGTGATGTGTATGCTATTCTTTCATCAAATCCATGCATGAGATATCAGTTGCTTTTGATTACACAGAATGGGTAATTTTTAAAAACATCTATACTAATAAGATTATATATTTATGAAGTTCTTCATTTCCAAGAAAAATCTTTTGCATGAATTAGTTTACATAATTATGGTATACATTTGAAAATTTGACTTATTTTCTCTTCACTTAAAATTATTTACCAAGTCTGCAGGGAAAGGGCATGGGTATCAGGATATTTGAAAAGCCCCCCAGTGAACTTGAGGACCACTCTTAGAAGATGATCTATAAACTCATATAAAAAGTTAATTGTTTAGACTCTTGTTATGACCATCTGTTAAAAACATTTTTAAAGACTGTGTTACCTCTCACTTTCTGTTGAATTTTGCATTTTACAACCTTTCATTTTGCTTAATGAGTAACCAGATCTTTTCTGCTTTTTTGATACGCTGCCTTTGTGATACAGCTTTGAAGATTTGAGTCGGTAATGTTTTTCTTTGCTCTTTCTGCTTTATATCATTTTACATAGCTAAGTGTCAGTGATAAATTGGAATATGCCTGTGATTTCATATACACATACTTTTTTTGGGCCGTGGCTATTTTGCTTCTTGGTAAACATGCCATTTCTTTCATTTTAGATAATACAAGAAGACCCAATGCATTCTCCCTGGATGAGCAACACATTGCATGTATTTTGTGCAATTAGTGGTACATCGAGTGACCGAAGTTATGGTTCCCCAAGATACACTGCTGAAATATGAGGACATGCCGATGTCAAGTGACAAGACTGAACTTTCTCAGGAATATTTGGAGCTGTGCAAATGTTAAAAATTTAAAGATTTGTTATACACAGAGTGTTTCTTCCTGACACCAAAATTTTCATGCTTTCATACGGGGTGCTTACATATTTGTAAATATTTAAGCAACTTGAAAGTGCCTGGAAAATTGCACCACTGTGCTTAGTTTGTACTTTTTTAGGTAAATCTATATACTGAGAAGTAGAGCTCAAAAACTTTAATTCAATTTGCTTAATTGTTGCTTAAAATATTATTGGTACTGTGTAAAATTGTATAATGGAACACAATAAAAGGTAAAATTTCTTTGTAATTAGAAGTGAAGGAAATAATACTTTGAACTTGGCATTTTTCTTGGCAGGAAGCTAAATTCACTATCATACTAATAGAAATAGATAAACTAATTTATAAAATATGTATATATACATACACACACACACACACACACACACACACACACACACACACACACACACACACTAATCCTTGGAGAAAAAATTGATAAAATTTTCACAAAACGTGGATACTTCCAACTGAGGAGATAATTTGAAACCTTGCCTTCCAGTGGTCTAGACTGGGCTAAAGGAAACAAAAGCATTATGTAAAAAGGAAAATTTCACAAAGAAAGGATATATATAGAAATACCAGGCTTACCAGTCCTTCAAGTTTTGATCCAATGATGCTCGGTATTCCAGTCAGTGGTCTCTCTAACATAAAAGACAAGGGATTCCTTTGTGGCCTATGTTTGCCTAGCAAGCAGCCTTTGTTGCCAAAGCTTCATCAGCTGAGGCTATCCATAAAGCTAAACAAACATCTCTGAGATTTGCAGTCAGTATATACTATTCAACTTCAAAGAGTTAGCAGCAGAATCTGAGGGTAGGGATTTTGTAATGATGATTTTCTTCAGTTTACAAGGTTAATAAGGATATTGATAGAAGTTGATGATCACAGCATTTCTTGGGTGAGTATACATAACCACCACGTATTTAGCAGCTGCTGGCTAAGGATTACATCTCTAACTATGAAGAAACCTCAGGTTAACTAAATAATTCAGGAGAAACCAAGATGTGAAGAACATTTTTATCTTCAACTGTCCATATAATTTTGGCTGCCTTTCATGTAAACTTTAAGTCCTAGATTTATTTTTCTTATGTAGTTTAGCCTATCTTATAGACAGAAAAAAAAAAAACACCCAGAAAACAGACACTAAATATAAGTGGATTGCTTGGAGCTTTGGCTTTTTAAATACTCTGTGATCAAGTAAATCTTAGAGATTATTATGCACCTGGCTTGGGCATATTTCTTTACATGTCATTTTTAAGCTTTCAGGGGAGCATTAAATTACTTATAAAAGATTAATTTTGTATTTTAATAAGGGATTCAGAAATTCCAGAGGCAGTCGGTAATTGCTTAATATTTTGGAGTCACATGAAGAGCTAGTTTCACCTTTACAACTATTATATTTGGCACATATATGTAAAAAAACTCACCGAGAGAGAGTGCTGCCTTCTGAGAATGAGGCGTCTTGGGGAAACTTGAGTGCTGTTTTTTCAATGACCAGTCCCTATCTTATCCCCCAGTATAGTACTGTGCCCTGTGGGTCATTTTAAAAAGCATAACAAATGACCCCTGCCCTCAAGGAAGGTGCAGTCTAGTTGAGGCGGCAAGATAGACACGAAATTACATAATACAAGAATTAACAATAAAAGACAAGATAAGGTGTCTATGAGGACTGCCTAATGAATGACACTGTCCATAACTCATATCATATTCAAGGGATGAGAAGCTGCTGTGAGTTTTAATGTTCAGGGATGACTTAATGGAGAAAAGTAAGCCTTGAACAGGCTTTCAAAGATGAGAAGCTATTCTAGGCAGGACCATCACGCACAAAGGTTTGGAAAGATTTTGTAAAAGTGCAGGGTAGTGGTGAAAGGACCAGTTTTGTTCAAGGGGGTAGTGGATGCTAAATCTAGAAAGAAAATTCAGACCTAGATATTGGAAGGCCTTGAATACCAGAATAATAGTATTTTCACTTTACTCAATGAACAAGAGGAAACCAGTCAAGGTTTCTGAATGGAGAGATTACTTGACTAAATATTATTTTTATAAATATAATCCTTTATATTGCTGCCAGATGCCTTTGAGTCCGAGAGAGATGGACAGATGGAAACCAGTTCGATAGTTATTGCAGTAATCTAATTATGAGTCCATAAGCCCATAGATGTGAACAAAAATGGAGAAGAAAGGACAAGTGCAAGAGATACTAGGTGGAAAGATTGGACATGATTCATTGATGGCCAAGGAGAAAAAAGGAAAAGTTAAAGATAATTTTGTGTCCTGCAGCCACAGGCCTCCAGGTCGTGGCACAATTTCCCTAGGTTTTTTTTCACCAGCTTTCAAACTGAGGGCAGAAAGGTACATAGAACAAGGTGGGTTAGACTAGAGAAAGCCAGCTACGTATGCCTTGAAACACTGTATGTTAGGTATTACTGTTTATATAGTTTAATGATTTCATGAAGTGATTTGGCCTCTACAGATGAATTCATATCAAAGAATACATTTCTGCTATACTGATTAGTTTTGCAATTAAGCTTGACTCCAGGTTCCCTGGAAACTACTGTTTTGATAGTCTTTGAGCAGCTTGAAAAATGTGAATCAAGTCACCATTAGTAGTGTTAGCTTATCACAACAATGATAACCCATAGAGAAACTAAGCAATTGTATGCAGATTTTCTGAGTAACCAGTGCACCAATGGCATCATGTCCATAGATGGCATTGTTATTGTTACCATATTTATATGAATTGACTGCCTATAGAAATAGCGTAAACAACTTTTTAAAAATGAAACAGCAGCAGTGGTAGCAACAGCCTTGGAACCGTGACCAACATACCGTAGAACTAGAGATGACTCACTGGTTAATTAACAAACTATATAGGTCAGCATAATAAAAACCCAAGCCTTTGATTATAAATACTAGTTTATCTGTAATGCAGAACCTGAGCAATGTATTGAAATCATAGGAATTTTCTAACTCTTGAAAATATTAATAATGAGATACATATTTCAGGCTTCTCATACACAAAATGGTGGGCTACCTTCAGTCTTATACTAACAGTACACTACTTCAGCTATCAGAAAACATGGAGAGGAGTAGAGTAAAAGGTGATTAAGGGTGGGGAATGGGTTTGTATCACAGGACTATTCCCCTGTCCTGGGAGTTGGCCAGTAACAGTGCTTTGTTCATCTTGTTCCAGTGACAATGCTTTCTTTCTAGTCCCTAGCCACATAATGGTTCCTTTAAGAAAAGTGTATATGTATGTCTATCCAACTCCAGATTGACATTGCAACTAAATTCTTCAAAGATTGTGCCTCTGTGTATGGCATCTTAAGACTTTTTCCAACATACTTTCTTGTCTTCTGTTTTCCTTTTTATTATGCTGTAATTTGTACACCATGTATTTCACCCATTTAAAATGCAAATTCAGTGGGTTTTAGTATATTCACAGTTGTGTGACCATCACCACAATTAATTTTAGAATGTTTTCATCACTTCCAAAGGAAACCCTATACTCATTAGTCACTCCCATTGCCCACCAACCAGTCCCCAGCCCCTGACAATCAGTAATCAACTTTTCTGTATCTATAGATTTGTATCCTGGACATTTCTTATAAATGGAATCACATACTGTGTGGCCTTCTGTGACTAGCTTCTTTCATTTAGCATGATATTTTCAAGGTTCATCCATGTTGTAACTTGTATCAGAATTTCACTCCTTTTTATGGCTGGATAATAACTCCTTTTGTATGAGTATGTCATATTTTGTTTGTTTATCAGTTAATGAACATTTGGTTTATTTTTGCTTTTCAGCTATTAATGTTGCTATGAGCATTTGCCTACAAGTTTTTCTATGGATATGTTTTCATTTGTGTTGGGCATATACCTAGGAGTTGAATTACTGGGTCATATGGTAACTATGTTTAACCTTTTGAAGAACTGCCAGATTGTTTTCCACAGTAGTTGCACCACTTTACAGTCTCAGCAGCACTAAATAAGGATTTCAATTTCTCCGTATTCTCAACAACACTTGTTATTATCTGCCTCTTTGATTATACCTTCCTAGTAGGTGTGAGGTGGTATCTCATTGGGGATTTTGTTTGCATTTCCCAGATGGTTAATGAAGTTGAGCATTGTTTCATGTGTTTGTTGACCATTCTTATATCTTCTTTGGAAATATGTCTATTCAGATTCTTTACCCATTTTTAAACACTGGTTTGTCTGTTGATTGTTGAGTTGCAAAAGTTCTTTATATGTTCTAGATGCAAGTTTCTTATCAGCTATATGATTTCCATATATTTCTGTGGGTTGACTTTTCACTTTTGTAATGGTGTTGTCGAGACAAAAGCTTTTAATTTTTATGAAATCCAATTTCTCTATGTTTTCTTGTTGTTTGTGCTTTGATGTTGTATCTAAGAAGGCATTGCCTAATCCAAGGTCATGGAGATTTATGCCTACATTTTCTTCAAATTTTATAGTTTTTTTTTTTTTTTTTTTTTTTACAACTTACCCATACTTTATTTACTTGATTGCAAGTCTTCTTATGGTACATAAAATGTTTTCTGTAGTTCATCTCAGCTTTGTTCACACCGAAGTGAGTTGTTTGCCATGCTCAATTGCTGGGTTTTCTATGCTCAATTGCTGCTGATGCCACTGATTGGTTTTCTTTCAGGATCAAGATGAGTACTTTCATATAAAATCTTGTTTTTACTTCCTTCTCTGGCAAGTCTTTCCTGGATTCTTAGCTTTGCATAATTATACCTACAATGGAACCAGCATCCTAAAGTCACCAAGATAAATCCTCCTACTCCAATGTCACATAATCTTCTAAATCTACCTTCCCCTTCCCAGGGTCCCCGGGGTCCAGCGCAGCTGCCATGGGGACTGTCAGCACCTCTGAGTTTTACAGTTTTCACTCTTACTTTTAGGTCTTTGATTCATTTCAAGCTGGACTTTGTTTATGGTTTGAGATAAGGATTCAAATTCATTGTGTTGCATGTGGATATACAGTTGTCATTGTATTATTTGTTGAAAAGACTTGCTTTCCCCCATTGAATGGTCTTAGCACTCTCTTCAAAAATCAGTTGACTGTAAATGTATGGTTTTATTCTGGGCTCTCAGTTCTATTCCATTGATCTATATGTCTGTTCTTCTGCCAGTACTACATTGTCTTGATTACTGTATCTCTATATTAAGTTTTAAAATTGGGAAATGCAAGTCCTCCAGCTATGTTCTTTTTCAAGACTGTTTGGATATTCTGGTCACTTGCATTTCCATATAATTTTTAGACTCAGATTGTCAGGTTTTGCAAAAAATGTAGCTGGGATTTTGGTAGTATTTGCTGTGAATCCATAATTTAATTTGGCGCGTATTGCCACCTTAACAATATTAAGTTCCAATTCAAGAGCATACGATGTTTTTCTGTTAATTTGGTTTTCTTTAATTTCTTTCAATAGTATTTTGTGGGTTACAGTGTAGAAGTCTTGTACTTCTTTTTTTTACATTTATTCCTTGGTATTTTATTCTTTTAAATGCTATTATAAAGGGAGTTTATTTCAAATTGTTTTTTATTTCATTCTTTTTCCAATTCTTTGCTATTGTTTAGAAATGCAACTGGCTTTTTCATATTGTCCTGTATCCTGAAACCTTGCTAAATGCATTTATTAGCTTTAATAGTTTTTTAAATTGATTCTTCGGTGTTTTCTATATATGATTGTGTCATCTGAAAATACAGGGAGTTTTATGTTTTCCTTTCCAATCTTGATTCTTTTTGTTTCATGTTCTCACTTGGCACTTGTCTAGGACTTCCAGTAGAATGTTAAATAGCAGTGGTTAAAGCAAGACATTCTTGCCTTATTACTCATCTTTTGGAGAAAGCTTTCAATCTCTCACCTTTTGGTATGGTTTTAGCCATGGGTTTTTCATAGATGCTTTTTATCAGGTTGAGGAATTTCCCTACAACATGATTTGCATCTGTTTTCTGATTCAATCAATTCCCCCAGTAATCATATGATCCCTGTATGATATATAGGGAAATAGATAACAAATGTACTCTACTAATAAAGAGTACATTTCTTAACATGACATGTACTCTATGACATATAAGGAAATGGATGACAAATAGTTAAGAAATATACTCAAGATACGTATCAAATTAGAAATGAAAACAAAGCATCCTAATTCAGAGTCCACAGTGTTTTCAGCTATTATAGACTATTTCCTATAGTCTCCTGCAGCTTTGTACAGAGACCCAAAAAGTTTCCTCTCTTCCACTTTTTTACTAAGAAGGTAAGTCAGCCAGGCATGAAATTGTTGGTCGCTCAGTCAGGTCTGACTCTTTGTAACCTCATGGACTGTAGCCCACCAGGCTCCTCTGTGCATGGAATTCTCTAGGCAAGAATACTGGAGTGGGTTGCCATTTCCTTGTCCCAGGGATTGAACCTGGGTCTCCTACATTGCAGGCAGATTCTTTACTGCCTCAGCCACCAGGGAATCTTCTGATTTTTCATCTCTGTTTCTCTGAAACCTAAAAGAACTGCCAAAGAATAAGTACTTGAGCAGTCTCAAGGAAAGAAAGCCAGTTTAGATAAACAGATGCTTCTAGAGCTTTTAGTATGGGCAAGGCAGTGTGGACAATATCCCAGCCCTTAAAGAGATTATGGTAGAGGCAGATAAGACAGTCACAAAAGGAGATATGAGAAGGTCTGCTGATAGCAAATCACTGGTCATGACAATTGCTTGAATAGGCAGAGCTTTTGTAGATGTAAAACAAAAGGCTTCATGAAGGACAACCTTGAAGGATGGGTAGGAACGAGCATGTGTGTGTGAAGGAAGGACCCTAGGCAGAGTTTTTCATAGGAAGTTAAAAACTTCATTTTAACTATTATATGAACACTGACCATTAGAACCGATCACTATAATAAGCTATGCAAAGGAAAAATAATAATAGAGTGCATATAAAAGCAAGTAACATTATATGGTTCTTCTGACCCCGTTATCCTTTTGCCTTAGACTCAAACTCAGTAAAGCAGCTTTTTATTTTTTTGTCAGAACATTTGCACTCTAGTTGCTTCATCCCCAAGTTAGAAAAATTTTGAAGCTAACCTCAGTCAAATTCTGACCAACAAGTCCTGTTCTTTGCATATTGCAGCATTTTGTATTCTTTGTGTATTGCAGCATTTTGTAATAATCACTGATTCTGTAGATTGCCTAGGGCTGAGAGTCTTACATGCTCTGGACTCCTTATCTGGCATGGTGAGTGTGTGCCTCTGATAAAACCAAGGGAAGCTATTATATGAACTGTTAAGGGCTACAATCTGGGAATTGTCGACCATCTGTCACAATTTTTTGATCTACCATTGTAAGCCAGCTATATGGACAATCAAGGCTGTATTCAGTGGGTAGATACACAGGTTCGTGCTAAGTCACTTCAGTTCAGTCGATCAGTCGTGTCCGACTCTTTACGACCCCAAGAACCGCAGCACGCCAGGCCTCTCTGTCCATCACCAACTCCCGGAGTTTACCCACACTCATGTCCATTGAGTCAGGGATGCCATCCAACCATCTCATCCTCTGTTGTCCCCTTCTCCTCCTGCCCTCAATCTTTCCCAGCATCAGGGTCTTTTCAAATGAGTCAGCTCTTCGCATCAGGTGGCCAAACTATTGGAGTTTTGGCTTCAACATCAGTCCTTCCAACGAACACCCAGGACTGATCTCCTTTAGGATGGACTGGTTGGATCTCCTTGCAGTCCAAGGGACTCTCAAGAGTCTTCTCCAACACCACAGTTCAAAAGCATCAATTCTTTGGCGCTCAGCTTTCTTTATAGTCCAACTCTCACATCCATACATGACCACTGGAAAAACCATAGCCTTGACTAGATGGACCTTTGTTGACAAAATAATGTCTCTCCTTTTTAATGTGTCTAGGTTGGTCATAACTTTCCTTCCAAGGAGTAAGTGTCTTTTAATTTCATGGCTGCAGTCACCATCTGCAGTGATTTTGGAGCCCCCAAAAATAAAGTCAGCCACCGTTTCCACTGTTTCCCCATCTATTTGCCATGAAATGTCGGGACTGGATACCATGATCTTAGTTTTCTGAATGTTGAGCTTTAAGCCAACTTTTTCACTCTCCTCTTTCACTTTCATCAAGAGGCTCTTTAGTTTTTCTTCACTTTTTGCCATAAAGATGGTGTCATCTGCCTATCTGAGGTTATTGATATTTCTCCCTGCAGTCTTGCATCCAGCTTGTGTTTCTTCCAGGCAAGTGTTTCTCATGATGTTCTCTGCATATAAGTTAAATACACAGGGTGACAATATGCAGCCTTGATGTAGTCCTTTTCCTATTTGGAACCAGTCTGTTGTTCCATGTCCAGTTCTAACTGTTGCTTCCTGATCTGCATACAGGTTTCTCAAGAGGCAGGTCAGGTGGTCTGGTATTCCCATCTCTTAAAGAATTTTCCACAGTTTATTGGGATCCACACAGTAAAAGGCTTTGGCACAGTCAGTAAAGCAGAAATAGATGTTTTTCTGGAACTCTCTTGCTTTTTCGATGATCCAGTGGATGTTGGCAATTTGATCTCTGGTTCCTCTGCCTTTTCTAAAGTCAGTTTGAACCTCTGGTAGTTCACGGTTCACATACTGTTGAAGCCTGGCTTTGAGAATTGTGAGCATTACTTTACTAGTGTGTGAGATGAGTGCAATTGTGCAGTAGTTTGAGCATTCTTTGGCATTGCCTGTCTTTAGGGTTGGAATGAAAACTGACCTTTTCCAGTCCTGTGGCCACTGCAGAGTTTTCCAAATTTGCTGGCATATTGAGTGCAGCACTTTCACCTTTTAGGATTTGAAGTCGCTCAAGTGGAATTCCATCACCTCCACTAGCTTTGTAGTGATGCTTCCTAAGGCCAACTTGACTTCACATTCCAGGATGTCTGGCTCTAGGTGACTGATCACACCATCATGCTTATCTGGGTTGTGAAGATCTTTTTTGTATAGTTCTTTTGTGTATTCTTATCTTCTTCTGTTAGATCCATACCATTTCTGTCCTTTATTGAGCCCATCTTTGCATGAAATGTTCCCTTGATATCTCTAATTTTCTTGAAGAGATCTCTAGTCTTTCCCATTCTGTTGTTTTCCTCTATTTCTTTGCATTGATTGCTGAGTAAGGCTTTCTTATCTCTCCTTGCTATTCTTTGGAACTCTGCATTCAAATGGTTATATCTTTCCTTTTCTCCTTTGCTTTTTGTTTCTCTTCTTTTCACAGCTATTTGTAAGGTCTCCTCAGTCAGCATTTTGCTTTTTTGCATTTCTTTTCCATGAGGATGGTCTTGATCCCTGTCTCCTGTACAATGTCATGAACTTCCGTCCATAGTTCATCAGGTACTCTGTCTATCAGGTCTAGTCCTTTAAATCTATTTCTCACTTCACTGTATAATCATAAGGGATTTGATTTAGGTCATAACTGAATGGTCTAGTGGTTTTCCTCACTTTCTTCAATTTAAGTCTGAATTTGGCAATAAGGAGTTCATAATCTGAGCCAGTCAGCTCCCAGTCTTGTTTTTGCTGACTGTATAGAGCTTCTCCATCTTTGGCTGCAAAGAATATAACCAATCTGATTTTGGTGTTGGCCATCTGGTGATGTCCATGTGTGGAGTCTTCTCTTGTGTTGTTGGAAGAGGGTGTTTGCTATGACCAGTGCATTCATTCTCTTGGAAAACCTCTATTGGCCTTTGCCCTGCTTCATTCTGTACTCCAAGGCCAAATTAGCCTGTTATTCCTAGTGTTTCTTGACTTCCTACTTTTGCATTCCAGGCCCTATAATGAAAAGGACATCTTTTTGGGGTGTTAGTTCTAAAAGGTCTTATAGGTCTTCATAGAACCGTTCAACTTCAGCTTCTTCAGCGTTTCTGGTCAGGACATAGACTTGGATTACCGTGATATTGAATGGTTTGCCTTGGAAACAAACAGAGATCATTCTGTCATTTTTGAGATGGCATCCAAGTACTGCATTTCGGACTCTTGTTGACTATGATGGCTACTCCATTTCTTCTGAGGGATTCCTGCCCACAGTAGTAGATATAATGGTCATCTGAGTTAAACTCACCCATTCCAGTCCATTTTGGTTTGCTGATTCCTGGAATGTCTACGTTCACTCTTGCCATCTCCTGTTTGACCACTTCCAATTTGCCTTGATTCATGGACCTAACATTCCAGGTTCCTATGCAATATTGCTCTTAAAGCATCGGACCTTGCTTCTATCACCAGTCACATCCACAACTGGGTGTTTTTGCTTTGGCTCCATCCCTTCATTCTTTCTGGAGTTATTTCTCCACTGATCTCCAGTAACATATTGGGCACCTACCTACCTGGGGAGTTCCTCTTTCAGTATGCTATCATTTTGCCTCTTCATACTGTTCATGGGGTTCTCAAGGAAAGAATACTGAAGTGGTTTGACATTCCCTTCTCCAGGGGACTACATTCTGTCACCCCTTTCCACCATGACCCGTCCGTCTTGGGTGGCACCACACAGCATGGCTTAGTTTCATTGAGTTAGACAAGGCTGTGGTCCATGTGATCAGATTGGCTAGTTTTCTGTGATCGTGGTTTTCAGTCTGTCTGCTCTCTGATGCCCTCTCTCAGCGCCTACCATCTTATTTGGGTTTCTCTTACCTTGACGTGGGGTATCTCTTCACAGCTGCTCCAGCAAAGTGCAGCCGCTGCTCCTTACCTTGGACGTGGCATATCTCTCGGCCGCCGCTAGACGTGGGGTATCGCCTCTCGGCCGCTCCTGCAGCGCGCAGCCGCCGCTCATGTTCATGCAGCGACTACATGAACAGCAGCCTGCTAGGCTCCTCTGTCCATGGGATTCTCCAGGCAAGAATACTGGAGTGGATTGCCATCCCTTCCTCCAGGGGATCGTCCCAACCCAGGGATCCAACCCAAGTCTCTTGCGTCTCCTGCATTGCGGGCAGATTCTTCACCTACTGAGCCACCTGGGATATACAGGTAAGAGATTATAATTATAATCTAGTAGTTATTCCAAGGGTGGCCTTTTTCTGTAATTAACTGGACTGGGTCTTGGATTCTGTATCCGTTTGAGGGATGTAAGTCATAGTGCCTAGCACTGTTATATTTGGATGTTTGGATGTTTGATACTGAGAAGCAAAAGCAGAGCTAATATAGACGTGGAGTTCTGTTCAGTGCAAAGCTGACCAGGTCCTATAGTGCTCACACACTGAATTATTCCATAATTCTTCCTTGCCATAGTCAAGATTTGAGATGCTTCCAGAAGCATGATAATAGTGATGCTTCCATATCATGATAATAGTACTAGATCTCCCCTCCTTAGCCCAAACTAAATCTAGATACACAAACACACAAAATGAAAAAGGTTGAGTGAAGGGAAAGGGCTGAGCAGACAGAATTATCCCTACCAGAACAAGTACAGTGAAAGTGAAAGGCTTCTGGGAGGAAACTAGGCTGCACTTTGTTCCACCGGAACCCCAAGTAGGTACAGACAGGGTCAGCTGAATATAATTCAGGTCACATGCAAGAGAAATTATGTTCAAAGAGGTAATCTGGGGTATTTACACAGAATGTTTTGTTTTTGAAAATAAAGTAATCCACCACCACCACCACCACATCCTCCTTTGTTATGGAAAGTGAAAGTCACTCGGTCATGTCCGACTCTTTGCGACCCCATGGACTGTAGCCCACCAGGCTCCTCTGTCCACAGGATTTTCAAGGCAAGAATACTAGAGTGGTTTGCCATGCCCTCCTCCAGGGGACATTCCCTACCCAGGGATCGAACCGGGCTCTCTCCTGCATTGCAGGCAGATTCTTTACCTACCTGAGCCACCATGGAAGCCTACCGACAAAATATACAAAAATGCTGACTGATAGCAATCAACACTGCCATACTGGCACATGCTGACTGCATATGAATCCCGCCCTGTGTCTTTCTTCCTGAACAGTAGCCAGTTATTGATTGTTGTAGCTTCCACACACATCTGAGCATCGGCCATCCGTCCCTTATGCCCCCAAACTCTTGGGCCTCTCTGCTTTCCTCCTCTGGCTTCCTTCCACTATCAGAATTACACAGAAGTGGTTTTTGGTTTGCGATTGAACTGATATGAGTTACTCCCTCAGTATTTCCTCTCTAGAGAGTCTCTAAAGCCATAGCCTCCTTCAGTTGAATTTAATGTATGTTTCTCATTTGGATTTCTTCTGTCAACATTCACAGATAACCAGCTCTCTTAAAAAAGATGAAAAAGCTTTCAGTTTCCCTTCCCCATTTCCTACCCATTTCTCTGCAGCTATAGAAATCCTTTAGGGGAAAATTTGCCCAACCAATCTTGTTTAAAGACATTTCATCCTCACTCCGGGTGATGGGACCTGGAGTGGAGGTCTACAGTCTCTGTGTCTAGCAGTCAAGTGCTGGCCCTTCCCTCCCAGTGCCTCCTAGATCCTGGCCTCCTCTGCTCAGTCTCTTCTTCTCTCCAAGAGCTCCCCACCCCTCTATGCCATGTGCTCTCCTCACACTAGCTGCTCAGTGCTCGCTGTCTGGATGAATCAGTTCCCACAACCATGACCCATAACTCCAGCTCATCTCACTGCAGGGCATTTCAGCAAGTTTCTGCAGCCACTGCAACTTGGGGGAAAACTGGCATTTAGTTAGTCAGGATCTGAGAAGCCTCACTAGGGAAATGTCTTGAGATGGAACTGGCTATAGCTTCCCTCTCTTCACCCCAAATCTGAAATTGATCTCGCAGATGGATACCTCTCTACCCTCAGGCTCCCTCCCTGCCAGGTATTCTGCTGCACGGATTTCTTCCTTTGGATGCTGCTGTTGCTACTGCTGCTAAGTCACTTCAGTCGTGTCTGACTCTGTGTGACCCCATAGACGACAGCCCACCAGGCTCCGCCGTCCCTGGGATTCTCCAGGCAAGAATACTGGAGTGGGTTGCCATTTCCTTCTCCAGTGCATGAAAGGGAAAAGCGAAAGTGAAGTTGCTCAGTCATGTCCGACTCTTAGCGACCCCATGGACTGTAGCCTACCAGGCTCCTCCGTCCATGGGATTTTCCAGGCAAGAGTACTGGAGTGGGGTGCCGTTGCCTTCTCCACTTCCTTTGGATGGCTCTCAGCAAATCGGTCCCTGGTCCTGCTCTTCTTCCTCCTCCTGATCCGATGTTGGGACATCCCTAGGAAGTCAGCTACCTCATCATGCCACCCCCTCTTCCTGAAGGTACCAGAGGGGGGTGGGTATCTTGCACTTCCCCTTTGCAGGAGACCAACAGGCCAAGACTGCATTGCTTAGACCCTGACCTTCCCCACCAACATCCTGCTGGCTGACCTCACACATGCTCACTTCTTTGGTTATTCCTTTGCTCCCTGGTCCCTTAGATCTGAGAAGAGTGGTTCTTAATTGGGATTGATCCTCCCTGCCCACCTCCCCAGGAAGACATTTGGCAATGACTGGAGACATTTTGGGAAGTGGGATAGAGACTGGAAATGCTGCTATACACCCTACTGTGCACAGGGAGCCACCCACAACAAAAATGTACCTGGCCTCTAAGGTCAGGAGTGCGGAAGTTGTACTACCGCCTGCCTTGCTGGACTCCTTGAAGGCTGCTCCACTGGCTGGTTCATCCTCAAGGACCCTTTTCCTGGTCATCCCATCAGTAAGTCCACTGGGAAATCTCTTTCCTACTAGGGATGTTTTTACCCTCATCTGCAACTATTAACCCACTTGTGTTCCTGCACACTAGGCTTCCCAGGTGGCGCTAGTGGTAAAGAACCCACCTGTCAATGCAGGAGACGTAAGAGATGTGGGTTCCATCCCTGGGTCAGGAAGTTCCCCTGCAGTAGGAAATGGCAACCCACTCCAGTATTCTTGCCTGGAGAACCCCATGGACAGAGGAGCCTGGTGGGCTACAGTCCATAGGGTCCCAAAGTGTCGGACATGCCTGAAAGCACCTTAGCACGCACACCCACGTGCCTGCATACCACAAGCAGGAGTGGGCTGCCTGACCCTCATTTCTAACCTGGCACCTGGTCTACAGGTGGAGTGTACTTAGGAATCTGAGGATGTTCCTGGTCTGCCTCATCATCCCTGTAGGTGTCCCTTACACTTCCTGGTGAAGTCTTTCTTAATACTAGTGACCCTCTACCTTGTTAACTTGGCCAAACATTTCCAGTTGTACTACTGCTGTCACCTATAAAGCAGTTTAATTCCTCTAAAAACCCCAGGTATCTAGGATATTAGCCCTGAAGGGAAAAGCATTAGGTGGGGAAGACCATCTACTGAATCACTGGAGGTGCATGTGTTTTCCTTGTCACCATTACAACGCTGTGGCTTCTCCTAAATATCTGAATTCAATGTCACCCCAATGCAAATATCAAAAGGAGTTTTTTTAACTTGAAAATCTGATTCTAAAGTTTATTGGAGCGAATGCATTGTGTTTAGCCACTCAGTCGTGTCTGACTCTTTGTGACCCCGTGCACTGTAGTCCTCCAGGCTCCTCTGTCCATGGGGATTCTCCAGGCAAGAATACTGGAGTGGGTTGCCATTTCCCTTCTCCAGGGGAATTTCCCAACCCAGGGATCAAACCCAGGTCTCCCACATTGCAGGTGGATTCTTTACTGTCTGAGGCACCAGGGAAGCCAATCAGAGAGAATAAAGATGTAAAAATAGCTAAGAGACTACCTGGAAAAAGAGAAATAAGAAACAGAGGCTTGGCCTAGCAGACATTACAAAGAATAATATACCTAATTAAGACTGGGCATTTATAGAAAAACAGAGTTGGAGGACTAATTACCTGATTTGCAGATTTAGTATGAAGCTGCAATAATCAAGACTGTGGCATTAATGAAAGAAGAGACAAAGGGATCAATGGGACAGAATAGAGACCCCAGAAATAGACCCACATAAATATAATCAGTTGATCTTTGACAAAGGAGCAAAATCAATGGAGTAAATATAGTCTTTTTGCTACATGCTACTGGAACAACTGGACATGCACAAGGAAAAAATACAAATCTAGACACAGACCTTGCATGTGTGTGCGTGTGTGTGCTCAGTTGCTTTTGTCACGTCTGACTCTGCGAGCCTATGGACTGTATCCCTCCAGGCTCCTCCATCCATGGGATTCTTAAGGCAAGAATACTGGAATGGGCTGCCAGCCCCTGCTCCAAGGAATCTTCCCAACCGGGGGATCGAACTCTGGTCTCTTACATCTCCTGCATTGGCAGGTGGGTTCTTTACCACTGGTGCCACTGGAGAAGCCCAGACACAGACCTTACACCCTCCACAAAAATTAACTGAAAGTGGATCACAAATCTAAATGTAAAATACAAAACCACAAAACTCCCAGAAGATGACATAGCCGAAAATCTAGATGACCTTGAGTATAGTGATGTCTTTTAAGATTCAACACCAAAAACAGATCTATGAAAGAAATAATTAATAAACTGAACCTCATTAAAATGTAAAAAGTCTGTAAATGTAAATGTAAAAAGACAATGTCAAGAGAATGATAAGACAAGCCACGGACTGGGGTAACATATTTGCAAAAAAAGAAACTTAGAAAAATGTTCCACATTATATCTCATCACGAAAATGCAAATTAAAATTGCATACCACCACACATCTGTTAGACTGGGCCAGTATCTGGAACACTGACAACAACAAATGCTGGCAAAGCTGTGGAGCGGCAGGAACTCCATTCGTTGTTGATAAGGATGCAAAATGGTACAGTCACTTTGGAAGACAGATTTCTGCAAACTAGACATCCCCTTACCCTATGATCCAGTAATTTACCCAAAGGAAATGAAAGCTTATGTCCATACAAAAACCTGCACAGGAATGTTTATAGCTATTCATCATTGCAAAGCAACCAAAATGTCCTTCGGTAGCAGAGCTGATAAACTGAGGTACATTCAGACAATGGAAGGTTATTCAGCCCTAAAAAGAAGTGAGCTGTCAAGCCCTAAAAAGACACAGAGGAACCCTAAGAGCATATTACTAAGTGAAAGCAGCCAATCTGTAAATGCTACATACTATACAACTCTAATATATGACATTCTGGAAAAGGCAAAATTTTGGAGACAATTAAAACATCAGCGGTTGCTGTTTGGAAGATGGGCAGAGGGAGATGAGTAGGCAGAGCACAGAGGATTTTTAGGGCAGAGAAAATACTCCATATGATATTATGATGATGGATATATATCATTATAGATTGTCCAAGAATGTACCACTCTGGTGGGGAATGTTGATAATGGGGGAGACTATAGATGTGTTGGGGGAGGGGGTATGTGGGAAATCTCTGTACCTTCCTCTCAATTTTGCTGTGAACTTTAAACTGCTCAAAAAATTTAAAAAGTCAATACTTTTTTTAAACTGTAAACTTACTAATATGGAAATAGACAGGCAGAAGGAACTACAGAATAATACATGTAAAAATCTATATAACAAAGGCTTAATTTCAAAAAATAAGTCGATAAATGATGTTGGGATTATTCAACAGTGTTAGAAAAATCAGCTAAGTATCTGCACAAAATTTAAGGGATCACTCCCTTGGTGGCTCAGCAGTAAAGAATCCGCTTGCAATGCAGGAGATGTGGTTTGATCCTTGGATCAGGAAGATCCCCTGGAAAAGGAAACGGCACCTCTCTCCAGTATTCTTGCCAGGAAAATTCCATGGACAGAGGAGCCTTGAGGGCTACAGTCCAGGGGCTGTAAAGAGTTGGAAATGACTGAAATGACTGAGCACACATGCATGCACGCACCTTACTATTTACACAAAATTAAATTTCAAATTGATCATAGATTTAAGGGTCAAAAAACAAGACCCTTAAAGTGCTAGAATTGAACAGGTACTACTATGTGTACAATCTTGGGATTGGGAAGATGTTTCCGAGGAAGACAGAATTCAGAAGGTGAAAAGGAGAAGCAACAAAATAATTTTAAATTAAAAACATTGTAAGTAAAGTCAAAAGAAAAATAACAGTGGAATATTTGCAGCTCTATGATAGATTAAAGATAAATATCCTTAATATAAAAAGCATTCTTGCAAATCAATAAGATGAATTTTCCACTAGGAAAATGGGTAAAGAACACAAATAGGCAATTTGCAGAAGGGAAAATGCAAGTGGTTGATAAATATATGAACAAATGTTCAACTTTCTTATGAAAGAAACATAAATTAAAACAATGCCAATCAAAGGAGGAGGAGGGGATATCTTTGTTAAACTCTGAGAAGGAGCAAAAAGGAAGTACACATCTGAGATATCTAGGTTTAAAAAAGACTGGCACAACTTCAGGGACAACTTAACCTGTGGTCCTCGCTTTTTCTGCCTGCTTCTCACCACCCACAACCTACTTCTCACCCCAGGAGGTCCCTCCTAGCCACTGTAACATCTTCTTGGTGAAGATGGAAAGTCAGTGTCCCAATAGATATACCAGTGAAGTTTCTCCAGCCTAGTTCAAGTCGGATGTTTCTTTTTCGTTTGAGAGACTGGCTTCTTACCAAGGTGACTGACACCTGAAACTGACTTACTCAGGTGAGGACTCTCTGTGAGTTTCCACATCAAAGAAAAACACAACTGCCACACTCTTGAAGGAAAACCCATGCCTAAGCAGTTATCCAAGTGGGACGATTGCAGGAGAGTAAATAATGAGGAAAGGACAAAAAAGCATGTGGAAAGGAATGATGGCCTTAATAATAACTCAAACAGTATTTAAATGTCTGCCTGGCACTGTTATAAGTGCTTTGCATACACGGGCTCATTTCATGCTCACTGCAACTTTGTGATGCAATTACTAATATCACCCACTGTCTTATGACTGGGAAAGCTGCGGCACAGTGAAGCTAGATAAATTGTTTGAGATCACACAATTAATAAGTGGTAAGCTGGAATCTGAACCCACAGAATCTGGTGTAAAAATTCACACTCTGAGCCACCACATGGAGATGAACCAAGAAAAAAAAAGAGAGATGCAGGAGAATAAAATGATGAGGAAGGAAGGAGGAGGAAAGCTTCAGTTCCCTGACATTGGAAGGCAGTTGCTAGATAGTACCCAGCCTCCTTCTCCAGGCCCTTGCAAAACCCACTTCTGTCCCTGTTAGCAAGCTGCCTAAGTTCATCTGACTTGGATAAGAGTTCAAACCAAAGAAATAAATGGTGCCCAGAGTAATCAATGATTTTTTTTCATTAAAATTTTTTTATTGGAGTACAGTTGATTTACAATGTTGTGTTAGTTTCAGGTGTACCTCAATGTGAAGCAGTTATACATATACATATATACACTCTTTTTAGAATTCTTTTCCCATATAGGTCATTACAGAGTATTGAGTAGATTTCACTGTGTGATACAGTAGGTCCTTATTAGTTATTAGTTATATATTATAGTAGTGTGTCTACATCAATCCTAGTCTCCCAATTTGTCCTTCCTCCAACCCTGGTTTCCCCCCTAGTAACCATAAGTTTGTTTTCTACATCTGTGACTATATTTTGTAAATAAATTCATTTATATCATTTTTTTAGATTCCACATATAAGCAGTATCATCTGATATCTGTCTTTGTCTGACTCACTTCACTCAATATGACAATCTCTAGGTTCATTCGTGTTGCTGCAAATGGCATTATTTTCTTCATTTTCATGGCTGAGTAATATTCTAATGTTATTTATCTATTGTAAAAAAAAAAAAAAAAAGCAACTGCTTTCAGAAAGAATCCATGTGAATTCAGGAATACAAAAATTCCACCTTTTGGTTTTTTCTCTCCTCTCTGCCAAAGCACAACCCAGACCAACAAAATCCAAAGATCCACTTATGCCCTCCTCACTATATAGCTGTAATTTCAACAAGAAAAAGCCTTACATCCTAGGAAGACTGGAGACTAAACTGAAGATCATTCCAATTCTCAAATAAATTCTTAGAAGCCCTCTAGTCTTCACCCGCATCATGCCACATCTTTAGGATTCTAAAAGAAATGACAGCTTTATGGCTAAAGCAAACACTGGCCCTGAGAACAAACCTGGAACTCTCAGCTCCTTACCCCAAGAGTGGGAACAAGACGATAGGGTTTGGCATAAATACTTCGGTAGGTAGAACAGGAAGGGTGTCAATATTTCCTGGCTTGGTGTCCAGCCCTGGCCTCTCTCCTAAGTTCTAGAGCCTATACCCAGCTGCTTGCTGGGCTTCTCCCCTTGGGGACCCGTGGGCACCTCAGGATCACCTTGCCCCCACCTGACCTCTTGCTCTTCCATGGACACCTGCTCCTCTTCCTGTGTTCCCCGTCTCAGTGATGACAATCTCTCCCATCCAGTTACCCAGGCCAGGAACCCACGAGTCACCTAGGTCAGCGTACTTTTTTCTGTAAAAAGCTCCATGGGAAATATTTGAGGCTTGGCCAGCCATACGATCTCTGTCACAACTAGTCAGCCCTGCTGTTGCAGAATGAAAGCAGTCATTAGACAGCATGTAGCAAGTGGGTGGGGCGGTGTTCCAATCAATCTTCAGTTAGGTGCACTAAAAAGTTTTCACATAATTTTAATAGGTTCCAAAATGATAGGTTCCTTTTGATTTTTTCCAGCCATTTAAAAATGTAAAATCCATTCTTAGGTCTGGGTTGTACAGAAATAAATGGGCTGGATTTGGTTGGTCTAGAAACCTCACGTTCCTTCCTTCCCACCTCTAATTGGGCAAGTCTTACAGAACTCACTTCCTGAACACGTCTTGGATCTTCATCCATATGTACACCATGTGAGATCTTCGTACATATCTACACCGCTTGTCCACATGGCTTCCTGACATGGACAGTTAAACGAAATTGAAGACTGCAAAGAAAGATCCTTCATGACTATGGTAAGCAGAAGTACACGTCCTTTCCAGGTTAAGTTCCTCATAGTGTGAAAGATAAGCTAAAGAAGAGTTTGTCTCTTCCTACATCTGGCACTGCAGAAAAAAATCTGTTAATGTCTGTCAGTGTTTCATGAGGTGGCCTGGGAGGAGAGGGGAAACAATGCTCTGTAATCTAGTTCACGTGAAAGCAACTATGAAGCAGAGAATGGGAGAGAGCTCCTGAGTACATGATGGCTCTGTCTAACCTCAAGGGCTACCTGGCCAACGTCGGCCCCTAATCTCCACTGGGCTCCATACTGGGACACTCAGGCCTGCTTTGGTTTGGGGCCATACCATCTTTAGATGGCTAGGACTCAGCTAATCTGACCAAGACAGCTGAGGCATTGCTCCTCACTTTCTAGTCCTTTGTCCTGTCTACGCTTTCAGTGCGGCACTGGAGAACAGCAGTGTTCTTCCCTGGAAAGGAGACCAGTAGCCAAACATCCCTGGAGTTCAACCTGTCTGTAGGATGACAGTCAACAAGTCCTGGTGGGAGCAAGGGACGTTAGGCAAATCACTCTTTGATGTCACGCCTCCCATGTAAAGAAAGGGGAAAACCAATTCTGTTTTGATTTTATTCACTTGCTGGAATTTAGGAAGCATTTTAGATTTTTTAAAAATTAATTTTAATTGGAGGCTAATTACTTTACAATATTGTGGTGGTTTTTACCATGCATCGGCATGTATCAGCCACGGGTGTATATGTGTCCCACCATCCTGAAACCCCCTCCCACCTCCCTCCCGACCTCGTCCCTCTGGGTCGTCTCAGAGCACTGGCTTTGAGTGCCCTGCTTCATGTATCAAACTTGGACTGGTCATCTGTTTTACATATGGTAATATACATGTTTCAATGCTATTTTCTCATATCGTCCCAACCTCGCCTTCTCCCAACATAATCCAAAAGTCTGTTTTTTACATCTGTGTCTCTTTTGCTGTCTTGCATATAGGGTCATTGTTACCATCTTTCTAAATTCCATATACATGTATTAATATACTATATTGGTGTTTCTCTTTCTGGATTACTTCACTCTGTATAATAGGCTCAAGTTTCATCCACCTCATTAGAAGTGACTCAAATGTATTCTTTTTACTGAGTACTATTCCATTGTGTATATGTACCACAGCTTCCTTATCCATTTATCAGCTGATGGACATCTAGGTTGCTTCCATGTCCTGGCTATTGTAAACAGTGCTGCAATTAACATTGGGGTACATGTGTCTCTTTCAATTCTGGTTTCCTCAGTGTCTATGCCCAGTAGTGGGATTGCTGGGTCGTGTGGCAGTTCTATTTCCAGTTTTTTAAGGAATCTCCACACTGTTCTTCATAGTGGCTGTACTAGCTTGCATTCCCACCAACAATGTAAGAGGATTCCCTTTTCTCCACACCCTCTCCAGCAATTATTGTTTGTAGACTTTTTGATGGCAGCCATTCTGACCTGCATGAGATGGTATCTCATTGTGGTTTTAACTTGCATCTTCTCTGATAATGAGTAATGTTGAGCATCTATCTTTTCATGTGTTTCTTAGCCATCTGTATGTCTTCTTTGGAGAAATGTCTGTTTAGTTCTTTGGCCCACTTTTTGATTGGCTGCTTTATTTTCTGCATGAGCTGCTTGTATATTTTTGAGATTAATTCTTTGTCAGTTGCTTCATTTGCTATTATTTTCTCCCATTCTGAAGGCTGTTTTCACCTTGCTTATAGTTTTCTTCGTTGTGCAAAAAGTTTTAAAGTTTAATTAGGTTCCATTTGTTTATTTTTGTTTTTATTTCCATTACTCTGGGAGGTGGGTCATAGAGGATCTTGCTGTGATTTATGTCAGGGAGTGTTCTGCCTATATTTTCCTCTAAGAATTTTATAGTTTCTGGTCTTACATTTAGATCTTTAATCCATTTGGGGTATTTTTCTGTATGGCGTTAGAAAGTGTTCTAGTTTCATTCTTCTACAGGTGGTTGACCAGTTTTCCCTGCATCACTTGTTAAAGAGATTGTCTTTTCTCTATTGTATATTTTTGCCTCCTTTGTCAAAGATAAGGTGTCCATAGGTGCGTGGATTTATCTCTGGGCTTTCTATTTTTTTCTATGGATCTATATTTCTGTCTTTGTGCCAGTACCATACTGTCTTGATGACTGTAGCTTTGTAGTATAGTCTGAAGTCAGGCAAGTTGATTCCTCCAGTTCTATTCTTCTTTCTCAAGATTGCTTTGGCTATTCGAGGTTTTTTGTGTTTCCATACAAATCGTGAAATTATTTGTTCTAGTTCTGTGAAAAATACCGTTGGTAGCTTGATAGGGATTGCCCTGAATCTATAGATTGCTTTGGGTAGTATACTCATTTTCACTATATTGATTCTTCCAATCCATGAACAGGGTATATTTCTCCATCTATTTGTGTCATCTTTGATTTCTTTCATCAGTGTTTTATAGTTTTCTATATATAGGTATTTTGTTTCTTTAGGTCGATATATTCTTAAGTATTTTATTCTTTTCATTGCAATGGTGAATGGGATTGTTTCCTTAATTTCTCTTTCTGTTTTCTCATTGTTAGTATATAGGAATGCAGGGGGTTTCTGTATATTATTTTTATATCCTGCAACTTACTATATTCATTGATCAGCTCTAGTAATTTTCTGATGGTATCTTTAGGGTTTTCTAAGTAGAGGATCATGTCATCTGCAAACAGTGAGAGTTTTACTCCTTTTTCAATCTGGATTCCTTTTATTTTTTTTTTCTTCTCTGATTGCTGTGGTTAGGACTTCCAAAATTATGTTTAATAGTAGTGGTGAGAGTGGGCACCCTTGTCTGGTTCCTGATTTTAGAGGAAAATCTTTCAATTTTTCGCCATTGAGTATAATGTTTGCTGTGGGTTTGTCATATATAGCTTTTATTATGTTGAGGTATGTTCCTCTATGCCTGCTTTCTGGAGAGTTTTAATCATAAGTGGGTATTGAATTTTGTCAAAGGCTTTCTCTGCGTCTATTGAGATAATCGTATGGTTTTTATCTTTCAATTTGTTAATACGGTGTATCACATTGATTGATTTGCAAATATTGAAGAATCCTTGCATCCCTGGGATAAAACCCACTTGGTCATGATGTGTGATGTTTTTAATATATTGTTGGATTCTGTTTGTTAGAATTTTGTTGAGGATTTTTGCATCTATGTTCTTCATCATTGATATTGGCCTGTAGTTTTCTTTTTTGTGGCACCTTTGTCTGGTTTTGGTATTAGGTTGATGGTGGCCTCATCAAATGAGTTTGTGAGTTTACCTTCCTCTGCAATTTTCTGGAAGAGTTTGAGTAGGATAGGTGTTGAAGTGAAGTGAAGTGAAGTCGCTCAGTCATGTCCGACTCTTTGCGACCGGGATTTTCCAGGGAAGGATACTGGAGTGGGTTGCCATTTCCTTCTCCAGGGGATCTTCCCAACCCAGGGATTGAACCTGTGTCTCCCATACTGCAGGCAGACTCTTTACTGTCTGAGCCACCAGGGAAGCCCTGGTGGATAGGTGTTAGCTCTTCTCTAAATTGTTAGTAGAATTAACCTGTGAGGCCATCTTCCTGGGCTTTTGTTTGTTGGAAGATTTTTTATTACAGCTTTGATTTCCGTGCTTGTGATGGGTCTGTTAAGATTTTCTATTTCTTCCTGGTTCAGTTTTGGAAGGTTATACTTTGCTAAGCAGTTGTCCATTTCTTCCAAATTGTCCATTTTGTTTGCATATACTTACTCACAGTAGTCTCTTATGATCTTTCGTATTTCTGTGTTGTCTGTTGTGACTTCTCCATTTTCATTTCTAATTTTATTGATTTGCTTCTTCTCTTGTTTTTTCTTGATGAGTCTGGCTAATGGTTTGTTTATTTTATTTATCTTCTCAAAGAACCAGCTTTTAGTTTTCTTGATTTTTGCTACAGTCTCCTTTGTTCACTTGTTTGTTTGTTTTCATTTATTTCTGCTCTGATTTTTATGATTTTTTTCCTTCCACTAACTTTGGGGTTCTTCTTTTTCTAGTTACTTTAGATGTAAAGTTAAGTTGTTTATTTGATGTTTCTCTTGTTTCTTGAGGTCAGCTTGTAATGCTATGAATCTCCCTCTTAGCACTGCTTTTACTGAATCCCATAGGTTTTGGGTTGTCATGTTTTCATTTTCATTTGTTTCTATGCATATTTTTATTTCCTTTTTGATTTCTTCCATTATCTGTTGTTTATTCAGAAGTGTGTTGTTTAGCCTCCATATTTTTGTATTTTTAATAGTTTTTTTCCCTGTAGTTGACATCTTACTGCATTGTGATCAGAAAAAATGCTTGAAATGATCTCAATTTTTTTTAATTTACCAAGGTAGATTTATGGCTCAGGATGTGATCTACCCTGGAGAATGTTCCGTGTGCACTTGAAAAAAAAGGTGAATGCCATTGTTTTGGGATGAAATGCCCTATAGATATCAATTAGGTCTAACTGGTCCTTAGTATCATTTAGAACTTGTGCTTCCTTACTAATTTTCTGTTTGGTTGATCTAACCATAGGTATGTGTGAGATATTAAAGTCCCCCACTATCATCGTGTTACTGTTAATTTCCCCTTTCATACTGGTTAGCATTTGCCTTATGTATTGAGGTGCTCCTATGTTGGGTGCATAAATATTTATAATTGTTATATCTTCTTCTTTCATTGATCCTTTGATCATTATGTAGTATCCTTCTTTGTCTCTTATTACGGTCTTTATTTCAAAGTCTATTTTATCTGATATGAGTATTGCTACTCCTGCTTTCTTTTGGTCCCCATTTGCATCTAATATATTTTTCCAGCCCTTCACTTTCAGTCTGTATGTGTCCCTAGGTTTGAGGTGGGTCTCTTGTAGACAGCATATATAGGGGTCTTGTTTTTGTATCCATTCAGCCAGTGTTTGTCTTTTGGTTGGAGCATTTAACCCACTTACATTTAAGGTAATTATTGATAAGTATGACCCCATTACCATTTACTTTGTTGTTTTTGGATCATTTTTATAAACTGTTACTGTGTTTCCTGTCTAGAAAAGATTCTTTAGCATTTGTTGAAGAGCTGGTTTGGTGGTGCTGAATTCTCTCAGCTTTTGCTTGTGTAAAGCTTTTGATTTCTTCTTCATATCTGAATGAGATACTTGCTGGGTAGAGTAATCTTGGTTGTAGGTTTTTCTCTTTCATCACTTTAAGTATGTCCTGCCATTCCCTTCTGGCCTGAAGAGTTTCTATTAAAAGATCAGCTGTTATCCTTATGGGGATCCCCTTGTGTGCTATTTGTTGCTTTTCCCTTGCTGCTTTTAATATTTGTTCTTTGTGTTTGATCTTTGTTAGTTTGATTAAGATGTGTCTTGGGGTGTCTTGCTTTGGGTTTATCCTGTTTGGGACTCTCTCAGTTTCTTGGACTTGGGTGGCTAATTCTTTCCCCATATTAAGGAAGTTTTCGACTATTATCTCCTCAAGTATTTGTTCATGCCCCCTTTTTTTTTGTCTTCTTCTGGGACACCTAAGATTCAAATATTGGGGCATTTAACATTGTCCCAGAGTTCTCTAAGGTTGTTCTCATTTCTTTTAACTCTTTTTTCTCTTTTAATCTCTGATTCATTTATTTCCACCATTCTATCTTCCACCTCACTTATCTTCTCTTCTGCCTCAGTTATTCTACTGTTGTTTCCCTCCAGAGTGCTTTTGATCTCAGTTATTGCATTATTCATTATTGATTGATTCTTCTTTATTTCTTCTAGGTCCTTGTTAAACATTTCTTGCATCTTCTCAGTCCTGTCTCGAGTCTATATCTGTAACTCCATTTTGTTTTCGAGATTTTTTGGATCATCTTTACTATCATTATTCTGAATTCTTTTTCAGGTTGACTTCCTATCTCCTCCTCTTTTGTTTGGTTTGGTGGGCTTTTATCATGTTCCTTCACCTGCTGAATATTTCTCTGCCTTTTTATTTTGTTTAGATTGCTGTGTTTGGGGTGCCCTTTCTGCAGGCTGGAGGTTCATGGTTCCTCTTAATTGTGGAGTCTGCTCCCTGTGGGTGGGGTTGGACTAATGACTTGTCAAGGTTTCCTGGTTGGGGGAACTTACGTCTGTGTTCTGGTGAGTGGAACTGGATCTGTTCTCTCTGGAGTGCAATAAAGTGTCCAATAGTGAGTTTTGGAGTGTCTGTGGGTTTAGCATGGCTTCGGGCAACCCACCTTTTAATGTTCAGGATTGTGTTCCTGTTTTGCTGGAGAATTAGCGTGGTGTATCTTGTATTGGAACTTGTTGGCTCTTGGTTGAAGCTTGGTTTTGGTTGATTTTATTCATTTGCTGGAATTTAAGAAACATTTTAAATTTAAAAAATATTTATTGAAGTGTGATTGATTTCCAAAGTTGTGTTAATTTCTGCTGTATAGGAAAGTGATTCAGTTATACACACACATATATATTTTTTCATATTCTTTTCCACACGGTTTATCATGGGATACTGAAAATAGTTCTGTGCTATGCAGTAGGAATTTGTTGTGTATCTGTGCTATATATAATAGTTTGCCTCTGCTAATCCCTAACTCCCAAACTTCCCTCCCCCAGCCCACTCCCTCTTGGAAACTGAAAGTCTGTAAAAACATTTTCGATTTCTGATTGTTTCTTTTTTCTATGTTGCCAAGGATAGATCGGATGATTAGAATGTCTTTTAAAATGTCTACATGTCTTTTTAAATGATCTTTTCCTCTCTTTATAAAAGTGAGCTATGACAGCAAACTGCTCCTTGGATAACACAAAACTCCCACCCACAAGAAACACCTAGAAATGTTGTATAAAATACAACATCACACATAGATACTTCACACTGGGAAGATCCCCTGGAGAAGGGAATGGCTACCCACTCCAGTACTCTGGCCTGGAGAATTCTATGGACAGATGAGCCTGGTAGCCTACAGTCTGTGGGCACAAAGAATCGGACACAACTGAGCGACTTTCACTTTCACTTCTTCTCCTCAAACCTCCAGTTTCTTCTCTACCACTGTCAGCAAATGACCTTTCTCCTGATTTCACTGAAAAAATACGATCAGAAGAGGATGTCCCCATATTACCTATTACCAACTCTCCCAAATTCCATGATGCCTTTCCTCCTGATCTCCTTCCCATCTCATGGCCATGTATCTGCGGATGACTCCCACGGGCATATCTCCAACCCGGATATCTCTACACTTGCAAATCCTATGCTCAACTGTACTATGATGTCTTCCCTTATGTATCTCAAATTTAACAAGATCTCTTGATTTCCATCCCCCAAACCAGTTTGTTTCCCAGAATTCCTCTTCTGTGTAAATGATATCACCACTCAATGTTTGCTCAGGCCAGAAACCTAAGACTTGGTTCTACCACCTGTCTCTGTCTCACACACACCTTGTCTTGATACTTCAGAAAATACTCTTGGCTGAACCTTCACAATATACCTCTAATTTTACCCTTTATCGTCACCTCCATTGTGCTGTGCTGTGCTCTGCTCAGTCACTTCAGTCGTGTCCAACTCTTTGCGACCCAGTAGACTGTAGCCCGCCAGGATCCTCTGCCCATGGGATTCTCTGAGCAGGAATACTGGAGTGAGTTGCCATGGCCTCTCCCAGGGCATCTTCCCGACCCACTGATTGAGCCCGGGTCTCCTGTCTCCTGCATTGCAGGCGGATTATTTACCACTGAGCCACCGGGGATGCCACCTCATTAATACCATCCTAATCTGAGTGACTTCCATCTCCTGCCTGGCCAACCACAGTAGTCTTCTCACTTATCTCCCCCCATCCATCGTTTACTACCTTAGAGTCTATTCTCAAATCTACAGCTGAAGTGGTCTTCATAAAACTTAAGACAAGGACTTCCCTGGTGGTCCAGTGGTTAAGACTCCACTCTTCCATTGCAGGGGGTGCAGGTTCAATCCCTGGTTGGGAAAGTAAAATCCCACATGAGGTGTGGTGAGGCCAAAATAAATAAATAAAACACCAGTCAGATCGTGGCATGCCCCTCTGTTGAAACCCTCCAGTAGTTCTCTTCTCCCTCCAATAAAAGCAAAAGCCTGCTATGCTCTGGCTGATCTGGCGCTTTGGCATCTGTGGTGTACCACTGATCTCTCTGTCTCTCCATTTTCCCACCATGCTCTAGCCACACATGCCCTCTTGCTGTTCCTTGAACATACTGTGCCCACTTATACCTCAGGGCACTTGGCCTTACCTCTGCCTGAAATGCTCTCACCCAAAATAGCACCATAGCTTTCTTCCTCATTTCATTAGGGTTTCTACCCAAATGTCAGCTTTCCCTGAAATAATAACCACTCGCCCCACTCCCAGCAGTCCTCATCCCCTTAGTAAACACGCTTTACTTTTCTCCATCCCAATTCATACCCTCTGACATTACGGTATTGCGTTTTCTGGTTTGCTTGGGGTCTGCCTCCCTCAATTAGAATGTAAGCTTCATGCAGGCAGGGCTTTTGTCTTCTTCACTGGTGTAAGTCCTGCTCTGAAAACAGTTCCTGGCTTCATAGTAGATGCTCAATAAATAATTATTGAATGACTGTCTGAAAGGCACGGTTGAGAGTACAAGAAAATAAGGTACCAGAAAGGATGAGAGAACTAAAAACTAGAGTAGTATATGGGCAACTTGTCATCTAATGACTTGAGATTTGATCTCTGTGGCCAAGACTTAGGTCCCCAATATCCATTCTCCTCTGTATATAAAACTGAACTCCTTACTTTTTAGTTGGACACAGTCACCCAGAATAAAGACTACCATGACTAAGTTCTGACCAATGGGATATTAAAGAAAATGTCATTTGGAAGCTACTGAGAATCTTCCTTCAAAGATAGCTGCCATGTCCCTTTTTCTTGACCTCTTGCTCTTTTCTGCTGGCTGGAATGTCAAAGTGAAAGCTAGAGCCTTCTTGGACTATGAAGTGACCTGAGACACAGAGGCTACATAGACTGGAACAACAAGATAGAGTTTGGGTACCTAAGGACATGGTGAAGATAAACACTCTGTGCCAGCGTGGACTGCCTTTGTCTGGACTGGTATATGAGACAATTTTCCTCTTACTGATGACTCTATTATTTTGGAGTATCAGGTTCAGCTCTCAGCTGAACCTAATGCTATTTAGCACAATGTACATACAGAGAGAGGAGCCACGGCTTTGGGTCCAAGACCCTCATACTAGCCTTGGACCGTTAATTAGTTATTCCCTCAGTGAAATGGAAAATTAGAGAAAAACATGTGTCCACTGGCAGAGGAGACTAAATGAAAGATTGCCTACCTAGGCCTGGGTTCTGTCCAGAAAAATAGAGTTTCCTTGGGAATTCATAACCACTAATAGGAAAGAATCCTGGAGTGAATTGCCATTTCCTTCTCCAGGGGATCTTCCCGATCCAGGGAACAAGCCCTCTTCTCTTGCATCTCCCACAGTGGCATGTGGATTCTTTACCACTATTGCCACCTGGTAGGCCCCACTAATAGGGAAGGATTTTTAAAAATAACCTATAAAAAGCACAACCCAAAGGGAGAAATGATAAATCTGTGTATATTAAATTAAAAAACATAATTGAATGACTAAAGACACCATAAATGAAGGTAAAGACACGCCAAAGAATACATAAGAAACGAAGGATTAGTGCAAGAAAATATAAAGAATCCTATAAATCAACAAGAAAAAGGCAATGTAGCAGAACAATGGGAAAAGGACATGAAGAGGTACCTTACAGAAAACTTTTAATGACCAACAAATGAAAAGGTGCCCAACCCATATTGATTATCATACTGATTATGGATATGGTCATTAAAATAGTAACTCACCCTTACTGAGACCCTGCTATGTGCCATGCAACATTCTAAGTGCTTTATGTAAGATATCATTTCACATCCATCAAACTGGCAAAACTTTTAAAAGCACAACACATATCAACTTTTGGCAAAGATTGAAGCAATGGAAACTTCCATGCATTGCTGGTGAGAATAGAAGTACTTTGCAGAGCAATTTGGCAACATCTGGTCAAGTTGAAGATGCAGATATCTCTTCTAGATGGACATTTAGAGAAATCTATACAGATACCCACGAATTTTCAAAGCAACCCCATCTGTAATAGGGAAAAAATGTAAAGGATATACATGTCCTTCATCAAGAGAAAGGATAAGTAAACATACACACTCTAAAATTCTCTACAGCAAGAAAAATGTATCAACATGACACATGTATCAACATGAAGTAGTCTCAGAAAGTGCTGAATGAAAAAAGTGTTTCAGAATGATACATGTACAGATTACTATTTGTATATAGTTTTTTTAACTTTTTATTTTGTATTGAGGAGTGGTCAGTTAACAACATTGTGATAGTTTCAGGTGAACAGCAAAGGTACTCAGCCATATGTACACATGTATCCAAACTCCACCCCCCAATCTAAGCTGCCACATAACACTGAGCAGAGTTCCATGTATACAGTAGGTCCTTATTGGTTACTCATTTTAAATATAACAGTACGTTCATACCAGTCCAAAAACTCCCTAACTATCCCTTCCAAGCGTAAGTTCATTCTCTGTGTATATAGTTTAAAATATGCAGAAAACCCTATATTATTTATGAATACCCTCACTGTAGTAGTAATATAAAAGTGCTCAAGATAATGGCACTTCTAGGAAGAGATGGTGTCTGAGAGACTGGGAAAAGTGCATACAGGGTGTCAACTCTGTAATATTTTAATTCTTAAGAAAGGAAACTCAGGTAAATAAGGCACAGGGTTACAGTTTATTTTTATTTATTTATTTAATGTGACCTTTTATTTATGAGTTGCTTTTATTTAAAAGCTCCAGCCATGCTTTTTATTGTATTTGAAAAAGATTTTCAAATTTATTTATTTGGCTGAGCCTGGTCTTCATTGCAGCAGAAGGGATCTTTTTCTTTCTTTAAGTTGTGCAATGCAGGATCCTCAGTTGCGGCATGTGTGATTTTTTAGTTGTGGCATTTGAACTTTTAGTTTTGGCATGTGGAATCTAATTCCCCAGCCAGGGATTGAGCCCTGGTTCCCTGCACTGGGAGCACAGAGTCCTAGCTACTGAACCACTGGGGAATTTCCTAGGGTTACAGTTTAATAAAGCTAAGTAATGGTATATGTGCACTCACCACGTTAGTCTCTATATATTTCCGTGGGCTTGAAATATTAACAATAAAGTATATAACAAATAAAAGTAGTCCTGGGTCATACAGCCTGTGGCATAAGCCCTCTTGAAGGAGATCGCCATTAACCCCACCATACAGCCACCGAGCAGATGACCCACAAACTGCACAACATATACCAAAGAAATTCTTGCACTGTTAAGAAAATCCTAGGACCCACAACAGATTTCCCAACCTGGGGATCTGGCAAAGCAACTGAGAACCCCCAGAGAATTTGACTTTGGAAGGATTTGACTACAAAACTTACACAGGACTGGGGAAGCAGACACTTGGAGGGCACAAACAAAACCTTGTTTGCACCAGGACCCAGGAAAAAGGAGTAATGACCCTACAGGAGACTGACCCAGACATGCCTGTGAGGGTCTAGGAGTCTCCGGCAGAGGTGTGGGTCAGCGGTGGCCTGCTGCAGGGTTGGGGGCACTGAATGGGGCAGTGTGTGCATGGGTCATTTTGAAGGAGATTGCCATTATCTTCATTACCTCCACCACAGTTTGGTCTCAGGTCAAACAACAGGGAGGGAACACAGCCCTACCCATCAACAGAAAATTGGATTAAAAATTTACTGAGCATGGCCCTCCTCATGAGAACAAGACCCAGTTTGCCCCACAGTCAGTCTCTCCCATCAGGAAGCTTCCATAAGCCTCTTATCCTTATCCCTCAGAGGGGAGACAGAATGAAAACCACAATCACAGAAAACTAATCAAACTGATCATGGACTAGATAGAGCCTGTCTAACTCAGTGAAACTATGAGCCATGCCGTGTAGGGCCGCCCAAGATGGACAGGTCATGGTGGAGATTCTGACCAAACATGGTCCACAGAAGAAGAGAATGGCAAACCACTTCAGTATTCTTTACTTGAGAAGCCCATGAACATTACAAAAGCAAAAAGATATGACATTGAAAGATGAACTCCCCAGGTCAGTAGGTGCCCAATATGCTAATGGAGAAGAATGGAGAGATAACTCCAGAAAGAGGGAAGAAGAGACAGAGCCAAAGTGAAAACAATGCCCAGTTGTGGATGTGACTGGTGATGGAAGTAAAGTCTGATGCTGTAAAGAGCAATATTGCATAGGAACCTGGAATGTTAAGTCCATGAATCAAGGTAAATTAGAAGTGGTCAAATAGGAGATGGCAAGAGTGAACATTGACATCTTAGGAGTGAACTAAAATGGACTGGAATGGGCAAATTTAATTCAGACAACCATTATATCTACTACTGTGGGCAAAAATCCCTTAGAAGAAATGGAGTAGCCCTCATAGTCAACAAAAGAGTCTGAAATGCAGTACTTGGCTGCAATCTCAAAAATGACAGAATGATCTTTGTTTGTTTCCAAGGCAGACCATTCAATATCATAGTAACCCAAGTCTATGCCCCGACCAGTAATGCTGAAGAAGCTGAAGTTGAATGGTTCTATGAAGACCTACAAGACCTTCTAGAACTAACACCCAAAAAACATGTCCTTTTCATTATAGGGGACTAGAATGCAAAGGTAAGAAGTCAAGAGATACCTGGATAACAGGCTAATTTGGCCTTGGTGTACAAAATGAAGCAGGGCAAATGGTAACAGAGTTTTGCCAAGAGAACCCACTGGTCGTAGAAAACACCTTGTTCCAACAACACAAGTGAAGACTCTACACATGGACATCACCAGATGGTCAATACCGAAATCAGATTGATTATATTCTTTGAAGCCAAAGATGGAGAAGATCTATACAGTCAGTAAAAACAAGACCGGGAGCTGACTGTGGCTCAGATCATGAACTCCTTATTGCAAAATTCAGACTTAAATTGAAGAAAATAGGGAAAACCATTAGACCATTCAGGTATGACATAAATCCCTTACAGTGGAAGTGACAGATAGATTCAAGGGATTAGATCTAATAGACAGAGTGCCTGAAAAACTACGGACAGAGGTTTGTGACATTGTACTGGAGGCAGTGATCAGGACCATCCCCAAGGAAAAGAAACGCGAAAGGGCAAAATGGTTGTCTGAGGATGCCTTACAAATAGGTATGAAAAGAAGTGAAAGGCAAAGGAGAAAAGGAAAGATATACCCATGTGTATGCAGAGTTCCAAAGAATAGCAAGGAGAGATAAGAAAGCCTTCCTCAGTGATCAATGCAAAGAAATAGAGGAAAACAAATAGAATGGGAAAGACTAGAGATCTCTTCAAGAAAACTAGTGATACAAAGGGAACATTTTACACAAAGATGGGCACAATAAAGGACAGAAATTGGATGAACCTAACAGAAGCAGAAGATATTAAGAAGAGGTAGGAAGAATACACAGAAGAACTATGCAAAACAGATCTTCATGACCCAGATAACCACGATGGTGTGAACACTCACCTAGAGCCAGACATCCTGGAATGTGAAGTCAACAGGGCCTTAGGAAGCATCACTAAGAACAAAGCTAGTGGAGGTGATGGAATTCCAGATGAGCTATTTCAAATCCTGAAAGCTGATGCTGTGAAAGTGCTTCACTCAATATGCCAGCAAATTTGGAAAACTCAGCAGTGGCCACAGGACTGGAAATGTCAATTTTCATTCCAATCCCAAAGAAGAGCAATCCCAAAGAATGTTCAAACTACTGCACAATTGCACTCATCACACACGCTAGCAAAGTAATGCTCAAAATTCTCTAAGCCAGGCTTCAACAGTATGCGAAACGTGAACTTCCAGATGTTCAAGCTGGATTTAGAAAAGGCAGAGGAACCAGAGATCAAATTGCCAATATCCCCTGGATCGTAGAAAAAGCAAGAGAGTTCCAGAAAAACATCTATTTCTGCTTTATTGACTATGCCAAAGCCTTTGACTGTGTGGATCCCAATAAACTGTGGAAAATTCTTCGAGAGATGGGAATACCAGACCACCTTACCTGCCTCCTGAGAAATCTGTATGCAGATCAAGAAGCAACAGTTAGAACCGGACATGGAACAACAGACTGATACCAAATTGGGAAATGAGTACATCAAGGCTGTATATTGTCACCCTGCTTATTTAACTTATATGCAGAGTACATCATGCGAAATGCAGGGCTGGGTGAAGCACAAACTGGAATCAAGATTGCCGGGAGAAATATCAATAACCTCAGATATGCAGATGACACCACCCTTATGGCAGAAAGCGAAGAAGAACTAGAGAGCTTCTTGATGAAAATGAAAAAGGAGAGTGAAAAAGTTGGCTTAAAACTCAACATTCAAAAAACTAAGATTATAGCATCCGGTCCCACTGCTTCATGGCAAATAGATGGGGAAACAATGGAAACAGTGAGAGACTTTATTTTTCAGGGTTCCAAAATCACTGCAGATGGTGGTTGCAGCCATGAAATAAAAAGATGCTTGCTCATTGGGAGAAAAGCTATGTCCAACCTAGACAGCATACTAAAAAGCAGAGACATTGCCAACAAAGATCCAACTAGTCAAAGCCATGGTTTTTCCAGTAGTCATGTATGAATGTGTGAGTTGGACTATAAAGAAAGCTGAGTGCTGAAGAATTGATGGTTTTGAACTGTGGTGTTGGAGAAGACTCTTGAGAATTCCTTGGACTGCAAGGAGATCAACCCAGTCAATCCTAAAGGAAATCAGTCCTGAATATTCATTGGAAGGACTGATGCTGAAACTGAAACTCCAATAGTTTGGCCACCTGATGTGAGGAAATGACTCATTGGAAAAGAACCTGGTGCTGGAGAAGACTGAAGGCAGGAGAAGAAGGGGACGACAGAGGATGAGATGGTTGGATGACATCACCGACTTGATGGACATGAGTTTGAGCAAGCTCCAGGAGTTGGTGATGGACAGGGAAGCCTGGTGTGCTGCAGTCCCTGAGGTCACACAGAGTTGGACATGACTGAGCAACTGAACTGAACTGAAAAGTAATCCAGTCATTCTGAGAAAAAAATTTAAAAATGGCTAAAAAATTACATAATTGCCTCATCCAAAATGTTAACATTTTAATCTAAATTTTTCTTTGAATTCTAATATTTATTGAGCCTGTACTTCATGCTCAGTCAGGATACGGGACATTGTAGATGCCTGGAACCAATAAAAGTATGGCATCCTGAATGACACCCTGCCATATGTGTTGCCTAAATCTCCAGCATAGGGTTGCAGCTCTGTTAAGAAATATCTTTAAAATGTAGGTTTAAAGCTTTTCACCACACAAATATTCAATATTCATCAAAGAGGTTACCCACAGTTTTCTGGAAATAACAGTACCTAATACTTCCACTGAGCATTTACTATGTGCGAGGATCTGTTCTAAGCACTTTATCTGTATTAACACATCTAATCCTCACAATAACTCTCTGAAGTAGGCGCCGTTATTATCATAATCATCCCATTTTCAACAGGAGGACGCTGAGGCACAGAGAAGTTAAGTAACTTGCACAAGTTCACACAGTTGGTAAAAGATGGAGCCAAGATTCAGACCAGACAGTCTGGCTCCAGAGCCCTTGCTCTTAACCACTGTGAAATCTTATTTTCAGTATCGCTAACTTTACAGGAATAATGCTTTCAGTTTGTTGTGTGTGGCAAATGGACATGAGCCAATAATTGAACTCCAATGTGGCCCTGCTTTAATTAATTTCATTTCACGTGTGTATGGCTTGTCTCCTTAATCAGAGAGAAAGCTTCTGAAAGGCAGACACCATGTTTGAAGACAATATTTTTTTATAGATCACTATGTCATTCAATAGTGTTATTTGCCCACAGAAAATTTGCAGTAAGTATTTACTGAATGATTGAAGGGAAATACAAGAAAATCCATGAACCTTTCCACACGGAGGCATAAAAGGTTAATTTCCTAGGTCAATCAGGAAAGATATTCCTCAAGAGACTTTTCTATGATTTTGGTTTTCATTAATCTTTTTGTTAACAAAAGCTTTATTGAGATATAAAGTGAATTTAATGATTTTCAGTATTGCCATTGAGTTGTATGATCATCACCACAATCAACTTTAAAACCTTACCATTATCCTGTCTCAAAACCCCTGTGTCCATTAACACCACTAGCAGCCCTTCCTCTTTTCCTCCCACATCTCCTCTCAGCCTTAGGCAAGCACTAAACTAGTTTCTGTCTCTAAGGACTTGCATCTTCCAGATATCTTTCAATATGTGGTTTTTTGTGACTAACTTCTCTCACTTAGCTTAATATTTTTAAGGTGGTTGCGGTTGTTCAGTCGCTCAGTTATGTCTGACTCTTTGCAACCGCATGGATTGCAGCATGCCAGGCTTCCCTATACTTCACAATCTCCAGGAGTTTGCTCAAACTCATGTCCATTGAGTCGGTGATGCCATCCAACTGTCTCATCCTCTATCGTCCCCTTCTCCTTCTGCCCTCAATCTTTCCCATGAGCAGGGTCTTTTCCAATGAGTCAGCTCTTCGAATGAGGTGGCCAAAGTATTGGAGCTTAAGCTTTAGCATCAGTCCTCCCAATGAATATACCTACAACAAACTATTATTTGGCAATAAAAAGGGATGAATCATTAACTATTTTATGCAACCACTTTACTTATGTATTGCAAGATTCCAGACATATTTATACTTAATTTGAGCCAGAAAGAAAAGCACCAATACAGTATACTAATGCATGTATATGGAATTTGAAAGATGGTAATGGTAACCCTATATGTGAGACAGAATAAGAGACACAGATGCATAGAACAGTCCTGTGGACTCTGAGGGAGAAGGTGAGGGTTGGTCGTTCTGGGACAATAACATTGAAACATGTATATTGTCATATGTGAAGCAGAACACCATTCCATGTTCTATGCATGGGACGGATGCTCAGGATGGAGCGTTGAGATGACACTGAGGGATGGGAGGGGGAGGGAGGTGGGAGGAGGGTTTGGGAGGGGGAGCACATGTGAATCCATGGCTGATTCATGTCGATGTATGGCAAAAACTACTACAATATTGTAAAGTAATTAGCCCCCAACTAAAATAAAAAAAAAAAAAAAAGAAATGAAAAAAAAATTTTCGTAATAAAGTATTCGTAACAAGCCTTTCTATTTTAACCATTTTAAGTATACAATTCAGTGACATTAAGTATATTCACATTGTTGCACAACCATCACTAATACCCATCTCCAGAACTTTTTCATCATCCCAAACTGAAATGCTGTGTGCATTAACTAATAGCTCCCCACTCTTCCCTCTCCTCCAGCCTCTGACAACTGCCACTGTACTTTCTGTTTCTATGAATCTGACTCTTCTAGATAACTCAGATAAGAGGAATAATACAGTATTTATCCATTCATTACTGGCTTATTACACTTAGCATAAAGTCTTCAGTGTTCATCATTGTTTTAGCATGTGTCAGAAGTTCCTTCCTTTATAAGAGTGAATAATATTCCATTGTATGTATATACCAAATTTGATGGTCCATCCATCAGTCAAGAGATGTTTAGGCTGCTTCCATGTTTGAGCTATTGTGAAAAATGCTGCTATGAACATGAATGTACAAATATCTGTTAAAGTCACTGCTTGCAGTTCTTTTATATTTATATCTAGAAGTAAAATGGGTGGATCAAATGACAACTGTATGTTTAACTTTTTTCAGGAACTGCGAAAATGTTTTTCATGGTAGCTGCACCATTTTGTATTCCTACCAGCAGTGTCCCAGCATTCCAACTTCTCTAGATCCTTGTCAAAACTCGTTCTTTTCCTTTCTTTTTAAATTATAGCCATCCTAATGAGTATGAAGTGGTACTTCTTTGTGGTTCTGATTTGCATTTTTCTAAGGATTATGCCATATTTTTCATAAGTTGTATTATCTAAGAACTATCTCAAGAGATTTAAAAAATCTGTTTACAAGACAAATAATCCCCACACATGTTATTAAATTTACTTATTTAAAGTCAAGTATATCTGTAACTGAGGAAACGAAATTGCATAAATATAGAGATCCTGGGCTGGACACTGGTCACAGGTTAAGCTTCCCAGGAAGTGAACTTGACACTTGTAACAGCTTAAGCTCCTGAGGAAGTTCAGAGTGCAGGCTGTTAAGGAAGGAGTGCCCTTGGGATGAACACCTGTGGGACACAGGGAAACAAAGTTGAATTGGGGTCCCCAATAATTTTTAAGAGTTTAAAGTTGTCCTGAAATCAAAAAATTTGAGAGCCACAGGCCTAGAACATATTAGGAGAGGTAAAACCCCCTCAGAGTCACTTCAAATCAAATTCTTACCTCACTACTAAAACTGGAAGACCCAGGACTTCCCTGGTGGTTCAGTGGTTAAGATTCCATGCTCCCAATGCAGGGGCTCTGGGTTCAATCCCGGGTCAGGGAACTAGATCCTTCTTGCTGCAACTAAAATAAAAAAAAAAACCTGCATGCCACAATGAAGGTCAAAGATCCCAAGTGCTGCAACTAAAACCTGATGCACCTAAAAATATAAAAAGTTCTAATACCCGCTCTCTCATTTCCTCCCTCTTTCTCTTCCATTCCTTTTCCTACTTTTTCCTAAAACTGTCTCACGTTTCTAGGTGTGTTTCACTCTGCACCAGGTCTCCAGCATATATTTTGGGGTTTTACTGCTTTTGGCTGAACTGGGTCTTCATTGCAACATGCAGGTTTAGTTGCTTAAGGGCACTTAGGAACTTAATTCCCTGACGAAAGATGGAACCCACGTTCCCTGCATTGGAAAGACGATTCTTAACCACTGGACTACCAGGGAAGTCCCCTCCAGCATATGTTTATCTCACCTTCTTCTCCACATCTTTTTTGTGGATTTCAAGAAATTAAACTACTCCTGTTTTCCACACTGGCAGAAGCATTCTCTTTGGTGAAGATAGTTATAATACATTATATATAGTTTTAGTGTTAGAACTTCTGAATCACAGAGAGGCCTTTTGTTACTGTACATGCTAACAGGGATGTATAGCATTTCATTCACATTGTAAGTTGATATTGCAATTTTGGAACAAATTTCAAAAAATACTAAGAGCATCTATTTAACGTTCACTGTGAAGAATAAAAGTATACACAAAATTGCTATCAAAAGATTATGGGATGATTTGAGAGAATAGCATTGAAACATGTACATTACCATATGTAAAACAGATGACCAGTGCAAGTTCGATGCATGAAGCAGGGCACCCAAAGCTGGTGCTCTGGGACAACCCAGAGGGATAGGGTGGGAGGGAGGTGGGAAGGGGGTTCAAGATTGGGGGGCACATGCAATACCTATGGCCAATTCATGTTGATGTATGGCAAAACCCATCACAGTATCATAATTTTCCTCCAATTAAAATAAATAAATTAATTTTAAAAAAGATTAGACACTCATATTTGTGTGAATCTCATTCAAAATATGGATGTTCAACACCGCAGTTTATTTCAATCCAAGCACAGAAACCACCAGAGAACAGAAAAACACCCAAAACTCCACCAAGTTCCAGTGTTCCCCTAGTGACATAATTTCTCTTGAAAGAATGTCATGCTAAGTGAAGAGGAACTAAAGAGCCTCTTGACGAAAGTGAAAGAGGAGAGTGAAAAAGCTGGCTTAAAACTCAACATTGAGAAAACTGAGATCATGGCACCCAGTCCCATCAGATCATGGCAAATAGATGGGGAAATTATGGAAACAGTGAGAGAATTTATTTTGGGGGGACTTCAAAATCCCTGCAGATGGTGACTGCAGCCGTGAAATTAAAAGATGCTTGCTCCTTGGAAGAAAAGCTATGACCAACCTAGACAGCATATTAAAAAGCAGAGACATTACTTTGCCAACAAAGGTCCATCGAGTCAACACTATGGTTTTTCCTGCAGTCATGTGTGGATGTGAGAGTTGAACTATAAAGAAAGCTGAGTGCCGAAGAATTGATGCTTTTGAACTGTGGTGTTAAAGAAGACTCTTGAGTCCGTTGGACTGCAAGGAGATCAAACCAGTCAATCTTAAAGGAAATCAGTCCTGAATATTCATTGGAAGGACTGATGCTGAAACTGAAACTCCAATAGTTTGGCCACCTGATATGAAGAATTGACTCACTGGAAAAGAGTCTGATGCTGGGAAAGACTGAATGCAGGAGAAGAGGATGACAGAGGATGAGATAGATGGATGGCATCCCTGACTCAATGAACATGACTTTGAGCAAGCTCCGGGAGTTGGTGATGGACAGGGAAGCCTGGTGTGCTCTAGTCCATGGAGTCGCAAAGAGTCGGACACGACTGAACGACTGAACTGAACACAGGACACAGAAAAAGCAAAGATATGAAGTAAGTAGGGTGAGGAATCATCATGGCAATCAAATACCAGGTGAGAAGAAGGTTATCTTTTTGGTCTGGGGAGTTTTCAGTTTTGGAAACATAATGCGTTACTTTCTCAAGGCATCACACACATGCACACGCACACACACAAAATATATAGCTTGCTAAATTTAGTTGCAGTTCTGTCATAACAATGATGACAAAGTTTTCTTCTGACCACAATATGTTTGAGTACAAATGGTTCCTCCTTCCAGGCTCTGCTTAGTACATACACAAATTCCTAGTGTGGTGACACCCACACTCTCACAGCGGGACAACTTCTAAAGAGCAGTCAGCCAGAATCTGGCCATCCTCTCTAGGAAGAGACACAAGAAATTAAACTGTTTCTTAGCTGGTGGGTTTTGTGGCATTATACCCATTTCAGAGAAACTGATGATTGCAGCAGATTCAGTTTCACCGTGGCCAGCCTAGAATGACACGCAAATGCAGCCCGTGTTGGGGGAGACCTCCGTCACCTTGTGGAATGGGAATCAGTCAAGGTGCCACTGTCTTCTCCCGCACCTACTGTGCCACAGAGCCCCTGCACATGGACTCCTCCCCAAAGGGCTTCACCATGGAGCTGCCTTGGGAACGGAGGGCTGAGTGGAAACAGGAAATCAAATGGCTGTAAAGGAGAAATGAAAGAAAAGGGACTGAAAACAAATGGAATATTGTCAGCAGAAAGGAGAACAACAGAAGCGGAACCGCAATATACAAGAGAACACTAAAGATGAAAGAGTACTAGAACTTCTAATAATAGTTCCCATTTAGCAGTGCTTACTCTGTGTTAGGCACTGGATAAGCATTTCATGTGAGTTTGTTCATCTCATTCAATCCTGACAACAAACCCTGTGGTATGCATATTTTACAAAAAAGAAAACATGCTCTTGCAACGAAGAGCCCCCTGGCCACACACACACAACATTTAAAAGAAATCAAAAGAGGAGACGAGAAAAAGAAACAGACAAAATGGGACAATCAGAAAGCACAAAATCAGATGGTATAAATAAGTTTAAACATATTAGAACTAACCTCTGCAGTTAAAAGACATTGATTGCCTACGGGTAGAAAAGAAAGAAATTTGCACTCTATGCTGTTTCCAAGAGCATGTCTAAAACATAGTAGCAGAGACAGGAGAATAAGGGTGTGTGGAAAGGTACAAGGTACACACTACTAACCAAAAGAAAGCTTATGAAGTTAGACTAATATTAGTCAAAACAGAACCTGAGGCCAATAACATTCACAGATTAATGAAAGTTACTTCTCAGTGATTAATAACTTGGTTCTCTATGTGCTCAATCCATCAGTCGTATCCAGTTGTTTGTGACCCTTTGGACTGGAGCCCACCAGGCTCCTCTGTCCATGGGATTTTCCAGACAAGAATACTGGAGTGAGCTGCCATGCTCTCTTCCAGGGGATCTTCCCAACCCAGGGATCAAACCCATGAATCTGCATTGGCAGGCAGATTCTTTACCAGTAGTGGCAGATTCTTTACCATTGGGGAAGCCCTCGATGGTTCACTGTGAAGCTATAACAGTTCTAGATTTGCATGCCTCTGATGAAATAGCTTCAAAAATACATCTTTGTAAAGCAAAGATTAACAGAATTATAAGGAGAGCTTGATAGATCCACCATCAGAGTATCATAGTGGGAGATTTTAACATGTCTCAGTGACCAACAGATTCAATAAGAAAGAAAAACCTCAGCAAGTGCATGGAATTGACCAACACAACCCACAGACTTGATGTAATGTACACACACACAACACTGGGCTCCATAATTGGAGAATTGTTCCTCAAACATTCATGGAACATTGACAAATACCAACTATGCATTGTGTTATAAGGCAAACCTAATCAAATCTGCAAGGCTTGGTACCGTCCTGGGAAGTGAGGATGCAGAGGAGTTAAGCGCTGGCCTTGGCTTCTGTGACTGAGAAGTGGGGAGGCTGGCCAGAGTGCCCAAGGCCACGGCCCAGCACCAGGAATGCGACCCACTACGTGGTCTAGCTGCAGTCATGCTGCTTTAAGTAGCAGAGTCAGAAAGGGCAATCCAGGTAAGGAGCTGTGGGCGATAAGGTGTCATTTCATGGGGAATTAAATCAAGCTAGGTATTGCTGCTCCCCCGCCCTCCCCCAAGCTTGGTGTTTTCCAAGTGAATAGTGAGACTTCCATTCCTTGCTTGCTGAAAGAAATGTCAAACAGCCTGATAGGCAAAGTGACCTCTGGGAAGTGCAAATTAGCACACTGATGCCTGGGGGCAGTGTCACAGTTAAGCAAAGAGCCCCCTCCTCAGAGAGGGTCCTTGGATAGAGGGGGCAGAGAAGAGGCAAAGAGGCAGGAGGAACTAGAGATTTCTGTGTTCAAATGTAAATAGTAACTATCCAACACATTCTAGACAAACGATGGAGACTTTTCAGGCCCAGGAGTTGCAGGCAACTAACACGCAAATGATGTATTTGAATCTTTAAAGAGTCCTGAGCCCTGAGGCACCAGCACAGATGGGGCTGTGGAAGGCTGGGCTTGATGGTGTGTAAAGACTGGTCATATCTGGGCCAGGGAAGGGGACGGGGCCTGAACAGGGCTTTACTTCTGGGGCAGAGAGTACGTGGAGAAGGTGGCAGCATTCCTGGCTGAGACCTGGGCGAGTGGCCCGGACGACTGCACTCCAACCTGAGGCCAAAGGAGGAGCCCCAGATTAACAACGAGGCACAGAAGCCCTTCCTCCAAAGAGTCAGAAAGCAGAAGAGGGTCAGTTCCATAGAGGAAGGATTTGCAGCCTGAAGGCAGTGAGGCCATGGAGCCCCTGAAGGGGATATTGAATGCTCTCAAGGGGAGAGAGAGAGAGAGAGTAGGGTTGCCAGGACCCCCGGCCATGTACTCTTTGTAGCAGAGTGCCCCAAGTTGTTCGGCCCAGGGATAAATCAGCCTCCAGGCCCCTGGGATCTGATGGTGGAGCCCACACTTTGCCTAGAGGCTGACCCTGTCCCTGACTGCCAAAACCTCAAATCATCCTTCCCTCGCCTTCTTCCCTCTAGGCAAGAATGAAGGAAGTCTTGATGATTCATCTTAGACCACCAGATCTTCTAAACACCACTTTTATTATGTATGTCACCACTTGGCTCATGAAAGTCTCCTTATTGTTTCTTTGATCCAGCAATCCCACTTCTGGGCAAATATCTGGAGAAAACCATACTTCAAAAAGATATATGCATCCCAGTGTTCATTGCAGCACTACTCACAATAGCCAAGATATGGAAGCAACCTAAATGTCCATCAACAGAGGAGTGGATAAAGAAGACGTAGCACATGTATACAATGGAATATTACTCAACCATAAAAAGGAATGAAATTGTGCCATTTGAAGAGATATGAATGGATCTGAAGACTGTCATACAGAGTGAAAGAAGTCATAAAGAGAAAAGAAAATATCGTGTAATATTGCTTATATGTAGAATCTAAAAAATAAAAGGCTACAAATGAACTTATCTACAAAACAGAGAGAGTTACAGACATGGTTACTGGGAGGTAAGGGGAGGGATAAAATTGAAAATTGGGATTGACAAACATACACTACTATATATAAAACAGACAGCTAATAAGGACCTACTGTATAGTACCCAGAACTCTACTCAATACTCTGTAATGACCTATATGGGAAAAGAAGCTAAAAAAGAGTGCATATATGTATAACTGATTCACTTTGCTATACACCTGAAACTAAGACAGCATGGTAAATTATAACCCAATAAAATATTTTTTTAAAAAAAAAAAGAGTCAATTTAATCACTACTGTCAAGTGTGAAGACGTACAGTTCAATGGGTTTCCAGATGTTGATGGAGACTCACCCAGAACCTTGCTACTCTGCCTTAGACTAAATTCAGAGGATCCCATCATAGGCCTCTTGTGTAAACAGCACTGCCTTAAGTGCACCCCCACAAAATTTCTAGAAGAAAAGCACTTGCTGAGGAGCAAAGAATCTATGAGTCAGTTAAACCCAGACTGATCAGGTTACAGAGAGTCTGCCCTCTGATGCCCTCTTGCAACACCTACCATCTTACTTGGGTTTCTCTTACCTTGGCCGTGGGTATTTCTTCACGGCTGCTCCAGCAAAGTCCAGCCGTTTCTCCTTACCTTGGACAAGGGGTATCTACTCACGACGGCCCCTCCTGACCTTGAATGTGGAGTAACTCCTCTCGGCCCTCCTGTGCCCACGCAGCTGATGCTCTTTGGGCCTGGGGTAACTCCTCTCGGCTGCCGCCCCTCCCTGGCCCCCGGCCCGGCCTAGCTCCTCTTGGCCGCTGCCCCCCGGCCCCCGGCCCCGGCCCAGCCTAGCTCCCGAGTGCTGCACTCGATATGCCAGCAAATTTGGAAAACTCAGCAGTGGCCACAGGACTGGAAAAGGTCAGTTTTCATCCCAATCCCAAAGAAAGGCAATGCCAAAGAATGCTCAAACTATCGCACAATTGCACTCATCTCACATGTTAGTAAAGTAACGCTCAAAATTCTCCAAGCCAGGCTTCAGCAATACGTGAACCATGAACTTCCAGATGTTCAAGCTGGTTTTAGAAAAGGCAGAGGAACCAGAGATCAAATTGCCAACATCCACTGGATCATCGAAAAAGCAAGAGAGTTCCAGAAAAACATCTATTTCTGCTTTATTGACTGTGCCAAAGCCTTTGACTGTGTGGATCACAATAAACTGTGGAAAATTCTGAAAGACATGGGAATACCAGAGCACCTGACCTGTCTCTTGAGAAACCTGTATGCAGGTCAGGAAGCAACAGTTAGAACTGGACATGGAACAACAGACTGGTTGGTTCCAAATAGGAAAAGGAGTACGTCAAGGCTGTATATTGTCACCCTGCTTATTTAACTTATATGCAGAGTACATCATGAGAAACGCTGAGCTGGAAGAAACACAAGCTGGAATCAAGATTGCCGGGAGAAATACCAATAACCTCAGATATGCGGATGACACCACCCTTATGGCAGAAAGTGAAGAAGAACTAAAGAGCCTCTTGATGAAGGTGAAAGAGGAGAGTGAAAAAGTTGGCTTAAAGCTCAACGTTCAGAAAACTAAGATCATGGCATCTGGTCCCGTCACTTCATTGGAAGTAGATGGGGAAACAGTGGAAACAGTGTCAGACTATTTTTCTGGGCTCCAAAATCACTGCTGATGGTGATTGCAGCCATGAAATTAAAAGACGCTTACTCCTTGGAAGGAAGGTTATGGCCAACCTAGATAGCATATTTAAAAGCAGAGACATTACTTTGCCAACAATGGTCCATCTAGTCAAGGCTATGGTTTTTTCCAGTGGTCATGTATGGATGTGAGAGTTGGACAGTGAAGAAAGCTGAGCGCCGCAGAATTGATGCTTTTGATCTGTGGTGTTGGAGAAGACTCTTGAGAGTCCCTTGGACTGCAAGGAGATCCAACCAGTCCATCCTAAAGGAGATCAGTCCTGGGTGTTCATCGGAAGGGCTGATGTTGAAGCTGAAACTCCAATACTTTGGCCACCTCATGCAAAGAATTGACTCATTGGAAAAGACCCTAATGCTGGGAAGGATTGGGGGCAGGAGGAGAAGGGGGACAACAGAGGATGAGATGGTTGGATGGCATCACTGAATCGTGGACATGGGTTTGGTAAAATCCGGGAGTTGGTGATGGACAGGGAGGCCTGGCGTGCTGCAGTTCATGGGGTCACAATGATACAGCCACGAACCTCTTGAGGATCTGAAACTGACTGTTCAGGTTACATACATCTTTATATTCTCTGTGGTGCCACATTGTGTATTCCTCCAGACATATCTAAATAAACCAGAAGCCCCTGGTGTTTGTCCCCTCAATCAGATTGGCGGGGGGGGGGGGGGGGGGGGGGGGGGGCGGGGGGGGGGGATGGGGTTTTGGGTGGCCCTAAGCTCCTTCTATGTGGGAAATCACTGGAATCACCTGAACAGTCTCTGGCTCAGAGAAACCTGAATCCAGTGGGAAGAAATGGTCGTGCCCAGAAACACTTCTTTATTATTTGCTACGTAGAGGAATTTGTCAAGTGCTATGTGGTACTTCAAGGCCTTCCAGATGGTACTAGTGTAAAGAACCCTGCCTGCAAAAGCAAGTGAAACAGGAGGTAAAAAAAAAAAAAAGAGAGTTCAAATCCACCCCAGGTCAGAAAGATCCCCTGGAGATGGCACCCCACTCCAGTACTCTTGCCTGGAGAATCCTCATGGACAGAGAAGCCTGGCAGGCGGGCAATCCGTGGGTCTTCAGAGTCTAGACATGACTGTAAGCGAGTTAGCCACAGGCACACACCACACAGACGTGACCTATGAAGAGTGAGGTGATAAGGACCTGAACAGACACTGGAGGTGAGGATTGGGGAAGAGTAGATTCTTGAGAGGTGGTTTCCCAACTAAGTGTTGTTGTTCAGTTGTTCAGTCGTGTCTGACTCTTTGCGACCCCAGGGACTGCAGCATGCCAGGCTTTCTGTCAGTCATCATCTCCTGGAGCTTGTTCAAACTCATGTCCATTGAGTTGGTGATGCCATTCAACCACCTCATCCTCTGTCATCCCCTTCTCCTCCTGCCTTCAACCTTTCCTAGCATCAGGGTCTTTTCCAATGAGTCAGTTATTTGCATTAGGTGGCCAAAGTACTGGAGATCAACCTTTATGCATCAGTCCTTCCAGTGACTATTCATGATTGACTTTCCTTTACGATTGACTGCATCTAGGTGACTGCATGGCTAAGTCGGTGGAGTGGGCAAAAGTTGTAGGCTAGATCTGGGAAGGGATGGTGTCAAGATTTATAATTTTAGATTTCCTCTTCTCGCTGATTTTTGCTGGGCATGGGGACAGTAAATGGTAGCTTTGACCTTGGATTGCTTCTATATTTTAACTTAGATTCATTTCCATCATACAGTTTGAGTCTTGAAATAATTTTTTTTAATTTAAAAATTAGTTTTCCGGCAAGTGCCACGGGAGACCTCGGTTGGCCTCAGATAGCCAGTCCGCCTCCTCCCCTCACCGTGGGGCCACTGCCTGCGTCCTTTGGGGCATGCGTGGCATGCCCCTCTGCGTGTTGGGACTGGGTACACTACAGAGACTCTTCATCCTGGAACATAGGCGCGACAGAAGGCAGCAGCCCCCTTGACCACACTGCCACTCACTCAATTGTGGAGAACTGGGCGGAAACTGGTGCTAAAACATCCTAGGATGATCCTGCTTTCTGGGTCGGGGTTTTGCATGTTGCAGAGCAGCTCCCTCGCTTCGAATCTGTTGAAAGTCAGCCCTTGACACAAGGTTTGAAAAAGTAAATTATCAAAATTTCTTTCAATAAGAGGAAGTTTTTTTTTAAAAAAAAAAAAAGACAAAAAATTTAGTATCTAAAGTCAGGCAATAGGTTTAGAAGTGCTAAGTTTTTTTTCATGCAGAGGCATAGATGCATTAAATGACCAATGTAAACAGAAGAAAAATTACAATAACCCAAAGTCATATTTAACACTGTAGCTTTATTTGTCTCAGGTATTTACAAAATCCAAGCATAAACAAAAGACAGGAAGGGTTCTTTGAGGGTAAGGAAATGCTGTTGCTATCTTCTACCAGGAACATTATACATTTTGTGTGGTGTCAGGTTCTTTATCAGGGCTTGTTTCTCTTTACTTGATGTATAATTGGTATTACTTTACAATTTTCCAATTCACATCTTTTCTTTAATAAGATAGAATACAAGCAAAGGGTTTCATAAATGCAATGTCCTCTGGAAGTACAATCAGAAGGTTAACTCATTCCCAGTTTCCACATTGTTGACACAATTCCCTCCCTTTCTTCTGTTTTCTAAAAAAAAAAAACACACTACACACAAAAAACACCCCCCCCCCAAAAACAAAACAAACAAACAAACATACATGGGGACTTCCCTGTGGCTAAGATTATGCACTGGCAATGCAAAGCGTCCATGGGTTCAGTATCGGGACAGACGGAAATAGATCCCACATGCTTACACCTAAGACTCCATGAAGCAAATAAATAAATAAATAAATAATTTAAAAAAATTGCAAACATCATTGAAGAAACCTAAAAGCACCTGTGTTTTGATCAGCATAATACAGTAGTTAAAATTTTACTTATCTTCTATTTAGTTTTTAGTAAATATTAAAACATTTTTTCTAATAATGCAAGTATAAAAACGATAAGTTGATTGGCTCCCTTGCCAGAGAGATTGAAAGACATCAAAATTTAGATATGAATAGTGAATTCTATAGTACATTAATTAAACAGTCCTTAAGTAACTAGAATCTTCAGTACTAGGAAGTATTGATTGTACAGTTAAAAGTCAAGTCTATAATATAGTAGTTAAATTTCCTTACTTTTCTATTTTGTTTTTTGTAAATAATATTTTAATACATCTGTTGTTATAATACAGGATATAAAAACAAAATGAGTTGATAGTTAACTTGACAGAGAGATTTGAAACACATCAACAGCTAGATTTGAATATTAATTCTAAAGTAACATTAATAAAACAGTTTTAAAAAACTCAGAACTCTTCAACTATGTAGAGAGTATGATTTTATAGTAAAGTCAAAGATATTGAGACTATGTTATAAGCTTCCATGTTCTTGGAAAAGTAACTGTAAAGGGGATAATTTTCAACCCTGGTCGGTATTCATTCAAGAGTATAATGAACTCAAGAAGTAAACAACCACAGCACAGCTTTATTGTCTCCCCAACAAGCTAAAAAGTGGCGGGGATGTAGAAAGTGACGTTGATTATGTACTGGGCTTTTGTTTTAAGGGTGATGAAATTAAAACATGTGGTGATGGTTTTACAAGTTTTTAAATATACCCATATACAACTGCGGTTTTTTGTGCAATCTATTTAAAAGAGTGAGTGTAATAGAACATGAATTCACTCAATAACTTGTTTTTTCTAAAGGCCCAAGAATACAAAGGAAAAAAAATACTTTAAAGAAAAAAGGAGTTGATACCCAGCAAAGCCAGGGAAAGTATGGAGGGTGGTAGGAGGAGGAGAGAAGAAAGGAAGGAGGAGAGGGACATTGCATTGGCTGAGTAGATTCTCCCCGTCCTCCACTCTGGTCACCACATGTGCACACTTGCTGATGTATGCCTAGCGCTATGCACAAGTGTTGCATATACACACATGTGATAAACGTGACAAGCCACTGGCTGCTTTATGTTATGGCGTTAAAACCATAACTGCTTTGTTTCTTGAGGCCTCCTCTTGTAAATGCTGACCTTGCTTGCTATAGTTGGTCTTTGTTAATGAGGTTTTTCCTTTTTTGCTATCACTTTTTGATTTTTAAAAGCAAATTTTAATAAACTAGGTATACGTCTGTGTCAACACTCACTTTTGTAATTTAAGTCAAGTGTATTGGTATCTATAAATGTCATTACACATGTTATTCTTGAAATATCTGCTTCTGGATCTTTTCTCAGTGTATGTATTGTAATTACCTTGTCTAAGTCCAGTAAGTGTTTCACTTTATATGTATTTTCAGGATTGAACTCTTACAGTCCACGCCGTTTTAGGTGTTCTCTTGGCTTTTTTTAAAGCCGCTTCTTATTGACTCATAAGGGCTTCCCATGTGGCACTAGTAATTAAAGAACTTGCTGCAATGCAGGAGTCTAAAAGACTCAAGTTGGATCCTGGAGGGAAGATCTCCTGGAGGAGGGATTGGCAACCCACTCCAGTATTCTTGCCTAGAGAATCCCACAGACAGAGGAGCCTGGCAGGCTACAGTCCATAGTGTTTCCACCCACCCACCACAAAAAAGTAGGACACAACTAAACCAATCAGTCATGGCACGCACTGACTCTCACATGATACTAGCAACCTTGGACCTTATACACTTTTATATAGAGTAGAGGGATTCTGTAAAAACTAATGTTTCTTTCTTTGTTGCTGAATTTTACTTAACTGAAATATAGTCACTGTTTCAAAGTGATTAGTCATTTGCCCAACATTTTATTGCTGTATATTTATATTCTGGGAAGTAGAATCAAAGTAAGGAATTATCTCCCCCCCCCCCCCCCCCTCCCCCCCCCTCCCCCCCCCCAGTTACATAGTCATGAGATGAATTTTACAATGTGTATTATGTCTGAATTGACAAGGAACTGTTCCTCTGGAAAAGAAAAGCAGTCTCCTTAAGAGAGTGGTGGAGAGAAAAGCACTTCCCCCTCTTTTTTTTTTTTTTGTACATCTCAAATACATTTTTTTTTTAATTTATTTATTTATTTTAGTTGGGGGCTAATTACTTTACAATATTGTAGTAGTTTTTGCCATACATTGACATGAATCAGCCATGGGTTCACATGTGCTCCCCCTCCCGAACCCTCCTCCCACCTCCCTCCCCATCCCATCCCTCTGGGTCATCCCAACGCTCCATCCCTGAGCATCCGTCCCATGCATAGAACATGGAATGGTGTTCCACTTCACATATGACAATATACATGTTTCAATGTTATTGTCCCAGAACGTCCCACCCTCACCTTTCTCCCTCAAGAGGTCCAGGACTGTTCTATGCATCTGTGTCTTTATTTCTGTCTCACATATAGGGTTACCATTACCATCTTTCAAAATTCAAATATGCATGCAATTAGTATAACTGTAATTGGTGCTTTTATTTCTGGCTCTAACTTCTACTCTGTATATGGGCTCCAGTTTTTCATCATCTCAATAAGTAAAATCGATTCAAATGTATTATTTTTAATGGCTGAGTAAATATTCACATTGGTAATATGTACCAAAGATTCCTTATCCATTCGGTCTGCCGATGGAATCTAGGTTTGCTTCCATGTCCTGGTTTTGTTAAACAAGTGCTGCGATGAACATTGGGTGTACACGTGTCTCTTTACATTCTGGTTTCCTCGGTGTGTATGCTTAGCAGTGGGATGAGCTGGGTCATATGCAGCTTCTATTCCCAGTATTTTTATGAATCTCCACACTGTTCGTCCATAGTGGCATTGTACTAGTTTGCATTCCCTATAACAACAGTCAACCAAATGTAGAGGGTTCGTTTTCTCCCACACTATCCTCCAGCATTTATGTCTTGTTGACTTTTGGATAGCAGCCATCTGACTGGTGTGTAATGGTACCTCATTGTGGTTTTGATTTGCATTTCTTCTAATAATGAAGTGTTGTTGAGCAATCTTTTTTCATGCTGTTTGTTAGCCATCTGTATGTCTTCTTTGGAGAAATGTCTGTTTAGTTATTTGGCCATTTTTGAAAGGGTCGTTTATTTTTCTGGAATTCAGCTGCAGGAGTTGCTATGTATATTTTTGATGATTTAATTGTTTGTTTGTTGCTTCGTTTGCTATTATTTTCTGCCATTCTGAAGGCTGCCTTTTCACCTTGCTACTAGTTTACTTTGTCTGGACCTGTACGAGGTGTTGCAAAGCTTTTTAATTTTAATTTGGTCCCATTTGTTTATTTTGCTTTTTATTTCCAATATTTGAGGGGTGGGTCATGGAGGATCCTGCTTGTGATTATGTGTCGGAGAGTGTGTTGCCTATGTTTTATCTAGGAGTTTTATAGTTTCTGTTTACATTTAGATCTTTAATCCTTTTGAGTTTATTTTTGTGTTTTTGGTGTTAGAATGTGTTCTAGTTTCATTTCTTTTACATGTGTGAACCAGTTTTCCCATACACCACTTGTTAAAGAGTTTGTTTTTCTCCACTCCCCCCTCCTTTGTATTATCTTGCCTCCTTTGTCGATAGATAAGGTGGCCCATCATGGTGCGTGGGTTTAATCTCGGGGCTTTTATTGTTCCATTGATTTTATTTCTATCTTTGTGCAATTACCACACTGTCTTGTTGACTGTGGTTTGTAGTAGAGCTTGAAAGTCAGGCAGGTTGTTTTCCTCCAGTTCCATTCTTCTTTCTCAATATTGCTTTGGCTATTCGAGGTTTCTTATACTTTCCATACAAATGTGAAATGATTTGTTCTACGTCTGTGAAAAATATCATTGGAGTTGATAGGGATTGCATTTGAAATATATAGATTGCTTTTATGGTGTAGTATACTCATTTTCACTATATTAATTCTTCCAATCCAATGAACTCGGGTATTTTTATCCATCTGTTTGTGTCCTCTTTGATTTCTTTCCATCAGTGTTTTATAGTTTTCCTATATATACGTCTTTTGTTTCTTTATGGTAGAAATATTCCTAAGTATTTTATTCTTTTTGTTGCAATGTGTGAATGATATGTTTCATTAAATTTTCTTCTGTTTACTCATTATTGGTGTATGAGGAATGCAAGGGATTATCATGTGTGGTTAATTTTGTATCCTGCAACTTTACTATATTCATTGATTAGTTCTAGTTGTTTTCTGGTAGAATCTGTAGGGTTTTTCGATGTTAGAGATCATGTCATCAGCAAACCGTGGGTGTTTACTTTCTTCTTTTCCTATCGTATTCCTTTATTTCTTTTCCCACGCTCTGATTGCTGTGGCCTAAAAATCCAATAAAACTATGTTGAATAGTACGTGTTGAAAGGGGCATCCTTGCCTTGTTCCTGACTTAGGGAAATGCTTTCAGTTTTTCACCATGAGGATAATGTTGCTGTGGGTTTGTCATATATAGCTTTTATTATGTTGAGGTATGTTCCCTTCTATTCCTGCTTTCTTGTGAAGAATTTTTTATCATATAATGGGATGTTGAATTTTGTCAAAGTGCTTGTCTGATCTATTGAGATAATCATTATTGTTTTTATCTTTCAATTTTTTTAATGTTGGTGGTGAATTACCATTGATTGATTTGTGGATGTTAAAGAAACCTTGCATTCCTAGGATAAGCCCACTTGAGTCATGTTGTATGATCTTTTTATATGACTGTTGGATTCTGTTTGCTAGAATTTTATTAAGGATTTTTGCATCTATTTTATCGGTGATATTGGCCTGTGTGTTTCTTTTTTTGTGACATCTTTGTCTGTTTTGGAATTAGGGTGATGGTGGCGCCCATAGAATGATGTACTGAAGTTTATCATCTTCTGCAATTTGCTAGAAGAGTTTGAGTAGAATAGGTGTTAGCTCTTTCTCTAAATTTTTTGTAGACATTCCGCTGTGAAGCCGGTTGGTCCTGGGCTTTTGTTTGCTGGGAAGACTTCTGATTTACGCAGTTTCGTATTTCCGTGCTTGTGATGGGCTCTGGTAAGATCTTCTATTTTTTCCTGGTTCAGTTTGGAAAGTTATACTTTTATAAGAATTTGTCCATTTCTTCACAAGTTGTCCATTTTATTGGCAATAGATGTTGTAGTAGTCTCTTATGTTCCTTTGTATTTCTGTGTAGGTCTGTTGTGAACTCTCCATTTTCATTTCTAATTTTGTTGATCTGATTCATTCTCACTTTGTTTCTTGATGAGTGGCTTATGGCTTGTCAATTTTGTGTATCTCTCGAAAACCTGCTTTTAGTTATGTTGATTTGTGCTATGGTCTCTTTTGTTTCTTTTGCATGTATTTCTGCCCTAATTTTTAAGATTTCTTTCCTTCTACTAAACCCTGGGGTTCTTTCTGATTTCTTTCCCTTCTCTAGTTGCTTTTAGGTTGTAGAGTTAGTTTATCTATTTGATTTTTTTCTTGTTTCTGAGGTTACGCCTGTATTGATATGTATACTTCCCTTAGCACTGCTTTTCAGTGTCCCATAGGTTATGGGTTGGTTGTGTTTTCATTTTCATTTCATTTCTAGATGCATATTGTGATTTCTTTTTTTGATTTCTTCTGTGATTTGTTGGTTATTCTGAAGTGTGTTGTTTAGCCTCATATGTTGGAATTTTTAATTAGTTTTTTTCCTGTAAATTGAGGTCTAATCTTACTGCATTGTGGTCAGAGAAGTTGCTGGGATGATTTCAATTTTTTGGAATTTACCAAGGCTGATTTATGGCCCAGGATGTTATTTCATTTGATACTATCCTGGAGAAGTTCCGCGTGCACTTGAGAAAAAGGTGAAATTGATTGTTTTGGGGTGGAAAGTCCTGAAAATTCGATTTAAATCTAATTTGTCATATAGTATCATTTAAAGTTTGTGTTTCCTTGTTAATTTTCAGTTTAGTAGATCTATCCATATGTGTGGTGTGGAGTATTAAAGTCTCCCACTATTTTTGTGTTATTGTTAAATTTCCCCTTTATACTTGTTAGTGATTTGCCTTATATATTGTCGGTGCTCTATGTTGGGTGCATATATATTTATAATTGTTACATCTTCTTCTTGGATATTGATCTTTTGTTTCATTATGTAGTGTCTTTCTTTGTCCCTTTTTCACAGCCTTTATTTTAAAGTCTATTTTATCTGAAATGAGTACTGCAACTCCTGCTTTCTTTTGGTCCTCCATTTGCATTGAAATATATTTATTCATCCCTCCACTTTCAGTCTCGTATGTGTCCCTAGTGTTTGAGGTGGGTCTCTTGTAGACAGCATATGTAGGGGTCTTGTTTTTGTATCCACTCAGCCACTCTTGTTTTTGGTTGGCATTCAAACCCATTTTACATTTAAGGTTAGTATTATTGTTAAGTTATGGTCCCGTTGAATTTACTTTTGTAGTTTTTAAGTTCGTGTTTAAACTCCTTTCTGTGTTTCTGTTTAGAGAGATCCTTTTGATTTGTTGGTGAGCTGGTTTGGTGGTGCTGAATTCCTCAGTGTCTTGCTTGTCTGTAAAGCCTCTTGAAGTTTCCTTCATATCTGGAATGAGATCCTTGCTGGGTACAGTAATTGGGTTGTAGTATTTTTCTCTTTATTACTTTAAGTATGTCCTGCCATTCCTTCTGCCTGATGAGCTGTTCTATTGAAAAGATCAGCTGTTACCTTATGGGGAGTACCTTGTGTGTTATTTGTTGTTTTTCCCTTGCTGCTTTTAATATTGTTCTTTGTGTTTGATCTTTGTTAATTTGATTAATAGGTGGTATTGGCGTGTTTCCTCTTGGGTTTATCCTGTTTGGGAACTCTCTGGGTTTTCTTGGACTTCTGCGACTTTTTCCTTCCGCATTTTAGGGAAATTTCAACATTATCTCTTGAGTACTTTTCATGGCACTTTCCTTTTATCTTCTTCTGGAACTCCTATGATTCGTATGTTTGGGGCGTTTTCATATTGTCCCAGAGGTCCATGAGGTTTTCCTCATGTCTTTTGTTTCTTTTTCTTTTTTCTCTCTGCTTGCATTTATTCCACATTCTATCTTCTTACCTCACTTATCCTATATTCTGCCTCTGTTATTTCTACTGTTGGTTCCTCCGCAATGTCTTTTATTCCTTTATTTCATTATTCAATATATATTGACTCCTTTTTATTTCTCTTCTAGGTCCTTGGTAAAACATTTCTTGCATCTTCTCAATCCTTGGTCTCCAGGCTATTTATTCTGTAACTCCATTCTTAGTTTTCAATATTTTGATCATTTTTATATCAATTATTCTAAATTCCTTTTCAGTATAGATTCCCTATCTCCTCTCTTTTGTTTGGTTTGGTGGGCATTTTCATTTTCCTTTACTTATTGAGTATTTTCTTGCTTTTCATCTTGTTTAGATTGCCTGTGTTAGGCGTGGCCTTTTTTGTATTCTGGTAGGTTTGAAAGTTCTCATTTATTGTGGAGGTTCTCTCACTGTGGGTGGGGGTGGACGGGTGGATTGTCAGGGTTTCCTGGTTGGGGGGCTTGTGTCGGTGTTATGGTGGGTGGAGCTGGATTTCATTTCTCTCTAGAGTGCATTGGAGTGTCCAGTATTGAGTTTTGAGATGTCTATGGATTTGGTGTGCCTCGGGCCAGCCTGTATATTTATGATCTAGGCTATGTTCCTGCGGTGCTGGCGAGTTTGCGTGTTATGTACTTGCTCTGGAATTATTGGCTCTTACGGGTGGAGTTGGTTTTCAGTGTATGGTGGAGGCTTTTGGTAAGATTCTCTTATTTAATTAATGTTTCCTCTGGTCTTTCAGTCTTATTCTTGCAGTAGCCTCAAGAACTTTCTCCATCCATTACAGCATCAATAAATAAAACTTTTAGGATAAATGGTGAAAAGATTCTCCGCACAGTGAGGGATTACCCAGAGAGGTTCACTGAGTTACATGGAGAGGTGAAGGGGAGGGAGGTTTGAGCGTGACCTCAGGAGGAGAGGAGGGGGACTAAACGTGGGGGAGAGCAGTCTAGCCAGTAAGCACTTCCCTTGTGTGTCTCTCACGTCTGGAGCCCTCAGAGAGGTTCACAGAGATACATAGTGAGGGGGGAGGAAGGCATTAGAGGTGAGGATGAGTGAAAGGGAGGAATCAAGAGGGGAGAGAGAGATTGGGCAAGTATTCTGGTTCCCGAAGTGTTCTCCGGTACCAGAACACCAGAGATTCACAGAATTGGGCTTGCAGAAGTACAAGGTAGAGGGTGGGAGATAGAGTTCCTTGGGGGGAGAAGAAAGAGCGTCAGCAGAGGGAGAGAGTAATCAGGCCAGTCAATCACACTCCTGATAAAAATGGGTACTAATGATTGTATTATTAAAGATGCACAAATATTGATATCAAAATATGTAAAAGAAAGATTAAAATCTAGAGTAGAGGTTAGTCTCTTATAAAATCATACAATATAAAAAAAGAAAAACGAATACAGTATAAAAAGAAAAAAGACAGTAAACAGTATAACAGTAAAAAAAAGAAAAAGACAGGAAAAAACAGTAAATAAAATAATAATAAAAATAAATAAAAAAAAGAAACGCGCAAAAAGTATAAGATATAATGTACGCTGTTGCTTAAAAATAGGGTTGTTTTTTTTTTTCAAGGTGTACGTGGGTTACTGAAAATGAAAATTAAAGGTGTAATAGATGTCTTAAAGAAAAAAGAAAGAAAAATAATAAAATAAAAATAAAATAAAAAAATGATAATAGTAAAAATATATATCCTCGGACTTTTATCTGGATGCAGTTGTGAGGCCGTGTGGGTCTATTCAGTTTCAGATAGGTCTTGTTTCCTGCTTATACTTTTCAAGATTCATATAGGCCCCTTTCAATGAGTCAGTGTTAAATACAGGGATTTTAATCTGTTGGCCTGTCCCCTTCAAGCGTTCCCTCCGTTTTTTTGGCTTTTGTCTTGGAGGTCTCTGTTCAGTGTTAATTTCGCCTGCCACAAAGGGCGGACGGTGGGTCTCTTTAGGTTACTTGTTCAGTCGTGCTGTGGGGAGGGGTGGGACCACTTGCAAACCATTATCACATGCGAAGTGTGTGTGGAGAGCTCGCAGTGTCTCGGCCACACCGGGTTCGCCCCCGCTCACGGAGAGTGTGCTTTCCCCGTTACCTGCTCAAGCTTCAGGTTACTCTGCCGGGGGGTGGGGCCATGATATGCGCGCACTTCCAGGTTTAAACTGCTCAGGTTCAGGTTCCCGGGTATCTCCACAAAGGCGCAGACTCGGTTGGGCGGCGGTTTGCGCGTTCCGGTCGGGAGAGTTCAGGCAGCCAGGAGTGTTTTGGTGAGTGCACTCTCCCTGTTGGGGCGATGCGGCTTATCACTCATGGTCCCCGCCTCGGTTTTACGGGCACGCTTCCCGGGTACTTCCACAAAGGCGGCAGGACTCGGTTGGGCCGGCGGTTTGCGCCGTTCTCGGTCGGAGCAGCTCAGGCAGCCGGAAGTTTTGGTGAGTGCACTCTCCCTCCTCTGTTTGGGCGGTTGCGGCTGATCACCTCCCTGGGTCACGCCTCGGTTTAAGGGCACGTTCCCACGGTAATCCTCCAAAGGCGCAAGACTCGGTTGGGTTCGCGGTTTGCGCCGTTCCCGGTCGGAGCATGCTTCCAGGCAGCCGGAGTTTGGTGAGTGCACCTCTCCCCTATTGGGGCGGTGCGGCTTATCACATCCCTGGTCCAGACCTCGGTTTAAACGGGGCACCGCTTCCCAGGTACCCACCATGGCTGGCAGATCGGTTGGGTTCGCGGTGTTGCGCGCCATTCCGGTCGGAGCAGCTCAGGCATCCGGGAGGTTGGTGAGGTGCACCTCTCCCATGTTTGGGCGGTGCGGCTTACACCTCCTGGCCCCGCCTCGGTTCACAGGCGCGCTTCCCGGGTACTCACAAGGCGCAGACTCGGTTGGGTTCGCGGTTTGCGCGTTCCCGGTCGGAGCAGCTCAGGAGCGGGAGTTTGGTGAGTGCACTCTCCCCTGTTTGGGCGGTGCGCGGCTTATCACCTACCGGTCCCTGCCTCGGTTCTCGGCGCGCTTTCACGTGTACTCCACAAAGCGCAGACCTGTTTGGGTTCGCGGTTTGCGCGTTCCCAGGTCGGAGCAGCTCAGCAGCCAGGGAGTTTTGGTGATGCATCTCTCCCCTTGTTATGGGAGCGGCTGAGGCTTTCACCTCCCACGGTCCCGCCTCGGTTCATGGGCGGCTTCCTCAGGGTACTCCACAACGGGCCAGACTCGGTTGGGTTCGCGGTTTGCGCCGTTCCCGGTCGGAGCAGCTCAGGCAGCCGGGAGTTTGGTCGAGTGCTCTTCCCCTGTTTGGGCAGGTGCGGGCTTATCACCTCCTGGTCACCGCCCGGTTTACAGGCAGCCCGGTCCGGTGTGCTTTGTGTCGGTTATGGGGAGCTGGTCTCTGGCTGCGACCCTCCCGGCGGCTGTAGACTCCGGGATCTCAGGCAGTTTTGCTTAGAACTGGGAGCATGTTTGCAGTTTGGTAGGGGGTTGCCCTCGTCTGGGGCCCGAGTTTGCCCCTTTCCGCTCTTGCTGGTCCCGCCTGCACCTCTGTGTCCCGTGGGGGATGGGGCGGTCACAGCTCCCGGCCAGCTTTCCCCTGTATCACTCAAGTCCTTTGTTCTGGTGAGTGGCCGGCAGTGCCTTAGATTTGGGCCTTTTCGCGGGATAGTTCTCTCTTCTACTGGCTATCCCAACAGTTTAGGTTACTATCTCACGTTAGCTCCCTCGATTGCCTCAGGGCATCGGCCAGGTTCCTTACCACTAGCAGTGCCGCCCGCTCCTTCTCACATTCTGCCCCCAACTTGCTGGTGGCGGATGCGGGTTATGGGTTCCTTTACTGGAAGTTGTTTTAGGCACGTAATCAGTGGTTTTATTTATTGGATTCTCCCGGTTATGTTGCCTCCGAGATTCGTAAATCTTCCCCCACACTCCGACGGTGAGATGGGCTTTCATGGTGCTTAGAAATTTCTCCTCTTTTACGACTCCCTCCCCGGGGATGGGTCTCCATTACTACTTTTTGTCTCTCTTTTAATCCTTTTTATAATTTCTCCGCTACCTCCTTCTGAAGATTATGCGCTGGACTTGTTGAATGTCTGATGTCTCTGCCAGCGTCAGAATAGTCTTGTGAGTTTGCATCATGCTTTCAGATGTTCATGTTCGATAAATTTGTGGGGGAGAGAGTGGTCTCTCATCCTATTCCTCCGCCATCTTTGCCCTCCTCGTTTCTAACTGTATCTTTGACTTTTCTCTTTACTGAAGGAGACACGCGAAGTGCAAGCCTGAGTCTCATCTTGGCTCATCAGCATCTGGGCTGCCACCTGTAGCTCCATTAGTATTCTCCCTTTGCTGTGATGTTCACTGCAAGGTGTCCTGGTACTCGATCTCTCTCATTCCAACCTGAAAAACCATCCAATGATGGTCTTGGCCATGTCAGGTCTTGAAGTATAGTCCTACAAGGAAATAGACATATAGTGGTATTTTAGTCTCTCGTTGTAACAGGAGAAAATATGCTTTTGCTGAAATCAATCATTAACGACTTTCCTCTGAAGTTTCAGATAATATTTCAGTAGGTGACTCTTTTCCTTGGAGAAATACTGGAAAGGCTCATAGGGAAATCAGTCTCAGTTCCAGGCTTTGGTGTGGAGACCCTCTGTGGGTCTTTCTTCCTTGCTGGGACTGATTTCACTGCAAGATGGTCAGGCTATGCTCTCTCTCATTCAACCTGAAAAAACCAAATGATGGTCTTCTTGGCATGTCAGGTCTTGGAAGTATAGTCTAAGGAAACAGACGTATAGTGGTGTTTTCTGTCTCTCGTGTAACAGGAGAAATATTCTTTTGCTGATATCAATTTCTAATTTCCTCTTTGAAGTTTCAGTTAATATTTCAGTAGGTGCGCTCATCGGCCTGGGAGAAGATACTGGAAAAGGCTCCAGGGAAAGTAAGTCTCAGTTCAGGCTTTGTGTGGAGATCCTCTGTGGGGGTCTTCTTCCTTGCTGTGGACTGTTCACTGCAAGATGTCTGGATATTGCTCTCTCTATTCAACCTGAAAAACTCACCAATTGATTGGTTCGCGCTTCTTGGAATGTCAGTCTTGAAGTATAGTCTAAAAGGAACGATCGTATAGTGTGTTTTCGTTCTACGTGTAAACAGGAGAAATATGCTTTGCGGACATCTCAATATATACTTTCTCCTGAAGTTTCAGATTATATTTCAGTATGTGGCTCTCTCCTGGAGAAATACTGGAAAGGCTCCAAGGGAAAGCTCAGTCTTCAGTTCCAGCTCTTGGTGTGGAGATCTCTGTGGGTCTTTTCCTTGCTGTGGACTGTTCATGCAAGTATGTCTGGTATTGCTCTCTCTCATTCCAACCTGAAAAAACACAATCTGATGGTCTTTCGTGGAAGGTAGGTCTTGAAGTATAGTCTAAAGGAACAGACGTATAGTGGTGTTTTCGTCTGTATCCGTGTAACAGGATAAAATATGCTTTTTGACTGAAATCAATCATACTTTCCTCTGAAGTTTCAGCTATATTTCAGAAGGTGGCTCTTCTCCTGGAGAAAATACTGGAAAGGCTCCAAGGGAAATCTGTCTCAGTTCCAGGCTTTGGTGTGAGATCCTCTGTGGGGTCTTCTTCCTGCTGTGGACTGTCACTGCAAGATGTTGGACTATTGCTCTCTTCTCATTCAACCTGAAAAACACCAAAATGATGGTCTTCTTGGCATGTAAAGGTCTTGAAGTATAGTCTAAAGGAAACAGACGTATAGTTGGTGTTTTCGTCTCTCGTGTAACAGGAGAAAATATGCTTTTGCTGAAATCAATATATTTCCTCTGAAGTTTCTGCTAATATTTCAGTAGGTGGCTCTTTCTCCTGGGAATACTGGAAATGCTCTCCAGGGAAATTTCTCAGTCTCAGTTCCAGGCTTTGGTGTGGAGATCCTCTGTGGGGTCTTTCTTCCTTTGCTGTGGACTGTTCACTGCAAGATGTCTGGCTATTGCTCTCTCTAATTCCAACCTGAAAACACCAAATGTATGGTCTTCTTGGCATGTCAGGTCTTGGAAGTTTAGTCTAAAGGAAAAAGACGTATAGTGGTGTTTTCGTCTCTCCGTGTAACAGGAGAAAATATGCTTTTGCTGAAATCAATCATACTTTACCTCTGAAGTTTCAAGATAATATTTCTGTAGGTGGCTCTTCTCCTGGAGAAATACTGGTAAGGCTCCAAGGGAAATCAGTCTACAGTTCCAGGCTTTGGTGTGGTGTACCTCTGTGGGGTTTTCCTTCCTTGCTGTGGACTGTTCAATGCAAGATGTCTGGCTATTGCTCTCTCTCATTCACATGAAGAAATACACAAATGATGTGTCTTCTTGGCATGTCAAGGTATTGTAGTATAGTCTATAGAATCAGACGTATTTGTGGTGTTTTCGTCTATCCGAATGTACTGGAGAAATATGCTTTTGCTGAAATCAATCATACTTCTCCTCTGAAGTTTCAGCTAATATTTCAGTAAGTGGCTCTTCTCACTGGAGATATACTGGAAGGCTCAAGGGAAATCAGTCTCAGGTTCCAGGCTTTGGTGTGGAGATCTCTGTGGGGTCTTCTTCCTTGCTGTGGACTGTTCACTGCCAGATGTTGGCTATTGTCTTCTCTGCATCCAACCTGGAAAAACACCAAATGATGTCTTCTTGGCATGTCAGGTCTGAAGTATAGCTCTAAAGGAAACAGACGTATAGTGTTGTTTTCGTCTTCCGTGTAAACAAGGAGTAATATATGCTTTTGATGAAATCAATCATACTTTCGACTCTGAAGTTTCGAGCTAATATTTCAGTAGGTGGCTATTCTCCTGGAGGAAATACTGGAAGGCATCCAAGGAAAATCAGTCTCAGTTCCATGGCTTTGGTGTGTGAGATCCTCTGTGGGAGGTTCTTGTGTGAAAAAATTGATGTGCTTTGTGCGATGGCCATGAACTGCATCTAGGAAGGCTGGTCGTCATTGAAATTCCATTCGCATTGTTTGAGGGTCGAGTGTAGATGCTGAAGAAACAAGTGTCTAGATGACTTATTGACTTGCACTGCTTATTGCGATAGGGCTCACTGCTGTTAGACGGAAATCTTCTTACTGTAGGCTCTCTGGCACCTCATGAGAGGTCCTGGGACTGTAATGTGGATGACCTGAATCTTGATAGGTGAGGCTGTTTTTTTCCCTCTCTAGATTCATCTGTTGCGTACTCGTTTCTATTTTCCATTTGACAGCCAAAATGCTCTCAGGTCCAGGCGGAGAGTCCTCTCATCGACATATACTGACTCGCTCTTTTGAGACCCAGGACGGAAGCGTTATCACTATCAGAAAAAGGAATGGCGAAACCGTTGCTGTTTCCTCTTGTGCGCTAGCCAGAAGTTTCTTGTTTTCATTCTCTTAATTTTTATTGCTTTCTGCTGTGAGTCACCAATAAACATTCAGATTTTGTTGCTGGATATCATAAAATTCTTTGCTGAGACGTATTCATGTACGTTTCGTTTACTGTACAGTGATTCACGTATCTTTGGCGTTTAAATGACTTGCAGGTCTCAGATAGCGTCTTTCTAGGCTTCCGTTGCTCTGTAAATCTTTTAATTCTGGATCTGGAGCATGTCTGTCCTCCCATCTGACAATTGTTCTTTCCTCGCAAACTGGTTAGTTTTACATGAAGTCGGCGTAGCTCTCTGTCGTGGGCATCACTTTTAGTGTTATCCAGTTTCTTTAAAGTCTTCAGATGACACATCACAATGAGGCTACCTGTATTTATCTCTTCGGAAGATCTCTGCCCCACTTCCCTGTCTTCCCACCCACAGTTTCCTCCTCCATGTTGATTACCTGATGTGAATTAGTGTAACAGCTGGGATACACGCACCAACAAAAAATGCGAAGGGCCGTGACTCGAATGGGCGCGGAGCAAACGAGAGTTTCACCATTCTACAGACCTGTGAAGTGGCTCCAGGGCAGAACGGGCGGCGAGAGGATGGATCAAAGATGCTCAGGTAGACTACAGGACGCGCAGGTAGGGGGCTGGAAGGCGAACAGCCTACTTTTGCCGAGAAGAGCCAAAGGTACAAGGAGAGGAGTTGGGCAACTTCAAGTCCACCTGTGCCGGACCGGGGATTTGAGAGTGGAATAATGCAGTGACTTCTTGGGAAAGCCCCGCTGAGCGTCACAAAAAGGGGGGGGTGGCTTAGAACTTACCCTTGCTGTAGATTTTTGAAACAAGTTAATTTGACCCGCTATTGTAGCATCTTTATTCCTGGTACAGTCGTATTTTATAATCATTGAAAACCTCAATTATCCTTGGGACCATTAGTAAGTTAGACATAAAGTCAAAAAAGCATGCCACTCTTTCCTCCCTGTCACCCCCCCACTACCCTTTTAGGAAAATTGCCTATCGTCCATTCCTAGATTTAGGAGGCTTTGGGGACTGGCAATTCTGTAACTGATTACTTTGCGATCATGCTAGATCTTTCCTGTGCTCAGTCAGGGAAGAGTCTGCCTGCAATGCAGGAGACCCAGGTTCAATCCCTGTGGGAAGATCTCCCTGGAGAAGGAAATGGCAACCCACTCCAATATTCTTGCCTGGAGATTCCATGGACAGAGGAGCCTGGTGGGCTACAGTCCATGAGGGCCACAAGAGTCAGACACAACTGAGTGACTAACTTTCATAGGTTTTTTAAAATTTGAAGGTGAAACTGCTAACCACCGTTAGGCTATATATGAATAGGATAAGGTATAAAGAATGGAAGGTTAAGTGGGGGTAATATTTTCTTTTAGAAAAAGTTTCAGTGAGTGTGTTGAAGTAAAAAGGAACAGCTCTAAAGAGATTGTATATGTGCTAGGTTAGGGGCCTTTTATATCTAAAATAGTTGTTCTGTGTATGTGTTGTATATTGCCAGGACTTCAGAGTTAATAATCCAGAAGAAAAAGAGGGGAAAAAAAGTTATCAAACTCTTCTATCTTAAGTTCTCTATAACTTTTTTGGTTCTCCGAGCCTTTGAGTAGCTAGGCAAAGGTGCTTGACCTACCTTCGGAAACAAGGCAACGTAAAGTGAAACTTTTTGCATAAAATTTTTAGGAAGTTTATTAAAACCCAGGGTATACTTCACCTTCTGTCTTCAGATTGATATAAGCCATCGAAAAGAACGTATATAAGGTAAATAAAAATAATTGTTAAAGTTGAAAATAATTACGGATTAAGCAGTATAGTTGGAATTAATTCAAAAGAATGTAGTGTGGGTATTGGGCAGTTAGATGAGATAGGAGGGCAGGATTTAGATGAGATAGAATTGGCTATGAGTTGAGAAACCTGTATGCAGGTCAGGAAGCAACAGTTAGAACTGGACATGGAACAACAGACTGGTTCTGAATAGGAAAAGGAGTACGTCAAGGCTGTATATTGTCACTTTGCTTATTTAACTATATGCAGAGTACATCATGAGAAACGCTGGGCTGGAAGAAGCACAAGCTGGAATCAAGTTTGCCAGGAGAAATATCAATAACCTCAGATATGCAGATGGCATCACCCTTATGGCAGAAAGTGAGGAAAAACTAAAGAGCCTCTTGATGAAAGTGAAAGATGAGAGTGAAAAAGTAGGCTCAACATTCAGAAAACTAAGATCACGGCATCTGGTCCCATCACTTCATGGCAAATAGATGGGGAAACAGTGGAGACAGTGGCTGTCTTTATCTTTTTGGGCTCCAAAATCACTACTGATGGTGATTGCAGCCATCAAATTAAAAGATGCTTGCTCCTTAGAAGAAAAGTTATGACCACCGTAGACAGCATATTAAAAAGCAGAGACAATACTTTGTCAACAAAGGTCCGTCTAGTCAAGGCTATGATTTTTCCAGCAGTCATGTATGGATGTGGAGTTGGACTATAAAGAAAGCTGAATGCCGAAGAATTGATGCTTTTGAACTGTAGTGTTGGAGAAGACTCTTGAGAGTCCCTTGGACTGCAAGGAGATCCAACCAGTCCATCCTAAAGGAGATCAGTCCTGAGTTTTCATTGGAAAGACTGATGTTGAAGCTGAAACTCCACTACTTTGGCCACCTGATGCAAATAAATGCCTCATTTGAAAAGACCCTGATGCTGGGAAAGATTGAGGTCAGGAGGAGAAGGGATGAACAGAGGATGAGATGGTTGGATGGCATCATTGACTGTCGATGGACATGGGTTTGGGTAAACTCCGGGGAGTTGGTGATTGGACAGGGGAAGGCCTGTCGTGTCTGTGCTGCGATTCATGGGGTCGCAAAGAGTAGGACACGACTGAGTGACTGAACTGAACTGAACTGAACTGAAGCTGGTGGGTGCTGGGTATGTGAGGTTTAGTTTGCTATCCTCTCTCCTTTTGTATGTTTGGGATTTTCTATACTAGAAAGTAGTTTAATGTCACTATAAAAATATAGCAATTTCCACAATTTTTAGGGCTTAAGAAACTTTTTAGGTGTTAGTGACTATATTAGAGACCTTTGCTCTGATACACACTATAAAGCACGAAGGATGATTTGCATTGATATGTTTTTTAAAAATATGTCATTAGAATTGTATGCAAAGACCTGAGACTTTTTGGTGCTGAAGTAATTGTAGCAAATGAATGTAGGGCGATATAATATGGCAGGTGGTTGTTTGTATATTTATTTGTATATGCCAAAACATATTATCGTAATATGATTTTAAATAGGCCATTCTTTGTAACACGTGAATTTTCAAATATTATTTGTTAAAATGCAAAGTATGGTAATATAGTACTAATATGCTTCTGTTTTTCTTACTAGAGTATGTTTGTTCCACTTTAGATACATGGGGAAAAGAATCATAGCAAGGTGATTCCCATAGCACTGCAATTTCCGCTTTTTTTCTTCTCTTCCAACAGAGGGCAGTCTTAATCATGCCATGTAAAACCTAGATGCTTCCTTTTGAGTTAGCCTTAAGATACCCATGATTTATTTAATGCTTCTCAACTCAAAGTTGAAATTAACCTGATGGGAAGTGATACATTTTTTTAAGTTTTCCAAAGGGTAATGGTTAGACCGATGTGCATAGTTTCCGGTCTAACCCTAGAACAGGTGCTTGTCTCTACTGAAGCTCGTGAGAAAGGGCTAGATCCAGGGGAAGGCAGGAAATCATCAAGTGAGGACAATTGTCAGGTCAGTACTTTTGTTTATAACCTATCAATACTCACTTCAGTTACTAATGTAAACAGAAATCCCCAACAGCAATTGAGACATGTATTATATATCATTTCTTTCTTCTTTTTGCTGTGTAAGTCTTAGTGAAATAAATACTTAAGAAAACGTTTGCGAGACCCTAAGGAAAAGATTACTTGCTTATTTCGATAAGATATGTTTCAGAGGTAGAGTTAGTCATTAAAGGATCTTAAATAGATTTCTTTTCTTTTTTAAAATAACTTTCATAGCACTTCCAAAAACTAAAGAGGCAGTTTGGATGGGGTTTATTGCTGAATTTCTGGGACATCCTAATAATTCAGGTGACAATTTCTACTGTCTCCCCAGCACTGGGAACTGGTTGGGAACTGCTATGGTAACTACCATCATCAACCTTAATCACCAAGATTCTGCTGACCTGCCCTCTGTGTTTACTAGAGGATGGACAAAGTCTTTTTCCTCAGTCCCTGTATTACCCAGTTGTTAATTTTTCAATGAAACCCTAAAATTGAAGGAGAACAAAAAATTGTGGAAATAGACATGTTTGTAGAGTAAAAAAGTTCTAATCCAAGTTTAACTCTGGCCCAGAGACAGATTAGATAGGCCTCATTCTTAAACATCTAACTTCAGGAAACCACCCCCTCCACCCGTGAACTCTGAGTATCCCTCTCACTGTTTTCTCTGACTCTTACCTTTCCTTATCTCCTGAGAAAAAGACGGAATCTTATTGGAGTATTGTCCACTCTACTCTGATATTTTTGAGGAGAGGAAGGAAAGTAAGAAATTTCTCTAAATTCCTTACTTGTATTCTTGTAGTATAAGCTATTTTAAATACATGGTAAGCATCATACAGTTTCCAGTGATCTGTCATTTAAGTCAAATAATAGTTGATAGGATATTGAGCATAGCACAGTGTTTATGAGGAAACCTAGTCATTTATTAGTTAAAAAAGAGTCTAACATTGAGATACAGTATTAGAGTACTTCATTTCCTAACTTTAATCTTTATTTTAGGGTGCATAATGCCTGGCTGTCAAAACACTTTGGAGTAGCCTGAAAATCGCAAACTGTGCCAGCTCTTTGAAACAGATCAGGAATAATGCAGGCTGGGCTTCAGCATCTTAATAGCCTGGAAAGTTTATTTACACTTAATCACAGTAAGTGCAAAATGTAGGTAGGGTACTCATTTGAAACAGATGTTAATACTATTTAACCTAAATCACCAGTACAGCTGGAGATCATTTTACATACATCGATATATTTGCATATCTCTGTTTCTGTACCGTAATTTCATCATATGTGAATATAAGATCAAATATGCATAGATTTTTTTTTAGCAATCTTAGTTAATAGTGAGTTCTTAGTTTAATATGAAGGAAATTAATTTTCTCATTGAACTATTATTCTTATGTTATTTTACATTCAATATACTTTATCTGTACTTTAATGAAAATAATGACATCTGAATAAAATAGTATATATAATATTTGTTTAGAGTGACTTTTTCATTTAGTGATTTTTTTAAGGAATTACCCATGCTGAGATGTCTGCAGAGGTCAGAGCACTGTAAATACTGTTTTGACAAAGATATATTTCACACAGGTTGAAATATTGACAAGTTCAATAGGACAAGGAGGAAGCTAGAGGCTTATATAAATGAAAGCTATCCTCTGAAAGCAAATCTTAATAAAAAGTCAAAGAGTGAGAAAATGTTCATTACCAGACAGTCCTTTAGAGGTTGCATAAGAGGAAGCCAGCAGAACTGGCTTTGCGATAAGGACTAATAATAAACACAAATGTCTTGAGCAGATGGATGCTGAGCTACTAGACTCAGGACCTTTAAAAAAAAATGCAAGTGGTACAGCCTTCAGCTTTGTTCTTTGTCACGTGTAACAATGTAAAGAACCTGTCTTTCAGTTGGCCCAGATGCTTTGTTTTCCTTCTGATTGAGAAACAAGTCTCATACCATTGGCATCATTGAAAACATCAGGCCATAGGGAACCACTGTACGTAACACGCTGCTTTTCTATGATTTCTCATTTTTGCACATACAATTAGCAGCACAGCCTAAAATGCCTCCGGTGTTATTTTTTAGTTCCATACCTAGTTCATCACTCACATCTTGTCTACAAAGAAGTTGGCACCTATTTATTTGTTGCAGAGCTGTTGATACAGAGCTGAAGTAAAAAATAGCAGAATTGATTAACCCAGACCTTTGATTACTCCTTTGATTAAGGAGTAAGTACAGTGAAACTCATTAAGTCTGCAGGTATTGAGAGCCTGGTGTCTTTTTGCTTATCTCGCTCTGAGTCTTTGAGAGAGAAAATCATTCAAAACTTGTGTGAATCCCTGTGTCATACAGTTTTAATTTCCTTTTTTTTTTTTTTAAATCTCAGGTTCTACAACTGAAGCAAATATTTTCCATCAGGCACTTCTTGAAGGAAATACTGCTAATACTGAAATACTACAGAAGTTTCCCTAACAGTATTAGATACCATATCATTTTTCACTCAGTGTTTCAAGGTAAAAATGAAAAGTTTAGAATTTAGTCAGTATCATTGCAAAAAATATACACAAAAATTAACTAAGCAGATGAAGCTAGTACAGTATAAAAGCCCCCAGTGAGCAGTCAGGAAACTTGGGTGGCAGATCTAGTGTGACCTCAAGAAGTCACTGAGACTCATCCATAAAATGAGAGAGTTGGACTGTTAATAATTTGTTCTTTATTTTCCTTCTCTGCTATTTTTGTGTTTAAAAACAGGGTTTTTTCATACTTTTATGAAAATATCCAGTCATTTTTAGCCCAAATTATGATTGAGTCAGTTTATCCAAATACCCATTGAAATGAGGTGTTTTTGTGAAGCCAGAAGATGTCCAGGCAGACTGGCTGGCTGGCTTCCCTTGTCAGGTGCTTATTGGTTTTACTGAGATGCTTGCCTCTCAGTACAAATCATCATTGCTAGGATTAAAAAATATAAGAAGAAGAAATTGAAAGCAGTTACCTTGCAGGGTTGTTGAAGGCGTAAAATGAGATAACGGATGTTAGAGTGCTTTGAATAAACACTATATAACTATATGCTCTGCTTAGTTGCTCAGTCGTGTCTGACTCTTTGGGACTGCATGGACTATAGCCCAACAGGCTCCTCTGTCCCTGGGATTCTCCAAGCAAGAATGCTGGAGTGGGTTGCCATTTCCTCCTCCAGGGGATCTTCCCAACTGAGAGAATGAACCCAGGTTTCCCGCATTGCAGGCAGATTCTTTACCAGCTGAGCTACCAGGGGAGCCCATATTACCATAATGTGAGGTAACAGTAGTAGGAGAAGTCAAAAGTGAAAACTCTTGCTAGCTTTTTCATCTGAGTTACACAGATTTTTTTTTCTTTTCTTTCCCCTTCTCAAAGTAATTTAGTTAATTGCTTCAGGACTCCAGATTTACTATGGAAACCAGGCCTGTGCTCTTCAAAGAGGCTTATAAGGGAAAACTAAATTAGATACTAATCAGAAATAAGCTGCAGTATCTTTATATGAAGTATTAAGTTTGTTCTGATTAAAATGCAACCAAAATTCATTTTTTATTATGCCAGTAAATAGGTTTGCATTGTATTTCTTCCTCCTGTTCAGACATTTCTTATTTATGTAACATACATCTCTTGGTAGATGACAGGCACTATCCTAAGTGATTTAGAAATATTAGCTCATTTTTTACTGTGGGACTGGAGTAGAAAAGGGGACTGCAGATGGGCACCAAGGATCTTTTTGAGATGGTGGGAATTACTCGATTGTAATAATTGCACAACTCCATAAATTTACTAAAAATAATTGAATGATAAATTTAAAATAGGTAAATTTTGTTGTATGTAAATTAAACCTCAATCAACTTAAAAGTACAAATGTGAACTGACCTTTAATCCTCACACTAGCTTTGCGATGTAGATGCTGTTATTTTTCCCATTTTTTAAAAAAAAAATTTACTCATTTAGCTCCATGGGTCTTAGTTGCAGCACTCAGGATCTTAGATCTTCTCGGGATGCAGGATCTTTTCATTGTGGCATGCAAACTCTTAGTTGCAGCATGTGGGATCTAGTTCTTTGACTAGGGTTTGAACCCAGGCCCCTCACATTGAGACTGCAGAGTCTTAACCAATGGACCACTGGGGAAGTCTCTATTTTTCCCATTTTAAAGTGAGAAAAGTGAAGCTCACAGAGAACTTAATGTCACATAGCTAGTCAGTAGCAGATCAGGATTCTGATCTTGGCCAATTATCATAAGAGTCCATGCTTCTAAACGCTACCCCATTCTTTTAAAAATGTAGACTAAGGAAATAGCCAGAAAGATGGAGCACCATTCTGGGATTCTGTCTGTCATTGTTACCAATAAATTTGTTACAAGTTGCATATTGCTTTGTTTTGTTTTTTTAGATCTCATTCTAATTTTTCTTAAATTAAAGGATAATTGCTTTACAGAATTCTGTTGTTTGCTATCAAACCTCAACATGAATCAACCATAGGTATACATATATCCCCTCCCTTTAGAAACTCCCTCCCATCTCCCACCCCATCCCACCCCTCTAGGTTGATACAGAGCCCCTGTTTGTTTCCTGAGACATACAGCAAATTCCGGTTGACTATCTATCTTACATATGGTAATGTAAGTTTCCATGTTACTCTCCCCATACATCTCACCCTATCCTCCCCTCTCCCCATGTCCATAAGTCTATTCTCCATGTCTCTTTCTCCATGCTGCCCTGCCGATAAATTTTTCAGTATCATTTTTCTAGATTCTGTATATATGTGTCATTATACAATATTTATCTTTCTCTTTCTGACTTACTTCACTCTGTATAATAGGCTCTACGTTCATCCACCTCATCAGAACTGACTCAAACGTGTTCCTTTTTATGGCTGAGTGATATTCCATTGTGTATATGTGCCACAACTTCTTTATCCATTCATCTGTCGATGGACATCTAGGTTGCTTCCATGTTCTAGCTATTGTAAATAGTGCTGAAATGAACAATGGGATACATGTGTCTTTTTCAATTTTGGTTTCCTCAGGGTGTATGCCTAGGAGTGGGATTGCTGGGTCATATGGCAGTTTTATTCCTAGTTTTTTAAGGAATTTCCATACCATCTTCCATAGTGGCTGTATCAATTTACATTCCTGCCAACAGTGCAAGAGCGGTCCCTTTTCTCCACACCCTCTCCAGCATTTATTGTTCGTAGACTTTTTGATGATGGCCATTCTGACTGGTATGAGGTGATATCTCATTGTAGTTTTGATTTGCATTTCTCTAATAATGAGCAATATTGAGTATCTTTTCATGTGTTTGTTAGCCATCTGTATGTCTACTTTGGAGAAATGTCTGTTTAGGTCTTTTTCCCAATTTTTGATTGAGTTGTTTGTTTTTCTGGTATTGAGTTGTATGAGCTACTTGTATATTTTGGAAATTAATCTTGTGTCTGTTGTTTCATTTGCTGTTATTTTCTCCCATTCTGAGGGCTGTAGTTTTACCTTGCTTATAGTACCCTTTGCTGTGCAAAGGCTTTTATGTTTAATCAGGTCCCACTTATTTACTTTTGTTTTTATTTCCATTATTCTCAGAGGTGGGTCATAGAGAATCTTGCTTTGATTTATGTCATTGAGTGTTCTGCCTATATTTTCCTCTAAGAGTTTTATAGTTTCTGGTCTTACATTTAGGTCTTTAATCCATTTTGAGTTTACCTGTGTATGGTGTTAGGAAGTGTTCTAATTTCATTCTTTTACATGTAGCTGTCCAGTTTTCCCAGGACCATTTATTGAAGAGGCTGTCTTTGCCCCATTGTATATTCTTGCCTCCTTTGTCAAAACTAAGGTACCCATAGGTGCATGGGTTTATTTCTGGGCTTTCTATCTTGTTCCATTTGTCTATATTTCTGTTTTTGTACCAGTACCATACTGTCTTGATGACTATAGCTTTGTAGTATAATCTGAAATCAGGAAAGTTGATTCCTCCAGCTCCAATCTTCTTTCTCAGTATTGCTTTAGCTATTCAGAGTTGTTATGTGTTTCTATACAAACTGTGAAATATTTTGTTCTAGTTCTGTGAAAAATGGCATTGGCAATTTGATAGGAATCACACTGAATCTATAGATTGCATTTGGTAATATAGTCATTTCCACAATATTGATTCTTCCTTCCCAGGAACATGGAATATCCTTTCATCTGTTTATGTTGTCTTTGATTTCTTTCATCAGTGTCTTATAATTTTCTGTGTATATTTCTTTTGCTTCCTTAGGTAGTTTATTCCTAGATATTTAATTCTTTCTGTTGCAGTGGTGAATGGGATTGATTCCTTAATTACTCTTTCTGATTTTTCATTGTTAGGATATAGAAATGCAAGTGATTTCTGTGTATTGGTTTTGTATCCTGAAACTTTGCTAAATTCACTGATTAGGTCTATTAATTTTCTGATAGTATCTTTCAGGTTTTCTATGTACAGTACCATGTCATCTGCAAACAGTGAGAGCTTTACTTCTTCTTTTCCAATCTGGATTCCTTTTATTTCTTTTTCTTCTCTGATGGCTGTAGCTAGGACTTCCAAAACTATGTTGAATAGTGGTGAAACTGGGCACCCTTGTCTGTCTTGTTCCTGATCTTAGGGGGAATGATTTCAGTTTTTCACCATTGAGAATAATGTTTACTGTAGTTTTATCATATATGCCCTTTACTATGTTGAGGTAGGTTCATTCTATGCCCATTTTTTGAAGAGTTTTAATCATAAATGGGTGCTGAATTTTGTCAAAGGCTTTTTCTGCATCTATTGATATTATATGGTTTTTAACTTTCAATTGGTTAATACGGTGTATCACATTGATTGATTTGCATATATTGATGAATCCTTGCATCTCTGGAATAAACCCAACTTGATCATGGTGTATGAGCTTTTTAATGTGTTGTTGAATTCTCTTTGCTAAAATTTTGTTGAGGAGTTTTGAATCTATGTTCATCAGTGTTATTGGCCTGTTGTTTTCTTTTTTGGTGTTGTCTTTGTCTGGTTTTGGTATCAGGGTGATAGTGGCCTCGTAGAATGAGTTTGGAAGTGTTCTTTCCTCTACAACTTTTTGAAGTTTTAGAAAGATAGGCATTAGTTCTTCTCTAAATGTTTGATAGAGTTCTCCTGTAAAGCCATCTGCTCCTGAGCTTTTATTTTGGGGGAGAAATTTGATCACAGCTTCAATTTCAGTGCTTGTAATTGGGTTGTTCATAATTTCTATTTCTTCCTGGTTCAGTCATGGAAGATTGAACTTTTCTAAGAATCTGTCCATTTCTTCCAGTTTATCCATTTTATTGCCATATAGTTGTTTGTAATAGTCTCTTATAATCCTTTGTATTTCTGCATTGTCTGTTGTAACCTCTCCTTTTTCATTTCTCACTTTGTTGATTTGATTCTTCTCTCTTTTTTTCTTGATGAGTCTGGCTAAGGGTTGATCAATTTTGCTTATCTTCTCAAAGAACTAGCTTTTAGTTTTATTGATCTTTATTATTGTTTCTTTCATTTGTTTTTCATTTATTTTTGCTCAGATCTTTTGATTTCTCTCCTACTAATTTTCAGTTTTTTGTTCTTTTTTCCAGTTGTTTCAGGTGTAAAGTTAGGTTGTCTATTCGATGTTTTTCTTGTTTCTTGAGGTAGGATTGTATTGCTATAAACTTCCCTCTTAGAACTGCTTTTGCTGCATCCCATAAGTTTTGAGTTGTCATGTTTTCATTGTCATTTGTTTCTAGAAATTTTTTGATTTCCCTTTTGATTTCTTCAGTAACCTGTTGGTTGTTTAATCTCCATGTGTTTGTGTATCTTACAGTTTTTTTTTTCTTGTAAAAAAACCTCATCTCATCTCATAGCATTGTGGTCAGAAAAGATGCTTGATATGATTTCAATTTTCTTAAATTTACTGAGGTTTCATTTGTGACCCAAGATGTGGTCTATCCTGGAGAATGTTCCATGTGCACTTGAGAAAAAGGTATATTCTTCTGCATTTGGCTGGAATGTCCTGAAGATATCAATGAGATCCATCTCATCTAATGTGTCATTTAAGACTTGTGTTTCGTTATTAATTTTGTTTTGGTGATCTGTCCATTGGTGTGAGTGGGGTGTTAAAGTCTCCTACTATTATTGTGTTACTGTCAAATTCTCCTTTTATGTCTGTTCGTGCTTGTCTTATGTATTGAGGTGCTCCTATGTTGGGTGCATAGATATTTACAATTGTTATGTCTTCCTGTTGGACTGATCCCTTGATCATTATGTAATGTCCTTCTTTATCTCTTGTAATATTCTTTATTTTAAGGTCTACTTTGTCTGATATGAGGATTGGTACTCCAGCTTTCTTTTGCTTTCCATTTGCATATAATATATTTTTCCATCCTCTCACTTTCAGTCTATATGTGTCTTTAGGTCTGAAGTGCGTTTCTTGTAGACAGCATATGCATGGGTCTTGTTTTTGTATCCATTCAGCCAGTCCGTATCTTTTGGTTGGAGCAATTAATCTGTTTCCACTTAAAGTAATTATTGATATGTTCCTAATGCCATTGTCTTAATTGTTTGGGGTTTGTTTTTGTAGATCGTTTTCTTCTCTTGTATTTCCCGACTATATAGTCCCTTTAACATTTGTTGTAAAGCTGGTTTGGTGGTAGTGAATTCTCTTAACTGTTGCTTGTTTGAAAAGTTTTTGATTTCTCCATCAGTTTTGCATGAGATCCTTGTCAGGTAGAGTAATCTTGGTTGTAGATTTTTCCCTTTCAGTACTTTAAATATATCCTGCCATTCCCTTCTGGCCTGCACAGTTTTTGCTGAAAGATCAGCTGTTAAACGTATGGGGCTTCCCTTGTATGTTACTTGTTGCTTCTCCCTTGCTGCTTTTAATATTCTTTCTTTGTGTTTAGTCTTTGTTAGTTTGATTAGTATATGTCTTGGCATGTTTTTCCTTGGGTTTATCCTGCATGGGACTCTTTGCACCTCTTGGACTTGATTGACCATTTCCTTTTCCATGTTGGGGAAATTTTCAATTATAATCTCTTAAAAACTTTCCTCATACCCTTTCTTTTTCTGTTCGTCTTCTGGGACCCCTATAATTCTAATGTTGGTTCATTTAATATTGTCCCAGAGGTCTCTGAGTCTACCCTCAGTTATTTTCATTCTTTTTACTTTACTCTGGTCTTCAGCAGTTATTTCCACCACTTTATCTTCCAGCTCACTGATCTGTTCTTCTGCTTCAGATATTCTTCTATTAAGTCCTTCTAGAGTATTTTTAATTTCAGTAATTGTGTTGTTTGTCTCTGTATATTTATTCTTTAATTCTTCTAGATCTTTGTTAGTTGATTCTTGCATTTTCCCCATTCTGTTTTCAAGGTTTTTGATCATCTTTAGTATCATTATTCTAAATTCTTTTTCAGGTAGTTTTTCTATTTCCTCTTCGTTTATTTGGACTTTCTGTGTTTCTAGTTTGTTCCTTCATTTGTGCATTTTTTTTCTCTGCCTTTTCATTATTTTTTTTTAAACTTATTGTGTTTGAGGTCTCCTTCTCCCAGGCTTCAAGGTTGAGTTCTTTCTTCTTTTTGGTTTCTGCCCTCCTAAAATTGGTCCAGTGGTTTGTGTGAGCTTCCTATAGGGTGAGATTTGTGCTGAGTTTTTGTTTGTTTTTCCTCTCTTGGGCAAGGCTGAGTGTTTTAATGTTACAATCCAAGGTTGTAATCCTGTCTGCTGCTGATTTGGTTTGTATTTTTGTTTTGTTTGTTGGGATGAAGTGTCCTGCACAGGGTGTTACTAGTGGTTGGATGATGCCGGGTCTTGTATTCAGGTGCTTTCCTTTGTGGGATTTCTCACCATTTGATACTCCCTAGGGTTAGTTCTCTGGTAGTCTAGGGTCTTGGAGTCAGTGCTCCCACTCCAAAGGCCCAGGGATTGATCTCTGGTCAGGAACAAAGATTCCGCAAGTGGTTTGTTAGGGCATTAAGTGAGATTAAAACAAATATCCAAGAACAAGCAACCAAAGATGAACCTCAGACAAATGGCAGTTACAAAATCAGGCAAATAATAATTAAAATAATGGAATATACACGTATACATATACACCCATAAGCAAAATCAAAACAGTCCAACAAAAACAAAGTACAATAGATTGACTCGGCAAACAAAGGAAATCAAAAATTTATGTAACAGTTAAGAACAAAACTAACTACAGCACAGACTGTAAAACAAAACTAAAGCCAGGTGCCAAGTGGGGAGTAACCAATGAAAACAAAGTAACACATATGTTGAGAGGAAAGGAAAGAAAAACTAGATATGCAAAATTAAATAGATAAAGAAGGCTTATATACATTAACGATTAACTGCAAAAGGAGAAGACCTTTAGGAAAAGCAAATAAAGGAATAATTTTAGGAAAAATAATAATAGGTTTAAAAAATTAAAATTAATGAGAAAAGAAAAAAGCAAGAGGAAAGGAAAAAAGAAAAAAAAAAGGAAAACTCCACAGAACTGCAAAAGCCAAACATGGAAGCAGAGGTTTATAACAACAAAAGAAATGTTAGTGAAAAAAAAACCTCAAAAGCTTAATTAGATTTCATAGTTCCCATAAAATCGACAACTACAACAGAGGAGGGAAGAAGGAATAAAAAAGGAAAAGAAAAGAAAAAAATCCAAAAGAAACTACAGAACAAGTCAAAACATAATACGTGTTTTTCTTGAGTCACTGCTGTCAGGGTCCTTTTCCTTGCTGGGAGTCACAGTCCACCTCACCTCCCTAGGGTGCCCTCCAACACCGTGTTGGTCTCTGGACCTGCTGTGGAGGTAGCTCAGATTCTAATCTGGTCCTACTCCTGTGTGTTCTTGCCTCCAATGTACACAGCTATCAGAACTAGTGCATTTTCCTTTGTGGGAGCTCTCAGTGTCCTTTTATATATTCTGTAGACACAGAGTCTGCCTAGTTGATTGTGTGGATACAATCTGCAGCTTGTCCAGCTGGTGGGAAGGTTTTGGCTCTTCTTCCTTAGCTACACTGCCCCTGGGTTTCAACTGTGGTTTTATTTCCACTTCTGCATGTGGATTGTCCACTGGGGTTTGCTCCTGAGGCATGCTCCTGAGGCTGCCCTGGAGGATTTGGGTCTGCCCTAGTGAGGGCCAGTTGTGGAGGTGGTGCAGCTGCTTGGGTAGCAGGGGTTCTGGCAGCACCAGGTACTCAGGGGAGTTGGTGGCTAGGGCAGCAGGAAATATAGTGCTCTAGAAGGATATGGCAACCAGTATTGGCCAATACACTCCAATATTCTTGCCTTGAGAACCCCCCAACAGAGAAGCCTGGCAGGCCACAGTCCACAGGGTCACAAAGAGCTGGAAACAACCGAAGCGACCCTGCATGCATAGATGGAAGACTTTTTTTTTTTTTTTTGCCTGTAGTAGCTATGCCCCAGTGAGGGTTGAGTGTGAAGGTAACACAGCTACTTGGGTTGCAGGGAAGCTGGTGGCGCCAAGTGTGCAAGGACATGGACTGTCTCAGCCACAGGAGTTATGGCCCTACCAGAGTCTTTTTTCAAGCCTCTGGTAGCTGGTGATCAGAAAGCCTCTTTGGCTACTCTTTCTCCATAGCTCCACCCATTCAGGCACTTAGAGGGGCTCCCCTGGCTGGGGTCTTATTCTGCAGATTGATGTGTCAGGCACTTAAAGGGGCACCCTGGGTGGGGTCCTACTCTGTAGTTCTGTGCAGCAGGAGCCTGATGGGCCAGCCTCTCTGTTGTTCAGCAGCTGATGCAGGCATGTAGGGAGAGAGACTATGGTGATGGCTCCACCCCCTATGCATGACTCAGCAGTATTGCCTTGCTTCCATGGCTGCCTGGCTTTCCTCCACAGGCATTTCCCACCACAGTCTCCTCACTCACATCCCCTTGGTCCATCTCTCCGCAGTCAACAGCAGCCCTCACCCTGGGATTGCTCCACAATCCCTATGCTCCAGCTCCCAGCTGCTGCGCCTTCTAGGGGACTGCATCCCTCTCTGGGGTACATATGGCTGCAGGAAGGACTGTCTGATTCTCATTACATTTAGGCTGCCACAGATGAGCTGTTTCACCCTCAGTATTAAATGTTTCTCCTCTGACTCAGACGATTGCCCCGATGTGGGGATCAGACCCCTGCTTCAGTTCCCCCACCTGCCAAGGGCATGTCCAGTCCTAGTAACACTCCTGTTTTTCCCCCTAGTTCCTTCGTCCTACTGAGTTTTTGCGTGGTTCTATATATTCTTTTCTGCTGGTCAGGTACTGTCCACTCTCAGCTGGTGTTCTGCATGCACTTCTGTGTCTGAAGGAGTATTCCTGATGTATCCATGGAGGGAGATATACTCCTCCTCCACCTACTCTTCCGCCATCCTGTTCTCCACTCAAACTATCATTTCTTAAAATGAAATGGCTGTTCGATTGATATGATGATGATGATGATAGTGAGCTTGAGATTCTTCATACACATGGCTAGGGGAAGATTTCTTTGGCTGTTTTGAAGCTGACAAGCCAGATCAAGTTCAGAGGATGTCCTGATGCTCATTGCCCTTGTAGGAGTCCATATAGGATGAAGAAGCACTGTGGGAAGAGTCCATTAGTAGCCACCACGTTTTGGGTCCGCTTGATAATCGAGTCCAAGCTCGCTCTACTTGCCACACCACAGGTCAATGAATCCGAAAAATGAGATGTTGAGGCAAGGAAAATACTTTAATCGGGAAGCCAGCAGATGAAGAAGATGGCAGGATAGCACCTCAAAATAACCATCTTCTGTTTTGGTTTTTGTTTTCACTTATGGCCAAGTGGTAACCTGCTAATTAGTTTCTTAAGAGGTAGGAGAGCAAGGCTGGAGACATTAACAATGCATTTTTTCTAAACAGAAAGAGTCACAAACCAATGGATATTTCTCTACAAATCCTAGCTTCTTTTATATCTCTATTTTAGTAAGTTTACAAAGTTGTGCAATCATTACAATCCAGTCATTCCATCATCTCCAAAAGATCTTTGGTGCCCATCTGCAGTCCCCCTTTCCTCCTACAGTCCCACAATAAAAAAGTGAGTTAATATTTGTAAAGCACTTAGGATAGTATCTGTCATCTACCAAGAGATGTATGTTAAATAAAGAAGGAGTATCTGAATAGGAGGAAGGAATACAGTGCAAACTTTGAAATCAAATGTCTTATTTATTGGCATAGTAAAAAATGAATTTGGGTTGCACATTAATCAGAACAAATTTAATACTTCATAAAGAGATTCTGCAGCCTATTTCTGATTAGTATCTAAGGAACTTTTAAACAGTTTGTGTAGTCTTTCAATTGTGATACCTGTTATTTTCTCTACTCATAGAGGGTTTGATTTGTCACCAGTGGCTAGACATACACTAAACATACATTTAAAAGCAAATTGGATAATAGACTTTTAAAACAGAATTAATGTTTTCCTTAATTCTTACATTACTTTGTTTCCATCAGAGAAATACAAAAGCTAGTTATCTTGTATCCATTTTTAATTTACTGATTTCTTAATTGAGAAGCAATATGGTTAGGTCAATAGAAAATTTACTTCCCATACGAGTTCTGTATTTGCTGTGTTATACTGAAAAAAGAATTTTTTCTTCTATTTAAAATTATGCAGTTAAGTATGGATGTAGTTTATATAGTATTTTGTGATTTCCAAGTTGAAAGATGGCACAAATGTTTTTAGATTATGTTAAGCTTCTTATTGTTATTTTTCAAGCAGTGGTTTGATGAACAGGTATTGGTAAAGCCTGTTCTCTCATTTTAGAGGGAGCAGCATAAACTATTTCTGCAAAAAAACTTTTTTTATGTTTTGTAGAGTCAACTTTTAAGTAATGGTGGCCACAACCCATTAATGAAAAAACTATTTGATATTCATCTTGCTTTTCTTAAAAATGGGCAGTCTGAAGTGTCGCTGAAACATGTCTTTGCTTCACTGTGAGCATTCATTAGTAAGGTAGGAAACAAATCTTTATGGTTCCAAGTGGCCTTGCTTCATGGTAAGAAAGATCAGGGGAACAGGATCTCCAAACCTCAGATGATGAAGCCATTAAATCCTGCCTTCGTAAATATTAACACAGAACAGCAAAATACAGAAAGAGGGCCTGACCACTAATTTCCTAAAATCAGCACATGCTTTTAATTTCATTTTGTTATACCTGTTTTTTTTCAGTAGGCTCCTTTGACGAGTATCATTTTAAAATTACCAATTGCCAATCTTTCTTTTCTTTGGCTTCTTTTTAAAGTATTTAAAGTATTATCATGCTGAAGATATGTAAGCTGTGAGTGCACTCATGTATAAGCACTTCGAAAGCAGAGACCACTTATAAAATCCCAGGGCCTTGTATGATCTCTTGCAAGTGGTAGGTACTCAATACATGTTCAGATGAATGAATCCTTCTTTTCAGTGCAAATTGTATCTGGGGACTCCAAATTTTCAGGCCATTTACCTCGAAACTAAAACTTCAGACTAGGCTTTTAGGAATAAATATGACTCAAACAGATAGCAAAGATTTATTTCTGGTCTATTTTTGATAGCTTTTAAAGAGAATTAAAAGCATCAGAAACCAAGATGAAGTTAAAATTATGGAAAGGCACAGTCTAGGCCTCCACCCTGGTATGTATAACTCCAGCAAGATAAATTCAGTTAACTGATTTGTGGAATAGGCTAGCTGAGCAACTTTTTTGTCATTATTTGTATGGCAACTTTTTGTCGTAAACTGACAGAGAAAGTAGTTGATTTTAAAGGTTTATTTTTAAATTGCCATTCTTGAATGCAATTTTGTGAATAAAGAAATAAATGAAAAACTGAGTTCAGTTGAAACATATGACAAGAAACTAAGAGAAAGTGATTCAGAAATAATTCATTTAATGAACAGCGACTGGATGGGTAGTTACTGGTATCAGACTTTCTGTCAAGGATACAGTCTGAAGACTTATTGTCCAGTAGAGGAAAGCACACATTGATGCACATCTACAAATACCATTAGGATAAAGGAAACCTACAGAGAACTGAGGGTAAATGGAAGGACAGGAAACACTAATTGAGCAACATTTCTCTGCAGCACTGAAGTTAGGATTTAGTTTGGACTCAGCAACTGAGATAGACTTAAAAAGGTCAATGGGGACCAGATGATGGTGTCCTCATGTCTAGGAGTTAGATTTCATATTTTAGGTATCAGGGAGCATGAAAGCAACATAACTAGATTTTTATTAAGAAAATTGTTGCAGGTAGGAGAAAATCTCTTTAAATGTAGTACGGAAGCATAATCTCTGCTCTCATGAAGCTTTCAGTGAGGGGGAGGGTATAGAAAGTAAATAAGTAAATAAAATAGTAATTGGAACAAGTTCTTGAAAGGACCAAGATGGTGAGATAGAAGATAACGATTTGTGGGAGTTACTTTTTGTGGGTTGTCACTTATTTTTATATTTTAACTTTTTAAATTAAGACTTTATGTTTTGAAAGCAGTTTTAAATTCACAGCAAAATCCAATGCTGCTGCTGCTGCTAAGTCGCTTCAGTCATGTCCGACCCCGTGCGACCCCATAGACGGCAGCCCACCAGGCTCCCCCGTCCCTGGGGTTCTCCAGGCAAGAACACTGGAGTGGGTTGCCATTTCCTCCTCCAATGCATGAAAGTGAAAAGTGAAAGTGAAGTCGCTCAGTTGTGTCCGACTCTTTGCGACCTCGTGGACTTCAGCCTACCAGGCTCCTCCGTCCATGGGATTTTCCAGGCAAGAGTACTGGAGTGGGTTGCCATTTCCTTCTCCTGCAAAATCCAATAGGAAATACAGAAATTTCCTATATATCCCCACCCCCACATAGATACATACAATTTCCCCCATTATCAACATCTGCCACCAGAGTGCTGCATTCATTACAACTGATGAACTTACATTGACACATAATAATCTTCCACGTGGGCTCCCCTGGTAGCTCAGTGGTAAAAAGAACTCGCCTGCCAATGCAGGAAATGCAGGTTCGATCCCTGGGCTTGGAAGATCCCTTGGAGAAGGAAATGGCAACCTGCTCCAGTATTCTTGCCTGGGAAATCGCATGGACAGAGGAGCCTGGCAGGCTAAAGCCCATGTGGTTGCAAAAAGAGTCAGACACGGCTTAGCAACTAAACAGCAAGGTGCACAGTGTTTATTAAGGTTCATTCTTGGTGCATATCCCATAGGTTTGGACAAATGACATGTACCCATCTTAGTATCAAAGTATTTTAACTGCCCTAAAAATCTCCATCAATTCACCACTCCCCTCCCCACCACCCCCAGGTAATCAAGAGTCTTTTTACTGTCTCCCCAGTCTTGCCTTTTCCGGAATGTCACATAGTTGGAATCTGAGTTTGTCACTTCTAAAATGAGACCTGAAATATGAAAAGGGGCCAGCCGTTTGAAAAGCTCAAGGAAAAACGTTCTAAGGAGAAGGGATAGAGCTTGAAATTCTGGGAACTGAAAGTTCAGTTTAGCTGGAACAGAGTGAATTAGGGAGATCATCAGCATACCAGTGGCAGTTGAAGCCATGGGAGTGGCTTAAGTTCCCCTGGAGAGTCTGTACAGGAAGAGCAAGAACAGCAACAAAAAGTTAAGAGCATTATGTTGGAGAAAAGCAACATAGAAGGGGTTGGAAGAGGAGTCTATGGAGGAGATGAAAGGGAGCAGTCACAGAAATAGGAAGAAAGGCAAGAAAGAAGCCAAAGGAGAAGAGAGTATCAGTATTATTATGCAGTACAGAGTGGCCTAATAAGATAAGGTGGAAAGGGAGTCCATTGGAATTGGCAATTACAAGGTCATTGATAATTTTGGTCATTGCCCACTCAGAGAAGTGATAGATAGACTTCCTATAGCAGATTAACTACTTTACCACTGTGCCTTCCCTTCCTGTATTTTCATACAGGAGTAACTTGCCCAACAAGATTTATTTAATCTGGTGAAACCATTGATGAGATTTTTTTCAATGCCCGCTAGAAAACATTTATTAAATGTTCATTAATAAATGAAGAAGCATAAACAGTAAGAAGCATTGTACTTAGTGTTAAGGTGATAAAAAGAAGATAGATTCCTATAATATGGGCTTAAATTCAATATTTCTGAGAAATAATTTTGAAATAAGGCCCTAGCCTTATGTTGATTCCTATAATATGGGTTTAAATCCAATATTTCTGAGAATGATTTTGAAAGAATCTAGCTTCACACTCCCTGAAAAAATCCATTGTGTACCCTGGACCAGCTTAGTACTCGCTTGCCTAGACATGTAAGCATGGAAGATTATAACAAGCCTATGTTCTATGTATAGCTTATTTTCCGCAAAGCAGAGTGAATACATTCCAAAAGTAGCAGTCACTTGCCTGTTTTGAGGATTAGATAGTTACTTTTGTACTTTTTCTATGCCAAACTGTAGTTTACTCAACACTGTTTATGAGTAGAGGATGCACGTTCATATTTGTGTGTGTGCACTTCAACTATACTCCATTTTGTTAAAAGATCAACTTTAAAAAAAAAAGATCAACTTTATTTGCTGAATAGATTCTTGATATAATTTTCCCAGCATTTGGAAGTTTATAATATAAGGAACTGTTTAAATATAAAGCAAAAGAGTAAGTAATGCAGATTGGCCTTCCCATTTTTAAGGCCGAAATTGAGACCATCATCATGAAGTGAGTCATCATTTCAGTCATTCATTAATTTAATACATATCATCGAAAACCTACTTATCTTCTTTCCCAGACCATCATGAGCTCTTGTTAGATCTGTGGCATTTGTAGTCAGTATCCCACATTTTTGTAGACTTGTATACTGACTTGCATTGTTCTGTCATTAATACATGTTGGTCTTTGTGTTTTTAACTAGCTTGGGTTCTCCAGAGCTGCGCTCTAACCTGATGTTGATTTTGTATCCTCAAAGCACCCAGCACAGTTTTAGGGAGAATAGTGTAGGCATTTGATAGTTGATTGATTTCTGTGATAGGGTCTTCAGATACTTATTTATGTTTTTCCTATTGTTTAGTTTCCCTCGGCCTTTTTCAAAGAAGGGTAAACATGTGTGCTGCATTTTGCTATGAGGTTTTAAAGTGCTGCACGTCAAAGATTAGCTCAACCAGGAATGAAGCCTCTGCACTTTTGTATCTTCTGATGAGAAACAACTTTGAGTACACCAAAAGGAAAACCTTTTTTAAGGACACATCTGCAGGTCAGTGAAAACTGAAGCTTCTCTTTCTTCTGTTCAAACTTTAGCCTCTCTACATTAAGATCTAGAGCTCCCCAGTCTAATACAAAGCTATTAGCCACAGGAGGCCATCTAGCACTTGAAATGTGCCTAGTCTGAATTCAGGACACATTGACTTTTGAAGAATAAGTACAAAGAAGTAAAATATCTCAATTGTTTTATATTGACTATATGTTGAAATGATATTTTGGATATACTGGTTTAAGTAAAATAAATCAAAATTCACTTGTGTCTTTTTACTTTTTAATGTGGCTGCTAGACAATTTAATATTACACATCTGACTCATATCCTATTTATACTGGACTACACTGCTTGAGAACATAGGTGTTAAGAGCATAGATTCCGGATTTCACGGGTATCACACACTGTGTGACCCTAGCAAGGACTTCTTTAGTCTCTCAGTACCTCAGATGCTTCATAAGTAAAACAGTGGTAAATATCCCTACCCGCTGCATATGGTTTTGGTGAAGATTAAACAAGATGATTAAGTAACAAATGAAGTACTTGTGTTTTTCATCTCCATCATGTCTAGTTAGTTAAAAATAATGAGAGAAGTCTCAAGGTTTAGTGGAAAACATGGACTTTGGAATCAGCCCTACCTGGACTTAAATCATAGCTTAGCTACTTACTTAATATGTGACCCTAGGGATTTTACTCAGCTCATCTTGACTATTTGCCTCATCTGTAACATGAGGCCAAGTATGTTTCAGCTTGCAGGGTTTGTTATGAGGGTTAAAAATAAAGTGTGTGTAGTGCCAGGCACAAAATGCCTAGCTCATAATAGACACTTAGTATGTGGTAGTTGTTATTCAACATCTCCATAATTTTTGCTTATGTGATGAAACAGGTCTGAACTAAAACACAGTTGAGAGTTCTTGGCTCAGTTGTCCTCGATTGTAACATGGGAAATGCTTGGTCATATTTCTATCTTTACTGCCATGGTCAGTTCCATTGCAGTTGTTTATTGGAGACTAGGTTATCGATGAGGAAACGGCCATAAGTAGCTTTTTAGAAACGTCATCAGTGATGTGAAAATCTAATGGAAGTATATGCTTTCTGTAAAAATCTTCTAATATTTTTGGATACTAGGTCTAACATTATATGTTAGACTATCTAATATTTGCTTCCATAGAGATGTCACTTGAGTATCACCTTCCCTCAAAGCATTTCTGCAATTAGTGTGCTGATATTTTTGAACTTCCCCATTAGCATCCATCCTTCTGGGTTAAAACATCAATTTCTCTCAAGTCCTATATTCAAATAAAATGAATTAATAAATTGCAGACTTAGAACCATGTCTAAGTGCTCAATAAACTGGTTAAGTAGAAGTATTGTGAGTATGATCTTTTTAATCCTCATAACAGCTCTGTAATGTAGGTATTGTTATTATCCTTATATTGCCTGTAAGGAAAGTGAGGCACAGGAGGGTTAATTCACTTTCTCAAAGCCATTCAGTGAATAATTGATAAAGTAAAAGTTTGAATCTAGGGCACTTGGACTCAAGAGCTTGCACGCAACTCCTATAGCATCTCGCTTCTCAGATCAGGGGTAAAGCTTCTGGCCATGAACACTTCAGCCTGAATCATATAAGCATTTGTTGAAAGGAGCTTGAGAGATTAAAAAGCACCATGCATACACGCTTAGTTGCTTCAGTCGTGTCTGGGCTCTTTGCAACCCTATGGACTGTAGAACGCCAGGCTCCTCTCTCTATGGGATTCTCCAGCCAAGAATACTGAGTTGCCATGCCTTCCCCTAGGGTTTTTTCCCAACCCAGGGATCAAACCCACATCTCCTGCATCTCCTGCATTGCAGACAGATTCTTTACTGCTGAGCCATTGGTGAAGCCTAAAAGCACCATTACATGGCATTATACTGTTATCATTATGTAGTGTATATGCTAAAACATACTACTGTCTAAACTATTTAGATAGGCCCTAGTCAGAAACAAAGAAAGGAGCTGAGGCACTGGAGTTGGAAGTCCAGCACATTGAGATAGACTAGTGAAAAGAAATGAGAAACCATCAAAGAAATGTCCTTTATTCCCAACTTTATTAAAACTACTTGCTAGCAAACGTATTGAAGGTAAATACCTGACCACCATTGTATCAGTTCACTAATTATGAAAATGGTTTCAGATCTAGATGTGCTGTGTGTTTCAAAAGTTTTTTACATCAAACCAAGAAAAATCCAATAAAATTTGAAATTAGGAACCTCCATTGATCTATAATTCTGGTTTTGTGCCAATACCATACTGTCTTGATTACTGTAGCTTTGTAGTATAGTCTAAAGTCAGCAAGGTTGATTCCTCTAGCTCCATTTTTCTTTCTCACGATTGCTTTGGCTATTTGGGGTCTTTTGTGTTTCCATAAATATTGTAAAATTTTTTGTTCTAGTTCTGTGAAAAATGCCATTGGTAATTTGATAGGGATTGCATTGAATCTGTAGATTGCCTTTGTTACTACAGTAATTTTCATAATATTGATTCTTGTGATCCAAGAACATGGTATATCTCTCCATCTATTTGTGTTTTGTTTGATTTTTCATCAGTGTCTTAGAGTTTTCTGTATTTGAGTCTTTTGTCTCTTTAGGTAGGTTTATTCCTAGGTATTTTATTATTTTTGTTGAAATAGTGAATGGAGTTGCTCCTTAATTTCTCTTTCTGATTTTTCATTGTTAGTGTATAGGAATGCAAGGGATTTCTGTGTATTAATTTTGTATCCTGCAACTTTACTAAAGTTGCTATTTCTTTCTTTTATGATACGACTTTGTTGTTAGCTTTTTAAATTAATTTATTTATTTTAATTGGAGGATAATTACTTTACAATATTGGAGTGGTTTTTGCCATACATTGACATGAATCAGCCATGGGTGTACAAGTGTTCCCCATCTTGAATCCCCCTCCCACCTCCCTCCCCATCCCATCCCTCAGGGTCATCCCAGTGCACCAGCCCTGAGCACCCTGTCTCATGCATTGAACCTGGACTGGCTATCTGTTTCACATATGATAATACACATGTTTCAATGCTATTCTCTCAAAGCATCCCACCCTCACCTTCTCCCACCGAGTCCAAAAGACTGTTCTTTACATCTGTGTCTCTTTTGCTTTCTTGCATATAGGGTCCTCATTACCATCTTTCTAAATTCCATATATATGCGTTAGTATAATGTATTGGTGTTTTTCTTTCTGAATTACTTCACTCTGTATAATAGGCTCCAGTTTCATCTGCCTCATTAGAACTGATTCAAATGCATTCTTTTTTAATGGCTGAGTAATATTCCACTGTGTACATGTACCACAGCTTTCTTATCCATTTGTCTGCCACGAATGGATGTCTGTCAGACATCTAGGTTGCTTCCATGTCCTGGCTATTATAAACAGTGCTGCAATGAACATTGGGGTACACGTGTCTCTTTCAATTCTAGTTTCCTCGGTGTGTATGCCCAGCAGTGGGATTGCTGGGTCGTATGGCAGTTCTAGTCCCAGTTTTTTAACGAATCTCCACACTGTTCTCCATAGTGGCTGTACTAGTTTGCAGTCCCACCAACAGGGTAAGAGGGTTCCCTTTTCTCCACACCCTCTCCAGCATTGATTGCTTGTAGACTTTTTGATAGCGGCCATTCTGATTGGTGTGAGATGGTACCTTCATTGTGGTTTTGATTTGCATTTCTCTAATAATGAGTGATGCTGAGCGTCTTTTCATGTGTTTGTTAGCCATCTGTATGTCTTCTTTGGAGAAATATCTGTTTAGTTCTTTGGCCCATTTTTTGATTGGGTCATTTATTTTTCTGGAATTGAGCTGCACGAGCTGCTTGTATATTTTTGAGATTAATTCTTTGTAAGTTGCTTCATTTGCTATGTTGTTAGCTTTTTAAAATTTTTTTTCTTTATTTTTGCCTGTGCTGGGTTCTTCATTTCTGTGCAGGCTTTCTCTAGTTGTGGCAAGCAGGGGCTATTCTTCATTGCTGTGCCAGCTTCTCATTGCATTGGCTTCTCTTGTTGCAAAGCATGGGCTCTAGGATACTCAGGCTTCAGTAGCCATGGCATGTGGGCTCAGTAGTTGTAGCTCACAGGCTTTAGAGTGCAGGCTCAATAGTTGTGGCACAGATTTACTTGATTCGCGGCATGTTGAATCTTCCTGGACCAGGGATCGAACCCATGTCTCCTGCATTGGCAGGCAGATTCTTTACCACTGAGACCCCAGGCAAGCCCCTAAAGTTGCTGTTTCAATAGAAGAATTTAAACCACTCATGTAAGAAGAAAATAGATTTTGATGGAACTCTGTAAAATCTTTAAAAGAAGCATTTCGTATGAGTGCTTATGGATTTGTACTTTGATGAAAACAAGCAGCATGTGTTCAAAAGACATTTGAAAAATGGTGTTTTCTTCTTTCCACAGATAATAATTGCTGTAAGCCAGCTGATAATGGATGTAGCACTAAGTGGAGGATCAAGATTTCAGGAGTCTTTATTCATTATCAATAACTTTGCAAACAGTGACAGACTTATGAAGGTATGTTCTCACTTTAAGTGAAAAGTTAGAACCATGTTCACTGTTAGGGGAGTTTCACTTCTCAAGGTAAACTGTGTATTGGATTCACAACTTTTATATAGTATCAAGTGTATACAATGTGAGCTTCACAAGTCAACGCTTTGTCTAGTACATCCCTGTACCTCTAGCACCTAGAACACTGCTAGGTACACAGTAAATATTCAGTATTAGTTGAATGGGTGAATGAATGACTATACTGTGTGTACATAATTATGATAGGATTTGATTTTTTTATGGGCTTGATATTTAAACTTACTTAGAAAAGAAATGGGTTTTTTTTTTTTCCCTCAACTGTTGTTACCAGTTATAAGATTGGCTAATTAAGCACTTGGAGAAGAAAATGGCACCCCACTCCAGTACTCTTGCCTGGAAAATCCCATGGATGGAGGAGTCTGGTGGGCTACAGTCCATGGGGTCACAAAGAGTCAGACACGACTGAGCGGCTTCACTACTACTACTAATTAAGCACTGAGTTGGAAATTTCACAAAACTTTACTTACTAGAGTAGCTAACAGCTGCCGGATCCTTTGCCAGCAGATGAGGAATGGCACAGAAGGGATTCATTACTTGATGATTTTCTGAGCTTAAAGAATCATCTGTTAACTGGGGCTTGCCAGAGATACTCATTGGCAAACCCACACCCAAGACTGTCGTTCTTAGGCAACCGTTGGCTGAGGCCAAACCCACGACCCCGAACACCATTAGTCTTTCCTCCTATATACTTAAAACCTAAAACGTTGTAAAAGTTCATTTGTTGTTTTGTTGCGTGGAGAGTAGGTTCTGTTCTTCAGTGATGTATGTGTACAAGGGAAGAAGACTCCTTTGCCAATAGAGAATGTTTCCTCCCAGAGGAATCATCCCCATTCTTGGGAAAGGTCATCTTCCAGCATAATTTGACAACTTGTGTAAAATCTGGAAAAAAAAAAGTTCACAGTCACAGCATACTTGATGTTTGGGACGTGTTGAATCTTTGTACCAAAACTTATTCCCATAGGAGTGAGTGTTGCTTAGACTGAAAAAAAAAAAAAAAAAAGAACAACACTGAATAGTGCCAGCCATTCTCAGGCTGGGAAAGTTTGCTTTTCAGCCAGTTCTACTGGTTCCTTAAGCAATCGGTATATATTCCAACTAATCCCAATAGCACAGAAATAGCTTATGTCATTTAGGATCTTTTACTCATACCCTAAGAGTTTATTTTCCTAGTTTTATACCATCCTTAATTCCATGTTATATAAACGTTAGACTGCCAACTTTTTCGAAGTAAATGGGGTCTGTTTTAGCCCTCCTTGATAGGAAATCTTTTTCATGACTCATTTGTGAAATGACAGTTTTATTCAGGTAGGGCAATCATTACCAATAAACTCTATTGCAACAAAGGTATAGCTTTCTCCCATAAATGAAATCTCTACTAATGTATAAGAAGAGACTATATATATATACGTATATATGCACACGTATATACACACGCACACACACACATATGGATAATCATTTTAAAAAGTCATCTTTAAAGAAGACACTTTTGAATATAATTTTCTCCACCTTTGGCGATATTCACATTGAAAAGCTTCCTAAGGCCTATACCTGTCCCTACTCCTCAGAACCCTACATATAATTGTGGGGTGAATAAGAAGCCATAGGACTGACAAAGAGGGCACTCTAACTTTGTGCTTTTGAGGACAAAAGCGATGCTTTAAGAGAAAGTAATGATCTCTTTAAACTCTATAGAGTGTTCTGTGATTCATAAACTCTTATTTGCATAATGGAAATGTCTACAGTATGGTTTTCACATTGATGCATATGGCAGTTGGTAGATGGAAGAGTGACTAAGGTCATGAGCTCTGTAGCCCAACTGCCTGAGTGTCAGTCCTGTCTCTACCACCTACTAACTTCACAACTTTGGCCGAACTAAATAACTGCTGTGTATCTTGGTTTTCCATTGGTAGAATGAATTATAATAGTAATTAATTCATAATGTTGTTATAAAGTTTAATACATGTAAAGTGCCCAGGCCACTGCTTGTTGCATAGTAAGATATCAATTTTTAGTTACTATTGTTACTAAAATTAAACAGTAAAGGCGAACATGGATCACCTTCATGGCAATTGAATTGACAGCAGAGGAGGCGGGGTCCAAAACCAGGTAGTCTGGCTCCAAAGTCCATGCTTTTATGTGTTAGGAATATACTGCCATCAAACTCAGTGCCTTTGAAGCCTGAGATACTAGAATATTTTTTTAAAGAATTAATTTAAAACTCTTTAGGGATGCCCACATGCCAAGAACCAAGAACCAAATACCGAGATCTCTGACAAGGGGTAAAAGTTCTATGTTATTCCCAAGATGGGCTGCTTAGGCTTAGAGCACACCAGTAATATTGATAAATATGTCTTTTTTGTTTGTTTTGATATTGGGCAACTGCTTTTCCCCCAGAAGTCAAAGACTTGACTAAGAGAATCCGTACTGTTCTTATGGCCACAGCTCAAATGAAGGAGCACGAGAAGGACCCCAAAATGCTAATTGATCTCCAGTATAGCTTAGCCAAGTCCTACGCAAGTACCTCAGAGCTCAGGAAAACCTGGCTTGATAGCATGGCCAAGATTGATATAAAAAATGGAGATTTTTCAGAGGTGACTACTTATGACTTTGTTCTAAACACAAGCCCTCCCAAACCCCTGGAGCACAATCTCACGGTTCCTTCTTTGTCTCCTTTTCCAGGCAGAAATGTGTTATGTCCACATAGCAGCTTTGGTTGCAGAGTTTCTTCATCAAAAAAGTGAGATATTTCTATTCTTAGGGATGGGGAGAACTTTGGTTAGCCCAAGGAGTTTTATCTTTGTAGCTTGTGGCTAATGAATGGCATATGATTGAGCTCTGAAAAATATGCTCACCTTTCATTCACTCACTGTTAAACAGAAGTTGTTCTAAAATAAAACTGGATTCTTCATTTGCCTTCTGCTTTCATTAGCCTGGGGTTCTTCTCGTATGTTGGGACGTCAGGCACATAAGGGCTCCCCCACCTCCCTGGCTGGGGTCCCTATTCTGTAATTGATTATCACACTTAAAGGGGCATCCTGTTGGGTTCCTACTCTGTAGTTTCAGTGCTTCAGTCACTTAAAGTGGCACCCTGGTTGGTGGTCCTACTCTTTATTCATTCCTCAGCATGTGAGGGCGACCTCTTCTATGGTTTCATCCTGCGATGCTGGTGTTGGAGAGAGGCGGCTATGGTATGTCTCCTCCACCCCCAGCAGACTCAGCATTTCACCTGCTTTTCATGGCTTTCCTAGTATTTACCTCCACTGGCAATTCCCACCACAATTTCCTCTCCTGGACATCCCTCCAATCCGTCTCTCAGCAGTCACAGCAGCACCTCCCTGGATTGCTTCTCCAAAATCCCTAAACTCAAGGTCCCAACCTCGACTTCTAGGGACTGATTGTTCCTGTCCGTGGTATATTTTTGGCTGCTGCAAAGGACTGTCTTATGCTCATTCCATTTAGCTGTCACAGAGCAGCTGTTTCATTCTCACCTTAAATATTTCTCTTCTAACCAACAATTGCCCCCAGTGTGGGAGGATCGTTTACCCCTGCGTTCATTTCCTCTAACCCATCAAGGCAATCCATCCTACTAACACTCCGTTTTTTTTCCCCTAGTTTCCTTCATCCTACTGAGTTTTGAGTGGTTCAATATATTCTGTCTCTGGTCAGTACCTCCTTACACTCTCACTGGTGAATCTGCATGCAATTCTGTGTCTGAAGTGTATTCCTGGAGGATCCGTGATGGAGACACACTGCCACATACACCCAGCCATCTTGTTCCTCTGTCATTTGTGTTCTTCTTTGTCTGGTTTTTGATCAGTGATGATGGACCCTTGGTAGAATGGAGTTTTGGAAGTGTTCTTCCTTTCTTCTTCAATTTTTGAAAGAGTTTTAGAAGGATAGCAGTAGCTCTTTTCTAAATGTTACAGAATTCAGCTGTGAAGCCATCAGTTCCTGGCATTTGTTTGTTTGGAAATTTTTTTGAATCACATTTTCAATTTTCACTGCACATAGTTGTTTGTTCCAAATTATATTTCTTCCTGGTTTAATCTTGGAAGATTGAACCTTTCTAAGAATCTGTCAATTCCTCAGGTTCTCTATTATATTGCCACCTATTGTTCAAAAAATCCTCTGATAATCCTTGTATTCTGCACTGGCTGATGTAACCTCTCCTTTTTCATGGTTCTCTAATTTGTTGATTTTGATTTTTCCCCCCCTCTCCTTTTTTTCTTGGTGAGTCCAGGCTAAAGGTTTGTCAGTTTTTAGTTTATCTTCTCAAAAAATCAGCTTTTATTTTGCTAATTTTACCATTTATATCTTTCATTTCTGTTCATTATTTCTTCTCAGGATCTTTATATTTCTTTTCCTTCAGCAACCTTTTGAGGCTCTTTGTTCTTTTTCCCAGTTTGTTTAGTGTAAAGCTAGGCTATCTTATTTCTTGTTCGTGAAGTACATTATATGCTATAAACCTTCCCCTAATGAACTGCTTTTGCTGCAATCCCATAAGATTTTTGAGGTTGTCGTGTGTTTCATTGTCATTTAGTTCTAGAAATTTTTTTTTACTTTCCCTTTTGATTTCTCAGTAACCTGTATGTTATTTAGAAAATGTACTTTATTGCTCCATGTATTTGTGGTTTTTACGGTGTTTTTCTTTGTAATTGATATCTGGTCTCATAGTGTTGTGGTTGAAAAGAGATGATAACAATTTATCCATTTTCCTTAAATTTTTCTGAGCTTTTGATTTATGGCCCGAAGATGTAATCTATCAATTGGATAATGTTCCCATATGCACGTAGAGAAGAAGGTGAGCTTCTGCAGCTTGGATGAAATTCCTGAACAGATCAATGAAATCCACTTGGTCTAATGTATCGTTCAGACATGTGTTTCTTTTAGATTTCTTGTCTTATTATCCTTTCATTGTGTTAGAGGGTGCTAAAGTCCTCCTACTAGATTTTGTTACGTCAATTTTCTCTTTCATTATGTTGTGTTTTGTCTTATGCATTGAGTGCTCCTATGTTATGCAATGAGGAATTTTACAGTGTAATGTCTTCCTCTTAGATTGATCCCTTGATCAGTTAGGTAGTGTCCTGGCTTATCTCCTGTATTTTTTTTATTTTAAGTCTGCTTTGTCTGAACATGAGGATGGCTATTCAGCATTCTTTTGCCTTCCATTTGTATGGCATATAATATTTTTCCATCCTCTCACTTTCCAGTCATATGTGTCTTTATGTTCTGAAGTGGGTTTCTTGTAGACACAAATAATATATAGTCGGCTTATTTTTGTTCTATTCACCAATTTGTGTCTATTAAGGGGGTGACGATAGAAGGAATGAAAGGTTGATGGCAACACTGACCTCTATGGGATGAGAGTTTGAGTACCACTCCGGGAGGTGAGTGTGAAGGGACAAGGAGCCTGTATCTGCAGTCCAATGGGTTTCAAAGAACAGACACAGCTTGAGAGACCTAGAACTGAATTGACTTGGTGGGAGACTTCTTTAAAAGTTGTAAAAGTTATTACTACCAACGTTTGACCATTCCATGTCCATACTCCCAGAAAAACTATTTTTGTTTCCAAGCCCTCCAAAACCTCTTCCCTCTGCACCAGTTTTAGCTTCTTTACTGATTTGTCAACTGTCTCACAGGGAGTTTATAATATTATTGTCATTGTGTCTGGACTCTTGCCACCTATGGACTACAGCACCCAGGAGGCTCCTCTTTCTCACTATTTCTCCCGAATTTCTAAAATTCATGCAATTGAATCATATGCAGTCTACAACATCTTATCCCAGCCCGCCGCCCCCATCTCCTTTTCCCTGCAGTCTTTCCTAGCAATCGGGGTCTTTCCCAGTAAGATCCATCTCTTCAAATCAGATGGCCAAAGTATTGGAGCTTGCAGCTTTCAAGCATAGATCCGTTTCCACTGATTGTCAGGGAATGTTTAACTTTATATAGATGATTGATTTGATCTCCTTCGCAGTCCAAGGGACTCTGAAAAGACTTCCCCACCCCACAATTTGAAAGTGTAAATTCTTTGGTGCACTAAACTTCATGATCACCGGCTTTGTTATGTAAAGGTGCCTTGCATAACTCATTATACTACGACCATGCTGTGCAGATCCACTCAAAAAGAAAATGGTTATAGTGAAGAGTTCTTGACACAATGTGTCCACCGGAGTAGGGAATGGCAAACCACTTTCGTTTGAGAAGACCCTGATGCTGGGAAAGATTGAAGCAGAAGAATAGGGGATAAAGAGGATAGATTTGGTTGGCAATCACTGACTCAATGGCGTGAGTTTGATAAACGTCCGGAATCTGGTGTTGGACAGGGAACCTGCCATTCTGCAGGCTATGGGTCGCAAATTGCCGGACCCCACTGAACTGAACTGATAATTTCCAGTTGGGTATATGCTCCACACCTTCTTTATCCATTCCAAGTGTCAATGGACATCTAGAGTTGCTTCCATGTTCTCAGCTATTGTAAATAGCAGTAAGAGCAATTGGAAATAGTTGTCTTATTCAATTTTGATTCCTCAAGTATATAACTAGAGTGGATTGCTGGGACCATAATGGTGTTTTATTCCTAGATTTTTAAGGAATCTCCATACCATCTTCCATCGTGGCTGTATCAATTTTAGATTCCCACAAGAATTAAGAACAGATCTTACAATACAAGAACATTCCCTTTTCCCTCCACACCTCCTCCACATTTATTGTTCGTAACTTTTTGATCATGGCCAAGTCGACTGTGTAAAGTGAAATCTCAGAGCAGTTTTGATTTGCATTTGCTCAAAATAATAAGCAATACTGAGCATCTTTCATGTGTTTGTTACCTATCGTATGTCTTCTTTTGGAGAAATGTCTGTTTATCTTCCCACTTTTTTGACTGCATTTGGTTTGTTTGTCTGTATTGAGTTGTAATGAAGCTGCTTGTATATTTGGTAAATTAATCCTTTTCAGTTGTTGTACATTTGCTATTATTTTTCTCCTGTTCCAGCAAGGTTTTTCTTTTCACCTACTTATAGTTTCCTTGCTGTGTCAAAAAGCATTTAAGTTAAATCAAGTCCCACTTGTTTACTTTGGCTTTTACTTCCATTACCACTAGGAGGTGGGGTCATAGAGGATCTTTCTTGTGATTTATGTCATCGAGTGTTTTCTGCTACGTTTTCCTCAAAGTTTTTTATAGTTTTTCTATCTTAAAATTTAGGTCTTTAATCCATATATTGAGTTAACTTTTTGTATGATGCTAGAAATGTTCTAATTTCAATCTTTTTATAAGTAGCTGCCCCAGTTTTTTTTTTTTTTTTTTTTTTGAACATATTGTGTTTTCCAGGTCCTCCTTTTCCCAAGTGTCAGAAAAGTTTATTCTTTTCTGAAGGTTGAATTATTTCCCCTTTTGATACTGTCACTCCTAAAGGTCGATCTAGTGGTTTGTGTCAGCTTGGTATAGGGTGAATTTGTGCTTAGTGTTTTGGTTGTTTGTTCTTTCCTCGCAGGCAAGGCTGAGTGAGATGTGATGCTGTCTGCTGATGATTGGGCTTGTAGCTTTGTTTTGCTTGTGTTATAGATGAGCTCCTCACAGAGTTGCTGCTGGTGGTTGTGTATGCTCTGTCTTTTATTCAGTGGTTTATTTATGGTGTGAGTTCTCACTATCTGATACTCCCTTAGGCTGGTAGTCGAATAGGTCTTGGAGTCAGTGCACCCACTCCAGTGGCTTCAGGGCTTCTGAAATTCTGTCAGAAAAATCCACAAGTGGCTTAGTTAGCAATGAGAATAAAGACAAATAACCAAAAATGAAAACCAAGATCAACCCCAGAAAATGGCAGTTACAAAATTGGGGCAAAAAATAATTAAAATAAATGAATAGTACATAAAATACATTTACTCCCATGAGCAAAGTCCAAAACAGTCCAACAAAAAATAAAGTACAGTAAGATAGACCAGTGTGAACAAAGGAAATCATAAATTATATTTACCATTTGAAGAGAACAAAACAAACTAAGGCACAAACTGGAAGATCAAACAAAAGCCAGTGCCAATAGGGAAGAAAGCGATGAAAACAAACTCACAAATATATTAACAGGAAGGAAGGAAAGAAAAGAAAGAAATAATAGATACGAAAATTGAAACAGATGTAATTTAAAGATTTACATACCATTACACGAATAACTGCGAGGGAAAAAGGAACATTAGGAAAAAAACAAAGAATAATGGTAGCACATATATAATATTTAAAAAAATTAAAATTAGAAAAGAAAAAAAAAAGAAAAAGAAAAAACACAACAACAAAAAAAGAAAAACACGCATTAACTGCAAAAGCCCATATGTAGAGGCAGAGGTTTAAAACAACAATAAAAAGTGTGAAAGAATAAACACATGTGCATATCCACCCGTAACAAAATCAACAAACCCAACAAAAAATAAAGTACTGATTGACCCAAGAATAAAGGAAACCAAAACTAAATTTTCAGAACAAAACGAATAAAGCAAAAACTGAATACAAAACTAAATTCAAGTTGCCAATTGGAGAGTAAAGCAACTAGGAATAAAAACTAACAAATAATGTTGTGAGGGAAAGAGAAAAGAAAAAAAGAAAGAATGAGTAATCCAAGTTATATAGAGGTAGATAAAGACGATTTACATACATTAAAGTTTAGCTGCAAGCGGAAAAGAACAGTAGAAAAGCAAAGGAATAAATGTAGAAAAAAATAATACAAGTTAAAAAAATTAAAAATACAAAGGAGAAAGTAATAACAACAACAAAAAGAGGAAAGCTCCACAGAAACAGCAAAAGGCCAGTGTTGAAAGCAGAGGTTTGTAACAACAGATAAAAATTTATTGAGAAAAAGAAAAAAAAAAAGAAAAGCTCAAAAGCATAATTGATTTCATAGTGCCAAAAAATTGGACAACTAATACAAGAGGGGAGGAAAAGGATAAAAAAAAAAGAAATCAAGCATCCTACGAGAACAAGACAAAAAATAAGAATAATAAATGTTTTTCTTAGAGTCTTCACAGAGTCCTTTCCCTCGCTGAGTCACAGTTTCACCCTACCCTGCCCAAATGCCCTTCACACTGTGCTGTTCCTCTGGACAGTTTTGGTGGCGCTCAGACTCTAATGCGTCCGATCCCCTGCGTGTTCTTGCTTCCAATTGTCCACAGCTATCAGAACTATGTGTTTTCTTTTGTGGGAGCTCTCTATACCTTTTATATATTCCTAGACAAGTGGCTACCTAATTGATCATGTATTTAAATCTTCAGCTTGTACAGCTGTGAAGGTTTTGGTCTTCTTTCACTTAGCCACACTTCCCTGGGTTTTAATTGTGATTTTATTTCGCACCTCTGCATATGGGTCATCCACTTGGGTTTGCTCCTGCGGCTGCCCTGGAGATTTGGGTTATGCCCCTATTGAGGCCCAGGTGTTTAATGTGGTTGCAGCTGCTTGGTCACAGAGGTTCGGCAGCACCAGGTACTCAGGGAGTTGGCAGCTAGGCATCAGAAATACAGTGCCTCTAGAAGGATCGTAATCAGTATGGCCAATACACTCCAGTATGCCTTTCTGGAGAACCCTACATCCTAACAGAAGTCTGGCATCCACATCTACAGGGCTTGCAAAGAGTCATACATGACTGAATGACCTGCCCCCATTGTATGCAGACCTTTTTTTTTTCCCTGTGCAACACTGCCCCACTGAGGGTGAGCATGAAGTGGCACAACTGCTTGGCTTGTGGTGACCCTTGTGGGTGCCAGTAGTTCAGTCCACAGACTGCCCCTGCCGCATTAGTGTATGGCCCTATCAGAGTCTATTTTTGGCCTCTTGTAGCTGTATCAGAAGGCCTCTTTGGCTAGTCTTTTTTTTTTTTTTTTTTTTTTTGTTTTTTTTTTTTTTTTTTTTTTTTTTTTTTTTTTTTTTTTTTTTTTTTTTTTTTTTTTTTTTTTTTTTTTTTTTTTTTTTTTTTTTTTTTTTTTTTTTTTTTTTTTTTTTTTTTTTTTTTTTTTTTTTTTTTTTTTTAAATATTTAAAAAAAAAAATAATCAATAGCTCCGCACGTCAGTGCACCTTATAGGGCTTTCCCTTGCCTGGGTTCTTCTCGTTGTTGGGCACTCAGCACATAAAGGGCTCCCCACCGTCCTGGCAGGGGTCCTATTCTAGTAGATTGATGTATCAGGCACTTAAGGGGGCATCCTGGGTGGGGTACTACTTCATGTATTCATCTTCATCACTAAAGGGGCACTCCTGGGTGGTGTCCACAACTCTGTATTCAGTCCTCAACATTTGATGGGTCACTCTCTAGTGGTTTTCAGCTGCCGAAATTCTGTGTGAGTGGGGAAAGAGGCTATGGTGATGACGGTCCACCCCCTATACATACTCACATTTCAAACCTTGCCTTTCATGGCTTCCTAGTTTTCCCTCCACGGCATTTCCCTCCACAATTCCTCTACCTGGACTCCCTCAATCCGTCTCTACTGCAGTCACAGCAGCACCCTCCCTGATTAGCTACAAAATCCCTAAACTCAAGCTCCACCTCTGTCTCAGGGACTATTGTTTCCTGTTCCGGATAAGTTGACTGCTGCAAGAGGACTGTCTTATTCTCATTCCATTTAGTCTGTCACAGATCATCTGTTTCATTCTCAGCCTTAAATATTCTCTCTGAACCAACAATTGGCCCTCCAGTGTGGAGATAGGAACCCCTGCTCATTTCCTCCTACCCCAATCTTTCCCAATGGGCAGTCCAGTCCTACTAACACTCCTGTTTTTTCCCTAGTTCCTCATCCTACTGAGGTTTGAGTGGTTCATTATATTCGTTCGCTTGGTCAGGTACTCCAGTACACTCTCAGCTGGTGTTCTGCATGCATTTCTGTGTCTGAAGGTGTATCCTGAGATCCCCGTGAAGAAGAATACACACTCCAACATACACCCTCCATCTTGGTTTCTCTGTCCATTTTTGGTCTCTTTGTCTGTTTTGGTAATCAGAGTGGATGGGGGGACTTTTTGTAAAATGAGTTTGGAATTGTTCCTTCATCTTCAATTTTTTTGAAAGAGTTTTAAAGATAGGCATTAGCTCTTTTTTAAATGTTTTGACAGAATTCACTGTGAAGCATCTGTTCCTGGGCTTTTGTTTTTTGGGAAATTTTTGATCACAGTTTTCAATTCACTGCCATAGTTGTGTTGTTCATAATTAATAATTCTTCCTGGTTTAATCTTGGAAAGATGAACCTTCTAAGAATCTGTCCATCTTCATTCCAGGTTCTCTAATTATATTGCCACCCTAATTTGATTCATCAAAATCTCTTATAATCCTTTGTATTTCTGCAAACTGTCTGATCAACCCTCTCCTTTTTCATTTCTAATTTTGTTGAGTTGATTTTTCCCTCCTTTTTTTCTTGTGAATCTGGCTATAGGTTGGTCATTTTTTTGTTATTTTCTCAAAAATCAGCTTTTATTTTTGCTAATTTTTTACTAATTATTTCTTTCATTCTGTTTCATTTATTCTTCTCTCGCATCTTTAGTCGATTTCCTATGCCTTCTGCTACCTTTGAGCTTTCTTTTTCTTTTTTCCAGTTGTTTTGTGGTTGTAAAGCTAGGCTATCTTATTTTCTTGTTTCTTGAAGTACGAATTATATTGCTATAAACTTCCTCTTAGCACTGCTTTTGTTCTGGCATCCCATAGATTTTGAGTTGTCGAGTTTTCATTGTCATTTGTTTTTCTAGAAATTTTTATTTATTCCTTTTGATTTCTTCCAGTAACCTGTTGTTTATTTAGAAATGTACTTTAATCTCCATGTATTTGTGTTTTTTACGTTTTTTTCTTGTAATTGATATCTGGTCCTCATGTGGTGTGGTTGGAAAAGATGATTGATACAATTTCCAATTTTCTTAAATTTACTGAGGCTTGATTATGGCCCAAGGATTATCTATCATGGAGAATTTTCACATGTGCACTTGAGAAGAAGGTAGTATTCCTTCCTCAATTGGATGAAATTCCTGAACTATCAATGAGATCCAACTTGGTCTAATGTATCAGATCAAGACAATATGTTTCCTTATTATTTTCCTGTCTTGATTATCCATATTCATTTGTGTGGAATGGGGTGCTAATCCCTCAACTAATATTTTGTTACTGGTCAATTTCTCTTTTCATGTATGGTTGTGTTTTCTTATAGCAATGAGGTGCTCCTATGTTGATGCATTAGATATTTTACAGTTGTTATGTCTTTCCCTTGATTGATACCCCTTGATCATTATAGTGTCCTTCCGTTACTCTGGTAATATTTTTTTATTTTAAGGTCTGCTTTGTCTGATATGAGATTGCTATTCCCAGCTTTCTTTTGCCTTCCATATGTATGGCATATATTTTTTCATCCCATTCATCCTCTCACTTTCATCTAATATGTGTCTTTAGGTCTGAGAAGTGGGTTTCTTGTAGACAACAATATATATAGGTCTTAATTAGTATTCTATTCAACCAATTTGTGTCTAATTGAAAGGAGGAAAGGGGGGTGACGATAAGAGGATAATGTTGATGACATCACTGACCTATGCGGCATGAGTTTGAGGTAAACTCCGGGAGTTGTGGTGAATGGACAGGAAGCCTGGTGAGTGCTGCAGTCCATGGGGTTGCAAAGAGTCAACCCAGTCAGAGAGACTGAACTAGAAATGAACTTGGTGGGGAGACCTTCCTTTAAAAAATGTAAAGTAATTTACTACCAACGTTTGACCATCAATCCATAATCCCAGAAAAACTATTTTTGTATCCAGAGGCCTCAAACCTCTCCCTACTGCACCCATTTGAGTCATCTTTACTGATGTGTCTCAACTGTCTCATCAGATGGTTATATTATTAATGTTTCAGATTTGTGTCCTGCCTCTTTGCACCTATGACTACGCACGCCAACTCCTCTGTTCTTCACTAGTCTCCGAATTTCTAAAATTCATGTCTATTGAATTGGTGATGCTATCTAACCATCTTATCCTCCACCGCCCCCTTTCGCCTTTTTTCCCCTTCAGTCTTCCCTAGCATCGTGGACTTTCCCAGTAAGTCACTCTTCAAATCAGGTTGGCCATAGTATTGGCAGCTTCAGCTTCAGCATAAAATCCGTACCACTGAATGTTCGAATGTTACTTTAGATTTGATTGATCTTGTATCTCCTTGCAGTCCCAATGGACCTCTGAATAGACTTTCACCAGCCCCACAATTTTGAAAGTGTAAACTTTGGTGCTCAAACTTCATGGATCACGAGCTTTGTTATGGTTAAAGGTGCATGCATAACTCAGTGAAGCTACGAGCGATGCTGTGGCAGAATCCACTCAAAAAGAAATGTTATAGTAAGTAAGTTCTGACAAAATTTTGGACCACCGGAGGAGGAATGGCAAACCACTTTTTTCGTTTGAGAAGACCCAGATGCGGGAAAAGATTGAAGGCAGAGGAGAAGGGATGAAAGAGGATGAATGGTGGATGGCACACTGACTCAATGGTCCGTGAGATTTTGAGTAAACTCCGGAAGTTGTGATGGAACAGGGAAGCCTGCCATGCTGCAGTCTATGGGGTCGCAAATTGCCGTGACCCCACTGAACTGAATGATATCTTCCAGTGTGTAATTGCACCAACCTCTTATCCATTCAAGTCAATGGACATCTAGGTTTGCTTCCAGGTTCCACTATGTAATAGTGGCTGTAATGAGCAATGGATATGTGTGTCTGTTTCAATTTTGATTTTCCTCAAGGGGTGTAATATTAACTAGGGATTTGTTGGGATTGCTGAGGTCATAATGGTGTTTTATTAATTCCATAGATTATTAAGGATTCGCTCCCATACCATCTTCCATCGTGCTGTATCAATTAATATGCCCACAAGAATGTAAGAACATTCTTACAAGTACAAGAATACATTCCCTTTTCTCCCCCACCCTCTCCAAGCATTTATTTGTTCCGTTAGACTTTTGATCATCGCCATTCTGACTGGTGTGAAGAGTGATATCTCATAGCATTTTTTGATTTGCATTTCTCTAATAATCAAGCAATACTGAGCATCTTTCATGTTTTGTTAGCCATCTGTATGTCTTCTTTGAGAACATGTCTGATTTAGGTCTTCCCTACTTTTTTGACTGCATTGTTTTTTTGTCTGGTATTTGAGTTTATGAGCTGCTGTACATATTTTGTAAATTAAATCCTTTTTTCAGTTGTTTCATTTGCTATTAATTTCTTCCTGTTCCATGGGTTTGTCTTTTCACCTAGCTTATAGTATCCTTTGCTGTGGGCAAAAGCTTTTTTATGTAAATCAAGTTCCCACTTGTTTACTTTTGCTTTACTTCCATTTACCCCAGGAGGTGGGGGTCATAGCGGATCTTGGCTTTGATTAAATTCATCGAGTTGTTTCCTGCCTACGTTTTCCGTCTAAGAGTTTATAGTTTCTTAGTCTTAATTTAGGTCTTTAATCCATTTGCGTTTACTTTTGTATGATGGCTAGAAATGTTCAAATTTCATCTTTATGGTAGATGCCCAGTTTTTTATTTTTTTTTTAACATATAGTTTTCAGGTCGCCTTTTCCCAAGTGTCCAAGAAAAGTTAATAATTCATTTCTTGAAGTTGAATTATTTCCTCCTTTTGTTACTCCCTCCCTAATTCGATCTAGTGGTTATTGTGTCATGCTTGGTATAGGTGAATAAGTGCTTTAGTTTTTGGTTGTTTTTGTTTGGCTTTCCTCTGCTGGAGCAAGGCTGAGTGAGTGTGATCCCTGTCTGCTGATGAATTGGCTTGTATCTTTGTTTTTCTTGTTTGTTTAGATGAAGCGTCCCTGCAGCAAGTGCTGCTGGTGGTGTGTGATGCTCTGTCTTTTATCAGTGGTTTAGTTTGTGTGAGTTCTCACTATCTGATACTCCCTATGTCTGGTAGTCTAAGGTCTTGGAGTCAGTGCAACCACTCCAGTGGCTCAGGCTTGATGTCTGGTCAGGAAAAATTCCACAAGTGGCTTGTTATGGCATTGAGATTAAAACAAATATCCAAAAATAATAAACCATAAGATGAAACCCCAGACAAATGGCAGTTACAAAATTGGGCAAAAAATAATTAAAAATAATAGAATATACATATATACATATACACCCATGACAAAGTCAAAAACAGTCCACAAAAATAAAGTAAAGTAGATTGACCAGGTGAACAAAGAAATCATAAATTATATTTACCAGATTAAGACAAAACTAAACTAAGCACAAAGAGAAAACAAAACAAAAGCCATGTGCCAAATAGGGAAGAAACGATGAAAACAAACAACAAATATAATTAACAGGAAGGGAAGAAGAAAAGAAAGAAAGAATAGATACAAAATTGAAACAGATGAATTTTAAAAGAGAATTTACATACCTTAAAGATTAACTGGGCGGCAAGGAAAAAGAACAGTAGAAAGGAAAACAAGAGGAATAATTGTAGAACAAATATAATATTTAAAAAAATTAAAATTAGAAGACAGAAAAAAAAAAGAAAAAGAAAAAAGCAACAACAACAAAAAAGAAAAACTCCATAGAACTGCAAAAGCCCCATGTAGAGGCATGAGGTTTATTAACAACAATAAAAAGTGTGAATGAATATACCCATGTGCTATATCCTCCCGTAAGCAAAATCAAAACAAACCCAACAAAAATAAAGTACTGATTGACCCCAGTGAATATAGGAAACCAAAACTTAATATTATCAGAACAAAACGAATTAAAGCAAAACTGAGATACAAAACTAAATCAAGTTGCCAATTGGAGAGTACATGCAAATGGAAATAAAACTAAACAAAAATGTGTGAGGAAAAGGATAGAAAGAAAAAAAGTAAGAGAATAGATAACCCAAGTTAGATAGAGGTAGATTTAAAGAACGATTTACATACATTATAGTTTAGCTGCAAAGCGAAATAACAGTAGAAAAACAAAGGAATAAAATGTAGAAAAAAATAAAAATAGGTTAAAAAAATTAGAGAAAAATTGAAAAAGGTGAGAATAAACAACAACAAAAAGAGAACGCTCCACAGAACTGCAAAAGCCAGTGTTGAAGCAAGGTTTGTAACAACGATAAAATATTAGATTAGAGAAAAAGAAAAAAAAAAGAAAAGCTCAAAAGCTTAATATGGATTTCATAGTGCCAATAAAATTGACAGCTAATAACAGAGAGGGGAGGAAAAGATAAAAAAAAAAAAAATCCAAAAGCATCTACAGAGCAAGTCAAAAAAATCAAATAATAAATGTTTTTCTTGAGTCACAGAGTCCGTTCCCTCGCTGGGAGTCACAGTTCACCCTACCCACGTCCCTAAGGATGCCCTTCAACACTGTGCTGTTTCTCTGGACATGTTTTGGAGGCAGCACAGACTCTAATGCGGTCCCTCATCCCCTGCGTAGTTCTTGCTTCCAATGTCCACAGCTATCAAACTAGTGTGTTTTCTTTTGTGGAGCTTCTATGACCTTTTATATATTCCATAGACACAGTGTCTACCTAATTGATCATGTGGATTTAATCTTCTTCTAGTACAGCTGGTGGGAAGGTTTTGTTGGTCTTCTTCCTTATCCCACACTGCCCCTGGTTATTAATTGTGATTTTATTTCCACCTCTTGCGTATGGGTCTATCCACTTGGGTTTGCTCCTGAGCTGCCCTGAGATTTGGGGTTGGCCCCTGTGGACAGGTTTTACAGTGGTGCAGCGGCTTGGGTCACAGAGTCTGGCAGCACACCAGGTACTACAGGGAGTTTGCAGCGAGGCAGCAGGAAATACAGAGGCTCTAGAAGGTGTATAGGACAACCAGTATTAGGCCAATACCTCCAGTATTCTTAGCTGGAGAAACCCTACTTCCTAACAGAATCTGGCAGGCCACAGTCTACAGGCCGGCAAAGAGTCGAAACATTACTGTAAGTGACCTTCCCACATGGATGCAAGCCTTTTTTTCCCTGTTCAACACTGCCCCACCACTGAGGGTTGAGCATGAAGGTAGGTGGCACAACGGCTTGAGCTTGGGGTGACCCTTGTGGTGCTCAATGTGTTCAGGCCACAGACTGCCCTCCGCAGATTTATGGCCCTATCAGATCATTTTTTGGGCCTCTTGTAGCAGGTGATCAGAAGGGCCTCTTTGGCTAGTCTTTAGTCTATACTCCGCACGATCAGAGCACTTAGATGGCTCCACTCGCCTGGGGTTCTTCCTCGTTGTTGGGCACTTCAGAGGCACATAAATGTCTCACCCACCTCGCCTGCAGGGGTCCTATTCTGTCGATTGATGTATCAGCACTTAAAGGGCATCCTTGGTGGGGTCCACTCTGTAGTTCAGTGCTTCATCACTTTAAGGGGCTACCCGGGTGTGTCCTACTGCTGTAGTTAATCAGTTCCTCAACAAGCATTTGATGGGTCAGCCTCTCTATGGTTCAGCTCCCGATGCGGTGGTGGTGGGGAGAGAGAGGTCATAGGTGATGTCGCCACCACCCTAATGCATACTCCAGCAGTTTCACCTTGCTTTCACTTCCTTAGTTTTCCTCACTGGCATTTCCCGACACAATTTCCTCTCCTGGAATCCACAATCCGTCTCTCTGCATAATAGTCAAACCACACTCTCCCTGGGATTGCACCAAAATCCCTAAACTCCAAGCCCCAGCCCTCTGTGCTTCCAGGGACTATTGTATCCAGTCCGTGGTATTTTTGGCTGCTGCAAGGACTGTCCTTATTCTCATTCCATTAGGCTGTCACTGAGTCAGCTGTTTCAGTTCTATCTCAGTCCTTAAATCTATTTTCTCTTCTGAACCAGACAATTGCCCCAGAGTGGGAGATCGGACCCTGCTTCATTTTCCTCTACCCATCAATGGCATCCTGCTCCTACTAACGACTCCTGTTTTTTCCCCTAGTTCCTTCTTCTACTGAGTTTTGAAGTGGTTCAATATAGTCTGTTCTGACTGGTCCAGTACTTCCTGTACACTCTCAGCTGGTGTTCTGCATGCATTTCTTGTGTCCTGAAGTGTGTATTGCCTGGAGGTATCCGTGAATAGAGACACACCCACAGACACCCTGCCATCTTGTTCTCTGTTCCTTTTGGTTCTCTTTCTGGTTTGGTATCAGTGATGGTGGACTTGTAGAATGAGTTTGGAAGTGTTCCTTCTCTTCAATTTTTTTTGAAAGAGTTTTAAAGAAGGCATTAGCTCTTTCTAAATGTTTTGGACCAGAATTCAGCTGTGAAGCCATCTGTTCCGGTGCTTATTGTTTTTTGTGGGAAATATTGATCACAGTTTCAATTTCACTGCACATAAGTTGTGTTTTTCATAATTATATTTTCTTCCCTGGGTTCAATCTGAAGATTGAACCTTTCTAAAATCGGTCCTTTCACCAGGATCTCTATTTATTGCCACCTATTTACATAAAAGATCCTCTTATAAATCCTTTGTAGTAGCTGCTCTGTCTTGATGTAACCTCGCATTTTTCATTTCTAATTTTGTTGATTTGATTTTTCTCTCTGCTTTTTTTTCTTGGTGAGTCCTGCTAAAGGTTTGACATTTGTTTTTATCTTCTCAAAAAATCAGCTTTTATTTTTGCTTAAGTTTTACTATTATTTTCTTTCATTCTGTTTCATTTATGTCTTCTCGATCTTTATGATTTCCTTTCCTTCTGCTACCTTTAGGCTTCTTTGTTCTTTTTTCCAGTTGTTTTAGAGTAAATCTAGCTATCTTAATTTCTTGTTTTCTTGAAAGTAACATTATATGCTATACAACTTCCCTCTTAGAAACTGCTTTTGCTGCATCCATAGATTTTGAGTTGTCGGGTTTTCATTGGTCATTTGTTTCTAGAAATTTTTTTTTATTTCCCTTTTGATTTCTTCATAACCTGTTGGTTTTATTTAGAAATGTACTTTTAATCTCATGATTTGTTGTTTTTTTACGTGTTTTTTCTTGTAATTGAAATATCAGTCTCCATAGTGTTGTGGTTGGAAAAGATTATTGATACATTTCCATTTTTCTACAAATTTACTGATGGCTTGATTTTGCCCAAATGTAGTCTATCAAGGAAATGTTCCATGTGCACTTGAGAAAAGTGTATTCTTCTGCACTTGATGAAATGTACTGAAGCTATCAATGAGATCCATCTTTGTCTAATGTAATCGTTCAAGACAAGGTGGTTTTCCTTATTAGATTTTGCTGTCTTGATTACCATTCATTTGTGTGTGTGGGTGCTAAGATCTCCTACTATTATTATTGTATACTGTCAATTCTCTTTTCATGTATGTTGGTGTTTGTCTTATCATGAGGTGCGTCCATGTTTGAGTGCATAGATATTTACAGTTGTGTATGTCTTCCTCTTTGATGATCCCTTGATCATATAGGTATTGTCCTTCCTTATCTCGTAATATTTATTTTAAGGTCCCTTGCTTTGTCTGATATGATGATTGCTATTCCAGCTTTCTTTTGCCTTCCATTTTGTATGGCATATATTTTCATCCTCTCACTTTCAGTCTAGTATTGTCCTTTAGGTTCTGAAGGTGGGTTTTCTGTAGACACTCTATATATAGTCTTATTTATGTATCTATTCAACCAATTTGGTCTAAAAATAAAAAAATAAGAGCCAAGGTGACATAAGGATGAGATGGTTGGATGGCATCACTGACTCAATGGACATGAGTTTGAGTAAACTCCGGGAGTTGGTGAAGGACAAGGAGGCCTGGTATGCTGCAGTCCATGGGGTTGCAAAGAGTCAGACACAACTGAGCGACTGAACTGAACTGAACTTGGTGGTAGACTCTTTAAAATGTAAAAGTAATTTCTACTCAACCGTTTGACCAGTCAATTCCATAATCCCAGAAAAACTATTTTTTGTTTCCAGAGCCTCAACCTCTTCCCTCATGCACCATTTGAGCCATCTTTACTGGATTTGTTCAACTGTCTCTCCAGGATGGTTTATAATATTATTTCAGTTGGGTCTGACTCTTTGCGACCCCATGGACTACAGCACGCCAGGCTTCCTCGTTCTTCACTATTTTCTCCGAGTTTGCTCAAATTCATGTCCATTGAGTCAGTGATGCTATCTAACCATCTCATCCTCCAGCCCCCTTCTCCTTTTGCCTTCAGTCTTTCCCAGCATCAGGGTCTTTTCCAATGAGTCAGCTCTTCACATCAGGTGGCCAAAGTATTGGAGCTTCAGCTTCAGCATCAGTCCTTCCAATGAATATTCAGGATTGATTTCCTTTAGGATTGACTGATTTGATCTCCTTGCAGTCCAAGGACTCTCAAGAGTCTTCTCCCACACCACAATTTGAAAAGTGTAAATTCGTTGGGTGCTCAAACTTCATGGATCACGCCTTTGTTATGGTAAAGGTCTTGCGAATAACTCAGTGGAACTAGCTACACCATGCTGTTCTATCCACTCAAAAAGAAATGGTTATAGTGAAGAGTTCTGACAAAATTGTCCCCCGGATGAGGGAATGGCAAAGCAACTTTTCGTTTGAGAAGACCCTGATGCTGGGAAAGATTGAAGCAGGAGGAAAGGGATAAAGAGGATGAGATGGTTGATGGCATCAATCACTGACTCAATGGACATGAGTTTGAGTAAACTCCGGGAGTTGGTGATGGACAGAAAGCCTGCCAATGCTGCAGGCAATGTGGATCGCAAATGACCGACCCCACTGAACTGAACTGATATGCAGTGTGTATATGCACCACACCTTCTTTATCATTCAATGTCATGGACATCTAGTTGCTTCCATGTTCCACTAATTGTAAATATTCTTGTAAATGACAATGGATATGTTTGTCCTTTTTCAATTTTTGATTTTCCTCAAGGTATATAAACTAGAGTGGGATGCCTGGGTCCCATATGGTGGTTTTATTCCTAGATTTTTAAGCGGAATTCCATACAACTTCCATCGTGGGCAGTATCAATTTATATTCCCACAAGAATGTAAGAACATTCTACAAGTACAAGAACATTCCTTTTCTCCACACCCTCTCCACAATTTATTGTACGTACAAACTTTTTGATCATGGCCATTCTGACTGGTGTGAAGTGATATCCTCATAGCATATTATGATTTGCATTTCTCTAATAATAAGAGCAATAAGCTGAGCGATCTTTTACATGGTTAGTTAGCCATTGTATGTCTTCTTTGGAGAAATGTCTGTTAGGGTCTTCCCACTTTTGACTGCATTTTTGTTGTCTGTATTGAGTTTTGGGTATGAGCTGCTTTATATTTTAAATTAATCCTTTCAGATTGTTTCATTGGTCAATATATTTTCTCCTGGTCCCAGGGTGTCTTTTCACCTACTATAGTTTCCTTTTCTGTGCACAAGCTTTAAGTTAAATCAAGATCCCACTTTGTTTACTTTTGCTTTTTACTATCCATTACCCTTGAGGTGGTTCATAGAGGATCTGGCTCTTGAATTATGTCATCCGAGTGTTCTGCTACGTTTCCCTCTAAGAGTTTTATATTTTAATATCTTACATTGAGGTCTTTAATCCATTTTGAGTTTATCTTTTGTATGATGCTATACATTTCCTAATTTCATTCTTTATAGTAGCTGCCCAAGGTTTTTTTTTTTTTTTAACTAATTGTTTTCACAGTCTCCGTTTTTCCCAAGTGGTCAAGAAAGTTTAATTCTTTTCTTGAAGGTTGAATTATTTTCCTCCTTTTGATACTGCCCTCCTAAGTCGATCTAGTAGTTTTGTCAGCTTGGTATAGGGGTATATTTGTCCTTTAGTTTTTTGGTTGTTTTGTTTGCTTTCCCTCTCTGGGCAAGGCGAGTGAGGTGGTGATGCCTGTCCTGCTGATGATTGGGCTTTGTATCCTTGTTTTTGACTTGTTGTTTAGGAAGAAGGCGTCCCTGCATAGGGCAGAGTGCTGCTAGGTGGTTGTGGATGCCGGTTCTTTATTCAGGTGAGTTTATTTTGTGTGGATTCTCACATCTTATACCCCTAGTCAGGTAGTCGAAGTCTTGGAGTCAGTGCAACCCACTCCAGTGGCTCAGGCTAGATGTCTGAGGGTCAGGAAAAATTCCACAAGTGCTTGTTATGCATTGAGATTAAAACAAATATCGCAAAAAAGAGAAACCAAAGATGACCCAGACAAATGGCAGGTTGTACAAAAATTGGGTCACAAAATAATTAAAATATTAGAATAATACATATATACATATACAACCCATGATCAAAGTCAAAAACAGTCAAACAAAATAAAAGTACACCAGTAGATTGACCTGGTGAACAAAGGAAATCATAAATTATATTTACCATTAAGAACAAAACTAACTAAGGCCCAAACTGGAAAACAAAACAAAGCAAAGGTGCCTAATAGGGAAGAAAACGATGAAAACACAACTAACAAATATATCTAACAGGAAGGGAAGGAAAGAAAAGAAGAAAGAATAGATAACTGAAAATTAAACAGAGGTAGATTTAGAAGATTTACATACACTAAAGATTAACTGCAATGAAAAAGAACGAGGTAGGAAAGAAAACAAAGGAATAATTGTAGAACAAATATAAATTTAAAAAAATTAAAATTAGAAGAAAGAAAAAAAAAAAAAGAAGAAAGAAAAAAGCAACAACAACTAAAAAGAAAAACCTCCATAGACTGCAAAAGCCCATGTAGAGGCAAGAGGTTTATAACAACAATAAAAATGTGAAAGAATATACACGATGTGCATATCCACCCTAACAAAATCAAAACAATCCCAACAAAATAAAGTACTGATGACCCAGTGAATATAGAAACCCAAAACTCGCTTAGTATTTTATCAGAACAAAACTAATTAAAGCAAAAACTGGAATACAATAACTAAATCAATTGCCAATTGGAGAGTATAGGCAATGGAATTAAAACTAACAAAATGTTGTGAGGAAAGAAGAGAAAGAAAAAAAAAAAGAATAATAAGAAGCCAAGTTAGATAGATGTGAAATAAAGACGAATTACATACATTAAAGTTTAGCTCAAGCGGGAAAGAAAGTAGAAAAGCAAAGGAATAAATGTAGAAAAAAATAATAATAGGTTTAAAAAAATTTAAAAATTAAAAAGAGCAATAAACAACAACAAAAAGGAAACACCACAGAACGCAAAGCCAGTGTTGAACAGAGGTTTGAAACACGATAAAATAGTTGATTGGAGAAAAAAAAAAAAAAAAAGAAAAGCCAAAACTTAAATGATTTTTCAAGTGCCAATAAAATTGAACGAACTAATACAGAGAGGGAGGAAAAGATAAAAAAAAAAAAAGAAATCCAAAAGCATCTACAAACAAGTCAACAAATAAGAATAATAAATGTTTTTTCTTGATCCCACAGAGTCCTTCCCTCGCTGAGGGAGTCACAGTTCAACCCTACCTCCCTAGATGCCCTTCAACACTGTTGCTGTTCTCTGGACATTTTGGGGCACTCAGACTCTAATGCTTCCCCATCCCGCGTGCTTCTTGCTTCCCATTTCCCAGCTAGTCAGAACTAGTGTGTTTTTCTTTTGTGGGAGCTCTCTATGGAACCCTTCTTATATATTCCATAGACACAGTTCTACCTAAATTGATCATGTGGATTAAATCTTCAGCTTGTACAGCTGGTGGAAGTTTTTGGTCTTCTTCCCTGTACCACCACTGCCCTGTGTTTTATTGTGATTTTATTCCACCTCTGCATACGGGTCATCCACTTGGGTTTGCTCCTGAGCGTGCCTGAGGATTTGGGTGTGTTGCCCCTGTAGGGCCAGGTGTTAAGGTGGAGCACTGCTTTGGTCCACAGGAGGGCTGGCAGCACCAGTATACTCAAGGGAGTTGGCAGCTAGGGCAGCCGGAAATACAGTGCTCCTAAAGGTATGGCAATCAGTATTGCCAATACAGCACCAGTATTGCTTAGCTGGAGAACCCTACTTCCTAACAGAAGTCTGGCACCACAATCTACAGGCTGCAAAGAGTCGAACATGACTGTAGTGTGCCTCCCACGATTGATGCAAGACCTTTTTTCCCTTTGGCAACCTGCCCCACTGAGGTTGAGCATGAAGGTGGCACACACTGCTTGGCTTGTGGGGAACCCTTTTGGTGCCAGTGTTTCAGCCCACAGTCTGACCTCCGCAGGAGTTATGCACTATCAGATCTTTTTTTTGGGCCTCTTGTAGCTGGTGACAAAGGCGCCCTCTTTGCTAGTTCTTTATCTATACTCCGCACGTTCAAGGCACTTAAGTGCTCACCCTTGCTTGGGTTCTTCTCGTTGTTCGGCACGTCCGCACATAAAGGGCTCCCCAACCTCCCTGGCTGGGGTCCTATTCTGTAGATTGATGTATCAGGCACTTAAAGGGGCATCCTGGTGGGTCCTACTCTGTATTCAGTGCTTTCGTCACTTAAAAGGGCACCCGGGTTGTCCACTCTGTAGTTCATTTCCTCAACATTTGATGGGTCACCTCTCTATGTTCAGCTGCCAGATCTGGTGTGTGTGGAGAGAGAGGCTATGGTGATGACTGACCTCCACCCCCTATGCATGACCTCACAAGTTCACCTGCTTTCATGCTTCCAATTTTCCTCCACTGCATTTCCACCACAATTTCCTCTTCCGGATCCCTCAATGCCGTCTCTCTGCATCAACAGGCAGCACTCTCCCTGGGATTGCTCCACAATCCCTAAAACAAGCTCCCCAGCCTCTGTGCTTACCAGGGACTATTGTTCCTTCCGGGGTATGTTTGCTGCTGCAAGGTACTGTTCTTATTCTCATTCCATTTTTGGCTGTCCCAGATCAGCTGTTTTTCAATCTCACCTAAATATTTCTCTTCTGAACCAACAATTGCCCCCAGTGTTGAGATCGAACCCCGCTTCATTGTCCCTGACCCATCAATGGCAGGTCCAGTCCTACTAACACTCCTGTTTTTTTTTTCCCCTAGTTCCTTCATCCTCTGATTTTGAGTGGTTCAATATATTACTGTTCTGCAATCAGGTTACTCCTGTACACTCTCACTGGTTTCTAGCAGCATTTCTGTGTCTGAAGTGTATTCCTGAGGGATCCTGAAGAAGACACCACTCCACATACAACCCTGCCATCTGGTTCTCTGTCTTTTAGTGTTTCTCTTTGTCTGGTTTTTGGTTATCAGGGGATGGTGGACAGTAGAAATGAGTTGGAAGTGTTCCTTCTTCTTTCAATTTTTTTTGAAAGAGTTTAAAGGAGAGCATTAGCACTTTTAAATTTTTGACAGAATTCAGCTGTGATGGCCATCTGTTTCCGCTTTGTTTTTGGAAATTTTTTGATTCACTAAGTTTCAATTCACTCACTGCACATAGTTTGTGTTGTTCATAATTATATTTCTTCCTGGTATTAATCCTGGAAGAGTGAACCTTTCTAGAATCTGTCCATTCATCCAGTTCTCTATTTTTAATTGCCACCTAATGTCATAAAAATCTCTTATAATCCTTGTATTTCTGCACTTCTGATTAACCTCTCATTTTCATTCTAAATTTGTTATTTGATTTGTCTCCATTTCCTTTTTTTTCTTCTTGTGAGTCAGGCTAAAGGTTTTGTCATTTTGTTTGATGCTTCTCTATAGAATCACTTTAATTTTTTGCAATTTTTACTATTATTCTTTCAATTCTGTATCATTAGTTCTTCTCGTCTTATTATTTTCTTTGCCTCTTCTACCTTGAGGCTTCGTTGTTCTTTTTCCCAGTGTTTTTAGTGTAAAGCTAGGCATTTATTTTCCTTGTTTCTGAAGTACGATTTATATTGCATAAACTTCCCTCTTAGAACCTGCTTTTGCGCATCCCATAGGATTATTGAGTTGTCGTGTTGCATTTCATTTGTTTCCTAGAAATTTTTTTTTATTTCCCTTTTGGCTTTCTTCATAACCTGTTGGTTTTTTAGAAATTACTTTTAATCTCCATGTATGTTGGATTTTTTAACGGTTTTTTCCTGAATTGATATCCTGGTCTGCATAGTGTTTGTGTTGGAAAAGATGATTTGATACAATTTCCCATTTTCTTAATTTACTAGCTTGATTTTATGGCCCAAGATGTATCTATCATGGAGAATTTTCCATTGCATCTTGAAGAATGTGTATTCTTCTGCATCTTATAAATGTCCTGAAGCTATCAATGAATCCATCTGTCCCCCCCCCCCTAATGGTATCGTTCAAGACATGTGTTTTACCTTATTAGTTTCTGTCTGATTATCCATTCATTTGTGTGAGTGGTGGGGTGCTAAGTCTCCTACTATTATTTTGTTACTGTCAATTTCTCCTTTTCATTATGTTGTTTTGTCTATGCAATTGGAGGGCTTCCTATGTTGAGTCAATAATATTTACAGTCGTTATGTCTTCCTCTTGGATTAGATCCCTTGATCCATTATAGTGTCCTTCTTATCTCTTGTAATATTTTTATTTTAAGGGTCTCAGTTGTCTGTATGAGGATTGCTATTCCACATCTTTGCCTTCCATTTGTATGCATATATTGTTTGCATCCCTCTCACTTTCCATCTATATGTGTCTTTAGTCTGAAGTGGTTAGTCCTTGTAGACACATATATATAGTCTTATTTTGTATCTATTCAACCAATTTGTGTCTAATGTTTTAAGGGCAGGGGGACTATAGAATGAGAATGGTTGGATGGCATCACTGAGCTCTATGGCATGATTTGAGTAAACTCTCGGAGTTTGTGATGACAAGTGAGCCTGGTAATGCTGCAGTCCATGGGTTGCAAAGAGTCAGACACAACTGAGCAACTGAACTGAACTGAACATGGTGGTTGAACTTCTTAAAATTGTAAAAGTAATTTTACTACCACTTTTGAACCAGTCAATTCCATAATCCCAGAAAAGACTATTTATTGTTTACCAGAGGCCTCATAAAACCTCTTCCCTCCAGCATCCATTGAGCATCTTACTGATTTGTTTCAACTGTCTCTCAGGATAGGTTATAATATTATGTTCAGATGTGTCTGACCTCTTTCCACCCATGATGGACTACAGCACGCCGAGCTCTCTGTTTCTTCCTATTCTCCCGAATTTGCTAAAATTCATGTCTATTGAACAGTATGAAGGCAGACTAACCCTCTAATCCTCCACCGCCCCCTTCTCCTTTTCCCTTCATCTTTCCTACATCGGGGTCATGTCCCATAAGTCAGCTCTCAAATCTGTGGCCAAATATTGGACTTCAGCTTCAGCATAAAGCCTTCCACTGAATGTTCAGAATGTTTACTTTAGTATTATTGATTTGATCACCTTGCAGTCCAAGGGACTCTGAATAGACTTCCCCCAGCCCCAACAATTTGAAAGTGAAAAATTCTTTGGTGGCTCAAACTTCATGGATCACGGCTTTGTTATGGAAAGGTGCTTGCATAACTCATGAAAGCTACGAGCCATGGCTGTGCAGATCCACTCAAAAAGAAATGGTTATTAGTTAAGAGGTTCTGACAAATGTGTCCACCGGAGAGGAATGCATACCACTTTTTCGTTTGAGAAGACCCTGATGCTGGGAAAGATTGAAGGCAAGGAGAGAAGGGATGACAGAGGATGAGACTGGTTGGATGGCATCACTGACTCAATGGCGTGAGTTTGAGTAAACTCCGGAAGTTTGGTGATGACAGGAATCCTGCCATGCTGCAGGCTATGGGTCGCATATAGCCGACCCCACTGAACTTAACTGGATATCCAGTGTGTATATCACCACACCTTCTTTATCCATTCAGTGTCAATGGACATACTATGTTGCTTCCATGTTTCCAGCTATTGTAAATAGTGCTGTAATGACAATTGGATATTGTCGTCATTTTCCAATTTTGTTTCCTCAAGTATATAACTGGAGTTGGGATTGCTGGGGTCATGAGGTGGTTGTTATTCCTAATTTTTAAGGAATGCTCCATACCTATCTTCCAATCGTGGCTGTATCAATTTATATTCCCCACAAGAATGTAAGAACATTCTACAAGTACAAAAGAACATTCCCTTTCCTCCACACCCTCTCCACAATTTATTGTTCTAGACTTTTTGATCATGGCCATTCGACTGGTGAAGTGAATCTCATAGCATTTTGAGTTTGCCATTTCTCTAATAATAAGCAATACTGAGCATCTTTCATGTGTATGTTAGGCCATCTGATGTCTTCTTTGAGAAATGGTCTGTTTATCTTCCCACTTTTTGACTGCATTGTTTGTTTGTCTGTATTGAGTTGTAATGAGCCAGCTTGTATATTATTGTAAATTAATCCCCTTTTTCAGTTGTTTCATTTTAGCTAGTTAGTTTCTCCGTGTTCCAGGTGTCTTTTTCAACCTAGCTTATAGTTTCCTTTGCTGTGCAAAAGCTTTTAAGTAAATCAATCCCACTTGTTTACTTTTGCTTTTACTTCATTTCCCTAGGATATGGTCATAGAGATCGTTGCTTGGTTTATGTCATACGAGTGTTTCTTGCCTACTTTTATTCCCTCTAAGAGTTTTATAGTTTCTAGTCTTATAATTTAGGTCTTTAATCCTATTATTGAGTTTCTCTTTTGTATGATGCTAAGCAAATGATTTCTAATTTTTCATTTCTTTATAGGTAGCTGCCCAGTTTTTTGTTTTTTTTTTTTAACATATTGTGTTTCAGTGTCTCCTTTTCACCCAATGTCCAAAAAAGTTTTAAAACGTTCTGAAGGTTGAATTATTTCCCTCCTTTTGATACAGGAGCCCTCTCTAAGTGCAATCTAGTGGTTTGTGTCACTGGTATAGGGTGAATTGTGCCCCTTAGTTTTTGTTGTTTGTTTGCCTTCCCTCTGCTGGGCAAGGCCTGAGTGAGGTGGTGATCCTGTCTGCGATGATTGGGCTGTAGTTTGTTGCGTGTTGTTTAGATGGAGGCGTCCTGCACAGAGTCGCTGGTGGGGTATGTGTGATCTCTTTCTTTTATTCAGTGGTTTTACGGTTTGGGGTGAGTTCTCCACGATCTATACTCCCTAGTTCTGGTAGTCTAAGGGTCTTGGAGTCAGTGCACCCACATCCAGTGGCTCAGGCTTGATGTCAGGTTCAGGAAAATTCCCACAAAGTGGCTTTATGGCATTGAGAATAAAACAAATATCCAAAAATGAAAACCAAAGATGAACCCCAGACAAATGGCAGTTACAAAATTGCAAAAAATAATTCAATATAGAAATATACATAAATAAAATATACACCCATTCGCAAAGTCAAAACAGTCCAACAAAAATATAAAGTACAGTAGAATTGACCTGTAACAAAGAGAAATCATAAATTAATTACCAGTTAAAGAACAAACTAACTAAGGCACAAACTGGAAAACAAAACTAAAGCAAGGTGCCAATAGGAAGAGAAGCGATGAAAACAAACTAACAAATATATAACAGGAAGGAGGAAAGAAAAGAAAGAGAAAGAATAATACGAAATTGAAACAGAGGATAGATTTAGAAGATTTACATACATTAAAGATTAACTGCAAGGAAAAAAACAGTAGGAAGGAAAACAAAGGAAATAATTGTAGAACAAATATAAGAATAGTTAAAAAAAAAAAAATTAAAGGAAAGAAAAAAAAAATAAGAAAAAAAAAAGCAACAACAAACAAAAAAAGAAAAACCTCCATAGACTGCAAACCCAATGTAGGAAGGGCCAGAGGTTTAATACAAGAGACAATATAAAGTGTGAATAATATACACATGTGCATATCCACCCTAAGCCAAATCACAACAAACCCAACAAAAATAAAGTACTGATTGACCCATTGAAAAAGGAAACCAAAACTATATTTATCGAAACAAAACTAATTAAAGCAAAAACTGGAATTCGACAAAACTAAATCAAGTTGCCAATTGGAATAATAAAGCAATGGAAATAAAACAAACAAATATGTTGTTGAAGGAAAGGAGAGAAAAAAAAAAAGAAAGGAATACGATAAGCCAAGTAGATAGGAAATAAATACGATTTACAGGACATTAAAGTTTAGACTGCAACGGAAAGAACGTAGGAAAGCAAAGGAATAAAATGTAGAAAAAAATAATAAAAGGTTAAAAAAAATTAAAAATTAAAAAGGAACATAAACAACAACAAAAAGAGGAAAAAGCTCCACAGAACTGCAAAAGGAAGGCCATGTGAAGCAGAGGTTGAAAACAACATAAAATTAAATTGATTGAGAAAAAAGAAAAAAAAAAAGGAAAAAAAGAAGCTCAAAGCTTAAATGAGTTTCATATGCCAAAAAATTGACACCTATACAGAGAGGGAGTAAAGGATAAAATAAAAAAGAAATCCAAAGCATCTACAGAACAAGTCAAAAAATAAGAATAATAAATGTTTTTTCTTGATTCCACAGAGTCCTTTCCCTCCTGGAGTCACAGTATATTCAACCCTACTCCCAATGAGTGCCCTTCAACACTGTCTTTCTCTGGACATGTTTTTGGGGCAGCTCAGACTCTAATGCGTCCAGACCCCTGTGCGTGTTCTTGTTCCAAGTCCACCGTAAGCTATCAGAACTAGTGTGTTTCTTTTGTGGGACTCTCTATGACCTTTTATATATATTCATAGACACAGTGTCTACCTGAATTGATCATGTGATTTAATCTCAGCTTGTACATACTGGTGGAATGTTTGGGTCTTTCTTCCTTAGCCCACTGCCCCATGTTTTTAAATTGTGATTTTATTTCCAACCTCTGCATATTGTCCATCCACTGGTTTTCTTCCTAGAGGACTGGCCCTGGAGGATTTGGGTTTGCCCTTCCCTGTGATGGCCAGGTGTTTAAGGTGGTGGCAGCTGCTTGGGTCAAGAGTTCTGGCAGCACCATACTCAGGAGTTGCAGCTAGGGCACAGGAAATACAGTGCTCTAAAGGGTATGGCAATCTGTAGTATTGGCATTACACTCCAGGATTCTTAGCTGGAGAAACCCTTACTTCCTAACAGAAGTCTGCAGGGCCACAGCTACAGGCTGCAAGAGAGTCAACATGACTAAGTGACCCTTCCCACTAGTGATGCAAGCCTTTTTTTTCCCTGTGGCAACACAGCCCCCACTGAGGTTTGAGCAGAAGGTGGCACAACTGCTTTGCTGTGGGGACCCTTGTGGTGCCAAGTGTTCAGGGCCACAGACTGCCCTGCCGCAGGAGTTATGGCCCTATCAAGTCCTTTTTTGGGCCTCTTGGAAGCTGGTGATCAGAAAGGCCTCTTGGCTAGTCTTTATCTATAGCGCACCACGTTCAGTAATTCAGGCACTTAGAGGCTCCCTTGCCATGGGGTTCTTCTCGTTAGAGTTGGGCACGTCAAGGCATCATAAGGCTCCCCCCCACCGCCTGGCTGGGGTCCTATTCTGTAGATGGGTGTATCCATGCACTTAAAGGGGCATCCTGGGTGGGGTCCTACTCTGTAGTTCAGGCTTCAGTCACTTAAAGGGCACCCTGGGTGGTGTCCTACTCTGTATTCAGTGTTCCTCAAGCATTTTATGGGTCAGCCACTCTATGGTTCAGCTGCCGATGCTGGTGTGTGTGAGACGAGAGCTAAGTGATGACCTCCACCCCCTAATGCACTGACTCAGCAGTTTCCACCTCGCTTTCATGGCTTCCTAGTTTTCGCTACCACTGGGCATTTCCACACCACAATTTCCCTCTCCTGCAAATCCCTCATTCCTCTTCTGCATCAACAGCACACTCTCCCTGGGATTAGCTGCCAAAATCCCTAACTCAAGCTCCCAGCCTCTGTGCTTCCAGGGTCATTGTTCCTGTCCCGTGGTATGTTATGGCTGCTGCATGGACTTCTTATTCACATTCCATTTAGGCTGTCACAGATCAGCTGTTCATTCTCATCCTTAAATATTTCTTCTTCTGAAACCAGACACATTTCCCCAGTGGGGGAGATCGGACCCCTGCCTTCATTTCACTCTAAACCCATCATGGCAGGTCCCCAAGTCCTACTAACACACTAAAACTCCTGTTTTTTCTCCCTATTTTCCTTCATCCTACTGAGTTTTGAGTGGTTTCAATATATTTCTGTTCTGCTGGTCAGAAGTACCCTGTACACTCTCAGCTGGTGTTCGGCTGCATTTCTGTGTCTGAAGTTGTGATTCCTGAGTATCCGTGAAGAAGACACACATCCCACCATACACCCTGCCATCTTTTCACTTCCATTTTTGTGTTCTCTTTGTCGTTTGGTATAAGGGTGATGGTGGACTTGTAGAATGAGTTTGGAATGTTCATCTTTCTTCATTTTTTGAAAGAGTTTTTAGAAGCTAAGGCATTAAGCTCTTTTCTAATGTTTTGACAGAATTCACTGTGAAGCCATTCTGTTCCTGGGCTTTTTGGTTTTTGGGGAAATTTTTTGATCACAGTTCAAATTTCACTGCACATAGTTGTGTTTTCTTAATTATATTATCTTCCCTGGTTTTAATCTTGGAAGATTGAACCTTCTAAGAAACTGTCCAATTCATCCAGTTTCTCCTATTTTATTCACACCTATTGTTCATAAAAATCTCTTAAATCCTTTGTATTTCTGCACTGTCTGATGTAACCTCTCAGTTTTCATTCCTAATTTTGTTGATTTGATTTTTCTCATCCTTTTTTTCATTGGTGAGTCTGGCTAAAAGGTTTTGTCAGTTTTGTTTATACTTTCTCAAGAATCAGCTTTTATTTTTTGCTAATTTTTACTATTCAATTCTTTTCATTTCTGTTTCATTTATGTTCTTCTCGGATCTTTTTGATTTTCTTTCCTTCTGCTACCTTGTGGCTTCTTTGTTTATTTTGCCAGTTGTTTTAGGTGTAAAGCTAGGCGATCTTATTTCTTGTTTCCTTGAAGTAATGATTATATTGCTATAAAGTACTCCTCTTAAACTGCTTTGCTGCATCCCATAGATTTTGAGTTGTCGTGTTTTCATGTCATTTGGGTCCTAGAAATTTTTTTTATTTTCACCCTTCTGGATTCTTCCAGTAACCTTTTGTTATTTAGAAATGTACTTTTAAGCCCATGATTGATTTTTTTTTAACGTGTTTTTTCTTGTAATTGATATCTGGTCCTCATAGTGTTGTGGTTGAAAAGATGATTGATACAATTTCCATTTTCTTAAATTTTACTGAGGCTGTTATTTATGGCCCAAGATTAGTCTATCATGGAGAATGGTTCCCTGTGCACTGAGAAGAAGGTGTATTCTTCTGCACTTGGATGAAATGTCCGGAAGCATCAATGAGAGCCATCTGTCTAATGTATGTTCAAGAGACATGTGTTTTCCCTTATTAGTTTTCTTCTGATTATCCATATCATTTGTGTGATGGGGTGCTAAGTCTCCCTACTATTATTCTTGTTACTGTCAACTTTCACTTTCATGTAGTTGATGTTAGTCTTATGCATTGAGGTGCTCCTATTTTGAGTGCATAGATATTTACAGTTTGTTATGTCTTCCTCTTTTGGATGATCCCTTGAACATTAGGTAGTGTTCCTTTCCTTATCTCGCCCTCTTGAAATATTTTTATTTAAGGTCCTGCTTGGTTCTGATATGAGGATTGCTATTCCAGCTTTCTTTTGCCCTTCCATTGTATGGCATATATTTTTTCATCCTCTCACTTTCAGTCTATATGTGTCTTTAAGTCTGAAGTGGGTTTCTGTAGACACAATATATATATGTCTTATTTTTGTATCTATTCAACCAATTTGTGTCTAAAAAGGGGGGATACGATAGAGGATGAGATGGTTGGATGGCATCACTGACTCAATGGACATGAGTTTGAGCAAGCTCTGAGAGATAGTGGCAGACAGAGGGCCTGGTATGCTGCAGTCCATGGGGCTGCAAAAGATCAGACACAGCTGAGAGACGAACGACTGAACTTGGTGGGGTAGACTTCTTTAAAATTGTAAAGTAATTTACCTACCAACGTTTGACCAGTCAATTCCAAAATTCCCAAAAAACTATTTTTGTTTCAGAGGCTCAAACCACTTCCCTCTGCACCAAATTTGAGCATCTTTGACTTGGATTTGTTTCAACTGACTCTCCTGATGTTTATAATATTATTGTTCAGGTTTGTGTCTGACTCCTGCCAAACCTGATGGACTACAGCACCCAGGCTCCCTCTTTCTCACTATTTCTCCGAATTTGCTAAAAATCATGTCTATTTGAATCAGTGATGCAGTCTAACCATCTTATCCTCACACCGCCCCCTTCTCACTTTTCCCTTCATGTCTTTCCTAGCAATCGGGGTCTATTTCCCAGTGAAGCTCAGCTCTTCACATCAGGTGGCCAAAGTATTGGAGCTTCAGCTTCAGCATCAATCCTTCCAATGAATGTTCAGGGTTGATTTCCTTTAGGATTGATTGATTTGATCTCCTTGCAGTCCAAGGGACTCTCAAGAGTCTTCTCCAGCACCACAATTTGAAAGCATCAATTCTTTGGTGCTCAAACTTCATGGATCACGGCCTATTTGGTTTAAGGTAAAGGGTGCTTGCAATAACCAGGGAAGCACGGAGCCAAGCTTGTGCAGATTCCACTCAAAAAGACATGTTTTAGTGAAAGAGTTCTACAAAAATGTGTCCACTGGAGGAGGAAATGGCAAACCACTTTTTCGTTTGAGAAGACCCTGATGCTGGGAAAGACTGAAGGCAGAGGAGAAGGGGATGACAGAGGATGAGATGGTTGGATGGCATCACTGACTCAATGGACATGAGTTTGAGCAAACTCCGGAAGTAGTGAAGGACAGGGAAGCCTGGCATGCTGCAGTCCATGGGTCCGCAAAGTGCCGGACCCCCATGAACTGAACGTGATTGATTCCAGTGTGGTATATGCACCACAACCTTCTTTATTCCATCTCACTGGCAAGGACATCTAGGTTGCTTCCCATGTTCCAGCTATTGTAAATAGGCTGTAATGATCAATTTGATATGGTGTGTCTTTTTCAATTTATATTTCCTCAAGGTATATAACAAGGTAGTGGTATTGCTGGGTTCATAATGGTGGTTTAATCCTAGATTTTTAAAGAATCTCCATACCATCCTTCCAACTGGCTTATCAATTTATATTCCCACAAGGAATGTAAGAACATTCTGTAACAAGTACAAAAACATTCCTTTTCTGCCGACACCCTCTCCAGCATTTATTGTTTTCGTAGACTTTTTGATCATGGCCATTCTGACTGGTGTGAAGTGATATCTCATAGCATTTTGATTTGCATTTCTCAATAATAAGCAATACTGAGCATCTTTTCATGTGTTTGTTAGCCATCTGTATTTCTTCTTTGAAAAATACTGTTTATAGGTCTTCCCACTTTGACTGCATTGTTTGTTTTGTCTGGTATTGATTTGTATGAAGCTGCTTGTATTTTTGTATATGAATCCTTTTCAGTTTTTCATTTGCTATTATTTTCTCCTGTTCCCAAGGTAGTCGTTTTCACCTGGCATATAGTTTCCTTGCTGTGCAAAAAGCTTTTAAAGTTAAATCATGTCCACTTGTTTACTTTTGCTTTTACTTCCATTACCCTAGAGTGTCATAGAGGATCTTGCTTTGATTTATGTCATCGAGGGTTCTGCTTACGTTTTTCCTCTAAGAGTTTTATAGTTTCTAGTCTATTTTAAGGTCTTTAATCCATTTTGAGTTTATCTTTTTAGTATGATCTAGGAAATTTCTAATTCCATTCTTTATAGGTAGCTGCCCATTGTTTTTTTTTTTTTTTTAACATATTGTGTTTCAGGTCTCCTTTTCCCAAGTGTCATATAAAATTAATTCTTTCTTGAAGTTGAATTATTCCTCCTTTTGATAACTGCCCTCCTAAGTCGATCTAGATGGTTTGTGTCAGCTTGGTATAGGGTGCAGATTTGTGCTTATTTTTTTTGGTTTGTTTGTTTGCTTTCCCTCTGCTGGCACGCTAGAGTTAGTGGTGATCACTGTCTGCTGATGATTGCTTGTATCGTTGTTTTGCTTGTTGTTTTAGATGAGGCTCCTGCAGCATAGTGCTGCTGGGTTGTGGTGATGCTCTGTCTTTTAATTCAGGTGGTTAGTTTGTGTGAGGTTCTCACTATGCTGATTACTCCCTAGTCTGGTATCTACAGTCCTTGGAGTCATGTGCACCCACTCCATGCTCAGGGCTTGAAGTCTGGTCAGAAAAATTCCACAAAGTGCTTGTTTTTATGGCAATTGAGATTAAAAAACAAATATCCAAAAATGAAAAACCAAGATTAACCCCAGTCAAATGGCAGTTTACAAAATTGGGGGCAAAAAATAATTAAAAGTAATAGAATATACATATATACATTACACCCATTAGAGCAAAGTCAAAACATCCCAACAAAAATAAAGTACAGAGAGTGACCTGGTGAACAAAGGAAATCAAAAATAATATTTACCAGTTAAGAACAAAACTAACTACGGCAAAACAAACTGGAAAAGCAAATACAAAAGCAAGTGGCAAATAGGGACAGAAAGCGATGGAAAACAAACTAACAAATATATTAACAGGAAGGGGAAGGAAAGAAAAGAAAGAAAGAATAGACTAACAAAATTGAAACAGAGGTAGATTAAAAGATTTAACATACATTAAAGATTACCTTGCAAGGGAAAAAGAACAGGAGGAAAGGAAAAACAAAGAATAATGGTAGAAAAAATATAATATGTATAAAAAAATTAAAATTAAGAAGAAAGAAAACAAAAAGAAGAAAGAAAAAAGCAACAACAACAAAAAAAGAAAAACTCGCATAGAGACTGCAAAAGCCCAATGTAGAGGCAGATGGTTATAACAACAATAACAAATTGATGAAATGAATATACACATGTGCATATTCAACCTCTCGTATAGCAAAATTAAAACAAACCCAACAAAAATAAAGTACTGATTGACCCAGTGAAATAAAGGAAACCAAAACTTATATTTATCAGAACAAAACTAATTTAAAGCAAAAACCGAAATACAAAACTAAATCAAGTGCCAATTGGAGAGTAAAGCAATGGAAAGAAAAACGAATCAAATATGTTGTGAGGGAAAGGAGAGAAAGAAAAAAAGAAAGAATAATAAGCCAAGTAGATAAGAGGTAGATAAAGACATTTACATACATTAAGTTTAGCTTCAAGCGGAAAGAACAGTAGAAAGAGCAAGGAATAAATGTAGAAAAAATATCAATCGGTTAAAAAAATTAAAAAATTAAAAAGGAGAAATAAACAACAACAAAAAAGGAAAGCTCCCCAAGAACTGCAAAAGGCCAGTGTTGAAGCAGAGGTTGTAACAACGTTAAAATATTTGATTGAGAAAAAATGAAAAAAAAAAAGAAAAAGCTCAAAAGCTTAATATTGGATTTCATATGCCAATAAAATTGACAACTAATACAGAGAGGGTATGAAAAGGATAAAAAAAAAAAAGAAATCATATCCAAAAGCAACTACAAACAGTCAAAAAATAAGAAAATAAATGTTTTTTCTTGAGTCACAGAGTCCTTTCCCTCGCTGGGAGTCACAGTTCACCCTACCTCCCTAGATGTCCTTCAACACTGTGATGTTCTCTGGACATTTTTGGGGGCAGCTCAGACTCAAATCGGTCCATCCCCTGCGATTTCTTGCTACCCAATGTCCACAGCTATCATAACTAGTGTGTTTTCTTTGTGAGCTCTCTATACCTTTTATAGTATTCCATAGACACAGTGTCTTACCTTAATTGATCATGTGGATTTAATCTTCACTTGTACAGCTCTGTTGGAAGGTTATGGGTCTTCTTCCTTAGCCCACACTGCCCCTGGGTTTTAATTGTGATTTTTATTTCCCACTCTGCATATGGGTCATCCACTGGGTTTTGCTCCTGAGGCTGCCCTGGAGGATTTGGGTTTGCCCCTGTGAGGGCCAGGTGTTAAGGTGTGTGCAGGCTGCTTGGGTCACAGAGGTTCTGGCAAGTACCAGGTACTCAGGGAGTTGGCAGCTAGGGCAGCGAGGAAATACGAGCGTCTCTAGAAGGGTATGCAATACAGTATTGCCAATACACTTCCAGTATTCTTAGCTGGAAACCCAACTTCCTAACAAAAGTCTGGCAGGCACAGTCTACAGGGCTCAAAGCAGTCCGTACATGACAGAAGTGGACCTGCCCACCTTATGCTAGCCTTTTTTTCCCTGGCAAACACTGCCCCACTGAGGTTTAGCATGAAGGTGGCACAACTGCTGGCGTTGGGACCCTTGTGTGCCAAGTGTGTCCAGGGCCACAGACTGCCCTGTCGCAGAGTTTATGGCCTTTTTTTTTAAAAAATTTTTGTTTTTTATTTGTTAAATCATGGTTTTCTATCAGAGTCTTTTTTGGCCTCTTGAGCTGGTGATCATAGAGCCTCTTTCTGGCTAGTTCATTTAACTATACTCCGACGTTCAGGCACTTAGAGCTCCCTTGCCGGGTTCTTCTCGTTTGTTTGGGCACGTCCAGCACATAAATGGCTCCCCACCACCTGGCTGGGTCCTATTCTGTAGATTGATGTATCAGGCCACTTAATGGGGGCATCCGGGTGGGGTCATACGCTTAGTTCAGTGCTGTCATCACTTTAAAGGGCACCCTGGGTGTGTCCTAAAACTCTGTAAAGTTTACATTCCTCAAGCATTGAATGGGTCCATCCTCTCATGGTTCATCTGCCGATGCTGGTGTCGTGGGAGAGAGAGTCTAGGTGATTACTCCACCCCCTATGCATGACTCAAGCAGTTTATTCACCTTGCTTCATAGGCTTCCTCGTTTTCTCTCCACTGGGCATTATCCCACCACAATTTCCTCTCCTGGAATCCCTCAATCCGTCGTCTCTGCAGTCACAAGCACACTCTCCTCTCGGGATTGCTCCCCAAAAAAATCCCCCCCCCCCTAAACTCCAACTCCCACCTCTGTGGGCTTACCAGGGAACATTTGTTTCCTAGTCCGTGGTTAGTGTGGGCTGCTGAGCAAGACTGTCTTATTCTCTTTCCATTTTAGGCTCACGATCATCTGTTTCATTCATCAGCCTTAAATATTTCTCTATGAACCAGACAAATGCCCCAGTGTTGAATCGACCCCTGCTTCATTTCCTCTACCCATCAATGGCAGGTCCAGTCCTACTAACAACTGTTTTTTTCCCCTACTTCCTTCATCCCAACTAGTTTGAGTGGTTCAATATCATACTGTTCTGCTGGTCAGGTACTCCTGTACACTCTCAGCTGGTGTTCTGCGCATGCATTTTCCTGTGTCTGAAGGTGTATTCCGTGAGGTATCCGTGAAGAAAACACACTCCACATACACCCTGCCATCGTGTCTCTGTTCCTTTGTTGTTCTCTTTGTCTGTTTTGGTATCAGGTGATGTTGACTTGTAGAAATGAGGTTTGGAGTGTTCCTTCTTCTTCTAATTTTTTTGATAGAGTTTTAGAAAGGATAGGCAGTAGCCTCTTTTCTAAATGTTTGACAGAATTCAGCTGTGATGCCACTGGTTCCTGGGCTTTTGTTTTTTGGAAATTTTTGATCACATTTCAATTCACTGCACATATTGGTGTTGTTCATAAATTATAGTTTCTTCCTGTTTAAATCTTGAAGATTGAACCTTTCTAGAATCTGTCCATTTCATCCAGGTTCGCTATTTTTTATTGCCACCTAATTGTTCATAAAAATCTTCGTAAATCCTTTGTATTTCTGCACGTCTGATGTAACCTCTAATTTTTCATTACTAATTTTGTTTGATTTGGATTTTTCTCAATCCGTTTTTTTCTTGGTGAGTCTGGCTAAAGGTTTGTCAGTTTTGTTTATCTTCTCAAAGAATAGAGCTTTTATTTTGCTAATTTTTTACTATATTTCCTTTCATTTCTGTTTCATTTATTTTCTTCTCGGATCTTTATGATTTCTTACCTTCGTGCTACCTTGAGGCTTCTTTTGTTCTTTTTCCAGTTGTTTTAGGTGTAAAGCTAGGCTATCTTATTTTCTTGTTTCTTGAAGGACATTAAATTGCTAAAAACTTCCCTCTTAAACTGCTTTTGCTGCATCCCATAGATTTGAGTTGTCGAGTTTTTCATTGTCATTTGTTCTAGAAATTTTGTTTTTTTCCTTTTGATTTCTTCATTAACCTGGTGGTTATAGAACTGTAACTTTTAATCTCCCCATGTATTTGTGGTTTTTTACGTGTTTTTTCTTGTATTGATATCTGGTCTCATATGTTGTGGTTTGGAAGAGAGATGATTTAATACAATTTTCCATTGTCGTAAATTTACCTGAGCTTGATTTATGGCCCAAGATGTAGTCTATCATGGAGAATGTTCCATGTGCACTTGAGAAAAATGTGTATTCTTTCTGCACGTTGGATGAAATGTCCCTGAAGCTATCAATGAGATCCAATCTTGTCTAATGTATCGTTCAAGACATGTGTTTCCCTTATTATTTTTCTGTCTGAGTTATCCAATCATTGTGTGAGTGGGTGCTAAGTTCTCCTACTATTATTTTGTTACTGTCAATTCTCTTTTCATGTATGTTGGTGTTTGTCTTATGCAGTTGAGGTGCTCCTATGTTGAGGCATAGATATTTAAAGTTGTTATGTCTTCCACTTTGATTGATCCCTGAACATTAGGTAGTGTCCTATCCTTATCTCTTGTAATTTTTTTATTTTAAGTCTCTTTTGCCTGATATGAGGATTGCTATTTTTCCAGCTTTCTTTTTCTTCCATTTGTATGGCATATATTTTTTCATCCTCCACTTTCAGTCTATAAGTGTCTTATAAGGTCTGAAGAGGGTTTACTTGTAACACAATATAATATAGTCTTATTTTTGTATCTATTCAAACCAATTTGTGTCTAAAGGGGGGGGGACGATAGAAGATGAGATGGTTGGATGGCATCACTGACTCGATGGACATGAGTTTGAGTAAACTCCGGGAGTTGGTGATGGACAGAGAGGCCTGGTGTGCTGCAGTCCATGGGTTGCAAAGAGTCAACACAGCTGAGATACTAAGAACTTAATTGAACTTGTGGGAGACTTCTTTAAAATTGTAAAGTAATATACTACCATCTTTGACCAGAGTCAATTCCATAATCCCGAGAAAAACTATTTATGTTTCCAACGCCTCAAACTCTTCCCCTCTGCACCCATTTGAGCACTTTACTGGAATTTGTTCAACTTCTCATCAGGAGGGTTTATAATATTATTGTTCTTTGTGTCTGACTCATTGCCACCTGATGACTACAGCACTGCCAGCTCCTCTGTTCTTCACTATTTTCCTTCCCAATTTGCTAAAATTCATGTCTATGAATCAGTGAATAGGCAGTCTAACCATCTATCCTCCACCGCCCCCTTCTCCTTTTCCCTTCAGTCCTTTCCAAGCATCGGTCTTTCCCAGTACGTCATCTCTTCAAATCAGTGCCTAAAGATTGGAGCTTCAGCTTCACAATAAATCCTTCCATCTGAATTCAGGAAATGTTACTTTAGATTGATTGATTTGATCTCCTTGGCATCCAAGGGACTCTTAATAACTTCCCCAGCCCCACAATATTGAAATTATATTCTTTGGTGCTCAAACCTTCATGGATCACGGCTTGTTATGGTAAAGGTGCTTGCAAACTCAGTGAAGCTATGAGCCATGCCATGCAGGGCTACCAAAAATGGACAGGTCATGGTGGAGAGTTCTGACAAAACGTGGTCCACTGGAGAAGGGATGGCAAAGCCACTTTTCGAAGTTGAGAAGAACCCGGATGCTGGGAAAGATTGAAGCCAAGAGGAGAAAGGGGCAGCGGAGGATGAGGTGGTTAGACAGCATCACTGACTCGGTGAGTTTGAGCAAACTCCAGAAGATAGTGAAGGACAGAGAGGCCTGGCTTGCTGCAGAGGTCTATGGTCGCAATTGCCGGACCCCACTGAACTGAACTGATATTCCAGATTGTTATATCACCACACCTTCTTATCCTTCAAGTGTCAAATGGACAACTAGGTATGCTTCCCATGTTTCCCACTATTGTAAATAGTGCTGTAATGAGCAATTGGATATGTGTGTTCTTTTTCAATTTTGATTTCCTCAAGTATATAACAAGGAGTGGGATATGCTTGGTCATCAGTGTTTTATATTCCTAATTTTTAAGGATCTCCATCCATCTTCCATCGTGGCTGTATCAATTTATAATTCCCACAAGAAAGTAAGAACATTCTTACAAGTACAAGAACATTCCCATTTCCTCCACACCCACTCCAGCATTTATTGTTCTAGACTTTTTGATCATTGCCATTCTGACAGTGTGAAGTGAATCTCATAGCATTTTTGATTTGCATATCTCTAATAATAAGCAAACTGGACATCTTGTGTTCATGTGTTTGTTAGCCATCTGAATGTCCTATCTTTGGAAAATGGTCTGTTTAGGTCTTCCACTTTTTGACGCATTGTTTGTTTGTCTGGTATTGAGTGTAGAGCTTGCTTGTATATTTTGTAAATTAAGTCCTTTTTCCAGTTGTTTCATTTGCTATTCTGTTTCACTCCTGTTCCAAGGGTTGTCTTTCACCTACTTATAGTTTCCTTTGCTGTGCACAAAGCTTTAAGTTAAATCAAGCCCACTTGTTTACTTTTGCTTTTAACTCCATTACCCTAGGAGGGTTGGTCATAGAGATTCTTGCTTTGATCTATGTCATCGAGGTGTATCTGCCTACCGTTTTTCCTCTTAATAGTATTTATATTTTCTATCTTATATTCTAGTCTTTAATCCATTTTGATTTATCATTTTGTATGAATGCTTAGGAATGTTCAATTTCATTCTTTTAAAGGTTGCTGCCCAGGTTGTTGTTTTTTTTGTTTTAACATATTGTGTTTCAGCTCCTTTCCCAATGTCCAGAAAAGTTAATTCTTTTTCTGAATGGTTAATTATTTCCTACCTTTTGATACTGCCTCCTAAGGTCGGATCTATGTGTTTGTGTCACTTGGTAATAGGGTTAATTTGGTGCTTAGTTTTTGGTTTTGTTGTTGCTTTCCCTATGCTAGGCAGGCTGAGTGAGTGGTGATCCTGTCTGCTGTTATTGGGCTTTATCGTTTTTTGCTTGTTGTTTAGAGAGCTCCTGCACAGATGCTGCAGGTGGTTGTTGTGAAGCTCTGATCTTTTATTCAGTGGTTTAGTTTGTGTGAGTTCTTCGCCTTCTGAAACTCCCTAGGTTTCTGGTATCAAAGGTCTTGGAGTCAGTGCACCCACTCCAGTGGGCTCAGGGCTTGATTCTGTCAGAGGAAAAATCCACAAGTTGCTTGTTATGGCATTGAGATTAAAACAAATATCCAAAAAAGGAAAACCTAAGATAACCCCAGACAAATGGCAGTTACAAAATTAGGGCAAAAAATAATTAAAATAATAGAATAACATATATACATAGACACCCATGACAAAGTCAAAACATTCCAACAAAAATAAAGTACAGTAATTTTGACCTGTGAACAAAGGAAATAATAAATTATATTTACAGTTAAAACAAAACTAACAAGGCACAAACTGGAAAACAAAACAAAAAGCAAGGTGCCAAATAAGGAGAAAGAGATGAAAACCAAAACTAAACAAAATATATTAACAGGGAATGTGAAGTAAAGAAAAGAAAGAAAGAAAGATACGAAAATTGAAACAGAGGTAATTTAGAAGATTTACATACATTAAAGATTACTGCAAGGCAAAAGATCAGTAGGAAGGAAACAAAAATAATTGTAGAACAAATATAATATGTTAAAAAAATTACAAATTAGAAAAAGAGAAAAAAAAAGAAATAGAAAAAAGCTAACAACAACAAAAAAGAAAAACACCATAGAAACTGCAAAAGCCCAATGTAAGGGCAGAGTTTATAACAACAATAAAAATTTTAATGAATATACACAATGTGCAATCCACGCGTAAGCCAAAATCAAAACAAACCCAGACAAAAAATAAAGTACTGATTACCCAGTGAATAAATGAAACCAAGAACTTTATATTTTTATCAAAAACAAAACTAATAAAGCAAAACTGGAATAACAAAACTAATCAAGTTGCCAATTGGAAGTAAAGCCAATGAAATAAAAACTAACAAATATGTTGTAGGAAATGAGAGAAAGAAAAAAAGGAGAAGATAGATAAGCCAAGTTAGATAGAGGTAGATAAAGACGATTTACATACATTAAATTTACTGCCAATCGGAAAGAACAGTAGGAAAAGCAAAAATAAATGTTATAAAAAAATAATAATATGGTTAAAAAAATTAAAAATGTACAGAAGGGAAGAAATAAACTACAACAAAAAAGAAAGCTCCATCTAGAAATGCAAAAGGCCAGTGTTGAAGCAGAGGTGTTTGTAACAACGAATAAAATATTTGATTGAGAAAAAGAAAAAAAAAAGAAAAGCCTCAAAAGCATAATTGGATTACATAGTGCCAATAAAATTGACAACTAATACAGAGGAGGGGAAGGAAAAGATAAAAAAAAAAAAAAATCCAAAAGCATCACGGGATGAACAGTCAAAAATAAGAAATAATAAAATGTTTTTCTTGATTCCAGATCCATTCCCTCGCTGAGTCACAGTTCACCCTACTTCCCTAGGATCCGTCAACACGTGTGCTGTTCTCTGACATGTTTTGGGGGCGGCTCAGACTCTAATTGCTTTCCATCCCTCGTGTTCTTGCTTCCAATGTCCACCGCTATCAGAACTAGTGTTGTTCTTTTGTGGAGCTCTCTATGACCTTTTATATATTCCCATAGACACAGTGTCTACCTAATTGATCATGTGGGATTTAAAATCTTCAGCTTTACACTGGTGGGAAGGTTTTTGGGTCTTCTTCCTTAGCCACACGCCCCTGGGATTTAATTGTTGATTTTAATTCCACCTCTGCTATGGGTCCCAATCCACTATGGTTTGCTCCTGAGGCTGCCCGGAGGATTTGGGTTTTGCCCCTTGAGGGCCAGTTTAATGGTCAGTCTGGCTGGGTCACAGAGGTTCTTGCAGCACCAGTTTCTCACGGGAGATGTGGCAGCTAGGGCCGCAGCAGAAACTACAGTGCTCTAGTAAGGGTAAAAATGGCAATCATAATTGCCCATACACCCCAGTAATTCTTAGCTGAGAACCCTACAATCCTACCAGAATCTGTCAGCAGGCCACAGTCTACAGGCTTGCAAAGAGTCGAACATGACTGAAGTTCCTGCCCACAATGATGCAACCTTGTTTTCCCTGTGGTCAACACTGCCACCACTGAGGTTGAGCATAAGGTGGCACAACTGCTTGGCTTGTGGGACCCTTGTGGTCCAAGTTGTTCAGCCACAACTGCCCTCCGCAGTGTTATGGCCCTATCCCAAAGAGTCTTTTTTAGGGCCTCTTTACTGGTGAATCAGAAGGGCTCTTTGGCTAGTCTTTAGTCTATAGCTCCCACTTCCAGGCACGTAAGGCTCCCTGCCTGGTTCTTCCGTTGTGGCACGTCACACATAAAGGCTCCCCACCTCCCTGCTGGTGGTCCTATTCTGTAATTGATGTAGCAGCACTTAAAGGGGCATCCTGGGTGGGGTCCTACTCTGTATTCAGTGCTTCATCACTAAAGGGCACCCTTGGTGGTGTCCTACTCTGTATTTCAGTTCCTCAAGCATTTGATGGTCAGCCTCTCTATGGTCTAGCTTCCGATGCTGTGTTGGGGAGAGAGAGGCTATGGTGATGAGACACACCCCCTAATGCCATGACTCAGCATTTTCAGCTTGCTTTTATGCTGTCCTAGTTTTCCTCCCTGGCATTCTCCCACACAATTTCCTCTCCTGAATCCCTCAATCCGTCTCTCTCTGTCAACAGCAGCACTCTCCCTGGGATTGCTCCAAAATCCCTAAACTCAAGCTCCCAGCCTCTGTCTTCCAGGGGTCTATTGTTCCGTCCGTGGTAAGTTTGGCTGCTGCAAGGACTTTTCTTATTCTCATTCCATTAGGCAAGTCACGATCAGCTGTTTTCATTCTCAGCCTTAAATATTTCTCTACAAACCAACCAATTGCCCCAGTGTGGAATCGGACAAACCCCTGCTTCATTCCTCTACCCATCAATGGGCAGTCCTGTCCTACTAACACTCCTGTTTTTTCCCTAGGTCCTTCATCCTACTGAGTTTTGAGTGTTCAATATATTCTTTCTGCTGGTCAGGTACTCCTGTACACTCTCAGCTGGAGGTTCTGCATGCATTTCTTGTCTGAAGGGTTTATTCCCTAAGATCCGTGAAGAGAGACACACTCCACATACACCCTCCATCATTGTTCCTGTCCTTAGTGTTCTCTTTGTCTTGTTTTGGGTATCAGGGTGATGGTGGTACTGTAGAATGAGTCTGGAAAGTTGTTCCTATCTTCCCACAATTTTTTTTGTAAGAGTTTTAAGAAGATAGCATTACTCTGTTCTAAATGAGTTGACAGAATTCAGCTGAAAGCATCTGTTCTGCTTTTGTTTTTGGAAATTTTTGATCACAGTTTCAATTTCTCTGCCACATCAGTTGTGTTGTTCATAAATTAATTCTATCCTGTTATAATCTTGGAAGAGTTTTTTTGAACCATTCTAAAATCCTGTCCATATTCATCCAGTTCTCTAATTTTATTGCCACCTAATTAGTTCATATAAATCTTCTTATAATCCTTTGTATTTCTCACGTCATGATGTAACCTCTCATATTTCATTTCTAAATTTTGGGTTGATTTGATTTTTTCTCTTCCTTTTTTCTTGTGTGATCCTGGCTAAAGGTTTGTCAGTATTGTTATCTTTCTCAGAAGAATCACCTTTTATTTTGCTAATTTTTACTATTATTTTCTTTCATTTCTGTTTCATTTATTTTCTTCTTCCATCTTTATGATTTCTTTTCCATTCCTGCAACCTTTGAGGCTTCTTTTTCTTTTTCCAGTTGTTTAGTTAAAAGCTCATGCTATCTTATTTTCTTGTTCTTGAAGTAACCATTATATGCAATAAACTTCCCTCTTAGAACTGCATTTGCTGCAGAGTCCCATAGATTTTTGTAGTTGTCGTGTTTTCATTGTCCATTTGTTACTAGAGAATTTATTTTTATTTCCCTTTTGATTTTCAGTAACCAGTTGGTTATTTAGAAATGTACTTTTAATCTCCATGAAATTTGAGTTTTTTTACGGGTGTTTTTCTTTGTAATTTGATACGTGGTCTTCATAGAGTTATTGTGTTGGAAAAATGATTGATACAATTTCCATTTTCTTAAAATTTACTGAGCATTGAGTTATGGCCCAAGATGAGTCTATCATGGAGAATTTCCATGTGCACTGAGAAGAAGGTGGTATTCTTCTGCACTGTGATGAAATGTCCCCTGAACTATCAATGAGATCCATCTTGTCTAATGTATCGTTCAAGACCATGTGTTTCCTTATTTGTTATTTCCTGTCTTGATTATCCAATCATTTGTGTGATGGGGTGCTAATCCTCCTACTAATATTTGTTACAGTCAAATTTCTCGTTTCAATGTATTTTTTTGTCTATGCTTTGAGGTGCTCCTATTTGATGCATAGATATTACAGTTAGTTATGTCTTCCTCTTGGATTGATCCCTTGATCATTAGTGTTCCTTCCTCTTATCTCTTTAAATATTTTTTATTTTAAGGACTGCTTTGTCTGATAATGAGGATTGCTATCCAGCATTCTTTTGCTTCCATTTGTATGGCATATATTTTTTCATCCTCATCACTCTTTCAGTCTATATGTGTCTTTAGTCTGAAGTGGTTTCTTGTAGACACAATATATAAAGGTCTTATTTTTGTATCTATTCAATCAAATTTTGTCTGGGAGTTTTTTAATAAAGGGGACGATAGAGGATGAGATGGTTGGATGGCATCACTGACTCAATGGACATGAGTTTGAGTCAAACTCCGGGAGTTGGTGATGGACAAGAGGCCTGGCATGCTGCAGTCCATGGGGTTGCAAAGAGTCAGACACAGACTGAGCGACTGAACTGAATTGAACTTGGTAGTAACTTCTTTAAAAATTGGGTAAAAGTAATTACTACCACCGTTTGACCAGTCAATTCCATAAATCCCAGAAAAACATTTTTGTTCCAGAGGCCTCAAACCTCTTCCCTCGCAACCATTTGAGCAACTTTACTGGATTTGTTCAACTGACTCTCAATGGTTTATAAATTATTGTTCAGGTTAATTTATTGTGGTTTTGTGTCCTACTCTTGCCACCTTATTGGACTACAGCACGCGCAAGGCTCCTCTGTTCTTCACTATTTCTCGAATTTGCTCAAATTCATGTCCATTGAGTCAGTGATGCTGTCTAACCATCTCATCCTCTGCCGCCCCCTTCTCCTTTTGCCTTCAGTCTTTCCCAGCATCAGGGTCTTTTCCAGTGAGTCAGACTCTTCACATCAGGTAGCCAAAGTATTGGAGCTTCAGCTTCAGCATCAGTCCTTCCAATGAATATTCAGAGGAAGTTTCCTTTAGGATTGACTGGTTTGATCTCCTTGCTGTCCAAGGGACTCTCAAGAGTCTTCTCCAGCACCACAGTTTGAAAAGCATCAATTCTTTGGTGCTCAACCTTCATGGATCACGGCCTTGTTATGGTAAGACGTGCTTTGCATAACTCAGTGAAGCTAACAGCCATCATGCAGATCCACTTCAAAAAGAAAAAGGTTTATAGTGAAAGGTCTGACAAAAATAGAGGTCCACCGGAGAGGGAAGGACAAACCACTTTTCGTTGGAAAAGACCCTGATGCTGGGAAAGATTGAAGCAGGAGGAGAAAGGGATAAAGAGATGAGATGGTTGGATGGCATCACTGACTCAATGGACATGAGTTTGAGCAAACTCCGGGAGTTGGTGATGGACAGGGAAGCCTGGCATTGCTGCAGTCCATGGGGTCGCAAAAAGTCGGACACGACTGAACTGAACTGAACTGCCATGTGTATATGCACACACCTTCTTATCCATTCAAGGTGTCAATGGACAATCTATGATGCTTTCCCTGTTCCACTATTGTAAATAGTGCTGTGTAAATGAGCCCCAAGTGGATATGTGTGTCCTTTTTTTCAATTTAAGATTTCCTCAAGGTATATAACTAGGAGTGGGATGCTGGGTTCATATGGGTGTAATTATTCCTAGATTTTTAAGGTATCCCATACCATCTTCCATCGCGGCTGGTATCAGTGTATATTCCCACAGATGTAAAGAACATTCTTACAAGTACCAAAAACAGTCCTTTTCTCCACACCCTCATCCAGCATTTATTGTTCTAACATTTTTGATCATGGCCATTCTGACGTGTGAAGTGATATCTCATAGCAGTTATGATTTGCATTCTCTAATAATAAGCCAATACTGACATCTTTTCATGTGTTTGTGTACCTTATCTGTATTCTTCTTTTGAGAAATGTCTGTTTAGGGTCTCCCAACTTTTTGACATGATTGTTTTTGTTTGTCTGGTATTGAGTTGTATGAGCTGATTGTATATTTTGGAAATTAATCCTTTTTCAGCTTGTTTCATATTGCATTAGTTTTTCTCCTGTTCCAAGGGTTGTCTTTTAACCCTAGCTTATATTTTCCTTTGCTGTGCAAAGCTTTAAGTTAAATCATTCCCACTTGGTTACTTTTGCTTTTAACTTCCATTACCCTAGAGTGGTCATAGAGGATCTTGCTATGATTTATGTCATCGATTGTTCTTCCTACTTCTCCTCAAGAGTTTTATAGTATCTGGTCTTATATTTAGGTCTTTAATCCATTTTGAGTTTAATCTTTTTGTATGAGCTAGGAAAAATGACGAATTCATTCTTTTTATGGTAGCTGCACCAGTTGATTTTTTTTTTTTTTAACATATTGTGTTTCAGGTCCTCCTTTTCCCCAAGTGTCAAGAAAAGTTAATTCTTTTCTTGAAAGGTTAATTATTTCCTCCTTTTGATACTGCCCCACCTAAGGTCGATCTAGTGGTTTGTGTCGACCTTGGTATAGGGTGAGAATTTGTGCTTAGTTGTTTGGTTGTTTGTTTGCTTTTCCCTCTGCTGGGCAAGGCTGAGTGAGGTGGTGATCCTGTCTGCTGATGATTGGGCGTGTATCTTGTTTTGCTTGTTTGTTTGAGATTGAAGGCGTTCCTGGGGCCAACCCAAAAAAAAGAAGTGCTTGCCTGGTGGTTGTGTGATGCTCTGTTCTTTTATCAGGTGGTTTAGTTTTGGTGCGTTTCTCCATAAAACCCTTATCTGATACTCCTATCGAAGGTCTAAGGTCTTGGAGTCAGTGCCACCCACCACCAGTGGCTCAGGGCTTGATAGTCCCTGGTCAGGAAAAAATTCCACAATTGCTTGTTATGGCTTTGAGATAAAACAAATATCCAAAAAATGAGAAACCAAAGATTTGAAACCCAGACAGATGGCAGTTACTAAAATTGGGCAAAAAAATAATTAAAAATAAAGAATTATACATAAATACATATACAACCCATGAGCAGAATGTCAAAACATTCCCAACAAAAATAAAGTACATAGATTGACCTGGTTGAACCAAAGGAAATCAATAAATTAATATTTACCAGTTATGAACAAAAACTAACTAAGGCACAAACGCTAAAACAAAACAAAAGCCAGTCCAAATCAGGGAAAAGCGATGAAAACAAAGCTAACAGATATATTAACAGAAGGGAAGGAAGAAAAGAAATATTAGAATAGATACAAAATTGAAACATAGGTAGATGTAGAAGATTACATACGATTAAAGATTAAACTGCAAGGGAAAAAAGAACAGTAGGAAAGAGGAAACAAAGGAAAATTTAGAACAAAGATAATATGGTTAAAAAAATTAAAAGAGAAGAAAGAAAAAAAAAAGAAGAAAGAAAAAAGCAACAAGCAACCAAAAAAGAAAAACTCCATGAGAACTGCAAAAGCCCAATTTAGCGGCAAGGTTTATAACAACAATAAAATGTGTGAATGAATATAAACATTCATATCCACCCGTAAGCAAAATCAAAACAAACCCAACAAAAATAAAGTACTGATTGAACCCAGTGAATAAAGGAAACCAAAACTTATATTTATCAGAACAAAAACTAAATTAAAGCAAAACTAATACAAAACTAAAACGAAGTTTCCATGGAAGTAAAACAATGGAAATAAACGAACAAATATGATTTGTGAGGAAAGGAAGAGAAAGAAAAAAAGAAGAATAGATAACCCAAGTTAGATAGAGGTAGATAAAGAAACGATTTACATACATTAAGTTTATCTGCAAGCGGGAAAGAACATAATAAAAGCAAAGGAATAAATGTAGAAAAAAAATCATAATAGGTTAAAAGAAATTAAAAAAATAAAAAGGAGAAATAAACAACAACAAAAAATAAAAGCTCCACAGAACTGCAAAAAGGGCCAAGTTTATACAGAGGTTTGTAATCAGACGATAAAAATATTTGATTGAGAAAAAAGAAAAAAAAAGAAAAGCTCAAAAGCCTTAATTGGATTTCATAGTGCCAATAAAATTGCAACTAATACAGAGAGTGGAGTAAAAGGATAAAAAAAAAAAAAAATCCAAAAGCATCTACAACAGAACAAGTCAAAAATAAAATAATAAATGTTTTTCTTGAGTCACAGAGGTCCTGTTTCCCTCGCTGGGAGTCACAGTTCACCTACCTCCCAGGATGCCCTCAACACTGTGCTGTTCTCTGAGACATGTTTTGGGGTCACTCAGACTCTAATGCGTCCATCCCCTGCTGTTCTTGCTTCCAATGTCCACTAGCTATCAGAACTAGTGTGTTTGCCTTTTGTGGGGAGGCATCTCTATGACCCTTTATATATTCCCTGGTCACAGTGACTACCTAATTGATCATGTGGATATAATCTCAGCTTGTACAGCTGGTGGGAAGGTTTTGGGTCTTCTTTCCTAAGCCATCACTGCCCCCGGGTTTTATTTGTGATTTATTTCCACCGCCTCTGCTTATGGTTCATCCACTTGGTTTGCTCCTGAGCTGCCCTGGAGGAGTTTGGGTTTGCCCCTGTGAGGGCCAGTGTTAAGAGTGGAGACAAGCTGACTTGTCACAGAGGTCTGGCAGCCCAGGTACTCAGGAGTTGGCAGCTAGGGCAGCAGGAAAATACAGATGCCAGTAGGGTATGGCCAATTCCAGTATGGGCCAATACACTCCATATTCTAGCTGGAGAAACCCCGCCCTACTTCCTAACATAAATCTGGGCAGAAGCCACAGTCTCAGGCTGCAAAGAGTCGAACACTCACTAAGTGACCTGCCCACATTGATGCAAGCCTTTTTTTTCCCTGTGGCAACACGGCCCTCACTGAAGGGTCGATCAGAAGGTGGCACAAACTGCTTGGCTTTGGGACCCTTGTGGTGCCAATGTTCAGGCCACAGAACGCCCTGCCGCAGAAGTATATGGCCCAAACAGAGATCTTTTTTTGGGCCTCTTGTAGCTGGTATCAGAAGGCCTCTTTTGGCTAGTCTTTTTCATATAGCTCCGCACGTTCAAGCACTTAGAATGCTCCCTTGCCTCGGGTTCTTCTCGTTGTTGGGCACTCAGGCCCACATAAAGGGCCCCCCCAACCCTCTCCTGGCTGTGGTCCTATTCTGTAGATGATGTATCAGCACTTAAAGCCATCCTGGGTGGGTCCCTACTCTGTAGTTCAGTGCTTCAGTCACTTAAAGGGGCAACCCTGTGGTGTCCCAACTCTGTAGTTCATTCCTCAAGCATCTTGAATGGGTCCAGGCCTTCATCTATGGTTCACTGCCGATAGCTGGTGTGTGGGGAGAGAGAGCTATAGTGAATGACTCCACCCCCTATGCATGACTCATCAGTTATCAACCTGCTTCATGTGCTTCCTAGTTCTTCCTTCCTCCACTGCAATTCCCACCAACAGATTTCCTCTCCTAAGCCCTCAACCGTCTCTCCTGCAGTCAACAGCACACTCTCCCTGGATTGCTCCCAAAATCCCTAAAAACTCAAGCTTCCCAGCCTCTGTGGCTTCCAGGGGACTATTGTTCTGTCCGTGGTATGTTTGGCTGCTCAAGACCGTCCTTATTCCATTCCATTTATGCTGTCACAGTTCAGCTGTTTCATTCTCTAAAGCCTTAAATAGTTCTCTCTGATCCAGACAATGCCCCATGTGGAATCGACCCCTGCTTAATATTCCTCTACCCATCAATTGCAGTCCATTCCTACTAACACTCCCTGTTTTTTTTTTCCCCTAGTTCCTTCATCCTACTGAGTTTTGAGTGGTTCAATATAATTCTGTTCTGCTTCAGGTACTCCTGTACTCTCCCACTTGTGTTTCTGCATGCTTTCAGTGTCTGAAGGTGTCTTCCTAGTATTCCTGAAGAAGACACACTCCACATACAACCCTCCATCTTGTTCTCTGTCCTTTGTTTCTTTATTTGTCTGGTTTTGGTATCAGGTATGTGACTTGTAGAATGAGTTTTGGGAAGTGTTTTCCTTCTTCTTCAAGTTTTCTTTGAACGAGTTTTAAAAAGAAAGGGGATTCAAAAAGGGCCCCCCATTAGCTCTTTTCTAAAAGTTTGACAGAATTCAGCGGAAGCCATGCTGTTTCCTGGGCATATGTGTTTTTTCTGGGAAATTTTTGATCACAGTTTCAATTTCACTGCACATAGTTGTGGTTGTTCATAAATTTATTATATGTCCATCCTGGTTTAAATCTTGAAGATTGAGCCTTTCTAAAATCTGTCCATTGCATCCAGTTCTCTAGTTTATTGCCACCTAATTTGATCATAAAAATCTCTTATAATCGCTTTGTATTATCTGCACTGTCTGATGTAACCTCCATTTTTCATTTCTAATTTTGTTGATTTGATTTTTCTCGTCCTTTTTTTTTTTGGTGTAGTCTGGCTAAATGGTTGTGTCAGTTTTTTTAACTTCTACAAAGAATCACTTTTTAATTTTTGCTAATTTTTACTATTATTTCTTTCATTTCTGTTTCATTTATTTCTTCTCAGGATCTTATGATTTCTTTCCTTCTGCGTACCTGTTGAGGCTTCTTGTTCTTTTTCCATATGTATTTAGGTGTAATAGCAGGCCTATCTATTTTCTTGTTTCTTGAAGTACGATTAATAATTGCATAAACTCCCTCTTAGAACTGCTTTTGCTGCATCCGATATGATTTTGAGTTTCGTGTTTCATTGTCATTTGTTACTAGAAATTTTTTTTATTTCCCTTTTGATTGTCTTACAGTAAACCTTTGGGTATTTAGAAATGTACTTTTAATCCTCCATGTAGTTGTTTTTACGGGTTTTCCTTGTAATTGATATCTGGTCTCATAAGTGTTGTGGTTGGAAAAGATGGATTGATACAATTCCATTTCTAAATTTACTGATGCCTTGATTTATGGCCCAAGATTTAGTTCAACATGGATAAATGTTCATGTGGCACTTGAGAAGAAGGTGTATATCTTCTGCACTTGATGAAATGTCCCTGAAGCTATCAATGAGATCCATCTTTTCTAATGTATCGTCAAGACATGTGTTTCACTTAAGTATTTTCTGTCCTTGATTTATCCATTCATTGTGCTGAGTGGGAGATAAGTCTCCTACTATTATTTGTTACTGACAATTTCTCTTTTTCCATGTATGTGGTTATTTGTCTTATGCAATGAGGCTCCTAATGTTGAGTGCATAGATATTATACAGTTGTTATTCTTGCCCTCTTCTTGGATTGATCCCTTTGATCATTAGATGTCCATCCTTATCTCTTGTAATATTTTTTATTTTAAGGTCTTGCTGCTGTCTGGTATGAGGAATTGCTATTCAGCTTCTTTTGCCTTCCATTTGTATGGCATATATTTTTTTCATCCTCTCACTTTCATCTATATAAGTCTTTAGGTCTGAATGGTTTCTTGTAGACCTCAATATATATCGATCTATATTTTTTGTATCTATTCAACAAATTTGTGTCAAGGGGACGACAGAGGATGAGATGGTTGGATGGCATCACTGACTCAATGGACATGAGTTGAGCAAACTCCGGGAGATGGTGATGGACAAGGAGCCTGTATGCTGCAGTCCATGGGGTTGCAAAGAGTCAGACACGACTGTGAGACTGAACTGACACTGAACTTGGTGGGAGACTCATTTAAAATTGTAAAAGTAGTATTTACTACCAACGTTTGTCCAGTCAATTCCTTAAATCCCAGAAAAACGTAATTGTTGTTTCCAGAGGCCTCAAACCTCTATCCCTCTGCGACCATTGTGCATCTTTACTGAATTTTGTTCCAGCTGTCTCTCAAGGATGGTTTATAATATTAATTGTTCAGTTGTGTCTGACTCTTTTGCAACCCCATGGACTAACAGCACCCAGGACTCCTCCATTTCTTCACTATTCTCCGACTTCAAAATTCATGTCTAGGAATCAGTGATTGCCAGATCTAACCATACATTCTCCTCTACCGCCCCCTTCTCCTTTTTCCCTTCAGTCTTTCCTAGCATCGGGTTCTTTCCAGTGAGTCAGCTCTTCACATCAGGTGGCCAAAGTATTGGAGCTTCAGCTTCAGCATCAGTCCTTCCAATGAATATTCAGGGATTGATTTCCTTTAGGATTGACTGGTTTGATCTCCTTGCAGTCCAAGGGACTCTCAAGAGTCTTCTCCAGCACCACCAATTTTTGAAAGATGTAATTTTTCTTTGGTGCTCAAACTTCATGGATTCCATCGGGCTTTGTTATGGCGTAAAGTGCATAGCATAACCTCAGTGAAGCAACGAGCCATTGCTGTGCAGATCCACTCAAAAAAGAATTTATAGTGAAGAATCTACAAATGTTTGGCACCACCGATGGATGATTGGCAAACCACGGTTTCGTTTGAGAAGACCCGATGCTGGGAAAGATTGAAGCGAGAGAAGGGATGAAAGAGGATGAGATGGTTGGATGGCATCACTGACTCAATGGACGTGAGTTTGAGTAAACTCTGGGAGTTGGTGATGGACAGGGAAGCCTGCCATCTGCAGTTCATGGGGTCGCAATTGCCGACCCCCCTGAACTGAACTGATATTCCCAGTGGGTATTTGCACCACACCTTCTTTATCCATTCAGTTCCAATGGAACACTAGTTGCTTCCATGTCTCGGCTATTGTAAATAGTGCTGTAATGAGCAATTGGATATGTGGGGTCTTTTTTTCAATTTTGATTTCCACAAAGTAATAACTAAATGGGATTGCTGGTCTTAGGTGTTTTGTATTCCTATATTTTTAAAGGAATCTCCAATACCAACTTCCATCGTGGCTGTATCAATTTATATTCCCACAAGAAGTAAGAAAAATTCTATACAATACACAGAACATTCCTTTTCTTTCTCCACACCCTCTCCAAGCAATTATAGTTCGTTTCAGTCTTTTTTGATCATGCCATTCTGACTGTGAAGTATATCTCAAGCAGTTTGGATTTGCATTTCTCTAATAAAAGCAATACTGAACATCTTTTCATTGTTTTTGTTAGCCATCTGTATGTCTCTTGGAGAAATGTCTGTTAGTCTTCCCCAACTTTTTGACTGCCAATTGTTTGTTTGTCTGGTCATTAAGTTGTAAGACTCTTGAATAAATTGTAATTAATCCTTTTTCATTTTTCATTTGCATTATTTTCTCCAGTTCCAAGGAGTTTGTCCTTTTCTCTCTACTTAAGTTTCCTTTGCTGTGCAAAAGCTTTTAAAGTTAAATCAAGTCCCACTTGTTTACTTATTTGCTTTTACTTTCCATTACCCTAGGAGTGGGTCTTAGATGATCTTGCGTTGATTATGTCCATCGAGTGTTCTGCCTACGTTTCCTCTAAGAGTTTTTAATAGTTTCAAGTCTTAAATTTAGGTCTTTTTAATCCATTTTGGGAAGTTATCTTTTTTGTATGATGCTAGAATTTCTAATTTCATTCTTTTATATAGCTGGCCCAGGTTTTTTTTTTTTTTTTATTAACGATATTGTGTTTTCAGGTCCTCCTTTTCCCAAGTGTCAAGAAAAGTTATTTCTTTTTCTTGAAGGTTGATTATTTCCCCACCTTTTATACTGCCCTCCTAAGTCCGACTAGTGGTTTGATGTCAGCTTGGTATAGTGAATTTTGTGCTTAGTTTTTGTAGTTTTTTTGCTTTCCTTCCCTCTCTGGGCAAGGCTATGAGTGTGATCCTTCTCTGCATGATTGGGTCTTGTATCCTTTGTTTTTGCTTGTGTTTAGATAGCTCCTTGCACAGAGTGCTCTGGTGAGAGTGGTGAGCACTTCCTTTTTCAGGTGGTTTATTGTGTGTGAGTTCACACTATCTGATACTACCCTAGTCTGGTATCTAAGTCTCTGGATCAGAGCACCCACTCCAGTGGGCTCAGCATGATGTCTGGTCAGGAAAAATGCCACAAGGGCTTTTATGGCATTGAATTAAACAAATATCCAAAAATGAGAAACCAAAGATGAACCCCAGACAAATGCAGTTACACAATTGCAAAAAATAATTAAACAATAGAATATACATATATGAACATATACACCCATGACAAAGTCAAAACAGTCCAACAAAAAATAAAGTACAGTAGATTGACCTGGTGAACAAAAGGAAATCATAAATTATATTACTCAGTTAAGAACAAAACTAACTAAGGCACAACCTGAAAACAAAACATAAGCAAGGTGCCAAATAGGGAACAAGCGATGAAACAAAACTAACAAATATATAACAAAGGGAAGAAAGAAAAGAAAGAAAGAATAAATACGAAAATTGAAACAGAGTAAGGATTTTTAGTAAGATTTACATACAAGAAAGATTAACTGCAAGGGAAAAAGAACAGTAGAAAGAAAACAAAGGAAAATTGTAGAACAAATATAATATTTAAAAAAAATAAATTAGAAGAAAGAAAAAAAAAAGAAGAAAGAAAAATAAAAAATGGCAACAATCAACAAAAAAAGAAAAACTCCATAGTACGCAGAAAGCCCAATGGTAGAGGCAGAAGGTTTATCAACAATAAAAAATGTGAAAGATATATACACATGTGCATATCCCCCGTAAGCAAAAACAAAACAAACCCAGCAAAAATAAAGTACTGATGGACCAGTGAATAAAGGAAACCAAAACTTATATTTTCAGAACAAAACTAATAAAGCAAAAACTGAATACAAAACTAAATCAAGTTGCCAATGGGAGATAAAGCAATGAAAATAAAACTATCAAATAGTTGTGAGAAAGGAGATGAAAGGAAAAAAAAGAGAAGAATAGATAAGCCAAGTTAGATAAGAGTAGATAAGACGATTTAACATACATTAAATTTAGCTCAAGCGGGACCAGAATAGTAGGAAAAAAAAAGCAAATGAAAAAAGTAGAAAAAAATAATAATAGGTAAAAAAAATTAAAAAATTAAAAAAGGAGAAATAAACAACAACAAAAAGAGGAAAGCTCCACAGAACTGCAAAAGGCCAGTTTAAAGCAGAGGTTTGTAACAACGATAAAATATTTGGATTTAAAAAAAAAAAATAAAAAGAAAAAGCCAAAAGCTTAAGTGGATTTCCTATGCCAATAAAATGACAACTAATACAGAGAGGGGAGGAAAGGGGATAAAAAAAAAAAAGAATCCAAAAGCATCTACAGAACAAAGTCCAGAAAAATAAGGAATTAATAAATTTTTCTTGAGTCACAATCCTTTTCTCGCTCGCTGGGAGACACAGTGTTCACCCTACACCCTAGAATGCCCTTCCAAACTGTGCCTGTTCTCGGGACATGTTTTTGGGCAGCATCAGACTCTAATGCGTCCATCCCCTGCGTGTTCTATGCTTCCAATGTTCCCCCGCCTATCAGAACTATGTGTTTTCTTTTGGGGGGGGGGGGGTGAAGCTCTCTATGACCTTTTATCATATTCCATAGACACATGTCTTACTCTAATAGATCTGTGGATTTATCTTCACTTGTACAGCTGGTGGGTAGGTTTTGGGTCATCATTCCTTAGACACACTGCCCCTGGTTTAATTGTGATTTTATTTCCACCTCTGCATATGGGTCATCCACTTGAGGGTTTCTCCTGAGGCTCCCTGGAGGATTTGGGTTTGCCCCTGTGAGGGCAGGTGTTAAGGAGGTGCAGCTCTTGGGTCACAGAGTTCGTGGCAGCACCAGGTACTCAGGAGTTGGTCAGCTAGCAGCATGAAATACAGTGCTCTAGAAGTATGGCAATCATATTGGCCAAAACACTCCATTAGTCTTAGCTGGGAGAACCCTGACGTTTCCTAACATAAGTCTGCAGGGCCACAGTCTACAGGGCGCAAAGCAGTCGAACATGACTGAAGTGACCTCCCACATTGATGCAAGCCTTTTTTTCCCATGTGGCAACACTGTCCCCGACTGAGGTTAGCATGAAGTGGCACAACTGCTTGCTTGTGGGGACCCTGTGGTTGGGCCAAGTGTTCAGGGCCACAACTGCCCTGCCGCATAAGGAAGTTTTTAAACAAATAAAAAAAAAGAAAAAAAAAATGGCCCTATCAAGTCCTTTTTTTTGGGCCTGCTTTAGTACTGGTGATCAGAAGTCCTCTTGCTAGTCTTTGATCGTATTAGCTCCGCACGTTTCAGGCACTAGAGCTCCCTTGCCTGGGTTTTCTTCTCTTGTTGGGCGACGTCAGTCACATAAAGGGCTCCCCCACCTCCCTGGCTGGGGTCCTATCCTTAATTTGATGTATCAGGCACTAAAGGGCAGTCTGGTGGGGTCCTACTCTGTAGTTCAGGATGGCTTCAGGCACTTAAAAGGGCACCCTGGGGTGTCCTACCTTAGTTCAGTCCTCAAGCATTATGGGTCATCCTCTCTATGGTTCAGCTGCCGATGCTGGGTTGGAAGAGAGCTATGGTGATGACTCCAACCCCCTATGCATGACTCAGCAGTTTCACCTTGCTTTCATGGCTTTCCTAGTTTTCCTCCACGGCATTTCCCAGCCTTGTAGACAATTTCCTCTCCTGGAATCCCTCAATCCGTCTCTCTGCAGTCAACAGCAGCACTCTTTCCCTGATTTGCTCGCAAATCCCTAAACTCAAGCTTCCACCTCTGTGCTTCCAGGGACTATTGTTCCTGTCCGTGTATTTTGGCTGCTGCAAGGACGGTCATTTTCTCATTCCATTTAGGCTTCACAGATCAGCTTTTCATTGCTCAGCCTTAAATATTTCTCTCTGAACAGACAATAGCCCCATTGTGAGATCACCCCTGCTTCATTTCTCTACCCACAAGGGCAGTCCAGTCCCTACTAAACACCTCTGTTTTTTTCCCCTATTCCTTCATCCTACTGAGTTTTGAGTGGTTCAATATATTCTTTTCTGCCTGCAGTACTCCTGTACACTCTCAGCTCGTGTTCTGCATCATTTCTGTTTCTGCTGTGTATTCCTGAGGTATCCACCGTGAAAGAAAACACACTCCACATACACCCTGCCATCTTGTTCTCTGTCCCTTTTGGGTGCTCATTGTCTGTTTTGGTAGCAGGTAGATGTGGACTGTAAATTGAGTTTGGAAGTGTTCCTTCTTCTCAATTTTTTTTGAAAGAGTTTTTAGAGGATAGGCATTAGCTCTTTTCTAAATGTTTGACAGAATTCAGCTGAGAACCATTCTTTCCTGGCTTTTGTTTTTTGGGAAATTTTTGATCACCGTTCAATTTCACTGCACATAGTGTTTGGTGGGTTGTTCATAATTATATTTCTTCCTGGGTTTTAACTCTTGGAAATTGAACCTTTCCTAGAATCTGTCCCATTTCATCCATGTTTCTCTATTTTAATTGCCACCAATGGATCATAAAAATCTCTTATAATCCCTTTGTATTTCCTGCACTGTCCTGATGTAACCTCTCATTTTTCATTTCTAATTTTGTTGATTGATTTTTTTCTCATCCTTTTTTCCTGGTGAAACTGCTAAAAGTTTTGTCATTTTTTTTATCTTCTCAAAGAAAACAGCTGTTATTTTGCTAATTTTTTACTATTATTTCTTTCATTTCTGTTTCATTATTTCTTCTCGATCTTTAGATTTCTTTCTTCTGCTGACCAATTGAGCTTCTTGTTCTTTTCCAGTTGTTTTGGTTGTCATACTAGGCTATCTTATTTTCTTGATTCTTTAAAGTAACATTTATAATTGCTATAACTCCTCTTAGGAACTGCTTTTTGCTGCATCCCATAGATTTTGAGTTGTTCGTTTTTATCATTCATTTGTTCGAGAAATTTTTTTTATTTCCCTTTGATTTCTTCAGTAACCTGTTGGTTATTTAGAAATTACTTTAATCTCCATGTATTTGTGTTTTTTACGGAGTGTTTTTTCATTAATTGATATCTGGTCTCATCGTGTTGTGTTGTGGAAAAGATGATTGATACAATTTCCATTTCTTAAATTTACTGAGGGCTTGAAAGTTTATGCCCAAGATGTAGTCTATCATGGAAATGTGCCATGTGGCACTTTGAGAAGTAAGGGTATCTTCTGCACTTGGATGAAATTCCCCTGAGCTATCAATAGATCCAGTTTGTCTAAATAAATCCGTCAAACTTGTGTTTCCTTATTAGTTTTCTTTCCTGTCTTGATTACCATTCATTTGTGTGAGTGGGGTGCTAAGTCTCCTAATATTATTTTGTTTACTGGTCAATTTCCTCTTTTCAATATGTTGGTGTTTGTCCCTTATGCATTGGAGGTGCTCCTAAGTGAGTAGCATAATAATCAGTTTTTATTGTCTTCCTCCTTGTATGATCCCTTGAATCATTAGTATTGTCCTTCCTTATCTCTTGTAATATTTTTTTTATTTACGGTCTCTTTTCTATATAAATTTGCTAATCCAGCTTTCTTCTTTTGCCTTCCTTTTGTAAGGCAAAATATTTTTTCATCCTCCACTTTCAGTCTATATGTTGTCTTAGGTCTGAAGTGGGTTTCTTGTAGACACAATATATATAGTCTTTATTTTTGATATCTATTCAACCAATTTGTGTCTAGATATAAAGGGAAGGTGGGGTGGGACGATAGAGATGAGATGTTGGATGGCATCACTGACTCTATGCATGAGTTTGATAAACTCCGGGAGTGGTATGACAAGAGGCCTGTATGCTTCAGTCATGAGGGTTGCAAAGAGTCAACACAGCGTGAGAGACGAACTGAATTGAACTTGGTGGGGGAGACTTCTTAAAATTGTAAAAGTAATTTACTACCAACATTACCATCAAATTCCCATAATCCCAGAAAAACTATTTTTGTTTCCATAGGCCTCAAACCTCTTCCCTCAGCAACCATTTGACATCTATTAACCGGGATTTGTTCACCTGTCCCTCAGGATCATGGTTTTATAATAAAACTTGTTCCTTTGGTCTGACTCTTTGCCACCTGAATGGACTACAGCACGCCAGTCTCCTCTGTTCTTCACTATTTCTCCGAATTTGCTAAAAGTCAGTGTCATTGAATCATATGCAGTCGAACCAACTTAATCCTCCACCCGTCCCCCTTCTTCCTTTTTCCCTTCATCTTTCCTAGCATCGGGGTCTTTCCCAGTAAGTCAGCTCTTTCATTAACATGTGCCAAAGTATTGGAGCTTCACTTCACATAAATCCTTCCACTGAATGTTCAGGGAATGTTTACTTAGGATTGATGATTTATCTCCCGCAGTCCAAGGGACTCTGAATAGACGTCCCTCCCCACAATTTTTGAAAAAGTGTAAATTCTTTGGTGCTCAACTTCATGGATCACGCTTTGTTATGTAAAGTGCTTGCTTAACTCATGAAGCTACGAGTCCATCTGTGCAATCCACTTCAAAAAGAAATTTTAAGTGAAGAGGTACTGACAAAATGAGTCCCACCGAGGAGGAAATGGCAAACCACTTTCGTTTTGAGAAACCCTGATGCTGGGAAAGATTGAAGCAGGAGGAAGAAGGATACAGAGGATGAGATGTTTGGATGGCAACACTGACACAATGCGTGAGTTTTTGAGTAAACTCCGGAAGTTGTGATGGACAGGATCCTCCATGCTCAGCTAGGTCCGCAAATGCCGGACCCCCAGACTGAACTGATCATTCCAGTTGTTGTAAATGCACCACCCTTCTTTATCCATTCAAAGTTCCAATGTGACATCTAGGTTGCTCCATGTTCCAAGCGTATTGTTAAAATAGTAGCTGTAATGAGCATTTGGATATTGTGTCCTTTTTCAATTTTGATTTCCTCAAGTATATAACTAGATGGGATTGCTGGGTCATATGTGTTTTTATTCCTAGATTTTTACAGGAATCTCACATACTATCTTCCACGTGGCTGTATCAATTTATATTCCCACAATAATGTAAGAAAAACATTCTTACAAGTACAAGAACATCCCTTTTCTCTCGCACACCCGTCTCCAGCATATTGTTCAGTCCCAACTTTTGATCATGAGCCATTCTCACTGGTTTGTGAAAGTGATTATCTCATATCAGTTTTGATTGCATTTCTCTAATAATAACCATACTGAGCACTTTTCATGTGTTTGTTAGCAGGCTGTATTCCTTCTTTGGAGAAATGTCTGTTTAGGTCTTCCCACATTTTGACTGCAATGTATTGTTTTCTGTATTGAGTGTAGAGCTGCTTTATATTTTTTGCGTAAATTAAACCTTTTTCAGTTGTTTCATTTGCTATTATTTTCTCCTGTTCCAAGGTTTCTTTATCACCTAGCTTATATTTCCTTTGCTGTCAAAAGCTTTTAAGATAAATCAAGTCCCGACTTGTTTACTTTTGCTTTTACATCCATTACCCTAGGAGAGTGGTCATAGAGTGACTTGCTTTGATTTATGGTCATCATGAGTGTCTTTCCTAACGTTTACCTCTAAGATTTTATATTCTCCGTAGCATATATTAAGGTCTTTTATCCATTTTGAGTTTATCTATTTGTATGATCTAGGAAATTTTCTACAATTCATACTTTTATAGGAGGCTGCCCGGTTGTTTTTTTTTTTTTTTTTTAACAATTGTGTTTCGGTCTCCTTTTCACAAGTGTCAAGAAAATTAATTCTATTTCTTGAAGGTTAATATTTTCCCTCTGTTTTTGATACTGCCCATCCTATAGTCCGATCTAGTGTTTGTGTCAGCTTGTATAGGTGAGAATTTTTGCATATTTTTGGTTGTTTTTTTGGTTTGCTTTCCCTCTGCTGGCAAGGCTGAGCTGAGTGGTGATCCTGTCTGCTGATGATTGGGCTTTTATCTTTGTTTTGCTTGTTGTTTAGTATGAGCGGTCCTAGCACAAGAGTGTCTTGCTGGTGGTTTGTGATTCTCTGTCTTTTAATTCATGGATTAGTTTTTGTGGGAGTTCTCACTATCTGATTACTCCCAGTCCTGGTAGTCTAAGTCTTGAGTCAGTGCACCCACTCCATGGCTCAGGCAGATGTCTGGTCAGGGAAAAATACCACAATGGCTTGTTAGCGTCATTGAATTAAAACAATATCCAAAAATGAGAAACCAAGATGAAACCCCAGACAAATGGCAGTTACAAAATTGGCAAAAAATTATTAAAATATTAATAGAAGAGACATATATACATAGATTTTGACACCCATGAGCAACGACAAAACAGTCCAACAAAATAAAGTACAGTAGAAATTGACCTGGGTGAACAAGGGAAACATAAATTATATTTATTACCAGTTAAGCACAAAACTAACTAAGGCACAAACTGAAAACAAACAAAAGCAAGGTGCCAACTAGGGAAGGAAAGCGATGAAAACAAAACTACCAAATTATATAACAGAAGGAAGGAAAGAAAAGAAAGAATAGAATAATGACAGAAAATTGAAACAGAGGTAATTTAGAAGAGTCTTACCACATTAAAATTAACTGCAAGGGGAAAAAGAACAGTAGGAAAGGGAAAACAAAGGAATATGTAGAACAAATATAAGATGTAAAAAAATTAATAATTAGAAGAAAGAAAAAAAAAAGAAAAAAAAAAAGCAACAACAACAAAAAAAATAAAAACTCCATAAGAACCAGCAAAAGACCCAATTAGAGCAGAGTTTATAACAACAATAAAAAGTGTGAATGACTATACACATTGCAATCCACCTAAGCCAAAAATCTAAACAACCCAACAAAAAATATAAGTACTGAATGACCCATGAATAAAGAAACCAAAACTTATGATTATCAGAAGAACCAAAACTAATTAAGCAAAAACTGGGAAATACAAAACTAACTCAAGTTGCCATTGAGATAAAGCAATGGAAATAAAACTAACAATAATTGTGAGGAAAGGGAGAGAAAGAAAAAAAGAAAGAATAGATAACCAAGATTAGATAGAGGTAGATAAAGACAGTTACATACATTAAAATGTTTAGCTGCAAGCGGGAAAGAACATAGGAAAAGCAAAGGAATAAATGTAGAAAAAAATAATAATAGTTAACAAAAGTAAAAATTAAAACGGGAGAAATAAACAACAACAAAAAAGAGGAAAGCTCCACAGAACTGCAAAAGCCAGTGTTGAAGCAGATTTGTAAACAACTGATAAAATAATTTATTGAAAAAAAGAAAAAAAAAGAAAAGCTTCAAAAGCTAATTGGATATCATAGTGCCATAAAATTGACAACTAATACAGAGAGGGTAGGAAAGGAGAAAAAAAAAAAAGTAAATCGAAAAACGCATCTACAGAACAGTCTAAATAATAATAATAAATGTTTTTTCTTGATCACAGAGTCCCTTTTCCCTCGCAGGGAGTCACAGTTCACCTACCTCCCTAGATGGCCCTTCCACACTTGGTGCTGGATCTCTTGACATGTTTTGGGGCAGCTCAGACCTAATGCGGTCCATCCCTGCGTTTCTTGCTTCCTATGTCCACAAGCTAATCATAACAGTGTGGTTTCCTTTTGTGGGAGAGCTCTCTATGAACCTTTTAATATATTCCATAAGTACACAGTGTCTACCTAATTGATCATGTGGATTTAATCTTCAGCTTGTACAGCTGGTGGGAAGGTTTTTTGGTTCTTCTTCTTAGCCACACGCCCGCTGGTTTTAAATTGTGATTTTTATTTCCACCTCTGCATATGGTCATCCGACATGGGTTTTGCTGCCTGAGGAGCTGCCCTGGAGGATTGGTTTTTAGCCCCTGTGGGGCCAGTTTAAGGTGGTTGCAGCTGCTTGGGTCACAGAGGTTCTGGCAGTCACCAGTACTCAGTAGTTTGGCACTAGGGCTCAGGAAATACAGTGCTCTAGAAGGTATGCAATCAGTATTGCCATACACTCCAGAGATTCATAGCTTGGAAACCCTAACTTCCCCTAACAGAAAGTCTGCAGGCCACAGTCTACAGGGCTGCAAAGAGTCGAACATGACTGTAGTACTGCCCCACATTTGAGATGCAAGCCTTTTTTTCCCTGTGCACCACTGCCCCACTGAGGGTTGAGCATGAAGTGGCCACAACTGCTTGCTTGTGGGGAACCCTTGTGGTTCCAAGTGTTGTCAGGGCCACAGACTGCCCTGCCCGCAGGATTATGGGCAACCTCTACCAGAGTCTTTTTTTGGGCCTCTTGTACTGGTATCAGAAGGCCTCTTTGGCTAGTCTTTATCTATCTCCAGTTTGTGTGGGCTCACAGCAGAAAGATTCTAGGGAGTTCATGGGAGATAAATGGATTAGCACAGCTGAAGTTATGTCCTTTTTTCCAAACAGCAGCTTCAGCTTAGTCATTGAAGTGGCCTTAAGCCTGACCCTTTTTTGTACTCCAAGGGAAAGTAGTAATATTTCTTATTAGTCAAGAACTGTAATCGGTTTCCTATGTAAACACATTTGTTGGAACTCTTTTGTGTTCTACAGTAATAATTTATGTGTGCTTTTCATTTGAGGTATACAGATGGAATCATATTCTCCATAGTGCCATTTTATGTTTCAGATTACACAATAGGGCTTCTTCCTCGTGCCCTAGCCAATGGAAAATAACTGCCACTGGTTTACAAGTTTGATTGAAATGAAAGATACAAACTGTTGTTCATTTAGTGGCTTCTTTAAGTAGGTGAATTGACCCAATAATAATTTAATTTTTTTAAAAACTGCATTTCTGACTTTTGATTTGTAATAGTTTTAAAGATAAAATTAACATACAGTAAAATGCACACATCTTAAGTGGACAGCTTGATGAATTTTGACAGTTGTCTATACCCATATAAATTACCACCAGAAACAAGAAATAGAACATGTCCATTACCCGAGAAATTTCCATTGTATCCATTTCCAGTCAGTCTCCCCAGCCCCAATATCTGATGTAGATTAGTTTTAACAGTATTTTGGTGTCATAAAAATGGAATCAGTCAGTATGTCCCTTTTGTTTCTTCCTTCTGTTGCTTGACATAAAATTTTTGAGATACATCCATGCTGTTGAGTAAATCAAAAGTTCTTTTTTCATGGCTAAATATTCTTTTCTCTTGGCATAACATTTTAAAATACATTCTCCTGTGGATGGATTTTGGATTGCTTCCAGTTTGGGACTATTATGAATAAGGCTGCTTTAAACATTCTTATCTGTGACCTTTTGTGGACATATGCTTTCATTTTCTTGAGTAAATATACCCTGCTGGATCCTCAGAAAGTTTTATATTTAACCTTATAAGAAATTGTTAGTTTTTCCAAGTGGTTGGACCATTTTATATTCCCACCAGCAATGCATGAGTTTCAGCTGCTCCACTTCCTCACCAACATTAGCAATTGCAAATCCTTTTATATTTTTACTGTCTTATAAGAAATGAAGTGGTATCCCACTGTGTTTTTCATTTGTATTTCTCTAATAACTAATAAAATAACTGTGAATAGAAGAGAAGTAAAAGGCAAAGGAGAAAAGGAAAGATATAACCATTTGAATGCAGAGTTCCAAAGAATAGCAAGGAGAAATAAGAAAGCCTTCCTCAGTGATCAGTGCAAAGAAATAGAGCAAAACAACAGAATGGGAAAGACTAGAGATATCTTCAAGAAAATTAGAGATACCAAGGGAATATTTCATGCAAAGATGGGCACAATAAAGGACAGAAATGGTATGGACCTAACAGAAGCAGAAGATATTAAGAAAAGGCAGCAAGAATACACAGAAGAACTATACAAAATAGATCTTCACGACCCAGATAATCACGATGGTGTGATCACTCACCTAGAGCCAGACATCCTGGAATGCGAAGTCAAGTGGGCCTTAGGAAGCATCACTAAGAACAAAGCTAGTGGAGGTGATGGGATTCCAGATGAGCTATTTCAAATCCTAAAAGATGATGCCGTGAAAGTGCTGCATTCAATATGCCAGCAAATTTGGAAAACTCAGCAGTGGCCATAAGACTGGAAAAGGTCTGTTTTCATTCCAATCCCAAAGAAGGGCAATGTCAAACAATGCTCAAACTACTGCACAATTGCACTCATCTCACACAATAGCAAATTAATGCTCAAAATTCTCTAAGTCAGGCTTCAACAGTATATGAACTGTGAACTTCCAGATGTTCAAGGTGGATTTAGAAAAGCAGAGGAACCAGAGATCAAATTGCCAACATCCGTTGGATCATCAAAAAACCAAGAGAGTTCCAGAAAAATATCTACTTCTGCTTTATTGACTATGCCAAAGACTTTGACTGTGTGGACCATAGCAAACTCTGAAAAATTCTGAAAGAGATGGGAATATCAGAACACCTGACCTGCCTCCTGAGAAATCTGTATGCAGATCAGGAAGCAGCAGTTAGATCTGGACATGGAACAACAGACTGGTTCCAAATCGGGAAAGGAGTACATCAAGGCTGTATATTGTCACCCTGCTTATTTAACTTATATGCGGAGTACATCATGAGAAACACTGGGCTGGAGGAAGCACAAGCTGGAATCAAGATTTCCAGGAGAAATATTAATAACCTCAGACAGGCAGATGACACTACCCTTATGGCAGAAAGTGAAGAAGAACTAAAGAGCTTCTTGAAGAAAGTGAAAGAGGAGAGTGAAAATGTTGACTTAAAACTCAACATTCAGAAAACTAAGATCATGGCATCTGGTCCCATCACTTCATGGCAAATAGATGGGGAAACAGTGGAAACAGTGACAGACTGTATTTTCTTGGGCTCCAAAATCACTGCAGATGGTGATTGCAGCCATCAAATTAAAAGATGCTTGCTCTTTGGAGGAAAAGTTATGACCAAACTAGACAGCATATTAAAAACCAGAGACATAACTTTACCAACAAAGGTCCATCTAGTCAAAGCTATGGTTTTTTCCAGTAGTCATGTATGGATATGAGAGTTGGACTATAAAGAAAGCTGCTGCTGCTGCTAAGTTGCTTCAGTTGTGTCTGACTCTGTGCGACCCCATAGACGGCAGCCCACCAGACTCCCTTGTCCCTGGGATTCTCCAGGGAAGAACACTGGAGTGGGTTGCCATTTCCTTCTCCAATGCATGAAAGTGAAATGTGAAAGTGAAGTCATTCAGTCATGTTGGACTCTTCGCGAGCCCATGGACTGCAGCCCACCAGGCTCCTCCATCCATGGGATTTTCCAGGCAAGAGTACTGGAGTGTGGTGCCATCAGAAAGAAAGCTGAGCGCTGAAGAATTGATGCTTTTGAACTGTGGTGTTGGAGAAGACTCTTGAGAGTCCCTTGGACTGCAAGGAGATCCCACTAGTCCATCCTAAAGGAAATCAGTCCTGAATATTCATTGGAAGGACTGATGCTGAAGCTGAAACTCCAATACTTTGGCCACCTCATGCGAAGAACTGACTCATTGGAAAAGACCCTGATGCTGGGAAAGATTGAAGGTAGGAGGAGAAGGGGACAGCAGAGGGTGAAATGGTTGGATGGCATCATTGACTTAATGGACATGAGTTTGAGTAAACTCCAGGCGTTGGTGATGGACAGGGAGGCCTGGCCTGCTGCAGTTCATGGGGTCACAAAGAGTCAGATATGACTGAGCAACTGAACTGAATTGAAAGACTAATGATGTTGAGCATTTTTCATGTGGTTCTTTGTCTTTCATTTATCTTTTGGGAATGTTTGTTCAATTCTTTTGCCCATTTTATAAATTGCATTATTCTTTTTTTTATTGTTGATATATGGGAGTTATTTCTATATTCTGGGTATAAGTCCATCGTCAGATAGATATATGTGCTGCAGTTTGTTTACCAGTGTTTTACTGGTTTATTTATTTTCTTTTCTAAGTCTTTTATTGAGCAGAAAGTTTTGGTTTTGATAAAGTCCAATTTACTCTTTTTTAATGGTTTATTTGTATGTATGTGTGTGTGTGTGTGTGTGTGTTTGGTCTGAGAAATCCTTGCTTACCTTGAGACTGTGAAGATACTGCCAGATATATTCTGCTATAACTTTGTTCCTGAGTTTTATGTTTGGGTCTATAATCTATCCTGAATTCATTTTTGTGCATGTAGCGAGATAGAGGTGAAGATTCATTTTTTTGTAGACAGGTGTTTTACATGGTCCACACCATTTGGAGAGAATTAAAACTTCTTTCACCTCTGCTGAATTGCTTTGGCACCTTAGTTAAATTACAGTTCTTTATATGTTTGTGATCTATTTCTAGATTCTTGTTTTGTGCCTCTGATCTATTTGTGCTTCTTGATACCAATATCACACTGTCTTGACTGCTATAAGTTTGTAAGTCTTGGGATAATATAGTGTTAATCCTCCAAATTTGTTCTTTTTCAGAGTCACTTTGGCTACTCTGTATTCTTTTATTTCAATATAAAATTTCAAATCATCATTTCTCTTTCCTCAAAATAGCCTGCTGGAAGCTTTGTCAAGATTTTGTTACATTTATATATCACTACTTGGAGAATGCAGAGTTTAACAATACTGAGTCTTTCAGTTAAGTCCTGTTTCAGTTCAGTTCAATTCAGTTGCTTAGTTGTGTCCGACTCTTTGCAATCCCATGGACTGCACCACGCCAGGCCTCCCTGTCCATCACCAACTTCTGGAGTTTATTCAAACTCATGTCCATTAAGTCAATGATGCCATCCAACCATTTGATCCTCTGTCATCCCCTTCTCTTCCCACCCTCAATCTTTCCCAGCATCAGGGTCTTTTCCAATGAGTCAGTTCTTTGCATGAGGTGGCCAAAGTATTGGAGTTTCAGCTTCAGCATCAGTCCTTCCAATGAACACCCAGGACTGATTTCCTTTAGGATGGACTAGTGGGATCTCCTTGCAGTCCAAGGGACTCTCAAGAGTCTTCTCCAACACCACAGTTCAAAACATCAACTCTTTGGCACTCAGCTTTCTTTATAATCCAACTCTCACATCCATACATGACCACTGGAAAAACCATAGCCTTGACTAGGCAGACCTTTGTTGACAAAGTGATGTCTCTGCTTTTTAATATGCTCTCTAGGTTGGTCATAACTTTCCTTCCAAAGAGTAAGCGTCTTTTAATTTCATGGCTGCAGTCACCATCTGCAGTGATTTTGGAGCCCAAGAAAATAAAGTCTGACACTCTTTCCACTGTTTCCCCATCTATTTGCCATGAAGTGATGGGGCCGGATGCCATGATCTTAGTTTTCTGAATGTTGAGCCTTAAGCCAACTTTTTCACTCTCCTCTTTCAGTTTCATCAAGAGGCTCTGTAGTTCTTCTTCATTTTCTGCCATAAGGGTGATGTCATCTGCATATCTGAGGTTATTGATATTTCTCCCGGCAATCTTGCTTCCAGCTTGTGCTTCATCCAGTCCAGCATTTCTCATGATGTACTCTGCATATAAGTTAAATAAGCAGGGTGACAATATACAGCCTTGACATACTCCTTTTCCTATTTGGAACCAGTCTGTTGTTCCATGTCCATTTCTAACTGTTGCTTTCTGACCTGCATACAGATTTCTCAGGACGCAGGTCAGGTGTTCTGGTATTCCCATCTCTTTCAGAATTTTCCACAGTTTATTGTGATCCACACAGTCAAAGGCTTTGGCATAATCAATAAAGCAGAAATAGCTGTGTTTCTGGAACTCTCTTGCTTTTTCAATGATCCAGCAGATATTGGTAACTTGATCTCTTGTTCCTCTGCTTTTTCTAAAACCAGCTTGAACATCTGGAACTTCATGATTCACATACTGATGAAGTGTGGCTTGAAGAATTTTGAGCATTACTTTGCTAGCGTGTGAGATGAGTGCAACTGTGCGGTAGTTTGAGCATTCTTTGGCATTGCCTTTCTTAGGGATTGGAATGAAAACTGACCTTTTCCAGTCCTGTGGCCACTGCTGAGTTTTCCAAATTTGCTGACATATTGAGTGCAGCACTTTCACAGCATCATCTTTTAGGATTTGAAATAGCTCAACTGGAATTCCATCACCTCCACCTGCTTTGTTCTTAGTGATGCTTCCTAAGGCCCACTTGACTTCTCATTCCAGGATGTCTGGCTCTAGGTGAGTGATCACACTATCGTGGTTCTCTGGGTCATGAAGATCTTTTTTGTACAATTCTGTGTATTCTTGCCACCTCTTCTTAATATCTTCTGCTTATGTTAGGTCCATACCGTTTCTGTCCTTTATTGTGCCCATCTTTGCATGAAATATTCCCTTGGTATCTCTAATTTTCTTGAAGATATCTCTAGTCTTTCCCATTCTGTTGTTTTCCTCTATTTCTTTGCATTGATCACTGAGGAAGGCTTTCTTATCTCTCCTTGCTATTCTTTGGAACTCTGCATTCAAATGGGAATATCTTTTCTTTTCTCCTTTGCTTTTCACTTCTTTTCTTTTCACAGCTATTTGTAAGGCCTCCTCAGACAGTCATTTTGCTTTTTTGCCTTTCTTTTTCTTGAGGATGGTCTTGATCCCTGTCTCCTGTACAATGTCATGAATCTTCATCCATAGTTCATCAGGCACTCTGTTTATCAGATCTAGTCCTTTAACTCTATTTCTGACTTTCACTGTGTAATCGTAAGGGATTATACAGAATGAAGAAATGGAGCCAAAGCAAAAACAACACCCAGTTGTGCATGTGACTGGTGATGGAAGCAAGGTCCAATGCTGTAAAGCGATATATTGCATAGGATCCTAGAATGTTAGGTCCATGAATCAAGGCAAATTGGAAGTGGTCAAACAGGAGATGGCAAGAGTGAATGTTGACATTTTAGGAATCAGTGAACTAAAATGGACTGGAATGGGTGAATTTAACTCAGGTGACCATTATGTCTACTACAATGGGCAAGAATCTCTTAGAAGAAATGGAGTAGCCATCATAGACAACAAGAGTCTGAAATGCAGTACTTGGATGCAATCTCAAAAATGACAGAATGGTCTCTGTTCGTTTCCAAGGCAAACCATTCAATATCACAGTAATCGAAATCTATGCCCCGATCAGTAACACTGAAGAAGCTGAGGTTGAACGGTTCTATGAAGACCTACAAGACCTTTTATAACTAACACCCAAAAAAGATGTCCTTTTCATTGTAGGGGATTGGAATGCAAAAATAGGAAGTCAAGAAACACCTGGAATAACAGGCAAGTTTGGCCTTGGAATACAGAATGAAGCAGGGAAAAGGCTAATAGAGTTTTGCCAAGAGAACGCACTGGTCATAGCAAACACCCTCTTCCAACAACACAAGAGAAGACTCTACACATGGACATCACCAGATGGTCAACACTGAAATCAGACTGGTTATATTCTTTGCAGCCAAAGATGGAGAAGCTCTATACAGTCAGCAAAAACAAGACCAGGAGCGGACTGTGGCTCAGATCATAAACTCCTTATTGCCAAAGTCTTGTTTAGGTTGTCTTTAATTTTACCCAGCAATACTTTGTACTTTTTCAGAGTAGAAGTCGTTTCCTGGATATTTTGTTAGATAATGGATGTTCTGATGCTACTGGAAATAGCATTGGTTGGTTTTTTAATCTTATTTTTCAGTTTGTTTTTGCTAGTATACAGAAATACAGTGATTTTTTTATGTTGATCTTATAATCTGCAACCTTGCTAAATCCTCTTACTAGTTTTAGTAGTTTGTATATTCCTTAGGGTTTTCTACATACACAGTCATGTCATCTGCACAGAAAGACAGTTTTACATTTGCTAATCTCTGTGCCTTCTCTCTCTCTATTGCCTTATTACACTGGCTAGCACCTTCAGCATAACGTTGAATAGAAATAGTAAGAGCAGATATTTTGACTTGTTCCCAAATTTAGGAGAAGAGTGTTCAGCCTGTAGGTTTTTAGTAAACACTCTTTTATCAGATTGAGAAAGGTCTCTTCGATTCCCTGTTTTGAGGGGATTCTTTTTTAACATGGCAAAGGGGTATTGAGATTTTTCAAATGCTTTTTCTGCAACTATTGCTAGAGATCACATTTTTTCTCTTTTATTCTGTTTACATGGTTCATTCTGTTTACATTGGAGTTTTTCCTAATTGTAAACCAATTTTACATTCCTGGGACAAGCATTACTAGTTTGTAATAATTTTTAAAAACTTCCCCAAAGATTTGGAAATTTCCTCCTTTCCACTGTTGATAGATATTTTGAATATTAAATGTTAATAAATAAATTATTCAAGTAGCAACATTTAATGAACATCTACTATTTACTACCACCCTGCTAGTGACCGAGAAAGCCAAAATAATATATTGTCCCTACACTTAAAGAGTCACAGCCTATTTGTAAAGTCAGATACATATATAATGGGCAGGTATAGTGATAAATATCCACCCAATGTAGTATCATAGTAGGAAAAATAGATCTCTTGTGTTGCTACTCTGTGTTAATCGGGAAAAGGATCCTGGAAGAGGTGAAATCTAACTTTTCTTACAGGATTAACTAAGTGAAAGGAATTAAAGAACACGAGGGTACAGAATGGACAAAGGCACAAAGTTAAGACAACACCATGGTACTTCAGAGAAACTAATAGTGGTTCATCACTGCTGGAGCATAAAGTACAAGGCTAGCTTGATGAGTGATGATATTATAAAAGTATCAGCCAGTGTACACCCATGGTGGATTCATGTCAATGTATGGCAAAACAAATACAATGTTGTAAAGTTAAAAAATAGATAAATAAACTAATTTTAAAAAATAAAAAAAATAAAAGTATCAGCCAAATCACTGCAAACCTTGTGTGCCAAGTGAAGGAATTTGTCCTTAGTTCTGCAAATGATGGGGAGCCATGAGATTTTAAGGGAAGAGGGATATAGTCTGGTTTGTATTTTAATCAATACCTTATGGCAGATTTGTGGAGGATAAGTTTGAAAGTGCCAAGGCTGGAGGCAGGAAGACCTGTTAGAAAACAACAATGACACCTTGAACCTTAGCAATGAGTGTAGAAATGGAGAGGAAGGGTCAGATTTGAGAAATATTTAGGAAGTAAAAGTGGCAGAACATGGCGATGAACTGATTAGAGGATGAGTCAAGATTGAAAGAGTATTAGTTTCCTAGAGTTGCCATAACAACGTACACAAACTGTGTGGCTTAAAATAATACAACTTTATTGTCTCACAGTTCTAGAGTCCAGAGGTTGGAAATCAAGGTGTCACCAGGGCCCTGTTCCCTCTGAGACTCTGGGTAGCAGCCTTCCTTGCCTCCTCCTAGCTCTGATGGTAGCTGTTGGTCTTGGATTTCCTTGGCTTGTATCTACATTACTCCAGTCGCTGCCTCTGTAGTCACGTGGTGTTCTCCCTGTTTGTCTCTGTCCTTTTGGAGTAAGGCTCACCCAGTAAATCACTCCAGTTAAGTAAGTCACTTAAGTATGACATCACCTTCACTCATCATTATCTCCAGTGACCCTATTTCCAAATAAGGTTACATTCTGAGGCACTGGGAGTTAGGGCTTCAGCTTATCTTTGTGAGGGACACAGTTCAACTTATAACAAAGAGTAAAGTCAAAATTGCTTCTAGTTTTCTAGTTCAGAGTCTATAGGATATGACCCCTGGCTAGGTAGGAAATGCAAGGGAACGAACACTGATGTCACTGATGCAGCAGCTTGAAAATTGTGAAATTACCTTAAGACTCTATTAACTGTGTGTAAATATAATTTTAGTAGAAAGCAAAATCTCATGGACATTTACAGGCTTAGTGGAATTTACCCTGTTAGACAATTTAAATATCCTCAGTTTGGGAAAATACTTCTCAACATGTTACCATTTGTAAGTACAGTTAACATCTTCATTACATGCAAAAACAAAGTAAATAGTAGTTTACTACTATCAATATTTATTTCATACTTTTAAGAATATGGTTTCAATATCAAATATTTCAAGTATGTCATTTAGAAAATATAGTCACACAACTATAACTCTTTCTGTGCATTTCCTTAAATTTAGTACATTCTGTTTTTTATTCATTTGAAATAGTTCAAACTACACTTGCCCAGAGCTCTAACAGTATTTCTAATTCCTCATTACATTTTTTCTCAATGCAGGAAGTTTTGCTGGAGTTGCTAGGACATTGTGTAGATGGCTTATGGAAAGCAGGGCGTTATGAAGTAATTTCTGAAATTTCCAAGTTGATCATTCCAATTTATGAGAATTGTCAAAGGTTTGAGGTAAGTAACTGATACGTTTGCATCATTCACCTATATTATTTATTTTGGTCTTAAGTTACTATCCTTAAAAAATGCTGAAAAGTCCCAAAATTACAGTCCTACCTTATATTCATTTAAATTTTCCAAATGAAATAAAGGATGCAATGTTTAAAATATATATTGGAATTAACATTATGCCAGTTGTTCCTACAGCATTTTTACCAGCAATCTCCCCTTCTCCACTCATGGCAGAGAATAATCCATGTTGTCCTCACTGAAAACAAAAAGTTACTGGATTTCCATGTTGCCTGGGAAAACAAATAGGTGTGATTCTATGCTTTGCAATTTGATGGTGAGACTAAAGGTGTAGCAGATGACAGTGGGGGAGACAATAAGTTTCTAGGAATTACCCTTTTTATGAGGAGCTTTTCCAGTTTTCTCTGCCACATAAATCTTTGATCAAGGTGAATTACTAAAGAATAGTAGTATAGCTGTTGCCACTAGCACTCAACAGGATATTTTATATTCAAGAATCTGAGTTCATATCATAATTTTCTACCCCTGCTATGCTGGAAAGGGGTGATTTAAGACTCAAGCCATTTTTTAAAAGCAAAGCAATTTATCCTTAAATATATATAGCAAGTAGTCTTTCATTGTTGAAGTGTCCCAGACTGAAAACATACATTTAATGTCATCTGTGTAGTGTTCTAATCTCTTCTCCAAATTGGCTCTTATCAAACTCACTTTTTCTTCCTGGGTTCTGGGTCTTCCTACTCTTTGCCTTGCTTTTGGTGTATATGGGGACATACCTGAAAAATCATAGTGGATTTCAAGTGTTATATTAAAAAGTGAGAGTTAAGTAATTAAATCTATGTCATACAGATGACAAAGAATAACTTATGAGACAAGACAAGAATTGGCATTACTCTTTCTGTCAAAATATTACATCCTAAGAACCTTTGTAAAAGTTCCAAAGTACCTACTCTCTTACTCTTAAGTTGAAGACCAGGTTATTAGAAACCCAGAGAACATTTTGCTACTCAATTGACTAATAGGGAAAAAAGAAAAATATATCTTCCCTACACATTAAAGGAAACAACAGGTTCTATTGGGGAACTACTCCTATTTCCTGTAGAGAGGCAAGGGTATGTATAGATTCTGAAGCATCCTGCATGAGATGAACTAATTTTTCAGTGTATCTTTATGGGGTGGGCTGAAAAGTGTCAGCCACAGCAGCCATAAAGGAAGGAAAACTTCCCTCACATTGAGTTCAACTGCAGAAAATAGTATGGAAAGAATTTGAAAGAAAGAACATCTGCTTAGCGCTCCTCTTAGTATAGAAATGAAATTCACCAGCATAGAATGAACCATTTTCTAGTTTGCAGTTCAGTGGCATTTAGCTCATTCTTAATATTATGCTCCAACCACCTCTCTCTAGTTTCAAAACATTTTTATCATCCCAGGAAAAACTCCATCTCCTTCAAGGAATCACTCTTCACCCCCTCCCTCACCCCACTGGTGACCACTAATCTGCTTTCTGTCTATGGATTTGCCTATTCTGGATGTGTCATAAAAAAGATGAATACAAGATGTGACCTTTTGTGTCTGGCTTCTTTTACTTAGCATAATATTTAGAGGTTCATTCGAGTTGTAACCTAAATCAGAACTTCATTCCTTTTTAATGGCTGAATGATATTCCATGGTATAGCTATGCCAAAATTTGTTTGTATGTTTGGATTGCTACCACATTTTGGCTATTATAAACAATGCTGTTGTAAACAGTTATGTATAAGTTTCTGTATGGACATGTTTTCATTTATTTTGGATTAATACCTAAGAGGGGAATTGCCGAGTCACAGAGTAATTCTATTAACTTTTGAGAAACCACCAAATTATTGTCCCTTTTAACTTCCTACCAGCACATCTGATCAACACTTGTGTTTTGAGGTTCTTATTACAGCCATCCTAGTGAATGTGAAGTGGTGTCACATTGTGGTTTTGATTTCTATTTCCTTAATGACTAATGATTTTGAACAGCTTTTCATGTCTTTGTTGGCCGTTTTTATACATTCTCTGAAGAGATGCCTATTCAAGTCCTTTGCTCACTTTTAAATTGGGTTGTTTGTCATTTTGTTGTTGAACTATGAGAGTTCTTTATATTTTTTGGATATGAAAACATCAGCTATGTGATTTGCAAACATTTTTCTCCTCTGTTCTGTATGTTGTCTTTTCACATTCTAGGTAATGTTCTTTGTGTAGTATGTTCCCTTTTTCTGAGTGTGTAGAAGAATATATTCTTTGGAAGTGTATGTGAACTTGTTATAAAAGCATTCCTCACTTAGGCTTATACTGTTATTTTTGTGTCTACATTTTACTTTCCTCTCCTAAAGTGTTCGCATGATTGTTTATTCCCATCTCTCCACCTTAGGGCTCTAGCAAAACATTTTGCTTCTCTTTCAGCTACAATAATTCAGACATAAGGAAAAAAGTAGTCAATAACACAGTATTTTTAATGTATATACTACCATAGAGATAGGAATGACATGAAGCATGATATTTAGAATTACAGTGTTATTTGACCATTTTAAGCTCTACCTTCTCACCTAAAGTTGCTAAGGCATTTTTTCTAACTGTGGCCATGGGAGAAGGGAGTGCCAATGACCTCACGAAAACCATTTTGAAAAGGAAATAGTATTGCTTTTTTCCCCTTGTGCATTTATTGTAGACATTTTGTAACTAACCAAAAGATAAAGCTAATTTGTTTATTCTCATATTTTCAGAAACTTACTCAAGTTTATAGAACTCTTCATGGAGCTTACACAAAAATTTTGGAGGCTATGCACACAAAGAAAAGACTTTTAGGCACTTACTTCAGAGTTGCCTTTTATGGCCAAGTAAGTATACTTTAGTTCATCAAGTTGTGTTCCTTTTTAAACATTCACCTTTGAGTGATTAGATTACCATAGCAGCAGTCTCTGGTTCTAGGATTCTGTCTAGATAAAGCACCTGTCACAACAGCAGGTGTGACACTTTTCTCAGTGTAATGTTCACTTTGGTTTCCATATCTAAATCCACTAGGTCAGAGGACAGCATATAAGATTTGAATATTTCTTTCAGTTTCATTTTCAGTCAAGCTTCTTAAATGTTTATTTAATACCCAGTACTGAACGTTTTCAAATAAAAATCAGGTAAGTATGTTAGTGATGAAAAATCGAGTGTAAAAACGTTCAGGCCAATGATATGCACATATGACTGTGAGTTTGAAAGTTCTCATTTATTTCAGCTACAATATATGCACGTGGCTTTTAGTACTATTATTTAAAATCTATTTCAAATACGTTATTGCAGATTACTTAGTAGATGTTCTCTAAATGCTGTATTTGCTCATAATACTTATAAATTATTGTATGTTTAACTTTATAATAGTCTTTTTTTGAAGAAGAGGATGGAAAGGAGTACATCTATAAAGAGCCAAAGCTTACCGGCCTCTCGGAGATTTCCCTGAGACTTGTTAAACTTTATGGTGAAAAATTTGGTACAGAGAATGTCAAAATAATTCAGGATTCAGACATGGTAACATGCCCTGCATTTTGACATCACTATTTATTAGTTGCAGATGTGGCACATTGCTTCTGACTTTTTCCTTTTTTAGCTGGTGGAAGAGAGGCATGGGAAATAGAGTCTTTCCAGATCCTGAAAGAAAGGACAGGGCCTTTGGATCAGAGAGAAGGATTCAGATCTCCCTTCTCTGCCACTTGCTAGCTGTGTGACCATGGGGAATTTACTTAACCTCTCTGTGTCTCATTGTTCTCTTTAGTAAAATGAACTTAGTAATAGTGCCTTCCTCATACTGTTTTTGTAGGAATTCAGTTCAGCTCAGTCGTTCAGTCATGTCCTACTCTTTGTAACCCCATGGACTGCACCATTCCAGGCTTCCCTGTTCCTCACCAACTCCCGGAGCTTGCTCAAACTCATGTCTATTTAGTTGGTGATGCCATCCCACAATCTCATTCTGTGTCATCCCCTTCTCCTCCTGCCTTCAATCTTTCCCAGAATAAGGGTCTTTTCCAATGAGTCAGTTCTTCATATCAGGTGGCCAAAATATTGCAGTTTCAGCTTCAGCATCAGTCCTTCCAATGAATATTCAGGGTTGATTTCCTTTAGGATGGACTTTAGGGACTCTCAAGAGTCTTCTCCAGCACTGCAGTTCAAAAGCATCAACTGTTTGGTGCTCAGCTTTCTTTATAGTCCAACTCTCACATCCATACATAACTACTAGGAAAAACCATTGCTTTGACTAGATGGACATTTGTCAGCAAAGTAATGTCTCTGCTTTTTAATATGCTGTCTAGGTTGGTCATAGTTTTTCTTCCAGTGAACAAGCTTCATTTAATTTCATGGTTGCAGTCACCATCTGCAGTGATTTTGGAGCCCAAGAAAATAAAGTCTGCCACTGTTTCCATTGTTTTCCCATCAATTTACCATGAAGTAGTGGTACCAGATGCCATGATCTTCATTTTTTGAATATTGAGTTTTAAACCTACTTTTTCAGTCTCCTCTTTCACTTTCATCAAGAGCTCTTTAGTTCCTCTTCACTGTCTGTCATAAGGGTGGTGTCATCTGCATATCTGAGGTTGTTGATATTTCTCCTGGCAATCTTGATTCCAGCTTGTCCTTCATCCAGTCTGACATTTTACATGATGTACTCTGCATATAAGTCAAATAAGCAGGGTGACGATATACATCCTTGATAGTTGTAGGGATTAAATTATTCAGTTTATGAAAAGTGATTAGAGTTCCTGATACATTAGAAAGCATTTGATAATAACATAGAAGCTAGCATGCTCAATAGAATTTAGCCATTATTGTTAATGTTGTTGTGCCTCATGATTGTCAATTTCATACTTTATGATCAAAATCATCTTAGGTAGGACTTCTCTGGTGGTCCAGTGGTCAAGAGTTTGCCTGCCAATGAAGGAGACACAGGTTTGATCCTTGGTCCAGGAGTATTCCACATGCTGTGGGGAACCTAAACCTGTGCGCCACAACTACTGTGCCGATGCTCTAGACCCCGGGCACCACAACTAGAGAGTACTCACAGCTCACTACAACTAGAGAAAGCCCATACACCACAGCAAAGAAGATCAAATGCAGCCAAAAATAAAAATAAATAAATCAGATTTTTAAAAGAAAAATCATCTTAGGACACACACTTCACCCTTAAGATAGCCTTAGTTCAGTAGTTATATTTGCAGTGGTGTAGGTTTAGGAGAGATGCCTTGATCTAAAGATGATCCATCCCACTAGATCCTGCCAAGGCAAGGATGGGAAAGGATCCAGCAAAAGAGGTTGTTTCTTAGAAACACACAGGTCCATATAGACAGAATTGCAGAAGAGCACAATGAGAATGACTAATTATCCTTAGTCACCATGGACATGTTCAGGATGAGAGCTGATTTTTAAGGTAGGAAAGACCTTTAACACAGTGCAAGATCTGCAGGCCCCAGAAATATATACCGAGTGACTGTGATGTTCATGATGCTCTGCAAAACACTTAATAGCTAACAGGCAGCATTGCCAGAGTGAAAAGCCCTTGGCTATGATAAAGGCACTTCATTTTCTACCATGAAAATGATCTATTCACTTTGTAAATTTACCTATATCTTATGGAGATGATTTTATCATGAACATATGCCTTAGACATTTAAAAATAGGTATACTGGCAGGTCCAAAGTTCATTAATATTTGGCAAAACCTCTCTGCTTCTTATCAGTTACAATCCTCTGTGTTGTTTTATTGAATTAAGACCACAGAAAATCTTCTCTTTTGTAGCCAGCAAGTTTTAGGCTTGCTACCACACTACTGATACTATAAATGGAAAGTTAATAGGAAGCCAGGCTTGCAGGAAAACATGCAGTTTTCTACTTTATTCTGCCTCTGAAAACCTGGCCAACAGGCACTAATGACAAACCACCATCAGGCAGCTGGACTCCTGACACTCTTTTTAAACACAATATTTTAGTCACTCTTTGTAGGTAACAGATAAAAGAAGCAGTTGCTACTTTTAACATCCTTATTCTTTCTTAATGTGTGAAGTTAAAAATTTTGAATACTCTTTTACTTGCCAAAGAACAAAATCTGCTTAAGGGCACAAACAGTTTAAAGAACATTGGCAATATTTTCCAGTATTTTAAATGTATGTTCCATTGGACCCAATAATTTTGCATTTAAGATTTTATCTTGTAGATGTACACACATAAAGATGTATGTTTAAGATGTTTATTGCTATAAAGTTTATATAACAAAAACCTGGAAACAATCTGTGTCCATATGGTTAAGGAAATGGTTACTACCCTCATAATGGATATAGCTAAACTACTTAAAAAATTTAGAAGTATTGATACGAACCAACCAAGATATATTCTTGAGAGAAAAAGGTAAGATGCAGACATTATGGGCAGGATGATTATATTTGTGAAAACTGATATTTACATACACTCACTTGTGTATGCTTAGGAAATTTCTGGAATGATACAAAGTTGTTTTTTAATTTACTTATTTTAATTGGAGGATAATTGCTTGACAATATTGTGGGGGGTTTTGCCATACATCAGTATGAATCGGCCATAGATGGAATGATGCAAAAGTGTTAATTGTTATCCCTAAGGAGATAGACTAGAGTCTTACAGAGAAGAAAAACGTTTTTTATTTTTCAAGTGTACCCTCATGTACTGTTTGAATGTTTTACCATATACTTTATTTTTATAAGGTTAAAATCAGTCTTGATCTCTTTTTTATTTCTCTTCTATGTTTTGTCTTAGCCAGATAATTTACTTCAACTATTTCCTTAGGTTTCTCTGGAGAAATCTAGATATTTAATGGGAAAGAAAAGAAAGAATTTTTGAATATAGGCTTCTTGGAGAAGTTTTAAAAGCTACTAAGAAAGTTTCTATCCATTGTCACAGGATTGAATACAGTGTTTGCTATGGGTTTTTCACAGTGGACTTTGGTCAGACTGTAGTCATTTCCTTCTATTCCTAGTTTGTTGAGTGTTTTCATTATGAAAAGGTGTTAATTTTGTCAAATGCATTTTCTGCATTGATTGAGATGATCATGTTTTTATTTTCCTTCATTCTGGTAAAGCAGTGTATTGCTTCTTTTGTTGCAGAGCATGGACTCCAGAGTGCATGGGTTCAGTAGTTGTGGTACAGGGGCTTTTTTAGTTGTGGTGCCCTGGCTTAGTTGCCCTGGAGCGAGATCTTAGTTCCCCTACCGGGGATTGAACCCACATCCCCTGCAATGAATGGAGGATTCTTAACCACTGGACCACCAGGAAAGTCCTGTAGACTAATAATTTTTTAATGTAAAGTCTCTTAAATCATGTAGCAAACAAAAAAAAATATGTTGCTATTGTTATGATAATATTAGATTTTATAATTACCCATGTATTTACCTGTACCAAGACCTTCATACAGGTTTGAATTACTGTCTGATGTTCTTCCATTGTGACCAACAGGACTCCCTTTGGTGTTTTATATGGGGCAAGTCTAGTGGTGTAAAAGCTGGCTTAAAACTCAACATTCAAAAAACGAAGATCACGGCATCCTGTCCCACTACTTCATGGCAAATTGATGGGGAAACAATGGAAACAGTGACAGACTTTATTTTCTTGGGCTCCAAAATCACTGCAGATGGTGACTGCAGCAGAGAAATTAAAAGGCGCTTGCTTGTTGAAAGAAAAGCTATGACCAACCTTCACAGCATATTAAAAAGCAGAGATATTGCTTGGCTAACAAGGGTCCGTCTAGTCAAAGCTATGGTTTTTCCAGTAGTCATGTATGGATGCGAGAGTTGGACTATGAAGAAAGATGAGCACTGAAGAATTGATGCTTTTGAACTGTGGTGTTGGAGAGGACTCTTGAGAGTCCTTTGGACTGCAAGGAGATCCAACCAGTCCATCCTAAAGGAAATCAACCCTGAATATTCATTGGAAGGACTGATGCTGAAGCTGAAACTGCAATATTTTGGCCACCTGATGCGAAGAACTGACTCATTGGAAAAGACCCTGATGCTGGGAAACATGGAAGACGAGAGGAGAAGGGGACAACAGAGGATGAAATGATTGGATGGCATCACTGATCTGCTATGGACACGAGTTTGAGGAAACTCTGGGAGTTGGTGATGGACAGAGAAACCTGGAGTGGTGCAGTCCATGGGGTCGCAAAGAGTAGGACATGACTGAGTGACTGAAGTGAACTGAGTGGTAATGAACTCCTTCAGCTTTTCTTTATCTTGGAATGTCTTAATTTCTCCCTTACTTTTAAGGACAGTTTTGCCAGATATAGAATTCTTGATTAATAGATTTGTTTTTTTCTCTGAAGTCAACTGCCTTCTGACCTCCAAAGTTTCTGATGAGAAATCTGACCATCTTATTCAGGATCCCTTGTATGTGACAAGTCTTTGTCTCTTGCTCCTTTCAAAATTCTCTCTTTGCCGTAGTATTTTAAAGTAATTAGCCCTCCAAGCCAGGCTTCAGCAATATGTGAACCGTGAAATTCCAGATGTTTAAGCTGGTTTTAGAAAAGGCAGAGGAAACCAGAGATCAAGTTGCCAACATCCGCTGGATCATCGAAAGAGCAAGAGACTTCCAGAAAAACATCTATTTCTGCTTTATTGACTATGCCAAAGCCTTTGCCTGTGTGGATCACAATAAACTGTGGAAAATTCTGAAAGATATGGGAATACCAGAACACCTGACCTTCCTCTTGAGAAACCTGTATGCAGGTCAGGAAGCAACAGTTAGAACTGGACATGGAACAACAGACTGGTTCCAAATAGGAAAAGGAGTACGTCAAGGTTGTATATTGTCACCCTGCTTATTTAACTTTTATGCAGGATACATCATGAGAAATGCTGGGATGGAGGAAGCACAAGCTGGAATCAAGATTGCTGGGAGAAATATCAATAACTGCAGATACACAGATGACGCCACCCTTATGGCAGAAAGTGAAGAAGAACTAAAGAGCCTCTTGATGAAAGTGAAAGAGGAGAGTGAAAAAGTTGGCTTAAAGCTCAACATTCAGAAAACTAAGATCATGGCATCTGGTCCCATCACTTCATGGCAGATAGATGGGGAAACAGTGGAAACAGTGGCTGACTTTATTTTTCTGGGCTCCAAAATCACTGCAGATGGTGATTGCAACCATGAAATTAAAAGACTCTTACTCCTTGGAAGGAAAATTATGACCAACCTAGACAGCATATTAAAAAGCAGAGACATCACTTTGTCAACAAAGGTCCGTCTAGTCAAGGCTATGGTTTTTCCAGTGGTCATGTATGGATGTGAGAGTTGGACTATAAAGAAAGCTGAGCACCAAAGAATTGATGCTTTTGAACTGTGGTGTTGGAGAAGACTCTTGAGAGTCCCTTGGACTGCAAGGAGATCCAACCAGTCCATCCTAAAGGAGATCAGTCCTGGGTGTTCATTGGAAGGACTGATGTTGAAGCTGAAACTCCAATATTTTGGCCACCTGATGCAAAGAACTGCCTCATTTGAAAAGACCCTGATGCTGGAAAAGATTGAGGGCAGGAGCACAAGGGAACGACAGAGGATGAGATGGTAGGATGGCATCACCAACTCAATGGACATTGGTTTGGGTGGACTCTGGGAGTTGGTGATGGAGAGGGAGGCCTGGCGTGCTGCGGTTCATGGGGTTGCAGAGAGTTGGACACGACTGAGCGACTGAACTGAACTGAACTGAACTAAAATAAATAAGTTAATTTTTTAAAAAAGAAAAAAAATTCTCTCTTTGGCTTTGCCTTTCGATATTTGACTTTAATATGTCTCAGCATGGGTCTCTTTGAGTTACCCTGCTTGGAGTTTGTTGAGTTTTGTGTCCTTCATAAGATTTGAGTTTTCACCCATTATTTCTTCAGATAGTCTCCCTGCCCCTTTCTCTCTCTTTTCTCCTTCAAAGATCCCCATAGTGTGCATGTTCACCTGCTGGATGATATTCCTCAGGTTCCATAGCCTCTGTCCCTCTTCAGTTTTTTTCCTTTGTGTTCTTCTGATAGATCTTTGACATTGTCTTATCTTCAAATTGGCTACAGCTGCTGAAATGTGTCTTTGAATCCCTCTGGTGACTTTTCATGTCAGTTATTGTATTTTCAGCTCTGAAAAAAGTTTTTGGTTTCCTTTTAGATTTTCTAGCTATTTATTGATATCGGCATTTTGTTGATTCATAGTTTTCTTGACTCTTCCCACAACTTCCTTTAGTTCTTTGATCATGAATACTGTTGTCTTAATGTCTTTTTCTAGGAGATCTGCCATCATGTTTTTTTTCAGTGATAATTTCTATTGGTTTATTTTTCTTTTTTGAATGGGCTGTACTTTCCTATTTCTTTGTATGCCTTGCAATTTTTTTTGTTCTTGTTGATAACTGGACATTTGAATTTAATATTCTGATCTCTCTGGAAATCAGAATCTCTCCCTGTCCCAGAGTTTCCAAGGTTTTGTTTTTGTTTTTAATTGTTGTAAGCTGTGTCTGTGCCAAGAATCAGCCTGAGGTGTAAACTTGGGATCTTCTCAAGTCTTTTCTGAGCCTGTGCCTTCCCCTGAGCGTGCGCAGTGGCTGTCTAGTCACCCTCATTTATGCGGTTGCCTTTGAACAGCCTAGTATTAGATGTCTGGCTCCTAAGAGGGGATGGAGAGGACAGTGAAGGGGAGAGGAAAGGTGCTGGTCTGTTAAATCCCCTGAAAGTCACTTTAGGCAGAGGGGGGGGAGGGCATTGCAACAAAGGGAAGAGAGGTGGTATAAAGATGGCCACAGCCTCTTTGACTGTCCCCCCTGTGATCAGAAGCAGCAATCAGCAGTCATAGCACAGATGCACAAATATTTGGAAGACAGGGGTCTTTGTTCATCCTGGCTCCCACAGGCTGTTCGAGGAATATGCACACAACTGTCTGCCGTAGTACTTGAGGGACGAGGTATGGGTTGCTGCCATTGTGCCCAGGGTTAAAATTGAACAAAATCAAAATTAAGGCAATTTTCTGTCCAAGTCTTCCCCCGGAAGTTGCAAGTCTTCAATAGCCTCCAGAGTTCCAAAATTGTTCCATCAGATAGGTAGTGACGGTGTAACTATTGTCTCTCTAAGAAGATAGATGTCTGGTGCTCTGCCATCTTCTGAGAATCCTCTCTGTAATAGGTATTTTTTGAGGTGGAATTCAAATGTGATGTTAGCCATTTTAATATATTTTTAGGAAAGCAAATTATAAAGCAATGCTCAGCATGATCACCGGTTTGTAAATAAATATATATTCATAGAAAAAAAGATTACAAGGAAATATGTGAGAATGTAAATGATGGTCATTGCTGAGTGGTAGAATGGCAGTTTTTTCTGTCTACATTTCTATAATCTCCAAATAGGTTTCTGTAACTTCTTAATAATTAGAAGGAAACAATCCTCGAAGAAAGAGCAAAGACCTCTTCCAAGTGTGTATTCATCTCACAGTGTATTCAATGACACTGTTCCTCAGTTGATCTCAGAGGTGTTAGCAGCTTACCTGTACCCCATTTTTCCTTCTGTTGAATGAAACCCAGAACTTTCTTACCTTCCAGGTAAATGTCAAAGAGCTTGATCCCAAATATGCTCATATCCAAGTCACTTATGTGAAGCCCTACTTTGATGAAAAAGAACTCACAGAAAGAAAAACTGAGTTTGAAAGAAACCATAATATCAACAGATTTGTTTTTGAGGCTCCTTATACACTGTCAGGCAAAAAGCAAGGTTGTATAGAAGAACAGTGCAAACGCCGTACAATCTTGACTAGTAAGTAGGACTTGGCATAACTTCTTTGTTTGACATGATCTTTTTCGGTACATACAAGCAGCAGCTGGTCAGCAGGAAAATGTAACTAAAATGTTAATCGTTTATTGTCCTGCTGTTCAGTCACTCGCTTACACAAACATGTCTATGTTATAAACCATTCCTTTTCCATATGTAATTATGTCATTCATGATTAGTCTGAGTCGTCTGACAGAGAATTTCTCCTTTCGTCCTGAAGTAATAAGGCACCTATTTGGTCTCTAAGGGATTTTCCAGAGAAAATATGGGGAGAATTAAGCACAATAGATTTTTTCTTTAAGTTGGCTAATTGATTTACTATCTTAAAAACTTATTTGTCAATCTTAATATTTAATAGCTTCAAACTCGTTTCCATATGTGAAGAAGAGGATCCCTATAAATTATGAACAGCAGATTCATTTAAAGCCAATTGATGTTGCCACTGATGAAATAAAAGATAAAACTGCAGAGCTGCAAAAGCTTTGCTCTTCTGCTGACGTGAACATGATTCAGCTCCAACTTAAATTGCAGGGCTGTGTTTCAGTGCAGGTATGTTGGTTGCTAACCATGTCCTAAATGTTTTCTTGTTGTTCCTCTTGCTTTCATAAGGGCACAGAACAAGCACTAATTGTAATTGTCTTATACTCTGACTGGGTGCAAAAAACCTCTACATTTTTTTATTAATTTAATAAATACATTATGTTCAGTTTCTGTAAACTTTTTGTTATGTTGGAGAGCTTTAACATAAATCCCTCTGAGTATAGCCAAGTCCTATATTTAGATAGCAGAAAGTGTTAACTAACTTGTTAGAGTATAATTTTGGCAGATGATTTGCTTTAGTTTAATCTTTTCCCAATAAATTTATAATAAGATAGTAAATATGTTTTCTCAGGTATGGATTTTTTAAATATATTATTCTTTTTTAAAAAGAGAAATGAAAAAAAATTACTTTTTAATTACATCCTAACAGCTCTCATTTTTCTCCTTTTGTAATTTAGGTAAATGCAGGTCCATTAGCATATGCAAGGGCTTTCCTTAATGACAGTCAAGCTAGCAAGTATCCACCCAAAAAAGTAAATGAGTTGAAAGACATGTTTAGGTAAGTGCTTTGTAGTTTTTCAGATCATACCTCTATTTTTTTTTACTCCATTGTCTTCTTAACTGAAACCAAAATATTCACCAAAATAATGTCCTTCTAAAAAAAATTATCTGTTTCCTTTTTATAGCGTTTAAGTTACCTTCTAATGGTATTTTAGGTAGTGAGGAAATGTGTGATCTCTTTCTTGCTGCAGAACTGTAACAATTTCCCTAGTGACTCAAGGCATTAAATATGGCAAACCACTACATTGCTGTGGATATTGTGACACAAACAGAAGCCTACATTCATTATATGATGTCCTCCTTTGCCTGATTGACCTCATGTCACAGCTTTTCCAGATCATTTAGGGTAGGAAGGTTTGGATAGGCTTACTTCTATCCCATGTCCTTAGTTCCACTTGGATTCTGCCAGTCTAGGGCATACAATATCATCTCTGGACTGAGAGTCCTTCTAAGCCAAAGCATGTTTGAATGGTCACGCAGTAGAAAAAATCTGTTTTGTATATAAAAGAGTTTACATTCAGAATAAGAGAGAAAGATGAGTAAAGCAGACTGAGTAGAAAGATAACTTCCACTCATTTGCTCCCAACTTACTTCATTTATTTTTCCTATCTCTGTATTATCAGCTGTTTCAGGTTACAGAGTAACAAGTAGTCATTCATTCAATATTTATTAATGCCTGGCATGTACAAAAAGATTCTACTAGTTGCTATGACAGGGATACAGAACAAATGGTCAGTGAGGTACTTTGTCCCCTAAGTTTTGCATTCTAATTATGGACATTAAACATAAACATATGAAATAATGGAAAAATATTCTTATGATAAGTCATCAACTCCCTGTCCCCACTCTTACCAACCCAGGGCAGATACTTCATGCCTATAACACCCAGCACTGTACTGAGTATATAGACCCAAATAAATTATTTTTGAATAAATGACATTATCTACAGATATAAATTACTGTGAGCACAACCATAGCTGATATCATATCAAGTAAATGACTGAGCAGGTAGGCTTCTTAGAGGGTATATATTTTGAGCTGGGTTTCGAAAGAGATAAGAAACCAGAAGCAAAGGTGGGAAAGAAAAAGATATTTGACTTGGGAGATGGCATTAGCAAAAACACAGTGAGAAAATATGGGATTCTAATCTTCCTTCTAGGCAAGCCGCGGTTAAAGTAAATATTAAATTGTCAGTGAGACTTTTGAGTAATAAGTAACAAAAACTTTATCTTTGATCTTCATCTACAGGAAGTTCATCCAAGCATGCAGCATTGCACTGGAACTAAATGAGTGGTTAATGAAAGAGGATCAGATTGAATACCATGAAGAGCTCACGTCAAATTTCAGAGACGTGGTGAAATAATTATCTGACATTATTCATGAACAGGCAAGTATCAGAGTGATTGAAAATGAAAACATGATCTGGGGTCCCAAAAGTGTTACTTAGCAAACCTATTAGTTTGAAATGGTGTTACATTGAAATTACTTAAGTCTGTTATTTTAAAATTTGTTTGTATATTCTTTAACCATTAAAGGATGTAATGCAAATTAGAGTTTTTAAAATTTATTTACTTTTTAATTGAAAGATAATTGCTTTACAGAATTTTGTTGTTTTCTGTCAAACCTCAACATGAATCAGCCATAGCTATACATAAATTCCTCCCTCTTGAACCTCCCTCCCATCTCCCTCCCCATCCTGCCCCTCTAGGTTTATCCAGAGCCCCTGTTTGAGTTTCCTGAGAGATATAGAAAATTTCCTTGGCTATCTATTTTACATACAGTAATGTAAGTTTCCATGTTACTCTCTTCATACATCTCCCCTCTCCTCCCCTCTCCCCATGTCCATAAGTCTATTCTTTATGTCTGTTTCTCCATTGCTGCCTTGCAAATAAATTCTTCAGTACCAACTTTGAGATTTGGTATATATGCATCAATATACGATATTCAACTTTATCTTTCTGACCTACTTCACTCTGTATAATAGGCTCAGGTTCATCCACCTCATCAGAACTGACTCAAATGTGTTCCTTTTTATGGCTGAGTAATATTCTATTGTGTATATGTACCACAACTTCTTTATCCATTCACCTTTCGATGGACATCTAGGTTGCTTCCATGTTCTAGCTATTGTAAATAGTGCTGCAATGAACAATGGGATACATGTGTCTTTTTCAATTTTGGTTTCCTCAGGGTATATGCCTAGGAGTGGGATTGCTGGATCATATGGTGGTTTTATTCCTAGGTTTTTAAGGAATCTCCATACTGTCTTCCATATTGGCTGTATCAATTTACATTCCCACCAACAGTGCGAGAGCATTCCCTTTTCTCCATACGCTCTCCAGCATTTATTGTTTGTAGACTTTTTGACAATGGCCATTCTAACTGGTGTGTGGTGATACCACATTGTAGTTTTGATTTGCATTTCTCTAATAATAAGCGATGTTGAGCTCATTTTCATGTGTTTGTTAGCCATCTGTATGTCTTCTTTGGAGAAATGTCTGTTTAGGTCTTTTTCCCACTTTTTGATTGGGTTGTTTGTTTTTCTGGTATTGAGTTGTATGGGCTACTTGTATATTTTGGGAATTAATCCTTTGTCAGTTGTTTCATTCACTATTGTTTCCTCCCATTCTGAGGGTTGTTTTTTCACCTTGCTTATAGTTTCCTTTGCTGTGCAAAAGCTATTAAATTTAACCAGGTGCCACTTATTTACTTTTGTTTTTATTTCTGTTGCTCTAGGAGGTGGGTCATAGAGGATTTTGCTTTGATTTATGTCATCGAGTGTTCTGCCTATATTTTCCTCTAAGAGTTTTATAGTTTCTGGTCTTACATTTAGGTCTTTAATCCATTTTGAGTTTATCTGTGTATGGTGTTAGGAAGTGTTCTAATTTCATTCTTTTACATGTAGCTGTCCAGTTTTCCCAGGACCATTTATTGAAGAGGCTGTCTTTGCCCCATTGTATATTCTTGCCTCCTTTGTCAAAACTAAGGTACCCATAGGTGTGTGGGTTTATTTCTGGGCTTTCTATCTTGTTCTATTGGTCTATATTTCTGTTTTTGTACCAGTACCATACTGTCTTGATGAATGTAGCTTTGTAGTATAAGCTTAAATCAGGAAAGTTGATTCCTCCAGCTCCAATCTTCTTTCTCAAGACTGCTTTGTCTATTCGGGGTCTTTTGTGTTTCCATATGAACTGCGAAATATTTTGTTTTAGTTCTGTGAAAAATGCCATTGGCAATTCGATATGGATCACATTGAATCTGTAGATTGCATTTGGTAGTATAGTCATTTTCACAGTATTGATTCTTCCTACCCAGGAACATGGAATATCTCTCCATCTGTTTATGTCATCTTTGATATCTTTCATCAGTGTCTTATAATTTTCTGTATACAGTTCTTCTGTCTCCTTGGGTAAGTTTATTCCTAGATATTTTATTCTTTTTGTTGCAATGGTAGATGGGATTGATTCCTTAATTTCTGTTTCTGGTTATTCATTGTTACTATATAGGAATTCAAGTGATTTCTGTGTATTGATTTTGTATCCTGCAACTTTGCTAAATTCACTGGTTAGGTCTATTAATTTTCTGATAGTATCTTTAGAATTTTCTATGTATAGTATCATGTCATCTGCAAACAGTGAGAGCTTTACTTTTTCTTTTCCAATCGGGATTCCTTTTATTTCTTTTTCTTCTCTGATTGCTGTAGCAAAACTATGCTGAATAATATTGCTGTAAGTGGACACCCTTGTCTTGTTCTTGATCTTAGAGGGAATGCTTTCAGTTTTTCATGATTGAGACTAATGTTTTCTGTAGGCTTATCATATATGGCCTTTACTATTTTGAGGTAGGTTCGTTCTATGCCCATCTTTTGAAGAGTTTTAATCATAAATGGGTGCTGGATTTTGTCAAATGCTTTTTCTGCACCTATTGAGATTATCATGTGGTTTTTTATCTTTCAGTTTGTTAATATGGTGTATCACATTGATTGATTTGTGTATTGATGAATCCTTGCATCCCTGGAATAAACTCAACTTGATCATGGTGTATGAGCTTTTTAATGTGTTGTTGAATTCTGTTTGCTAAAAGTTTGTTGAGGATATTTGCATCTATGTTCATCAATGATACTGACCTATAGTTTTCTTTTTTGTGTTGTCTTTATCTGGTTTTGGTATCAGGGTGATGGTGGTCTCATAGAATGTGTTTGGAAATGTTTCTTCCTCTGCAATTTTTTGAAAGAGTTTTAGAAGGATAGGCATTAGCTCTTCTCTAAATGTTTGATAGAGTTCTCCTGTGAAGCCATGTGGTCCTGGGCTTTGGTTTTTTGGGAAAAATTTGATTACAGCTTCAATTTTAGTGCTTGTAATTGCATTGTTCATAATTTCTATTTCTTCCTTATTCAGTCTTTGAAGATTAAGCTTTTCTAAGAATCTGTCCATTTCTTCCAGGTTATCCATTTTATTGCTATGTAATTGTTCATAACACTCTCTTATAATCCTTTGTATTTCTGCATTGTCTGTTGTAACCTCTCCTTTTTCATTTCTCACTTTGTTGATTTGATTCTTCTCTTTTTTTCCTTGATGAGTCTGCCTAATGGTTTGTCAGTTTTATCTTCTCAAATAACCAGCTTTTCATTTTATTAATCTTTACTATTGTTTGTTTCATTTCTTTTTCATTTATTTCTGCTCAGATCTTTATGATTTCTTTCCTTCTACTAATTTTGGGTTTTTTTTTCCCTCTTTTTACATTTTAGGTGTAAAGTTAGGTTGTCTATTCGATATTTTTCTTGTTTCTTGAGGTAGGATTGTATTACTATAAACTTCCTTCTTAGAACTGCATTTGCTGCATCCCATAGGTTTTGAGTTGTCATGTTTTCATTGTCACTTGTTTCTAGGAATTTTTGATATCGCTTTTCATTTCTTCAGTAATCTGTTTGTTACTTAAAAATGTACTGTTTAATCTCCATGTGTTTGTGCTTTTTACATTTTTTTCTCATAATTGATATCTAGTCTCATAGCATTGTGGTTGGAAAAGATGCTTGATATGATTTCAATTTTCTTAAATTTACTGAGATTTCATTTGTGACCCAAGATGTGGTCTATCCCGGAGAATGGTCCATGGGTACTTGAGAAGAAGGTGTATTCTTCTGCATGTGGCTGGAATGTCCTGAAGATGTCAATGAGATCCATCTCATCTAATGAATCATTTAAGACTTGTGTTTCATTATTAATTTTCTGTTTTGATGATCTGTCCATTGGTGTGAGTGGGGTGTTAAAGTCTCCTACTTATTGTGTTACTGCCAATTTCTCCTTTTATGTCTGTTAGTGCTTGTTTTATGTATTGAGGTGCTCCTATGTGGGTGCATAGATATTTACAATTGTTATGTCTTCCTGTTGGACTGATCCGTTGATCATTATGTAGTGTCCTTCCTTATCTCTTATAATATTCTTTATTTTAAGGTCTACTTTGTCTGATATGAGGATTGGTACTCCAGCTTTCCTTTGCTTTCCATTTGCATGGAATATATTTTTCCATCTTCTCACTTTCAGTCTATATGTGTCTTTAGGTCTGAAGTGGGTTTCCTGTAGACAGCATATACATGGGTCTTGTTTTTGTATCCATTCAGCCAGTCTGTATCTTTTGGTTGGAGCAATTAATCTGTTTCCACTTAAAGTAATTATTGATATGTTCCTAATGCCATTGTCTTAATTGTTTGGGGTTTGTTTTTGTAGATCTTTTTCTTCTCTTGTATTTCCTGACTATATAAGTCCCTTTAACATTTGTTTTAAAGTTGGTTTGGTGGTACTGAATTCTCTTAACTTTTGCTTGTTTGAAAAGTTTTTGATTTCTCCATCAGTTTTGAAAGAGATCCTTGTCAGGTAGAGTAATCTCGGTTGTAGATTTTTTCCCTTTCAGTACTTTAAATATATCCTGCCATTCTCTTCTGGTCTTCAGAGTTTCTGCTGAAAGATCAGCTGTTAAACATATGAGGTTTCCCTGTATGTTACTTGTTGCTTTTCCCCTGCTGCTTTTAATATTCCTTCTTTGTGTTTAGTCTTTGTTAGTTTGATTAGTATGTGTCTTGCTGTGTTTCTCCTTGGGTTTATTCTGTATGGGACTCTTTGCACCTCTTGGACTTGATTGACCATTTCCTTTTCCATGTTGGGGAAATTTTCAACTATAATGTCTTCAAAATTTTTCTTATACCCTTTCTTTTTCTCTTCTTCTTCTGAGATCCCTATAATTTGAATGTTGGTGTGTTTGATATGGTCTCAGAGGACTCTGAGACTGTCCTCAGCTCTTTTCAGTATTTTTACTTTATTCTGCTTTCAGCCGTTATTTCCACCATTGTATCTTCCAGCTCACTCATCCATTCTTCTGCTCCAGATATTCTGCTATTGATGCCTTCTAGAGTATTTTTAATTTCAGTAATTGTTTTGTTTGTCTCTGTGTATTTATTCTTTAATTCTTCTAGATCTTTGTTACTTGATTCTTGCATTATCTCCATTCTGTTTTCAAGGTTTTTGATCATCTTTACTATCATTATTCTGAATTCTTTTTCAGGTAGTTTGCCTATTTCTTCTTCATTTATTTGGACTTCTGTGTTTTTAGTTTGTTCCTTCATTTGTGTAGTATTTCTCTGCCTTTTCATTATTTTTTAAAACTTATTGTGTTTGAGGTCTCATTTTCCCAGGCTTCAAGGTTGAATTCTTTCTTCCTTTTGGTTGCTGCCCTCCTAAGCTTGGTCCAGTAGTTTGTGTGAGCTTCCTATAGGGTGAGATTTGTGCTGAGTTTTTTTTCCTCTGTTTGGCAGGGCTGAGTGAGGTGGTAATCCTGTCTGTTGATGATTTGGTTTGTATTTTTGTCTTTGTTGTTTGGATGAGACATCTTGCACAGGGTGCTACTGGTGGTTGGGTGACGCCGGGTCTTGTATTCAAGTGGTTTCCTTTGTGAGAGTTCTCTCTATTTGATACTCTCTAGTGTTAGGAATTCTCTGGTAGTCTAGTGTCTTGGAGTCAATGTTTCCACTCCACAGGCTCAGGGCTTGATCTCTGGTCAGGAACAAAGACTCCACAGGTGGTTTGTTATGGCATTAAGTGAGATTAAAACAAATACCCCAACATGAGAACCCCAGACAAATGGCAGTTACAAAATCAGACAAATAATAATTAAAATAATGGAATATACACATACACATACACACCTATAAACAAAATCAAAACAGTCCAACAAAAATAAAGTACAATAGATTGACCTGGTGAACAAAGGAAACTGAAAATGATACCTACCAGTTAAGATCAAACTAACTGAAGCACAAACTAGAAAACAAAACTAAAGCAAGGTGCCATGTGGGGAATAAAGCAATGAAAACAAACTAATAAACATGTTGAGAGGAAAGGAAAGAAAGAATAGACATGCAAAGTTAAACAGAGGTAGATAAGGAAGGTTTATATTCATTCAAGATTAACTGCAAGAGGAAAAGAACAGTAGGAAAAGCAAACAAATTAATAAATGTAGAAAAAGTATAATAATATGTTTAAAAATTTTAAAAATTAAAATTTTAAAAAGGGAAAAAAAGAAAAGAAAACTCCACAAAACTGCAAAAGGCCAATGTAGAGACAGAGGTTTATAGCAACAATAAAAAGTGTGATTGAAAAAAAACCCTCAAAAGCTTAATTGTATTTCATAGAGCTAATAAAATCGACAACTACAATAGAGGGGGGGGGGAAAGAAAAAGAAAAAAAATCCAAAAGAAACTGCAGAACAAGTCAAAATATTTTTCTTGAGTCACTGCTGTCAGTGTCTTTTCCATCGCTGGAGTCACAGTCCACCCCGCCCTCCTAGGGTGCCTTCCAACACTGTGCTGGTCTCTGGACCTGCTGTGGGGGCAACTCAGACTCTAATCTGGTCCTACTCCTGTGTGTTCTTGCCTCCAATGTACACAGCTATGAGAAATAGTGCGTTTTCTTTTGTGGGAGCTCTCAATGTCCTTTTATATATTCCATACACACAGAGTCTGCCTAGTTGATCGTGTGAATTTAATCTGCAGCATGTACAGCTGGTGGGAAGGTCTTGGGTCTTCTTTCTTAGCCACACTGCCCCTGGGTTTCAATTGTGGTTTATTTCCACCTTTGCACATGGGTCGTCCACTCGGGTTTGCTCCTGAGGCTGCCCTAGAGGACTTGGGTCTGCCCCAGGGGGGGCCAGCTGCAGAGGTGGTGCAGCTGCTTGGGTCACAGGGTTTCTAGCAGCACCAAGTATTCAGCGTAGTTGGAAGCTAGGGCAGCAATAAATACAGTGCTCTAGAAGAGTATGGAAACCAGTACTGGCCAATACACTCCAGTATTCTTGCCTGGATAACCCCCCCGACAGAGAAGCCTGGAAGTCCACAGTCCACAGGGTCGCAGAGTTGGACACGACCGAAGCAACCCCATGTGCATAGATGCAAGATTTTTTTTGCCTGTGGCAGCTCTGTCCCAGTGAGGGTTGAGCATGAAGGTGGCACAGCTACTTGGGTCATGGGGACTATGGCGGCACCAAGTGTTCAGGGACACGGACTGCCTCTGTTGTAGGAGTTATCGCCCTATCAGAATCTTTTTTGAGCTTCTGATAGCTGGCGATCGGAAGACCTCTTTGGCTAGTGTTTCTCTGTAGCTCCGCCCATTCAGGCACTTAGAGATCTCCCTTGCCTGGGGTCCTTCGCTGTTGTTCAGCATGTCAGGCACATTAGAGAGGCCCGGCTAGCTGGGGGTCCTATTCTGTAGTTCAGTGCATTAGTCACTTCAAGGAGCACCCTGGGTGGGGTCCTGCTCTGTAGTTCAGTGCAGTCAGGGGTTTGATGGGTCAGCCTTCCTATTGTTCAGCTGCCAGTGCTGGTGTGTGGGGAGAGAGAGGCTATAGTGATGGCTCCACCCCCTATGCATGACTCAGCAGTATTGCCTTGCTTCCATGGCTGCCTGACTTTCCTCTACAGGCACTTTCCACCACAATTTCCTCCCTCACGTCTCCTAGGTTGGTCTCGCCACAGTCAACAGAAGCCCTCGCCTTGGAATTCCTCCACAATCCCTGCACTCCAGCTTCCAGTTGCTGTGCCTTGTAGGGGACCTGCTTCCCTGTCTGGAGTATGTATGGCTGCGGCAAGGACTGTCTGATTCTCATTCCATTTAGGCTGCCACAGATCAGCTGTTTTACTCTCAGCCTTAAATGTTTCTCCTCTGACCCAGATTATTGCCCCAATGTGGGGATCGGACCCCTGCTTCAGTTCCAGCACCCACCGAGGGCAGGTCCAGTCCTAGTAACACTCCTGTTTTTTCCCCTAGTTCCTTCATCTACCGAGTTTTTGCATGGTTCTATACTCTTTTCCAGTGGTCGGGTACTCCTGTCTGCTCTCAGCTGGTGTTCTGCAAGCACTTCTGTGTCTGAATGTGTAGTCCTAGTGTATCCATGGAGAGAGATGTACTCCATGTCCACCTATTCCTCTGCCATCTTGTTCTACACCGCAAATCAGATTTGAAGCAATTACTGACAGTTGCTTTAGCAGTTGTTCAGGTAGGAAACTATTTTGTTCTTTGCACCACAGTGCCACTAGAAGTGAGTAGCTGTGCAAGTCTGAGTTGATCTACTGTGAGCATGGCTAAGGTCGCTCAAGAAGAGTCCTAGAGAAGTGCAATGATTGGCTCAGTAGCCAGATCCCTAAATGAATATCCCTGTCTTAGTTGTAAGAAACTGGATACAGTTGGCCGTCCATATTCACAGCTTCCACATCCAGGGATTCAACCAACTGCAGATAAAATATTTGGGAAAAAAATGTCCAGAAAGTTCCAAAAAAGCAAAACTTGAATTTCCTGCATGTAGGCAGCTATTTACATTGTATTAACTATTATAAATAATCTAGAGATGATTTTAAAGTACAGGGGAGGATATGCATGAGTTATATGCAAATACTGTGTGATTTTATATAAGGAACTTGAGCATCTTCAGAGTTTAATATCCATGGGGAAAGGGGGACAGTGGTCCTGGAACTAATCCTCTGGGGATACTGAGGGACAACTGTACTATCGTTTAGGTGAGATCCTGAGTGAGTTCCAAAATTCAGGAATTGTCTTAATACCCATATAGCCTGCAAAACTCTCTTTTCATAATACCTAGCATTCTAATGTTTGACTGACTGTTAATGACAATTATAGCTAACTTAGTAAAACACAATCTGAAACATATAGAATCAAAGATCTACTCACCACTTATAGCCAAATTATGTCATAATTAAGTAGTTAAGACTTTTATATATCTACTTACCTTAAAACCAGAGTACTCCTGAATTATCCTGGTAAATGTCATTCCTATATTAGGCTCCTGAAATCTGTGTTTATAACCACTCTATACATGGATTGTCACTCAACTATTTTAACATCTTCACCACAGATGTGAAAGTCATGGCCTGATGGTCTGGTCCCTCAGTGCCTGAGTCTATTGAGCTTACATACTGTTTCTTTACTTTCCTTAAGAAGGAAAACAGCCAATAAGATAAATATTTGCTTCAGAAACTCTTCAGACTCTCAATTTTTTATGAAATTAAGACCCCTTAAGAGAAACAAGGATAACTACAGCCCTTTAGAGAACACATTCTTATTGCTGGTTCGAGAAAGGAGAGCCTCCTATGTCCTGGTATGAGCATTTCACTGCTTGCCTGAAGACACTCCCCTGGGTGAGATCATCACATGGAGGGTGTACTTACAAATAGACTGACCATGGTTAATGCCAAAGGACTGCAGTGTAATGGTGGAGAGGGGGAGAAGAGAGATTTCAAGGAAAACAGGAGCTAGTTGACTCCAAGCTCTACCTTTCTCATGGTATCTTGTATGCTTTCTCTTAGAAAGGACTATGGGAAATTTATTACAGCTAGTCCAAAGTTGCACTGCATGACCAGGAGTCCAATTTTCTAACCATGGTCATCTTCTCAGTATGGAGAAGCCAGACAGCTAGACTTTCATCATCCCATCTTTCACTGAGATGAGTCATCCCAGTCTCCTACTCTCCTTTTCTCATGACAGGGAATCTCGCCGGCCTGAGGAGTCTGGAATCAGTGATCTATTTCCTCTTTTTGTCATTTTTACTTCTGTTAGCCCACTTAGGAGTGAGTGTAAACCATGCTGCTTAGTTTTCTGAGGTCCTTTTTTGTCTCCTTCCCAAAGCAGTCAGGTGATCAGGACTAGGCAGGCAGGGAATCATTCCACTTCCTTTATTGTCTCTATCTCAGGTTCAGCCCCTGAGTACAGTGGGGATATGCCTCTCTTCACCATCACTGTTCTGGGGTATGTTGAAGTGTTAATCACTCAGTCATGTCCGACTCTTTGCGACCCCATGGACTGTAGCTCACCAGGCTCTTTTGTCTGTGGAATTCTCCAGGCAAGAACACTGGAGTGGGTTGCTATTTCCTTCTCCAGAGGATCTTCCGAACCCAGGGATCAAACTCGGGTCTCCTGCATTGTAGGTGAATTCTTTACCATCTGAGCCATCTGGGGAATTCTCCTCCTGCCTTCAATCTTTCCCAGCATCAGGGCTTTTTCCAATGAGTCAGTTCTTTGCATCAGATGGCCAAAGAATTGGAGTTTCAGCTTCAGAATCAGTTCTTCCAATGAATATTCAGGACTGATCTCCTTTAGGATTGACTAGTTGGATCTCCTTGCAGTCCAAGGGACTCTCAAAAGTCTTCTCCAACACCACAGTTTGAAAGCGTTCATTCTTGGGCACTTAGCCTTCTTTATGTTCCAACTCTCATATCTGTACATGACTACTGGAAAAACCATGGTTTTGACTATATGGACCATTGTCAGCAAAGTAGTGTCTCTGCTTTTTATTCAACTGGGTCAGTTTTAAAGATTTTGGCTTTATTCAGTGATTCCTGAGTCCAGCAGAATCCCATCTAGCAGATTGAAAGGAGCTCTGAAGAGCTGTAGAAAATGGAAGCCTTGTACAGGTAGAAGGAGTCAGGTCAAAGAAGTTATTCTAAAAGAGACCTGATTGTTTCAGGCAAGGTCACCTTCCTCTGGGGTACAGCAAGGGTCTGTCAGTTGGATTACCTCACTAGTGCTGACCAGGAAATTCCAAACTTGAAAGCAATGCATGTACTTACTTGACTAGTTAAGATTACCTACCTGGTAAAGGCTGAAACTTCAATTAGGCTATATATTATATCTCAGGTGATGTGGATTTAGCACATCCAGTGACTCCATTTTGGGCCTCCTGTCTCTCTCTCTCTCTCTTTAAAAACTTATTTGAATGCACCTTGTCTTAGCTGTGGCATGTGGGATCCAGCTCCCCGAGCACAGGCTGATCCCACTACCCCCTTGCACTGGGAGCAGAGAGTCCCATCCTCTGGACCACCAGGGAAGTCCTTTGTCTTTTTTTTTAACACCCCGAAACTTGGGTTTTATGAATCTGCTGTCATATTTCCCACCTGTCTTTCTCATTTAATTTCTATAAACCATGGCTATTATATTTAGTTCTAGAGACCAAATTGTAGGCCCTTGATATTATATATTATACATTATATGTTATATATTCTTCTATCTTATATATTATATATAATATATTTATAGCTAACCAAGAAAAATCTTGATTTTTATTGGTTTATATTTATGAAAGCTGTGTGGTCATGATGTTTCATATTTAGGTGTACCTTAGTTTAGGCAAATGTTGACTTTTTAGTGAATTTTTATAAATCAGTATTTCCAATTACAGTCTCATATAAAATAAATTTTTTAGTCACAAAATTTGAGATTTATTATTTCCCAAAAGTAAATATAATAATATAAAATAAGATAAAATATAGCTGTGCATTGAAATGTCAATTATCTGTTTTGCTCCATAAATGATGACTTGACAAAAAGATATGGCCTGGATATTCCTTGGCCCTTTTCAGTGTTATCTGTTACAGTATATCAAAATATGAAGTCCTTTTTAAAACTTCTTCAAGCTTTTATAAGAGGAAAATTTTCTATTATAGACTTTATAATAAAGACGTGATTTGTAGCAACACAAATATGACCCATTACTGCCACCAGAAGCCATTTGCAGGCTTCCTACTGAAGTTTCAAAGCTAACTTGAGAACCAAGTATTGAAAGCTTGAAAACTAAGTTGAGACTGTTCAGTAAAGAGTTTGGTATGCTATTCTTTCATCTAATCCATGCATGAGCTATCTCTTGCTTTTGATCACACAAAATGGATAATTTTTAAAACATCTATACTAATATGAATATATATGTTTCTATGCTTATAAGGTATAAAATTATTAATATATTTATAAAGTTCTTCATTTTCAAAAAAATTTTTGAGTCATTTAGTTCACATAATTATGGTGTATATTTGGAAATATTGACTTATTTTCTCTTCACTTAAAATTATTTCCCAAGTCTCCAGGAAAGGGGCATATTGAATAGCCCCCAAGTGAACTTGAGAACTACTCTTAGAAGATGATCTATAAACTCATATCAAAAAGTTCACTGTTGAGGCTCTTTTCTGACCATCTATTAAAAAAAATTTTTAAACATTGTATTACCTCTCACTTTCTGTTGAATTTTGCATTTTACAGTCTTTCATTTTTCTTAATGAGTAACCAGATCTTTTCTGCTTTTTTGATACGCTGCCTTTGTAATACAGCTTTGAAGTTTTGAGTCGGTAATGTTTTTCTTTGCTCTTTCTGCTTTACATCATTTTACATAGCTAAGTGTCAGTGATAAATTGGAATATGCCTGTGATTTCGTATACACATACTTTTTCTGGCCGTGGCTATTTTGCTTTGTGATAAACATGCCATTTCTTTCGTTTTGGGTAATACAAGAAGACCCAATGCATTCTCCCTGGATGAGCAACACATTACATGTATTTTGTGCAATTAGAGGTACGTTGAGTGACCGAAGTTATAGTTCCCCAAGATACACTGCTGAAATATGAGGACATGCCGATGTCAAGTGACAACAAGACTGAACATTCTCAGGAATATTTGGAGCTGTGCAAATGTTAAAAATTTAAAAATTTGTTATACACAGAGTGTTTCTTCCTGACACCAAAATTTTCATGCTTTCATACAGGGTGCTTACATATTTATAAATATTTAAGCAACTTGAAAGTGCCTGGAAAATTGCACCACTGTGCTTAGTTTGTACTTTTTAAAGTAAATCTATATACTGAGAAGTAGAGCTCAAAAACTTTAATTTGATTTACTTAATTGTTACTTAAAATATTAATGGCACTGTGTAAAATGGTATAACGGAACTCAATAAAAGGTAAAACTTCTTTGTAATTAGAAGTGAAGGAAATAATAGTTTGAACTTAGCGTTTTTCTTGACAGGAAGCTAAATTCACTATTATACTCATCCTTGAAGAAAAAAAAATGATAAAATTCTCACGAAACATGGAAACTTCCAACTGAGGAGATAATTTGAAACCTTGCCTTCCAGTGGTCTAAACTGAGCTAAAGGAAACAAAAGCATTATGTAAAAAAGGAAAATTTCACAAAGAAAGGATATATATAGAAATACCAGGCTTACCAGTCCTTCAAGTTTTGATCCAATGATGCTCGGTATTCCAGTCAGTGGTCTCTCTAACATACAAGACAAGGGATTCCTTTGTGGCCTATGTTTGCCTAGCAAGCAGCCTTTGTTGCCAAAGCTTCATCAGCTGAGGCTATCCATAAAGCTAAACAAACATCTCTGAGATTTGCAGTCAGTATATACTATTCAACTTCAAAGAGTTAGCAGCAGAATCTGCGGGTAGGGATTTTGTAATGATGATTTTCTTCAGTTTACAAGGTTAATAAGGATTTTGATAGAACTTGATGATCGCAGCATTTCTTGGGTGAGTATACATAACCACCACGTATTTAGCAGCTGCTGGCTGAGGATTACATCTCTAACTATGAAGAAACCTCAGATTAACTAAATAATTCAGGGGAAACCAAGATGTGAAGGACATTTTTTTAGCTTAAACTATCCATATAATTTTGGCTGCCTTTCATGTAAACATTAAGTCCTAGATTTATTTTTCATATGTAGTTTAGCCTATCTTATAGACAGAAAAGGAAAACAACAGACACTGAAATATAAGTGGATTGCATGGAGCTTTGGCTTTTTAAATACTCTGTGATCAAGTAAATCTTAGAGATTATTATGCACCTGGCTTGGCCATTTCTTTACATGTCATTTTTAAGCTTTCAGGGGAGCATTAAATTACTTATGAAAGGTTAATTTTGTATTTTAATAAAGAATTCAGAAATTCCAGAAGCAGTCTGTAATTCCTTAATATCTTGGAGTAATGTGAAGAGTTGGTTTCACCTTTAAAACTATTATATTTGGCACATATGTGTAAAAAATCATCACCGAGAGAGAGTGCTGCCTTCTGAGAATGAGGCGTCTTGGGGAAACTTGAGTGCTCTTTTGTCAATGACCAGTCCCTATCTTAACCCCCAGCATGGTATTGTGCTATGTGGGTCATTTTAAAAAGTATAACAAATGACCCCTGCTCGCAAGGAAATTGCAGTCTAGCTGAGGAGGCAAGATAGACACGAAAATAAATAATACAAGAGTTAACAATATAAGACAAGATAAGTTGTCTATGAGGACTGCCTAATGAATGACACTGTCCATAACTCATATCATATTCAAAGGATGAGAAGCTGCTGTGAGTTTTAATGTTCAGGGATGATTTCATGGAGAAAAGTAAGCCTTGAACAGGCTTTCAAAGATGAGAAGCTGTTCTAGGCAGGAAGACCATCACAAGCAAAGGTGCAGAAATAATTTGTAAAACTTCAGAGGATGGTGAAGAGGTCAGTTTTGTTCAAGGGAATAATGGATTTTGCATCTAGAAAGAAAATTCACACCTATATTTTGGAAGGCCTTGGATACCAGGATAATAGTATTTGGACTTTACTCAATAAACAGAAGGAAACCAGTCAAGGTTTTGTAATGGAGAAATTACTTGACTAAACATTATTTTTATGAATGTAATCCTTTATATTGCTGCCAGATGCCTTTGAGTATGAGAGAGATGGACATATGGAAACCAGTTAGATAGTAATTGCAATAGCCCATAGATGTGAACAAGAATGGAGAAGAAAGGACAAGTGCAACAGATACTAGGTGGAAAGATTGGACATGATTCATTGATGGCCAAGGAGAAAAAAGGAAAAGTTAAAGATAATTTTGTGTCCTGCGGCCACAGGCTTCCAGGTCGTGGCACAACTTCCCTAGGTTTTTTTTTTACCAGCTTTCAAACTGAGGGCAGAAAGGTATATAGAGAGAACAAGGTGGGTTAGACTAGAGAAAGCCAGCTAAGTATGCTTGAAACACTGTGAATGTTAGGTATTACTGTTTATATAGTTTAAAGATTTCATGAAGTGATTTGGCCTTTACAGACGAATTCATATCAAAGAATACATTTCTGCTATACTGATAATTTTTACAATTAAGCTTGACTCCAGGTTCCCTGGAAACTACTATTTTGATAGTCTTTGAGCAGCTTGTAAAATGTGAATAAAGTCACCATTAGTAGTAGTAGTTTATCACAACAATGATAACCCATAGAGAAAGTAAGCAATTCCATGCAGATTTTCTGAGTAATCAGTGCACCAGTGGCATCATGTCCATAGATGGTATTGTTATTGTTACCATATTTATATGAATTGACTGCCTATATAAATACTGTAAATATCTTTTAAAGAAATTTCTAGGGAAATCCACTAGACCATTCAGGTATGACCTAAATCAAATCTCTTACGATTATACAGTGGAAGTGACAAATAGATTCAAGGGATTAGATCTGACAGAGTGCCTGAAGAACTATGGAGAGAGGTTTGTGACATTGTACAGGAGGCAGTGGTCAAGACCATCCCCAAGAAAAAGAAATGCAAAAAGGCAAAATAGTCCTCTGAGGAGGCCTCACAAATAGCTGAGAAAAGAAGAGAAGCTAAAGGCAAAGGAGAAGCAGAAGCAGAAGATACTAAGGAGAGGTGGCAAGAATACACAGAAGAACTCTACAAAAAAGATCTTCATGACCCAGATAACCACAATGGTGTGATCACTCACCTAGAGCCAGACCTCCTGGAGTGCAAAGTCAAGTGGGCCTTAGGAAGCATCACTAAGAACAAAGCAGGTGGAGGTGATGGAATTCCAGTTGAGCTATTTCAAATCCTAAAAGATGATGCTGTGGAAGTGCTGCACTGAATATGTCAGCAAAATATGGAAAACTCAGCAGTGGCCACAGGACTGGAAAAGATCAGTTTTCAATTCCAATCCCAAAGAAAGGCAATGCCAAAGAAAGTTCAAAGTACCACACAATTGCACTCGTCTCACACGCTAGCAGAGTAATGCTCAACATTCTCCAAGCCAGGCTTCAACAGCACGTGAACTATGAACTTCCAGATGTTCATGCTGGATTTAGAAAAGGCAGAGGCAGATGGTTGATTGCAGCCATGAAAAAAAAGCTATGACCAACCTACACAGCATATTAAAAAAAAGAGATTACTTTGCCGTCAAAGGTCCATTTAGTCAAAGCTATGGTTTTTCCAGTAGTCATGTATGGATGTGAGAGTTGAACTATAAAGAAAACTGAATGCCAAAGAACTGATGCTTTTGAACTGTGGTGTTGGAGAAGACCCTTGAGAGTCCCTTGGACTGCAAGGAGATCCAACCAGTCAATCCTACAGGAAATCTGTCCTGAATCTTCATTGAAAGCACTGATGCTGAAGCTGAAACTCCAATATTTTGGCCACCTGATGTGAAGAACTGACTCACTGGAAAAGACCCTGATGCTGGGAAAGATTGAAGGCGAGAGGAGAAGGGGACGACAGACAATGAAATGGTTGGATGGCATCACTGATCTGCTATGGACATGAGTTTGAGTAAACTCCAGGAGTTGGTGATGAACAGGGAAGACTGGCGTGCTGCAATCCATGGGGTCCCAAAGAGTCGGACACAACTAAGCAACTGAACTGAACTGAAACATCTTTTTAAAAATGAAACAAAAAGCAGCAGCCTTGGAACCGTGACCAACGTATCTTAGAACTAGAGATGACTCACTGGTTAATTAACAAACTAAATAGGTCAGCATAATAAAAACCCAAGCCGTTGATTATAAATACTAGATTATCTGAAATGCAGAACCTGAGCAATGTATTGGAATCAGGAATTTCCAAACTCTTAAAAATATTAATAATGAGATATATGTTTCAGGCTTCTCATACACAAAATGGTGGGCTACCTTCAGTCTTATACTAACAGTACACTACTTCAGCTATCAAAACACAGGGAAAGGAGTAAAGTAAAAGGTGATTAGGGGTGGGGAATGGGTTTTTATCACAGGAATATTCCCCTGTCCTGGGAGTTGGCCAGTAAGAGTGCTTTGTTCATCTTGTTCCAGTGACAATGCTTTCTTTCTAGTCCCTAGCCACATAATGGTTCCTCTAAGAAAAGTGTATATGTATGTCTATCCAACTCCAGATTGACGTTGCGACTAAATTCTTCAAAGATTGTGCCTCTGTGTATGGCATCTTAAGACTTTTTCCAACATACTTTCTTGTCTTCTCTTTTCCTCTTTGTTAAGGTGTAATTCGTACACCATACAATTCACCCATTTAAAATGCACAATTCAGTGGGTTTTAGTATATTCACAGTTGTGTGACCATCACTACAATTAAGTTTAGAATACTTTTATCACTTCCAAAGGAAATCCCATACTCATAAGCAGTCAATCCCCGTTGCCCACCAACCAGCCCCCAGCCGCTGACAATCAGTAATCAACTTTCTGTATCTATAGATTAGTATTTTAGACATTTCATATAAATGGAATCACATACTGTGTGACCTTTTGTGACTAGCTTCTTTCATTTAGCATGATGTTTTCAAGGTCCATCCATGTTGTAACTTGTATCAGAATTTCACTCCTTTTTATGGCTGGATAATAACTCCTTTTGTATGAGTATGTCATATTTTATCTGTTTATCAGTTAATGAACATTTGGGTTATTTTTGTTTTTCAGCTATTGTCGATAATGTTGCTATGAACACTTGCCTACAAGTTTTTCTATGGATATGTTTTCATTTGTTTTGGGCATATACCTAGGAGTTGAATTACTGGGTCATATGGTAACTATGTTTAACCTTTTGAAGAATGGCCAGATTGTTTTCCACAGTAATTGCACAACTTTACAGTCTCAGCAGCACTAAATAAGGATTCTAATTTCCCCGTATTCTCAACAACATTTATTATTATCTGCCTCTTTGATTATACCTTCCTAGTAGGTGTGAGGTGGTATCTCATTGGGGATTTTGTTTGCATTTCCCAGATGGTTAATGAAGTTGAGCATTGTTTCATGTGTTTGTTGACCATTCTTATATCTTCTTTGGAAATATGTCTATTCAGATTCTTTACCCATTTTTAAACACTGGTTTGTCTGTTGATCATTGAGTCACAAAAGTTCTTTATATGTTCTAGATGCAAGTTTCTTATCAGCTATATGATTTCCATATATTTCTGTGGGTGACTTTTTACTTTTGTAACTGTGTTTGTTGAAACAAAAGTTTTTAATTTTGGTGTAGTCTAATTTCTCTATGTTTTCTTGTTGTTTGTGCTTTGATGTTGTACCTAAGAAGACATTGCCTAATCCAAGTTCATGGAGATTTATACCTATATTTTCTTTGAGTTTAAATTTTTTTTAGTTTTACTACTTACCCATACTTTATTTACAAATTGCAACTCTTCTTATGGTACATAAAATGTTTTCTGTAGTTCATCTCAGCTTTGTTCACACCGAAGTGAGTTGTTTGCCATGCTCAATTGCTGGGTTTTCTATGCTCAATTGCTGCTGCTGCCACTGATTGGTTTTCTTTCAGGATCAAGATGGGAACTTTCATATAAAATCTTGTTTTTAATTCCTTCTCTGGCAAGTCTTTCCTGGATTCTTAGCTTTGCGTAATTATACCTACAATGGAACCAGCATCCTAAAGTCACCAAGATAAATCCTCCTACTGCAATGTCACATAATCTTCTAGTTCTACCTTCCCATTCCCTGGGTGCTTAGGTTCTGGAGCAGCCACCATGGGGACTATCAGCACCTCTGAGTTTTATAGTTTTAACTCTTATTTTTAGGTCTTTGATTCATTACAAGCTGGATTCTGTATATGGTGTGAGATAAGGGTTCAAATTCATTGTTTTGCATGTGGATATCCTGTTGTCTTTGCACCATTTGTTGAAAAGATTTATTTTCCCCCTTGAATTTCCTTGGTACTCTTTTCAAAAATCAATTGACCATAAACGTATGGTTTTATTCTGGGCTCTCAGTTCTATTCCATTGATCTATATGTCTGTCCTTATGCCAGGACTACATTGTCTTGATCAATGTAGCTCTATAGTAAGTTTAAACACTGGGCTGGAGGAAGCACAAGCTGGAATCAAGACTGCCAGGAGAAATATCAGTAACCTCAGATATGAAGATGAGACCACCCTTATGGCAGAAAGTGAAGAAGAACTAAAGAGCCTCTTGATGAAAGTGAAAGAGGAGCGTGAAAAAGTTGGCTTAAAGCTCAACATTCAGAAAACTAAGATCATGGCATCCGGCCCCATCACTTCTTGGCAAATAGATGGGGAAACAGTGGAAACAGTGGCTGACTTTCTTTTTCTGGGCTCCAAAATCACTGCAGATGGTGATTGCAGCCATGAAATTAAAAGATGCTTACTCCTTGGAAGGAAAGTTATGACCAACCTAGACAGCATATTAAAAAGCAGAGACATCACTTTGCCAACAAAGGTCCATCTAGTCAAGGCTATGGTTTTTCCAGTGGTCATGTATGGATGTGAGAGTTGGACTATAAAGAAAGCTGAGTGCCAAAGAATTGATGCTTTTGTACCGTGGTGTTGGAGAAGACTCTTGAGAGTCCCTTGGATTGCAAGGAGATCCAACCAATCCCTCCTAAAGGAGATCAGTCCTGGGTGTTCATTGGAAGGAATGATGTTGAAGCTGAAACTCCAATACTTTAGCCACTTGATGCGAAGAGCTGACTCATTTGAAAAGGCCCTGACGCTGGGAAAGATTGAGGGCAGGAGAAGAGGGGACGAAAGAGGATGAGATGGTTGGATGGCCTCACCGACTCAATGGACATGGGTTTGGGTGGATTCCGGGAGTTGGTGATGGACAGGGAGGCCTGGCATGCTGTGGTTCATGGGGTTGCAAAGAGTCAGACAGGATTGAGAGACTGAAGTGAACTGATAGTAAGTTTTCAAATTGGGAAGTGCAAGTCCTCCAGCTTCGTTCTTTTTCAAGACTCTTTTGGATATTCTGGTCCCTTGCATTTCCATATGAATTTTAAATTCAGGTTGTCAGTTTTTGCAAAAAAATATAGCTGAAATTTTGGTACAATTTTCTGTGAATCCATAATTTAATTTGGGGAGTTGCTGCTGCTGCTGCTGCTAAGTCGCTTCAGTCGTGTCCGACTCTGTGCGACCCTATAGACGGCAGCCCACCAGGCTCCGCCGTCCCTGGGATTCTCCAGGCAAGAATACTGGAGTGGGGTGCCATTTCCTTCTCCAGTGCATGAAAGGGAAAAGTGAAAGTGAAGTCGCTCAGTCGTGTCCGACTCTCAGCGACCCCATGGACTGCAGCCCACCAGGCTCCTCCATCCATGGGATTTTCCAGGCAAGAGTACTGGAGTGGGGTGCCATTGCCTTCTCCAATTTGGGGAGTATTGCCACCTTACTAATATTAAGTTTCAATTCAAGAACATAAGGTGTTTTTCTGTTTACTCTGGTTTTCTTTAATTTCTTTCAGTAGTATTTTGTTGTTTTCAGTGTAGAAGTATTTCACTTCCTTTGTTAAATTTATTCCTTGGTATTTTATTCTTTTTAACACTATTATAAATGGAGTTTTTAATTTCATTTTCCAGTTATTCTTTGCTAGTTTATAGAAATACAACTGACTTTTGTATATTGGCCTTGTATCCTGAAAGTTTGCTGAATGCATTTATTAGCTTTAATAGTTTTTTTTTTTTACTGATTCGTTAGTGTTTTATATATAATATCATGTCATCTGGAAATATAGAGAATTTTACTTCATCCTTTACAATCTTGATTCTTTTCATTTCATGTTCTCACTTGGCACTTGGCTAGGACTTCCAGTAGAATGTTTTGTTTTTTTTAATTAGTTTATTTATCTATTTTTTTAACTTTACAATATTGTATTTGTTTTGCCATACATTGACATGAATCCACCATGGGTGTACATGTTTTCCCCTTCCAGAACCCCCCTCCCACCTCCCTTCCCATCCCATCCCTCCGGGTCATCACGTTGCACCAGCCCTGAGCGCCCTGTATCATGCATCAAAACTTGACTGGTGATTCGTTTCACATATGATAATTTAGATGCTTCAGTGCCATTCTCCCATATCATCCCGCCCTTGCCCTCTCCCATAGAGTCCATAATACTGTTCTATTTATCTGTGTCTCTTTTGCTGTCTCGCATACAGGGTTATCTTTACCGATTTACTAAATTCCATATATATGCGTTAGTATACTGTATTGGTGTTTCTCTTTCTGGCTTACTTCACTCTGTATAATAGGCTCCAGTTTCATCCACCTCATTAGAACAGATTTGAATGTATTCTTTTTAATGGCTAAGTAATATTCCATTGTGTATATGTACCACAGCTTCCTTATCCATTCGTCTGCTGATGGGCATCTAGGCTGCTTCCATGTTCTGGCTATTATAAACAGGGCTGCGATGAACATTGGGGTACACGCGTCTCTTTCAATTCTGGTTTCCTCAGTGTGTATACCCAGCAGTGGGATTGCTGGGTCCCATGGCAGTTCTATTTCCAGTTTTTTGAGGAATCGCCACACTGTTCTCCATAGTGGCTATGCTAGTTTGCATTCCCACCAACAGTATAAGAGGTCTCCCTTTTCTCCACACCCTCTCCAGCATTTATTGCTTGTAGACTTTTGAATAGCAGCCATTCTGACGGGCGTGAAATGGTACCTCATTGTGGTTTTGATTTGCATTTCTCTAATAATGAGTGATGTTGAGCATGTTTTCATGTGTTTGTTAGCCATCTGTATGTCTTCTTTGGAGAAGTGTCTGTTTAGTTCTTTGGCCCACTTTTTGATTGGGTCGTTTATGTTTCTGGAATTGAGCTGCAGGAGTTGCTTGTATATTTTTGAGATTAATTGTTTGTCCATTGCTTCATTTGCTATTATTTTCTCCCATTCTGAAGGCTGTCTTTTCTCCTTGCTTATAGTTTCCTTTGTTGTGCAAAAGCTTTAATTTTAATTAGGTCCCATTTGTTTATTTTTGCTTTTATTTCCAATATTCTGGGTGGTGGGTCATAGAGGATCCTGCTGTGGTTTATGTCAGAGAGTGTTTTGCCTATGTTTTCCTCTAGGAGTTTTATAGTTTCTGATCTTACATTTAGATCTTTAATCCATTTTGAGTTTATTTTTGTGTATGGTGTTAGAAAGTGTTCTAGTTTCATTCTTTTACAAGTGGTTGACCAGTTTTCCCAGCACCACTAGTTAAAGAGATTGTCTTTTCTCCATTGTATATTCTTGCCTCCTTTGTCAAAGATAAGGTGTCCATAGGTGTGTGGATTTATCTCTGGGCTTTCTATTTTGTTCCATTGATCTATATTTCTGTCCTTGTGCCAGTACCATACTGTCTTGATGACTGTGGCTTTGTAGTAGAGCCTGAAGTCAGGCAGGTTGATTCCTCCAGTTCCATTCTTCTTTCTCAAGATTGCTTTGGCTATTCGAGGTTTTTTTGTATTTCCATACAAATTGTGAAATTATTTGTTCTAGTTCTCTGAAGAATACCGTTGGTAGCTTGATACAGATTGCATTGAATCTATAGATTGCTTTGGGTGTATACTCATTTTCACTATATTGATTCTTCTGATCCATGAACACAGTGTATTTCTCCATCTATTTGTGTTAAATAGCAGTGGTAAGAGCAAGACATTCTTGTCTTATTACTCATCTTTGGGAGAAAGCCTTCAAACTTTCACCTTTAGGTGTAGTCTTAGCTATGGGTTTTTAATAGATGCTTTTTATCATGTTGAGGAAGTTCCCTGCAACATGATTTGCATCTGTTTTCCGATTCAATCAATTCCCCCAGTAATCCTATGATCCTTGTATGACGTATAGGGAAATAGATGACAAATGTACTCTATTAAGAAAGAGTACATTTCTTAATGTTAATGTGACATGTACTCTATGACATATGTGGAAATGGATGACAAATGGTTAAGAAATGTACTCAAGATACACATCAAATTAGAAATGAAATCAAAGCATCGTAATTCAGAGTACACAGTGTTTTCAGCTATTATATACTATTTCCTACAGTCTCCTGCTGCAGCTTTGTACAGAGATCCAAAAAGTTTCCTCTCTTCTACTTTTTTACTAAGAAAGTAAGCCCCTTAAGTGTAGAGTCTCTTCCGATTTTTTGTCTCTGTTTCCCTGAAACATAAAAGCACCTGCCAAAGAATAAGTACTTGAGCAGTCTCAAGAAAGCCAGTTTAGATAATCAGATCCTTCTAGAGCTTTTAGTATGGACAAGGCAGTGTGAACAATACCCCAGCCCTCAAAGAGATTGTGGTTGAGGAAGATAAGACATAGTCACATAATGAGATATGAGAAGGTCTGATAATAGCAAATCAGTGGTCATGACAAGTGCTTAAATAGGCAGAGCTTTTGTAGATGTAGAACAAAAAAGGCTTCATGAAGGAGGACAGCCTTGAAGGATGGGTAGGAACCAGCATGTGTGTATTAAGGAAGGACCTTAGGCAGGGTAGTTAAAAACTTCATTTTAACTATTATATGAACACTGACCATTAGAACCAATCACTATAATAAGAGCCATGCAAAGGAAAAATAATAATAGAGTGATATAAAAGCAGGTAACATTATCTTGTTCTTCTGACCCCCTTATCCTTTTATCTTAGACTCAAACTCAGTAAAGCAGCTTCTTTTTTGTCAGAACATTTGCACTCTAGTTGCTTCATCCCCATGTTAGAAAAATTTTGAAGCTAGCCTCAGTCAAATTCTTACCAACAAGTCTTGTTCTTTGTGTATTGCAGCACTTTGAAATAATCACTGATTCTGTAGATTGCCTAGGGCTGAGACTCTTACAGGCTCTGGACTCCTCATCCGGCATGGTGAGTGTGTGCCTCTGATAGGAAACCAAGGGAAGCTATCATATGAATTGTTGAGGGCTGTAATCTGGGAATTGTCAACTATCTGTCACAATTTTTTGATCTACATTGTAAGCCAGCTATATGGACGATCAAGGCTGTATTCAGTGGATAGATACACAAGTGCATGCTAAGTCACTTCAGTGGTGTCCAACTCTGCGACCCCATAAACAGTAGCCTGCTAGGCTCCTCTGTTAATGGGATTCCCCAGGCAAGAATACTAGAGTGGATTGCCATCCCTTCCTCCAGGGGATCTTCCCAACTCAGGGATCCAACCCAAGTCTCTTGCATCTCCTGCACTGCGGGCAGATTCTTTACCTATTGAGCCACCTGGGATATACAGGTAAGAGATTATAATTATAATCTAGTACTTATTCCAAGGGTGACCTTTTTCTGTCATTAACTGGGCTGGGTCTTGGATTCTGTATCTGCTTGAGAGATGTAAGTCATAGTGCCTAGCACTGTTATATTTGGATGTTTGATACTGAGAAGCAACAGCAGAGCTAATATAGACGTGGAGTTCTGTTCAGTGCAAAGCTGACCAGGTCCTATAGTGCTCACGCACTGAATTATTCCATAATTCTTCCCTGCCATAGTCAAGATTTGAGATGCTTCCAGAAGCATGATAATAGTGATGCTTCCATATCATGATAATAGTACTAGATCTCCCCTCCTTAGCCCAAACTAAATCTAGATACACAAACACACAAAATGAAAAAGGTTGAGTGAAGGGAAAGGGCTGAGCGGACAGAATTATCCCTACCAGAACAAGTACAGTGAAAGTGAAAGGCTTCTGGGAGGAAACTAGGCTGCACTTTGTTCCACCGGAACCCCAAGTAGGTACAGACAGGGTCAGCTGAATACAATACAGGTCACATGCAAGAGAAATTATGTTCAAAGAGGTAATCTGGGGTATTTACACAGAATGTTTTGTTTTTGAAAATAAAGTAATCCACCACCACCACCACCACCACATCCTCCTTTGTTATGGAAAGTGAAAGTCACTCAGTCATGTCCAACTCTTTGCGACCCGATGGACTATAGCCCACAGGCTTCTCTGTCCACAGGATTTTCAAGGCAAGAATACTAGAGTGGTTTGCCATGCCCTCCTCCAGGGGACATTCCCTACCCAGGGATCGAACCGGGCTCTCCTGCATTGCAGGCAGATTCTTTACCTACCTGAGCCACCATGGAAGCCTACTGAAAAAATATACAAAGATGCCGGCTGATAGCAATCAACACTGCCATACTGGCACATGCTGACTGCATATGAACCCCACCCTGTGTCTTTCTTCCTGAACAGTAGGCAGTTATTGATCGTTGTAGCTTCCACACACATCTGAGCATCGGCCATCCGTCCCTTATGCCCCCAAACTCTTGGGCCTCTCTGCTTTCCTCCTCTGGTTTCCTTCCACTATCAGAATTGCACAGAAGTGGTTTTTGGTTTGCGATTGAACTGATATGAGTTACTCCCTCAGTATTTCCTCTCTAGAGAGTCTCTAAAGCCATAGCCTCCTTCAGTTGAATTTAATGTATGTTTCTCATTTGGATTTCTTCTGTCAACATTCACAGATAACCAGCTCTCTTAAAAAAGAGGTGAAAAAGCTTTCAGTTTCCCTTCCCCATTTCCTACCCATTTCTCTGCAGCTATAGAAATCCTTTAGGGGAAAATTTGCCCAACCAATCTTGTTTAAAGACATTTCATCCTCACTTCGGGTGATGGGACCTGGAGTGGAGGTCTACAGTCTCTGTGTCTAGCAGTCAAGTGCTGGCCCTTCCCTCCCAGTGCATCCTGGCTTCCTCTGCTCAGTCTCTTCTTCGCTCCAAGAACTCCCCACCCCTCTATGCTGTGTGCTCTCCTCACACTAGCTGCTCAGTGCTCGCTGTCTGGATGAATCAGTTCCCACAACCATGACCCATAACTCCAGCTCATCTCACTGCAGGGCATTTCAGCAAGTTTCTGCAGCCACTGCAACTTGGGGGAAACTGGCATTTAGTTAGTCAGGATCTGAGAAGCCTCACTAGGGAAATGTCTTGAGATGGAACTGGCTATAGCTTCCCTCTCTTCACCCCAAATCTGAAATTGATCTCGCAGATGGATATCTCTCTACCTTCAGGCTCCCTCCCTGCTAGATATTCTGCAGCATGGATTTCTTCCTTTGGATGGCTCTCAGCAAATCAGTCCCTGGCCCTGCTCTGCTTCCTCCTCCTGATCCGATGTTGGGACATCCCTAGGAAGTCAGCTACCTCATCATCCCACCCCCTCTTCCAAGAGGTAGCAGAGTGGGGTGGGTATCTTGCACTTCCCCTTTGCAGGAGGCCAACAGGCCAAGACTGCATTGCCTAGACCCTGACCTTCCCCACCAACATCCTGCTGGCCGACCTCACACATGCTCACTTCTTTGGTTATTCCTTTGCTCCCTGGTCCCTTAGATCTGAGAAGAGTGGTTCTTAATTGGGATTGATCATTAGGCAGGATCAATGCCAAGACATTTGGCAATGACTGGAGACATTTTGGGAAGTGGAGTAGAGACTTGGGCTGCTGCTCAACACCCTACTATGCACAGGTAGCCCCCCATAACAAAAATGTACCTGGCCTCTAAGGTCAGGAGTGTAGAGTACCACTACCACCTGCCTCACTAAACCTGAAAGCTGCTCCACCAGCTGGTTCATCCTCAAGGACCCTTTTGCTGGTCATCCCATCAGTAAATCCACTGGGAGATCTCTTTCCTACTAGGAAATTTTTTACCCTCAACTGCAACTGTTACCCACTTGTGTTCCTGCATACCATACTTCCCAGGAGGCGGTAGTGGTAAAGAACCCACCTGCCAATGCAGAAGACATAAGAGTCATAGCTTCCATCTCTGGGTCGGGAAGATTCCCTGGAGGAGGGCGTGGCAACCCACTCCAGTTTTCTTGCCTGTAGAATCCAGTGGACAGAGGAGCCTGGCAGGCTACAGTCCATAGGGTCACAAAAAGTTAGACACAACTGAAGTGACTTAGCACGTGCACATGCATACCTGCATACCACAAGCAGGAGCAGGCCTCCTGACCCTCATTTCTAATCTGGCACTTGGTCTACAGGTGGGCTTTGCATACACGAGCTCATTTCATACTCACTGCAACTTTGTGAGGCAATTACTAATATCACCCACCACCTTATGACTGGGGAAGCTGAGGCACAGTGAAGCTAGATAAGTTGTTTGAGATCACACAATCAATAAATAGTGAGCTAGAATCTGAACCCAGGGAATCTAGTGTAGAAATTCACACTCTGAACCACCACATGGAGATGAATCAAGGAAAAAAGAGGACAGATGCAGGAGAATAAAATAATGAGGAAGGAAGGAAGGAGGAGGAAAGCTTCAGTTCCCTGACATTGAAAGGCAGTTGCTAGATGGTGCCCAGCCTTTTTCCAGGCCCTTGGATCACCCACTTCTGTCTCTGTTACCAAAGCTTCCTAAGTACACGGACTTAGGCAAGAGTTCAAAGCAATGAAATAAATGGTGTCCAGAGGAATCAAAGTTTTCTTTCATTAAAAATTTTTTATTGGAGTACAGTTGCTTTATAATGTTTTGTCAATTTCCGGTGTAGAGCAAAGTGGATCAGCTATATGTGTGTGTGTGTATATATATGTATATATCCCTTCTTTTTTGCATTTCCTTCCCACTTAGGTCATCACAGAGCATAGTAGGTTCTCATTAGTTATCTATTTTTATACAAAGTAGTGTATATATGTCAATCCTAATGTTCCAAATTTATCCCTCCCCAACACCAGTTTCCCCCCTAGTAACCAGAAGTTTTTTTTTTCTACATCTGTGACTCTATTTCTGTTTTGCAAATGAATTCATTTGTACCATTTTTTTTAGATTTCACATATAAGCAGTATCATATGATGTTTGTCTTACTTCACTCAATATGACAATCTCTAGATCCATTCATATTCCTTGAAATGGCATTATTTTCTTCCTTTTTATGGCTGAATAACACTCTAATGTTATTTTTATATCATAAAAAAAGCAATGGTTTTCAAAAAGAATCTGAATTCAGGAATAGAAAAATGCTACATTTTGGTTTTGCTTTTCACCTCTCTGCCAAAGCACAACCTAGAACAACAAAATCAAAAGATCCACTTATGTCCTCCCTCACCATATAGCTGTAATTTCAACAAGTGTGTGCATGTGTGTGTGCCAAGTATCATCAGTCGTTGCAACCCCATGGACTGTAGCCTACCAGGCTCCTCTGTCCATGGGATTCTCCAGGCAATAATACTGGAGTAGGTTGCTGTGCCCTCCTCCAGGAATTGAACCTGAGTCTCTTGCATCTCCTGCATTGCAGGTGAATTCTTTATACCCACTGAGCCATCTGGGAATCCCAATTTAAACAAGAACAGGCCTTAAAATCCTAGGAAGGCTGGAGACTAAGCTGAAGATCATTCCAATACTCAAATAAATTCTCAAAAGCCCTCTTGTCTTCACCCGCACCTTGCCACATCTTTAGGGTTCTAAAAGAAATGACAGCTTTACAGCTAAAGCAAACACTGGCCCTGAGAACAAACCTGGACCTCTCAGCTCCTTACCCCAAGAGTGGGAAGAAGACTATGGGGTTTGGCGTGTTTACGTCGGTAGGTAGAACCAGAAGGGTATAAATATTCCCCGGCTTGGCGTCCAGCTTCAGCCTCTCTCCTAAGTTCTAGAGCTGCTTGCTGGGCTTCTCCCCTTGGGGACCCGTGGGTACTTCAGGATCACCTTGCCCCCACCTGACCTCCTGCTCTTCCCTGGACACCTGCTCCTCTTCCTGTGTTCCCCGTCTCAGTGATGACAATCTCTCCCATCCAGTTACCCAGGCCAGGAACCCACGAGTCACCTAGGTCAGTGTACTTTTTCTGTAAAAAGCCAAATGGGAAATATTTGAGGCTTGGCCAGCCATACGATCTCTGTCACAACTAGTCAGCCCTGCCGTTGCAGAATGAAAGCAGTCATTAGACAGCATGTAGCAAGTGGGTGGGGCTGTGTTCCAATCAATCTTCAGTTAGGTGCACTAAAAAGTTTTCACATAATTTTCATAGGTTCCAAAATGATAGGTTCCTTTTGATTTTTTTCCAACCATTTAAAAATGTAAAATTCATTCTTAGGTCTGGGTTGTACAGAAATAAATGGGCTGGATTTGGTTGGTCTAGAAACCTCACGTTCCTTCCTTCCCACCTCTAATCGGGCAAGTCTTACAGAACTCACTTCCTGAACACGTCTCGGATCTGTCCCACTTCTTCATCCATACGTACACCATGTGAGATCTTTGTCCATATCTACACCACTTGTCCACATGGCTTCCTGACATGGACAGTTGAACAAAATTGAAAACTGCAAAGAAAGATCCTCTATGACTATGGTAAGCAGAAGTACACGTCCCTCCCAGGTTAAGTTCCTCATAGTGTGAAGGATAAGCTAAAGAAGAGTTTGCTTCTTCCTACATCTGGCACGGCAGAAAAAATCTGTTAATGTCTGTCAGAGTTTCATGAAGTGGCCTGGGAGAAGAGGGGAAACGGTGCTCTGTAATTTAGTCCATGTGAAAGCGACTATGAAGCAGAGAATGGGAGAGAGCTCCTGAGTACACGCTTTGTCTAACCTCAGGGACTGCCTGGCCAAGGTTGGGCCCTTATCTCCAGTGATCTCCAGACTGGGACACTCAATCCACTTTGGTTAGGGGCCATGACATCTTCAGGTGGCTAGAACTCAGCTAATCTGACCAAGACAGCTGAGGCATTGCTCCCCAGTTTCTAGTCCTCTGTCCTATCTACACTTTCAGTGCAGCATTGGAGAGCAGCAGCATTCTTCCCTGAAAAGAGGAACAGTGGTCAAACATCCCTGGAGTTTACCCTGTCTGTAGGATGACAGTCACCTAGTCCTGGTGGGAGCAAGAGACGTTAGGCAAATCACTCTTTGATGTCACGCCTCCCATGTAAAGAAAGGGGAAAGCCAATTCCATTTCGCTTTTATTCATTTGCTGGAATTTAAGAAGCATTTTAGATTTTTAAAGATATTATTGAAGTGTGATTGATTTCCAATGTTGTGTTAATTTCTGCTGTATAGTAAAGTGATTCAGTATACACACACACATATATTTTTTCATATTCTTTTCCACACAGTTTATCACGGGATACTGAAAATAGCTTTTTGTGCTATGCAGTAGGACCTTATTGTGTATTCATGGTATATATAACAGTTTGCATTTGCTAATCCCAAACGCCCAATACTTCCCTCCCCCACCCCGCTCCCTCATGGCAAATGGAAATCTGTAAGAAACATTTTCAATTTCTGATTGTTTCTTTTTTCCATGTTGCCAAGGATAGGATGATCAGAAGTAACTACATGTCTTTTAAAATGACCTTTTCCTCTCTATAAAAGTGAACTACCACAGCAAACTGCTCCTTGAATAACACAAAACTCTGTTCCAAAACAAACACCTAGAAATGTTGTATAAAATACAACATCACACATAGATATTTCACACTGTCTCCGCTCTCCTCAAACCTCCAGTTTCTTCTCTACCATGTCACTCTCAGCAAATGATCTTTCTTCTGATTTCACTGAAAAAACAGGAATCAGAAGAGGATGTCCCCATCTTCCTTACTGCCAACTCGCCCAAACTCTGTGCTGCCTTTCCTCCTGATCTCCCCCCATCTCATGACCACCTATATGCTGATGACTCCCAAAGGCATATCTCCAACCCAGATATCTCCAAACTTGCAAATGCTATGCCCAACTGTATCATGTCTCCCCTTGCATATCTCAAATTTAACCAGGTCTCTTGATTTCCATCACCCAAGCCTGCTTGTTTCCCAGAATTCCTCATCTCTGTACATGGCATCACCACTCAATGTTTGCTCAGGCCAGAAACCTAAGACTTGGTTCTATCACCTCTCTCTGTCTCACACACACCTTGTCTTGATCCTTTAGCATATACTTTTGGCTGAACCTTCACAATATACCTGTAATTTTACCCTTTCTTGTCACCCCCATTCTGCTGTCCTGTGCTAAGTCACTTCAGTCATGTCTGACTCTTTGCAACCCAATAGACTGTAGCCAGCCAGTCTCCACTGTCTTGGATTCTTCAAGCAAGAATACTGGAGTGAGTTGCCGTGCCCTTCTCCAGGGGATCTTACTGACCCAGGGATCGAACTTGGATCTCCTGAGTCTTCTGCATTGTAGGCAGATTCTTTACCACTGAGCCACTGGGGAAGCAACCTCCATTACTACCATCCTAATCAGAGTGACTGTCATCTCCTGCCTGGCCAACCACAATAGTCTTCTCACTTATCTCCCCCCATCCATCGTTTACTATCTTAGAGTCTATTTTCAACTCTACAGCTGAAGTAGTCTTCATAAAACTTAAGACAAGGATTTCCCTGGTGGTCCAGTGGTTAAGACTCCATTCTTCTGTCGCAGGGGGCTCAGGTTTGATCCCTGGTTGGGAAAATAAGATCCCACATGCAGCGCGGTGAGGTCAAATAAATAAATAAAAAGTCAGTTAGATCGTGGCACGCCCCTCTGTTCAAACCCTCTAGTAGTTCTCTTCTCCCTCCAATAAAAGCAAAAGCCTGCTATGCTCTGGCTGATCTGGTGCTTTGGCATCTGTGGTGTACCACTGATCTCTCTCTCTTTCCACTTTCCCACCATGCTCTAGCCACACATGCCCTCTTGCTGTTCCTTGAACATACTGTGCCCACTTACACCTCAGGGCACTTGGCCTTACCTCTGCCTGAAATGCTCTCACCCAAAATAGCACCATAGCTTTCTTCCTCATTTCATTAGGGTTTCTACCCAAATGTCAGCTTTCCCTGAAATAATAACCACTCGCCCCACTCCCAGCAGTCCTCATCCCCTTAGTAAACACGCTTTACTTTTCTCCATCCCAGTTCATACCCTCTGACATTACGGTATTGCATTTTCTGGTTTGCTTAGGGTCTGCCTCCCTCAATTAGAATGTAAGCTTCATGCAGGCAGGGCTTTTGTCTTCTTCACTGGTGTAAGTCCTGCTCTGAAAACAGTTCCTGGCTTCATAGTAGATGCTCAATAAATAATTATTGAATGACTGTCTGAAAGGCACGGTTGAGAGTACAAGAAAATAAGGTACCAGAAAGGATGAGAGAACTAAAAACTAGAGTAGTATATGGGCAACTTGTCATCTAATGACTTGAGATTTGATCTCTGTGGCCAAGACTTAGGTCCCCAATATCCATTCTCCTCTGTATATAAAACTGAACTCCTTACTTTTTAGTTGGACACAGTCACCCAGAATAAAGACTACCATGACTAAGTTCTGACCAATGGGATATTAAAGAAAATGTCATTTGGAAGCTACTGAGAATCTTCCTTCAAAGATAGCTGCCATGTCCCTTTTTCTTGGCCTCTTGCTCTTTTCTGCTGGCTGGAATGTCAAAGTGAAAGCTAGAGCCTTCTTGGACTATGAAGTGACCTGAGATACAGAGGCCACATAGACTGGAACAACAAGATATAAAGAGCTTGGGTACCTGAGGACATGGTGAAGATAAACACTCTGTGCCAGCGTGGACTGCCTTTCTCTGGACTGGTATATGAGACAATTTTCCTCTTATCGGTGTCTCTATTATTTTGGAGTATCAGGTTCAGCTCTCAGCTGCAACTGTTACCCACTAATACTAATCAGTTCAATGTACATACAGAGAGAAGAGCCAAGGCTTTGGGACCAAGACCCTCATATTAATCGTGGACTGTTAATTAGTTATTCCCTTAGTGAAATGGAAAATTATGGAAAAACGTGTGTCCACTGGCAGAGGAGACTAAATGAAAGATTGCCTACCTAGGCCTGGGTTCTGTCCAGAAAAATAGAATTCCCTTGGGAATTCATAACCACTAATAGGGAAGAATCCTGGAGTGAATTGCCATTTCCTTCTCCAAGGGATCTTCCTGATCCAGGGATCAGATCTGCATCTCACGTCTCCTACATTGGCAGGTGGACTCTTTACCACTGTCGCCACCTGGGAAGCCCCACTAATAGGGAAGGATTTTTAAAAATAAGATATAAAAAGCACAACCCAAAGGGTGAAATGATAAATCTGCGTATATTAAATTAAAAAACATAATTCCGAATGACAAAAGACACCATAAATGAAGTTAAAGACATGCCGAAGAATACATAAGAAACAAAGGATTAGTGCAAGAAAATATAAAGAATCCTATAAATCAATAAGAAAAAGACAATGTAGCAGAACAATGGGAAAAGGACATGAAGAGGTACCTTACAGAAAACTTTTAATGACCAACAAATGAAAAGGTGCCCAACCCATATTGATTATCATATTGATTATGGAAATGATCACTAAAATAGTAACTCACCCTTACTCAAACCCTACTATGTGCCAGGCAAAATTCTATGTGCTTTCCATAAGATATTTCACATCCATCAAACTGGCAAAACTTTTAAAAGCACAACACATATCAACTTTTGGCAAGGATGTGAAGCAACGGAAACTTCCTGGCACTGCTGGTGAGAATAGAAGTACTTTACTGAGCAATTTGGCAATATCTGGTCAAGTTGAAGATGCAAATATCTCTTTTAGATGGACATTTAGAGAAATCTATACATATACCCAAGAATTTTCAGAGGAACCCCATGTGTAATAGGGAAAAAATGGAAAGGGTATAAATGTCCTCCATCAAAAGAAAGGATAAATAAACATAGACCTTCTGGAATTCTCTACAACAGGGAAAATGAACTAGAGCTACATGTATCAACATGAAGGAGTCTCAGAAAGTGCTAAATGAAAAAGGTGTTTCAGATTGATACATGTACAGATTACCATTTGTATATAGTTTTCTTTTAACTTTTTATTTTGTATTGGGGTATAGTCAGTGAACAATGTTGTGATAGTTTCAAGTGAACAGCAAAGGGACTCAGCCATATGTATACATGTATCCAAACTTCCCCCACCTGCCTCCAACATCTAACCTGGCACGTAACACTGAGCAGAGTTCTGTGTGCTATATAGTAGGTTCTTGTTGGTTATTCTTTTTAAATATAGCAGTGTGTACATGCCCATTCCAAACTCCCTAACTATCCCTTCCAACCACAAGTTCGTTCTCTGTGTATATAGTTTCAAAACATGAAAAAAACCCTATATTATTTATGAATACCCTCACTGTAGCAGTAGTATAAAAATACTCAAGATAAGGGCACTTCTAGGGAGAGATGGTGTCTGAGAGACTGAGAAAGGTGCATACAGGGTGTCAATTCTGTAACATTTTAATTCTTAAGAAAGGAAACTTGGGTACTCAAGGCGTAGGGTTACAGTTTATTTTTACTTTTTTTTTTAAAGTGAACTTTTATTTACTAGTTGCTTTTATTTATTTAAAAGCTCCAGCCATACTTTTTATTGTATTTCAAAAAGTTTTTAAATTTATTTATTGGGCTGAGCCTGGTCTTCATTGCGGCACAAGGGATCTTTTTCTTTCTTTTCCTTTAAGCTGTGCAATGTAGGATCCTCAGCTGTGGCATGTGGGATTTTTTAGTTGTAGCATTTGAACTTTTAGTTGGGGCATGTGGAATCTAATTCCCTGACCAGGGATCGAACCCTGAATCCCTGCACTGGAAGCACAGAGTCCTAGCCACTGGACCACCAGGGAAGTTCCTAGGGTTACAGTTTAACAAAGCAAAGTAACGGGTATATGTGTGCTCAGTATGTTCAGTTCAGTTCAGTTCAGTTGCTCAGTCGTGTCCGACTCTTTGTGACCCCATGGCCTGCACCACGCCAGGCTTCCCTGTCCATCACCAACACCTGGAACCTGCTGAAACTCATGTCGATTGAGTTGGTGATGCCATCCAACCATCTCATCCTCTGTCGTCCCCTTCTCTCGTCTTCAATCTTTCCCAGCATCAAGGTCTTTTCCAATAAATCAGTTCTTCGCATCAGGTGGCCAAAATATTGGAGTTTCACCTTCAGCATCAGTCCTTCCAATGAATATTCAGGATTGATTTCCTTTAGGATGGACTGGTTGTATCGCCTTGCAGTCCAAGGGACTCTCAAGAGTCTTCACCAACACCACAATTCAAAAGCATCAATTCTTCGGTGCTCAGCTTTCTTTATAGTCCAACTCTCACATCCATATATGACTACTGGAAAAACCATAGCCTTGACTAGATGGACCTTTGTTGGCAAAGTGATGTCTCTGCTTTTTAATATGCTGTCTAGGTTGGTCGTAACTTTTCTTCCAAGAAGTAAGCATCTTTTTATTTCAAGGCTGCAGTCACCATCTGCAGTGATTTTGGAGTCCCAGAAATAAAGTCAGCCACTGTTTCCACTGTTTCCCCATCTATTTGCCATGAAGTGATGGGACCAGATGCCATGATCTTAGTTTTCTGAATCTTGAGCTTTAAGCCAACTTTTTCACGCTCCTCTTTCACTTTCATCAAGAGGCTCTTCAGTTCTTATTCACTTTCTGCCATAAGGGCTCAGCGTGTTAGTCTCTATATATTTCTGTGGACTTGAAATATTAACAATAAAATATATAAACAAATAAAAGTAATCCAGTCATTCTGAGAAAAAAATTAGAAAATGGCTAAAAAATTACATAATTGCCTCATCCAAAATGTTAACATTTTAATCTAAATTTTTCTTTGAATTCTAATATTTATTGAGCCTGTACTTCATGCTCAGTCAGGATACGGGACATTGTAGATGCCTGGAACCAATAAAAGTATGGCATCCTGAATGACACCCTGCCATATGTGTTGCCAAAATCTCCAGCATGGGGTTGCAGCTCTGTTAAGAAATATCTTTAAAATGTAGGTTTAAAGCTTTTCACCACACAAATATTCAATATTCATCAAAGAGGTTACCCACAGTTTTCTGGAAATAACAGTACCTAATACTTCCACTGAGCATTTACTATGTGCGAGGATCTGTTCTAAGCACTTTATCTGTATTAACACATCTAATCCTCACAATAACTCTCTGAAGTAGGTGCCGTTATTATCATAATCATCCCATTTTCAACAGGAGGACGCTGAGGCACAGAGAAGTTAAGTAACTTGCACAAGTTCACACAGTTGGTAAAAGATGGAGCCAAGATTCAGACCAGACAGTCTGGCTCCAGAGCCCTTGCTCTTAACCACTGTGAAATCTTATTTTCAGTATCGCTAACTTTACAGGAATAATGCTTTCAGTTTGTTGTGTGTGGCAAAATGGACATGAGCCAATAATTGAACTCCAATGTGGCCCTGCTTTAATTAATTTCATTTCACGTGTGTATGGCTTGTCTCCTTAATCAGAGAGAAAGCTTCTGAAAGGCAGACACCATGTTTGAAGACAATATTTTTTTATAGATCACTATGTCATTCAATAGTGTTATTTGCCCACAGAAAATTTGCAATAAGTATTTACTGAATGATTGAAGGGAAATACAAGAAAATCCATGAACCTTTCCACACGGAGGCATAAAAGGTTAATTTCCTAGGTCAGTCAGGAAAGATATTCCTCAAGAGACTTTTCTATGATTTTGGTTTTCATTAATCTTTTTGTTAACAAAACTTCATTGAGATATAAAGTGAATTTAATGATTTTCAGTATTGCCATTGAGTTGTATGATCATCACCACAATCAACTTATCATCACTGGGCCTTAAAAAACCCTGTGTCCATTAACACCACTAGCAGCCCTTCCTCTTTTCTTCCCAAGTCTCCTCTCAGCCCTAGGCAAGCACTAAACTAGTTTCTATCTCTAAGGACTTGTCTCTTCCAGACATCTTTCAATATGTGGTTTTTTGTGACTAACTTCTCTCACTTAGCTTAATATTTTTAAGGTGGTTGCTGTTGTTTGGTTGCTCAGTTATGTCCAACTCTTCGTGACCCCATGGATTGCAGCATGCCAGGCTTCCCTATACTTCACAATCTCCAGGAGTTTGCTCAAACTCATGTCCATTGAATCAGTGATGCCATCCAACCATCTCATCCTCTCTCGTCCCCCTCTCCTTCTGCCCTCAGTCTTTCCCAGAAACAGGGTCTTTTCCAATTAGTTGGCTCTTCACATGAGGTGGTCAAAGTATGGGAGCTTCAGTTTCAGCATCGGTCCTTCCAATGAATATCCCTACAATGAACTATTATTTGGCAATAAAAAGGAATGACTCATTAACCATTTTATGCAACCAACTTACTAATGTATTGCAAGATTCCAGACATATTTATACTTAGTTTTAAAAAAGTATCTGGTAGTAAAATATTTGTAACACAATTTTTTCCATTTTAAGTGTAAAATTCAGTGACATTAAGAATATTTACACTGCTGTACAACCATCGCTAATATCCATCTCCAGAACTTTTTCATCATCCCAATATGAAATGCTGTGTGCATTAAGTAATAGCTCTCCACTCTTCCCTCCCCTCCAGCCTCTGGCAACCACCACTGTTCTTTCTGTTTCTATGAATCTGACTCTTCTAGATAACTCAGATAAGAGGAATAATACAGTATTTGTCCATTTGTTACTGGCTTATTTCATTTAGCATAAAGTCGTCAGCGTTTATCATTGTTTTAGCATTATCAGAATTTCCTTCCTTTTTAAGACTGAATAATATTCCACCACATTTTGATAGTCCATCCATCTGTCAAGGGATGTTTAGGCTAATTCCATGTTTCAGCTATTGTGAAAAATGCTGGTATGAACATGGATGTATAAATGCCTGTTAAAGTCACTGCTTTCAATTCTTTTAAATGTATATGTAGAAGTAGAATGCATGGATCATATGATAACCCTGTTTAACTTTTTGAGGAACTGCCAGACTTTTCACAGTAGCCAGTTTTCCACAGTAGCTGCATCATTTTATATTCCGACCAGCAGTGACCCAGCATTCCAACTTCTCTAGATCCTCGTCAAAACTTGACCTTTTCCTTTCTTTTTAAAATAATAGTCATCCTGATGAGTGGGAACTGGTACCTCATTGTGGTTTTGATTTGCATTTCCCTAATGATTATGCCATATTTTTCCTAAGCTATATTATCCAAGAACTACCTTACGAGATTTAAAAAAATTGTTTATAAAACAAATAATCCTCACACATATTATTAAATTTACTTATTTAAAGTCGAGTATATCCCTTACTGAGGAAAGTAAATTGCATAAATATGGTAGTTCCTGGGCTGGACGCTTGTCATAGGTTAATCTTCCCAGGAAGTGAACTCTGAGGTAGTTCAGAGTGCAGGCTATTAAGGAAGGAGTGCCCTTGGGATGAACACCTGTGGGATACAGGGAAACAAAGTTGAATTGCGGTTCCCCAAAGTTTTAAGAGTTTAAAGTTGTCCTGAGATCAAAAATTTGAGAGCCACAGGCCTAGAACATATTAGGGGAGGTAAAACCCCCTCAGAGTCACTTCAAATCAAATTCTTACCTGACTACTAAAACTGGAAGACCCAGGACTTCCCTGGTGGTTCAGTGGTTAAGATTCCATGCTCCCAATACAGGGGCTCTGGGTTCGATCCTGGATCAGGGAACTAGATCCTTCTTGCTGCAACTAAAATAAAAAACAAAACAAAACACTGCATGCCACAATGAAGGTCAAAGATCCCAAGTGCTGCAACTAAAACTTGATGCAGCCAAAATTATAATTCTAATACCCTCTCTTCTATTTCCTCCCTCTCTCTCTTCCATTCCTTTTCCTACTTTTTCCTAAAACTGTCTCACGTTTCTACGTGTGTTTCACTCTGCACCAGGTCTCCAGCATATATTTTGGGGTTTTATTGTTTTTGGCTGCACTGGGTCTTCATTGCAGCATGCAGGTTTAGTTGCCTAAGGGAACGTAGGATCTTGGTTCCCCACCCAGGAATGGAAACCATGCTCCCTGCATTGGAAGGAAGATTCTTAACCACTGGACTACCAGGGAAGTCCTCACCAGCATATGTTTATCTCACCTTCTTCTCCACATATTTCCTGTGGATTTCAAGAAATTAAACTGCTCCTATTTTCCACACAGGCAGAAGCATTCACTTTGCTGAAGACAGTTGTATTATATACAGTTTGTATTTTTAGAACTTCTAAATCACAGAGAGGCCTTTTGTTATTGTACATGCTAACAGGGATGTATTGCATTTCATTCACATTGTAAGTTGATATTGCAATTTTGGAACAAATTTCAAAAAATACTGAGAGCATCTATTTAACGTTTACTGTGAAGAATAAAAGTATATACAAAATTGCTATCAAAAGATTATGGGATGATTTGAGAGAATAACATTGAAACATGTATATTACCATATGTAAAACAGATGACCAGTGCAAGTTCAATGCATGAAGCAGGGCACCCGAAGCCAGTGCTCTGGGACAACCCAGAGGGATAGAGTGGGAGGGAGGTGGGAAGGAGGTTCAGGATTGGGGGGGGACGTGTAATACCTATGGCCGATTCATGCTGATGTGTGGCAAAACCCATCATAATATTGTAATTATCTTCCAACTAAAATAAATAAATTAATTTTAAAAAGAGATTAGACACTCATATTTGTGTGAAGCCCATTCAAAATACAGATGTTCAACACCGCAGTTTATTTCAATCCAAGCACAGAAACCACCAGAGAACAGAAAAACACCCAAAACTCCACCAAGTTCCAGAGTTCCTCTAGTGATATAATCTCTTTCGAAAGAATGCCATGCTACATAGGACATAGAAAAAGCGAAGATGTGAAGTAAGTGGGGTGAGGAATCATCATGGCAATCAAATACCAGGTAAGAAGAAGGCTTTCTTTTTGGTCTGGGAGATTTTGCTTTTTGGAAACATAATGTGTTACTTTCTCCAGGCATCACACATGTGCACACACACACACACAAAGTACGTAGCTTGCTAAATTTAGCTGCAGTTCTGTCACAACAATGATGACAAAATTTTCTTCTGACCACAATGTGTTTGAGTACAAATGGTTCCTCTTTCCAGGCTCTGCTTGTACATATACAAATTCCTAGTGTGGTGACACCCACACTCTCACAGCGGGACAACTTCTTGAGAGCAGACAGCCAGGATCTGGCCATCCTCTCTAGGAAGAGACACAAGGAATTAAACTGTTTCCTAGCTGGTGGGTTCTGTGGCCTTATATCCATCTCACAGAAACTGATGATTGCAGCAGATTCAGTTTCACCGTGGCCAGCCTAGAATGACACGCAAATGCAGCCCGTGTTGGGGGAGACCTCCGTCACCTTGTGGAATGGGAATCAGTCAAGGTGCCACTGTCTTCTCCCGCACCTACTGTGCCACAGAGCCCCTGCACATGGACTCCTCCCCAAAGGGCTTCACCACGGAGCTGCCTTGGGAATGGAGGGCTGAGTGGAAACAGGAAATCAAATGGCTGTAAAGGAGAAATGAAAGAAAAGGGACTGAAAGCAAATGGGATATTGTCAGCAGAAAGGAGAACAACAGAAGCGGAACCGCAAGATACAAGGGAACACTAAAGATGAAAGAGTACTAGAACTTCTAATAATAGTTCCCATTTAGCAGTGCTTACTCTGTGTTAGGCACTGGATAAGCATTTCATGTGAGTTTGTTCATCTCATTCAATCCTGACAACAAACCCTGTGGTATGCATATTTTACAAAAAAAAAAACATGCTCTTGCAACGAAGAGCCCCCCGGCCACACACACACAACATTTAAAAGAAATCAAAAGAGGAGACGAGAAAAAGAAACAGACAAAATGGGACAAACAGAAAGCACAAAACCAGATGGTATAAATAAGTTTAAACATATTAGAACTAACCTCTGTAGTTAAAAGACATTGATTGCCTACGGGATAGAAAAGAAAGAAATTTGCACTCTATGCTGTTTCCAAGAGCACGTCTAAAACATAGTAGCAGAAACAGGAGAATAAGGGTGTGTGGAAAGGTACAAGGTACACACTACTAACCAAAAGAAAGTTTATGAAGTTAGACTAATATTAGTCAAAACAGAACCTGAGGCCAATAACATTCACAGATTAATGAAAATTACTTCTTGGTGATTAATAACTTGGTTCTCTATGTGCTCAATCCAATCAGTCGTATCCAGTTGTTTGTGACCCTTTGGACTGGAGCCCACCAGGCTCCTCTGTCCATGGGATTCTCCAGACAAGAATACTGGAGTGAGCTGCCATGCCCTCTTCCAGGGGATCTTCCCAACCCAGGGATCAAACCCATGAATCTGCATTGGCAGGCAGATTCTTTACCAGTAGTGGCAGATTCTTTACCATTGGGGAAGCCCTCGATGGTTCACTGTGAAGCTATAACAGTTCTAGATTTGCATGCCTCTGATGAAATAGCTTCAAAAATACATCTTTGTAAAGCAAAGATGAACAGAATTATAAGGAGAGCTTGATAGATCCACCATCAGAGTATCATAGTGGGAGACTGTAACATGACTCAGTGACTGACAGGTTCAATAAGAAAGCAAAACCTCAGCAAGTGCATGGAATTGACCAACACAACCCACAGACTTGACATAATGTACACACACACAACATTGGGCTCCATAATTGGAGAATTGTTCCTCAAACATTCATGGAACATTGACAAATACCAACTATGCATTGTGTTATAAGGCAAACCTAATCAAATCTGCAAGGCTTGGTACCGTCCTGGGAAGTGAGGATGCAGAGGAGTTAAGCGCTGGCCTTGGCTTCTGTGACTGAGAAGTGGGGAGGCTGGCCAGAGTGCCCAAGGCCACGGCCCAGCACCAGGAATGCGACCCACCACGTGGTCTAGCTGCAGTCATGCTGCTTTAAGTAGCCGAGTCAGAAAGGGCAATCCAGGTAAGGAGCCATGGGCGATAAGGTGTCATTTCATGGGGAACTAAATAAAGCTAGGTATTGCTGCTCCCCTGCCCTCCCCCACGCCTGGTGTTTTCCAAGTGAATAGTGAGACTTCCATTCCTTGCTTGCTGAAAGAAATGTCAAACAGCCTGATAGGCAAAGTGACCTCTAAGTTCAGTTCAGTTCAGTCGCTCATTTGTGTCTGACTCTTTGCGACCCCATGGACTGCAGCACGCCAGGCTTCCCTGTTCATCACCAACTCCTGGAGCCTACTCAAACTAATGTCCATTGAGTCAGTGATGCCATCCAACCATCTCATCCTCTGTTGTCTCCTTCTCCTCCTGCCTTCAATCTTTCCCAGCATCAGGGTCTTTTCAAAAGAGTCAGTTCTTCGCATCAGGTGGCCAAAGTATCGGAGTTTCAGCTTCAACATCAGTCCTTCCAATGAACACCCAGGACTGATCTCCTTTAGGATGGACGGGTTGGATTGACTTGCAGTCCAAGGGACTCTCAAGGGTCTTCTCCAGCACCACAGTTCAAAAGCATCAATTCTTTGGTGCTCAGCTTTCTTTATAGCCCAATTCTCACACCCACACATGACTACTGGAAGAACTGAAGCTTTGACTGGAAGGACCTTTGTTGGCAAAGCAATCTCTCTGCTTTTTAATATGCTGTCTAGGTTGGTCTCACTTTTCTTCCAAGGAGCTTTTCTTCTTTTAATTTCATGGCAGCAGTCACCATCTGCAGTGATTTTGGAGCCCAAGAAAAGAAAGTCTGTCACTGTTTCCATTGTTTCCTCATCTATTTGCCATGAAGTGATGGGACTGGATGCCATGGTCATCATTTTCTGAATGTTGAGTTTTAAGCCAACTTTCTCATTCTCCTGTTTCACTTTCATCAAGAGGCCCTTTAGTTCTTCATTTTCTGCCATAGGGATGGTGTCATCTGCATATCTGAGGTTATTGATATTTCTCCTGGCAATCTTGATGGCACCTTGTGCTTCATCCAGCCCAGCATTTCTCATGATGTACTCTGCATATAAGTTAAATAAGCAGGGTGACAATATATAGCCTTGATGTATTCCTTTCTCGATTTGGAACCAGTCTGTTGTTCCATGTGCATTTCTAAATGTTGCTTCTTGACCTGCATACAGATTTCTCAGGAGGCAGGTCAGGTGGTCTGGTATTCCCTTCTCTTGAAGAATTTTCCACAGTTTGTTGTGATCCACACAGTCAAGACTTTGGCATAATCAATAAAGCAGAAGTAGATGTTTTTCTGGCACTCTCTCGCTTTTTTGATGACCCAAGGGATGTTTGCAATTTGATCTCTGGTTCCTCTGCTTTGTCTAAATCCAGCTTGAACATCTGGAAGTTCGCGCTTCACATACTGTTGAAGCCTGGCTTGGAGAATTTTGGCCATTACTTTGCTAGCGTGTGAGATGAATGCTATCGTGTGGTAGTTTGAGCATTCTTTGGCATTGCCTTTCTGTGGGACTGAAATTAAAACGGACCTTTTCCAGTCCTGTGGCCACTGTTGAGTTTTCCAAATTTGCTGGCATATTGAGTGCAGCACTTTCATAGCATCATCTTTTAGGATTTGAAATAGAACAACTGGAATTCCATCACCTCCACTAGCTTTGTTCATTGTGATGCTTCCTAAGGCCCCCTTGACTTTGCACTCCAGGATGTCTGGCTCCAGGTGAGTGATCACACCATTGTGGTTATCTGGGTCATGAAGATCTTTTTTGTATAGTTCTTCTGTGTATTGTTGCCACCTCTTCTCAATATTTTCTGCTTCTGTTAGGTCCATGCCATTTCTGTCCTTTATTGTGCCCATGTTTGAATGAAATGTTCCTTTGGTATCTTTAATTTTCTTGAAGAGATTTCTAGTCTTTCCCATTCTATTGTTTTCCTCTATTTCTTTGCATTGATCACTGAGGAAGGCTTTCTTATCTCTCTTTGCTATTCTTTGGAACTCTGCATTCAAATGAGTATATCTTTCCTTTTCTCCTTTGCCTTTAGCTTCTCTTCTTTTCTCAGCTATTTTTCTCTCTGTTTTTCTCTTCTTTTCTCAGGGCCTCTGTGACTCATTGCTAGTCCATGGCTTCTCCTTTGGCCTCAGGTTGTGGTGCTGTCATGGGGCCACTAGCCCAGGTCTCAGTCAGGACCCCTGTCACCTTCTCACTGCACTCTCCACTCTGGAGTTAAGCCCTATTCAGGTCCTGCCCCCTTCCCTGACTCAGGCAGGACCAGTCTGTACACACCATCAAGTTTTCAACAGCCCCATCTGTGCTGGTGCCTCAGGACTCAGGACTCTTCACTTTAAAGATGCAAATACATCATTTGCATGTTAGTTTCCTTCATCTTCTGGCCCTGAAAAGTCTCCATTGTTTTTCCAGAATGTGTAGGGTAGTTACTATTTACATCTGAACACTGAAATCTCCAGTCCCTCTTGCCTCTCCTCCATCCCCTCTATCCAAGCTGTTTCCCTGAGGAGGGGGCTCTTTGCATAGCTGTGACACTGTTCTGGGCATCAGTGTGCTAATTTGCACTTCCAAAGAAGAGAAGGAATAGGCAAAGAGAAAAGGAAGGATATACCCATTTGAATGCAGAGTTCCAAAGAATAGCAAGGAGAGATAAGAAAGCCTTCCTCAGTGATCAATGCAAAGAAATAGAGGAAAACAATAGAATGGGAAAGACTAGAAATCTCTTCAAGAAAATTGGAGATACTAAGGAAACATTTCATTCAAACATGGGCACAATAAAGGACAGAAATGGCATGGACCTAACAGAAGCAGAAAATATTGAGAAGAGGTGGCAACAATACACAGAAGAACTATACAAAAAAGATCTTCATGACCCAGATAACCACAATGGTGTGATCACTCACCTGGAGCCAGACATCCTGGAGTGCAAAGTCAAGGGGGCCTTAGGAAGCATCACAATGAACAAAGCTAGTGGAGGTGATGGAATTCCAGTTGGCTGGATTTAGAAAAGGCAGAGGAACCAGAGATCAAGTTACCAACATCCATTGGATCTTCAAAAATTCAAGAGAATTCCAGAAGAACGTCTACTTCTGCTTTATTTATTATGTCAAAGTCTTTGACTGTATAGATCACAACAAACTGTGGAAAATTCTTCAAGAGATGGGAATACCAGACCACCTGACCTGCCTCCTGAGATATCTGTACTCAGGTCAAGAAGCAACTGTTAGAACCAGATATGGAACAACAGATTGGTTCCAAATTGGGAAAATAGTACATCGAGGTTGTATATTGTCACTCTGTTTATTTAACTTACATGTAGAGTACATCATGAGAAACGCTGGACTGGATGAAGCACAAGGTGCAATCAATATTGCCAGGAGAAATATCAATAACCTCAGATACGCAGATGACACCACCCTTATGGCAGAAAATGAAGAAGAACTAAACAGCCTCTTGATGAAAGTGAAAGAGGAGCATGAAAAAGCTGGCTTAAAACTCAACATTCAGAAAACGAAGATCATGGCATCCAGTCCTATCACTTCATGGCAAATAGATGAGGAAACAATGGAAACAGTGAGAGACTTTATTTTTGGGGGCCCAAAATGACTACAATTGTTGACCACCACAATGAAATTAAAAGAAACTTGCTTCTTGGAAGAAAAGCTTTTGAAATCTTTTACCTCAGATTGGGATTCGAACCCACATGGCTGGGACTCAAATCCAGCCAAAACCCTGCTTTGGACTTGAACCCACGTGGCTGGGACTCGAACCCAGCCAAAACTGTGCTTGGGACTTGAACACGTGTGGCTGGCACTCAAACCCAGCCAAAACCCACAGTACCTGGTTTCAGGACCTAATGAAGCTGAGGTTCTTGATGTCTCATTGCAGAAAGAATTCAGTGAGAGACAAAGTAACGGGTAAGAAGTGGAGTTATTCAGATTCAGAGAGAAGCACACTCCATAGACAGAGCGTGGGCCATTGCAGAGGGTGAATGTGGCTGCCATGAAATGTGGCATGGTCACTATGGAGAACAGTGTGGAGATTCCTTAAAAAACTGGAAATAGAACTGCCATACGACCCAGTAATCCCACTGCTGGGCATACACACCGAGGAAACCAGAATTGAAAGAGACATGTGTACCCAGTGTTCATCACAGCACTGTTTACAATAGCCAGGACATAGAAGCAACCTAGACGTCCATCGGCAGACGAATGGATAAGGAAGCTGTGGTACATATACACAATGGAATATTACTCAGCTATTAAAAAGAATGCATTTGAATCAGTTCTAATGAGGTGGATGAAACTGGAGCCTATTATACAGAGTGAAGTAAGTTAGAAAGAAAAACACCAATACAGTATATTAACGCATATATATGGAATTTAGAAAGATGGTAATAATGACCCTATATGTGAGACAGCAAAAGAGAAACAGATGTAAAGAACAGACTTTGGGCTCTGTGGAAGAAGGCAAGGGTGGGATGATTTGAGAGAATAGCATTGAATCATGTATATTATCATATGTGAAATATATCTCCAGTCCAGGTTCGATGCATGAGACAGGGTGCTCAGGGCCAGTGTACTGGGATGACCCTGAGGGATGGGATGGGGAGGGAGGTGGGAGGGGGGTTCAGGATGGGGAACACATGTATACCCATGGCTGATTCACGTCAATGTATGGCAAAAACCACCACAACATTATAAAGTAATTAGCCTCCAATTAAAATAAATAAATTAATTAAAAAAAAGAGATGTAGTATGGTTAGTTTTTATAGGCTGGGTAATTTCATATGCTAATGAGTAGGAGGACTATTCAAACTATTTTTGGGAAGGGGCAGAGATTTCCCGGATTTGGGCCATCGCCCACTCCTTGGTCTTTTAACAGTGCTGTGGAACTGTCATGGCACCTCTGGGTGCGTCATTTCACTTGTTGATTGAGGATTAAGGTCTAGTCTTGTCTGCCATTTGGTCCTATTTGATTCTAATCAGTTTATGTTGTGTCCTTGGGCTATGTCATTCTTTCAAAAGTTGTGCCTTGCCTCTTTCCCTCCTGTTACACTGTGACCAACATAGATAGCATATTAAAAAGCAGAGACATTCCTTTTCCAACACAGGTCCATCTAGTCAAGGCTATGGTTTTTCCAGTAGTCATGTATGGATGTGAATGTTGGACTATAAAGAAAGCTGAGCACTAAAGAATTGATGCTTTTGAACTGTGGTGTTGGGGAAGATTTTTGAGAGTCCCTTGGACTGTAAGGAGATCAAACCAGTCCATCCTAAAGGAGATCAGTCCTGAATATTCACTGGAAGAACTGATGCTGAAACTGAAACTCCAATATTTTGGCCACCTGATGTGAAGAACTGACTCATTGGAAAAGACCCTGATGCTGGGAAAGATTGAAAGCAGGAGGAGAAGGGGACGACAGAGGATGAGATGGTTAGATGGCATCACTGACTTGATGGACATGAATTTGAGCAAGCTCCAGGAGTTTGTGATAGACAAGGAAGCCTGGCATGCTGCAGTGCATGTAGCTGCAAAGAATTGGACATGACTGAGCGAGTGAACTGACTGACAGAGGCCCTTCCTCCAAAGAGTCAGAAAGCAGAAGAGGGTCAGTTCCATAGAGGAAGGGTTTCTGGCCTGAAGGCAGTGAGGCTGTGGAGCCCCTGCAGGTGATATTGAATGCTCTCAAGGGGAAAGAGAGAGAGAGTAGGGATGCCAGGCCCCAACCCCCAACCCCTGTGTACTCTTTGTAGCAGAGCGCCCCAAGTTGTTTGGCCCATGGAAGAATCAGCCTCCAGGCCCCTGTGATCTGATGGTGGAGCCCATACTTTGCCTAGAGACTGACCCTGTTCCTGATTGCCCAAACCTCAAACTGTCCTTCCACTACCTTCTTCCCTCTAGGCAAGAATGAAGAAGTCTTGGTGATTCATCTTAGATCACCGGATCTCCTAGACACCACTTATATTATGTATGTCACTACCTGGCTCATGAAAGTTTCCTTATTGCTTCTGAAATCCAGCCATAAGCTGACTGCTATTCATTCATGAGCTCTCTCCCTCCCTCCACTTCTCCAGCCCCCTCCCCACTTCTTTCTCTAAGTTCTGGTCATCCTTTAAGGTCTAGTTTAACTCCCATCTATTCCAAGAAGCCCTCACAAGCAATTCCAACTATATTGGTCTGTCTTGCCTTTCTCTGAAAGCTATAACACAAAAGAGCATTTTTTGCCATTTATGTTCATTTGCTTCATTTTCTCTAGTTGTTTTCTATGTCTTTCCATGACTTAGGCTGGAAGTTTCCCAAGGGCAACAGCCAGAACTATTGCCTTTTGTTGGTTGGTTGGTATCCCTGACAGCACCTAGCAAAGTGTAATTTATTTGTTCATTCAAATATATTTATTGAGTATGTATTGATGTCAGGTATAGTTCTGAGTGCTGTGGATACAGCTGGGAACAAATCAGAGCAAATTCCCTGCCCTTCTGAAGCTTACTTTTGACTGTAGAGAGACAGAGTGACCCATGATGGGAGATAAGGAGTATTGATGTGGTTTTCAATTTTCAAGGAGTTGGTCAGGGCAGGCCTCAATGAGCAATGATCTGAATGAGGGGAAGGAGTAGGGCAAGAAGTGGAGGACATAGGCAGGGCAAAGGCCCTGAGGCAGAAGTGCAATAGGCTTGTGTGAGGAAGGGACAGGAGGTTCCTGGGGCAAGAGGATGGCACACTGGGGGAGAGCAGTTGGGAAGGAGGTTAGCAAGGCAGGATGGGGTAGGGCCTTGGAGGCCATTGGAGAGTTCTGAGGAGAGGAGTGCCTCATTGATTTCAAGAGTGGAGGTTCCCTAAAAAACTAAAAATAGAACTATCATAGGATCCAGCAATCCCACTTCTGGGCAAATATCTAGAGAAAACCATACTTCAAAAAGATACATGCATCCCAGTGTTCATTGCAGCACTACTCACAATAGCCAAGATATGGAAGCAACCTAAATGTCCATCAACAGAGGAGTGGATAAATAAGATGTGGCACATGTATACAATGGAATGTTACTCAACCATAAAAAGGAATGAAATTGTGCCATTTGCAGAGACATGGATGGACCTGAAGACTGTCATACAGAGTGAAAGAAGTCATAAAGAGAAAAGAAAATATCATGTAATATTGCTTATATGTGGAATCTAAAAAATAAAAGGCTACAAATGAACTTATCTACAAAAAAGAGAGAGTTACAGACATGGTTACTGGGAGGTAAGGGAGAGGGGGATAAAATTGAAAATTGGGATTAACAAATATACACTGCTGCCGCTGCTGCTGCTGCTAAGTCGCTTCAGTCGTGTTCGACTCTGTGCGACCCCATAGACAGCGGCCCATCAGGCTCCCCCGTCCCTGGGAGTCTCCAGGCAAGAACACTGGAGTGGGTTGCCATTTCCTTCTCCAGTGCATGAAAGTGAAAAGTGAAAGTGAAGTCGATCAGTTGTGTCCGACTCTTCGCGACCCCACAGACTGCAGCCTACCAGGCTCCTCCATCCACGGGATTTTCCAGGCAAGAGTACTGGAGTGGGTCACCATTGCCTTCCCCAAAATATACACTACTATATATAAAACAGACAACTAATAAGGACCTACTGTACAGTACACGGAACTCTACTCAATACTCTTTAACGGCCTATATGGGAAAAGAAGCTAAAAAAGAGTAGATATATGTACATGTATAACTGATTCATTTCGCTATACACCTGAAACTAATACAACATTGTAAAGTATAACCCAATAAAATTTCTTTAAAGAGTCAATTTAATCAATACTGTCAAGTGTAAAGACATAGAGGTCAATGGGTTTCAGGACATTGACAAAGACTCTGCTCAGCACCTTGCTACTCTACCTAAGGTTAAATTCAGAGGATCCCATCACAGGCCTCTTGTGTCAACAGCATCGCCTTGAGTGTACCCCTGCAACATTTCTAGATGAAAAGCACTTGCTGAAGAGCAAAGAACCTATGAGTCAATTAAACCCAGACTGATCAGGTTACATCCATCTTTATAGTCTCCGTGGTGCCACACCATGTCTTCCCTCTAGCCACCACAAATAAACTCAGAACTTGAGTAAGATTATTGTGCTTGCATACTATACACATGGCTTCCAGAGAAGCCCCTGATTGTTGTCCCTTCCAATCAGATTGCTGGCCCTAAGCTCCTTCTAGGTGGAAATCCTGGAATCACCCTGAACAGTCTCTGGCTTCCAGAAACCTGAATTCAGTGGGAAAAATGGACATGACTACAATCCTCTGTATTGTTTGCTACAGTAGAGGAATTTGTAAAGTGCCACGGGTACTCAGGGACTTCCCAGGTGGTGCTAGTGGTAAAGAACCCACCTACCAAAGCAAGAGACGCAGGAGAAGAGGGTTTGATCCCTGGGTTGGGAAGACCCCCTGGAGGAGTGTGTGGCAATCCACTCCAGTATTCCAGCCTGGAGAATCCACATAGACAGAAGAGCCTGGTGGGCTGCAATCCAGTGGGTTGCAAAGAGTCAGACACAACTGAAGTGAGTTAGCACACAGCGCACATACACACACGTGACCTATAAGGGTGAGGTGATAAGTACCTGAATAGAACAGCAGAGGTGAGGATGGGAAGAGAGTAGATATGAGAGGTGGTTTCCCATCTAAGTGTTGTTGTTGAGTCACTCAGTCGTGTCCGACTCTTTGCAACCCCATGGACTGCAGCATGCCAGGCTTCCCTGTCTTTCACCATCTCCTGGAGCTTGCTCAAACTCATGTCTGTCAAGTCAGTGATGCCATCCAACCATTCTCATCCTCTGTCGTCCCCATCTCCTCCTGCCTTCAATCTTTCCCAGCATCAGGGTCTTTTCCAATGAGTCAGTTCTTCGCGTCAGATGGCCAAAGTATTGGAGTTTCAGCTTCAGCATCAGTCCTTCCAATGAATATTCATGATTGACTTCCTTTAGGATTGATTGCATTTAAGTGACTGCATGGCTAATCGGTGGAATGGGCAAACTATGTACACTAGATCCAGGGAAAGGAGGTGTCAAGGGTAAGTTTTAGCATTCATGTCTCACTGATTTTTGGTGGGCAGGGGGACAGTAGCTGGCTAGGGATGAAGTTCAAAAGATAACAGAGTATCCTAGCTCAGAATTTCTCAACTATTGTCTTTTTGAGCTGGGGAAGTCTACTGTGGGTGATGGTCCTGTGCCCACTAGATGCTGGTAGCACACGCCCCCACACTTCAAGTCATGTCTGCCCAAAATATCTCCAGACCATGCTGCCAAACATCCCCCGCAGAGGCAAAATTGCCCATTTGGGAACCATTGCTCTAGTGACAGGAGGGAAGTTCCCTGTTTGCTATTTCCCTTTTTGCTTTGCTTCACAGTGGTGATGAGGGTCTGTTCTGGTTTTGCTTAATAAAACGTAGAAGACCTTTTGTGAGATCTTTGCCCAAGGAGCCAGAATTCTTGGTTAAGCCCTGGGTCTGTGCTGGGGTCTTGTCCTTTATGAAATTTGGAGGCAGTGTCTAACTGGATGGAAGGAGATTTGACGTTGGAAAGAAGGATACCATTCTCTCCTCCCAGATATTTTCTTGTGCCGTTTTCTAGGGCTTCCCTGGTGGCTCAGCAGTAAAAATCCACCTGCCAATGCAGGAGATGCTGGTTCGATCCCTGGGTTGGGAAGATCCTCTGAAGAAGGAGATGGCAGCCCACTCCAGTATTCTTGCCTGGGAGATCACATAAACAGAGGTGCCTGGAGGGTTATAAAGTCCAAGGGGTCACAAAGAGTTGGACATGAAAAACAAGTCCTTTTCTAACTCCACTTACAGAAAAGAAGAAAGCCCTAGGGAGAAGGGTAAATATCAAGAAAGCCAACTGGATGCACCAGTCAGCCCAGAACTCCAGCCCCACCTACTCAAAGCAAAAAGAGCTGTGATTGGGAGTCTCACACCCAAGTCATTAGGGCTCAATGGATTAAAGGTTAAAGCTCAACCTGATGTTGACTCATCAGGACTTTGATTACACAAAACCAAAATGAGAACTCTGTGTTTATTGCAGTCCCTGGAAAGTCTTCCTTTTGTCTTCATCTTCTTGCAGACCTGGGCAGTGGCCTAACTCAATCCAAGATGGTTTTTGAATAAATGTACACAGAGATTACAAATAAGAGTTTGATGTTGAAGAAACGGAGAAGGAAAAGGCAACCCACTACAGTATTCTTGCCTGGAGAATCCCGTGGACAGAGGAGCCTGGTGGGCTGCTGTCTATGGGGTCGCAGAGAGTCAGACACAACTGAAGTGACTTAGCAGCAGCTGAAGAAACAGCCTTCCTAACCCTTGCCTAGTTCTACCAAAAAATTCTTTTTTCAAATGTTGCTTGATGTTTAGGATCTGGAGGAAATGAAACTGACTTATATATAAGACTCTTACTCAGGACAGCAAGCCAGGACTACCTCAGCCATGCCACTGCCTGCCTGGGTTTTTTTTTTTTCCTCACAGTGCTCAGGGCCTTTTCTGGAGGCTAATGACAAGTCATGATGCTATTTTCCAATCATTTGCTGCCATTACTGTTCATTTCATTAAGTACTCGCTCAGTCTATGCGAGACAGTGCCCATGGTGGCACTCAGCCAGTCCCCAGGGACTCCTGTTCCAACTGGAGACTTCTTTAAAGGCAGATAATATAATCATTTTGGAAACATTATTATAAACTTATCGTATAATGTTTATAGCAAATGTCAACAAGTGTATGTGTGTGGTGATGGGGGAGGGGGTTCTTATGTTAGAGCGTGACTGGCCTATTTGTGGGGGGATTTAGAAATAATAGTAATGTCTCAGTTCTGCTGGTTCTGATAGTTTACATAGTGTTTTCATAAACATTATTTTGTATAGTAATGTACACATGCAAGGGCTTCCCAGGTGGCTCAGTGGTAAAAAAAAATCTGCCTGTCAATGCAGGAGACACGGGTTCAATCCCTGGGTTGGGAAGATCCCCTGGATAAGGGCATGGCAACCCACTCCAGTATTCTTGCCTGGGAAATCCTATGGACAGAGGAGCCTGGTAGGCTACAGTCTATGGGGTCACAAGAGTCAGACACAACTTAGCTATTAAACAACAACAACAAAAATACACAGTCAAGGATTTATTCTGAAAATTGAACCACAAGACTCAATATCTCAAGATTCAGAGCAGGCAGGCCTGCCTTCTGGAAGTCTCTCCTGCCTCTGCTCTCCCATAAGTTGTCCCTTCTTTGTGTCCCACAGTTCCCTGTTCTTGCCCTTATGATCTCCCCTCACAATGGCTGCAACTTTTTGTTGGCAGGGCCTGCTTTTAATGAGTGTCTACTTCAGTTTACTGAACTTGAGGGTCTTAATACCAAGAGTGAGGCCATTATTTTGGATAGGTTAAATATCCCCGTGCCCTTTGAGTAGACTCTACATGTGGGCTAAGTCGCTTCAGTCATGTCTGACTCTTTGTGACCCCATAGACTGCAGCCCGCCAGGCTCCTCTGTCCATGGGATTCTCCAGGCAAGAATACTGGAGTGGGTTGCCATGCGCTCCTCCAGGGGATCTTCCCAACTCAGGGATCAAACCCATGTCTAATGTCTCCTGTATTGACAGGCAGGTTCTTTACCACTAGCACCACCTGGGAAGCCCCAGGGTAGACTCTAGACTAGGTGTACTATCAGCATTTTTAATGCTGTACTTTTTGCAACAGATTTTAGGTGTGTGCTGCTGCTGCTGCTGCTAAGTCGCTTCAGTCGTGTCCGACTCTGTGCGACCCCATAGACGGCAGCCCAACAGGCTCCGCCGTCCCTGGGATTCTCCAGGCAAGAACACTGGAGTGGGTTGCCATTTCCTTCTCCAATGCATGAAAGTGAAAAGTGAAAGTGAAATCGCTCAGTCGTGTCCGACTCTTAGCAACCCCATGGACTGCAGCCTACGAGGCTCCTCTGTCCATGGGATTTTCCAGGCAAGAGTACTGGTGTGGGGTGCCATTGCCTTCTCCTTTAGGTGTGTAAATTGGCTTAATTCAACCAAAATACATCCCAGTTAGTGGGTCTCATCATACATCCAGACAAGACTTTTTTTTTGGCGGGGTGGGGGGAGCATCCCAGGTGGCTCAGTGATAAACAATCTGTCTGCCAATGCAGGAGACGTGGGTTTGATCCTTGGGTCAGGAAGATACCCTGGACAAGAAAATGGCAACCCACTCCAGTATTCTTGCCTGGAAAATTCCATGGACAGAGGAGCCTGGCAGGCTACAGTCTATGAGGTCACAAAGAGTTGAACACAACTAAGCACATATCCCATAATGACAAAAGAATCCCCTCCCAATGGTGTCCATGACCTTATCCCAGACAACTGTGCATATGTTTGCTACCTTATATGGCAAAAGTGAGTTTGCAGGTGTGACTAAATCAATGATTTTTTAAAACTAATTTTTATTGACATATAGTTGATTTAAAATGTTGTTTTAGTTTCTACTGTACAGCAAAGTGAGTCAGTTATACATATACATATATCCACTCTTTTTAAGATTCTATTCCCATATAGGGTCAGTGCAGAGTATTGAGTAGAGTTTCCTGTGCTACACAGTAGTTTTTTATTAACATAAATCAGGATTCTGAGATAGGAAGATGATCATGGATTATCTAGTAGGTCCTATCTATTTTTTTCCTTTTACATTAAAAATATTTTGTACACAATTTTAAAAGATTACACTCCATTTACAGTTATTAGAAAATATTGGCTATATTTCTTGTGTTGTAGAATACATCCTTGCTACCTATCTAACACCCAATAGTTTGTACCCCACATGCCCCTACCCCAACCACTAGCTTCTCTATATCTGGTGGGTCCAATCAAATCACAAGGATTTTTATAAATGAAAAAGGAAAGCAGGAGGGTCAGAGTCAGAGAAAGAGATGTGACAAGAGAATGAAAAGTGGTGCAGGAACCAGTCAAGGAATGTAGGAAGTCTCTAGAAGCTTGAAAAGGCAGAGAAATAGATTTCATCCTCAAAACCTCCAGAAGTGACACTGTTTTGTGATAATTTGTTATAGCAGCCACAGGAAAACTAAAGCATTCTTCCTCCATCCTCATCATCCTCAATCCTCACAATCACCCACTTTCAACGTATTCAGTGCATATTTTTCCAGCTCACCTTCCATCTCCCAATATATATCTATGAAAAAGAAATGTGTAGAAAGTTGGCTGTGAGTTTTGAAAAATCCAAGTACATAGTATGGTACTCTGTTGTGCTCAGACGCTCAGTCCTGTCTGACTCTTTGCGACCCCATGAACTGTAGCCCGCCAGGCTTCTCTGTCCATGGGATTCTCCAGGCAAGAATACTGGAGTGGGTTGCCATGCCCGCCTCCAGAGGATCTTCCCACCCAGGGATCGAACCTGGGTCAACTGCATAACAGAGGGATTCTTACCAACTGAGCCACCAGGGAAGCCCAGTATGGCACTGTCTCTCATATTTAAAATTTAGCTTCTTTCTTTCTATGTTCAGCTTAGCATTATGTATATACCTTTCATCCCATTCACATAGCACGCTCCCACCAAGTCCCCTCTTTGGTCTTCCAAGTGCACCGTGTGAAGTCAGGCCTGGGATTTCTAACCCTAGAGTCAGAGTTCAGGAAACAAGGGCTCAGAGGCCAACTATTGCAAGCCGAGACTCCAGAAGTCCAGGTCAAGGCTCCTTCCCGGAGGCCGCCCTGCCCTGCCCGGGTGCTCGGCTGGGCACGTCCGAGGTTCCTCCGGGCTGCACACCGTTCGCACCGAGCCCAGCGGCTCTGGGGCCGGGCCGCCCTGCCTGGCCGGCGTTCGAACTCGCGGGGCGCGACGGAGGCTCGGCTGCCGCGGGGCCAGGTGTCGCGCCTCGGAGGAGCCGCGGGCGCCCCGCCCCTCCGCCGGCTCTGGCCCCGGGGGTTACCTGCGGCCGGTGGGCGGGGCGGCCCTTCCCGTCTGCGCCGGCCCCCCCAGCCTCCAGGGCGGCGGAGCCGGGAAGTGGGAGAGGGAGCGAAAGAGGCGGAGACTGCGGCGGCTGCTGCCCGGCCGGGCTCCGAGCGAGGGGCTGCATGGAGCGGCCGGCGCGGCTCTGCGGGCTGTGGGCTCTGCTGCTCTACGCCGGCCTCGGCGGCGTGGCTGCGCCCGCGGGTGAGTACGGTCTCGCGGCCGGGGCAGCGGGAATCGCGGCCGACAGGCCCGCCGAGGCGCCCGGGGCCGAGGGCCGCGGCGGGAGTCGGGGTCGAGGGCCCTCTCCGGGACATCCCGCGGCCGCGGCAGCAGGCGCCTCCCTCGCCCGGGTCGAGCTTGGGGGACCCGAGGCGACCGCGCTTTCCCGGATCCCGGGCGGCGGGGGTGGCGGGGCGGGAGGACGACGACTTGTCGCCGCACTTCCCTTGGCCGTCGGGCAGCGCCGAGGAGCCTGGCGCCAAGGCCTGGGGCCGAAAGGAGTTCGCGGGGTCGGGGGCGGGAGTGTCGCCCGTGGCCCAGAGAGGGGATGAGGGGCCGGGAGCCCGCGGGGACGGCGACCAAGGTCCGGGAGAGCGGGTGACGCGCCGAGGCTCCTTGCGCGGCGGGTCCAGCGAGGTGGCGGCAGTCGAAGGGAACCTCTGAAGCGCCTAGTCCCTGTAGGCAAAGGACGTGTCTCCTCTGGCGTACAAGAAATCCATGGGAAATCCGGAGCACCATCCGCGTGAATGCCTTTTTCTTTAGTAACCTTTATATTTTGGAATAATTTTCGATTTACAGAAAAGTTGCACAGATGCCAGTTCTCATATACTCCTCCCCTGGTGCGGCAATTTAAATTAATCAACCAGAGTTCCTGTGAAAACTTGAGGGGGGGGCACTAATGAATTCCTGAGGGACAGATTTTGGCCTGAGCGACCTTCTGGACGTTTTTTTGGTGACGATAGTAGCTCCAAAGTTGATAGGTTTTGTCAGTTGACACAAACACCCACAATTTGTTTATTGCTTTTTCAACCGGTGCGTTGGGCTTTGAAACCCAAGTTGAAATGTTGATTAGGAAACTTGGATGCCCTCTATTGATTCAGTCAACAAAACCTATGCAGACTCGGCGTGCCGTGTGCCAGGCAGTGTTCTAGGGGCAAAGAATACAGCGGTGAGCAAAACAGATCAAGTCCTTGCCCTTTGGAGCTGGTATGCTATTGGTGGAGTCGGAGTAAGGGGGGAAAAGTAAAATATAAGGTATGTTAGAGGGCAATAAGTACTATGGAGAAAAACAAAGCAGTCTAGGGGTTTGCCATTGTAAACAGGGTGGACTATATAGACTGCCACTGAAAAGGCGGCATTTGAGTAGAGACTTGAGGAAAGTTTGTGGTTTGTCAGTCATTCATTCAAGTGCCTGCCTTCTTTAGTACTGAGCCAGGTTTTGTGCGTTGGCTTAGAGCCTTAGAGTATATTGTGTAATCATTGTGCTCCCCCCACGCTCCTAGTTCACTTGAGGGGGATCTGATTTCCACAATCATGGGGCAGCTACACTCCAGAGAAGGGAGGGAGGTCACCCATCCCATTGGTTGTTGTCATTTAGTTACTCGGTCATGTCCAACTCTTTTGCAGCCCCATGGACTGTAGCCCTCCAGGCCCCTCTGTCCATGGGATTTCCCAGGCAAGAATATTGGGGTGGCTTGCCATATCCTTCTCCAGAGGATCTTCCCGACCCAGGGATCAAACATCTCCTGCATTGCATTGTATTGCAGGCGGGTTCTTTACCACCGAGCCAGCAGGGAAGCCACCCATCTCTTTAGTCTCCTGATTTTCACAGTGCTACTCCAGTCCCCTCCCTCCTCCAGACTCCCTCTCCCACACACCTCACACCTGGAACAACAAACAGCTGACTCTAGCTAATACTGGCAATCCCCAACTTAATCAGTTTTGTCACAGAGCTTCATTGGCGACTTGGTTACTTAGAAATACAGAAACTTTTTCCCATTGGAAATATTGATACAATTGCATTAAGATATGGTGGGGGAAGAAAAAGCAAAACAAAACAGGGGACTTGACTATTATAATGGTCTGGCCTTTCCCAGCTGTGGGACTTCAGGACTGGTCATTTCCCTCCCTTGTGCAACAGTGTTCTCTGTGAAAGGAGATTGAACTCCATAAGTTTTAAGGGGTCCTCCAGCTCTAATCTTTTGAGTGTTTATAAAAATGATTAGGTTACCAGCTTAGTTTTAGTCTGTTTAGATTGGTAAGCCCACATTGTGGCATTCTTGATAACAACTAGTGTTTATATAGTGTTCACTCTATGCCGGGCAGTGTTCTAAGTTTTCCACTTGACCTATTTCATCTTTCCACAGAACCTTTCCTGTTGGTGCTGTTACCATTCTTGTTTTGTATGGGAGGAAACTGAGGCACAGCAAGGCCCAGAGGCTTGTAGGTGGTAGACTGCAGGAGGGAGCTAGGCTTCTGACCCCAGCAGTCACTTCCAGAGACCATGCCCCTAACCACAGCATTCAGTGCCTCTCTCTTCAGAAATGAGGGGAGTCCTTGGCTGGGAGGGGGGCTGGGCCTCTCCCAGAGCAGCATGGCAGGACTGATGGGCATTCACGCAAGTATGTACAGGCCACTGGTAAAAAGCGAATGATCATGTATTGGAGACTTGCTTTATGACTGTTAGACTGTGTAGTCCAAACAATAAGTACCATGGCATTCAGAAGAGGGGAAACTGAGGGCTGGGAATTCTGAGGAAGAACTAAAATTTGAGCTAGACTGTTAGGGTGGGTGACATTTGAGTTGGTGGAGGAGGTTATTCCCAGTTCGGGAGGAGAGCAGGAGCAGAGGCCCAGAAGTAACGGTGGCGGTACCCCTGTGGGCTCAATGAGGAGCCTGGCTTGGCAGGAGGGTGCATTGGCCAAACCAGTCAATGCAGAAGGGCTTCATTTGCCCTTGAATCTGAGTTGGGGTGCAGAGGGAGGAGATGACACTGGAGGAGAAGTCAACAGGGAGACTTGACTGAGTGTGGGGCTGGGCGGGTTACCAGAGTGCAAAGCTCCGCAGGAATCTAGGATTGGAGGTGGCCCCTAGAAAGATGGGTCAAGCACACCTTCTTTCCAGGCTTGGGCCTTACTGCTGTGTGTCTGCCTGCCTCACGAGACTCAGCAGAGCACCTGGGTATGATCAGGATAATTAAGAGAGGTGTTGCAAGGAAAGCACTGAAAGAGGTTGATGATTGAGATGTAAAGGAAGGAGATGGATGACTCACGTATGACTCGTGATTTCCTTCACTTTTCCCGACATATGCATGCTTCTGCCAGCTCCTGTGACTGAATGAGAGAGAGCACAAGCTTTGAGTTAAGCCTTATTATTAGAGACAGCGTTGATCGTATTAATTCAGAATTAGAATGGGATCTTGTGCTAGATGACCATACAGACTCACTTGAGGTTTGAAGTTTAGTCAAGGGTAGTTAACTTGAGTCCCCCTGGCCTTCCCACTTCCCTTTCCGGTCAGTGATCAACCCCTAAGAAATGATTGGAATTAGGTGCCTAAGAAAAGTTTATCAGGCAGATAAGCTTGTTCTGTCTCTAAGGCCATGGGCAGATATAAATTCTATAGAAAACCAAAGCAACTGTTCAGAACTGTTGGTCTCTTCAAAAAGAAAGAAAGCACATAGCATGTATTTACATAGCCCTTGTTCTGTGCCAGGCACTGTTTGGGGCTTTTCATCTGTAGTAACTCATTTAATCCTCATAATAACCATTTTCTTTGGTTATAATTATCATCTTCATGTTATAGATGCAGAGAGAGGCGGAGAGGTTAAGTAACTTGCCGGCTAGTAAGTAACAGAGCTGGCATCTGAGTTCAGGCAGCCTGGCTCCATAGTCCATGCTCTTAATCACTACACTACGCTGAAATGAAATGTCTTACAGATGAAGAGTTGTTAGAGAGCTTTACCAGAAGCACAGTCTCCACTTGTTTATGAATATGTCTGGATGTATTATACCCACATACATGTATTCAGATACGTTTCAACATTTGCAGATTGTATTTAAACTTTCTGTGAGTGTGTGTGTTTTAAAGTATAGGAAGTAGAAGAATCTCAAGAGAAATGGAAGGAACTATTAGGAAATAAAAGGATGGCAGAGAGCCACAAGTACCCTAAAATGCAAACGAGTTAGAAGATCTGACTAAAGGGTGTGTGTGTGTGTGTGTGTGTGTGTGTGTGTGTGTGTGTGTGTGTGTGTGTTAATCGCTCAGTCGTGTCCTACTCTGCGACCCCATGGACTGTAGCCCACCAAGCTCCTCTGTCCATGGAATTCTTCAGACAAGAATACTGGAGTCAGTTGCATTCCCTTCCCCAGGGGATCTTCCTGAGCCAGGGATCTACTTCAGAACAAATGGGCAAAAAAGAAATCCATTTGAGAGATGGGAAATACCAAGGTTAAAAAATAGATTTAAAAAAGTCTTAAACTGCCTTGAAAATTGGGGTATGATTTAAAGCGAACCATAAATAGGTAATATTTTTATTGTGAGGGCTTTAATTTCTGTGTGGGAGTGGGAGGTGGGTGAGAAGGCGGTATGTCAGGAAGGGCTAAACCAGCTATCCTGGACTTTTGGTGCAGTGCGTTTCTGGAAACTGCACAGTAAGGGAGATAATCCTAAAGTAGAGTGTGGTCTCCAGTAGGAACAAAGTTTTCATTAAAGGCTGTATACCTGATAAATGATTTGTCTCTAAAAATATCATTGACATGATGTCAGAAAGACTGAAATGGACTAACTATATTAAGTCCTAACTTAAATCCTAACTTTTAATCACTTAAAATCTTAAAATCATTGTCGCCCAAGCCATTGGTGCCCCCTGGCACCAGCTGGGTTTAAATGCAGTGCAATAGGAACTCCCTGCTTCCACAAGGACTTGGCCTGCTATGGGCTGCTCCTCCCCACAGCTGGCCCCTTGGTCTACCTTTCAGAAATGCTAATGGTAGTTGAGTCAGGAATGGTGGGCTGAATATTGAGAATTCAGGGCCGGTGCAGGCTGCCGTGTAGAAAACTGACTTTGGGGGGAATCACAACTACATAGTGCCTGTCAGGTTGATGTTTTGGGACAGATGGCATTTTTTTGTTCAGTTAAAAAGGAAGGTAATGCTATAAATATTGCATATCATGTAAGAGGCCCAGAGCACTCCAAAGTGTTGGCATACAGTATAAAATATAACTACCTATTGATAAGTTAGTATAGCTGTAGTCCTTAAGTAATTAAGAATGATTAAGTTTCCATTAGTTTAAATAACTGAGTTTTGGAATAATTTTCAACTTATAGAAAAGTTGCAAAGATAGTACAGAGAAGCCCTTATCCAGTCTCTGGGGTGTGATTTTGGTAGTCCTGGCCTCAGGAGAAGTTCTCAGGAAAGTTTGAAATGATATTTCCTTTCCCTCTCTGTTTCCTTCCCTGCATTTGGCAGAAGCATGAAAACTTTCCCCTGGTCCTAGAGCTGAGTGCAAAATAATAGAGTCAGTAAATACTTGGTGGAGACAGTGGTGGGTTTTCTCCAAATGAAACACATTTTTCAAGACATTGGTTCACTGTTTCTCCTCTTCTCTTCCCTCTTCAGATTCGCCAGAGCTACAGTTCCAGCTGTTTAGTGTCAGACCTCAGGGGAGCAACCAGGGCTATTAAATCTCTCTCTCTCAGTACTTCTTTGGAATAGTCATAAAAAAAAATTACCAGGTCACGCTAGCAAGCACAGTTAAAGATGAGCCGCTTCAACACATTCGCAGAACTGCTGAGAGGGAAGTGTCTATATTGAGTGCCCTTTGGTGAGCAAGTGTAGGAGACCCCAAATACCCACAGGAGGAAAAGTTGGATGTTTAAGAATATACTGTCCTCTGGGTTCACCCTATAGCAGGTGATGCGTCCTGGGAGCCACACTTCCTGGGTTTGCATCTCAGCTCTGTCATTTACCAGCCGTGCGATATCGGGCAAGTGACTCAAAGCCCTTGTCTCGGTTGCCTCATCTTTACAAGCTGGTAGTCCCTGTCTCCTGAGGTTGTGAGGGACTGAGCGGATTCAGTAAATGTTAGCTCTCGTTAACTCAGTTTTATGATTCCCGGCCTGTAGGACTTGGAGGAAAAATGAAACGAACCGCTGAAAACACTGGCTGCTGTTGATAAATGTGTTTCCTGTGCTTGATTTGAACAGAATCTCAGCCACCTGTGACAAATTTGAGTGTTTCTGTTGAAAACCTCTGCACCATCATATGGACATGGAATCCTCCTGAGGGAGCCAGTCCGAATTGTAGTCTAAAGTATTTCAGTCATTTTGGCAACAAACAGGATAAGGTAAGTTTTCTGGAACAGATCACACTGATAAGGTAATGTGAACAACAGTGAGTTGGAGCTAAGAATGAGCCACATTCTAATCTCACTTCAAAGTGGGATTTTAGTTTGAGTCGTGTCCAGATTTTTTTAACTGGGAAAATTATGGAAACAGCTATGTCCAAAACTGAACATCAGAAAATATTTGCTAATCAAATACAGTTGAGGTTATCACTCTCTTAGGAGATATTAGGTATCGTTGTCTAGTAGGCACTCCATAAATAATTAATTACGTTAAAATTGGTTCCTATAGGCACTCCATGAATAATTAATTATGTTAAAATTGGTTTCTGTGTTGCTGCCTGAAGCATTGTATTTATATAAGACTCTCAATTTCTCAGGGAATTTTCTCATTTACCATCTCATTAATCACATGCACAGGTAGATATGCAAGATCTATGTGATGCCAAAGAAAATGGCCATATGGAAAGTGAAAAAAAATAAGATGTCCGTGACAGGTGGGATTGACTAGAAGATTCCCTGATGTTTGAGGAAAAATGAGAGAAACTTTCAGCTTTTCCCAGTCAGATGTGCAACCGATTTCAGTGAATTTTTGTTAACAAGATTTCGGATTCTTTATGATAATCGTATTTAATGGAAATTTCTCTTAAGAACCTTATTGGTTTGTAGCCCCTTATAATTGACAGGTTCCTCAAACCATCATATTGTCTGTTCAGAACTGTTTTATACCTGTATATACTCCTTGGTTTTTGCATCTGCAGACTCAACCAATTGCAGGTGGAAAATATTCAGGAAAAAAAAAATCCCAGAAAGTTCCAGAAAGCAAAACTTGAAGTTTTCAAACTGGCAACTATTTCCATATCATTTACATTGTATTAGGTATTAGAAGTCATCAAGAGATGATTTAAAGTATAGGAGAGGATGGGCAGAGGTCATATGCAAACACTAGGCCATTTTAAATAAAGGACTTTATTTAAAGTCCTTTATCCACACATTTTGGTGTCCACAGGAGGTCCTGGAACCAATGCCCCTGCCATTTAAGAGGGGTGACTCTATCTTCTTTCAGTGTGTGGGTGGGGAAGATGGAGGATATTTGGGGTTGAATTTGCCCAGGATTTTGAGGAGGCTAATGAGAAGTTATTATTAATGACAGTACTTTGGCTCAGTGAACTGTGGAATCATCATGTCCAGACAATTTGGTGGCAGGAAGAGTCTGGAGAACTAGTTAGTGCACCATGCAGCTAGCTCAGTGGCCTGGGGGTAAAGTCCTTAACCTCTCTGAGCCTTCATTTCCTTGTGTGTAAACTGTGGCTTTACACTTCTCTGGCTTGTGGGGAGGCTAAAACTAATGTATGGGAAAGCTTAATGAAGTGAGGATGGAATGGGCTCTCCCTCCCGAGGGGAACTTGCTAATCTGCCTTCCCACAGAGGTGTTAATTATAGTTTAGATGTCTATTGATAAGAGGCTGGTCAGTTGCAAGTATTTGCCTTTTAAGAGAGGTCCTCCAAATGCGGAAGCCAGTGAAACTCTGGTATACCAGTTCCCCTTTTCACACTGTTGGCTTCCTCTTGTTCCTAAGGATGGGCCTTAGACAGTTGGAGTCTTAGTGACAGCTTCTGGTAGTTCAGCCTTGAGAAATTCCAGGAAAGACCCTTTTTAGTGTGTCACCTATATAATATAACTGAAACCCCCAGGAGAGGTCACCATCTTTCTAACAAGGTCTTGTTCATTAGCCTGTCAGCCATGCTCAAGGATCAGTCAGCTAGATATGCCAACATGCCAGCCTAGAAATGGGGCTGATGCCTCAGTATAGTTTCAGAAACTTAGACATTAAAGTAGCTTTAGGAGGCAGTGGAATCAGAATTGGGTTGGAAATTTTGTCTCTTCCCCTTTCAAGTCTTATGGCCTTAGGCAGGCAAGTCATTTAACTTCTCTGAGCCTGAGCCTCCATTTTCTTGTTTGTAAAATGCTGGGGTCGGGTAGGGGGGAAGCTAGTAAAAATACTTACTTCATATGAACGGTGTACATTTATGAAAGGAGATAATGTTTGTGATATACCTGGCACAGAGTTAGTGTTCAGTAATTGTTAGCTTTTATTATGATTACTGTTAGATTGAATCATGTAAAATTGTTTCTTTTATAGGTCATATGTATGGTTCAACCAGTATTATTGTTTAATCTTGGTCCCTCCCTTTTGCTCCCAAAGAAACCTATAAAGGGCGGCCTCTGCCTAAGGCCTACTCATTTATTGCAGCCATTTGCAGCATTGAAGGCTACCAATGTCAGGATTGTGATAAACACAGATTATCCCTTCCAATCAGTGATGGGGGATTTCCTGTCTGGTCCTTTTGAAGTTTACAATCCTGAGGCTGAGAATCAAAGGCAGGAGAGATTTTCTTCCCCTCTCTCTGTCCTTTGAATATAGCATTAACGCCATGAGACCACACTGGGATGTATATATTGTTATTGTTTAGTCACTAAGTCATGTCTGACTCTTGGCAACCCCATGGACTGTAGCCTGCCCGGCTCCTCTCTCCATGGGATTTCTCAGGCAAGGATACTGGTGTGGATTGCCAGTTTCTTCTCCAGGGGATCTTCCTGACTCAGGGACTGAACCCACATCTCCTGCTTGGCAGGTGGATTCTTTTCCACTGAGACACCAGAGAAGGCCCATGGGGTGTATATATGCTTTGAAGCATATTGATGCAGTGGCGTTATAATAGTTTGTATGTGTTATAGTGTTTTTGTGACCATCTAATGGTCCCAAATTGCTAAATGAGGTGAATCATTGAGGTCATTTTCAGTCTTCAGATTGGAGAAACATTAATATGAGACATAGAGAATCGTAGATAATTTGTAAAAAAAAAATAGAAGACTAGTTTAAGTGGCTGCCCTCCACCAGTGTTTTAGCGATATCTAATCTGGCAATTAGAAGGATCTGGCCTCAGATTTTAGATTTCTTTCATCACCAAGAGACAGGTGAGTCTCACTCGGTGAATAAATTAAAAGGCTGTTGTTCTGTCTAGTCATCCAAAGAGGCTAAAGTTCAAGCTGGCCCCCCTTTCCTTCTGAGAAAGGATTAGGAATTGGGAAAGCTGCAACCTAGCCAAATGAACATTGGTCTTGAGGGGGAGGGATCGGCTCAGGACTCTGGCCTTGATTTTTGATAAATTTTCAAAGGAGCCCAGACTCTCTGAGGGGTGGAGCATAATGTCATAGAGCAGCTACCAGTAGAATGAGTCACCACAGCCGAAAGTCACGTGGGAGTCATCAGACATACTTCATCAAGATCTGCTGGGAGGGATTTGGTTCCTGCTCTGATAGAGAGAGGCACACTTGACTTGGCAGTCATTGACAACTGGGATTCCTACTTTATTCATGCCAGTTTAATATTATTTGCCTTGAGCTTCAGAAGAGAATTTTTTTAAAGTATTTTATCTTTTCCTCTACCATGTCTTTTCTAAGTTATTTTATTATTCATATGCCCAAAACAAAAGATTCAGATTTAGGTACTAAAGTATGTTTTTAATTTAAGAAATTCCATTTATTAAAAATATTTGTGTAATAAAACTCCTCAGCCCACTCACTGGAACAATATCTAGTATAATAAGAGAACTGAGATTTTTTCATTGATGATTCTCACTGATGGCATTTGACCATGCATTTTCCCCCGGGTGTCCTCAAAGGGCAAACGCAGTTTCCACACAAGAATTATCGAGGATTCTTGGTCAGGGCGGCTCCTTCAGGGGTATATGGGACTTTTGCTCAGTAAAATAGTGTGGTTGGTGAAATGTGCATTCAGAGCTTCCCTGGCATCATCACCATCAATCCTGGGACTGGTCGTCAGCTTCACAGGTTGAGAAACCTCATTTCCTCAGCACACATTCATCAATCCAGGGCCAGTTCCTTACTTCATCATGGGAACAATAATGCCAAAACATTCTCAAGAGTCTTTTGAGAAACCTCATTTCCTCAGCATGCATTCATCAATCCAGGACCAGTTCCTTACTTCACCGTGAGAACAATAATGGTGAAACAGTCTTGAGAGGCTTCTGTTGGCAGAGCTGGTATGTTCCATCCCTGTAGGCAGCAACTATATGGAAAGCCAAATGATAAGTAGGTTCCTTGGCAAGGAGTCAGGAATTTGTTGTGAAAATGTACTTGGCTCAGAATAGCTGGAGGCACCACTGAGGGTAGGCATGGCTTTGCTGCTGCGACAAACCTACTCAATGTTCATGGACCGAATCACCTTTTCTCCCCATCACAATTTTGTTTGCAGACATTTCTTTTTCTTTTCTTCCAGGGCTGACCAACTAACTCCTCTTTTAGAGTGCTGTCTTGCCTAGTCGTAGAGCTATTCAGTGTCTCATAAAGTGTTGTTTTTTTCCCTGTGTCTTTGCTATGGTTTGTTGATTGATGATTGGCTGGCTACCTCTCAGAGGACATCCTTGGGTCCTCATTTTGAGAGTCTCTCACAGTTGCCTTCATGCTCAGCTCCTGGCAGACGTGTGAAATGGCAGAGTAGCCCCTTTAGAGTGGTAGATAGAGGTAACTCTGACAAAATTTCCCCTTCATGGCTCTTAGCACGCATATAAAAGGAAAATGCCGTTTCCAACTTGAGTCAGAAACTATTACAAAACAGGAAGCGCCTTGGAACTGTGATTAAAAGCAGCTCCGTTCTTAATAATTCCAACTCTGTCACCTTGGAAAATGTGAATTTCCTGAAGAGTCCTTTAATCTCATTATTCTAAATCATAATAACAAGATTTATGATTTTTATCTGTAGTCTGTCTATGAGTTGGCTTTCTGTGGTTCCACAAAGCTTATCTACCTTTCAGAATAAGAGTGTGCTGCACTCAGTGCATATAAAATCAGCCCTTATCATTCTTATGTCTATGTGAGATTGTCAAAATGGTCAGTGCAGAAAGATGTTTGGTGAAAAGTCGTTCCTCAACCCTCAGGCTCCCCTTCTTTACTTCCTCTCCTCAGAGGTGACCAGAGTTGCCAGATTCTTAGACCAGTTCATTTGACCTTAATCTTGATGTTATACTGCATCTACTTGGAATTGAATTTTGGTAATCTCACTGTGTTTCCTTTGAGATTGCTCTTAGACAGTTGACATGTTAGCATGGTAGGTTTATAGAAAATGTCATGATGTTTATACATGAAAATGTGGGATAACTGTCTTTTATTTCTACCAGGGTTTCTCAATGGTGGCACTACTGCCATTTGATGCAGGATAATTCTTTGTTGTGGGATGAGGGAAGGCTGTCGTATGCCTTGTAGAGGCTTTAGCAGCATCCTTGGCCTCTGCCCACTAGATGCCAGTAGCAGTTCACCCTGCTCCCCTCCCCCCCGCCCCCTGCCGCCAGTTATGACAACTAAACATGTTTCTAGACATCAACAAATGTCATCAAGGGGTGGGAGAACAGAATCACACCCAGTTGAGAATCACTGAACTGCATATCATTTGCTAACTTTTCATTTTCTTTACACATTTCAGCATGCAAATGTTTTCTTACATAAATGTAATTCTGTGCATTGGCTACAGCAATACCTTTTAAATTTCTTTACCTTAGAAAATTGCTCCAGAAACTCATCGTTCAAAAGAAGTGCCCCTGAATGAGAGGATCTGTCTGCAGGTGGGGTCCCAGTGCAGTACCAATGAAAGTGAAAAGCCCAGCATTTTGGTGGAAAAGTGCATCTCGCCCCCTGAAGGTAACAACTGAAAGCACTATCTCTTGGCATTTAGAGAATATATCCAAGTTATCTACCTGCTTATGTTCAGTGTTCATTAATTCATTCCATTTCCAAACACTTGAGTCTAATAAGTGTCAGGGGCTTATATTAGATGCTGACAACACACTGATAACTGTGAGATGCTCACAAACAACTTGAATGACCATCCCTGGTAGTTATAGAGTACTGAATAATTTGGAAAGTAATACACACTGGCACACCCTCACACGCACACATGCACACGTACACACACACATGCCTTTCCCCTGAATTGAGCTTCTTAAGCTTATTCTGTGAAATGACAAAGGTGTGTATTATTATCCTGATTCATTTTATGAGGAAGAAGGAAACTGAGTGAGTTGCTGTTGATGTTCAGATCCTAGGTCCAGTGCCTTAAAAAAATAACAAAAATATTATCTCATTATATAGAGAGATTAGTTTGATATACATATCAAAAGGATATATTTGGAGAAACATATTTAAAGAGGCAAGTGGGCATAGTTCCCTAACTCTGACTCAAGACCAGCCCTCAGAAAGGCTGTCAAGTAGTCAAGTTGATCGTTGTCCGCAAACTCCCTTCCCATCCATCACCCAGTGTCCTTCTGGCTCCTATGTTACATGCAGGGAGTAGCATATACGTACAAAGAGCATGGCTACCAGAGCCCAGATGTCAAAGTTTAAATCTCAGCTCTGCCAACTTCTAGTCATGTACCCTTAGGCAGATCACTTTGCCCCTTCTCTCTCTAGTTTCCTCATCTGTTAAAAGGGGACAATGATAGTACCTACCTTGCAGGAGTGTTGAAAGGATCACATAAATCAGTATATGTGAGGTGCTTAGAGTAATGCCCAGCAAAGAGTAAATGCTAGATATATATTATCATCATATTATGTTGCCCTTTGCTTGGGCAGGGTCCCATCTCCTACCTCCGAACCTTAGAACTACATGACTTGTGTTCCAGACCATTCTGTCTACCTGCCTTTCACAGATCAAAAGCATATGAAGTAATATTTGTAAAATTATAAAATTCAGTATGGGTAAGAGGCTGGGAGCATGGTTTATAACAACTTAACCTCCCCTATTCTCATTTCCTGAGGAGTTTAATAATCCGAATAAAGCCTAAACTGTATTATGACCAAAAGGTGGTTGGTGATACAAAAAATTGTAATATGATAAAAAGTAGCCTTTTAAGGATCACGAGAGATAGCAGGTTTGAATTTTAAACAAAGGCATTTAATTTAGAGATGTTATATCTTAACTTAAAAGGCTTTCTAAAGGTAGAGATTTCAGATCAATGAGATTTTCTGGCTCCTAAGACCAAAACACACAATAGGCAGTGACTAAGAGTTATATTTTGCTTACCTTTCCCCAGATTGCTTCAAGAGGAATGTTTGTTTAATTTTTAAAACAAGATGTATCAGTATTGCTCAAATGACAGAAAAGTAAATTATAACTCGGTAAACGTATTTTTTTTAAACAATAGGTAGATATAATGGTTGTTTATGTTTTCACATCATTTGGGAAACATCATAGTCATTTCCTATGATTGAAATATTGTTTGACCTTTAAACTCTCTCTCCAGTTAGGAGTACAAGAGTTAGGGTCCCTCGATAGTAAAGATGTCTTCTTAGTCTGAGGAGATGAGAGAGAAAGTTGTGAACAAATTAGATTTGGGTTTTCTCCTTCCTGGGTGCCTTCTGGGTCAAATGGGAGTGAGAGGTTAGGGGTCAGCTTTCTGGGGGAAGCAGCCTGAAGCACCCTCATCACCCCCAGCCCTCAGAGTGATTGGCTAGCTGGCACTACAAGGAGAGGACAGTCATAAACACTTGGCTGGATGTTCTAGGTGATCCTGAGTCTGCTGTTACTGATCTCCAATGCATTTGGCACAACCTGAGGTACATGAAGTGCACTTGGCTCCCTGGAAGAAATACGAGTCCTGACACTAACTACACTCTATCCTACTGGTGAGTATGGACAGTACACTTACTGCAGAGGGACTGACTGTGATTGCATTGGGAACCTTTGGAACTAACCTAGTTAAAACATAAACAGAATACCCTATTCCTTTCTATAGTTTCCTGCAATGAAAAATGCATCTGCTTTTGGTGTCTCATTTAAAAAAAAAAACCTTAAAAAATAATTATAGATCCACTGGTATGTTGCAAAAAATATCCAAAGAGATCCCATCTACCCTTCACCCAGTTGCTTCCAATGGTAATATCTCATATGTAGGGTGCAATATTAAAACCAGAAAATTGACACTGGTGCAGTCCACTGGCCTTATTCCAATTTCACCAGTGTTCCGTCCAGGCATTTGGGTGTGTGTGTAGTTCTATGCAGTTTTATCATATGCAAAGACGCAGAACAGTTCCATTATCACAAGGATCCCTCTAGTTGCTCTTTTATTTATTTTTAAAAATCAGTTAATCAGTTTGGCTGCACCTGGTCTTAGTGGCTACGTGAGAGATCTTTAGTTGTGGTATGTGGGATCTAGTTCCTTGACCAGGGATCGAACCCAGGCCCCCTGCATTGAGAGTGAGGAATCTTAGCCACTGGACCACAGAAGTCCCAAGTTGCCCTTTTATAGCTACATCCACCTCCTTCCTGCACCCCCTCTCTCCACACTCCTCTCCCCCAAGTCTATAACCTCTGGCAACCACTCATCTGTTCTCCATCTCTATAATTTTGTCATTTTAAGAATGTAACAGGAACAGAATCATATAAAATATATTAACAACTGTCAGAGGCTAACCATATTTTTCAGTCTCTGCATAATATTCTGGAGATCCATCCAAGCTGTTGTATATATCAATAGTCCATTCCTTTTTCTTGCTGAGTGGTGTTCTATGATATGGATGTATCAGTTTGTTTAACTTTTTATTCACTAAAGGATCTCTGTTATCTTCAATCTTTTTTGCAAGTATGAAGAAAGCTGCTATAAATATTCATGTTCAGGTTTTTATGTGAATTTTACTTTTCAGTTCTCTGGAACAAATGCCTTACGGTGTAATTGCTGGATCACATGGTAATTGCATATTTAGTTTTATTAAAAAACTGCCAAATTATTTTCTAGAGTAACTGTATTGTTTTACATTCTCACCAGCAATGTATGAGTGATTGGTATCTATCATTCAAAAGGAAAATTATATCATTCCCAGAGTTAAAAAGTAGTTTAGTACCCCAGAGAATAACTTGTATTTCCTATGTGTGACTGTATCTACAAAATTTGTTAAATTTCTAAATTAATCTTTCATTATTTCCTTTCCTTTGGAGCCTAGAATTGATTATTAACAACATAACAGGGAAGAAAGAACCAGGTTAATCAATTCAATTTAGTAAAACCTGAAGATACATAGTGGGTAAAGCTCTGAATGGTAAAGCAGAGATAAGAAACCTGTTTCTTTACTCCTGAAGCTTCAATGTAGAGGTGACAGCTCTGGACACAGTTGTTTATATAGAAAGAAGAGTGCATGATGGAGGCTTGCAGAAGTGTAGACAGGCTCTGTGAGAAGCAAGGGTGGAGCTTGGCATGGTGGTGGAGCAAGGTGAGAGGCATTGCTGAAGGGGTGGACTGCCCAGATGGGGAAGTGTCTCTGAGGCTGGAGGCTGTCGCTGAGGCAGAATGGTCTCAGGACTGGGAGTATTTAGTTTATGTGATTACAGGTAGGGAAGCAGGAGGTCTGATGTTGGCAGTGCCCTGCATGTGGCCTTGTCCCCCCGTCTATCATTCATTCAGACTGTTTCTGAGAGAGGGGGGTATGGAGGGCCACATCCAGAACTTCTGAAGTTATAGGATGAATGGGGCCTTTATCCTGGAATGTCCATTTTGCCCAGTGACTGGATGAAAAGTATGAATATTTTTGGTACATGACAACCCTCGTGGCTATATCATGGAATAGGACACCAGAAAAATCACATGAATTTTTCCACAGAAACCTCCCAGGTGGCCTGGGGTTTGGCATTCCCTCTCTTCCCCTGTCCCCAGAGGTGCTCCCAGGCAAGTTGAGGGGCATTGCAGGTGAAGGCAGACAGCACTGAATTCACGTGGTTCAGTCTGGAGTCCCCCTGACTCCCCAGTACAGATCATTCTCATGTGAGGTTTGCAGTTTCACTTGCCTGCTGGTGGTACCTGTTGCTTCTCCTTTACTTGAAGCCCTTCAGTGGTTCCTGGAGCCTGCGGTCTAAAGTCCAAACTCATCAGCAGGAGCAACAAAGCCTTTTATGCTCACTCTCCTAACTGGCTCTGTCGCCTCAGTGTCATCCTGCACCCACCAACCAGCCCACACTGAACTTCTTTCAGTTCCTCAAACTCACTCTTCAGACACTCAAACAGAAGAGTGGCGTACAGACTGGACATTCAGGCAGAATAGCGGAAGCACTCTGCATGCCCTTGTGGCCCAGGCCTCGCCTGTTCACCTGGACGCTTCTAACTTGTCCTTCTTATCTCAGCTCAGTCATCTCTTCCCTTCCAGAAAGCCTTCCTTGACCTCTCTAGCCTAGGTACGTGCCCGGTTGTCATGTACCATGTACTTTCCTGTGTCATAATACTCAGCACATCGTGTTGTCATTTCCTGTTTACTTAGTGGTCACCCTCTCCAGTCTGTGTCACCTTTGAGAGCAGGGGCTGTGTCTTATTCCCCCAACCCCATGCCTGACACATGGGAGGTGCTCTGTGAATAGGTTTTCGAACGTTTGGTAGTATCTGAAGTTAGACAACATTCAGGATTGGGGTGAGGACTTAGGGGGCAAGGATAAGCAACTCAGGAGCATTATAATTCAGGAATAAAAAGAGAGAAGGATGGAGTAGATCTGCCTCCCCAAGAACTAAGCCTTAAAAGAAGCAGCCTGGCCCTGGTGATGTTTTGGTGAAGTCTGGAGAGAGCTGTTATTAGAGGCTTTGAAGTCTTATAACTTGTAGGATCCCTGAGTTTACTATGCTATTAATTCCCCTTGCTTTTCCTAGAGTTGTTATTGGTAAAATCACAGGGAAAACCTTCAAAGAATCTATCTTTAGCAGGGGCAGGGAAAGGAAGGGAAGAAGTCTTAAAACTTTATCTCAGTCCACGGCAGACTGTGCAGGAAAGCAACCCAAATATAGAAGTTAGGGTAGCTCCGAGAGAGATGATAGCCTAGCCCTTGGAGTTCTTATTAGATGAATTTAGGGAAGTGCCTTGGAGCATGTGTTGTTATTTAGTCACTCAGTTGTGTCTGACTCTTTTGCAACCCCATGGACTGTAGCCCACTAGGCTTCTCTGCCCAGGGGGTTCTCCTAGGCAAGAATACTGGAGTAGGTTGCCATTTCCTCCTCCAGGAGAACTTCCAGACCCAGAAATCAAACCCATATCTCCTGCAAGTCCTCATTAGTTATCTGTTTGATATATAGTAGTGTGTCGTGCTCAGTCACTCAGTTGTGTTTGACTCCCTGTGGCCCCATCGACTGTAGCCTGCCAGGCTCCTCTGTACATGGAATTTTCTAGGCAAGAATACTGGAGTAGGTTGCCATTTCCTCCTCCAGGGGATCTTCCCAACCCAGGGATCAAACCTGCATTTCCTCTATTGGCAGTTGGATTCTTTACCATTGAGCCACCTGGAAAGCCCCACCTTGGGGCATATACCAGCACAAAATGAACCTTAGTGCAGATTACAAAACTAGCATCCCCTCTGGATGAATAAATTATCAAAAACTGGCCCAACCAAATAAGAAGGCATTCTTCTTCCTCTGGACTGAAGTGTTCATCTTCAGGGCTGATGCAGCATCTCACCAAAGCTGACCGCAGACGGTGCTTGGGCTGGTTGGCTGGCTTTCAGCCCTTAGTTCATGCTGTGGTGCAGGGATAAGCTACAACCATGGGATGGCATCCATCCCAAAAGAGTGGGGGTTCGCTGGCACCCAGTGGTGGGGGGAATGCAGCAGGGACACCACTTCTTGTCATACACATTCCCAGAGTCGGTCATCAGCGTGGACTCTTCCTATAACATAGACCTGTGCTGTCCAATACAAGAGCCACTAGTCACACATGACTGTGTTTACATTTTAATTTAAATTAAGTAAAATTAAATCATATTATACAGAGTGAAGTAAGCCAGAAAGAAAAACACCAATACAGTATACTAACGCGTATATATGGAATTTAGAAAGATGGTAACAATGACCCTATATGTGAGACAGCAAAAGAGACACAGATGTATAGAACAGTCTTATGGACTCTGTAGGAGAGGGCGAGGGTGGGATGATTTGGGAGAATGGCATTGAAACATGTATATTATCATATGTAAACGGATCGCCAGTCCAGATTTGATGCATGAGACAGGGTGCTCGGGGCTGGTGCACTGGGATGACTCTGAGGGATGGGATGGGGAGGGAGTTGGGAGGGGGCTTCAGGATGGGGAACACATGTACACCCGTGGCGGATTCATGTCAGTGTATGGCAAAACCAATACAATATTGTAAAGTAATTAGCCTCAAATTAAAATAAATAAATTAAAAAAACTTAAATCAAATTAAAACTTAAGTTGCTCAGTCTTACTAGCCAATTTCACATATGGCTAGTGGCTCCTGTACCAGACACCACAAATTTCCATAATCCCAGAAAATTTTATTGGACAGGCTGGTATAAATTCCGTATCTTTTGTCCTTACCACCTTATTCTCTTTTCTGGAGCCATACTGCTTGGGTTCAAATCCCGACTCTCTTACTAGCAGTGTGATTTGGAGCAAGTCACGTCTCTCTCTCAGCCTCAGTTTTGTAATCTGTAAAATGGGAGTAGTAACAATAGTGCTGCCTCTTAAGGATGTTTTGAGGGCTGTTATATGAAGAATGTTTGGAGTTGGCCTAATTGCTAACATTTGTAGGGTAAGCATGCGATACATGGTTTTTTATTATTCATCCCCACTCCCTTGAGGATGCAGCCAGTACACAGAGCTGACCTTTTCCACCACCTCACAGAATTGGCACCTAGCCCACACCTCTTCCTCCCCGCTCTCCCCTAGAGAGATACTTTCCAATCAAAACCACAGAAGAAAGATACATGGCTCATTCATTATCAAACAATCGGAATTGGTTTAAGTACCAGTTTAAAATCATGTCAAACAAACTGCCAGAGACTGTTTCCCTAATCTCCAGTCAGAAAAACGTGGAGTCATTTTGAAGCCCCAGGGCAATGACTTGGATAGTCTGGTATTGAAGGGAGCCTGACCTTAATAGCTACAGACTAGCCAAGCCAATGAATTTTAGGGAATTTCTTAACAAACTAATCATCTTTAGAGTGCAGGAAATAGTCTTTAATTTGTCCATTTCCTCCTTCTGTCCGCAGGGTGATTGTGTGGATTTCAGTGCGTGGTGTTTAACAGGAAGCACTCCAATGCCTCCTATTTTAGGTTATCATCTAATCTTTCACAAGATTTCAAAAATTTTCTCTTCAAAATCAGTATTTTCCCTTTTGTTATTTTTCCTAAAGTACAACAAAAGGTTTTTTAACAATTTCTTATCTGGAGTCCATGAAAATATGTGAAATACTCAGGGTACAATGAAAAACGAATTTCAAAGGTTACTCATTGGAGGAGTTCCTTTCATTATTGAAAAAAATTAACTTTCTATATAGTTCTCTTTAGTTATGTAACAATAATGTCCTAAGTTTCTTCAGTTTCTCTTTCTGTGTGGGTGCAAAACATTTCAGGCCTGTCTGATCTAAAAACCAGTCACGGCTGTAACTTAGTTTTTAAAAAACTGTTTGCATTCATGAACCACAGGGGCCAACAACTAGGAGAAAAAATTTATATACTATCTCTTAAAGGACAAGGTCACTTTCTATATTGAAGCATTTCTTTGAATAGCCTTTGAAGAAGTAAATACATTAGATCTGAATTAAAAAAATTTTTTTTTGTTTTCATTTTTTAAAAAAGACATTATTTAAAGCAGTTCTAGGTTTACAACAAAATTGAGAGGAAAGTACAGAGATTTTCCATGTACCCACTGCCCCTACAATTAATAGCTTCCCCCATTATCAACATCCCTCACCAATAGTACATTTGTTACAATTGATGAAGCTACATTGATATACACCATCACCACCAAAATTCTATATAGTCTATATTAGGGCACACTCTTGGTCTTCTACATTTTATGGGTTTGGACAAATGTATGACATATATCCATTGTCATAATTACCATAGAGAGTATTTTCATTGCCCTAAAAATCCTCTGTGTTCCACTAATTCATCTCTCCCCTACCCCAATCCCTGGCAACCATTGATTTGTTTATTCTCCTAGTTTTGTCTTTTCCAGTATTTCATCTTGTTGGAATCAGACAGTATGTATCATTTTCAGATGGGCTTCTTTCATTTAGTACTACACATGTAACATTCCTCCATATCTTTTCATGGGTTGATAGTTCATTTCTTTTTGGTGCTGAATAATATTCCACTGTCTGGATGTATCACAGTTTATGTATCCATTTAGCAACTAAAGGACATCTTGGTTGCTTCCAAGCTTTGGCAATGATGAATGAAGCTGCTTTAAACTTTCGTATGCTGGTTTTTGTGTAGATGTAAGTTCTCAATTTCTTTTGGTAAATACCAGAGAGCACAATTGCTAATCATATGATAGGAACATGTTTGGTTTTGTAAGAAGCTGTCTTCCAAAGTGGCTGTACTGTTCTGTATTCCAACCAGCAATGAGTGAGAGTTCCTGTTGCTCCACACCCTTATCAGCATTTGATATTGCCGATGTCTGGATTGTGGACATTCTGACCAGTGTGTAGTGGTATTTTGTTGCTTTAATTTGCATTGTGCTTATTTGCCATCTGTATGTCTTTGGTGGAATGTCTGTGAAGATCTTTGGCTCATTTTTTAATTGAGTATTTTGCTTTATTGTTCAGTTTTAAGAGTTCTTTGTATATTTTGGCTAACAGCCCTTTATCAGATGTGTCTTTTGCAAATATTTTCTCTCCCACCCCTCCAGTGTTTGGCTTCTTTTCTTATTCTCTTGATATTATCTTTTGCAGAAGATTTTAATTTTAATGAAATGCAGCTTATCAATTATTTCTTTTAAAGATCATGCCTTGGATGTTGTATCTAAAAAGTCATCACCATACCCAAGATTGTCTAGGTTTTCTCCTTTGTTATCTCCTAGGAGGTTTATAGTTTTGCACTTTACATTTAGGTCTGTGATTCATTGTGGGTTTAGTTTTGTGAAGAATATAAGGTCTGTGACTAGATTTTTTTTTTTTTTTTTTTTGCATGTGGATATCCAGTTGTTTCAGCACCATTTGTTGAAGAGACTATCTGTGCTCCTTTGTATTGCCTTTGCTCCTTTGTCAAAGATCAATTGACTGTATTTATGGGAAAGATCTGCTTTTTATAACACGGGATTTGTAGCACAGTCCCCTGGAGAACTGCTGTCAAAATGCTTATCTTAGTCCCTGGGCAAAACCTTCTAAGTAGGATTCTCTGGGAGAGGGGTTGAGGGACCTGCATTTTTCAAATGACCACAGATGATCCTAAAGTAAACAAATCAAGGGTTTTGGACTCTTTCCTCTTAGTTATTTTCTAAATTGTTTTCCTTTTCTGCAGAACGTTTGCACATCTCCCTTGTGACTAATGATGTAAGGCTTGACTCTGTGTCTTCTGGTAGTTACTATAAAACAGAATCCTTTGATAACCTAGACAAAAAGTGTAATGAGCACATTCTGTCTGCCTGTACTATGCTGGATGATCATTGGGGGAAAGGTCTACGTAGAGGTTTTTGGAAATGAGAAAGAAGATACCAGCATTTAGAGCCACACAGTCGAGTAAGACACTTAGAAAGACCTCGTGCTATGGAACATTGATCTGGCAGTGGTTCAGTTCAGCCACTCAGTCGTGTCCGGCTCTATGCAACCCCATGGAATCTAGCACGTCAGGCTTCCCTGTCCTTCACCATCTCCCAGAGTTTGCTCAAACTCATGTCCATCAAGTCGATGATGCCATCGAACCGTCCCATCCTCTATCATCCTCTTCTCCTCCTGCTTTCAGTCTTTCCCAGCATGAGGGTCTTTTCCAGTGAATCAGTTTTTCACTTCAGGTGGCCAAAATATTGGAGCTTCAGCATCAGCATCAGTCCTTCCAATGAATATTCATGATTGATTTCCTTTAGGATGGACTGGTTGGATCTCCTTGCAGTCCAGGGGACCCTCAAGAGTCTCCTCCAACACCACAGTTCAGAAGCTTCAATTCTTCGGTGCTCAACTTTCCTTAGGGTCCAACTCTCACATCCATACATGACTACTGGAAAAACCATAGCTTTAACTAGATGGATCTTTGTCAGCAAAGTAACGTCTCTGCTTTTTAATATGCTGTCTGGGTTTGTCATAGCTCTTCTTCCAAGAAGCAAGCGTCTTAATTTCATGGCTGCAGTCACTATCTGCAGTGATTTTGGAGCCCAAGAAAAGAAGTCTCTCACTGTTTCTGCTGTTGCCCCATCTATTTGCCATGAAGTGATGGGACCAGATGCCATGGTCTTTGTTTTTTCGAATGTTGAGTTTTAAGCTAGCTTTTTCAGTCTCCTCTTTCACTTTCATCAAGAGGCTCTTTAGTTCCTCTTCACTTTCTGCCATAAGGATGGTGTCATCTGCATATCTGAGGTTATTGATATTTGTCCCAGCAGTCTTGACTCCAGCTTATGCTTCGTCTAGCCCACCATTTCACATGATGTACTCTGCATATAAGTTAAATGAGCAGGCTGACGATATACAGCCTTGAGGTGTTCCTTTCCCAATTTGGAACTAGTCCATTGTTCCATGTCTGGTTCTAACTGTTGCTTCTTGACCTGCATACAGATTTCTCAGGAGGCAGTTCAGGTGGTCTGGTATTCCCATCTCTTTCAGAATTTTCCAGAGTTTGTTTTGATCCACACAGTCAAAGGCTTTGGCATAGTCAATAAAGCGGAAGTAGATTTTTCTGGAACTCTCTTGCCTTTTCAATAATCCAAGGGATGTTTGCAATTTGATCTCTGGTTCCTCTGCCTTTTCTAAATCCAGCTTGAACATCTGGAAGTTCTTGGTTCACATTCTGTTGAAGCCTGGCTTGAATAATTTTGAGCATTACTTTGCTAGCATGTGAAATACTGCACAATTGCACTATTTGAGCATTCTTTGGCATTGCCTTTCTTTGTAATTGGAATGAACACTGACCTTTTGCAGTCCTGTGTCCACTGCTGAGTTTTCCAAATTTGCTGGCATATTGAGTGTAGCACTTTCACAGCATCATCTTTTAGGATTTGAAATAACTCAGCTGGAATTCCATCACCTCCACTAGCTTTGTTCATAGTGGTGTTTACTAAGGCCCACTTGTCTTCACATTCCAGGATGTCTGGCTCTAGGTGAGTGATCACACCATTGTGGTTATCTGGGTCATGAAGATCATTTTTGTATAGTTCTGTGTTTTCTTGCCTCCTCTTCTTAATATCTTCTGCTTCTATTAGGTCCATATCATTTTTGTCCTTTATTGTGACCATCTTTGCATGAAATGTTCCCTTGGTATCTCTCATTTTCTTGAAGAGATCTCTAGTCTTTCCCATTCTGTTGTTTTCCTCTATTTCTTTGCACTGATCACTGAGGAAGGCTTTCTTATCTCTCCTTGCTGTTCTTTGGAACTCTGCATTCAGATGGGTATATCTTTCCTCTTCTCCTTTGCCTTTAGCTTCTCTTCTTTTCTCAGCTATTTGTAAGGCCTCCTCAGACAACCATTTTGCCTTTCTTTTTCTTTGAGATGGTCTCGATCACTGCCTCCTGTACAATGTCACGAACCTCCATCCGTAGTTCTTCCAGCACTCTGTCTATCAGATCTAATCCCTTGAATCTATTTGTCATTTCTGCTGTATAATCGTAAGCAATTTGATTTAGCTCATACCTGAATGGTCTAGTGGTTTTCCCTACTTTGTTCAATTTAGGTCTGAATTTTGCAATAATGAGTTCATGATCTAAGCCACAGTCAGCTCCTGGTCTTGTTTTTACTGACTGTATAGAGCTTCTCCATCTTCGGCTGCAAAGAATATAATCAATCTGATTATGGGTAGTGACCATAACGTGATGTCCATGTGCAGAGTCATCTCTTGTGTTGTTGGAAGACAGTGTTTGCTATGACCAGTGGGTTCTCTTGGCAAAACTCTGTTAACCTTTGCCTTGCTTCATTTTGTACTCCAAGGCCAAACTTGCCTGTTACTCCTGGTATCTCTTGTTGTCCTACTTTTGCATTCCAGTCCACTATGATGAAAAGGACATGTTTTTTGGGTGTTAGTTCTAGAAGGTCTTGTAGGTCATCATAGAACCGTTTAACATCAGCTTCTTTGTCATTAGTGGTTGGGATATAGACTTGGATTACTGTGATGTTGTGTGGTTTGCCTTAGAAATGAACAGAATTCATTTTGCTTTTTTGGGATTGTATCCAAGTACTGCATTTCAGAATCTTTTGTTGACTGTGATGGGGCTACTCCATTTCTTCTAAGGGATTCTTGCCCACAATGGTAGATATAATGGTCATCTGAATTAAATTTGCTCATTTGGGTCCTTTTTAGTTCACTGATTCCTAGTATGTTGATGTTCACTCTTGTTGTTTGACTATTTTCCAATTTACCTTGATTCATAGGTCTAACATTCCAGGTTCCTGTGCAATGTTGTCTTTACAGTGTCGGACTTTACTTCCTTCACCTGTCACATCCACAACTGGGCTTTGTTTTTGCTTTGGCTCAGTCTCTTCATTCTTTCTGAAGCTATTTCTCCACTCTTCTCCATATTGCTGCTGCTGCTGCTGCTAAGTTGCTTCAGTCGTGTCCGACTCTGTGCGACCCCATAGGTGGCAGCCCACCAGGCTCCGCTGTCCCTGGGATTCTCCAGGCAAGAATACTGGAGTGGGTTTGCCATTTCCTTTTCCAGTGCATGAAAGGGAAAAATGAAAGTGAAGTCGCTCAGTCGTGTCCGACTCTTAGTGACCCCATGGACTGCAGCCTACCAGGCTCCTCCATCCATGGGATTTTCCAGACAAGAGTACTGGAGTGGGCGTCTACCAACCTGGGAAATTCATCTTTTAGTGTCATATCTTTTTGCCTTTTCATACCGTTCATGGGGTTCTTAAGGCAAGAATACTAAAGTGGTTTGCCATTCACTTCTTCAGTGGAGGACATTTTGTAAGAACTGTCCACCATGACCTGTCTGTCTTGGGTGGCGGCAGGCCACTGTCGACCCACGCCTCTGCCAGAGACTCCTGGACACTCCCAGGCAAGTCTGGCTCAGTCTCCTGTGGGGGCATTGCTCCTTTCTCCTGGGTCCTGGTGTGCACAAGGTTTTGTTTGTTCCTTCCAAGAGTCGGTTTCCCCAGACCTGTGGAAGTTCTGTAAGCAAATCCCGCTGGCCTCCAAAGTCAAATTCTCTTCTCCAGTGGACCACATTTTGTCAGAACTCCACCGTGATCCGTCTGTCTTGGGTGGCCCTAAACGGCATGGCTCGTAGTTTCATTGAGTTAGACAAGGCTGTGATCCATGTGATCAGTTTGGTTAGTTTTCTGTGATTGTGGTTTTCATTCTGATAGGTAAGGATTGTGGTTGAAGAACAGTAATAACATCAGAGAGGTCAATCTGGAGAAGACATGAAGCCTCAAGTGATTAGGGCATGAAATAGGGTGAGGGAAATATAATAGAGAATCCCAGAGGGTTTGCAAAGAAAGAAGTAACTGAATTTGGTGATAGGATATAAAAAGGGGGGAGGGGTGATTTCAGAGGCTCTAATCTAATTAAGGAGCCCAGAGAAAATGAGCTCTGGCTGATGGCAATTGGGATGGTTAGAAGAAAAGGCAGTTTGTCCAGGAAGAGGGGGCATCTGTCTTGGCTGTTGAATTTGAGGCAAGAGTGGAACTCTAAAGTGGAGCAGTTAGAAATCTGGAACTGGCTCCAAGGCAGTAGGTCAGGATTAGGAATCCTCAGTGCAGAAATTCTAGTTGAGGAGTGCAAGTGATAAATGGGCGAGTGGATGAGGGAGTAAGAAATAGAGAGGAATACACAGAGGGCTGAAGACTGAACGTGAATTCTCTGAGAATAGAAGAAAGGAACGGAACAAGCCAAGAGAACAAGGAAGGAGCAGACATGGACTAGGGAAACTTGGAATTGAGCAGATAAGGCATTTTCAGGAAGCATAAAAATTCTCATCCTGGCCTCGTACCGTTTCCCATACAGAAGAGGAAAAAGAGTCAGGACTCCTGTGATTTCCACAGCTATTGAAAATACCATATTCATGAAAAAGGAACATTCATTTCTTCCTCAAGTGTGAAATGGAGCCATATTATAAAATAGGGCTTTAAAAGAAAGCTACCCTGCCAGATTGCAAATATGGCTTTTCATGGACATATTTAATCATTTAAAAACAGACATCTGTTATTTGTTTCTTGCATATGTGGTTTAAAAATAATGCAGAAGGTTATCTTGTTTTGTCTTGTAGGCACAGAAGCCTGGGAAAAATTCTTCAGTGTGAAAACATCTACAGAGAAGGCCAGCACATTGCTTGTTCCTTTGAGCTGACTAAGGTGAAGGATTCCAGTTTTTGAACAGCACAGTGTCCAAGTAATGGTTAAGGACAATGCAGGAAAAATCAGACCATCCTTCAATATAGTGCCTTTAACTTCTCATGGTAAAGTTTTAGAAGTACTCCATGACAGTGTGGATGAAAGTGTTATGTCATCAATACGAATGATAAAAAAAAAAATGATGATTTTGGTTTGAAGATCGTCCCAGAAAAAAAGGGACTATATTTATGTATATTTTTTCTTTGTTCCTTTTTAAAGTAGCAAGCTTGTAAATTCTCATATTTATTGTGCACATATGCTACATGCTTTATCCATGTTTACTTATGCTGAGCCCTTAGAGCAAGCAGTTAGTTGTAGAACTGAGATTGAAACTCAGGCTCTCTGACTTTTTTTTTTTAGCAATTTTAAATGTTGAGTTATTTATTTGACTTCACTGGGTCTTTGTTGAGGCATGCCGAATCTTTGATGTTCATTATGGCAGACCAGATCTTTAGTTACAGCAAGTGGGATCTAGTTCCCTGACCAGGGATCGAACCCAGGCCCCCTGCATTGGGAGCACAGAGTCTTAGCCACTGGACCACCAGGGATGTCCCTCTTTGACTCTTAAGATCTGTTCTCTTTTACTTACACTCCAGGGGATGATGCTGCAGAATAAATGTGATTTAATATAGTTCCTGAATAATCTGTCTCTTTGTTTAACAACAAAAAAGGCTTAGACTGGAGATGGAGTCATCATAAGTGATATTCAAACTGTCTAACATTCTGAGTAACCCAGGCACGGATCAATGAGAACAACCAGTGCAGCCAAGTTTCAGCCCATTACAAAGAGCCCTCAACTTGAAAACAAAATACCTGCTTAAGGTCTTAGCTTTGTCACTTTGGATATGGCATATGCACTCTAATTTCCTCTTCATCTATAAAAGGGGGTACACAGTCCCTCTTGAATTCAGAGGATTGTTGTAAGTTCCAAATGATGTGACATGTGTAAAAGCGTTTTGTAAATCTCTGAAGCAGAGTCGTATGTGCTTAGTCACTCAGTCGTGTCTGACTCTTTTCGACCACATGGACCATAGCCTGCCAGGCTCCTCTGTCCACGGGGATTCTCCAGGCAAGAATACTGGAGTGGGTTGCCATACCCTCCTCCAGGGTATCTTCCCAACCCAGGGATCGAACCCAGGTCTCCCGCATTGCAGGCAGATTCTTTACTGCCAGTGTAACCAGGGAAGCCACATTATGTTTACTTATTTGCTGTAGTATCCCAACAGGGAGCTCTGATTCTAGCTGAAGTGGTACACAGAAAAATTACAAGCAAATAATCATGAATTGACAAGGTTCCCAAGTCTGTGAGCAGAACACTATTTACTGCCCTTTCAGACAGTCATGGAAGTGAATTCTAATAGAACACCCAAGGTAGCTTAGTTTGTAAGCCAGGGGAGTGAGGTTGAGGCAACTTGCCAAATGGGATCATTTGAAGCAAAGCCCTTCTCTCTCCTCCCCCTTGCTTGGAAGCTTGTCCTCAATGGACCTTTTAAAGCTCATTTTGCTGCTCTTCTACCTAGAGATGAATGGTGATATAAGAGATGAGTGGGAGATTCTTGTTAGCTAGAAGAAGATGTTGTGAAGTTGTTTTCTGTTAATTATCCACTCTCTTTTGTTGCTTGGTCTTAAGCATAGTTGACTCCTGAAAAACTAAATTGACTAGGCTAATTTTCTTTTTTTACTTTCTTTTAAATCATGATTATAATTATATAACATTAAATATGCCATCTTAACCATTTTCAAGTGTACAGTTCAGTAGTGTTAAATATATTCACAGTGTTGTGCAGTAGATCTCTAGAACTCTCTCATTTTGTAAAACTGAAACTTCATGCCCATGAAATACTAATTCTCCCTCCCCCCACCGCTCCCCCTCCCCCAGCCCCTGGTAACCACCTTCCTACTTTCTGTTTCTATGACTCTGACTCCTTTAGATACCTCTTATAAGTGGAATCATACAGTATTGGTCCTTTTGTAATGGACTTATTTTATTAGCATCATGTCCTCAAAGTACAACCCTGTTTGTTGTTTAGTCACTCAGTCGTATCTGACTCTTTGTGACCCTATGGACTATAGCCCGCCAGGCTCCTCTGTCCACGGGATTTTCTAGGCAAGAATACTTGAGTGGGTTGCCATGCCCTCCTCCAGGGGATCTTCCCAGCCTAGTGATAGAACCCACATCTCCTACGTCTCCTGCATCGTCAGGTGGGTTCTTTACCACTGCGCCACATGAGAAGCCCTTCATCCCTGTTGTAATCTATGACAAAACTATGCTGATGTTTTCTTTGTGGTCTTTGATTGGCATAAATGAGTGCTGGCTGGTGGAACTCCTTGTACCTGATGCCCCTCAGTACAATCAGGAAGAGCCACATCTGGACCCATGCACTTCTTTATTCCACCCCCTTGTTGTAGCTAGATGTCTGGATTATACCCCATCCATGCCCTAATCAGATGCAGGTCAGAATCTGCATCATCTGCCAGCCCCAAAGATGTTCCTTAGATCTATTTTACTAGGCAGTTTAAGCTTCCTACAGGGGACTTCCCTTCTGGTCCAGTGATTGGGACTCTGAGCTTCCATTGCAGAGGACCCAGGTTCAATCCCTGATCAGGGAAATAAGATCCTGCATACTGTGTGGTGTGGCCAAAAACAAGAAAAAGAAGCAAAGAAAAAAATAAGCTTCCTACATTAATTGTGATTAATCAGAAATTCTAGAACTGTATGTCTGATCATGTAAGGCCATTAAAAGCATCAGACCTATTTTGACTTACCTTTGTGACCATCGTTGTCTCTATGCATAAGTGCTATGCTGTGTTTAGTTGCTCAGTCCTGTCTAATTCTGTGCAACCCCGTGGACTGTAGTCTGCCAGGCTCCTCTGTCCTTAGGGATTCCCCAGGCAAGAATACTGTAGTGGGTTGCCATGCCCTCCTCCAGGGGATTTTCCCAACCCAGAGATCAAACCAAGGTCTCCCACATTGCAGGTGGATTCTTTACCATCTGTGCCACAGGGAAGCCCAAGAATACTGGAGTGGATAGCCTATCCCTTCTCCAGGGGAACTTCCCGACCCAGAAATCGAACTGGGCTGTCCTGCATTGCAGGTGCATTCTTGACCAGCTGAGCTACCAGGGAAGCCCATATGTGTATCTCATCAAAATTAACTTTAGAAATTAATTTGTATTCTTCTGTTTCTGTTTTTCAGTGAAACCTGATCCTCCACATATTAAAAATCTCTCCTTCCAAAATGGTGACTTATACGTGCAGTGGACAAATCCACAGAATTTTCAGAGCAAATGCTTGTCTTATGAAGTAGAAGTCAATAACAGCCACGCTGAGACACATGATATTTTCTATGTAAGTTTTTTTTTTTTAGATAGTTGTTATTTAGAAATTTTTCTTGTATTTCTTACAGTGTAATAAATTGAAATATCAATGAAAAGTAGCTCGTAGATTTGTCACCTGATGATGACGGTTTCTCTGAAATAGCGTGTGGTGGAAGGTTTGATGGTTTATGGTAGTATTGCCTACAAGAGTTCAGCCATTCATTAATTCATTTGCTGAAAAGTTTTTTATTACATGTCTATCATGTACTACCAGGCACTATTTTATGTGCATGTGACACCTGATAAAAAATTTTGCCCATGAAGCTTACCTACTAGAAAATAAGTGCGTAAATGAGCAAACTAATTTTAGAGAATGAATGCTATGCAGAAATTTAAGTGGGGTGATGGCAAGGACTGAGGGAATATTACGTAGGGTAGGTATCCACAGTGATGAGATTTGAGATGAGACTGGAACAATGAGCAGGAGCTAGCCATTTGATGGTCTGGAGGTGGAGGGGACAGCATGGTCAAAGACTCAGGCAGGAAGGAGCTTGGCATGTGTGAAAAACAGGAGACTGGCACGACCAAAATATAGTAGGAAGAGGTGTCTGAGCCTAGAGCCGGGATCAGATTATGTAGCTACTTAGAGGCTCTGGTATGGCTGTACAGTGTTTTTGAAGTTTGTAGCAACTAGAGTAGTCAATACTGAGTAGTTAGTATTTTTTGGATCATGTACATTTATGCCCTTTGAAATCTAATATAAAATATGTAAACCCATGGTGGATTCATGTCAATGTATGGCAAAACAAATACAATATTGTAAAGTTAAAAAATAGAAAATAAACTAATTAAAAAAAAAACACATGCTGATTAGAAGTCCCTGTGGAGTCGGAAATGGCAACCCACTTCAGTAATATTGCCTGGGAAATTCCATGGACAGAGGAGCCTGGCAGGCTACAGTCCATGGGTTCGCAAGGAGTTGTACTCCACTGAGCAATTGAGCATACACGCATGCTTTGGAGCACTGGGCCTAACAGGGTATGGCATAACCTCAGGGCCCAGTTGCATTGTTATGCTTTAGAAGAGAGATCTCAAACTCAGGCCTCAAACATTTTTGTTTGGACCACAAAACAAAATGGGGTTTTGTTTGCTTGTATATTACATTTGAATTTTCTGCCCAGATTGAAAACTGGTACCTGAGGGTATAGTTGCCATAAGGTGGCGCCTTAGGACCACAGGGACTGTGCCGCTCACTTGTGTTACCTGCCTGGGCCCTGTGTCCATTTGAGTTTGAGAGGTTAGAAACCATGGGCATTTACAGGAGTCCTGCATCTCACATGTGGGAAGATCCCTTGGTTCACTTGTTTTAGCTCATCATGGGAATTTCGAAAGCTAAAGTATTTTATTTACTAAAATAAGCTGCTGTTGACAGGCTGTAACTCTGGAGGGAGCAACCAGGTCCACAGCTGAGCAGAGCTCTTCTGGGCATTTGCAAATGAAAGCATTTGCTGAAGCAGAATAATCATTCTTCATCCCAGAAACCAGGGTCCCCAAATAATGCCACAAAAGGAAAAAGCAAAGGGCTTCCAATCGGGGAGGGGGTGAGGCTTGAATTTAAAACTAAGTGAGTTATCAGAAAGCTGAATATGCTTGACTATTCCAGCCTTGACTGCTCTCTTCTGTCTGAAATCTGGAGACACATGCCCCTTGTATTACTCACTTGGCACTAAATGATGTCCTGCTAGTTACCCATGATCTTGACTAAAAATATAAGCTCCTGTAAGGGGGAGGAGTTAGGTAGTGTTTACTTTGTACTGTTCCAGCTACTAATACTAGCTAATCTGTATTAAGCAATTGCTTTGTATTAGCTATTTTAATTGGAGAAGGAAATGGCAACACACTCCATTATTCTTGCCTAGAGAATCCTGTGGACAGAGGAGCCTGGTGAGCTGCTGTCCATAGGGTTGCACAAAGTCGGACACGACTGAAGCAACTTAGCAGCAGCAGCAGCTATTTTAATAAGTACTTTCTGAGTTGTCTCATTTAGTCCTCACAATAACCCCAAGGATCTAGGCCTGTTACAGATGAGAAAACTTTAGTCTCAAAGGTTATTCCTAAGGTCACATTTCTAGTAAGGGTTAGAGTCCAAGATTTCAGCAAAAGTCTAACTCCAAAGCTTTTATTCTTAACCCCCTGGGGACCACCTCAATACTTCCTCTTGCTAGTAATAGCCATCACTTATTGCTCATGATGTGTTACAAATATAGTCTTCTATGTACTTCTTATATAGTCGCTCATAGCAATCCATGAAATTGGTTCCTTTTTAACCTATGTTTTAGTGAGAAACTAAGGCTCAGAGAGGTTAAGTAACTTGCTACAGGCCACACAGCTAATAAGTATGACTTCAGAGGTTGGTCTCCATGTATTACATTTTAACCAAGAACACAGTATAAGACCATGTGTACAGTCGTCACTTAATAAATTCTTATTGAATTGTTACCTTTTTTTAAAAAAAAAAACTTCTGAATTGAAGAGAGCACATATACTGTGGAATTTATCCATCAAAACCAGAACTGTAGTCAATTTGGAATTAACTCTGTTTATACACTTGAGTTTAATGTTCTCTCTCTTAGCAGATTTTCCCCAGCTGCTCCATCCCCTAGATTGTCATCAGCTTTTTGTGTGCTCACTGATTTTGAGCTCAGCTGGTTAGACCCTTTCTTGGTTCTTCTTGCAAGACTTTTTGAGGAGCTATTTGGCCTGGTGTTCTGGTTAAGAGGGGGAAGTAGGCTGGTGCATGAGCTGGTGTCATCCATGGCTCTGGGTCAGGGATCACTTGTGACAGAATCATAAAGCATGGAGTGACTTGTCTTTGGGCATGCCCATCCCTGCCAGCTATCCACTTGGTGATCTGTGTCCTTGTTTCCCTTTTCTCATGGAAGTATCTGAGCAGCTGATAAACTACACAAGGAGATTTACGTTTGAACAAGAGCCCAGAACCATCAATTTACACAATAATTTGCTGACTTTGGAATATATACATCAGGGAGATGGTCCAGGGGAGGGGGGTACATCAGCCTGCAGCCTGGTCCCTCAAGGCGTAGTTGGCACTTGTGATTCCCCAGCAGGCTTCTGACTCCATATGGCCATCACTGGGGTACAGTAACCCCCGAGTAGCTTTTTCTCTGACCTTATATGAAGTATTGATAGGATGGCTCATCATCATTCATTTGGCCTTTCACTCTTCACAAATGCTGGTAGGAACCATTCAGTGAATGACATTGAATGCCCAAAATCATAGCATGTGTTCTGGTCTTTGTCCCATGTTTAAACATCTCTGATAGAAGTTGTACTGTACTGACTGACTGACTTTTTTCCATCTGTACTGAGGTATGATTGGCAAGTAAAAATTATATGTATTTAGGTTGTACAACATTATTTTAAGGTATACAAGTTTATAATAATCATATACATTGTAAGATGATTATCACAATCAAATTAACACATTCACCTCACAGACTTAGATTTTTTTGTGGTGAGAAAACAAGATCTCTCAGCAAATTTCAGGTATATATTACAGTATTATTAACTATAATCATCATGTGAAAGTCGCTCACTCGTGTCCAACTCTTTGTGACCCCGAATTCTCCAGGTCAGAATACTGAAGTGGGTAGCCTTTCCCTTTCCCAGGGGATCTTCCCAACCCAGGGATTGAACCCAGGTCTCCTGCATTGCAGGTGGATTCTTCACCAGCTGAGCCACAACAGAAGCCCAAGTATACTGGAGTGGGTAGCCTATTCCTTCTTCAGTGGATCTTCCTGACCCAGGAATCAAACCAGGATCTCCTGCATTGCAGGCAGATTCCTTAACAACTGAACTATCAGAGAAGCCCCATTAAATCCCCAGAATTCATAAATGAAAATTTGTACTCCTGACCAACATCTTTCTATTTTCTCCACTCCCCAGCCTCTGGCAATTACCATGCTACACTGCGCCTCAGTAAATCCGACTTATTTGAATTCCACATACAAGTGAGATCATATAGTATTTGTCTTTCTCTGTCTAACTTATTTCACTTAGCATAGTGCCCTGAAGTTTATTCCATGTTGTCACAAGTGGCAGGATTGCCTTGGGGTTGCTGGATCATATGATAGTTCTATTTTTAATTTTTTGAGAAACCTCCATACTGTTCCAAAGTGACTGCACCAGTTAATATTCTCACCAACAGTGCATGAGGGTTTCCTTTTCTCTACACCCTCTCCAGCACTTGTTATCTCTTATCTTTTTGATGACAGCCATTCTAACAAGTGTAAGATGATTGTGTTTTTGATGTGTATTTTGCTAATGATTAGTGATGTTTAATGTCTTTTCATGGACCTGTTGCCAAAAGTAGACTGTTGAAATGAAGCAAGAGACTTTCATGTGTTGATTTTGAAATATCTGCATTTTAGGAACTGGTTATTCTCTTTACATCATGCAGCAAGTGACTTAAATTGTGTAGAGGAGAAATTTGCATTTTATTTTCTTTTCTCGAACGCTGTCATTTAAAAACAATAATTTTGTTTAGCTTTTTTATTTTTGGCTGTGCTGGGTCTTTATTGCTGCATGGGCTTTCCTCTAGTTGCAGCAAACAGGGGCTACTCTTTCTTGTGGTGTGCAGGCTTCTCATTACTGTGGCTTCTCTTGTTGCAGATCATGGGCTTTAGGGCACACGGACTTCAATAGTTGTGGCGCACAGTCTCAGTAGTTGCAATTCCTGGGCTCTAGAGCACAGGCCCAATAGTTGTGGCTCATGGGCTTAGTTGCACCCCAGCATGTGGGATCTTCTTACACCAGGGATCAAACCTATGTCTCCTGCATGGCAGGTGGATTCTTTACCACTGAACCACCAGGCAAGTCCTAACTCAGTCATTTTTTGATATATTATTGGGCTTCCCAGACAGCGCTAGTGGTAAAGAATCTGCCCCCCAATGCAGGAGATGCAGTTTTGATCCTTGGGTCAGGAAGATCCCCTGGAGAAAGATATGACAACACACTCCAGTATTCTTTTCTGGAGAATCCCGCTGGACAGAGGAGCCTGGTTAGCTACAGCCCATGGGGTCGCAAAGAGTCAGACACGACTGAGAGCCTGAGCACATATTCTCAACAAGGGAGCATAATATTTTTTAACTATGTATTGCTATGTAGTATACTATAGAAAAATTGCAGAAGTCATTATGGACAGCTCAGTGATTCTTCACAAATGATTTGTCACTTACAAAACCAGCTCCCCGTAAGCTCAATCATGACCTCTTTTGGTCACTACTTTCCCAAAGAGCAATTATTATCTGGACTTCTAATCCCGCTAGTGCCACCTGAGAAGCCCTGTATTGGGGTATAGCTGATTAACAATGTTGTGATAGTTTTAGGTGCACAGCAGAGTGACTCAGCCATACATATACGTGTATCCATTCTCCCCCAAACTCCCCTTCCATCCAGGCTGCCACATAACATTGAGAAGAGTTTTCTGTGTTGTGCAGTAGGTCCTTGTTGGTTATCCTTTTTAAATATAACACTGTATACTCGCACATCCCAAACTTCCTAACTATCCCTTCCCCCTGCTAACCATAAGTTCATCCTCTAAGTCTGTGAGTCTGTTTCTGTTTCATAAATAAATTCATTTGTATCATTTGTTTTTTTAATTTTTATTTTTAATTGAAGGATTATTACTTTACAATGTTGTGTTGGTTTCTGCCATACAAAAATGTGAATCAGCTATAAGTGTACATATTTCCCCTCATTTCTTTTTAGATTCCACACAAAAGGGGTATCCTATGATATTTCCTTTCTCTGTCTGACTTACTTCACTCAGTATGACAATCCTAGCACCATTTATTTTTTAAAAAACCTCTCTTTTTCCCATTATACCTGGTCTTCTGTTAATGGGATAAAGAAAAACTTGTTAAAATGGTTAAATGATATAAAATGTGGTCTTTAATTTCTTTTGAATTTATGTATTTTTTATATTTTCAAGGTTGAAGAGGCCAAATGTCAGAATACAGAATTTGAAGGAAACCTAGAGGTCAGTAAATTCAACTTGAGCTATTTGGACTTAAACTCATATGGTAATTGATGATGAGGCAAGGTAAGCGTCTCCTAAATTTGAACTGCTTTGAGGAAAACAAACTACTTTGTTCTGTGGATTATTGCCAATTTCCTTTTTCAGGAGTTAAAGTCATATAATTTGCATTGCAATACAAAGTCTTCATCATATACAGAACTTGGCAGATAATTATATTTAGGATTCAGAAGCAGAGAAAGAGAATAAACTGGTAATATTCCTTGTGTTTTTTTCTTGTATCTAAGGGTACAATTTGTTTCATGGTTCCCGGTGTTCTTCCTGATACTTTGAACACAGTCAGAATAAGAGTCAAAACAAATAAGTTATGCTATGAGGATGACAAACTCTGGAGTAATTGGAGTCAAGCGATGAGTATAGGTAAGAGAATGGGATTTCATTAAAGTTTAAACCACTGATGCATGGAAACTAAATTGAGGCAGAAAACATTATGGGAAAGGACTGTTCTTCATTCTTAACATCAGCCAGAGAACACTTACAATTGAAATGTACTTTCTGTTTAATTATTATCAAATCACTCAGAGTTAATTTACATTATGCAACTGTTTGAAAATTTTCCATCCAAATGATGTTATTCTCTCTTCTGTTTCCATCTTTGTGAACAACCTGAACAAAACTATAGAAGGCAGGCATGATTAAATCTGCAGATTGTGCAGTGCTAGAGGACTATCCTATGTGCTGGTAACAGAATCAAGAGTACGACAATGACCTTGATGACATTTTATAGAAATAAACCTGTATCTGGGCTTCCCTGATAGCTCAGTTGGTAAAGAATCCACCTACAATACAGGAGAAACCACCTACAATGGTTCGATTTCTAGGTTGGGAAGATCCACTGGAGAAGGGATAGGCTACCCACTCCAGTATTCTTGGGCCTCCCTTGTGGCTCAGCTGGTAAAGAATCTGCCTGCAATGTGGGAGACCTGGGTTCTATCCCTGGGTTGGGAAGATCCCCTGGAAAAGGGAAAGGCTACCCACTCTAGTATTCTGGCCTACAGAATTCCATGGACTGTATAGTCCTTGGGGTCCCAAAGAGTTGGACATGACTGAATGACTTTCACTTTCACACTTTCAGGTTTGGAAAAAGAATCAGTTTCACTTATTAATTGAGAGGCTGTGCAAGCTATGTGCTAGAATCAAGTATAGGATTGTAAAGACATGTGCCTTATGCATACGTGTATTGTGGGGTGGGGGCTAGGGTTTTATTAGATGGTAAGCTCAAAGTGACTCAACATCAGACCCTTAAATGTCCCCCAAAGGCATATATAGTCATAGGCAGCAGTGATAGTACAGCATCCAGAATAAGGGAACGCTGCAGCGTGTGGCACAATGTCCTGGCTACATCAGAAGTGTGCAGTATTCCATCCTGGGCACCACATTGTAAGAGGTGCATTAGGAGACTGGAATTTTTCCTTGAAAGCGTAATCAGGATGTTGAAGAATGTTAAGATTTGGTGAGGCACAGTTAATGAAGTAAGCCTGGGGAGTCATGATTGCTGAATTCTAATATTTGAGGTAGTGTCAAGTAGAAGAGAGAATAGACTGTCTTTTTTTTGTGGCTCTATGGGACAAAACAGGACCAACTTAAGAACTTCCTAACAGCTACCTAACAGTAAGAGAAACAGGCTATTCAAGTAATCAAGCCCTATTAATGAAAGATTGAACAAGCTATATGCCAGGCTACATTATATTATTGCATAAGAAATTAGTGTCTTAAAAAACAGATATTCACTATCTCACAGTTTCCATGGCTCAGGAATCTGGGAACAACTTAGCTAGGTACCTCTGGCTCAAGTTCTCTCATAAGGTTCCAGTCAAGCTGTTGGCTGGGACTGTGGTTCCATCTGAAGGCTTGACTGGGGCTGGAGAATCCACTTTCAAGATCACTTATATGGTCATTGGAAATCCTCATTTTCACACTGGCTGCTGGATAGAGGCTTTAGAAGGTTGCATTTTGTGCCTCAAAAGATATGTTCAAGTTGCAATTCCTTGTACCTATGAATATGACCTTATTTGGAAATAGAATTTTTACAGATGTAATCAAGTTAAGAAGAGGCCATAAGGGCTGAGTGAAGAGTGAAAAGTGAAAGTGTTAGTCGCTCAGTTGTGTCTAACTCTTTGTGACTCCATGGACTGTAGCCCGCCAGGCTTCTCAATCCATGGAATTCTCCAGGCAAGAATACTGGAGTGATTTGCCATTCCCTTCTTCAGGGGATCTTCCTGACCCAGGGATCAAACCCAGGTCTCCTGCCTTGCAGGCAGATTCTTCACTATCTGAGCCACCAGAGAAGCCCATAACGGCTGAGAGTAGGTCCTAAATCCAATGACTAGTATCCTTATCGGAAGAAGAGAGAATACACAGAAACAGGGAAGGCCATGTGAAGATGAAGGCAGAGATTGGAGTGATGCAGCTGCAATCCAAGGAATGCCAAGGATTCTTGAGAGCCACCAGAAGCTAGGATTTTGGCCTTCTGGCCACCAGAGCTATGAGAGAATATATTTCTATTGTTTTGAGTCAACCAGTGTATGCTGATTTTTTACAGCAGCTCTAGGAAACTAATATGGAGGTCTTTCTCAGTCCCTTGCCACTTGAACCTCCCCACAGGGCTATCTCATGACATGGCAGCTGGTTTCCCCAAGTGAGTGGTCCAAGCAAAAAAGAGCATATGAAAGAACACCCAATATGAGAACTGCAGCCCTTTATAACCTCGTCTCAGAAGGGAAATTCCATCACTGTCGTGGTCACATACTTAGTCTAGCCCACCCTAAAGGGGAGAGAATTACACAAGTGTGTGAATATCAGGAGGCAAGGATCATTTAGAGTCATCTTAGAGGCTGCCTAACCCAATGCTAGGCCCTGATGATGCTTTCCAAATGTTCATGCCCTCATGGAAAAGATGAGCATATAAATAGACATATGCCATTCTATGTGTTAGGTGTAGCAAGGCAATTAATGACAGGCTTTGGAATTGGACAGTGCTGGGTTTTAGTCTTGACTCCATTACTTATTAAACCCTCCGGACAAGCCATTAAACCTCTCTCAGCCTTATACTTCTCATCTGTATAAATGTATAAATCTCTAGAACTTCCCTGGTGGCTCAGCAGTAAAGAATCCACCTGCCAGTGCAGGAGATGTGAGTTTGATCCCTGGATTGAGAAGATCCCCTGGAGGAAGAAATGGCAACCCAGTCCAGTATTCTTGCCTGGAGAATTCCTTGGGAGAGAGGAGCCTGGTGGGCTGCAGTCCATGGGGTCGCAGAAGAGTTGGACATGGCTTAGCAACTAAAACAATGACAACAATAATGCTAAGTAACCAATAAAACCAGATAGTCAGTGTTAATGAGATGACATATTTAAAAAATATAACTTCGTTGTTAATCGTGTCTAAAACCAATTAAGATATCCTGGTTTCAGATAATCCCTAAGGTGCTTATTCATCCATGGAATTTTAGGCACCAGAGCAGGACTTCCCCCCATCCCCACTGTTAACATAACAAAAGACAAGAGAATTGAAGAGTTTAGGCGAATATGTTGGTGTAGAGGGCAGAAATAGCTGTAATCTCGTTAGTCTAGTATAACAAGATTGCTTAGTTTATTTCTCAAAGGGTTTTATTTCTCATGTCTTTCTGTTTGCTTTCCATTTTCCAGGTCAGAAGGCCAATCCAACATTTTACATAACCACGTTACTCATCATTCCAGTCATCGTTGCAGCCGCAGTCATTGTCCTTCTGCTGTATCTGAAAAGGTAAGGCAGATGCTCAGGCAGGCCTGAAACTTTCTGCTAGCCTGGCTGCTATGGTTATTATTCTTTGTGGGTGTGTTTGATGTCTGCCCAGTGTGTTGGCAGCATTTTGGCTATACCTGGCTTTTGGTAGGATGGCATGGCAAGTATTACTGTGCCCGTTTTCTGGTGAGGAAAGTGTTAGTCTTCCAAGGCACTGTTCAGGCAGTGCTCTATATTTTTAGAATGTTGATAAGACTTACGTTCATTCAACTCTCTAAAACACCTAATTTGTCAACCGTTTGTTGCTAGCTCATAAGTTTTAGAAAGGGAGATCATTACCAATTAAATGACTTGTCTAATGTGAAGGCAAAATGGGTTGCTACTTAACGCTATAAGATAAAGTGCTTCAAGTTCTAAGACATGATACTCATTTTTGGAGAATTTTTTACTTTCTTAATTTCATCATAGGGACTAGTCTGGTGCTATTATTTGATCTTTCAGGAAAATACCTAAAGTTGGGATAAGTTTACTAAGCTGGTTCTAGAATCAACATTTTATCATTATTTCATGCATGTATTAAGTGCCTATTTATGTGCCAGCTCAGTTCAGTTCAGTTGCTCAGTCTTGTCCGACTCTTTGTGACCCCATGGACTGCAGCATGCCAGGCTTCCCTGTCCATCGCCAACTCCCAGGGCTTGCTCAAACTCATGTTCATTGAGTCGGTGATACCATCCAACCATCTCATCCTCTGTCATCCCCTTCTCCTCCTGTCTTCCATCTTTCCCAACATCAGGGTCTTTTCCAATGAGTTATTTCTTCACATCAGGTGGCCAAATTATTAGAGTCTCAGCTTCAGCATCAGTCCTTCCAATGAATATTCAGGACTGATTTCCTTTAGGATAGACTGGTTTGATCTCCTTGCAGTCCAAGGGACTCTCAAGAGTCTTCTCCAGCAGCACAGTTAACAAGCATCAATTCTTCGGTGCTGAGCTTTCTTTATAGTCCAACTCTCACATCCATACATGACTACTGGAAAAACAATAGCTTTGACTAGATGGATGTTTGTTGGCATTATGTGCCAGACACTGTTCTAATTGCTAGAGTTCTGGTGCTGAACAGGACAAAGTCCCTACCTATGGGTTCACATAGTGAGTAGTAAACTTATGGAGTTGGGCTGGGGAGAAAGGCTAGGAAGTGATATGAGGCTAATCTTACATGGAATGTCAGGGAAGGCCTCTCTGAGAAAGTGACATGTGAAGACAGACTTAAAGGAGTGAGCCATTCAGATATTCAAAGAAAGAACATTCTATGCCAAAAGAGCAGCAAATGAAAAGGCCCTGAGGCTGGAGTGAGCTTAGTGTGTCTTGTTAGAGGAGAGCATACAAGGGGGGAGAACAAGAGGATATGAGGCAAGAGAGGCTGGCGAGACCAGATCATGTAGGCTGTGGCATGGAATTGAGATGTTATCCTAAGCATGATGGGAAAATGTTAGGGAGTTTTAAGCAAATAGATGGGGAAACAGTGAGAGATTTTATTTTGGGGGGCTCCAAAAATCACTGCAGATGGTGATTGCAGCCATGAAATTAAAAGATGCTTACTCCTTGGAAGGAAAGTTATGACCAACCTAGATAGCATATTTAAAAGCAGAGACATTAGTTTGCCAACAAAGGTCCGTCTAGTCAAGGCTATGGTTTTTCCAGTAGTCATGTATGGATGTGAGAGTTGGACTATAAAGAAAGCTGAGCACTGAAGAATTGATGCTTTTGAACTGTGGTGTTGGAGAAGACTCTTGAGAGTGCCTTGGACTGCAAGGAGATCCAACCAGTCCATCCTAAAGGAGATCAGTCCTGGGTGTTCATTGGAAGCACTGATGCTGAAGCTGAAACTCCAGTACTTTGGCCACATGATGCAAAGGGCTGAAAATACCCTGATGCTGGGAAAGATTGAGGGCAGGAGGAGAAGGGGACGACAGAGGATGAGATGGTTGGATGGCATCATCAACTCAATGGACATGAGTTTGAGTGGGCTCTGGGAGTTGGTGTTGGACAGGGAAGCCTGGCGTGCTGCAGCTCATGAGGTCACAAAGAGTCGGACACGACTGAAGGACTGAACTGAACTGAACTGAAGCAGGAGAGGGATGTGATTGGACTGACTGTCATAAAGGATCGTTGCATTGCTGAGTGAAGACTTGACTTGGATAAGAGTAAACGCAGATAGACCAGTTAAGAAACATTGCAGTGTTTGGGTGGAAAGATGAGGGTAGTGTAGGCCAGGAGGTTTGCACTGAAGGTAGTAAGAAATATTCTGATGTGTGGGATGTATTTTGAAGGTGAAATTAATAATAGCAGTTGCTGATGGCTGCTTGTTTTTGGAGGTGTAAGAGTAATTGAGGATTCAAGGGATAACTCTTAGATTTTTGGCTTCAGCAACTGAGTGAATATTGCAGCCTTTTACTGAGATGGGGAAGATTGGGAGGAGATCTGGCTTTAGGGAAAAGGTGAGGACTTCAGTTTTGAACATGATAAGTTTGAGATACCTATTAAATATCCAGGTAGAGATTCTGAATTATTATCTGTATACATGAATCTGGAGTTTAAAGAAGAGGTTTGGGCCAGAGTTAGAAATTTGAGAGTCCTCAGCATATAAATAGATTTAAAGCCGTAAGACCAGAAGAGAGTGCTCATAAAGTGAGGGAGATAAAGAGGACAAAACACTGAACCCTAGGACACATCGATATTTAGAGACCTAGGAGATGAGGTAGGTCCACCAGAGGGTACTGTTGGATTGGCCAAAAAGGTTGTTCAGGTTTTTCCACACCATCTTACAGAAAAACCTGAATGAACTTTTGGGCCAATGTAATACTATCAGATGCAAAAACAGAGTTCAGACAAAACAGTAATTCAAAAAGATACATGCACTGCTATGTTCATAACAGCACTATTTACAATAGCCAAGACATGGAGACAACCTAAATGTCCATTGACAGAGGAATGGATAAAGAAGATGTAGTATATTTATACAGTGGAATATTACTCAGCTATTAAACAATAAAATAATGCCATTTGCAGCAACATGGATGCAATGGGAGATTATCGTACTAAATAAGTCAGAAAGAGAAAGACAGATGTCATATGATATCACTTATATGTGGAATCTAAACTGTGACACAAATGAATTTATTTGTGAAACAGAAACAAAATCACAGACATAGAGAAAAGACTGATGGTTGCAAGGGGGAGGGGTGTGGGGAAGGGATGGATTGGGAATTTGGGATTAGCAGATGCAAACAATTATGTATAGAATGGACAAATAATAAGGTCCTACTGTATAGCACAGGAAACTATATTCAGTATCCTGTGGTAAACCATAGTGGAAAAGAATATACATTTATATGTATAACTAACTCACTTTGCTGTACAGAACTAATTAACACAACATTGTAAATCAACTATACTTCAATTAGAAAAATTGAAAAAAAATTTAAAATAGAGAGAAGACAAATTAGAAAAAGAAAAGAAAAATTAAAGAGGAATGTCCCCTGTTCTCAGAAGAATTTTTTTTAAAATTATAAACAGCAGGCTCTCATCTGATCTGTGATAAGTAAAACACCATTATTATTTAAATGATAGGGTATAACACACACACACACAGACCCACACACACAATTATAACTATGTGAGGTGATGGATATGTTAATTACCTTGATTGTGATGATCTTTTCACAATGTACACCTACATAAAACTCACTTTGTACACCTCAAATTTATACAATTTTTGTTTGTCAAGTATACCTCAATAAAGCTGGAAAAAATTTTAAATGATAGATTATAAGTGGTCTGCTACTGATGGATCCTTTGCTTTACCCACACATGATACTCTTGAGAGATTGATTTCTCAGCCTGCTTTAGAAATTTCTTCACAACTGCATTATCACTAAAGATGACTTGTGTACCATGTCTTTTGTCCAAGCCCTCTTTTAATACGGCTGTATTTAAGAGGAACATTTCTATGGACTGGAAGATTTGATCAGAAATGTCCCTGTTTTCTTAAAGGCTCAAGATCATTATATTCCCTCCAATTCCTGATCCTGGCAAGATTTTTAAAGAAATGTTTGGAGACCAGAATGATGATACCCTGGTAAGTACTGACTTTATGGGGTGTAAAATTGATTTTTTGAGGGGAGGCTATGGGATTAAAAAATTTTTTTTGGTAAAATATACATAACATAAAATTTACCATTTTAACCAGTTTTAAGTAGACAGGTCAATGACGTTAAGTACATTTACAATGCTGTTGGACCATCCTCAACCATCCTCACTCTTTCCAGAATGTTATCATCATCCTAAACAGAAACTGTACCCATTAAGCAATAATTCTCCATTCCCCTCAACCCCTGGTAACCTCTATTCTGCTTTCTGTCTCTTTGAAGTTGCATAGTCTAGGAACTAGACTCATATAAATGGAATCCTACAATATTTGGCCTTTTGTGTCTGACTTCTTTCACTTAATGTTTTCAAGGTTCAACCATGTTGTAGCATGGGTCAGAATTTCATTTCAAAATTGATTATTTTAAAGTACATTTTGTATAAAAGATTAAAGAGCTGATTTAAAATGTTGTATCTCAAGCCAAACATACCATTTAAGAAATCCCCAGAATACTTCACTCAGCTTGTATCACTGGGCTTCATTCTCTCTCTGGGGAAGAGAATGTATTTGATCCAAACATGCAGGGGGAGGAGCCTCCTTTAAGAAACTAAACCGATAGCTAAGTCTTCTGACTCTTGAATAATCTTTCAAACTTGGTTTGGGGAAATATAAACATAAGATAAACAGTCAAAGGGCTTCCCTCATGGCTCCGTGATAAAGAATCTGCCTGCAATGCAGGAGACACAGGAGATGCGAATTTGATCCCTAGGTCAGGACAATCCCCTGGAGGAGGAAATGGCAACCCACTCCATTATTCTTGCCTAGAGAATCCCATGGACAGAGGAGCCTGGTGAGCTACAGTCCTTGGGGTTGCAAAGAGTCACACATGACTGAGCTACTGAGTACACATGCATGCAAACAGTTGAAATAGATTTTATTCATGCTGTTGCCTGGAAAGCTGGCCTCAGAAGACATGGAACTAGAGTGACCTCTCACCCCTTGAACTGTTAGAATTAGGTGGCTACAGACATTCCTGCTGGAATTTGTGGCTGGGAAAGCTAAGACCTTGTGGGAACAAAAGAGTTTGTGGTTTCTCTGATAAATACATTCACCCAAATAAGATAATAAAGACACTAAATAAAATAAATATCAATATTATTGTATATATCTTAAAGTAATCATTTCAGGCATAAGACACTTAATTTGGGGAAATAGTAGAGCATAGTAGATAATAGCCTGTGCTCTGGAGTCAGATTGTCTGGATTTGGATCTCTGCTGCGTCATGTACCATCTATTTGACCTTAGGTAACTTCCTTAACCTCCCTGTGTCTTAATTTTCTCACTTGTAAAGTGAAGGTAATGATAGGTGGCACTAGTGGTAAAGAACCTGCCTGCCAGTGCAGGAGACATAAGAGATGTGGGTTCGATCCCTGGGTTGGAAAGATCCCCTGGAGGAGGGCATGGCTATACACTCCAGCATTCTTGCATGGAGAATTCCATGGAAAGAGGAGCCTGTCAAGTTACAGTCCATGAAGTTGCAAAGAGTCGGACATGACTGAAGCAACTTAGCATGCATAATGTTGTTATGTGGATTAAATTAATACATAGAAACTCCTTAGTGTGCCCTGGCAGTTACTTTATAGGTGCTTAGTAAATATTAGTGCTTGGGGCTTCCCAGGTGGCTCAGTGGTAAAAGAATCTGCCTGCAATGCAGGAGATCTGGCTTCGATCCCCTGTTCGGGAAGATCCCCTGGAGGAAGGCATGGCAACCCTCTCCAGTATTCTTGCCAGGAAAATCCCATGGACAGAAGAGCCTGGCAGGCTACAGTTCATGGGGTCGCAAGAGTCAGACATGACTCTTTTATTAACTCTTCAGTTAACAACTAAACAACCACAGCAAATGTTAGTGCTTAGTATTATATTAATAATACTTTCCATTTCTCTTTAATGCCCAAACAGTTCTTGTAATAACTGGTGGTTCACAGTGGCAGTGATGCTACGTGGCTAGGGAAGGAAGGCACAGAGGCTCGTATGCTGTCAGAGGAGAAGTCATCTGGATCTTTTTCATCAAATCAGGGTCATAGACAGTGGGTAACTCTGCTATATAGGGCACCACTAGACAGGGAGATACAGAAGTCAGGTGCCTGATGAAGGGCTCATATGTTGTGACTGAGGTGGCTGTGGCAACCAGTGGTTCTTCACCTTTGAGTCACAGTTGACTGGAATGCTTGCAAGAATATAGAATCCTGGGCCCTGTCTTGAGAAGTTCGAACTCACTGGGTCTGGGAAGTTCCCAGGAATCTGCATACTTAACAGGAACCCAACAATGATGCCTCTCCTGGCAAGATCATTCACAGACCACACTTTGAAAATCACTGTTACAGGCATTTTCGTTAGGATTACCCCCGTGTCTTCATTTTGCCAGCTACTGTGATAGATGCTGGAGGCTAAGAATTGTGCAAGTATTCTAACAACACCTGGAAGCAGCAACTGGCAGTCTCCCATGTGTACACAGTGTATTCAGTGCTCCATCTTCACACCCACCCTGTGGTGTCAGTGCTCTTCGTAGCATTTTGCAGTTGAGGAATTGGAGCCTCAGTGAGGTTAGATAACTTTACTGCAGTCACACAGCAAGGACATAATGAGGTGGGATTTGACCAAGAACTGTCTGATTCTAGAGTTCTCTCTTTCCACCATGCTGCAGGGCCTTTTGTAAGACAGGATGTTTGTCCTCAAGAGCCTCACAGTCTCCTTAGAGTTCTGTGTGGTAGAAATACTGGGTTGGGATAGAGGAGTTCCCAGAAATAGATTTGGAGTCACATTTTGGTTGGTTTCTATGAGAAAGTAGTAGGAATATCATTCTTTGTTTTTTTAACTTTTCATTGGCGTGGCCAATGATGCTGATGCTGGGAAAGATTGAAGGCAGGAGAAGGGGATGACAGAGGATGAGATGGTTGGATGGCATCACTGACTCGATGGACATGAGTTTGAGCAAGCTTCGGGAGTTGGTGATGGACAAGGAGGCCTGGCGTGCTACAGTCCATGGGGTCGCAAAGACTCAGACATGACTGAGCGACTGAACTGACTGATTGGCCTGGCCAAAAAGTTTGTTCAGGTTTTTCTGTAAGATGGGATGGAAAACCCTAATGAACTTTTTGGCCAACCTAATAATTAAAATTGGAGTAGAGTTGATTACAATGTTGTGTTAGTTTCAGGTGTACGGCACAGTGATTCAGTTATACATATACATGTATCTATTCTTTTTCAAATTCTTTTCCCATTTAGGTTGTTAGATAATATTGAGCAGAGTTCCCTGTGCTATATGGTAGGTCCTTGTTGGTTATCCATTTAAAATATATCAATAGTAGTGTGTATGCATCAATTCCAAACTCCCCAATCTATCCCTCTCCCCCCGCCCCTGCCCCTGGTAGCCATAAATCTATTCTGTAAGTTTGTGGTCTATTTCTGTTCTATAAATAAGTTCATTTGTATCATTTTTTTTAGATTCCACATATAAGCAATATCATACAATATTTGTCTTTGTCTGACTTACTCCCAGTATGACAATCTCTAGGTCCGTCTATGTTTGCAAATGGCATTCTTTTTAATGGCCAAGTAGTACTCCATTGTATAAATATACCACATCTTCTTTATCCATTCCTCTGTTGATGGACATTTAGGTTGCTTCCATGTCTTGGCTACTGTAAACAGTGCTGCAGTGAACACTGGGGTGCATATATCCTTTTGGACCATGGTTTTTCCACATATATGCCCAGCAGTGGGATTGCTGGATCATATGGTAGCTCTGTTTTTAACTTTTTACGGAATCTCCATACTGTTCTCCATAGTGGCAGTACCAATTTACATTCCCACCAATGGTCTAGGAGGGTTCCCTTGTCTCCACACCTGTCATTCTGACAACCTGAAGGGAATAAATTAGAGAGAGGAAGTGCTAGCACAGTAGCAAACTGATAATCTAGTCCTGAATTTGTCCCACAGATGTTTTGTTTGGCCAGTGTGGTGTATTTAAAATTTTTCAATTTGGGATCTTAAGCAGGGCATGGACTACCAGTTCATCTCAGGCCCTACCATTCCCAATTCCCACTGTGGTTTCACACATTGACCTAATATGCTAGACCCCTGAAAGGCATTTGAGTTTGCTACCACTCTTAGCAGAATGAAGACAGTCAAAGTGCCATGACACAAATGCCCAATGTCTGTGAAAACGTGTTTGGACTCACTGATATATACAAGACATACAACCAAAGATATATGAATTTCCAGCTTATTAAATTTCTAAAAAGTGATAATATCCAGTGTTAACAAATGGGTGGGGGACTGGCACTCTTCACACACCACTGGTGAGCCTGTAAAATGGTATGTATTCTTTCCAGAGGGCAACTCAGTAAAATGTAACCAGAATCATCTTCGATCTTATAATTATTTCTTTAGGAATTTATTTTAGGAAAATAATCCAACAATGACATAAGGATGGCCAATGCAGAATTCGTTTCTAACACAAAAAATTAGAAGCCAAGGAAACATCAACAATCAAGAATAAGTTTTTTAACAAGTTAGGTTTTCAAAGCATTTAGTGTCTTACCAAAATACTTATGACATAAGTATAAAAAAACATATCATAAATGTGTAGTGTATTACAATCCTAATTTTTATAAAAATTCATCAATATATACATAGAACAATGAGTGGAAGGAAATAGGTCAAAATAATCATCTCTGGGCAGAAAGATTGTGGATAATTGATATTATTTTGTTTCTCCCTCTATGTTTCTGAAATTTCCAAATTGCCTGTAATGAGCATGTATTACTTGTATAATAAAAAGAAACTCTGTACAAGTCATTAAGGGATAAGAGAATATCATGGTCATCCAAGCCTGTGAGATAATAGGGATTTGAACTTAGGTGGTAGCAGAGGAGATGGATGCAAGAGACATTATTAAAGGAAAGTCATTACGACTCAGTGACTCTGTGTGGGTGATGAAAGGTGGTGAGAGTGAAAAATAATTTCAGGGTTTCAAGTCTGGGTGATACAGTGAATGATGATAACGTTGACAGCAAAATCAAATCAATTATCTTTCTCAGAGATGGGAAAATTGCTTTTTTTCAATTTGCTGTCTAGGGGATAATATGTTGTCCCGATGAGTCAGATAATTCTATAATTTAGTGAGGCAGATACACTGACAAGATGGACCACTAAAAGCATAAGATGTTTTTGTTTGTGGTGGCTGCAGACCATTAAATGAAGTCAGTGTTTAAAACTAAAAGTATAATAAAAATGCCAGGCAGGGGAAAGGGTAATAGAACAAATCTCCATGTTTGCTTTTTAACCGGTTGACTAATCTACTTTCTCTATATGGCAGTGATCCTCACAAATTGAATCTCATATGCTAGCAGAAAGACTGTCCTTTTACTTCTAGAACCATTGAATTATGGAATGAATAATTACGGAATGAACATTTCTCTAGAGGTCATCTAATAAGGTATATGTTTACATGTTTAGTTGCCTTTAATTATAAATTTTCAAAACTCTGGATTCTAGTCCAGCCCCTCACTTTTAAGATGGAGACACTGGGGGCCATGGAGAAATTTCTCAAGGACTATCACATAGAGAGATAATTCCAGAACCTGCACTAGAAGTCATTGTAGCCCAAAGTGACCAGCTTTTAATCCCAAGAAATAATCCATGCCCTTTCTAAATACTTTCTTCTTCCATGCTGTACCATCAGTAGTGGTACTTAAAATGTATTTAGGTGTGGCTACCAATAAATTAAATCTTCTGTATAGTTTTCCTTAAGGTTTCTAGTGTTTTGACAATGTTTTTTTTTATCACTGTAGTAACATTTTGGCCAACAGCATTTTTTCCTGTTGCTTTGCTGTTTGCCCTTTCTTTGTGACTAATTGGGCTGCTGGCCATATTTGGGGGGTGGGGGCTTTGCAGAGGGAATTGCTTTTCTTCTGCATCTGCATTTCTTTTTCGTCCCTAAAATATTATCTATTCTTCCCCTGCTTCTTGGAAACCAATTTTATTTTCAGTCCTGTGCCAGTTTTGAATTCCTGATTAGAAAACAGCCTTTTTAACTTGAAGTTGACTTCCAAATACTGCTGATTTTTTTTTTAAACTTCAGTATGTATCTTTAAAAGCTAAGATCGCTTCTTACATAGCCAAAATAGCATGGCCTCACTTTAAAAATGATTATTGCCTTAATATCATTTAATATGGGCTTACCAAGTAGTACTAGTGGTAAAGAATCTGCCTGCCAATGAAGGAGACATAAGAGGCGCAGGTTCAATCCCTGGGTTAAGAAGATCCCTTGGAGAAGGAAATAGCTACTCAGTCCAGTATTCTTGCCTAGAGAATCCCATGGACAGAAGAGCCTGGCGGGCTACAGTCCATAGTGTCGCAAAGAGTGGGACACAACTGAAGCGACTTAGCATGCATGCACATCATCTAATGCTCAGTCCATATTTCAGTCTTTCCAGCTGTCCCAGGTGTCAGGAGACAGATAGTATCCAGCTGTCCACCCGTAGTGAGGCTAAGATTGACCATTGTATTTAAGGTGATAATAGCATGTCCCCTCTTGCCATCTACACCTTGCCTTCCCTTGCCACTGGAAGATAATCTGTGTGGTGTTATGTTAGCACCCTGTCAACTCTTCAGCTGATGCTTTTTATTGGCCAGTTAGTATCCTTGCTTGATTCAATTATCTCATTAGTGGTTGTGAAATGATGATGATTTTTCTCATCTATCATTTAATCTACATTTATAAGCTGACACTTTTCTATAAGCACTGCTCTCAATTATCAGCTAGGCTCCTTTTGATTGTTCTGGAATTCAGTTTCTGTTAGAAAGTCAGGAAACGTATCTAATTCTTTCCCTTTAATTATCCATTTTTAAAGTGAGGGTTTGAATTGATAACCACCTCAACTGATATCAAATTAGTCCCCTCCACACCACATTCAGCTAGTTCTTTTAAAGCTACAGTGATTTGAAGGCATGGGGATTTGTGATTCATATTGTACAATTTTCTATTGTGAATGTTACTTTGAAGAAGACAGGCACGTAATCCGTTGACTTGCATATACAAGTCCAGTGTTTTGTGTGATGCTAAGGTGCATGAAGCCCACTTTACCCCTGTGGGTAGTTCGCTGCAGGAAATAACCAAATTTTGAAAGTACTCTTCAATTGAGACTTGATGTTCCATTATTCTATGACTTTTGTTTCTATCTTTAAAAAAAATATTGTTACATACATGTATTTTTCTAGGATGACTAACAACTAAAAACTAGTTGTGTTCACCATCCAAACACCTATTATTTTTTCACCTAGGATGTTTTTCATCTTTGGCCATTATTCTGTTGTTGATTATCTTATTTAAAAAATCAGTTGGGTAAGAATTGAGTCGTGGACTGTAATTCTATGGATTTAGGTTTTTTCTACAAGTAATTTCAAAATTAGACTGACAAATAATTGGATAATAGGTCAGAGCTTTTGCTTTTGTCTCTTTAACCCTACGTGAACATATTTACAGACATAGTGCTCAAAGGCCCTGATGCTAATGCTGGGTGAAAATGAGAGTAATCAAAGTTTCAGGAATGAAAAAATGGCAATTAAAAAAACTAATGTATTTTTAGAAGCCATTTCTGCTGCAGTGTGCACATTGCTTTTTTCCTGTCCAACACAGTTTAAGCATTGGATCTAATGAGCAGAAACCAATGAAAATGTAATATTCAGGTTACTTTTTTTAATTAAAATCATTGTTACAGTCATCCTTTGGTATCTGTGGGGATTGGCTTCAGAATATCAGTAGGGATTAGGTAACTCTCGAGGGATTTTCAAAAACAGCAAATTTTCCATATGTTCTTCCCATTCTCTCCCCATTCTTGAAGTTGTCTAGTATCTACATGTCCAGTGCATAAGGTCATTATGTACTATATTTTCTCCCTTATAGCCCTTTTTAGTCTTAATTCTGTATGGTATGTATTTGATGCCAACTCCCAGTCTTTCTGTTGATGTCGTTCCAGTAATTTTGGTTTTATGAAGCACCAAAAGTTTTCTCAGGATTCATGAGACCAACATTTCCTGAATTATTTACACGTTGACGGAGTTTCCTTCATTAATAATTGAAAGTCATTTTAGCTAGATATAAAATCCTTGGCTTACATGTACTTGCCTTGGGTATCTTAAATATGTCATCCATTTTCTTCTGGCATAAATGTTGTCAAAGTCTACTGACAATTCTCTCTGTATTGAAACACTTTGTCGTTTTTGCTTGGTTGTCAAAAGACTTTTTTCCTTCAAGTCTAATAATTTTATTAGGATATGTCTTGGCGTTAGTCATTTTGGGTTGATTTTCCAAGGTATATAGTGTGCCTTTTCAGTATGTAGTTTCAAATCATTTTTTTAAATTTCAGTAAAAATTTCTTCACTTATAGACTTTGTTATTATGTTCCCTTATTTTCTTTGCCTATCTTCTATGTTTGTCACATCCTTTTGATAACTTTCTTTTTGATTATTTTAATCTTATTTCTTTTTGATTTAAAAATAATCCTCCTTTTCATCTTCTGTTTCTCTTAAGGTATTATCTGTTGTGTTTATTTGCCCATGTTTCCTCTAGCTAGTCTTCATTTCTGAAATGATTATTTTCTTTTACTCCTAACTGTTTCTTGGAGTTTACTATGTAATTTCTGAGTTGCTCTTATTTTGAATTTTTATATTCTTCGATATCATGTACATTTTCCATATCATATAACTTTTTCTTAATATCTTTTCACTAGTTTTAAAACATGAGATTATAATTTTCATCTATTTTTTTTGGTGTACATCTTTCTGGCCTGCTTTAATTCTGTAACAATATTATTCTGTTGCTTATTTTTACATGAAAGTAGTTTCCCTGAAGTTTTAGAAGGAGGCTTGTTGTAGGATAGTTTTTTTTTTCTAATTTCACAGCTGTAGAGTTTCATCTTCTATTATTTTTGCCAATTTAATTATAGTAAATTCCTTTCTGAAATCTGACTCTGCCTGTTCACCTCCTCTACTTTTATCTGTACTCTCTAGTTTGTGTCTCCTGGCTCTATCCTAGCCAGTGTGAGTCTGTTTCCATCAGTTTCTCTTCAGAGTGGACTTGGCCCTGGAAGGGAGCTTTGGCTGGTTTTGAGAGCTTAAAGGGCCCAGCTGACTCACAGGCTGTCCCATGGTCTCCTTGCATTTGGTCACTCTTGGACAATGCAGACTTCTTCCAGACTTACTCACTTCATACATCAACTTGCTGATGTTTCAGTGAGTTATCTTAGAGTCCTCACATCTACCAGAGGCCCTGCTGATTCTGTCTCCAGACTGTCCTGTAACTAATACCATCCTACTCTTGTAGCATCTCTAATTTGGCCACCCAGTCATATTTCAGGGTTCATTGAAGCATCACTTTGATCTGGTCTTGTTGCAGACTGTGTCTGTGGATTTTGGCTTTGCCTTCCTACTTAGCCTGCAGACTCACCTTTCCTGCTTGTGCTTTTTATAGTGGTATTTGGGCAAATAGAAGAACTATGCTGCCTTGAAATATATACATTACCATGTGTAAAACAGATAGCTAGTGGGAAGTTGCTAGATAACACAGGAAGCTCAGCCTGGTGCTCTGTGAGGACCTAGAGGGTGGAAGGGTGGGCAGGATGGAAGGGTGGGGTGGGAGGAGAGAGACTCAGGAGAGAGGGGATATGTGTATACTTATAGCTGATTCATGCTGTCATAACGGCAAAAACCAACACAACCTTGTAAAGCAATTATCCTCCAATTAAAAAAAAATTATGCTGCCATCCACGACATTCCTCATAGGATTTCTCTGTAAACTACAGACCATGGGCCAACTCCTGTCTGCCAGTTGTTTGCATACAGGCTGCAAGCTGCAAATGGTGTGTATGCTTTTAAGTATTTGAAAAAATCTAAAGAAGAAAATTATATGAAATTCAAATTTCAGTGTCCATAAAGTTCGGTTGGAACACAGCCATGCCTATTCATCTGTATATTGTCTATGGCTGCTTTCATGCTACAGCAGCAGAGTGTCAATATCATGATGCACTTGATCAGTTCCCTATTATTGGCCATTTAGATTAATCTAAATTTTATTATTATAGGTATCATTTCACAGCTAATATTAGCATATATATTTCATTACTTTCTTGGGGTAAATTGTTACAGTTAAGATTGCCAGGGGAAAGAAGCTTATATTCATTTTAAACTCTTGAATTGCCATTGACAAATTGTCATCCAGAAAGGATATACAAGTTAAATATCTATTAATATTAAGGATACTGGTTAAATAAATTATAGTGCAGTGATACAATGAAATATACAGAGGTTCAAGAAAATAAGGTAGGTGTATTTTACTGATGTATGAAAATATATAATATATGCTGTCTCATTAAATACTCTGGTTCAATATCTAGGATCTGATTCCTTCATATTAAGGAAATGGTGGCATTAGAATACACATACTTAAATTTTTCACAAGAAGCACTGATTACAATTAGGTTGTACTGACTTACATAGCAACCAGTAGTATGACTCACTGGTTGTTTGGCCATGCTTTTGCCCACAGGAATGTATCTAATTAAAAAAAAAAATTCTCTGCTGATGGGCATCTAAGCTGCTTCCATGTCCTGGAATGGATAAGGAAGCTGTGGTACATATATACAATGCAATATTACTCAGCCATTAAAAAGAATACATTCGAATCAGTTCTAATGAGGTGGATGAAACTGGAGCCTATTATACAGAGTGAAGTAAGCCAGAAAGAAAAACACCAGTACAGTATACTAACACATATATATGGTATTCAGTCAATCGGTAAAGATAACCCTGTATGCAAGACATCAAAAGAGATACAGATAAAAAAAAAGAGACACAGATAAATAGAACAGCATTATGGACTCTATGGGAGAGGGCAAGGGCAGGATGATATGGGAGAATGGCATTGAAGCATGTAAATTATCATATGTGAAATGAATCGCCAGTCCAGGTTCAATGCATGATACAGGGTGCTTGGGGCTGGTGCACCGGGATGACCTGGAGGGATGGGATAGGGAGGGAGGTGGGAGGGGGGTTCTGAAAGGGGAACACATGTACACCCATGGTGGATTCATGTCAATGTATGGCAAAACAAATACAATATTGTAAAGTTAAAAAGTAGAAAATAAACTAATTAAAAAAAATTCTCCCCAATGTGATAGATGAGGAAAGGGCATCTTGTTTTAAATTTACATATCAAATTTTAGATTTTTCACGTGTTCATTGAGTTGAATTAATTCTTCTGTGAAATTCTTGTTCATTGCTTGTTTTTGCCCTGCAATATTCTTTTCCCTAGTGCTTTGTAAAGCTGTTAATAAGTCAATTAGTAATCCTTTGGTTTGTCATCACTGTTTGCCTTTGTATTGTATTTAGGGTGATTAATGATGTACAAAAGGGTTTTACTTGTTGCAGTCAAATCTTCCTTTATTATTTTTTTAATTTATTTTTTTAACTGAAGGATAATTGCTTTACAGAATTTTGTTTTCTGTCAAACCTCAACATGAATCAGCCATAGGTATACATATATCCCCTCCTTTTTGAAACTCCCTTCCATCTCCTGCCTCATCCCACCCCTCTAGATTGATACAGAGCCCCTGATTGAGTTTCCTGAGCCATACAGCAAATTCCCATTGGCTATCTGTTTTACATATATAAGTTTCCATGTTACTCTTTCCATACATCTCACCCTCTCCTCCCCTCTCCCCATGTCCAAAAGTCTGTTCTCTGTCTGTTTCCCCATTGCTGTCCTGTAAATAAATTCTTCAGTATCATTTTTCTAGATTTCGTATATATGCCTTAGAATATGATATTTATTTTTCTCTTTCTAACTCACTTCACTCTATATAATAGGTACTAGATTCATCCACCATGTCAGAACTGACTCAAATGCATTCCTTTTTATGGCTGAGTAATATTCCATCATGTATATGTTCCACAACTCCTTTTTCCATTCACCTGTTGATGGACATCTAGGTTGCTTCCATGTTCTAGCTATTGTAAATAGTGCTGCAGTGAACAATGGGATACATGTGTCTTTTCAACTTTGTTTTCCTCAGGGTTTATGCCTAGGAGTGGGATTGCTGGGTCATATGGTGGTTTTATTCTTACTTTTTAAAGGAATCTCCATACCATCTTCCGTAGTGGCTGTATCAATTTACATTCCTACCAACAGTGCAAGAGCGTTCCCTTCTCTCCACACCCTCTCCAGCATTTATTGTTTGTAGACTTTTTGATGATGGCCATTCTGACTGGAGTGAGGTGATACCGCATTGTAGTTTTGATTTGCATTTCTCTAATAATGAGCGATGTTGAGCATCTTTTCATGTGTTTGTTAGCCATCTGTATGTCTTCTTTGGAGAAATGTCTGTTTAGGTCTTTTCCCCACTGTTTTATTGGGTTGTTTGTTTTTCTGGTATTGAGTTGTATGAGCTACTTATATATTTTGGAAATTAATCCTTTGTCAGTTGTTTCAGTTGCTATTATTTTCTCCCATTCTGAGGGTTGTCTTTTCACCTTGCTTATAGTTTCCTTTGCTGTGCAAAAGCTTTTAGGTTTAATCAGGTTCCACTTGTTTACTTTTGTTTTTATTTCCATTATTCTCAGAGGTGGGTCATACTCCCAGTTCAGATAGTCACCTTGTGTGACCACGACACGTATACTCCACCGATATAACTCTTCCACTTCCACGTGATACACTTCAACGCGACACTGTACTACTGTGTCCTACCAACGTCTATATTCCTTTCCCATAAACCACACTTCCCAAAACCATAAAGATAACATGTGAAGAACACACTCACTACGCGTTGACCGATGCTCGTCCCTTTCCCCGCGCCCTGCACCGCTCCAACCCCTAACCCCCCTCCCATAACTCACCCCCCCCCTACAGTAGTCTATCACAAACTGACTATAGTGCCACACATATATCTACTCGACTGCGCGCACCCATACGCCGCCCACTAAAAACAGCGCTAACACTCCATCGTATAGCCCCGCTCCTCATCATATAGTGACTCGTGTACTCTACTTTCCGCTATCCACCCTCCATGCAGTCGTCGCCCGTCCCTCATCTAACACCTTCCAATCCCCTCTATCTACTTGTCACACACTCTCTCTACTATGTGTCGTTCTAGTAAAGACCACTACACTCCTATCGTTGCACACGCACCCCCACATCACGTTTAACTCTGTCTCTCCCCATGTCATCTACTCTACACCGATGTCGAATATATCCAAGTCGTGCCGTGTTCACCATGTGTGCTCCAGCTATCCTCTGACCTCTGTATCATCTACATTAGCATCATACTTTGACATAGTCATGTCCCTTCTCAACACTACTCCTGTGCCTTCTGGACTCACGCTATGCAATTGTATTTATGATCCCCGTACACTCTCCCACATTCTGACCCCGCGCTTCTATCATTGATTGCAAACCGTCCTAAGTCCCGTTTTGTGCATTGACCTTGATGTCAGTGTCTTTTTAAATCTCGTGACCCCTCTTTTAAAATATTTTTTTTTTCCCATCATACAACCCTTCTCTTCCCACTATCCTTTCCCTCTCCTCCTATATCCTCCCAATTTTCTCTTATCTCGTCTATGTCACTACTGTCCTCATCCCCAACACTGGTTGTCTGTCTCTTCCCACTGCTACTACACCTCATCCACACCCTCCATAACGTTCACACTTGTGACACAAATGTGTGTCATCCCATTCAACCTTATCCTGAGTACATCTTAGTGATACAATACCTCTTCATAGTCCTACCCTACCCCCGTCTGTGTGTGTGTCCAAACATGATACCTGTGACGTCATTTGTCCCCTCTGAGATCTCATGGCTATCCACCCCAAGCTGTACTCACACACCTCTACCCCCAGTAGTCAAGTGTGCACTTCTCCAGCCCATCTTTCACTGTGATTCTAGCAATCCCCACTCTGGCACCACCATACATCCCACTCTCTACGGACCCACACTGGTCGAGTGTTTCAACTCCACTACGCCAATCCACACCCCCGTGTGTAGATCGAGTGTGTCCATGTCCAGTGTTATACGTACATGTCTGACGTGTCCGCACAACTGTAGCGTGATCACAGTGCTGTCGCGCACCTACACACACTCTACGAGGACCTTGCCAACCCTGTGCCTCTTGTGTTATACGTAATGTTGTGTGTCATCTGATCCACTCACTCACCACTGTCAACTACTCAGTCCTGTGTCATGTTGCCTCATAATACTCTCGTTTTGAGTCACTCACACCTAAAGTCACATCCACTACATCCACCATCCCCCACAACACTAGTGCTTTTTCCCCCCCCCTCAATCCTATTCTCCTCTCAGAACCTCACCAACAAATAATATACTCAACCTAAAACTATTTCATACAAACCTATCTATCAGAAACAACAAAATAAAACCATCCCCCCACAACCCAAATCTACAAATTACAGTCCTTAACTCTTTAGTGTTATGCTCAGTCCTCTAGTAATATGTCGTTGCTCGTGTCACATCCCAGTCTCAGATATGAGTGGTGGTGTGTGTCTCGTGTGTCTCACTCTCTCTCTGTATCTGTCACACCATCTGCTATATAGTTGCCTACATTCCTCTCTATCTGTGCCTCGTGATCCTCACTCACGCACACCAGCAGATCCTCTAAGCATGCTTTCTCTTACGATGTCTACGCACGCAAAGATGATAAAGTTGTGCGTGTGTGTTCACCCAATCTGTGACTAGTACACAACTTGAACTAACTCTTATAAGTGTATCCCCCGTGAGAACTATCATCCTCTCGTGCCTAAGATCCGCACGCGCCCTTGACTACAAGTCTGATATCATGTGATCTCACGAGACACGTACAACTCTACACATGTAGTGCGTGCCATGTGTCGTATGTAACAGTACATGTACAACTGTGTGAACTCACTCTCGCATCTACCATGTGTCTCACCACTTATCTCAATACTGTTGATACCAACCTCATATTATGTCACATGTGTGTCTCAATCTCTAATGACATTTAGTCAAAGTAGGAATATAGCATGAATGAGAGACGGACACCATCTGTATACTAAAGCTAGAATCCAGATTCAATATTTCAAGATATATCTGCTGTATACAGTATAGCATCTCTGAATCAGTGTGTACATTCTACTCACTGAAACTAGAACTCTCTGATAGAGCTATATGAGAGGATCAGATGAATCTCAAACTTGTGTGAAATTCGAGATGTATCATGTCCAAACAAAGAATCACACCTATGATAAATCTCCAGACACTCCGTATCTCAAGGAATAGAGATCCTCATCACCTCCGTGTCACAAAACTGCCGTAAGACTCTCTATCTATCAGTTCACTCTCCGTAGGTGTATAGCACTATTCCGCGTCGTCAAACTGTTTTGTGTCTCACCCACCTCACCACTAGTAGACTGATCCCTACTATGTTTACTGTGAGGAGTAATCCAAAGTGTTTTAGAAACACAAAAAATCATGTGCAGACTAATGTAGTAAGTAGTCTTGTGTATTTATGCTGTAGTTGTATCTGTGATCAACACAATATTCATAGTAGAGTGTATATAACACTCTCCGTCTCACATGCATGTGTTCTAGACCTCTGCTATAATGATGTGTGTGTGCGAAAATTGTTGTGTCTCACTGTGTAGTGAGAGTCATCTAACTTATGATGTTACTCATGTATGTAGTGTGATGTAAATGTAAGGTGTGAGCCTAGCAGACTCAAGAGCTACCCACCATCCTGTCACCCAGTGTCTCAAGAGATAAACAGACAAATATCAAGATTACACAATAATATCTAATAGTAGTCAACCTTGTGAGTTTATAAGAACTAGCATGAGTTATAGTCCCTGATATACAATCACTACCACACTCTGCCATCTCAAGTGTAGAAATTCCTCTAATGGCCGTATATGTGTCCACCTCACTCGTGTTGTGTCAATTCACTAATACATGAGTTACAGAGATCTACACCAATGTGTGTCATAGTTGTGAGTATATATCAAGATGTCTAACAGGAGATAACACACCCCATTGTGGTCTCAACATACTTGACGCTCTTCACTATCCAGACACAGAACCACTCCATAGAAACACTTGTCACCCCCCCCACCTTTCTGTAACATCACAACATGTGTGTGTGTGACTCCCTCGTCACCTTGCTCCGTCTACTCTGTGCAGTGTGCACATAATTGTCCTATCTGTGCAGTAACCATCATAGTACTTACTCTGTCAACTGCAGTCTTTCACATCGCTATCCGATCGCAGCTCTCAGATTTCATGCAGTCAAAGATTCAATCACACTTCTCTATCTACCCTGTCTCCTTCCATATCATAGTCATTTCATGACCCATGTTCAATGTTCTTCACTTGTCATTACTCACATATTGTACTTCATGGTTGTCAGGACACACACCTGTATCATTCTACGTGAAATGTCTCTAGATTGCCATGCCTGCCCTGTGACGGTTCCACAATCCAGACATCGACTGAATGTTTAAGAGACCATCTGTAAACCTATATTACTCTGACCATATACACTTAGTAGTATCTAGTATATCCTTTTGATCATCTGTCCGATGAGATTCTAGACACTGATCACTCATGTCTCTTCCTAGTCCTCTACCTTACCACTCTACTTCCAACGATCTCCAGAATGCCACCTAAGAACCGTTGTCCTTATCACCACACACTACTGATACTCTGTGTGTGTTATGTGCCATCACTAGTTATATGTCATATAACAACGTCAAATCATAGTCCGTGAGAGTATCACCTCTGAAATAAATCGACCTCTTCTTCTCCCCCAACCAGTGTGTGTGTGTGTCCTCTCTGTGATATGGCTCTGTGACTCTCTCTCCCGCAAATGTGTGTACATGATCAATCCTGCATCACCACTGTGTTGTCATCGTACTGTGTAGTCATATCTGTGTCCACCACCAAGATATGTGAGTTAGATACCGTGTCGTCCTGTGTTATCACTTGATCTCTCTTACGTACTCTCTTACTATACTATTTAATACATAGACTGTACTGTCGACACTCTATACCTACTGACTGATTACTGACTATCTGCTGTCTATTGTCAGACATACTCAATAGACCCACCTGTGACCATCTGTTCGTTCCCAGTCCCAGTCTGCCTATACACACTAAATGTCCTCATCAGATCTACTGTAAGCCACACTATCTATATCCCTTCACCTCTACATCTACCTGTCAGAGTCCCGTCCTGTCGCTGTGTGACCTCTGATCAACTCTCACATATAACCCATGACATATCCATCTATACTCAACCGCGGCGCAGTCCGATTAGTGTGTTGCACATGTACTTATCATCCCAAAGGTTCGACATACATACTCTCTCATCCAGTTGTTGCAGACCCATGTGCATATCCCTCCTCTGTCATTTATCTGTTCCTCTTGTGCCACGTTAGTCACTCTGATATAGTCATCTTGTTGTGTGTGTGTGTACCATGGTGTGCCAATGTGTCCCCACATTTCCGTACACTTACCCACACACTATCGCCACGTGTTGTCACTGTGTGTGCCCCACCATGTCCCAAGCACTCCAAGTCAGTACTAAGATCTCTCCAGTTATGTTTCAGTGTATATAGTCAGTGCTGCGTTGCTCCTTTCTCTCTAGTCTAACACGTGTCTGTGTGTCATTCCCCTCTCTCCCCCTTAGTACCCCCCTCTCTATGTATTCATCTGTATCTGTCTCCTGTCCACCTGTTATATAATCCCTTATTGTGATGTATATGGTCTCCTGGAATCCCTCCCATATCCGCCCTTCTTTACTCTACCAGACCACACTCCTCTACAAAAGATATTCTTCAGTCAAACTAGTGCTTCACACCCAGTCCTCATAGACACCGACTGTGTCCAGACGTGACTACTTCGCTCTAATAGACTCTCGCATGTGCCTAATGTCTGACGTAGTTTCTATAACCATCCATCACTTCTCTCCTCTGCTATTCTACTACTGTATACAGTCTCTGCCATGTCTACTCCTCACTGTGATCCCCACTCACATGTAGTGTGTGTCTTCCATGTAGTCTGGTGCATGAACGCACATGTGAGTGTACCCTGTCTAGATGTCTACACAGTGCTCACTATGTGCGTTGTGTGTCCCTGCCTTCATGCTCCTGCTACTAGTTAGTCACAACTGCTATATGTGTTTATAGGTCTCTCCAGATACGTCGTGTGTTCTTTAACAACCCCAGTCTGATCACACCTCTCCTCGATTGTTGCGTCACTCCTGTGTCATCCATCCTACCTTAGATCGTCGTGCCCAAAATCTCTGTGCCTGGTGTGCCTCCACTGAGACAGTGCTAAGAAACTATGATACATTAGCGTGTACGTGTGCCTAACCTCTTACAGTGCCTATGCTTCTCAGAGGCACACTCACCCATTACTACAGTTATCTGCTTGTTGCTCCTCAATCCCCTCCTGTCTAAACACTATTCACTGAGTCTAGAACACCCATCCCACATGTCAGTGTGGTACACCTCGTACTATCCACTGAGTATATCCCGATCCATGTTGTCCTGTCCTCCGTTGGTATTCCTCTACCCTCCCATACGTAGAGACACCTCACACTCAGACCATCAAGTGTGTGACTACCCTCTGTCATTAATCTCTAATTAGATCTGAAGTCTTCATGTCTGTGCACTGGACGTCCTCCCCCTATCATCTTTGTCTCATCACTGGTGTAATGTACACAATACACGAAACCCCTCATATATGTCCCCGCCCTCCTCCACACACTCCTCCTTCATCCCCTGTAGTGTCGCTCCCTCGCCAGTGTCACACCCCACCCTTCGTCTCTTTCGATGTAGACACTCTCCGCCTGCACATGTGTGTTCTCTGATACTATGTTCAACACTGTCTGTTGTAGCAGTACCGTCCACCTCGTATGTAATACCCACATAACCACTTATACAGACCTCTATCCACCTATGAATTCTCCTGCGTTCATTAGTACCCCTACCTGTCACCCTCTCCTCCTAAGCAGCTGTCTTCGATTTATTTCTTATAAATGAGACAGCTGTATGCTCTGTCTCTTGTGTCTCCGTGTATCTCTCTCCACCACCGTCACACACACTTGCACTACTCATACTTCTGTGTCTACCCTAACACATCCCATGTTGTCAATACATCACCTCTTGTTGATGCTCCTATGTGGAGAGTCATCAAGTCTGTGTACAACCAACACGAAATATTATTAAATAGACACTGCTCATACTCTGAGTGTGTTATGTGTCCCCATCAACTCCCTATCTCACATCAATTATTCATCAGACTTGTCGCTCACACTATTCACCCTCTCTCGCCTCCCTAAGGCCTCCCATACAACGCTCTCCCCCCTACAAAGTCCCTCCTCGCTCTAACTCATCACATCCTAATACATCGTGTCGTCATAGTCTCCTCCTGTCAACCACATCACAGACATATCTGATACCCATCCACTGTCTATACACCATACTCCCTGTATGAAGATCCCTCTAGGTCACCCACTACAATACTATATACCTGTCTTCCCAACTATCCCCCACCAGCTACTCTATTAGAGTGTTAGCTATAATACCACCCTAGTGCACAACCATCGTCTTTACCCCACTTTCTCTACTTGTGTCGTCCCTGATCCCAAGATCAGACAATCCTCTCCTACTTCCCCCCATCTCCATGCACCTCTGACTCTTCTCTATGTCTAGTATCTCCACTATTGTGTCACTCTCCTGAGATCACACTACTATATCACACAGTAAGCAGTATAGAGTGTGTAAACCAGAGATAATAGAGTTGACTAATGTATGTACAGTAGAACTAGGATCTCCTAGAAACCTATTAATACACCAACGATTATCTACGCCATAACGACCAGTTTGAGTGCAGTGCTTATTAGATCTAATAATCTCTGTCTCCCCTAGCAATACCATTGACAGATATAATAATTAGACTCCCTCTCATACATCACCAATCGTGATGATACAATATAATCTGTCTTCTATATACATAATACATAATGCTGTCAGTACCTAGAATAGTCATAGTGCTACTCGTGTGTGTGTGTGTGTGTATATGTGTGAATGTGCCCTAAAATAATCAACTCACTCTCCAACTCACATATCCGTTCCTCAATAGTTATGTCAACCGCCATGGTCACTAACAATATCAGTCACACTATCTCGTGCCATACTAGTGATGTAGTTAGTCTTGATAACGTCACCACTATCAATACACAAATTATCCCTCTACAGAGACCTATTCAAACGTGTTATCATATCTCAATATCGTGTCACGTAGATGGTGTGTGTGACTACTAATTCTCCCTAACTCCTGCTTGTGCACATACATATCCTACTTGAGCTCGGATTGTAATCACCACCCCTTATCCTCTACTATATAGATAATCATCTATCTATTAGTCAGAACTCCAGAGAACCTCTAATAAATGTCTAAAATGTGATAAAACATATCAATGAGACTCCATCAACCAACACAGTACTACTTAGAAGTGTATGTGTGTTGACCTCTCACTAACTCTCCTAAAAAGATTCAAGGATGATATGATGCATATATGATACATCTTAGATCCTCCCGTCCATATATCGTACTATCGGATCGTAGTACTCTAATATGTCATCTCTCTCACAATTATGAGCTCCACTCTCATATATGATAATAAGGATGGTGTCTGTCATCTTCCATGTGATCACCACACCAGCGTGTAACCACACCCTCTAATTAGTCAGTATCTTCACACTACATCTCATGACAGATAATGCCAAGTAGAATAATATCACATAAAGGAACACATCCGCTTGACTTGAGAGAAATCTATGGACTCACAACTGTAACTCGTCTTGAGATCTCTCAGAGACTCTCTCTTCCGTGCTATGTCAAACTATACCCAGTAGTCTCTCAGTATGTAATATATCCATCATACTCCCCTAATCTAATACTCCTCTCCGGACTAAAATCTCACATTAATATGCCCTAATGACGTCTAAGTAATCTCACACGACCTTTCTTAGTGATGTTTATCAGGACTATGACGTGTCAGTATCTCAATTGTGTCTACCATAAGCCCCATCCACTACAAAGTTCTGTAAGCTCAGCTATACATCTCCACGTCGTGGCTGTGTCCATTTCTAAATCATTTCCTATTAACTTTTATCACATCACTCACACTCCATTCCTGTATAGTAAGCTCTAGCAGTGTGTCTCGTTCACTCCACTATTCTACCACTGAGTTGTCACACTCTAGTGTCTACTACCACTACTAGCGGTAGTCCTACCGATCTCTCTACTCAACACACCACCTCTAGTGTGTTGTGTGTGAGCATCTAACTCTCGTACTCACTTCCACACTGTGACGAATAGTGCCAACAACCATGTCACCCAATTGTACCAATACGTGTGTTGCAAGTCTGACCCTATCCGAAATGTCCTTCTCCTCTAATCTCGCTATCTCTATCTGCCATGTATACCCCTCACGTCCCTACTCATACACATCTATCCTCTCCCACCAGCACACCTTGACAGATGGTGTTCACCTCTACTATGTGCTGCCACCACTTGTATATCACGTTAGAATTGTTCTCCTAGTGTGTGTTCCCAGCGCTCACATACACTAGTGCAAGCAAACCTGTGCAGTCCACGATCACTATGTTGTCCCCTCCTCAACATGTCTGCCTGTGCCTCTAATCACACTCATACTCACTACATATACTGTCAACAGAGATACCCCTGTCTCACCATATCATGCTATTTGTTCCAATACAATATATTATTGTGTGTAACTTGTGCTGTCGTGCTGTCAGTTACTCTGCCTCTCCCCTGTTACGTAGAGTGTCCTATGCTGTCCATTATTTATCAATATACATATCTCACAGAAATACACCCATGAAAAGTGTATTATGGTAGTGTAATTGGTACTTGATATATAACGTGATCTATACCACACACTCTGCAGTAATCCGCACTGTGTCATTCACATAGCCTCTCTCTCCGTACTAATGAGCTGCCCACCTAGCTAGTGAACATAGAAATCGACGTGTCACAATGTCTCTTATAATGTGTGTCTCCGCACGTGCTCTCAAAGATATCATCCTTAAACACTATTTCACTTATCTCATCACATCTGTGCTATAGACACCTCTGACCTGTCTATCCCGACCATCCTATCTTGCTCCCCCATTCGCTGCACCATTTCCTCCAACCTGTCTACCTCAATCTCTATACTTACGATATATTATGAGTGTGTCTAATATACTAGAGCCTATTGATTGTACGTTTCTCCTCTCACCTAACTCTCGGTCGCCCATCTGTACATCACGTGTGATATAACACTGTCTGTATACACTAGCCATCATGTCACCACTAGTCAGATAAAAAGTCAGTCTCTCTGTGTCATGATGATTAGCTCATGTTACACAATTAGTTAATGGTGTTTACTCTGCACTCTATAACATATAACATGACGTCGTGCTAGAGCTGTGCAGCATGAATGTCTACACTCTAACACTAGATATCTACGTTTCAATCGGCAAGTGTAATGTCAAACAGACCGTTCTTGCATACTAATTGACTCTGTGTCATGCATCCCACATGAGCACTGTAGCAATCTCATATAGATATAAGATAATTATCAGTCATCTATGTTCACTCTGTCCTCCACCTCTCAAACAAAAAATCAGTGTTCCATCTGTCCTCCAATATATATGAGATACAGTGTGTGAGTCTGACCTACTAACTCTCTATCTATATATCCTTAGAGATCGACTAATATGTTTCTGTACGATACTCACTTGACCCTAAGTGTCTCATCTACAATCACAATCCTATCTGTGCCTCTCTAGAGAGACCAAAGAGTGAAGAGAACTAAGAGATCAGCTATGTCACTGCTTAGATGCGTCATCTGAACCTATGACACATCTACAACATAATCATGACTATGTCACTCTAGATATCTCCTACCTACGTAAAGTATCTCAACTCAAGAAACACTGTATCACACAATATTAACCAAACTTACCACCCCTCTTAGTGCCTAAACGACCACCCACCCCTCGTATATGACAGATCCCTGTGTCACGTCTCACTTGTCCTCCCCATACAGATATCATGAATACACGTCTCTCATCATCTCTATACCCTATCCTGTCCACATCTATCTACTGATATCCAATACACTAATGTGTGTTCACACTGTGTCTCACCAAATTAAATAAGTATAATACATAGTAGTGTGTCACCCTAGACACGCATGATCTTTAGACTTAGCACATGTTGTCTCCCAATGACGCCGTTCAGAGTATCCATATGTGTGTGTATCCCTGCACAGTGTGAATCCACTCAATCAGACTATCCCTATTCTGTGCTGTATTTGAGTCCACTCTACAGTTTGACTAGTGACTCAACACACACTTGTTCAGCTACTTGTACTATGAGTCCTACATATACAAACCCCCCATGACTCTTTAATCTCATCAGACTGTGTCTCATCACAGTGTCTAATCTCTCGAAGCATGATAGTAAACATAATAGTCCTACTCGCTTCTACCTAAGTCTATCTAATGTATACTACATATGCACCCAGTAGTGATAGACAGATAACACTAGGCAAGTTGCCCATCCTCATGTCACCTAGATCATAAGACTTGTCACCTACCTCCCATCACTCGCGCTACACACAGTTTTAGTAGAGTCCACGCACTAAAAATACTAAGTCTGAATAGCATCCATCTGTACCATAACCTCATACACAATCCTGTGCACACTCTCTCACACAACACACATAACCTCACTCACACATTGTCGTCTATAATAGATATGTCTTCGAGATCTCCTCTGTAATACCTACTACTCAACCGATCACACCTGCTATGTACATATGTGTCATCACGTTTATCACTTCCTACCCACTCACATACCAATAATCTCAAAATCACACTCTCCCATCATAGATACTGTTAGTATAGTATAGACAGATGACCCACATTGCATATCTACAGTGTAAGTCCTTGTGTACAATATATCTGTTGTCCATACGTCTTATGAGTCCCATTAAACTCATATCTACCCTATGTTGTGCTCTAATATGCACTACATATACCTATATACGATGACACTCACTAATATGTATGAGTTGCCACGCTCTCCTGTGTCCAACTGTAGTCCTCACCCCAAATATCTCACATATAGTGTGAACTCACACTACATCCTAAGAGTCCCAACAGAATACACATCGCAAATACTCACATACTATGTAGTGTGGATTATACACTCACCTAAGGACGTTATTAATAGTATAATAGTGTATATAGCTCATATGTTATCTGAATCATCTACATACATACACACTCACCCCACGCCTCATATCTCCCCACCTACTCTAGACCCACGAACTAGACCACTAAAGTACCCCCTCTCTATAGATGTCTCATCTACTCGTGAACACGCAAGTACCTATGAATATATAATAGTCAGACTCTCACATATCACACTATATCATCTCATATCACTGTCTGGATAATGTATAACACACACGACGCACAGTGATGTGAATAGATGCTTTGCTATCAAGTGTAAAATGTGAGTCTGACTGAGATAAACATCTAAGTATTCATTGTGCTCCAGTGGCCTGTTTGTTGTAAGTGGACTGATGTGAAGTGTGTCACTCAGAGATAGCGCTATCAACTACTAGCATTCGATATAATGGATGTATCAACATGTATCAGCGAATCCTGTCCCACATACGCTATTGGTATGTGTAAATAATACCAAACACTAGAGCTACAACCAGACTCTCTGTTGTCTGTGTTAATCTGTTGCAATCTTAAAAAGAGATGTATTAGAGTGAGATGCGTAAGTAGTGCGTCGCCATAATCTCCAATACTCTCTCGCTTCTCTGTATCTCCAGTGTCCACTATATATAATAGGTAGATCCTCATCCATGATTCAAGGTCCACGTTGTCACTGTATCACACCTTCTCTACAGCAATTGTATTGAACCCCCATGTATTAAGATGTGGGTCCCGTCAGTCCACCCATTAATCGTGTGCTATCCCAATTTCCCACAATCACACCTGTAGTGTGTGAATAGTGTACTATGGTGACACACGAGATATACGTCCCCACGCCCGACTCTCAGCGCGCCTCAAAGAGAGTTGATGTGTGTGTGTTGTGTCTCAACCTGGCTACGTTGTATTGGTCTCTGAGTAGTGTGTTCATCTATGTGTTGAACCGCTCCCGTGTACACCCCCCCAACGTCAGCGACACCTTCCAACTGTATCACACACAAAATACACTCCACACATACTTCCTCACGACATATCTCTGTGCCAGCTCCCATATGCTCTATATACTGTGTCTGTAACGACTTAGAGATACGTGATGTCAATATTGAGTATATCTTATCTCTCTGACTAACTGACAACATCACCCACGCTACTGGCCTCATAATCGTTCCAAACACCAGCTCCAACTCTCGGCTGTATACACTTGTAATGACAGTTTCGTGCCCTCTCAATCTTGTCTTCACACTTACCGGATCCCTCCCTCTAAACATGTGTAGGTCTAGTGCATGATAAATCTACTCTTGTAGTCTATGTGTCTCTCACACAAATCCCGATCTGTGTTTATTGTGCTCTTGTGGCATCTAGTACCCTAGTTTCTATTCCCTCTCTACCTATTTATATATAGAAAGATCACACACTAGATAGTGTCTGTATCACACACAGAAATCGTATAGTATGTGTTGTTCACTGTGATACGTCGCGCATATGTGAACCAAGACAGTGATACAGCTCATCACCAACTTCGTGTGTGAAGTGCAGACTTGAGCCAAGTCTCCAATGTTCACTGTTTAAAGTGTACAATCCAGTAACATGAACTGACATAACACGATCGCGTACTTGATGAACACTACGAGACTCACCTATATAATATACTCTGTAGTCTGTACTCACTTACCACTAAAATCTAACAGTCTGCAAGTCGCATATGTCTTTATCGTACTCAGCTCCACCACACTCATATTTTCCTCCCTCTGATCTAATACCTCTTGTGTTGGTGCATATAGTCCTAAAGATACCCAAAAAAAAATACACCCCCACATCTCCTTGAGATCCCCTATATAATATAAGTCTATATTGATGTGTCAAAAATTCTCTAGTCCAATCCTCAGTCTCTTACACATAAATATCCTGAATCTCTCACCTCAATATGAGTTGACCTGTTATAAGCCATTATCACGTAATAGGTGACGCCCACCTCCTCATGTCACCGAATGACTCTCTCGAACTATCTATGAGTAGCCCATAACCACACCTGATCCCCACATGTGTGATCCAACACTCACAATTGTGCTCACCACAATCCACTATACTATTATACCTCTTCACATCTCGCTACTCACTCCACTGAAGCATGTGTCTCTTCATGTGATAACCCTCATATGTGTGAATACAATACCCCCCACTACCCCCCCCCACACTGTATGTACATAGTGTACTAATGGGCCTCCAACAAGATACATGATGTAGAATCTTGACAGTGTCTGATACCTAGCAGTCAGAGACTATAGTGAAGTGGACAAGATATCATGCTTCTCATGTGTTATAAACTCCTTACATACGTCACTATGTGCAGTAGAGTGAATATGTACTGTGTAACTACCATATATCATAACTGTCCAACTCAAAATGTGGACTATGTCCTCTCATCTCCACGCTGTCTCACCTACTGACTTGTCCCATCCCGGTCCACTAGTGTACCAACTATCACTCTAATGCAGCATCATGAAGTCACACATCTCTCCCACTAAGCATGCAGAGTGATCACCAGAAGATTCACAATATAATGATGACTCTATGTGACTTGTCATGTAAGCGTTCTTGATACTCCCAATATATACCACTCTTCCATAAAAAAAAAAAAAAAAACCCAAACCTTATCACCCCTCCCCTCATTTCTATCTACACCAATACTCACCCTACTTACCCAATCCTGCTATGTGTATGTGTATAAGCGCGCGTCACCTCCACCACCTATCAATAAGACTTATGTGTGCTTGTGGATAGTATAGTCTATTCTATGCATAAACACATAACCACATTCCCTCGTCGTAGGTGCTTGCTACTGAGGTATGTCAATTCTAGAATATAGTCACCATAATGAGTTGTGTTATTCTTAATATTAAGTAGTGTGTTGCTCAAAGAGTGACTCACACCAGATGGTGTATAATATCTCACTCTACTTGTGCGAAACGTTACTCATATTCACACTACTCCGATTGCGTACTAACCCTGTAGTGACTCAGTTAATGTCTAGCAGGTGAACTCTATACAAAGATCATCTCTAGCATAGAGTCATCATCTGCTCATCGTTTCTCTAATATCTAGTATATCCCATAGTGGTTCATGTGATACACGTGATACCAGACCCTTTGAGCTGTGTTCTATGTACAGTATGATGTGACTGTAGTCAGACTCTAGTGTGTATGCCTGTGTCGTGTTCAGAATATCACCTCTAATCACTCAAATTATCCGGACACCTAGAAATGTAACTACATAATCACACATAACAAAGTGCTCTCCATATCCAACCTTGTGATAAAGACTCGCAGTTATGTATATCTTGCTGTCCTGTGAAGTCGATCACGAGAAACATGTGTGTGGATATGCTCCTCATATGATTACATATTTTAATGTACGTATCCAATGTGTTTAGAGCAAATAACATACACCCTACTCAACCAACAGTTAAGTGTAATACTAACATAATCAGTGCTACGACCGAGCGTCCATTGTGCTAACTACGCATCTCCGCCCGTCTACTGCGTGTACTCCCCTCTAGTCTGTGACACGTCTCTCTCTGTCGTGTGTCAGTACTCACTGTATGTCCAAACAGTTAACTGCCCTAGAGTCACCGCACTCAATCTCCCAATACTTTGTATACAGAGTATCATCACGTCTGGCCTTGCCGTATCACTGTTGTGACTACCTGTGGGATTTACCGTAGTCTGGTGCCCTGCACCCTATATATACTGTTTGCTCTTGTGACCTACACAGTGTGTCCTTAATCTCCGTGGAGACACTATAATCTCTTCGTCGCGTAGACTAGTTTGTAACCATGTCCCTGTCTACGAACCTATCCTCTATGCTGTTAATTCGTATCAGAGAGAGGACGCCCTATCCGTGTGACTTTGAACCTCCCCCTCACCCCCCATTAGATCCTAAGTGTGTCGCACATGCTGCACATAGATGTGCGGCCTGGTTCACTCGTCCGCTGTGCATTTTATCTACCGCGCCCATCTTTTCCAACTTCCACCAGTTCCTCCGTGGTTGGTGTCGTGCATCACAGTCTATGTGCGTCGTATCGACCTGTCATTTTCTGTGTCCCATACATACTGCTTGCAAGAGATACATTGTGTGACAATAAACTGGTGCACAATATACCATAAACTACGCATAGTGACATCTGGTATAATATGTTGTGTGTGTTCCCACAAATATCATGCCTTCACACATACAACTCTAATATAATAACACTCTGTAACACATAATATAGATAGTGTGTAGTGTGTGATCTATCCATACCAAACTCCATCCTAGAGTTTTCGATCCTGTGTTCTATGTTGTTGTGCCCCATCTCAACATATATCTAGAACACATATAAGAGACGCTCATACGACCGCTCTACTTGCTAAAATTCTCAACGCACCATCAAATCATCCAGTTCCCTGGATGACTAGTGCTCGCCATCCCTACCATTCGTAATATTGCACTACAATCTACACAATACCTCACCTATCACATGTGAGACTACAAGTCAAGTAGTACACATACACAGATCCAGAGAAAGATACAATCACACTCCACTGTCTAGAATCACCTGTATCCACTCTACCCCATGTGGCGCCGACCTAGTTGTGTGTACCTATGTGGTCATGTATGCATTCCTTTAAGTGTACTCTCTCTCAGAGTGACTTCTTTAGTTCTTAGTACGTCGAGACAGCCCCTGCCCCGCTCCTAAATCCTCTATACACATACTCATAATCCAGAGAGTGAAACACTCTCTGTCATCTCAACTTAAGTGCTCTTCCGCCACAACTCCCCTTATTCACAACATCACTATACTACAGTTCATCTTCACTACCATCAATCCCGTTGAGATATATGTACACATCATGAATATCATCAGTTGTACCATGTCTCACATTCTCCAGCACCAAGTATAGACATATCTGTGTCATGATATCACTCTCATCACACCCACCTAGCATCAGGTCCTCATATCACCCAAACTCCTGTCGCCTCTCATGTGTTCTCTCTAATCTACCTATATACAGCTATCCGATCTTCACTAAATAGATTGTGTACTCACTTCAGACAACTGATAACTAGTGCATCTCTACACACATAGTCTCTACCAATGACTCCCCACCTCTCAAACGCACCTCAGTGTACATGCCACACATATCAAATGCATATGTTCTCCTGTACCATAACCAGTTCTCAACACAACAGTCTAACCCACCAGACCTGCTGGTTGTACATGTGTCTGTCAATGTCTCCATCTCCCTAGATTGCTCTACCTATACTGTCTACACTACACCCTAATTGTACTGAACAGATGACTCCACTCTCTATAGTTTGTTGTGTCTCTGTGTCTAGAACACCACTCCTCAGATAGAGTGTAATCTATCTACTCTATCCCGTTGATGTCAATTGTAAGTGTAATATGTTTTACCCTCCTCTGTTGTACCGATGGTTCCCTAGGTACACACTGTGAAGACTCGCTCCTAGTCTGTGACTTCACATTGCCTCTATGATCCTCCTCCCCACCTACTCAGTGTCCCTATGTGTCAACTCACCTAGAATCTCCCAGTATACTAATCCACTACACCACCTTTGTGTCAGTCCCACTGTGTAGTCATCACTTACTTATCTATCAGCAAGATGTATCTCTCTCTCTATGTTAGAAAATCACAATTATGTGTCACCTCCATAGATGCTCTCTACAACTGATGTGTGATCCGCAACTATATAGCTGAACACCTACAGGGTCGATTGCAATCCACATGCCTGTGTGATACATAATCTAACCACTGCTCAACTGTCCCGTCCATACTCATAAGTGATGCGTTGATGAAACAATTGATGATAGTAGACGTAGTCTCTCCACACCTCTAATCATCCCTCGTCCTCAAGAGTCTCCAGTGTGATACTCCTTCCACTACTGTATGCGATGCGCCCGTGTCACCTCTGTGTCACCCTCCCCCCTGTCCGGTGTACTCTCTCAATAATCACTCACAAGTACACATTATATGCCTGTCCACCCTATTCCCATCCCCATGTTTCTCCTAACCTACTGAATCACATAATCCATTTCATGATACTTCTCCCAACCTGACAAAGTGAATCTGTTCATGTACCATATCCCTATATTGTCCTCACATCTCCTTGTGTGTGTGACGTGTCCTTACATAGAGTGGTGTGTGTTCGTCTCTATTTGTTCTGAATCAGCTTCTCAACGCACATCCCCTACATATCCAGAAGAATCTACACACACTGTGGTGTGTGTATCCCATCATTACACCGAAAATGTCCCTACTCGCTATGCCATTGTAGACACTGTTTGACAATCGCATACGCATCCTCCCCTATACATATGTATATCCAGACCCCCCTCGACTCTAGAGTGCACTATGTGTGATGTGTGTCCCCCGCTGCATGTGTGTCGTCATTGTGTCGTCCTGAACGAGCGCGCAGTGCGCTTTCCATGTGTAGGTCACTGGCGCCCCCCTAACTTTGTGTGCGTGCGATAGTGTGTGTCACCCAATTAAAGTGCTCCCATATCGTCGTATTCCTAGATCATGTGCTGTCACCTAGTGTTGATCCATGATGTGTGCCTTGTGCACACAATTTCTTGTGCTTCTGTGACACCACTCGTCAGTACATCACATCAACATAGCTCTCTCTCTCTACACCACATAATACTCCCTCACCCCAACATACACTATGACAATCTACCTCTAGTAATAATATCGTCAAACATTCCATAGCCCATGTCAAGAGTAAGGTATTACTCCTAGTCTATTTCTCTCAGAGCTGTGTGTGATACCATGTACTACATGACAGTCTAAGAGTTCTATAAAACAGAGTGTCACACATACAAGTACTCTCACCATGTGTTCTCTCTACAGTACCTCGTTGTCGCTATACATCTATAACTGTCCTGTGAAACCTGTTATCGTGTTTATGTGTGCGTGTGTGCCCCTAGTCAGAAGTCTGCTCTTGTGTGTTATGTAGTAAGTAGTTGTTGTGATTGTATAGACACGCCCATGATGATCTGACGATGTGTGCCTTCAAGAGTCGTGTCTGATCGTCCCATAGTGTGATGTGACAAACATTATATATTACTGACAACCATGCACACATTCACGTTATGCAAACATCGTGCGTGTACATTGTATGTCTGTAAAAAGTGTGACGTAGCTCCATAAAATTATGGTTGAGTCAGTTGTGTTTGTATTCTCGCTGTTCTGATGTGTATCGACCTACATGATGTAGGTGTCGCCATCTGACATGATCGTGAGAATGGGATATAGTGGCCTTCTTGATGCACTAGTGTATACTACCGCCACGTCGGTGTAACTATAAAACATCCTTTGTCTGGCTAGGATTTTATTTCATCTAGTCTCTACCACCTCGAGTTCTGTCACTCCAGTCTCTGTCAGTGAAATATAGATGGTGTTCTCTGTATTGTCATGCCTAGATTACAGACATATAAGTTACCTGCTTCTGAGCATATGTGTCACCTGCGTAGGACAATATGATCAGTATAAGAAAAGAGAATATCACCCATGAGAAGAGGAATCTCTCGTGATTACAGAGCAAATGAGCTACAAACTGTCGGACCTCACAACGCGCTAGTACTAGCACCCCTTGTCTGAAATGTGTGATATCGTGACCAGAAATGATCCCGATGGTCGCTAACTGACTCTCATATCTACACTTTTGTCCCACGATAGTCCTGAACCTATACATGTGTACATGCGCTCGCTGATATGTGTGGACACGTTGCCTCCATAATATGAGCTAATACTTGTCATGTGATGAATATCTCACTGTATATTATTTGTACTAGAAAAATATCTAGTGCTCACTCAGTCGGCGTTGTGTGACGACTCTGCACTGTGTGCACCGGGAATGAGATGAATCGGCTCCGGAGAATGAATAGCTCCGTGAGTCGCACTGCGAGAGTGATGTGTGTACTACCGGACACATGAATAGAAGTCTCTACATGAGTTCAGAATGTATAAAGTTAGAGACGCATTATTCATATTTGTAACCATGGTAGAGCTCTGCGTAACTCATATGTGTGAGAAAATCCGCCGGCGACACGATACCTCCTAGCGGAGTGAGCGCTCCCTGAGGTGGTAGGTGTTGTCCCCTGACCCCGGAGATGCGGTGCAGGCATCTCGAAATCTCTACTTTGAGAAGAATGTTGACCTCTCCGTCTAAGATAGTGAGCTGAAGCTCCTTACCTAGAGCAAGGTCGTAACCGATAATGCAGAGTGTAGGTGACAGACTCGCTCGCCATGTACTCTAGTGTGTTGTGTGATCAGATGATTAGACTCCTGAGGGTGGTTTGTCTCACAGATTGTAGCACGCGTAGGCGGCTTGTGCGGACAAGTACAGATCTTGTTATATGCTCTATAGACAGGAGTCTGGCCACTCTAGTCTGGTTTTCCTGAGTATATAGAAAGTGATCGTCTTGGACAACTAGACGAATGTGTCTTTGGAAGAGTGATAAGATGGAGACTCTCGAACTCCTAAAGATCTCATGATCAACTTTGGTTCAAAAGGATCGTCAACTGTCTGATGTTTGCTTTTGTGATCTAACGGAATTAGATGTTGTTAGGAAGTAGTGAAAGAATAGGTGTTAGTCAGGCAAGACTTCACTGTTAGCGAGGCCGTTGATATGTGTTCCTAAGGTTATGATAACATAGAAAGGAAACTAAAAAAATAAAACTCACACAAAAACTATCGGGAGCCTGCGGTGTCCTGCGCTAACACGTAAGATTGTGATGGTGAGTACGGCTATCACAGTATTTCTTTATAAGATTTTGAGAGAAAGAGACAAGATGTTTTCGTCTGTCCTCAGTGAGAATGTGGGGTCATGTAGAAGAAAGAAACAAAAGAGGCATTCAATAATGGCTGTTTGATTATTGTTGGAGTGAGCTGAAAAATGGTAAGATGGCTAGAGAAGGTGGTGGTGAGAAACCATTATGATGAACAGGCTGAGAGAGGGGCAGTTTGTCGGGTCTGTCAGTTTGAGATTCTTGTAGATATCAGAGTGAGAGTCCATCCTTAGTTCACAGTACTTCGTGCCTGGTTGAGAAGGAGATGTGAGCTGAGCTCTTGACGCCTGGAAGTAAGAAGTTTCCAGTCTTCTGTTTATCACGTTATCCTTGCTGCTGCTGCTGCTGCTGAGTCGCTTCTAGTCGTTGTCCAAACTCTGTGTGACCCATAGATGGCAGTCACTGGCTTCCACCCATCCCTGGGATTCTCCACAGGCAAGAACAACTGGGGTGGGAGTTGACCATCTCCTGTCGCCAATGCTCTCATGAAAGCTGAAAATGAATGAAAGTGGAATAGACGCTTCGTTGTGTCCACCTTACTGTTGAGATCGACCTAGGGTACTATAGCCTTCCAGATCCTCGGTCGTCATGGGATTTTCCAGGTGAGAGTATGGATGTGTGGGCTTCATCTTACCTTTCTCCCACCTTATCTTGTGTGACACTTGAGAAATACTCTAACCTCCACCAATCCAAGTATATTTCCTAGCTATAGATATGATTAGGCTAAAGAATCAGCGACCTGCTCAATAGCACTGAGTAGACCTCGGTACCCTGTGATCTATACTTGTGTTTGGGAAGGCGAGAGGGGGATGGACACCTCACACAGTGATTCTTGCGCGACTGGGGAGAATTTCATGGAACAGAAGAGACCTGGGGGCTATAGGTACATGGACGGGTCCCAAAGAGTTGGATACAAAACTCAGTGACTAACCACTTTCACTTTCAGAATGGGTTAGGGTATAATTAAGTTATTCTTAAGGGCCTCCACCTCCATTCTCCAAACATGCTGAAGAGTGCCATTTTTTCCTTGTTGGTAGGATTTTTTCCTATAAGGGGTCCAAACCTTTTTTGACAGACTGGTACTACTTTTAGCCAGCCCTCCCCACCATCTCATAGGATAAAGAGTGTAGCTTTCTTCTTTAAGATAAAGAAGTTCACACCATGGTGAGAGTATCATAAAAGTATGCGTTGTTGTTATTCCCATTTCTGAGAGAAGGCAGAGGCAAGACCTCTTTAATTCTTAAATCTATTAAGAGTTTACCGCATTTACATACCTGTCACTCGTCTCTTGAGATGTACCTAGCTACTCTAGTTAACGTCTTGAGTTGATTCTTATCTATTTGTGTTACTTAATGGAAAGGACTTTTTGATCGTCCTGTAAAAATAAACAGAAAAGCGACGTTCATGATTTTTTTCCCTACAACAACCCAGCTTAACCTACCTTGTAAATTTGAAAGTGATTTAAAACATTTAGAAAAGTACACACCTCTCAATGCAAGAGATCCTCTGATTAGAAGGCTGTCTGATATTGGTAATGCCAATAATCCCAAAGACTTCCATTGAATCAGTAGACAATCTGTAGAGGATTGTTGTGTCTCGACTCAAAGGCATAGGTTATAATACCGCCCAGACGAGATTAAATCAAACCAGCAGGCTTCCCCAGGGTGAGGGATTGAGGGGAGATAGTCAGCTAACTGCCCCAGAAGGTCTCAGTCACTTGACTTGTCTGCATATGGTAATGGTATCCAGCACGCCCTCGAGTAGCACTACAGCTGTTCTTCAAGATATATATTGCAAAACGTTGCGATATTGGATCAGGAATGAGAGAGGGGTCCCGTTTGGACCATCATCTGAGGTCCAGGACAGTTTGAGGAATGGTGTAAGGAATAGATGTTCTGCTAACTATTAGATTTATGTTGTTTCATAACACAACCTTAACCCATGCGATGAGTCATGATATAGTATTCAGACTTCGATCTAAATCATGTGCGTACCCCTAAAGTATTGTTCCCTTCCTCTGCTTCACAACCTGTGTAATCACGCAATTCCATCTTATGACATTTATACTCATGTATGACCAGCACTTCCTTCATACAATCTACACCTTACTTACACTTATCTCTCCTAAAAATCCTCTCTGTACACATCCCTTAGTGCGCAGAGCCAGCGGACTCGAATACCCACAACATTGTGAAGCGTAAAGCTTACTGTGTCTGCCCTCGACTTCCTGGACACCGTGAACACAGCGCACTCTCTTCTATTCATTCTTGTTATAAGGCCATGGCAGCTTGGTGTACGACTTGCGACGATGTGAGGCTATCGTCATTAGTATTATTCCGCATATCAGATGATAAGTAGTGATGTAAAAGAGTCTTGTATAAGAGATATGATTTCTCTTGAAGATAAATATATATAAATATATATAAACCCTTTGCAAAGCTTATCAACATAGACAGAGAGTACAGCCTGCATGCTTGAATAGGAGTCACTCGAATAAGAAATATATGGACCATTCCATAACGTTTGGTGTTGGTGTATCATGGAAGTCTTAGAATCAAAAAGAACCTCTTGCTGTCTATACCTCAGAAAAACTAGACTGCACCTCGCTGCATGGACAAAATAGCAGAAGAATATAACTAGTGGAGAAAGAATGCTAAGTCATGCACTGGACAAAGAACCATAATCCTAAGGCAGAAGTATATATTGCCCTTAGACATTGATGTCTCAGTTCCCTCTAAAAGCAATATGTCTCTGGAATGATCAATAAATCCATGAGAATGTTATGTGTTGTATATAAAAAGTACTGACCTAAGACTTCACTTACCATTGGATTGTGAAAATAGGGCGTCAGATTACTAGTAATGAGTTTGTAGTGATATAAGCAGAGAGAGAGACTCCTTCGCGCAGAGTCATATTAGGCGATACATAAGAAAGTAAAAAGTATGTGATGAGTGTTGAGTAGAGATTAGAGAGAATTGATATCACTTAGCAGGGAAACAACCTCAGTTTCACTTATTATTTCTCCATAACTTGAAGCTCCAAGGACTGAGAATCTCATTCAACATCTATTATCCTTTATATGTCATAAACTATCACAAGAAACTACATAAGTGTATTTTCAAATATTACTGCCTATCAGAGGAATTAGTCTGGTTTATATGATCCGTGTTACGGCATCTAACTGGAATGAGATGTAATCTTGAGATGTGACATAAAGGATCTGATGGAACGGTGTGGTTTGTGATTACAGAGATATCTTGTTACCTTTTTCATTGTCTCTTTATGAGTACCTGTTACACGAGTACATCCAGTTAGAGCTCCATGAGCTCTCAGCGTGCGTGGATGGCGTAATTTAGTGTCAGGAGAGAGCGACTCCTCACACATGACCACAAGGCATACGGACTTCTCAGTATCACCATGAGTTGATCCTGGGTTGGTCCTTGTGGCTTAAGACTCTGTACTGTACGAGATGCAAGAGGGTCAGGTTACGGATACCTGGTCAGGGAGCTAGATTCCATATGATGTGCACCTTCCTGTCAGTTGAAAAAGGAAGATCCTGCATAGCCTACAACTAAAAAGATCCCCACATGCCCTCATTAAGACCCAGCACAGCAAAAAAAAATAAATATTTTTAATAAGAGGAAGGTTTTTCTAGGTAGACGTCTTCCCATAAGTGTCAATCAGGTCAGCTGTGCTCATTGGTTGAAAATTGTGAGACTCTTGAGAAATATAATGAGACGAAATTATTGCGCAAATGATAAGCAGAATTTGATATGTCTGATTTTTGAGTGACATGTGGATGCGGTTTAGTTATAGGGACCTGATATGACTTTCTAATCTGGTGATCTGAAGGCCTGAGAGAAGCTGAACCAATGTTAATATCTGGAGGATCCCAGAAGCTGTATTATTTCAGACGAGAAGCCACTTTAGGTGCAATTGTGGCTAGAAAAGCCTGCTCCTTGAAGTTAGTCTGTGTCTAATCAGCCTGACTACAGCAATTTACTAGAATACTCATAGAATAACAAATAATGCTCTTCAGCGCGTGTGCTGAAGAAACATCAAGAAAACATGGGAAACCAACTTTATCATTTCCATGCTGTTTTTCCGCAAGATGTGAGAGAACAGCGCCCAAGACTTCGTAAAAGGATAGCGATAAAAAAACTCTCTATGTCAGGGTGTGGCTGGAATTTGTATGCTATGGCAAATGGCCAAATCTGCAACAATTTGGGAACAACTTTTTGAGGAACAAGCAAACACTAGCGCATGTAGTAAGTTCCAGGGCACTGTGAACTTTGATCGCGCATATGGAGTGACATGTTATTGCAGTTAGTAGACAGAGTAGCAGAAGGCGCTAATTAATAAAAGTGAGAAAAATATTTGTTAGCAGTTGTGTCCAAGAAGACAATAAGACCCTTGACATAGGATAAAGGAAATGTCTTGTGTGATCTAGTCTGCGTCGCTTGTCATCATGAATGCAGAGTATTCAATATGATCAGTCAAAATTGTTGCTAGGATGGCTGGAGGTAGGGGGCGTAACGGAATTTCTGGAGATCCGGGAGATTGTACATAAGTATATACGAGACTCACTAAGGGATCTAATAGACAGTAGTAATGTGTTTGTGGACAGAAACTCCAAAGCGTGCGCTCTGAAGAGTATATAGATGAAAGACAATAGAGAGTCAAAATCAAGTCGGGAATCTAAAGTCACTTCTATAAATAGTGTTCTGTTCGAGAACAGACACAGTAATACATATTGGGATAAATAGATACGCACACATATCAGATCTCCGGTGGTCTTAAACTCCCCGCTGCCTAGAGGAGAGAGTAGAAGATTTCGTATATGGATGTAGCAAAGATTTTGTACTGTCTTTGATCGCGTTGGAGGTTAGACTCTATAAGATCTACGCTATACGATATCTATAAGGCATAGTGTTTTGTGAGTGTGTTGTCGCAACTGAATGAACAGTGTTCCTCAGTGTTAGACAGGTAGTTGAGATGCATCAGTGAGGTTATATAAGCTGATATAGAAGTGTGATATCTTGTGTGTGAGTTATAGTCAATAAGTGTGCTATTCTCAGAATTGTTTGACTGAGTGTGTGTGTGTGTCTAAGGATAAGAGAACTTCTCTGATTGTGAAATATACTATATCACATGGTTGTCTGTGTTACTCTAGATAGTCACTCCGCAGGTGTCTCCGCGCTTCATTCGTATTGACTGCTTCCAACCCGCTAATGGCTCAATATCAAAGAACTACAGCGCTCTCACTCTCACGCGGCTTGCTACCTACTTGCTAGTGAATGCACTCGTGTCTCGTATATGGTATCTCCACAGAGATGTAGAGTAGCAGATCTCACATAATACATGTCTGATAGATACATGACGACTATTATGTTGTATCTGCACCATATATGTCACTAGATGTATATCACTAGATCGGACTCTCACAGAGACGTTTGTGTTCGAGTGCGCACACAGTCAAGTTGACACGTGAGCCTGGGCCCCAACTTGGATCATCCTTAAAGGAATCTTTTTTTCTCATTTGGGTACAAGGAGCCAAGTGGGAAGTAGGTTTTGTCTTCTTTGGGACCCCCGTTGCATGGGGCACTTGGAGGGGTTTGTCTGTGTCTGCTTCGCACATACCTGAGGATCTTGTCCCACAGATGGCACAGATGTGTTTAACAGAGAATCCGGGCTGGGTGGATGGTAGTTCATGTTTCCAATGCCAGGAATCCTGGTAAGGGCTGTGTCCTCTGAAAAGTGACACTGTTGGACCACATTTGCTTCAAAAAAGAAAAAAAGATACAATAAAACCACAGAAGCCTATAAACACCCAAACCCCCAATTCATCCAACTCACAATTCCTTCCTTGTTTTAAAAAAATCTTGTTCACAATTCAATAATCATTTAACCAATAACATATTACAATAAAAATCCAACAATTAATATATTAAATTTTATCAAAAACTATAAACATCAATTAACAACTACAAATTCTAAACATCCACACATCGTACCCTATGATACCATACACACAGAGTAATACACCTCACTACACCACACCCAGTTGTGTAGATATTATATAAAGCACATGCTATGATATCTAGTGTGCCAAACTGGTCTCTTACCATTGAGACGGCACCTAATCACAGATTATAAGATTGTCATTGGAATAGACATTCTAATGTGACTCTGCTCTATCTACACCACTATCAGCTCACATGACGATACGTATCATAATCGTAAGACACCCATATAGTCCTCATAGAGTCCACGTTTGTGAACTACTATATTTCTGTAGAACTATTTGAGTGACCAAATAGCCCTATAGAGTTCTTGACTAGATTGTCAATCTTCCCCATATTATATCATGGTGTTCAGTTGTTGACTCGCGCAAAACCACTCCAATGAGTCTAGACCACATCCATTGTTTCTGAACCCCATACACTGTCGGTGCACCAATAACAATGAACATCAGTCACAACCACAATGTTCTAACACCATACCGATCCCTATGCTATACACCTCGCACACAGTGGTCCACACATACACCACACACCTATACTACAGTAGATGTGTGTGCTTCCATGCCTGTCATAACTCCACATAATCTATCACATATGTCAGTAATAAAGCGACAACCCACATCGCTATACACCCCCACTAACCATCAGCCCAATGTGTCTTACAAGTTGTATCTCGCCACCAGCTATAATCTGTACCCATGAAGTGTGCATATGTGCTGTCTGTTCGAACAATCATAGAGAGTGTAATTGTATCCGTGATCCATCAGTCAACTACCGCTGTAGAAAAATACAGATTAACTGCTATATCTTGTCCCTTGACTATGTTCCCTTTGTGAACCACCACTTGAGTCATTCACTAACGCACTGTGCCTGTCCCCAAATGATTGAATACCAATAGTTCCTACCATGTGTATAATAACCTGAAGGTATCGCCTACAAGTACTATATCACTCAGTATCAATATGTCGTCTCACTATAGCGCCTGCACTAAACACAACACACAGAGTGTGTACATCCACTACAAGGATAGATCAGACTCCTTAGTGACTACCACACTCCTAACCATGATAACCACTAGAGCATCTATACTGAAGGTACCTAAATGTCCAAGGTTTCACAGACATGTCCTCTCCATGACCCAGATGTTCATTAATGTGTTCATGAGTAGCTGTCGGAGATAGACATAAATGTGACACTGTGAGGTGTATAGTCATCAGCCTGTAAACACCAGTTGACATTACGTGTGTGATGTATAAGATGTAACAGAGTTGATAGACTCTCAGATATCACATCAGATCATACGCCACTCTATGAGATCGTGTGTGTCTTCACCTACGCGACAGCTCATTTTCTCTTTTTGTGCTTAGTACTGGTGATGAGTCTCCTGTGATTGCGTGTCTAGATCTCTAAGTTCGCTGATGTGAGTCTGGTTCTCGCGCTAGCCTGACAGCATGAGATACAATCTACACATGTCCTCACTCTTCTGTTCGTACCTCCATCCCGTACTATGTGTCTAGCATCCATATAATCACAACACTACCACCAACGTCACTACGTGTGCACACTATCAACCTACCCGCCATCATTAATCCTACTCTCATACACCTCATAGCGTCTAATAATTCTCCACTCACCGTACCGTCGTATATACTCCCCTTCACGACTACGTCGCTCCACAGACCTCTCACAAACATACAGCACCCCTCCTAACTAACCTCCCATACAACGTTCGCCCATCACTATCACGTACAGTAAGACATGCGTGTACTAATCAATAACCCCTTCAGTGTCTACTTCCCAGTCAGAAGAGTCGCTTCCATCCAGTCTCTTGCAGTGTCACATACCACCTGTATCATAGAGTCAGTCACACTCGTACAACTGCTGTGCCATGTACACTGTACGCGTAGAGTCACCGAGTAGACCATCCACAACTCTTATTAAAGAGCTCACTTTCTTATAAGCGCCCCAGCTGTGTATATCTCATGTAGTGTTCTCATTCGACTATCACTCCCTACCTTATCTTGCTGTGTGACACGATCACGCGTACGCGACTCTGTACATCACCCCTTGCACTGCAATACACATGTCATTCAAGAAGCAGTTGACCCCATACACTGAATAGAATCATCCGTACAATCTACAATCCAAACCTCAACAACCTGTGTGCTCTCGCGTGACCTACATAGTATAGAACTTAATCATGTGATAATAACTCGTGATGTCAACACACTCTAAATCATCACAATCATATGACCGTCTGTGCTCCACTTCTAATGTAGATCTAATCTCACACGCCGACTACTGAACAAGTATCACTAGAAGAGTGAGCCTAGACAGTGTAAAAATGTAGTGTGACTATGTGAGATTCCAGTGTGTGTGTGCCTCCAACTGACTACTCTCATGTATGCTAGATGAGTGTGTATGCGCTTAGACTAGTGATTGAGAGACCACTCATAGAAAGCATTGTATTGTCTCGCTAAAACATCCTCATCCAAGGACTTCGTCCCTCTATGATAGAAGAGTCTGTCCAAAAACAATTGACCACAATGTTGTGCCACTCTCACTGTATCTCTGCAAGAGTATCGTACCTGTGAGAACTCTACCCACTATCCTACTGATCTGAAACCAACCTGTTCTGTATGAGGTAATTCCCCTCCCTCGCATCCTAATCCTCTTTGTATTCCTCATATGTTGTGTGTAAGTGGTATGACCATAGTGAACCATGCACACTAATCTCAGCCAAAGATCAACCACGATCTCAATCGTCGTTAGAGAAGATGAACACCACTAGAACCAGTGAAATCCCATGTGTGTATACACACAAACATCTAGTTGCCAGAGAAGTCACATCAGTTGAAAGAGAGACTCTAGAATCGCTCCGCATGAATCTTGAGACACAAACCTCGCGCTTTATTTTAGGATGACCTCTCAAGAGCACTGTTGTACACATGTGCATGTTAGAGAAGAGATGGTGTGTGAATGAGATACTGAATCACCTCCCATAGTACTTCAATCATACTATATGTGTTGAGTCATAGAGATACTCTGCTATCCTTATATAAAAAAAAGAACGAGCACAACAGATCATATTTAGATTAATAATATCACGTCTATGTTAGAGTGTAGAACACTAGTAAATCTTAAGAGTCTACTAAATATTGATGTAGTTACCATCCATCACTGTGCCATCTGAACTGGTATCTCCCACCCACCAACATCCTAATACATCTCATAGAATCTGTCTACGCACTAATACTCATAGAACTCTTCCATATGTGAGTAAGTAACCTTGAGACAACCCAAGAGACACTTCTCTCACTCAGTTGTGTGTGTGCCACATATCAGAGAGTATCACTCTCATCATAGTAAGACATACATCCATATCTGTCATTACTATGTGTGAGTCCTGTACACAGAGTATCACACAGATCTCTATCAGTGATACACACCACAGACCTGTCCTAGAACCGTGCTGTTCTACTACCTACCTAAAATATCACACCCCAGGACACTCTGGTGACCCCATCATTGTCCAATACACCTCACCTCACACATCTCCTTGTGTTGCCTACTGTGTCAGTAATGATGTGAGATTGTTACACTCCCACACTATCCATGATATAGAGACCTTGTAATCGAGCTCATCCGTGAACTCTGTAGTATAATCGAGTGTACATAATAGAATAGACTCCACAATGATTCTAAACACAGACAAGAGATCCATAAAGAACAATCTACCAAAAGATCCATGCTACAATGTGCTACTTTTCTTCGTACCTTAAGATCACTACTGTGCAGAGATCCACGCCCAGACAGATCTCCAGGTCCTCGTGCCCGGATCACTCTATACTGTCAGTACTTCCCTCTAATGTACTCAATCTCATCGTCACAGTACCTACTCCTACTGTCTGGCTAGAAGCGTTAGTGCCTCATGTGAGATCACCCTGTAAATACTAGCCGCCTACGTCAGACCCAAAGTGCATGCCTCAGAACCTAATTTGACTATCATATCAAATGTATGCGAATGTTGTACTACTATTGCCCGTATCATCTCACCGTCTCAGCCACATAATTAACGCCCCCTGAATGCCCACTCGCTCATAGCCTCTGCCATGTGAATTTACCGCTAAGAGTGACACATCAGAGTCTATGTGAGATTAGTGCCACTGACTCACTTGCACGCTCCCCAACTGACCTTGAGTCTCTCTCCACTTTTTCTCGGACCCTACATAGTTTCCTCCATAAAAGCCACTGAGTGCTGTCATAGTCCTCCACCTCTACTGTCACTAGTACCCCCCAACAACCTACACACCAAGACTCCCCTATACGTGCACACCCCAAGAGACTCTGCTCTATCTTACGACTACTCGTTCGATCCCTCGCTATCGCACTCTCCAGCGTACACCTCTAGCCAAGATATATCTTATTATCCCACCCACACTCGTGTTGACAAGAGACCATGACACCCCTACTAGTACCTCCACCAATCCCCTAGAAGACTACCACCCCCACCCCACTCTTCGTGCATCTAAAAACAATAGATGTGTGATACACTATATGATGTCTAGTGATAAATCTATAGATAGACTCTGTGCTCATGTACTGTCAGATAATGCAGTGCTACCTGCCACTTGTATGTCTCTGATAACACAGATCACCCACCCACAGAAACCATCACTATGTGCACAATATAATGTGTGTGTGCTTCATAGAGTTAACGAGAGACACCACTCTCACCACATGCCATAGAACCCACACGACCAAGAATCTCTCTCTGTGTATTCCCTCCATATCAGTGCTTGATAACACACTGTAACATATACACTATTAATGCTCACAACCTTGTTCAATAAGACGACTGAAGTATAGACAATACCTAAACATTGAATATGTTCCCATGTGCCTAATAAATCAAATCCTACACTAGAGAGAGTTCATCCTCACTCTGAATAGAAGTAGAACTTATACGAGATATATCAGAAAATAACTCCTCGATAGTGCTCTCGTCTGCAGATTCCTGTTCAATCTACCAAAACAGTCTCTGTATCTCTGTTCCTAAGGTTCTCCATCTCTCTACACAGACAACTGCCAGACTCTCGATCTCTTAAGCTACTCAATAGTCTGCTATCCATCAACTATAGAGACAAGACCTGTCATATCTCAAGTCAAACACGATAGTAGACTAGATATAAACCTAATACGAGCGTGTCTAACACATATATTCCGGACACCACCCCTCCCCTCTCTTCCTTCTCCCGTTCTTTGTGTGATGTGTGTATAGATCCTTTGAGTTAGAGAGATCATGTACGTCAGCTCATGTAAATTGTCTCAGTGCCTGAGTGTTATGTGAGAGAGTACATCGCACACGACAGAATCGTATGTCCTACGCCACATGTGTGTCACGATTGTCCAACCAGTGTGTGTGTTCCCTTTGTCACCCATTCTTGTTCCCGCTCCTCACCAAGTGTCGAACGAGCAATATGTATCCTTCTATGCGTGAAAGTCCCTGATGACACCTAGATGTTCTGCATATTGCCACGCCAATTGCCACCTCATTTCTGTTCTCGTCTCTCTCCTCGTCCCATGCTATCACTCTCAAGTGACCGTTGTCTGTCGTGTGCCGCCACAAGAGAGATACTGTGCCTCTCCACTACTATTCCTGTCACCTCTACAACCCCTCTACCACTGATTGAGCTGATAAACCACGCGTAATTTTCTTATAAACCCTAATGATTAGATCAAGCAATAACATTTTTTTGTAAATACTGTAGCAAAATCTTGGCATGCTTCTACTTCAAGTGAGGGAGGAGTTTTGCTGGCATTTGGATGCACTTTTTTATCAGTCCCCAAAATGATTTCTTCCTGAAGGTTCTTTGGCCTTTAGCTGTCTTTTCTAATGGTCACACTTAGTTTGCCATTAGCAACAGGAAAATATTTCACTGCTAGTTTTCAACATTTATTAGGTAGGCCATTATGTAAAAAGAGAAAATTAATAGTTACCTAGTAGCTACTCTCTGCCAAGTTACATGTGTTATTTCACTAAATCCCCGTATGAGTCCTATGAGATAAATTGTGCTATTATCTTCACTTTACAGATGAAGAAAGCAAGGCATAATGTGATTCAGTTGGGAGTGCAAGATCACATAGCTTGTGACTGGGACAGAATTGAAAAACAAGTCAGCCTGACTTTAGAGCCTGAATAATACAGCCAGTGATGTACTTATTTGTCCTAGGAGGCTAAAGAAGAAACATCTTATTTCAAATTATTACCAAATTTCTTATCAACTGGAAGACTGAGAATTTAAATCATTTCATTGCTAAGCGAGCTTTTATACACTGTCTTAAGATTCATTTGTGCATTCATTCCTCTATGAGCCAGGCAGTGTGCTAGGCACTAGGAATTTAGAAGTGGGTAAGGTGTGTCTTGGTATTGAGTGGTTAGTGGGCTTTTCTGGTGGCTCAGACAGTAAAGAATCTGCCCACAATTTGGGAGACCCAGGTTCAGTCCCTGAGTTGGGAAGATCCCCTGGAGAAGAGAATGGCTACCTACTCCAGTATTCTTGCCTGGAGAATTTCATGGACAGAGGATGGAATACAGTCCACAGGGTGGCACAGAGTCAGACCTGCCTGAACAACTAACACTTTCACTTTCAAGTGGTTAGTCAGTGAGAGGCTACTTTGTACAGGGAAAGAGACCTGGATTAGAATTTAGGAGTTTCAAATGACTTTGACAGGTATCTCTTCCTATCTGCATCTACTTCCCTATCTAGAAAATGAAGATGTTAGACAGTGATTTATCATCCCATCCAAGGCTCATAACAATGGCCATAAGCTGTAGAGCTCATTTAGAAGTGAGGATCTTTGCTGTGTGCACTAGCAATGCCATGGGCAGCTTCCTTTCTCTCTCTCAGCCTCAGTATTCTCATCTGTAAAATGAGGAGGTTGGACTAGATTGACTCTGTTCTGATATCCTGCAAAAATTAAGATGATGACTTTTGTTTTACATATCAAGAGAATATGTTTACGGTCACCTCCTATTCTTGCTACAGGAGATAGTTAGCTATCAGCAGTATCTGCCAAAAATAACCAAAGTCAGCCCTTTAATACAACAGTAAGAACAAAGGAATTGATACATTGGAAGAACCCTGTGATTCATCCAAATCAGAATTTTCCCAAGGGCCCAGCCATGGTTGTACCTAACAAATATTTCTTAACATGCTTTGCAGTTCTTAGGTCATTTTGCCTAGAAATGCAAAAATGGACTTTGTATAATATAGATTGCTTGTACATCTGCTACTACATCTGATGCATTCTCTAAAATAGTCCCTTTGGATTCGATACTTGGAAATTGGGTCATTGCAATTAACTTTTGGGATTTCATTTGATCAACGTAAAACATGTACCTAATTTTAAATGTCTTTGTGGACAAAGGTCTGTATAGCCAAAGCTATGGTTTTTCCAGTAGTCATGTATGGATGTTAGAGTTGGACCATAAAGAAGGCTGAGCACCAAAGAACTGATGCTTTCAAACTGTGGTGCTGGAGAAGACTCTTGAGAGTCCCTTGAACAGCAAGGACTGAAAACATAAGAGGAGGAGAGATTCAAAACACAGAAAGGACCCAAAATGTTGCTGGCTTAAGGATGGAAGAAGCCATGGACAAAGTGTTAGAGGGAATCACATCCTGCCAGCAACCTGAATGAGCCTGAAAACAGACTCTCCCCCAGTGCCTCCAGAGAGGAGCCCAGGTTGGCCAGCCTGGTGTGATTTCAGCCATGTGAGACCCTGAGCAGAGAATTCAGTCATGCTGGGCTGCTCTTCTGACCTGCAGAAATGTAAGCTAATAAATCTGTGTTGTTTAAAACTGCTTTTAACATTTGTAGCTGTTTCTTTTGGCATGTAACTCTTTACTTTGGAATAATACTTATGCTATTTCTTATTTTTACTTAGCCTTAGAGATTATCTATTTCTAGGTTTCTACTATAGAAACTGAGGAACTAGCTTTACATACACACCATGTGCACCCATAATTCCCTTCCACAAATGCAACAAATTTGGGCTTAAATATTCAGTATTATATGCATTATACCATTATGGTATAATCTACAGTTGATCCATGTAAAATGCTGTTAACTGTAGTGCCTTTATTTTGTGATTCCCAAATTGTCTCTTTTGCTTTGACTTGTTTTTTTTCTTCCAGTTTTATTGAGATATAATTGTCATACAGTACTTCATAAGTGGACAGCAAGGAGATCAAACCAGTCCATCCTAAAGAAAATCAGTCCTGAATATTCATTGGAAGGACTGATGCTGAAGCTGAAGCTCCAATACTTTGGCCACCTGATGCAAAGAGCTGACTCATTGGAAAAGACCCTGATACTGCGCAAGATTGAAGGCAGGAGAAGGGGACGACAGAAGACGAGATGGTTGGATGGCATTACCCACTCAATGGACATGAGTTTGAGCAAGCGCCGGGAGCTGGTGATTGACAGGGAAGCCTGGTGTGCTGCAGTCTATGGGGTCGCAAAGAGTCGTACATGACTGAGCAACTGAACTGACTGACTGACTTCATAAATTAAGGTGTACAACATAATGATTTGATTTACATATATCATGAAATAATTTCCACAATAAGTTTAGCAAACATCCATCATCTCACATAGATACAAAATTAAAGAAATAGGAAAAAAACAAATTTTTCTTGAAGTAAGAACTCTTAGGATCTATTCTCTTAACAACTTTCACATATGACATACAGCCATGTTAATTACATCAATATTTATCATGTTGTACATTATATCCCCAGTACTTGTTTTATCTTATAACTGCAAGTTTGTACCTTTTGACTGCGTTCATCCAATTCCCCTGCCCCCTGCCTCTGGTAACCACAAATCTGATCTCTTTTTCTATGACTTTATTTGTTTGGTTTTAAAGTGTAATTGACCTATGTTGATTCCTGTTACACAACATAGTGATTCGATATTTCTGTACATTGCAAACTGATCACTACAGTAAGTCTAGTTACAACATGTCACCATACAAAGATATCACATAGTGACTATATTCCCCACACTGTACATTTGGTTTGATTTGATTTTCTATACACTTACCATGAGTCCAGGCTCAAACTTTCTATCAAAACCATTAAACTTCACTCAGTATGGTCAAGTATATTAGATAATCTATGAGATTCATGTATTTTTCTTAGAGACAACCCTGTTGGAGTTTGCTGCCCTCCTGCTCCATTCTGGAATGGTTGCCCTCTTTGTCTGCTACCCAGCTGTCGTCCCAAGAATTCCCTTTGCTTCTCTTCTGTGTTAGATTCCGTTTCCTAGATCTCAGGTTGTCCTCTTGATTGCTTTATGATCTAGTTTTGCTGGACCATACCCTGCACTAACTTATTTAGAAAGATTGCATGGGAGGTAATTTGAATAAAACCCTTCTGTGTCTGACTGTATCTTCATACATCATTCAAAGTTTCACCAGTTGAAGAATTCTTAATTAGAAACAATTTCCTGTAAGAATTTTGAAAACCTTATCCCAGTGTTCTTGGTTCTAGTGTTGCTTTTGAAAAGTCTGATCTTCTATTGATTTCTTATTTTTTTGAAAGATTTCTTATTTTTTTGTATACAACTTTTTTTCTACAAACTTTAAATGTTCTGTTTTGATCTTTAGTGTTTTAACATTAAACAGTAATATACCTTCTTATCCATCATCTTCCATTTACTGGGCTGGGCTTTCGTGAGCCCTTTCAATCAAAAAACTTATTTTTCATTTTTGAGACGTTGTATTATTTCTCACATAATATCTTTTTTTCTCTACTTCTAAAACTCCTACAAATTGGATATTGTATGTCTTAGACTGATTCTCTCATTTTCCTGTCTTTCATGCTCCAGTTAATCATCTTTTGGTTCTACTTTTGGGAGGTTTCCTAAACTTGATCTGTCTGAGCTTCAGTTCTCATCTGTAAAATGGTGATAAAAGGACCTACCTCATCAGGTTATTTTGAGATGTTGATGAAATAAACCATGTAAAGTGAACTTCAATATATGCTGGCTATAATTGCACATACTGTTTTTCTAGCATCAATTCCTTTTTCCTTCTTATATGAAAATGACAATCCTAGTGGCAGCAATATATCTTGCTTTTACAATATCTTATTATGCTATTAACCTTCATTGTACTGAATTTGTAATGGCATGACATTTTCTAATTGTACTGTTTTAGAAAAATATGGTATAAATCTAGTTAGCAATATTAGAATCTTAGAATGCTAGAATTCAAAGCTTAACTCTTTTGTTTACATTTCTAGAAATGCTTAAGGTTAAAAGTAGGGTTTTTTTCCCCTTTCTTTCTTTTTTCTACTTTTCAAGCTGTTGGGAGAAAAAAAACACTCCACGGATTCACGTTTCCCCCTCACCTCTGGGGTAGATTAAAAACTGGAAAAATAATGCTAGAGAGCTACTCCTTGACAGTAAAATAGGTAGCTTAGAGCCCAACTCACCATTTTCTCACTATGAGAGTACAGTGCAAACCTTGAATGTATGGAGTGATGTACATTCTGCTGTGCAGCCCAAAATAAGGCTAGCCAGTGCCTGCGGCACTAAGGAGACTAACAGACAATCAACAAAACTCAGACCCAAGAGGATACATGGATTAGCTATAACCTTCACAGCCAGGAGCCGCTCTGCCTGCACATAAGGATCCCATGGAGACCAGAAGTAGAATTATAGAGAAAGAAGGCCTGTAAGTCAGGGATGATCTAACTTTGCTTTCTCTGTTTATTTATTCATTTTTTCCAACCAGGAGTGGTATTAAAACTATGTGACATGGGCACCAACCAATCATATCTGATGCCAGCTATAATTTCTTGGTAGAGTTATACTGTGTGTGTTAGTCACTCAGTTATATCTGACTCTTTGCAACCCCATGGACTGTAGCCCTCCAGGCTCCTTTGTCCATGGAATTTTCCAAGCAAGAATTCTGGAGTGGATTGCCATTCCTGTCTCCAGAGGATCTTCTGGACCCAGGGATCGAACCCAAGTCTCCTGCACTGCAGGCAGATTCTTTTTTTTTAAATTTTTTTAAAAAAATTAAAACTATAATGTGGAGAAGGCAATGGCACCCCACTCCAGTACTCTTGCCTGGAAAATCCTATGGACAGAGGAGCCTGGTAGGCTGCAGTCCATGGGATCGCTAGGAGTCGGACACGACTGAGCGACTTCCCTTTCACTTTTCACTTTCATGCATTGGAGAAGGAAATGGCAACCCACTCCAGTATTCTTGCCTGGAGAATCCCAGGGATGGGGGAGCCTGGTGGGCTGCCGTCTATGGGGTCGCACAGAGTTGGACATGACTGAAGCGACTTAGCAGCAGCAGCATACTAGAATGTACCAATCCTGGATTCAGCAGACATTTATTGAGTGCCTACCATGTCCCCACACTGTACAATGCTAGCCAACTCACTTCCTTCCTCTTAGTTTCTATTTTCTCTCCCGTGAAAAGGAGTAAGTGATCTACAGGAGCCCCTTCAGGTCTGCCATCCACCATCAATAAAATGGTAACTTTTGATTGTTTTTAGACCAAAAATGGAAGCAGATATAGAAAAATAGCAGCTGACCCAAGACTTGTAGATTTGAAAATGTAGACAAAAACAGAAGATGATTCTATAAGTTACTGTTTGACTTGAAAATTGGAACAGGCACTAGAGGGAGGAATTCAAAATGTAAGTTTGTTTTACAGCTTTGACATTCCAGCTGCATCTCACTAACCCTCACCAACGTGCATACACAGGATCCCTTCCTTCTTTTGAGTCTACTACTTTCTTGTAGCATTCTCTCTCCAGCTATTACCACTCCCAAATGCTCTCTCTCTGTGGCTGGCAGTGGCTTGTCCACTCTGGCAAGAGTCTATGTTCCAGGCCTTTCCCAACTTCCTCTCTTTTCAGACTTAGCTGCCTCATTTCATCTTCCTTTTGGTCTCCATCTCCTTTAAGAAATTTGATCAGTTCATCTTTGCTAAAGTCAAGGAGGGCCAAGATATTTGTGGATAATTATTCCTGGATAAGATTCATATATATATAAGATTCATATATTTTTGAAAATCATTTATTATGGAAAAGTTCCAGCATAAAAATAGAGAGATTTTTACAATGAATGACCAACCATATACTCATCATCTGGCTTCAACAATTATCAACATGGAAAATCTTGTTTCAGCTAAACCTCCACCCATTCTCTACCCTACATACAATAAATTATTTTAAAGTAAGTCCCAGGGACTTTCCTGTGGGTCCAGTGGTTAAATCTTCACCTTCCAATGCAGGGAGTGCAGGTTCGGATCCCTGGTCAGGGAGCTAAGATCCCACATGCCTTGTGGCTAATAATAACAATAATAATAATGATAAATCAGAAGCAATATTGTAACAAAGGCTTTAAAAATGGTCTGTGTCAAAAAAAAAAGCTAAAAAATGTAAATCCCAAACACTATCATTTCATCAGCAAACATATCAGGGCATACATCTCTAAAACCTGAGGACCCTTTTATTTTAAAAGTAACAGCAATACTATTATTGCACTTAAAATGAATAATAATCGGTTAATACTACCAAATATCCAGTCAATGTTCATATTTCCTCAATTGTCTCATAAATCTTTTTTAATATGTTCAAGTGGGGATCCAAAAAGGCTCATGGTGTATTTTTGAATACTGATGCTCTGTGATACTTAGGGGCAAGGATTTGGAAACAAACAATCGTTGGCCCTTAAACCATATGATGTTGACAACCAGTAAAGAATATGACCCTGTCACCACAAAGTAGCTTTTTATTTCCTTTCCAGATTGCTGTGACTAAACATTAGTTAAATGTTCAATTGGACTCCAGAAATTCTTTATAAGAACAGTAAGACATCTGTGAAATAAGTGAAAACTCAAGTTTGGCCTTGAAATCGCAAAGTTCTTATACAACATTGTTTTCCTTGGGGAAAAAAAAAAATCCTGCAAGTTTGCATGCACACACATACATACACACACTCACCCAAATGCTAACTTTTAATATATGTAGGGAATGGTCTTGCAAATGGCAGTACAAAGCATACATGTGTTGCATCATTTTTCCCCCTCAGGGTAACGACAGACATAAGCATGTTGGAGATGTGACACTGAAAGAGCACTTAGGCGTGGATTAAGACCAAAATAGTGCAACCGCTTTATGATATTTTTAAATGCACTGAAAATCTGAAAGCAAGGTAGAAAAACAGGCTTATGAGTCTGAATATTAAGCTCAGAAAAGTTACGCATGGTTAAGTATGTGCTCCTTAAACCTGCTGAGTGTACACTTAGTCATGCAGCTTTCAGTAAGTTTCTGCCTTGAATACCATTGGGAAATATTGATATAAATCATGTCTATTACCGGCAGGATAGAGTAGATATATTGGAGTGAAAAAAAAGCAGATTAAATTGAACCATGGAGTCTGGAAACAGTATTCCTTCTGCCAGGGTCTGCTCCATTCCACTTTTTTAATTCATTCATTCAAGAAGCCTTTAAATGAGTATAGATTATATTCAAGATGCTATTATTCAAAGAAGAATAGCATATGCTTTCTGTCTTAATGTTTTTCAGAGTCTGGGGCAGGGATGGAAAATTTGTTTCATCTTTTGGACCAGTTCTGCCTAGAGTACTGTTTTGACAAGGATTTTGAGATAGAATTTGGACCCAGTAGGATTACAGCTAGGATCTAATAATGATGTCTCTTATTAGGTGCTGCTGGGGGATGAGATGAAGCATTTGTGCCACACAGTTGCCGTCCTGGGCTAAGGGATGGAAGGAAATATTCATCTATATAAATAATAAATATTATGCAAGGCAGAATGCTAAAAATTAGAGCTAGAAAAAGAGGTCCAAATAAAGTGCTGTGGACAGGCAGGGTAAAGAGTGATATGGGTTATGTGGCTGGGAGGAGAGCCAGAAAAATTTCTTAGAGAAAGTACTGGTTGATCTGCACTTTGAAGTGTGAGTAGAATTTGAAGAGATTAACAAAAGGGATGCTCTTATCCTTGGAGGAGTTGGAGTGAAGGCAGAGATCATGGTACCAGGATGGATTGTGGAGGCGAGATGATAGGGACAAACAGATGAGATAGGAGCTCAGGCAAGAGGTGCGAGAATCTCCTGTGCCAGCGAATTTGGAGAAGAGGGTGCAGATCTGAAATATTTTAGAGGTGGACTCACCAAGAATGGATGGAAGGTGTCCAAGATGACAAAGAGACGGGACATCCAGGGTGGTCCAGCGGTTAAAATGCCACACTTCAAACCAGGAATGTGGGTGCCATCCCAGGTCGGGGGAACTGAGATCCCCGCATGCAGTGCGGCACGGCCAAAACAAACAAAAAGATGATATATGTGCAGGCTTGAGTGGGGGTGGGGGATGGGGCAGACGAGAAATAGGAATTCTGTTTTGGACATGTTGACATGGATTGTTGGAGGGAACCATTGGGTCATGATTTGCATCAGGGTGGAGGGCACTCAGGGGTGACAGTGAGAGGAGAGTGACTTCAAGAGTTGGAGTCTCGGAAGCCTAACACCAGGAAGACCGATGGGGGGCACTCCCAGGAGAAGACACATTGCAAGCCTTCTGGGCACAGGGTGAAGAAACTCCAAACCGAAGCTTACTGTGGGGCAGTCATGGGACAGCCGGAAAGACAGAGCGCTAGGCAGGACCTTCTAGCTGAAGACTAACGCACTGCTGCCCTCTGGGGGCTGTATGGAGAAACTGTAACGGCGGCTTTGCGGAAACCAATTAGTGAGAGGGGACGTATTTTGGAGCCAGCAAGAAAGACCTCGCTTCTCAAGTCTTTTACAGTTATTGCTCGATTTATTATTTTTTTGGCTGTGCCACATGGCTTGAAGGATTTTAGTTCCCCCAGCGGGGACTGAACCCAGGTCCTCAGAGGCGAAAGCCCCCAAGTCCTAACCACTGGACCACCGGGGAATTCCCCCTCAAATTCTTTTCCTCTAGATTTATTTCTCTGTCACCAGGGAAGAAACTTGGGGGCAGATGTTCTGTAGTATCGTTTCTTTCCTGACGGGCTTGACCTTGACCACAGACTGCTTCCAGTCTGGCATCCCAGCACTAAATTGAGATCTTTCATCCTGCCCTTGCTGTCCTGTAGCTACTGACCAAAATTCTAGCCTGGACTGCAACTGCTTGTGAAAGTGAAAAAAGTGAAGTCGCTCAGTCGTGTCCGACTCTTTGCGACCCCATGGACTGTAACCTGCCAGGCTTCTCCGTCCATGGGATTTTCCAGGCAAGAACACTGGAGTGGGTTGCCATTTCCTTCTCCAGGAGATCTTCCCCACCCAGGGATCGAACGCAGGTCTCCCGCACTGTAGACAGACGCTTTACCGTCTGAGCTACCAGGGAAGTCCTAACTGCTTGTGGGACCCATTGAATTCTTGGTTTTGACTGAGTCACTGGCTGGCCCTGATTTTTGATACTGTTGTAGAATATCCCACATTTAGAATTCAGGGGCACCACTTAATTGTTGAATGTTTTCTTTTGCCAGCCTCCTTTTCAGTAACTGAACTGGACCTTCATCTTTTCATTCATGCATTCAACAAATGGGCTATAGCGTGCTATACATCAAATTGCCAGAGATCAAATTGCCAACATCCGTTGGATCATCGAAAAAGCAAGAGTTCCAGAAAAAATTCTACTTCTGATTTATTGACTATGCCAAAGCCTTTAACTGTGTGGATCACAACAAACTGTGGAAATTTCTTCAAGAGATGGGAACACCAGACCACCTGACTTGCCTACTGAGAAATCTGTATGAAGGCCAAGAAGCAAAAGTTAGAACTGGACATGGAACAATAGACTGGTTCCAAATTGGGAAAGGAGTACATCAAAGCTGCATATTGTCACCCTGCTTATTTAACTTATATGCAGAGTACATCATGCAATATGCCAGGCAGGATGAAGCACAAGCTGGAATAAAGAGAGAAATAGCAATAACCTCAGATATGCAGATGACATTACCATTATGGCAGAAAGCAAAGAACTAAAGAGCTTCTTGAAGAAAGTGAAAGAGAAAAGTGAAAAAGTTGGCTTAAAATTTAACATTCAGAAAACTAAGATCATGGCATCTAGTCCCATCACTTCATGGCAAATAGATGGGGAAACAATAGAAACAGTAAGAGACTTTATTTTGGGGGTGCTCCAGAATCACTGCAGATGGTGACTGTAGCCATGAAATTAAAAGACACTTGCTCCTTGGAAGAACAGTTATGACCAACTTAGCATATTAAAAAGCAGGGACATTACTTTGCCAATAAAGGTCCATCTAGTCAAAGCTATGGTTTTTCCAGTAGTCATGTATGAATGTGAGAGTTGGACCATAAAGAGAGCTGAGCGCCAAAGAATTGATGCTTTTGAATTGTGTTGGATAAGACTCTTGAGAGTCCCTTGGACTGCAAGGAGATCCTAGACTGCAGTCTATCCTAAAGGAAATCAGTCCTGAATATTCATTGGAAGGACTGATGCTGAAACTAAAACTCCAATACTTTGGCCACCTGATGTGAAGAACTCACTCACTAGAAAAGACCTTGATGCTGGGGAAGATTGAAGGTGGGAGAAGAAGGGGACAACAGAGGATGAGATGGTTGGATGGCATCACTGACTCAATGGACATGAGTTTGAGTAAGCTCCGGGAGTTGGTGATGGACAAGAAGCCTGGAGTGCTGCAGTCACTCCATGGGGTCTCAAAGAGTCCGACATGACTGAGTGACTGAACTGACTGAACTGATAGTGTGCTAGGTACTGAAGATACACTGAGAAGCAAAAACAGATGGGACCCTGGGACTTCCCTGGTGGTCCAGTGGTTAAGACTCCATGCTTCCAAGGCAGGGGGTTTGATCCCTGGTAGGGGGAGTAATCCCACATGTTGTGGAGTGCAGCCCCAAATAAGTAAATAAGTAAAATAAAAAATGAAAGGTTTGAATTTAATAGAGAGCTTGTTATTCATAATAATGCCAGTAAATACTTAAACAAATGGGACCCCCTCCAAAAGTTGTATTATAGTCTAACTATAAAGACAGAAAAATGATCGTATAAAATGTGATCATTGCTATGAAGGAAAGTTTCATGATGCAGTGAGAGCAGGTAACAAGGGAATCTGACATAGTCTTGAAGGGTAGCAAAAACTTTTCTAAGGATGTGACATTTTAGCTGAAATTTGAAGGATTAGTGGAATTAGCCAGGAGTTAACTGTTTTGAAAAATATGGAACCCATAAGGCTTGGCAAAGAAGGAGCCGTTTCCTGGTTCCTCTGTCTTCTAGAATGATAGTGCAGTAGGGAGATTTCAAGCTTTACATAGACAATCCTTAGGAGAACCTTTAATCCTGAGCTGGCATGTCAATTAAAGTGAAAAGTATGTGTCTAAAATCAAAATAATAATTACAGCAACAATCAGAAAATCAGGAAACATAGTAGAGATAAAAAGTAACAGATTAGGCTGCCCCTTTCAGAAAAAAAATAGATATAAGTAGATAAATATTAATTTTCTCGAAGTCTTGAGATACTAGATTTTAACTTCTTTCTTTCATTTTTATTTTTCTAAGAATTAAACCAATTTTTAAAATCTCCATATACACTCACTTGAACTAGAACATAATGTCGTAAGTGTTCTAGCACATCGAACTTGAATCAAATTAAGATATCAAAATCTATCTGAACTTCAGATTCCTTGTTGTTAAAATAGGGCTAATAATAAGAGCTGCATCATGTAGGGGGGGCGAGTTTGGAGACATAATGAATTAACATATCCAAAGCAGTTGCACCAATGCCTGGCCTTAAGCACATAGTACGTGTTAGTGAGAGTGTTAATAGCTGCGGTAGGGAGGCCAGAAGTCCCCAAGCCTCAGGAGGAAATAAAACTGCAAGTGACAGGCATTTTTTTTTCTTCTCTCTTCAAATCCTGTATTGTCATCAGTTCACTTCAATTCATCGCTCAGTTGTTTCTGACTCTTTGCGACCCCATGGACTGTACCTCGTCCATCACCAACTACTGAAGCTTGCTCAAACTCATGTCCATTGAGTCAATGATGCCATCCAACCATCTCATCCTCTGCCGTCCCCTTCTCCTCCTGCCTTCAATCTTTCCCAGCATCAGGGTCTTTTCCAATAAGTCAGTTCTTCGCATCAGGTGGCCAAAGTATTGGAGCTTCAGCTTCAGTCCTTCCAATGAATATTTAGGACTGATTTCCTTTAGAATTGACTGGACTGATCTCCTTGCAGTCCAAGGGAACTCCCAAGAGTCTTCTCCAACACCACAGTTCAAAAGCATCAATTCTTCGGTGCTCACTTTCTTTATGGTCCAACTCTCACATTCATACATGACTACTGGAAAGATCATAGCTTTGACTATACAGACCTTTGCTAGCAAAGTAATGTCCCTGCTTTTTAATATGCTGTCTAGGTTGGTGATAGCTGTTCTTCCAAGGAGCAAGCAGAGTAATGTCTGCTTTTTATTAACTTGCCAAGGTTGGTCATAACTTTCCTTCTAAGGAGTAAGTGTCTTTTAATTTCATGGATGCAGTCAACATCTGCTGTGATTTTGGAGCCCAAGAAAATAAAGTCTGTCACTGTTTCCACTGTTTCCCATCTATTTGCCATGAAGTGATAGGACCAGATGCCATGATCTTAGTTTTCTGAATGTTGAGTTTTAAGTCAGCTTTTTCACTCTCCTCTTTCACGTTCATCAATAGGTTCTTTAGTTCCTCTTCACTTTCTGCCATAAGGGTAATGTCATCTGCATATCTGAGGTTATTGTTATTTCTCCCGGCAATTTTGATTCCAGCTTGTGAGTCATCCAGCCTGGCATTTTGCATGATATACTCTGCATATAAGTTAAATAAGCAGGGTGACAATATACAGCCTTGAGGTGCTCCTTTCCCAATTTGGAACCAGTCCATTGTTCCATGTCCAGTTCTAACTTTTGCTTCTTGACCTGCATACAGATTTCTCAGGAGGCAGGTCAGAAGGCAGATGGTATTCCCATCTCTTTAAGAATTTTCCACAGTTTGTTGTGATCCACACAATCAAAGGTTTTGGCATAATCAATGAAGCAGAAGTAGATGTTTTTCTAGAACTCTCTTGCTTTTTCAATGATCCAATGGATGTTGGCAATTTGATCTTTGGTTCCTCTGCCTTTTCTAAATCCAGCTTGAACCTTTTGAAGTTCTCAGTTCACGTACTGTTGAAGCCTAGCTTGGAGAATTTTGAGCATTAGTTTGCTAGTGTGTGAGATGAGTGCAATTTTGCAGAAGTTTGAACATTCTTTGGCATTGCCTTTCTTTGGGATTGGAATGAAAAATGACCTCCTCTGGTTCTATGGCCACTGCTGAGTTTTCCAAATTTGCTGGCATATTGAGTGCAGCACTTTCACAGCATCATCTTTTAGGATATAAAATAACTCAACTGGAATTCCATCACCTCCACTAGCTTTCTTCATAGTGATGCTTCCTAAGGCCCACTTGACTTCACATTCCAGGATGTCTGGCTCTAGGTGAGTGATCACACCATTGTGGTTATCTGGTTCCACCTGAGCTTAACTTTATCTCAAACCTTGAGCTAATCAATGTGTTTTTCTTATGGAAATGTCTTCCTTAAGCTATGTTTTAATGAACTATGTATTTGCTTGGAAATCTGCCTTTCTTCAAAATTCGTATTGTTTTATGGCCTGGGATGACTCACCTGTGCCAATACTATCTCAAAATGCATATTGTGGGTGAGAGGCCTGGTGCCACTCTCTCAATTTTGAGGCATTTCCTTTCTCTAATTTGCAACTTGCTAATAGGTATATAGGAGAAGGCAATGGCACCCCACTCCAGTATTCTTGCCTGGAAAATCCCATGGACGGAGGAGCCTGGTAGGCTGCAGTCCATGGGGTCACGAAGAGTCAGACACGACTGAAGTGACTTAGCAGCAGCAGCAGCGGCAATAGGTATATAACTTCTTGCTAAAAACTAGCAAGGGGGCACTCTGTCTCTCCCCTTCCGATGTCTATGTCAGAAGCCTTCACTGTCTCTTTTATGCTTTAATAAAACTTTGCTACACATAAATCTCTGAGTGATCAAGCCTTGTCACTGGCCCCAGATCAAATTCCTCTCCTCTGGAGTCCAAGAATCCTGACGTCATTCACAGCTTGTAGCAGCAACCTTTCATTAGTATTATTATTTCAGGACTGACCTGTTTATAGAACATGTCAGAGGAAATAGTTTCAGGCTAATGGAACACTAAGGTTGCTTCAACATCATGTCATGGAAGAGGCTGGCTACTCCAGCTACACAAAGGGCCAACTCTGACACTAGAAATGCTAAATGAGGAGATTTCCTAGTGGTTCAGTGGTTAAGACTTCCCCTTCCAATGCAGGGGGCATGGGTTCAATCCATGGTTGGGGAACTAAGATATTACCTGCCTCTCGGCCAAAAATCAAAACATAAAACAGAAGCAATATTGTAACAAATTCAATAAAGACTTTAAAAATGGTCCATATCAAAAAACTTTAAAAAAAAAAAAAAAAGAAATGGTAAGTGGAAAAAAAAAGAAATGGTAAGTGGGAAAAAAGAATCAAGCCCAGTATACTGCATTTAAGTCATCTAGTTTAGAGAAGTACATAGAAGCTTGTTCTGTAGCTCATGTTCAAAAGTCATCTCCTCTTCCTTCATTCCTAACAGGTCATCTACCTAAATACCTCCAGCAGCAGAGAGTTCCCTGTCTTTGGAGAAAGGCCACAGTATTCATTGGTAGACCATTCTACAATCTTTATATTATATAGCCAAAAATTACATTCCTCATACGTCTACCTCTTAATCTTCCTTCTCCCTTGGGGAACCAAACAGAAAAAAAAATCTTCCCTTACAACTGGAAAAACTGGAATAAGAACTGCAATAGTGTATCACATTAAACTTACTGAATTTGATAACTAGACTGTGGTTATCTATAGAAATGTCCTTGTCCTTTGAAATTATGCACTAAAATATTAAGAAATAAAGTAACATGGTATGTTTAACAGACCTAGTTCAGAAAATAGTAGCGAGAGTGATAAAATGCCAAAAATAGTTAAAATTGGTGGGATCTGTATAATATGGCATATGAAAATTCTTTGTAATATTCTTGTAACTATTCTGTAACTTTGAAATTATTTTAAAATAAACAGTTAATTTAAAAAATCCTGTCTTCTGTATGACAGCTCTGCAAAAGTTTGAGAACAATTACATTTATTCATTTCTACTTTGCTCTCTCTTGTTCATTCATTCATTCATTCTTTGACAAATACTGATTGAGTATTTGGTTTGTGGCAGGTGCAAAGCTGGGCACTGTGGCTATAGCAGAGAAGATAGTCAATTCCATCTGCTCTCATGGAAACTCTGAATAAATCAAAATCTTTCCACAAACTAGTTCTATTCTTTCTAACTGTGATAGAATTACAAGGGGCCACTGAGGGCAGAGGGTGGTATAAAAGAGCCTACCCAAAGGTTCTGAATCCAGAAATGGCCTCAGCATCTAAGGGTGTAGGGATGCAAAGGGTGGTGAGCCAGAGAGATTGGTGTTCCTTTATGAAAAATCTGTTGGCTGAAGGGAAGGATTTGGGAGCTCAGGTGAGCAGCTTCAGACAAGCATCTGACAAGTTGTTCCATCTGCTTCTTTAAATGTCATAGAGCATTGAAAAAAATTGCCTGGATTTGAAGGATAGCCACTCTGTCCCAGCAGTGTAATTGTGAGAGAGATAGAACAGCCTCAGGGCCTCAGTACGGGCTGGAACCCACCAAAAGTAAGAGTCCTTAGCTAATTCCCCAGAACATTGGAGACATCCTCAGGAACAAAGAGCTCCAGTTTCTGCTATGCCTTTGCTCTTGCCCCCAATGATCACAACCATGCCTGATGCACAGCAGTGGCAGATGGGCCCCTTCCCACACAATTTCGAGACTGGGTTTGAGTTGGCCTTAGAAGAGTTCTGAGAAAGGAAATTTCAATGGTAACTATGCCCATTCCTGTAGCTGGATTTGCCTTAGGGCCTGGATAAGAAAACTTTACAGCCATTAACATATATTTTTCCCCAAGAAAAAATAGTCACTAAAAGCAGAGGTGAAGTCAAAGATCAAGCTGAGAATGTGCCTGTAGAAGATAGTGCCAAGGACATCAAAACCCTTAGTGAATGGCAGCTCTCATTCTTTTCATGATTGGTACCAAGAAGGCTGCATGAGGGAAAACATAGTAGCATGAGGACACTGGGCATTTAATACCTGTGGGCATCACCTTGTCAATAGAAAAGGGACAGGGCTCCAAGTGGAGAAGTGCAAGAACTTATTTTTGTGTATCTCATAGACATACAACAGGGACTCAGAATGAACTTCTTCACCTTATTAAGAACTTGTATGTGCTCAGTCGCTCAGTCGTGTCGACCCAGGGAAGTCTCCTGACCCAAGGTGTCTCCTGCATTGACAGGGAGATTCTTGACCACTGCGCCCCCTGGGAAGCCCTATTAAGGGCTTTAGGAAGAAATAGTAACAGATGATAGTTACCAAGCACACAAGACCTTACAAGGGTAATCTCCTTTAATCCTCACAATAACATTGAAAGCAAGATAAACTCCCTTGACAGATGTGGAAACTGAGACAGAGGAGGAGTCAGAAACTAAGTGGCAGTTGCAGAATTTGAACCTAGTTGCTTTGGCTGCAGAGTCTGGATACTTCACCACAATTACCCCGTCTTCAGTGTATTGCTCAGGACCCCAAGGAGGAGTACTTCTTAAGAAAGTCAAATCCTCTTCTTTCTTCCTCTGCCCTACTTCCTGTCCACTTCTATGATGTCTTTGACTCTCGCTGACAGTTAATACAGAAATTCTTTTCTTTAAATATATGAAATGAATAACTTGGCTCAGTCCAACATTTTAACAGTTCGGTGTAGTCCACATAAACTCACGTGAATGAACTTAATTTTATCGTTTTATCCAAAATAGGACATTTATATGGAAACGTGCACAGAACACATATGTACATTTTAACAAACAGAAAAAAAAATGCCTATGTAACCACCAATCAAGGTCAGGAATAAAATACTGGAGAAGCCCGCTGGAGGTTTCTTTTCAATCAAAACTCCACCCTCACCTGCAGGGTAACCACTGTCCTGACTTTATTTAATATGTATATATTTAATATTTCCTTGCTTTCTTTTAGTTTTATCATCTCTGAATACATGTCTGAACAATACAGTCTCAACTGTGTTTGACCTTTATATAAATAGATCCATACCACAAGTATTCTTTTTTTTTAAACAGCTTTATTGTGCTACAGTGTGCATCCATAATATTCATTCTTTTAAGGTGTACAATTCAATGTTTTTAAAAATACATTCAGAGTTGTACAATCATCATCACCATCATTTTAGAATATTTTTATATCAGCAAATATTTTTATATTTTCAAAAAGAAACAATGGGGAATTTCCTGGCAGTCCAGTGGTTAAGACTCTATATTCCACTGCAAAGGGCATGGGTTCTATCCCTGGTCTGGGAACTAAAGATCCTGCATGCTGCCTAGCATGGCCAAAAAAAAGAAAGAAAGAAACTCTGTACTCATTGACAGTCTCCCCCTTTTTCCTCCTCCATCAACTCCTAGCAACCATTGATCTACTTTTGGCCTCTTTACATTTGCCTGTTCTGAACATTTCCTATAAATGGAATCATACAATATGTGACGTTTCTGTGACTGGCTTATTTCATGGATTAGGATAATGTCCCCAAGGTTCATCCATATTGTAGCATGTATCAGAACATTCTTCCTCTTAACTATTCATCAGTTGATGGACATTTGGGTTGTTTCCATTTGGGGAGCTGTTACTAATAGTGCTGTTATGAACATTCGTGTACAAGTTTTTATATTGATATACATTTCCATTTCTCTTAGGTATTTACCTAGGAGTGGAATTTTTGCATGGTCTGGTAATTCCACATTTAATGACGTTTTGAGGAAATTCCAGACTGTTTTCCAAAGTGGCTGTATTATTTTATATTCCCACCAGCAATATCTGAGGATTCAAATTTCTCCATATCCTTGCCAACACTTGTCTCTTTTTTATTACAGACATCTTAGTAGGTATAAAGTGGTATCTCATTGTGGTTTTGATTTGCATTTTCCTTATGGTTAATGATGTTGAACATCTTTTCACGTGTTTATTGGCTATTTCTATACCATCCCTGGAGAAATGTCTACATTACCATTTAAGCAACTTCTAAGAACACTTGTCTACTGAATGCAAGAGACTAAAGTTTTCTCTGAAAGAGTGTATGCTCAGTCACTCAGTCGTGTCCAACTCTTTGCAGCCCCATGGACTGTAGCCCACCAGGATCCTCTGTCCATGGGATTTTCCAGGCAAGAATACTGGAGTGGGTTGCCATTTATTTGTACTATATGAACTTGCCCAGTATACCAAGCACCCAGGCTTGATCTTACATCTTACAATCACACTGAACTAATTTATTCATTCTAGAAGGTTTTTTTTAATGGTTTCTGGAGTCTTTTCTATATGCAAAATCATGTCCTCTATAAATAAAGATTGTTTTACTTTTTTTCCAGTCCAGCGCTGTTTACTTCTTTTTCTTGTCTGATTTCCCCTGTCTAGAACTCCAGTTCAAGATAGGACATTCTTGACTTCTTATCTTTATCGCTTTCTATTTCATTAATTTATAGTCTTATTTTTATTATTTCATGTTGTCCTAATTTTGTTGGGTTTACCCTTTTTGCTTTCTTAAATCTTGAAATAGATACCTACCTCATGAACTTTTAGCCTTTCATCATTGTCAAAAGATACTTTTCCTTCTAAACACTGTTTTAGCTACATGCCACAAGTTTTGATATGAGTATTTTCATTATTGTTGGACTACAAAATTTGTAATTTCACTATGATTCTTCTTTGACCAATCTGTTATTTCAGAGTCAGTATCTTAATTTCTAAACATAGAGGTTTTCCAGTTATCTTTTCTATTTATTGATTTGTAGTTTATTTGCATTATGATCAGATTTCAATTTTTGAAGTATTTTGAGACTTGCTTTCTGTCCTAGTACATGCTCAAATTTTAAAAATGTTCTGTATGTGTATTCTATAGTTGTTGGTGGGCAGTGTTCTATACATTGGCTATTAGCTCAAAATTATTAATTATATTGCTTGAATATATATATATATATATATATATATATATATATATATATATATACACACACACACATATATTCTATATCCCCAGAGACAATTTTTTTTTCCTCTCCTTGATCAGCTATGAGAGTTGTCTATTTCTTCTTACATAAGTTAACTTTTCCTTTATGTATTTTGGGATTTTGTTACAAGTGCAAAATCATTCCTGGTGAATTGAACCTTTTATCATTAAAAATAACCTTCTATCTCTAATAATGCTTTTTGCTTTTAAGTGTATTTTGTCTGATATGAACACAGCTGTACAAGTTTTCTATCACTTAAACGTTATTCGTATGATTTGTCTCTCTCCATCTTTTTTTGTCAACATATCTGTATCCTTATATTTTGGATTAATCTCTCCTGAAAAGCATATGGGTATATTTAGTAATTCAATCTGACAATATTTTTTAACTTGAGCATGTAGTACAGAAACATTTACAAAATTATTAATATATTTGGGTTTCTGTAATTGTTTCCATCTACCTTTTTTCCTTCTATTGTTTTAACCTCTTCTTTCTTGACTTAAAAAAATTGACTCAGAATTTTTTTTATTCAATTATTCTGTCACTATTATTATTATTAATTTTGGTCACACCATGTGGCTTGTGTTATCTTGGTTCCCTGACCAGGAATCAAACTTGAACCCTGCTCAATGAGAGCTCAGAGTCCTAATCACTGGACTCCCAGGGAATTCCCTATTGCTATTATTTTAATAGTTACATCCTATTAATTCTTACATAGATAACTACCTTATCAAAGTATAAATTTAATAAATACCTAAATCACTTTGATATGACACAAGTCTCTTAGAAAAGTTGAACTTCATTTATGCCCCTTATGACATCTTTTCTTACTGTATGGTACTTACAGTTTATTTTTAAAAAAACAGCATAGACTTTTTTATGATTCCTTCTGTCATCAATGTTCCCTTACATTGTCCACATACTATTGCTTTCCTTGCTTTTCATTCTTTCCTGCATTTAGTTCTTCCCCAATCATTTTCCTCCCTTCATGAAATTGTGATCTCCTGTAAACACCCCCACTCCGGCTTTGACTTCCAGGGCTGAGTCAAAGTGCTGGCGTGAAGTGCCTGTATGCTCTCAGTCCTTTGATGAGGGAACAGTGTCTATCTCAAGAAAGTTTCAGGAGAAGCTTAAACAGGTAACAGATGGAGGTAAACAGGTAACAGAGAGGAGTAAGGCCGTCAAAAGTAGCTTATACTGTTTCAACTGAAAGCTTTAGCTCCTAACCTTCAGGTTTTAAAAGCTTATGCTCTTGAAATTGGAAAATAAAATGTGGCTTCCTCCGAGCCACCAGAGCCTGAATCTTTGCAATTGGAAGTGTCCCCTGACACCTGGCAACATGAGACCAGAGATAAGACCAGAGACCATGCTGCTCAATAACCAACACGCTTCTCCTAGCACTATATGGAGTGACCCTGTCTGTGTTCTAATGACCCCATCCAGGCACCATCATACACAACCAATTTTCTTCCAACATTTTACCAGATCTCTGAGGTCCAGTCTGCCTTTTATGATGCCACCATGTCCAACTGCAGGTCACCTGATTTGGTGATGAAGCTGAGATGGGAATCAGAGTTCTTATCTGCAGAGCTGAAGAATGGAATCCATGAACACTCAGACACTCATGGTAGCAAGTGAATAGGATTTATTAAAAAGGAGGAAAGTACAAAGCTCTCAGCATAGACATTCAAAGAGGGTTAAGAGTCCCCCTCAAGGTGGGACTTACAGCAGATTTTTGTGGGGTTTTTTTGTTTTTTTTTTTAAATAAATTTATTTATTTTAGTTGGGGGCTAATTACTTTACAATATTGTAGTAGTTTTTGCCATACATTAACATGAATCAGCCATGGGTTTACATGTGTTCCCCATCCTGAACCCCCCTCCCACCTCCCTCCACATCCCATCCCTCTGGGTCATCCCATTGCCCCAGCCCTGAGCATTTGTCTCATGCATCGAACATGGAATGGTGTTCTGTTTCACATATGATAATATACATGTTTCAATGCTATTGTCCCAGAACGTCCCACCCTCACCTTCTCCCTCAGAGTCCATAAGACTGTTCTATGCATCTGTGTCTCTTATTCTGTCTCACATATAGGGTTATCATTACCATCTTTCAAATTCCATATATATGCATTAGTATACTGTATTGGTGTTTTTCTTTCTGGCTTACTTCACTCTGTATAATGGGCTCCAGATTCATCCATCTCAATAGAACCGATTCAAATGTATTTTTTTTAATGGCTGAGTAATATTCCATTGTGTATATGTACCACAGCTTCCTTATCCATTCGTCTGCCGATGGACATCTAGGTTGCTTCCATGTCCTGGCTATTGTAAACAGTGCTGCGATGAACACTGGGGTACACGCGTCTCTTTCCATTCTGGTTTCCTCAGTGTGTATGCCCAGCAGTGGGGTTGCTGGGTCATGTGGCAGTTCTAGTCCCAGTTTTTTGAGGAATCTCCACACTGTTCTCCATAGTGGCTGTACTAGTTTGCATTCCTACCAGCAGTGTAAGAGGGTTCCCTTTTCTCCACACCCTCTCCAGCATTTATTGCTTGTAGACTTTTGGATAGCAGCCATTCTGACTGGCGTGAGATGGTACCTCATTGTGGTTTTGATTTGCATTTCTCTAATAATGAGTGATGTTGAGCATCTTTTCATGTGTTTGTTAGCCATCTGTATGTCTTCTTTGGAGAAATGTCTGTTTAGTTCTTTGGCCCATTTTTTGATTGGGTCGTTTATTTTTCTGGAATTCAGCTGCAGGAGTTGCTTGTATATTTTGGAGATTAATTGTTTGTCTGTTGATTCGTTTGCTATTATTTTCTCAAATTCTGAAGGCTGTCTTTTCACCTTGCTTATAGTTTCCTTTGTTGTGCAAAAGCTTTTAATTTTAATTAGGTCCCATTTGTTTATTTTTGCTTTTATTTCCAATATTCTGGGAGGTGGGTCATGGAGGATCCTGCTGTGATTTATGTCGGAGAGTGTTTTGCCTATGCTTTCCTCTAGGAGTTTTATAGTTTCTGGTCTTACGTTTAGATCTGTAATCCATTTTGAGCTTATTTTTGTGTATGGTGTTAGAAAGTGTTCTAGTTTCATTCTTTTACAAGTTGTTGACCAGTTTTCCCAGCACCACTTGTTAAAGAGATTGTCTTTTCTCCATTGTATATTCTTGCCTCCTTTGTCAAAGATAAGGTGTCCATAGGTGCGTGGATTTATCTCTGGGCTTTCTATTTTGTTCCATTGATCTATCTTTCTGTCTTTGTGCCAGTACCATACTGTCTTGATGACTGTGGCTTTGTAGTAGAGCCTGAAGTCAGGCAGGTTGATTCCTCCAGTTCCATTCTTCTTTCTCAAGATTGCTTTGGCTATTCGAGGTTTCTTATATTTCCATACAAATTGTGAAATGATTTGTTCTAGTTCTGTGAAAAATACCATTGGTAGCTTGATAGGGATTGCATTGAATCTATAGATTGCTTTGGGTAGTATACTCATTTTCACTATATTAATCCTTCCAATCCATGAACACGGTATATTTCTCCATCTGTTTGTGTCCTCTTTGATTTCTTTCATCAGTGTTCTATAGTTTTCTATATATAAATCTTTTGTTTCTTTAGGTAGATATATTCCTAAGTATTTTATTCTTTTTGTTGCAATGGTGAATGGTATTGTTTCCTTAATTTCTCTTTCTGTTTTCTCATTATTGATGTATAGGAATGCAAGGGATTTCTCTGTGTTAATTTTATATCCTGCAACTTTACTGTATTCATTGATTAGCTCTAGTAATTTTCTGGTAGAATCTTTAGGGTTTTCTATGTAGAGGATCATGTCATCTGCAAACAGTGAGAGTTTTACTTCTTCTTTTCCTATCTGTATTCCTTTTATTTCTTTTTCCACTCTGATTGCCTTACAGCAGTTTTTATATCCTTCCTTAAATCATATTATTTCTAACCAATCAATTTAAAGGTCTAAATACTTAACTTCTTTACGGGCCTCTCTTGATCCTTGGATTAAGTCTCCACTCTTTTTCATACCCTCTGGCCATTTTACCATGGACCAGATGTATGGCCTTAAGACTAATGATCACCAGTTGTTTTTCCCTCAAGCATATGGAACAGAATTTAATTACTGCCATGGATCTGAGTGCTGATAATTTATCAGACTAAAGACACATTCCAGAAATTCAGGACAATGGAGTGGGATGTTCACTGAACACAAGACGGTCTCAGAGTTCTACACTGACTGCCTAGTAATTTCTACCTCAAAGCTATTTAAATTCAGAAGAAGGGGACTTCCCTGGTGGTACAGTGGATAAGAATCTGTCTGCCAATGCAGGGGGCATGGGTTCGATCCCTGGTCCAGGAAGATTCCATATGCCATAGAGTAACTAAGCCCATGCCACAACTACTGAGCCCGTGTGTCACAACTACTAAAACACACGTGCCCTAGAGCCTGTGCTCTGCAACAAGAGAAGCCATCACAATGAGAAGCCAATACACTGCAAGGAAGAGTAGCCCTCTCTTGCCACAACTAGAGAGAGCCTGTGCAAAGCAAGAAATATCCAGCATAACCAAAAATGAAAATTAATTAATCAATTAATAAGAAATTCAGAACAAGGATGTGCTGATAGATTAGGGTCAGATTTCACAGCACTGGGGAGCTGAAGGGAGAGTCTGAAGGTAACCCATAAGCTACTGCCAGCATTACCCTAGACCCTGCCAGGTGACCAACCTACCTTCTCTCTTCCTCCATCACCCTCCACCCTCCACCACCAGCACCCTACTGTTCTGTCCACAAGAGAAAGGCCACACTCATGAGTTGAAAGGTGCCTCATCTCCAAATTGGAACTGTCTATTCCAAAGCATTCTAACTATTGGAATTGGGAATAAGAAAGCAGAAAGGAGCAGATAAAGTACCTTGGCAGGCTAAAGAGGAACCCCACAGCAGCCAAAAGACATCGGATCATTCACTTGCTTCCAAGCAAGAACAGTCAAGGGCAAGATCTACAGCAACAACATCACCCTTGGGCAGTCCACCTGTGCCCCCAAAGTGCCACAGGGACCTCCTAATCACTATCTACATGAAGGAAACTTCTGCTTTCCCAGAACCAGAAGTAAGGGAAAAGAGAGTGTTGTGAGCTGAACTGCGTCTCCCCAAAAATCATATGTGGAAGACCTAAGTCCTAGCACCTCAGAATGTGACTGTATTTGGAGATGCACATGAGCATACTCATTCACATCTGGCTCTTTGCGACCCCATGGACTGTAGCCCTCCAGGCTCCTCTGTCCGTAGGATTCTTCTTCCTTTGAAGGAGGTCGCCATTACCGTCATTACCCCTACCAGAGTTTGGCCCAAACAACAGAGAGGGTACATATCCCTGCCCATCAACAGAAAATTGGATTAAAGACTCACTGACATTTTAGGAATCAGTGAACTAAAATGGACTGGAAAGGGTGAATTTAATTCAGATGACCATTATATCTACTACTGTGGGCAAGAATCCCTTAGAAGAAATGGAGTAACCCTCGTAGTCAACAAGAGAGTCTGAAATGCAGTACTTGGGTATAATCTCAGAAACGACAGAATGATCTCTGTTTGTTTCCAAGGCAAGCATTCAATATCAGAGTAACCCAAGTCTATGCCCCAACCAGTAATGTCTAAGAAACTGAATTGGATGGTTCTACGATGACCTACAAGACCTTCTAGAACTAACATCAAAAAAAAAAAAAGATGTCCTTTTCATCATAGGGGACTGGAATGCAAAATTAGGAAGTCAAGAGATACCTGGAGTAACAGGCAAGTTTGGCCTTGGAGTACAGAATGAATCAGGGCAAAGGCTAAAAGAGTTTTGCCAAAAGAACCCACAGGTCATAGCAAAACACCCTCTTCCAACAACACAAGATACGACTCTACACATGGACATCACCAGATGGTCAATATCGAAATCAGATTGATTATATTCTTTGCAGCTGAAGATGGAGAAGCTCTTATATAGTCAGCAAAAACAAGACCAGGAGCTGACTGTGCCTCAGATCATGAACTCCTTATTGCAAAATTCAGACTTAAATTGAAGAAAGTAGGGGGAAACACTACGCCATTCAGATATGAGCTAAATCAAATCCCTTATGATTATACAGCGCAATGACAAATAGATTCAAGGGATTAGATCTGATAGAGTGCCTGAAGAATTATGGATGGAGGTTCATGACATTATACAGGAGGCAGTGATCAAGACCATCTCCAAGAAAAAGAAATGCAAAAAGGCAAAATGGTTGTCTGAGGAGGCCTTACAAATAGCTGTGAATAGAAGAGAAGCTAAAGGCAAAGAAGGAAAGGAAAGATATACCCATCTGAATGCAGAGGTCCAAAGAATAGCAAGGAGAGATAAGAAAGCCTTCCTCAGTGATCAATGCAAAGAAATAGAGGAAAACAATAGAATGGGAAAGACTAGAGATCTCTTCAAGAAAATTAGAGATAGCAAGGGAACATATCATGCAAAGATGGGTACAATAGAGGACAGAAATGGTATAGACATAACAGAAGCAGAGGATACTAAGAAGAGGTGGCAAGAATACACAGAAGAACTCTACAGAAAAAGATCTTCATGACCCAGATAACCACAATGGTGTGATCACTCACTAGAACCAGACCTCCTGGAGTGCAAAGTCAAGTGGGCCTTAGGAAGCATCACTAAGAACAAAGCTAGTGGAGGTGATGGAATTCCAGGTGAGCTATTTCAAATCCTAAAAGATGATGCTGTGGAAGTGCTGCACTCAATATGTCAGCAAATATGGAAAACTCAGCAGTGGCCACAGCACTGGAAAAGGTCAGTGTTCATTCAATCCCAAAGAAAGGCAATGCCAAAGGCTGTTTAAACTACTGCACAACTGCATTCATCTCACACACTAGCAAAGTAATGCTCAAAATTCTCCAGGCTAGGCTTCAACAGTACATGAACCGAGAACTTCCAGATGTTCAACATGAATTTAGAAAGGCAGAGAAACCAGAGGTCAAATTGCCAACATCAGTTGGATCACTGAAAAAAGCAAGAGAGTTTCAGAAAAACATCTGTTTCTGCTTTACTGACTATGCCAAAGCCTTTGACTGTGTGGATCACAAGAAACTGTGGAAAATTCTTAAAGAGATGGGAATACCAGACCACCTGACCTGCCTCCTGAGAAATCTGTATGCAGGTCAAGAGCAACAGTTAGAACCAGACATGGAACAACAGACTGGTTCCATACTGGGAAAGGAGCAAGGCTGTATATTGTCACCCTGCTTATTTAACTTATATTCACAGTACATTATGTGAGATGCCGGGCTGGCTGAAGCACAAGCTGGAATCAAGATTGCCGAGAGAAGTATCAGTAACCTCAGATATGCAGATGATACCACCCTTATGGCAGAAAGCAAAGAGGAACTAAAGAGCCCCTTGATGAAAGTGAAAGAGGAGAGTGAAAAAGCTGACTTAAAAGTCAACATTCAAAAATGAAGATCAAGGCACCTGGTCCCATCACTTCATGACAAATACATGGGGAAACAATGGAAATAGTGACCGACTTTATATTCTTGGGCTCCAAAATCACTGTAGATGGTGACTGCAGTCATGAAATTAAAATACACTTGCTCCTTGGGAGAAAAGTTATGACCAACCTTGACAAGTTAATAAAAAGACATTACTTTGTCAACATAGGTCTGTCTAGTCAAAGCTGTGGTTTTCCAGTAGTCATGTATGGATGTGAGAGTTGGACTATAAAGAATGCTGAGTGTCAAAGAATTGATGCTTTTAAACTGTGGTGTTGGAGGGCGAGGGCAGGATGATATGGGAGAATGGCAATGAAGCATGTAAATTATCATATGTGAAATGAATTGCCAGTCCAGGTTCGATGCATGATACAGGGTGCTCGGGGCTGGTGCACCTGGATGATCCAGAGGGATGGGATGGGGAGGGAGGTGGGAGGGGGGTTCTGAAAGGGGAGCACATGTACACCCATGGTGGATTCATGTCAATGTATGGCAAAACCAATACAATATTATAAAATTAAAAAATAGATAAATAAACTAATTTAATAAAAAATGAAAAATAAATAAATAAACTGTGGTGTTGGAGAAGACTCTTGATGGTCCCTTGGACTGCAAGATCAAACCAGTCAATCCTAAAGGAAATCAGTCCTGAATATTCATTGGAAGGACTGATGCTGAGGCTCCAATACTTTGGCCACCTGATCCGAAGAACTGACTCATTGGAAAAGACCCTAATGCTGGGAAAGATTGAAGGCAGGAGGAGAAGGGGACGACAGAGGATGAGATGGTTGAATGGCATCACTGACTCGATGGACATGAATTTGAGCATGCTCTGGGAATTGGTGATGGACAGGGAAACCTGTTGTGCTGCGGTCGGTCCATGGGGTTGCAAAGAGTCGGACATGACTGAACGATTGAAATGGAACTGAACAGAACTGAACAGTAAAGACTCTTTCACTTTATAAGGTAACATTTGAAGGCTCCAGCGCTTAAGACTTGACATATTTGGGTGGACATTGTTCAGTCTCCTACAGAGTCCAAAATCTTTGCAAACAATTTCAGGAAGATCATGGACCTCAGGAAGAATATCTGCTCTGTTGTTGCATGTCAGCATAGGTATGCTGTGAACATATACACTGGAAGTTCAGTTCAGTCGTGTCTGACTCTTTGTGACCCCATGGACTGCAGCATGCCAGGCTTCCCTGTCTTTCACCATCTGCTGGAGCTTGCTTAAACGCATGTCCATTGAGTCAGTGATGCCATCCAACCATCTCATCTTCTGTTGTCCCCTTCTCCTCCTGCCTTCAATCTTTCCCAGAATCAGGGTCTTTTCCAATGAGCTGGCTGTTCACAACAGGTGGCCAAAGTATTGGAGCTTCAGCTTCAGTATCAGTCCTTCTAGAGATACGTTGGAAGCAGGTCTATTATTCACTATCCTCTTGAGACCTCTGAAGCAAATACAGTGCTGTTTTTTTTTTTTAAGTAGAAATAGAGATACAGATGTACAGAACAAATGGATGGGTACCAAGGGGAGCTAAGAGGGGGATGAATTGGGAGATTGGGATTGACATATATACACTACTAGGTATAAAATAGATAACTGATGAGATCCTGCTGTGTAACACAGGGAACTCTGCTCAATACTCTGGTGACGAAGAGGGGATATACGTATAACTGATTCACTCTGCTGTACAGCAGAAACTAACATAGCATCCTATAGCAACTAAATGCCAATTAAAAAAAATACAAAATCCCCCAGCTCTAGCCCTAGTAAGTCAGAATCTCCCACAGGCCAGGCCCAGGAATCTGCATTTCCAACAAGCACCCCAAAATGATTGAGGCAGCCAGCCTTGCACGCATCCTTTAGTGAGTATTGGTTAAAGAGTCTGAGGGCCCACGTCCCCTCACTGTTAAATGGACGCAGTACTGCCACCTCCTCCACAGTAAAAAAAAAAAAAAAAGTCTGTGCAAGCTATTTGCACAAAGAAAGCACTAACGCTCTTTTATTTTCCACTCCCCCGATACAAAGGTGAAGAACTTTTATTGCTTATTTGATTTGGATTCTGCCTCATGTTTAATGCACCTGGCTCCAAGGCCCAAAGTTGAGCCGACAGATAGAGGGAGAAGGGAAGACTCGAGAAAACTCCTCCAGTTCCCACAACCAAGCCGCACTTGACCTCGCTGGGACCTGCTGCTCATCGTCACCCTCCACCGCTGGCGCACACTTGTATCCCGCCCGAGGCTGCGCGGGAAGCCCGCCCCCGCGCCCCGTTGATTGGCCGCGCCCGCCCGCCGGTCACGCTCTTTTGTCTCAGTTAGCTGGGGATAAAAGCTACCGCGGCTGCTGTGGGAACCGTGCTGCCTCGACTCGGCTACTAGTCTCAGGGCGGCCGTGTGAAGCAGCTCCATCGGGTAGTCCCGGCTAGCTCAGCGGCTGAGGAGGCGCCCATCCTTTTCCCCTGCAGGGCCGCGGAGGTCGAAGGCGGAGTCGCAGCTGTCGACGCCAGAGCGTCCGCTGCCCACCAGCCCAACACAGGTAAAGAAAGGGGGGCGCGATTGCCCCTTGCGGAGAGAGGAGGGGGAAGCCCTACCAGGACTGGCGGCTCCCAGTTTAGGGAATCGAGGGCTGCGCGGCAGGGGAAGGAGCTCTCCCGCGGCCTGGCTGGGGAAGAGGTGGGGTTCCACTGGATGCTGCCGAATGGGTAGGATTTGCCTGGATTGAGAAAGGGGGCGTTTTCAGAGGGAGGTGGCAAGGGGCGCGTTTGGAAGGTGGGAGAATCGCAAACTGTCTGCCTTGAACCCCTTTGCATCTCCTCATCCCTTCCGGCGGGAGGAATATGTGGGTGTGCGTCTCCAACTCCGATTCTCTTTCTCGGTGGCAGGCCACCAGAGCCGAAGCTGAACTTGAATTCTGTGCGGCTGATTACAGAGCTGGTAGGACGACGATTTCCCCGGGGGAAATGGAATGGGGGGCCTTCCTTGGCTTGTATTCAGAAGGTGGGAGAAGGAATTTTCCACCTGGCTACTGCTGAGGCCGCGGGGTGGGAGGTGGGGGGCGGGGAGGAGGAAGCGGGATGAGGAATGAAGCTGTTTCTGACCCTTCCCCTCCCTGCCCTGCCCTCTGCGGCGGCGCAGTCTTGACGCCCGGAGGTCCTGGATCGGCGACCCCCGGTGGACAGCGATCGGTTGAAGCCCGGAGGCGAGCTTTCCCACGGAGGCCACCGGTTGCAGAAGCTGGAAGTGAAATAAAGGCGCGCACTTGCTCCTGAGCTCCTGTAAGAATCTGAGAAATAGCGGGGCGGGGTGGAGGGTGGACTTTAAGAAGGGGGTGTGGTTGAGACCGGAGACCAAGAGGTTAATGAGATCTTATTTATTCCCACAAATCTGTAACCGCTGTGCTCTATTTTGAGAGCCCACTACCCTTTCCATACACTGTTACACTTAGAATTAGAAGCAACAGTTGCTGTCCCTCTTGAAGGAACGGAGGGAAGGGATAGAAGTGGCTGTAAAAAGCATCCTGCTAATACGAGACACGGAGATTTGTACCGGCTGGCTCCTGGAGGATAATTTCACAAGGGGAGAAAGCCTCCCTTTATGTGATCCGTTTAGAGGTGCAGCTCCAGAATGCTATTCAGGCTGGGATCATAGCTGAGAAAGATGCAAATCAGAGACACCTGCACCAGCTCCTTTTAGGGACTGAGCTGAATGGGGACCTGTGCTTCAGGCTGAAGAATCTTCTCATGATGTATGCAAATGAGTAGGAGTGTCTCCCCAATTTCCTGGAGTTAATCAGGATGATAAGGGAGGAAGAGGATTGGAATGACACTTCTGAAACTGAAGTGGCCCAAAAGATCTGAGCTAATCATGGAGAGGGCAGCAAGCCCCGTGGCATTTCAGGGCCCCCAGTCAATAGCCATCAGCACTGCTGATTGCGATGTGATAGAAGTAGATGATACCCTTAATGACTCCAAAGGAAACCTGTGACAACGAGAGCAACAAGGCCCAGATCTTTGAGAATCTGATCATCACTCTGCAGGAGCTGGCACATACCGAGGAGAGGTCAAGAGAGGCCCCTGTTGAACCCAATGACACTTTTGAGCTACAGTGAGGTGCTAGCCCCAGCTTTAAGTGAACCCTAACCTATATGCAGAGTCCAACAATGGGAAAAATGGAGGGGAGGATGCTTCTAATCACATAAATTAATCCACAAAGCAGCTTTCTTTTGGGGCAGAGGATGGAGGGTCTTGAATATTGGTATAGTGGAGGCAGATGGCCTGACCTGCATCCTTGCTACTAATCCCCTGCTACCCATGAGTCTACCCTCTGTGTGTGCCCCTTTCCTTGATGCCTTTATTCTCTTTGTGAAAGTGATATAATTCATTGTTAAATATTAAAACAATAAAGACAAATGCAAAAGGTACAAATTACCCCAAACCCTCCAACCCTCAAATAACCATTGTCAACCCTTTGATGAATGTCCTTCTAGGTAGTTCCCTTTACCTGTGTACCCAGATAGATATATGTATAGATAAGAGTGAGCAAATGTAAGTGTTGTTCTAAAGTCTGTATTTTTTCAGCAAATAATATATGTTGTGAGCTTCTTTCTATATCAATAAATAAGCAGCAGCAGCTAGCTTACTGTCTGTGTATTATTTTAGGAAGAAGTAAAGGAAAAAGGAATAAGAAAAATACAGTAAAAAGCTATAAAGAGTGGGGTTATACACTGAGGTGGGGTTTTGATTAACTCCACTTTGCAGATGAGGAAAAGGGAAGAAGAAATGAGCTGAAATCTTCCCCAGAGGTAAGTGGACAGAGCCCCTTACCACAGCTGACCTGTCCTGTAGGTCACAGAGCCAAACTGTGGCACCCACTAGTTGACAACGTTCGAAGGCTTTCTTCTCTCATGTATCCAGAAGATTCTGACAGCGGGGGAGGCTGGTGCTGAGGTAATAGCCCAAACGGAGGATACCAGGGGTCCATTCCTGATTACTTTGGGGAGGGGCAGCTCTCCCTGCTCTGGGTGGGTTTCTGACAACGCTGTTGCCATGGCTTCACCCCGCCCAGGTCACAATGGGGAATCTCTCCTGTGGGCTGAGGCGGCCCCTCCCCCACCCCACTCCCCCAGTTAAGGAAGGAGAGAGCAGCTACTGATGGGAGCCAGCATCAGGGGGCTCAGCCCCCAGAACCCCTGAAGTTACGTGTTAGAGGACACTGGCAGCCCAACGACTTCAAGGCAACCCCTCTCAATCCTGCAAGAGAATAGCTGGGGAGGGATGAAAAGTGATATAGTTGCCCGTACACATGAAGGAACATGGGGATCAGAAAGCCAGGAAGCCTTCCACATTATTTTAGTGGAGTGGTGGACATTCATGGCCTGGGGAGAAGAAGCAGGGCGGCAGGTGGGGGGAGGGGCGGGTGACACCTTCCCAGGAATCTGATCTCATATTGGAGATATTGGAGGGTGGTAAAAGAGGACACGTCTGACCTCAGACCCCGAGATCTTTACGTTTCTTGTAGGTGTATAAATACCTACCTCTGTGAGCAGCACAGGGCCGGGAGCACGGGAGTGGGGAGGACTGCATTTAAGACAGGGGGCGGAGTGAAGGAATGGGCATACCTGAGGACCTGAAGGAGCTGGTGTACAGGAAATCGGTGCTCCTCAGAGCTGAGAGGAGGGAGCCCAGCAGCTGGAGAGGGTGTGTCAGGGGCTAGAGAGTAAGAGGAGAGCAAGTGAGGGCCCACCGGAGACATTCACAGGAGACTGACAGAGACAGGAAGGCTAGTAGGAATCAGACCCCCGGGTTGTGTATACAACTCCAGGCTGAGGGTACCAGCAATGCACTGGTTGAGGCACCCAGAGAGAGACAATGGGTTTCCCATTGTGTTAGCAATTGAGGGAGGAAGGAGAGGGAGACACCAGGTGCTGTAAGAAGCCAGTGCAGCCTTTCCTGGGCTGTCACGCCTCCCGAACCTGCTTAGAAAGAACCACCCACCCCCCTTCCCCAGGCACATTCTCCATCGGTGCAGAGGGTACAGGCTCAGCCTCCCTTGTTCTGCCATCACCCCTCCTCCGGACCCCAGCATCCCAGGTTTGGCTTAAGCCTCAGCCTTCTTAACCCTCCTGACCAGAGGGAGGGCCTCTCTGCCTTGGACCCTTTAGCTGAGAACCAGCCCTGAATGTGACTCCAGAGTCCCTCTCCTTGCATCCATCCCCGGCATCTCTGGGACCCAGGTAGCCACCACCATCTCTCCAGAGCCAAAGGGGACCCCCCTCCCTCACCTCCAGGCAAGAGGCAGGTCCACTCAGGCCCTCAAAGCCACATGGACCCCCAACATTTCCCAGCCCATATAGAGTTGGAAAAATCCCTGATGCTGGGAAAGATTGAGAGCAGAAGGAGAAGAGGGCGTCAGAGGATGAGATGGCTGGATGGCATCACCGATGCAATGGACATGAACTTGGGCAAACTCTGGGAGATGGTGAGGGACAGGGAGGTCTGGCATGCTGCAGGCCATGGGGTCGAAAAGAGTTGGACATGACTGGGCAACTGGACAACAACAATAACATAGAGATTAACCCTTAATTCTTCTCTACCTCTCCCTCTCTGCTCTTTTCTTAATTTTACTTTATAAACACTTGTCGAATATTTGCCCAAAGACACACTCTACGTTACCATGTCTCTCTAGTACCCAGTAGAAGAGAGAGCTGAAATAAGACAAAAATAAATCCTGCCTACTTCAGTAACCTCCTTTTCACTGGAGTTAGCTTGGGAGTTCAGTTAGACCACTGCTTTGAAAATATGTTCTGTGATTCACCCCTTTTTTCTTCCCTCTTTCATCCTCCTCTCTGGTGTATGAATTTGAGACTGTCTACATTTTTATTTCACCAACATGATGTCATCTGACATTTCTTTTCTGTTTCACTTTGTGTGACACTGGCTTTTCCTTTACTTGAGAAATACATATTCTCCCTAATTAGGGGACATGGACCCGGTACCTGGGCATTCAGATCAGTCTAGTGGGGTTAGCGGAAAAACGCCTTCATTTCAAACTCTAGGCTTCTTTCTTCCTTTCTGCCTTCATTCTCATTGGTCGCTAAGAGATGAAAATCACTCTTTTGTCAGAAGAAACCAGCCTTTGAGGGCCTTTCTGCATTAAGCATCTCTCCTTCCTGGCATTCTTTTCCCTTGGTTTCCATGATGCCCCTCTCTCATGGTTCCCCCTTCCCTGACCTGATTGTTGCCCAGTTCTCGATTTACTTTGCTGAATCTTCTTCCTTTTCCTGATCTCTCCATAATAGTAATCAAAATCAAAATCATTACAATTGTGATTTAAGAGCTCATTGCGTGCCTGTACCAAGTCCTTTATCATCAGTCCCCAGCCTTTTTAGAACCAGGGACCAGTTTCATGGAAGACAATTTTCCTATGGTGGAGGGGAGGGGCTGGTTTCAGGATGATTCAAGTGTATTACATTTATTGTGCACTTTGTTTCAATTATTTTTACATCAGCTCCACCTCAGATCATCAGGCATTAGATCCCAGAGGTTGGGGATGTCTACTTTAAATGCATGAGCTCCTTTAGCCCTCACATCAGTTCCATAAAGTAGATATTACTTTAATTAGCACATGTTTCAGATGAGGAAAGGGCTTCCCAGGTGGCTCAGCAGTAAACAATCCATCTGCAATGCAGGAGACACAGGTTCGATCCCTGGGTTAGGAGGTCCCCTGGAGAAGGAAATAGCAACCCACTCCAACATTCTTGCCTGGGAAATCCCATGGACAGAGGAGCATGGCTGGCTACAGTCCATGGGGTCCCAAAGAGTTGGATATGACTTAGCAACTAAACAACAACAACAACAACAACAACAACAGATGAGGAAACACACTGCAAAGTTAAATAAACTTGCCTAGGGGTATGCAGCTAGTTAGTGGTGGAGCCAAAGGTCACGCTCTAGGGTGGGAGGCCTACACTTCTTATGTATTTAGCTCTCCTGTGTCCACAGCACTCTACAATGTAGGTGCTGCTGAAGCTGCCTATGAACAGGAAATTGAAGTTTCTAAATTCAGGATAAGACTTGCCTTCCTCAGGTGCTCAGTGTATGAGTGATTAGCATCAGGATTTCGAGAAATAGTAACTATTACTTCGTTAGAATGCATGATTCTGTATATCCTTCCTACAGAAGGAAGGATGGGGGAAAGGAAATGCTGTCTTTGCTAAGCAGACAGTGCTTATTCAGTGATAATCTGACACTGTGACAGTTGGGCTCCAAGAGCTGCACCGAGCCTGGCCCCTGGCAGGCACAGGAGTGAAATCAGAAATGCCCGAGTGTTTAGTGGGCTTCCCTGGTGGCTCAGTGGTAAAGAATCAGCCTGCCAATGCAGGAGATGTGGATTAATTAGATCCCTGGGTTGGGAATATCCCCTGGAGGAGGAAGTGGGAACCCACTCCAATATTGTTGCCTGGAAAAATCTCATGGACAGAGGAGCCTGGCGGACTACAGTCCATGGGGTTGCAAAAGAGCTGGACATGACCGAATGACTAAACAACCACAACAGCCACAACAAATGTGTATATATATATATATATATATATATATATATATATATATATATATATATACACATACATACACACAATGCATATATACATGTGTATGTATATTAATATATACATTCACAATGGGATATTACTCAGCCATAAAAAGAATGAAATATTGCCATTTGAAGCAACATGGATGCAGCTAGAGATTATCATACTAAGTGAAGTAGTAAGTCAGAAATAGAAAAAGAAAAACACCATATGACAGGGGTCCCCAACCTCTGGGCTGTGGACTGGTACCTCCTGCCAGATCAATGGCAGCATTAGATTAGAAATAAAGTGCACAAGAAATGTAATGCACTTGAATCACCCTGAATCATCCTTGCACCCTAGTCTGTGGGAAAATTGTGTTCCATGAAATCAGTCCCTGGTGTCAAAAAGGTTGGGGACTGCTGCCATAAGATATTACTTATATGTGGAATCTAAAATATAATATGGGCTTCTAGTATTCTCACCTGGAGAATCCCATGGACTGAGGAGCCTGGTGGAGTACAGTCCATGGGGTCACAAAGAGTTGGACACGACTGAGCGACTAAGCACAGCACAGCACAGGGATCTTGATGGACTTCCCAGGTGGCGCGAATGGTAAAGAACCTGTCTGCCAATGCAGAAGATTTAGGAGACACAGGTTCGATCCCTGAGTCCAGAAGATCCCCTGGAGGAAGACACGATAATCCACTCCAGTATTCTTGCCTGGAGAATCCCATGGACAGAGGAGCCTAGAGGGCTACAGTCATGGGGTCACAAAGAATTGGACATGACTGAGTGACTAAGCACCCACACGCACAAAATATAACACAAATGAACCTATCTATGAAACAGAAAAAGATTCATAGACACAGAGAACAGACTGGTGGTTGCCAAGGGGGGGGGGGGTGGGGGAAGGATGGAGTAGGAGGTTGAGGTTAGCAGATGTAAGCAGATTGCACATTCTATGATGTGTGGAATGAACAAACAAGTTCTTCCTTTACCACAGGGAACTATATTCAGTATTCTATGATAAAGCATAAATGGAAATGAATACATAAAAAAGAATTACATATAACTGAATCACTTTGCTGTACAGCAGAAATTAACACATTATAAATCAATAATAAATAAATAAAACTGCACACCTGGACCAGCATTCTCATTCTGCTTTCCCTCCTCTGTTTTCCCATCACATGACTCTCTTCTAGCACACCACATAATTTACTGGTTTATTATATTATTTGTTTATTCCTGTCTATCCCCCACTAGACTGTAGACATTTTAGTCTAGTTAGTTCACTGTGGTATCCCCAGCTCCTAGAACACTACCTGGAACATAAGCTGGATCTCAATAAATGTTTGTGAATGGAATGAATCAAGTGCTTGGCACACAGTAGGTACACAGAGAATGGCAGCCTTTATTACTGCTACGTTCCCAGAACAAATGTTATTGGAGGGGAGTCAGTCAAGAACAGAACAGTGTATACTGCTGAACTGCCATCCATCGAGTTGATGAGATCAGGAACCTGGGAGACATTCTAGATCAACTGCTTGCTTCTCTCACACTCACTCTCTGTGACTTGTTAGTTGGACCATTCACTCCTAGCAAGGCAGAAAGAGAGAGATGGGTTTCTTTGTAGCTTCTTCCATATCACATCATCAGATCTTAGGTTTAGGTGTTTCAAACTCCCAATTTCATGTGCATTTGTAAGTATTAAAAGACAACTGCCCTGTAAAATATGGATGTTTTGGGTACTCTTTGCTATTTCTCTTTTACTAAAGGATAAGTAAAAAGAATAATTACATGGTGCAGTCACTATGGAGAACAGTATGGAGGTTCATTAAAAAATTAAAAATAGAGCTATCATATGATCCAGCAATCCCACTCCTGGGCCTATATCCAGAAAAGAGGAAAACTCTTATTTAAAAAGATACATGCACCCCAGTGTTCATAGCAGCCCTGTTTATAATAGTCAAGACATGGAAACAATCCAAGAGCCCATCAAAAGGTGACTGGTTTAAGCAGATGTGGTATTATACATACAATGGAGTATTACTCAGCCATTAAAAGTGAAATAATGCCATTTGCAGCAACATGGATGGACCTAGAGAGTATCGTACTAAATGAAGTAAGTCAGACAAAGACAAATACTATGATATCACATGATATCACTCTTATGTGGAATCTGAGAAATTGTACAAATGAGCTTATTTACAAAACAGAAACAGACTCATAAACATAGGAAATGAATTGATAGTTACCAAAGGGGAAAGGGGGGAGGAATAAATTAGGAGTATGGGATAACAGATACAAACTACCATATATAAAACAGATAAGCAACAAGGATTTACTGTGTAACACAAGAAATTATATTAAAAAAATAAAAGAAATTATATTCAATATCTCGTAATAACTTATAATGGAAAAGAAACTGAGTCATTTTGCTGTACACGTGAATTTAACACAGTATTGGAAATCAACTATACTTCAATAAAAATATTTAAGACTTACATGCATAATAAATAACCTAAGATGTAAAAAAAAAGAGTAATAATAATGGATATTATTTTCACTTGCTATGTGTTGAACATGTCAGTAATATAGTAAGAATTATTTTAAAAAAAAAGAATTATTAACCCCATTTTAGAGGAGTTAAATGGGTCTCAGTAAGAGAGAGCAAGAGGGGTTAAGGTGTTATATGCCCGTAAACACAGAGTAAGTCTGGCACCAAAGCCTGTGAACTTTCCATCATATATATGAAGTAAAAGTGTTGACATTAATGAGAAAACCTGTATCACAGTGGAAGATCAGTTATTGGGGCAGGGGTAACAGATAGATACGAACATCTGATCAATTTCCTGTTCATCAAGTACAGGTTAAAGCTGTTTGAAAATCTGTAAGTGAAAGAACTTAAATTTTACTAGAGGGAACATGATGGAGGTTGATTTTAAATATCCTGAATGGACCAAGATCAATTTAGCTCAGGGAAACATAATTGAAAATAGAATCTCTTTAGTATCACTGATCTCTGAAACTCAAGAAATTGACACATAAACTTTTTCCTTCTCTGTCTGCCAGAATGTTTGGTAAAACTATTTTATTCACTAAATGATTTTAGAGTTTCTATAAAAGTAGGATATTTAGAATACCATAAGATTATATAAAATTTTTATATGGTTAATATTTAAAAAGGCATCAAAGTATACAAAAAGAATAAATAAGCCATAGGTAAGTACTGAACATTTGGCATATTTCTTTTAAATCTTTTTTCTAACTTTGAGACTGTGAGTGTAGATATATATACAATTTATTGAGTAAAATTTGTTCTTTTTCTATTGATAAGTACAATAACTTCAAAAGCACAAAATGAAGATTGGCAAAAGAGAAGTAATGGGGTGGTAACACCTGAGCAAATATAAAAACATACCAAGAAAACCTACAAGAAGTAAATAGTGTGCTGTTACTGGCTGACAAACAGTGGTCATTAATTGTAGCATGATTATTTTCATAGACAAAGCAAAATAATTGGTGGAAACGTTTATGAAAACAATGAGGGATGTTAATGTAAAATCTGAAAGGGTTAGGAAAGGAAAATGATAAGAAAACCTTTTTATCTTTAGAGGATATGAGTGAAAGGACAGAACTCAAATTAAGCTAGAAGATAGTGAATGAGCTTGGTAGCTGTAGAGAGGAAGACATGCTTATAAATTTACCCAGGCTGCAGCCACATCACAGACTGACCTCACAATTATAATGCAGGGATCCTCTCTCCTGAGTGAAGTAGCTCATCAGAATAAAATGAGAGTGATGAGAACCATGGCAGGGGGAGCCAGGGGACAGAACACAGAGGAGGGACCTATAATCCAGGGAGTTAGAAATGGCTTCTCACAGGGGGTCTCATGTGTAGGCCATAGGACTAGTATCCTCAGCAACTGGGAGAGCAAAGGGATCAGAGCTCTAACCAATGTGAAACCTACTTACCTACCATTGTGGTCAGAGAGCCCCAAGCAGGCAGTCCAAGAGGACAGAGGTACACACTGTTTCCAAGTTGAAGGTCTTGAGCTGTTGTGCTGAGGTCTCAGCTGCACTGGATGTCAGTGGGGACTTCAAAACCATCAAGTGCCAACTCTCCAAATATCTCCAACACACCTCTTGATATGACAAAGTTGAATTTATCACTTACCTCTGTAAGTGAGAGACCCCACCTCATCAAGCTTTGCTAGTGTTTTAGGGAGGAAGGAAGTTCCAGTAGATTGAGAAATGAAAGCATGGTTTACGGTTGAGGGTCTTTTAATCTGGGACTTGATTAGGACTGGAGTAGGGACCTTGATGGACTTCCCAGGTAGTGCTAGTGGTAAAGAACCTTCCTGCCAATGCAAGAGACACAAGAGAAGCGAGTTTGATCCCTGGGTTGGGAAGATCCCCTGCAGGAGGGCATGGCAACCCACTCCAATATTCTTGCCTGGAGAATCCCATGGGCAGAGGAGCATGGCAGGTAAAGTCCATTGGGTTGCAAAGAGTCAGGCATGACTGAAGCAACTTAGCATGCACAGCAGAGATCATGATACCAAAAGTCTGGGATTGCTGGAAGCTGCAAGGGGAGAAATTTGAGGAGAGGGACTTAAAGAATTTCAGAGTGCAAACTGTTGATGCCTTCCGCAAAAAGTTTATGGATCTTTGAGGAGGATGTTGTAGTGCAGAAATCATTTGCCTGGACAGAGGAGTCCTGGAAAAGTCAGTCAGTCAGTTCAATCTCTCAGTCATGTCCATCTCTTTGCAACCCCATAGACTGCAGCACACCAGGCTTCCTTGTCCATCACCAACTCCAGAAGCTTGCTCAAACTTATGTTCATCAGGTCGGTGATGCCATTCAATCATCTCATCCTCTGTTGTCCCTTTCTCCTCCTCCCATCAATCTTTCCCAGCATCAGGGTCTTTTCCAATGAGTCAGTTCTTTGCATCACGTGGCCAAAGTATTGGAGCTTCAGCTTCAGCATCAGTCCTTCCAATGAATATTCAAGACAGAGTTCCTTTAGAATTGACTGGTTTGACCTCCTTGCAGGCCAAGGGACTCTCAAGAATCTTCTCCAACACCACAGTTCATAAGCATTAGTTCTTCAGTGCTCAGCTTTCTTTATGGTCCAACTCTCACATTCATACATGACTACTGGAAAAACCATAGCTTCGACTAGAGGGACCTTTTATCAGTAAAGTAATGTCTCTGCTTTTTAATATGCTGTTTAGCTTGGTCATAGTTTTCCTTCCAAGGAGCAAGCATCTTTTAATTTCATGGCTGTAATCACCATCTGCAGTGATTTTGGAGCCCAAGAAAATAAAGTCTGTCACTGTTTCCACTGTTTCCCATCTATTTGCCATGAAGTGATGGGACCAAATGCCATGATCTTAGTTTTCTGAATGTTGAGTTTTAAGTCAGCTTTTTCACTCTCCTCTTTCACATTCATCAATAGGTTCTTTAGTTCCTCTTCACTTTCTGCCATAAGGGTAATGTCATCTGCATATCTGAGGTTATTGATAATTCTCCCGGCAATCATGATTCCAGCTTGTGCTTCATCCAGCCTGGAATGTTGCATGATATACTCTGCATATAAGTTAAATAAACAGGGTGACAGTATACAGCGTTAAGGTACTCTTTTCCCAATTTGGAACCAGCCCGTTGTTCCATGTTCAGTTCTAACTGTTGCTTATTGATGCATATACAGATTTCTCAGGAGGCAGGTGAGGTGGTCTGGTATTCCCATTTCTTGAAGAATTTTCCACAGTTTGTTGTGATTCATACAGTCAAAGGCTTTCACATAGTCAATGAAACAGAAGTAGATGTCTTTCTGGAATTCTCTAGCTTTTTCAATGATCCAACGGATGTTGGCAATTTGATCTCTGGTTCTTCTGCCTTTTCTAAATCCAGCTTGAACATCTGGAAGTTCTTGGTTCACGTACTGTTGAAGCCTAGCTTGGAAAATTTTGAGCATTACTTTGCAAGCATGTGAGATGGGTGCAATTGTGCAGTAGTTTGAGCATTCTTTGGCATTGCCTTTCTTAGGGATTGGAATAGAAACTGACCTTTTCCAGTCCTGTGGCCACTGCTGTGCTTTCCAAATTTGCTGGCATATTGAGTGCAGCACTTTCACAGCATCATCGTTTAGGATTTGAATTAGCTCACCTGGAATTCCATCACCTCCACTAGCTTTGTTTGCAGTGATGCTTCCTAAGGCCCACTTGACTTCACAATCCAGGATGTCTGGCTCTAGGTGTGTGATCACACCATTGTGGTTATCTGGGTCATTAATATCTTTTTTTGTAGAGTTCTTCTGTGTATTCTTGCCACCTCTTCTTAGTATCTTCTGCTTCTGTTGAGTCCATACCGTTTCCGTCTTTTATTGTGGCCATCTCTGCATGAAATGTTCCCTTGGTATCTCTAATTTTCTTGAAGAGATCTCTAGTCTTTCCCATTGTATTGTTTTCCTCTATTTCTTTGCACTGATCACTGAGGAAGGCTTTCTTATCTCTTCTTGCTATTCTTTGGAACTCTGCATTCAGATGGATATATCTTTCCTTTTCTCCTTTGTCTTTCGCTTCTCTTCTTTTCTCAGCTATTTGTAAGGCCTCCTCAGACAACCATTTTGCTTTTTGCATTTCTTTTGCTTGGGAATCGTTTTGATCACAGGCTCCAGTACACTGTTATGAACCTCTGTCCATAGTTCTTTAGGCACATTATCATCTAATTCCTTGAATCTATTTGTCACTTCCACTGTATAATCATAAGGGATTTGAATTAGGTCATACCTGAATGGTCTAGTGGTTTTCCCTACTTTCTTCAATTTAAATCTGAATTTTGCAATAAGGAGTTCATGATCTGAGCCACAGTCAGCTCCTGGTCTTATTTTTGCTGACTATATAAGAGCTTCTCCTTCTTCAGCTGCAAAGAATATAATCAATCTGATTTCAGTACTGACTGTCTGGTGATGTCCACGTGTAGAATCTTCTCTTGTGTTGTTGGAAGAGGGTATTTGCTATGATCAGTGCATTCTTTTGGCAAAAATGTTAGCCTTTGCCCTGCTTCATTTTGTATTCCAAGGCCAAACTTGCTTCTTACTCCAGGTATTTCTTGACTTCCTGCTTTTGCATTCCAGTCCCCTATGATGAAAAGGACATCTTTTTTTTTTTTGGTGTTGTTCTAGAAGGGCTTGTAGATCATTGCAGAACAATCCAATTCAGTTTCTTAGGCATTAGTGATTGGGGCATAGACTTGGATTACTGTGATATTGAATGGTTTGCCTTGGAAATGAACAAAGATCATTCTGTTGTTTTTGAGATTATACCCAAGTACTGCATTTTGGACTCTTTTGTTGACTATGAGGGCTACTCCATTTCTTCTAAGGGATTCTTGCCCGCAGTAGTAGATATAATGGTTATCTGAATTAAATTAGCCCATTCCAGTCCATTTTAGTTCACTAATTCCTAAAATGTCAAGGTCACTCTTGCCATCTCCTGTTTGACCACTTCCAATTTACTTTGATTCATGGACCCAACATTTCAGTTTCCTATGCAATATTGTTCTTTACAGCATTGGACTTTACTTCTATCACCAGTCACATCCACAGCTGGGTGTTGTTTTCCCTTTGGCTCAGCCTCTTCATTCTTTCTGGAGCTATTTCTCCAATGATCTCCCGTAGCATATTGGGTACCTACTGACCTTGGGAGTTCATCTTTCAGTGTCGTATCTTTTTGCCTTTTCATACTGTTCATGGGGTTCTCAAGGCAAGAATACTTAAGTGGTTTGCCATTCCTTTCTCCAGTGGACCACATTTTGTCAGAACTCTCCACCTGTGACCCATCCATCTTGGTTGACCCTACACAGCATGGCTCATAGTTTCATTGCATTAAACAAGGCTGTGATCCATGCGATCAGTTTGGTTAGTTTTCTGTGATTGTGGTTTTTATTCTGTCTGCCCTCTGATGTATAAGGATAGGAGGCTTGTGGAAGCTTCCTGATGGGAGGAACTTCCTGGAAAGTTAATGTCAGTGAAGACAGTGGACTAGCAAAGTCACATTTATGTAGCTAGTACTGTGTGGTTTCGATTCTTAGTGTCCAGGCTGAGTGTGGGGATGGACTGTTTTAATTCTCATACACAAAACATTTTACAAATAATTCACCTTAGGTATGCATTTATTTTGTAGTGTCAAGATCCTTTTGTTCCCCTGAATCCTGAGGAAAGATGACACCTACTCTTCTTATTAGGTGTTTGCTAAGCCCTGAGATACTAATTAAATAGCTAGCTTTAACAGTTTGCTATGCCCTTTAGGTGGATTATTTTGTTTAATTCTCACAAACACCTTGTGAAGTTGGCACTAATTCATTTTTTCAGAACATCAAGAAAACACAACTTCAACAAAGCTGCCTTATTCTGGTCTTTTTTTTTTTTTTTTTTGCCGAAGGGATCCAGGTTCAAGATTATTTGGCCATTCTGTCCTCTTTGGGGGCCTTTTTCCCTTTGGGAATTACTGAGCAAGTGATGGAGGCAGCCTCCATCTGCTCCACTTTGGATCTGGGTCACCTCCCCTTGGGCTTCTTGGTGGCCCAGATGGTAAAGAATCCACCTGCAATGCGGCAGACCTGGGTTTGATCCCTGGGTTGGGAAGATCCCCTGGAGGAGGGCATGGCAACCCACTCCAGTATTCTTGCCATGGGTAGAATCCCCATAAACAGAGGAGCCTGGCAGGCTACAGTCCATGGGGTTGCAAAGAGTTGGACACCACTGAGCGACTAGGCAACAGCAGCACCATCAGCTCCCTTCGACGTCGCGGCTTCACTCTGGGGTCAGTGACCCCTCTCGCTGCAGATGGCCCCGCCTGGCATTCGGCTGCTCTGCGGACCGGAAGCCACCCCACCCCCTCCCGCGCGCATGCTCTGACCTTCTGGTGCCCGCCGCGCCGGTTTTTCTGGTTTCCGGCTACCAGGGGGGGCGCTAGGGACCCAATCGCACGTGCTGGGAGGGGCGGCGGCCAAGTGATCTGGGAGCCGCGCGCTGGGGCGTGGGGGACCGCCGCTTGGAGCCCGGGAGGGCTGCGAGCCTACTCAGGCTGCTTTTCTTCTTCCATCACCTTCTCCTTTCGCTGTGCGCAGGCCACACGGTGGAACTGCAGCGGTGAAAACGACTGAAGTTGGGGCGCTGTAACCTCCTGGCGACCCTGCGGAGCAGCAGCGTGAGTTTCCCAGGTACCAGGAGGCCCTGGGAGGAGACACCTCACCCTGACTTTGTGGCAGTTTTTGCCATCCCGTAACTCAAAGAAGGAGGGATTTGGTCCCAACCTTTCCCCTAGATCGGAGAGGTGCCCCTCCATCCTCTTGCCCTTGCAGGGGTGTGCTCTCCTCTGGAGTATCCCAGGGGGCGGGCCTGGGGGGTGGAGTTTGCATCTTGCAGCTATTCTGGCAGGATTTTCTAGCCCAGTAAGCATTAATGAAATTGCTAGAAAACCCCCAAACAAACAAACAAAAATCATTAACATTTTCACAGATATGCTAGAATAGAACAATTCACCTGGTTATGAAACAGGGCTTGAGAGTTGCAAGAAATGAACTTGTTACCTGACTACAGTTTATTGCTTGGAGTAGGGGCCTAGGCACACTCACACTTAAACTGGAAGGCCACGGATTGTCCAGAGTACATACTGGGATCACCCAATCAGAAATGGATTGTACACCTCATCGTGCAGTATTCAGAGATGCTGACTTTGTTGTGTCTGTCAGCACAACCGGAAGCCCCAATCGACAAAAATGCATCCGAAATTTCATTCACCACAATTCTTACCAGGTCTTGCCATGGAGAACAAAAGTTAATTTAGAGAAAAACTAAATAATGTAATAGATTAATGGTACAAGAGCCTTATACTTTGCATACCATTAAATTCACTCATTTTGAGTGTACACTTGTGTTTAGTAAACTTTAGTAATTGTCACCACAGTCCAGTTTTAGAGCATTTTTATCACCCCACCCCACCCCCCAAATTCACAAAAGACTATTTGTAGTTGATCTCTCCTCCCACCTCTAGTCCTGAGCAACCATGTAAACTGCTTTCTGTCTCTGTAGTTGCTTTTTCTGAACAGTTCATGTGAATGGAATCATACAATATGTAGTCTTTTGCGAATGACTTCTTTCACTTAACATGACATTTTTCAGGTTCATCCATGTTGTACCATATATCAGTACCTCATTGCTTTTTATGGCTGAATAGTATTCCATGGCATGGCTATACCACATTTGTTACCCATCTATTGGCTGAAGGAAGTTTATTTCCACTTTTTGGTTATCATGAATAATCCTATTGTGAATACCTATGATGACATATGTTTTCAGTTCTCTTGATTTCACTGCTCTGCTCCAGTGCTGCCATATCACCCTTAGCAGACCCTTGTTATAACACTTAACACACTGCCGAGTAAGCTTGGGTTTATTTTCTGTCTCTCCTCTAGAGAGGGCAAGGACCATGTTCACTTGTTCCCTGGTCTAGGAGTGGTATTTCTGGATCATAAGGTAACTGCATGTTTAACTTCTTTAGGAATTTCCAGAATTTTCTAAAGTGGCTGCCGTTTAATATTCCCATTGGTAAATGTATGAAGGTTCCAATTTCTCCACATCCTCACCAACACTTGTTTTGTCTTGTTGTTGGTATCTCATTGTGATGTTAATTTGACTAGACTGAGTGGTAGTTGGTTTAGCTAGTTTCACTTCACTTTAATGAATACCTGTTTTAATATTTTAATCTAGGAGCTTAAATGAATAATACATGGTCACTTTTTGCAAATAGCTAATATATAGCTCCTTGGGAGACAGGTAGAGAAACAGATAATTATAGTTACAGTGTGTTAAATGCTCTGAAGGAGTTGAACATGGGGTGCTGTGGGGAGCAGAAGAAACCTAATCTAGGCTGGGGAGAGGATGGAGGAAAGTATTATTTTTTTTAATTGAAATATAATTGATTTACAATATTGTGTTAGTTTCAGGTGTACAACAAAGTGACTCAGTTATATACATATGTTTTCAGATTCTTTTCCATTGTAGGTATTGAATACATAGAAGATATTGGATATAGTTCCCTGCATTGTACAATAAGTCCTTGTTTATCTATTTGGTATATAGTAGTGTGTATCTGTTAATCCCAAGCTCAACCATAATGAAACAAAGTGTAATTCTTCAATTCCATTTTTTTCATTAGTAGACCATATTACAAAACCATGTGATCAATTATTATTATATTTTGGGTTTCATCAATAAAAAAATTATGAAAATTTGTTTTTTTCTGTTGTTATATAGGAGAAGGCACTGGTGACCCACTCCAGTACTCTTGCCTGGAAAATCCCATGGAGGGAGGAGCCTGGTAGGCTGCAGTCCATGGGGTCACTAAGAGTCGGACACGACTGAGCGACTTCACTTTTACTTTTCACTTTCATGCATTGGAGAAGGAAATGGCAACCCACTCCAGTGTTCTTGCCTGGAGAATCCCAGGGACGGAGGATCCTGGTGGGCTGCCGTCTATGTGGGCCCCCAGAGTCGGACACAACTGACACGACTTAGCAGCTGTTGTTATATAAGTACCTACATAATATTCTTGATTTTGCTTCTTGGCCCATATAGCCTAAAATATTTACTATCTGACCTTCACAGAAAAAGTTTGCCAACTCCTGGTTTAATAGAATAAACAGACATAGAAAGCAGTTGCCGTGTACTTGTTGGGTGACCTTGGGAAGTCACTTTACTTCTCTGGCCTTGATTTTTATTATCTATAAAATAGAGATAAAGGGTGATGGGTGGATAATATGCACAGCAGGAAACAAGGTTCTTGTCCTGAAGAAGGATACTATTCTAAATGAAAGGAGATTTAGGCTGCAATGTGTGATCTAAGATTGGATCTTTAATTTGAACAGGCTAGCTTTATAGGGAATTTTGGGGGAAAGTAGGCAAATTTAAGTATGGATGGGTCTTAGATGGGATGAAAACTTTTTTTTAAGTGTTTTGACTACACCTCATGACATGTGAGATCTTAGGTTCACTGCAGTGGAAGCTTCTTAACATGGAATGGTAGAGGTTGATAATTGAGAAAAAGCAATTATAGAGTTACAAAGCATTATATACATGTGTTATGTCATTTTGGTAGAAAATACATATATATATTATATATACTTAGAAAAAGATCTGAAAGGATATATACTTAGCTTTTAATAGTGACAATTTCTGGGTGATAGAAAAAGAAAGTTTGTTATTTTTAATTTAAATTTATTTGTTTTTAATTGGAGGATAACTGTTTACAATATTGTATTGGTTTCTGCCATATAGCAATATGAATCAGCCACAGGTATACATATGTCCCCTCCCTCCCGAACCTCCCGCCCACCTCCCTCCCCATTCCACCCACTCAGCACCGGTTTGAGCTTCCTACATCATACAGCAAATACCCACTGGCTATCTGTTTTACGTATGGGTAATATATATGTTTCAATGCTACTCTCTCAATTCATCCCACCTTCTCCTTCCCCCACTGTGTCCACAAGTCTGTTCTTGTTTCTAATCTTTTTATTTTCTAATTTTCCACAATGAACAAATATACACTGCTTTTGTAAAAATAAAAGATTCTTTCTAATTTAAAACATAATCTCTCTTCATGGTGCTTACCTGCTAATGCCCCTTTAAGTATTAATATTGCCAAATCTGTCACTTTTTTCCTAGGGAAACACAAGAATGGAGGGTGCTCTTCTTCCTGGAAGCTAACAAAGGGTCAAGTCTTTCTCTGTGAAATGGTTGTAGAATGTAAACTGAGGCTCCTGACATTTCCCTACTGGTACGTAGAGCTTTCTTATACCCATGGCTTTTAAAATGGAGTGGGATTCTGTAAGATAGCTGGCATTAAAAAAGAAGGACTAGCAAGGGCAATGTTGACTGTGTTCAGCTAAGCACCATGCCTAATCTAATAGTGGATACAGGTTTATCTCCTCCAGCGATGGACACATCAGGCTACTGAAGCTGGATGTGATCAAGCATTTGAATCATATAACTCCTACTCCTCTTATTCTAGGCCAGGGATCCATAGACCCTGACAGCTATTTTTGTAACTAAAGTCTTCCTGCAACACAGTCAATTCTTTGTTTACATATTGTCTATCACTGCTTTTGCCTCGCCATGCTAGAGTTGAGTAGCTGTGACAGATGTAAGTATATGACCCACAAAATAAAAAAATTTACCGTCTGGCCCTTTAAAAAAGAACAAGTTTATGGATCCCTGTTCTAGGCTCACAAGAAAACTGTCTTAGTGGGTGAGCCTGTGGGGAGAGAATGCCCATTTTACAGTTAAATTAATAAATTGATGTTCTAATTTATAAACTTCATTCTCTTCTAAGCCTTATTACCATGTGTCAGTATTCCCAGGTTCAGATGACTCTAGATTCCTCATTAGGTTGGATTTCTTTTTTTTTTTCAAATTGAAATATAGTTGACGTGAAATATTATGTTAGTTTCAGTTGTACTATATGGTGATTTGATATTTGCATGCCTTACGAAATAATCGCCATGGTTAAGTCTAGTAACCATCTATTCCCATACAAAGTTATTATGTATTATGAACCATATTCCTCATGCTGTATATTACGTTAGTGTGACTTATTTATTTTATAACTGGAGGTTTGCACCTCTTTATTCCCTTCATCTATTTTGCCCCCCCCCTCTGGTAGCTACCCATTTGTTTTCTGTATCTGTGAGTCTGTTTTCATTTTGTTTGCTTTTTAAGATTCTATGTATGAGTGAGAGCTTACAGTATTTGTCTTTCTCTGTCTGACTTATTTTACTTAGCATAATATTCTCTAGGCTCATCCACATTGCTGCAAATGGGAGAACTTTTATGGCTGAGTAATACTCCATCGTGTGTGTGTGTGTGTGTGTGTGTGTGTGTGTATACCACATTTTCTTTGGCCATTCATGTATCAAGGGACCCTTTAGCTTGCTTCCATATCTTGGCTATTGTATTTATAAATAGTGCTGCAGTGAAAATTGGGGTGCATATATCTTTTCAAATTGGTGTTTTTGTTTTCTTCATATAAATACTCAGAAGTGAATTTCTGGGCCATATGGCAGTTCTACTGGTAATTTTTTAGGTACTCCCACAAAATGCTTATTCATTACAAAGGGCAAGCTAGTAACTTCACTGTGGAGAAACCTGGCAGACACCACCTTAACCAAATGATCAATTAAGATTAATATTTATGGAACAAACTGATGTCATGTGCCTCTTGTTAGGATGCACTGAGAAAGACACAGTGTCACATCTATAGTATTCTTGCCAAAACAAATCATCTAAATTGAGTCACGATGAACCATCAGAGAAACCCAAAACTGAAACAGCCAGTATTTTTCAAAAGTGTCATGGTAATGAAAGACCAAAAAACAAACAAACAGAAAGACTAGGGAATTATGCCCGATTAAAGGAGCTGAAAGGGACAGGTGTGATCCTACACCAGTAAAAGGACATTGTTGGGGCAATTGGAGGAAACTGAATACAGTCTATTGATTAGATAATTGTGTTGTATGAATGTTAATTTCTTGATTTATATTAATAGTATTATTCTGTGATTATGGCAGATGTTAACATTTGGAGAATCTGGGTGAAAGATATGTGAGGATTCTTTGGGACATATTACAACTGTTTTTTGTTTTCTGTAGTTTCAAAATGAAAAGGTGAAAGTGAGTCATTTACCACATCCCTGAATAGCCGTAGGTGATCTGACTGCAATCTGCAGTGTGGCTTATAGGGGAGCCAGAGTATAAGTGGGGGATCAGTCAGGAGATGGTGGCAGTAGACCAGGAGAAAGATGATGATGGCTCAGACGAGGGGATGGCAGTGGAGATCGAGAGGGGTGGATGGATTCAGGATACTTGTTGGCATCTCCACTGGAATGACATTGAGCAGGAAGGAAGAGAAGGGAGAACCATCTCCTTTGAAAAGGATGTTCTCTGGGCATTATCTTCAGATAAAATATAGAACAGAAGAGACCCTGCCTGTCTATATGGGTTCTTTTGTTGTTGTTGTTAGTTTTCTGGATTCTAAATTCTTGAGTATGGAAACTGTATTTTATCTTTTTTTCCTCTATAGTTTTCAATAGTGTTCCTTTCATCCAAGGGAAAACTAGGAAAGAAGCTTTCTTTGGTTCCCTCCTGTGTTTGCCTCTGCCAAGGACTTTTCTCTTGAGAATCCCCCTCTGCTCTTTTTTTAAACTTAGGACTATATCTTTTTTTTCAATGATTTTATTTATTTATTTATGGCTGTTCTGGATCTTAGTTGCTGCTTTTCTGTAGTTGCAGCGAGGTGCCGGCTACTCTCTAGTTGTGGTGCGTGGGCTTCTCATTGCAGTGGCTTCTCTTGTTGTGGAGCTTGGGCTCTAGGGCACACAGGCTTCACTAGTTGCGGCTCCTGGGCACTAGAGCCCAGGCTCAGTAGTTGTGGCGCACAGGCTTAGCTGGTCTATGGCATGTAGGATCTTCCCGGACCAGGGATCGATCCCGTGTCTCCTGCATTGGCAGGCGGATTCTTTACCACCAAGCCACCAGGGAAACGCTCTCTCTGCTTTTTTTATGAAAGGGTTTGAATTCTGTGTTCTCACCCACATTGTGACCTTTACAGAGCCCCATTGGTTAGTTTGGGTTTCCCCGTGATGCGCCTTTCCCTACATTTAGGTCTTTACCTAGAATATACTCAATAAAATTTTGTCTGTTTTTCAAGGCTCAGTTCAAGAACCACCCACTCTGAGTTGTCTTCCTGGATTTTCTCAGCCCAAAGTAATCCTTCTTTTTCTGAGATAAGTCATGAATCTTGTTGTTGTTCAATTGCTAAGTCTTGTCCAACTCTTTGCGACCCCATGGACTGCAACATGCCAGGCCTGCCTGTCCATCACCATCTCCTGGAGTTTGCCCAAGTTTATGTCTATTGAATCGGTGATGCCATCCAACCATTTCATCCTCTGTCACCCGCTTCTCCTCCTGCCCTCAATCTTCCCCAGCATCAGGGTCTTTTCCAGTGAGTCAGCTCTTTGCATCAGGTGGCCAAAGTATTAGAAATTCAGCTTCAGCGTCAGTCCTTCCAATGAATATTCAGAGTTGGTTTCCTTTAGGATGGACTGAATTGATCTCCTTGCTGTCTAAGGGATTCTCGTAGCTCTTAGTTTATTTGTTTTATTTAGACCCCATTCACTTGTTTATAGTCATACTCATTGCTTTGTGCTTATTTGGCTTTGTTTGTTTTGGGCCATGCCGTGGCATGTGGGATCTTAGTTCCCCTGCCAGGGAAGTCCCTGTACTTGTTCATATTCATGACTTATATCCTCTATCTGATTTTAAATTCCTTGAGGGAAGGTACTTAAGTTGTTCAACTTTAAATGAATAATTTTCTTTGTCATCATCAGATACAAAAGAGGTTCAACAGTGAGATAAATTGATAAGTTCCCCAGTGTACTTGGAATCTAATCTTTAGTTTCTCTTGTTTCTAGTGAGGACTTTTCCTGCGAAATACTAGAGTCATTTCCTTTGTCCCCAGCAATCTCCTTTGTAACTTAAAGCCTGTTTTCTATCATTTTCTTTGCCATAGCGTTGATGGAACTACTTCCACCAGGGGGCGCTCCTTACTATATCTAGGTCAATTTCTTTTTCTTTAGAGGCAGAAGAAAGGAGACTTCATCAGGCAAAAAATCGAAGCAATGGGAATACAAACAATAGGAAGTAGGAACTTCACATCCCTTGGGACTTGATTTGGTTCCAGCACCAGTTGGCCCAAATGCCATTTCACTTGTCATATTGGGTTTTGGTATGATTCTGGCCCATGTGTAAAGATTTCCCTCTCCCCAGTCATTTATTTCATCTACAGATATATGTTAATCATTGTACTTTCTGTCAAGTATTGTAGATGCTGAGCTTCATCTGTGAACAAAACCTACCGAGTCTCTGACCTCATGGAACTCATGAGGTGGACTCAGGTGGGTAACAGATAATATGTAAGATAGATAGATACAATGTGTAGTGTATTAGATGGAGATGAGTGCTAAAGGGGAGAAACAATGCAAGGTCTAATAGGCCATTGTTAGAACTTTGATTTTTACTATAAGTGAGATGGGAAGCATTGGGGAATTTTGAATGGGAATGGTGTGATCTGACACGTTTTAAAAGGATCACTATTGTTTTCTGTATAATACATTACATATAAGAGGATAAGCTTGGGCCAGACTGGTAACAGTGAAATTTGGGAGAAGTTGTTGGATTTGGGGGTGCATCTTGAAGTTGGATTTGCTGACAGATCAGATATGGGATGTGACAGAGGAATCAAGGAAAACAGAGTCACCATGTTGCATAACACCAATAGCATTGCCTAAAATGTGGCTGGTGCTCTCTGGAGTGATATAACACAGTGTTTCTGTTTGAGACAGTGCCAAGGTTTTCATCCTGAGCAGCTGAAATGATGGAGTTACCACTAACTGCAGCGGTAAAGACTGTGGGAAAAACAGGGTTGGGAGTGTAAAAGAAGTTAAATTGAGGATGTGTTGAATTTGAGATGCCAGTCAGACATCTAAGTGGAGTTTATGAGTGAGCTGTCGGGTACAGGAGCATGGCACTCACAGGTGTGGTTAGGGCAGGAGATAAATGTTCTGAAGTCACAGATGTCTAGATAGTATTTCAAGCTCTGAGATGGATGAAATCTCCAGGAGTGAGGATAGTTAAGAGGAGGGGACCACGGACCCCGCCCTGGGGCTCTCTGACAGCCAGTGATTAGGAAGATGATAAAGAACCGGCAAAGGAGACTGACAAGGAGTGGCCAGTAAGGTGGAAGGAAACCCAGAAGAATGTGGCGCAGTCGAAGCCTCGTGAAGAAGGTGCTTCCGGGAAGAGGGGATGATCAGCTGTGATAAGTGCTTCTGGTTGGCCAGGCAAGGTGAGGGTCCAGAATATTAGATGGACTGTTGCAACATAGAGGCCCCTAGTGACCTGGATAAAAGCCTTTTCAGTGAACAAAAGCTTGATGGGAGTGGGGCCAAGGGAGAAGGGGAGGAGAAAAATTGTACATGGGGAATATAGACTAATATTTTGAAAAATTTTGCTGTCAAGAAGAGGAGAGCGATGAGGCAGTAACCGGAATGGTTTGTGGGAGGGTCAAGAGAAAGTATCAGAATGGGAGAAAATAGACTCCAGAAATAAACCCACACACCTATGGTCAATTAATCTACAACAAAGGAGGCAAGAAAATATTCTGGGGAAAAAACAGTTTCTTCAGCAAGTGGTGCTGGGAAAGCTGGCTAGCTACATGCGGAACAATGAAGTTAGAACACACCCTCACACCACAGACAAAAATAAACTCATGGTGGGAGGAATAATGGAATGTTTGCCCCAGGAGTACTCACCAGTCATTGGAGTTCACTAGTCCTTAGTCACATACGTTTCTGGTAATTCTTAGAGAAGCAAGGTGTTGAGGGAGGGGAAATTGCCAGCAGGTTTGACTGGACAAACTCTAAGGAAACCCGTGTACAGCCTTTAATAAAACTTGACCCAGAACCTCCACAATTAGGAAAGGGGAGAGTACCTCCACGTGTGGAAGCAAATAGTTGTGGTCATGAGCTATAGTCAGCCCCCTGGTCCATTGGGTGATTCTAGCCTCCTGTGCCAACCTTGGTGGATATGGCTTCCATTATACTGAAGACAGCCTGTAAATCTACATCCAGAAACATTATCTATTATTATTTACAGAAGGAAGAGGAAAATAAATTCTTGTACATGCTGTGAACATGACAAAACCCAAGGTGCAGTGTGAACCAAATAGGAAAACTGACATAAAAATTCAGGTCACAGTACCACAGTACCACTAATGCCTTTGACTATGTGGATCACAACAAACTGTGGAAAATTCTTCAAGAGATGGGAATAGCAGATCACCTCACCTGCCTCCTGAGAAATCTTTATGCATGTCAAGAAGCAACAGTTAGAACTGGACATGGAACAACAGACTGGTTCCAAATAGGGAAAGGAGTACTCAAGTCTATATATTGTCACCCTACTTATTTAACTTATATGCAGAGTACATCATGCAATAGGCTGGGCTGGATGAAGCACAAGCTGGAATCAAGATTGCCAGGAAAAATAGCAATAACCTCAGATAGCAGATGACACCACCCTTATGGCAGAAAGTGAAGAAGAACTAAAGAGCCTCTTGATGAAAGTGAAAGAGGAGAGTGAAAAAGTTGGCTTAAAATTCAACATTCAGAAAACTAAGATCATGGCATCCAGTCCCATCACTTCACAGCAAATAGATGGCCATGAATTGATGGAAATAGTGAGAGACTTTATTTTCTTGGGCTCCAAAATCACTGCAGATGGTGACTGCAGCCATGAAATTAAAAGATGCTTGCTCCTTGGAAGAAAAGCTATGACCAACCTAGACAGCATATTAAAAAGCAGAGACATCACTTTGTCAACAAAGGTCCATCTAGTCAAAGCTATGGTTTTTCAAGTAGTCATGTATGGATGTGAGAGTTGGACTATAAAGAAAGCTGGGTGCTGAAGAATTGGTGCTTTTGAACTGTGGTGTTGGAGAAGACTCTTGAGAGTCCCTTGGACTGCAAGAGATCCAACCAGTCCATCCTAAAGGAGATCAGTCCTGAATATTCATTAGAAGGACTGATGCTGAAGCTGAAACTCCAATACTTGTGGCCACCTGATACAAAGAACTGACTCATCAGGAAAAGACCCTGATGCTGGGAAAGATTGAAGGTGGGAGGAGAAGGGGACGACAGAGAATGAGATGGTTGGATGGCATCACCGACTTGATGGACATGAGTTTGAGTAGGCTCCAGGAGTTGGTGATGGCGTGCTGCAGTCTATGGGGTCACAAAGAATCAGATACAACTGAGTGACTGAACTGAACTGAACTGACCACTAATGATGTCCTTATTCCTTGGCCAGAAGTGGGCTTGGCAGCAGAACTCCGTGTCTAGCTGGGCTCAATCCTTAGCTGTGTGTACTAGGAGCAATGGCTTTGAGAACACATACAAGTTTCACTGATCACCAGTCACCATGTTCTTTTTTTGTATTTGAACTTGTTTCTGAGTCTCATGTCTTCGAGGCCCAGCTCAAGTATTACTTGTTCTGCAGAACCTTCTGTGAGCCCCATCTCAGGCAAAATGCATCATTTCCTTTCCCGAGTTTCCAGACCACTTTTTCTCTTTCTCTCTTCTCGCACCTGTAATACTGAGGTGTGTGTGGCTGGGAATGGAAGAAATGGCAGAGTGGATAAAAACACAGGCTTTGGAGCAAGGATGCTTGGGTATATATATATATATATATATATATATATATATATATACACACACACACACACACACACACACACACACACATATATATATATATATGTATATTTGGCTGTACCAAGTATTAGTTGCAGCACATGAGATCTTTAGTTGCAGCATGTGGGATCTAGTTTCCTGACCAGGGATTGAACCCAGGTTCCCTGCATTGGGAGCAGGGAGTCTTAGCCACTGGACCACCAGGGAAGTCCTGGCTGCATCTCCTTGTGTCTCAGTTTCTCCTCTGTCTCATCTGAACAGAATAGTAGTAAGATGAAAGAAGTTAATACATGTGAAGTACTTAGAAAAGTGCCCAGCATGTAGTTAAGTGCTCAATAAACTTTAAAAAATATTTTTATGAGATTAGAGTTGATTTACAATGTGGTGTTACTTTTAGGTGTACAGTAGTATAAGCTTTTGTTATTTGTCTCTCTTTTCCTTGAGGAATAAGACCACGCCCTTTTGTTAGCACTGGGCTTGGCACAGAGTACTAGGTGCTTAATACATATTTGTGTGACTCAACAGGTTTCTAAATCAAATTCAAGTTTGTGTTTAGCAGTTTCATATGTGTATGTCCCTTTCATTAGCTCACTTATTTATTGCTGTGTACCACTCTGTGTAGTGGTTAATAATGCAGGTTCTAGAACGTGATGCCCTGGTCTGTGTTGTTGCTTAGTCACTTACTAGCTTGTTAGCCTCTATTGCCTCAGCTACCCCATCTGGAAAATGAGAAAAAAATATAGAAAGTTAAACAGTTACTGAACATTCAAATGTTAGCTATATCTATTTCTAATCCAAAATCACTGCTGATGGTGACTGCAGCCATGAAATTAAAAGATGCTTACTCCTTGGAAGGAAGGTTACGACCAACCTAGATAGCATATTTAAAAGCAGAGACATTACTTTGCCAACAAAGGTCCATCTAGTCAAGGCTATGGTTTTTCCAGTGGTCATGTATGGATGTGAGAGTTGGACTATAAAGAAAGCTAAGTGCCGCAGAATTGATGCTTTTGAACTGTGGTGTTGGAGAAGACTCTTGAGAGTGCCTTGGACTGCAAGGAGATCCAACCAGTCCATCCTAAAGGAGATCAGTCCTGGGTGTTCATTGGAAGGACTGATGTTGAAGCTGAAACTCCAATACTTTGGCCACCTGATGCAAAGAATTGACTCATTGGAAAAGACCCTAATGCTGGGAAGGATTGGGGGCAGGAGGAGAAGGGGACAACAGATGATGAGATGGCTGGATGGCATCACCGACTCGATGGACATGGGTTTGGGTAAACTCCGGGAGTTGGTGATGGACAGGAAGGCCTGGCGTGCTGTGGTTCATGGGGTAGCAAAGAGTCGGACACGACTGAGCGACTGAACTGAACTGAATCTTATTAGTTTAGTGACTTAATATACACCTCTGATGTTCTATGGACTGTGTTGGACAATAGAGATGCAGAAATGAGTAAGGCTTGGTTCCTGCTCTAAGAAAACCCCTCTGCTAGGGAAGGCAGCAAGTCAGTAGGTATAGAGCCTAGCGGAGAAAGGGAGCAACTTTTTGACAGGGACCAGTGAGGGGAAAAGGGAGGGTCATAAGGTTTTTTTAGGGTTTTCCCTGGTGGCTCAGTGGTTCAGAATCTGCCTGCAATGCAGGAGATGCAGGAGACATGAATTTGATCCCTGGGTTGGGAAGATCCTCTGGAGTAGGAAATGGCCACAAACTCCAGTATTCTTGCCTGGAGAATCCCATGGACAGAGGAGCCTAGTGGGCTGCAGTCCATAGGGTAGCAAAGAGTTGGACACAACTGAGTGACTGAACACTCATGCAAGGCTTTTTGGAGCAGGTATATCCTGAGCTTTGAATCTGTGTGTTTCGGATCCTGGAATAAGAATGTCAAATAGGTATCAAAACCTTTTTTGTGGTTCTTCAGTAATGAGTTTTAGAATGGATGTCTCCCATTGATTTCCTGAACAAGACCCCTTCATGAGAGGTCGCACCCTCTGTTTTGAAACTGAGAGAAACTGTTCTGGGCCAACAACAATGCATTGTCAGGCCAACATAAGTGCACCAAAAATGGTTTTGAACAATTTTCCTTGAGCAAAACTCCTCTTTCCTTTTGTCATGAAGCCAGAGAGCCCTCACGGGCAGAGGAGTACATTTCACAGGCCTCTGTCCTGCCTTCACGCTCCATCCCAGTGGATTTTCTGAAAACATTGGCACTCTCTTCCCTTTGTCACCCCTACCATCAGGTGACAGGCAAAACAGAGCGAGGCACGTTTTCTAAGAAAAGGCCAGGACCCTTTTCTCACTCACACCTCTCATAGAGACCTTTCCGAGATGGTGGGATGGGGCTATATTAACATTTTTGAGATCAAGGACAGGGTAGGGGTAGATGAAAATGTTGGTCTTTTGTCTCTTAGAAGACCAATAAAGCCAGTGATGCTTGTCTGTATTCCCCAAGTAGTTCATAAGAACAATAGAATTCAGAGTTCCTGGTGTTCCTCTGGAGCTGATTTTGGCAAGTGATAAGCAGCTTGTAAAAGGGCTTATTATTGAGTAGAGCTTTGGCTGCCTGACTTTTAAGGTTGGTTATTTATTTTGCATGTTGTATAACAGGAGCGTTGGGCAATGCTCAGAAGAGGCCTTCTGGGTCAGGGAGTAAGGGCTTCTTTGTCTCCTCCTGCCAGAAGCAGATTCCAGTGCGGAGTACGAACCCAAGCCATGGCTTTCCTGCAACCCCTAACCACCAGACAGGCCTTCTCCTTAGGGGTTGAACATTCCCATCAAGTCCCAGCCCCATAAAAATAGATGTGTGTGTAATTTCTCCAACTCACACTGATAATTTGACCTGCCTTTGAAAGACATGTTTTTAAAGACACACTGTGGTCATTTGCAACAGACAGGGTCCCTTGTATCTCAGTAGGTAGATGCTCTGAAAGGTAGGACTTTGAAGAGCACCCAGCCTAAATTGTCGCCAGTCCTTTTGGTTCAAACATTAAAGCATGTACCTCCTATCTCCTGCTAGCCTTGCTGCCTCCCTAAGAAAGATCCAGACATTTAGAGACAGTGAATGAGGGAAGTTCTTCTTTCTTCTGTTCTAAACTTTAGGAAACTGAGCCAAGGCTCTCAAGAAACTGCGATGGTCTTGATAGAGAAAAACTTAGTCGTGGCTCTTTTTTTCACTTTTCTCTTGTTTGATTTTTATGGGAACCTGAATTTATGAGGATGTTGTGTTTATAGAGGCTATAAGCCAGCGTTTGTATCTGGTCATATTAGTACAATGGGAAACAGCAGGAGGTTATAGGTGCCTGGGCAGAGGTTTCATGAGCTATTGAATGAGTTGTAGATGCTTTATGATATTTTGAAGACACATGTCTTGGGAGAGGCGGCCTTTACACTTGAAGTTACTGTTTCGGGATGAACCCTCCTTCCTCAGAGACAAGGTTTTGTTGAAGAAAGTCTTGGAAAACATGTAAGAAACAGTCATCCTCATAGAGTTTATGAGTGTAACTAGGTTAATTTTGTGCACTGAAGTCTCTAGCATCGGGGATGGCCCACTGCTTTGGCCCTTGTATTAGTCAGGATAAGCTAGATTCTGCAGGGACCCATGCTCAGTCGTTTAGTCATATCCGACTCTTTGCAACCCCATGGAGTGTAGCCCACCAGGCTCCTCTGTCCATGGGATTCTCCAAGCAAGAATACTGGAGTGGGTGGTCATGCCCTGCTCCAGGGGATCTTCCCAACCTAGGGGATCGAACCTGAATCTCCTGCATCTCCTGCATCGGCAGGCGGACTCTTTACCACTGAGCCACCTGGGAAACCCCAGACTCTGATGCTGTAACAAATAAGCAACACCTGTGTTGCTCACATAAATAAGATTTGATGCAGACTGGTTGGCTCTCTTTAATTTTGTAGTAGTGCCATCTGGCACACATGACCTCCAAGGGCACTGTGGCAGAGGAAAAGACAGCTGGAAGCCCACTGGCCTTAATTGCCTCACCCCGGCATTGACACATCACTTCTGCACATATTTCAGTGGCAGGAACTCATCACTTTGCCCAGTCTAATGCCAGGGTCATGTAGAAGCATACCTGGTCTATCTGGTGGCTGTGAAGAGTCTCTGCTATATCCTCTGGGGACCAACTGACCCTTAGCTTCCCACTCCCCTCTCAGGGAATGTATGAGTGATTTTGATTTCCTAATTCTGCAAACACCAAACCAGCTCTCCAGCCTGACAGACAGCACTAGTTTTAGCTAACGAGAGGACACAGGACAGGCAGTGCTTACCTGTTTGTCAGCTGCAATCCTTTTCCTCGTCCTCCCTCATCACTCACCATGAAGCTCACATCCTCCTGCTTCTGTCTTAAGACTCACACTCGTGTAAATGCAAGAATGGCTCCCAGCTCAGACACCTTTGTCACTCTGGTCCCAGGTTCCAGGTCTGACTGGAGCTGTGGGAGTGTTGAGTGAGAAAGTGGAAGAGCTGCTCTTTCCGAAGTTCTCACAAGGTTGGGCAGGCAGTCCCTGTCCCTAGTGGTCCTCAGGCCCCAGAGTTGAGGCACCGTAAATTAATCTACAGAAAACTCTCTGACGAGATTGAGGGAGCAGATTTCCCCAGTGTCCATGAGTATCACTGAGAGAGGGGACTTACTCCCCTCCCAGTGCCAAGTTCTCTGTAGTTACAGTGGCCCTTCTCCCAGGAAGAGGATGACCAGTGGAGCCATTTCCAGAGTTCTCTCTAGAGGTGAAGACCAAATTCCCAGAAGGGACCTGGGAGCTAAAAAGTGGTTGGCTGCTCCTGACCTGACTTATCGTGTGTAGCTGAACCATAACCACTAGAGTATATTAGAGAGAGAGAGAGAGAGAGTGTGTGTGTGTGTGTGTGTGTGTGTGTGTGTGTGTGTGTGTGTGTGTGTAAAAATCAATCCTGTGATGCTTGGTGACTTTGGTTGCCCAGCCCTTGGAACAGTTTGCTCCCTTGGAATCGCAGGTGCAAGCAAACTAAGGAAATAATCTTCTCTTCTTGCCTTTAGTGTCTTCCAGAGGAGAGGGGTGGCTGGGGTCAGTACAGACCAATCCAAGGAGTGTACATCTTCCAGAGTTGCAGCCCATCTTCCTTGTTTCTGGCATGTGTATCTCTCTGCAGGATGAGCCCTAGACCTGATGTAAGTAAGTTATCCACAGGGTAGCTGGGTAGCTGATGAACTTGTTGGCTTTGAAAGGTAAGAGGGGCAGCAATGTAATGAGGCAGGGGTTGGCATGGCTGTATCTGAAAGAGTCATGATGATGAGTTTTTCCTTTCTCTCCTTTGACTTCATTGTGATAGTCTGTGTGAGTCCTATTAGCTTAAATCTGGATGAGACTCACCCAAATAGTTCTTAGATAAAAATCACATCCCCTTACCTTCTAGAGTCACTGCCAAGCTCGTTATGGTTAAAAGATTTCTAAGACCAGGTACAGCACACACCTGGGTTGGAGTCTACCATTTAAATGTATTTCATACATATGAGCATTATGTCCTTTATAATATGTTTTTCATTGTTTCACAGTTATTCCAGATTGAACCACTTTTTAAAATTTCTTTGTGTTTTCTTTATGGGAAAACATCATTCAATGTTTCTTTCTTTCCCAGTTCAGTTCAGTTCAGTTGCTCAGTCGTGTCCGACTGTTTGCGACCCCATGAACCACAGCACACAAGGCCTCCCTGTCCATCACCAACTCTCTGAGTCCACCCAAGGTTCTTTCCCAGTAACAAAATTTTAATTCTTCACTTTGACATTTTCATGTCTTCCTCTTCCTGTTTCATATTCCTGCTGTTGATTGCCACTCTCCTCACTAAGTTTTCTCCCCCTTCCCAACATTGAAACCTAAGCCTTCTTCTCTTTTCCATGTCTTCAGTTTGAGATGTTGTGTATGAATTCCAGTAAAACGTTTAAGTGATCAAAGATATTTAACTTTGAGCCAGTTAGAATCTTGCAGACTTACGTGATCTTTCTAAGGACTTCAAAGTAATTCGCCTTAAAAACTAAAATAGTCCATTGTAGTACTGTGTTTATTATCTCTATCTTGGAACTAGGTAGGGGCACATTTTATCCCTTCTGTTTTTCTTTTTGTTGTTGTTAGTTTTTTTTTTAATGTGTTTAATACTATGTTCAATGAACATAGCATTATTAAATGCTAAGACTATCTATTTATCCTTGTGGGGTCTTAGTTAAGGCATGTGGGATCTTTGATCTTCACTGCAGCATGCTGGATGCAGGATCATTATTTGTGGCATGCTAACACTTAGTCGCAGCACGTGGGATCTAGTTCCCTGACCAGGGATCAAACCTGGGCCCCCTGCATTTGGAGTACAGAGTCTTAGCCACTGGACCACCATGGAAGTCCCATCCTTCTCTCTCAAGAATGGTCAAATCAAGGTGCATAGGTGATAACTTTTCCATTGTGATCATCCTGATTGTTGTTTGATGTCCAGGCCAAAGTAAAGAATTGCTAGCCTATGGATTCTACATTATTCCCTCCATCGTAAGCTAAAAATGATCCTAGGACAAGGTGAGGGAGACTGCTTTCCATCATGTGTGGGTTAATGGTCTGGCAGAGGCAGGACTCTGGATTTAGAGGCCCCCAGAAGATAGGGACCCCAGCATCTAGGCAATCCTCCTTTTATATTTTGTGCATAGCTGGGTCTTTGGGGCCTGACCCAGCTCTCCCAGCAGAATCCTGCTGTCACCCTTTTCTACAGAGGGTGTGGACACAGTGTGGATTTAGCTGTCAATGATATTATAGACAGTAGAAAATTTCAAGTGTTGCTTCTTAAAGTAACAAGTGATAGCTGAGGATGCAAGGGAGAATGGCCTTCTCAGCAGCTTATCAAATGAAGTGTCAAGTGTGAAATGGTTTCTAAATTGTAAAAGTATGAAACACATGATGGCCATTGGTATTGCATTATAAATTGCATGAGTTGCTTTTCTGCCAAGATTTTAAGGAAGGACATCAAAGATCTCAAGTATTTCTGTAGTTCGGTTCAGTTCAGTTCAGTCACTCAGTCGTGTCCGACTCTTTGTGACCCCATGGACCGCAGCACACCAGGCCTCCCTGTCCATCACCAACTCCCAGAGTTTACCCAAACCCATGTCCATCGAGTCGGTGATGCCATCCAATCATATCATCCTCTGTCACCCCCTTCTCCTCCTGCCTTCAATCTTTCCCAACATCAGGGCCTTTTCAAATGAGTCAGCTGTTTGCATCAGGTGGCCAAAGTATTGGAGTTTCAACTTCAGCATCAGTCCTTCCAATGAACACTCAGGACTGATCTCCTTTAGGATGGACTGGTTGGATTTCCTTGCAGTCCAAGGGACTCTCAAGAGTCTTCTCCAACACCACAGTTCAAAAGCACCAATTCTTCAGCACCCAGCTTTCTTTATAGTCCAACTCTCACATCCATACATGACTACTGGAAAAAACCATAGCCTTGACTAGATGGACCTTTGTTGGCAAAGTAATGTCTCTGCTTTTTAGTATGCTGTCTAGGTTGGTCATAGCTTTTCTTCCAAGGAGCAAGCATCTTTTAATTTCATGGCTGCAGTCACCATCTGCAGTGATTTTCAGGCCCAAGAAAAGAAAGTCTCTCACTGTTTCCATTGTTTCCCCATCTATTTGCCATGAAGTGATGGGACCAGATGCCATGATCTTCATTTTTTTAATGTTGAGTTTGAAGCCAACTTTTTCACTGTCCTCTTTCACTTTTATCAAGAGGCTCCTCAGTTCCTCTTCGCTTTCTGCCATAAAGGTGTTGGGGTGGTGTCATCTGCATATCTGAGGTTATTGATATTTCTCCCGTAAAACTTGATTCCAGCTTGTGCTTCATCCAGCCTGGCATTTTGCATGATATACTCTACATATAAGTTAAATAAGCAGGGTGACAGTATACAGCCTTGATGTACTCTTTTCCCAATTCGGAACCAGCCTGTTGTTTCATGTCTGGTTCTAACTGTTACTTCTTGACCTTCATATAGGTTTCTCAGGAGGCAGGTCAGGTGGTCTGGTATTCCCATCTCTTGAAGAATTTTCCAGTTTGTTGTTATCTACACAGTCAAAGGCATTGGCATAGTCAATAAAGCAGAAGTAGATGTTTTTCTGGAACTCTCTTGCTTTTTCTATTATCGAGCAGATGTTGGCAATTTGATCTCTGGTTCCTCTGCCTTTTCTAAATCCTGCTTGAACATCTGGAAGTTCTCGGTTCATGTACTATTGAAACCTCGCTTGGAAAATTTTGAGCATTACTTTGCTAGCGTGTGAGATGAGTGCAGTTGTGTGGTAGTTTTGAACATTCTTTGGCATTGCCTTTCTTTGGGACTGGAATGCAATAAGGTATCACAGGCTTAAAAATTGATCGGTGCATTTTTTTTTATATCATCTGGTTTCTCTCTGGATCTGCCTAAAGTCAAGACTTCACCTTTTAATTTCCTCAGCATTCCACAGTTTTGGGGAAAAGGCAGAGATGTTCCTCAGTTGGAGGTTAGAGCAGATTCCCCAAGCCCATGTTGCCCCCACTTTGTCAGCATTTCGCTTTCTTATTTTTTTCAATTTATTTGTTTTTAATTGAAGGATAATTGCTCTACAGTATTGCGTTGGGCACTTTGCTCTCTGAAAGAAGAATCTGGCACAGCCTCATGTTTATTCTTGGTTATTCTTCCCAATTTACTGTCACTCAGAGCTGTCTGAGCCAGGAAGTTGGTGCAGGGACAGGGGATTTTGAGGCCTCGCAGATATCCAGGCAGATATCCAATAGCACAGCACTTAACCCCAGGCCAGGCTTCTGGCAACTTCTGTCCTCTGGAATTTTGCTCTAAACCTAGAAAGAAGAAAAGACATAAACTCCCTCAAACACAGAGTGATAGCACTGGAGTCACTAGCTTTATTCCCCAGGCCTTTTCTAGTGCCTTGCTTACAACATAGCTCTAAAGAATGTTGTCATCTGGTTCCTAGCTGTACAGATTAAAAGCAACAGAAAGAGATATTGGAGTGAGGGATTGGGAGGAAGAAGCTCAGACATACTGATGGAAAGTCATACTGACAAAATAGCACAACATAATAAAACATGTTGATTCTGATTACACTGAGTTAGCTGGGAAAAGATTCAAGTGAATTAAGAACTCTGGGAAGCATGTAATATATACATGTATATTTCATGTCATCAGAGATACTCTTTAAACATTTTGGTGTTAAAAGGATACGATTTGCTTATCTGTACAAATCCAGTTGTTTCTAACTCTGCTATACCTTGCTTAAGCCAGAATTATGAAGTATTTCTTGCAATGACAATATAATGCTTTTTGATAGCAAGATTTGAAGCCCTGAGCAGAGCTGAAATTGTCTTGTTTTATGAGAGTGATTCAGGCATTGAGCAAGAATGTGATTTGAATCCTAAATTCATTCATTCTCAGATTTGGTCCTCGGTAGAGGCGTCCCATTTCAGACTTCATCTGAGGCTCCGTCAGCTACCTCTAGGCTTTTGCTCACATTTTGGCCTAGGAGCTGCCTGTGATCCTGCAAGGAGGCCCAAGCTGCATGGGATGGCAGGTCAGGGCTTGGGGATACCAAACAGGAAGTGACCTCAGGCCTCAAAGAAGTCACTGCCATTCTGTTGCATGGGTTCACTGTGCCAATGAACCAGCCCAGCCTCGTTGTCACCACCTCTGAATCAGAAGTCTGGGCAGGGTGCAGAGGCTAATGTGCAGACTCCATTCTGGCAGCCTGTCCCGTTCTCATGGCCTTGAGCTCTCTGCCCAGCTGCTGTGAACTGGCAGGCCTTGGGTGGGAAGGACACTGGTTGGGCCAAGGCTTTTTGCTGCTGTCAGAGGCATCTGTGATCAGTTCAGCTCAGTTGCTCAGTTGTGTCCGACCCTTTGCGACCCCATGGACTACAGCACTCCAGGCCTCCCTATCCATCATCAACTCCCGGAGCTTACTCAAACTCATGTCCATTGGGTTGGTGATGTCATCCAACCATCTCATCCTCTGTCGTCCCCTTCTCCTCCCACCTTCAATCTTTCCCAGCATCAGGGTCTTTTCAAATGAGTCAGTTCTTCACGTCAGGTGGCCAAAGTATTGGAGTTTCAACTTCAGCATCAGTCTTTCCAGTGAATATTCAGAACTGATTTCCTTTAGGATGGACTGGTTTGATCTCCTTGCAGTCCAAGGGGCTCTCAAGAGTCTTCTCCAGCACCACAGTTCAAAAGCATCAATTCTTTAGTGCTCAGCTTTCTTTATAGTCCAACTCTCATATCCGTACATGACTACTGGAAAAACCATAGCTTTGACTAGACGGACCTTTGTTGGTAAAGTAATATCTCTGCTTTTTAATATGCTGTCTAGGTTGTTCATAGCTTTTCTTCCAAGGATCAAACCTCTTTTAGTTTCATGGCTGCAGTCACCATCTGCAGTGATTTTTGGAGCCCCCCAAAATAAAAAGTCTGTCACTGTTTCCATTGTTTTATCCATTTGCCATGAAGTGATGGGACCAGATGCCATGATCTTCATTTTCTGAATGTTGAGTTTTAAGCCAATAACCTGCAATCACCTTCCTCCTTTTGCTGGTTGATTAATAGTCTGGGCACTCACCTCTGCTGGCAGGAAAGTCTTTTGTTCACACCTCTCACTGCCTGACTCCCCACCCCATGACACAGAGCGTGATTGCCTCAGCTCAAAGCACAGGAAGAGTGAGGCTGCAGAGCCCATGCAGCAGGCAGAAATGTGGCTCCCTTAGCCCTTGCGAGCATGATGCCTTGACCGAGCCCTTTGCCTCCTCCCTGTTCTGTCCCTTAATGCACTTCACCAAGAGGTCCTTGCTAATTGGCCAATTTACCCCATCCTTCTTGTTTGGGGATGATTCTTATGGCAGTAGCACTACTGAATGGGGCACTAAAATGTGATAAAGCACTGGACTGGAAATCGGGAGAGTTGGGTTCTGGTCCTGGGTCAGCTGTGGGGTCTTAGATCTCTTACTTCTCTGCCCGAGGGGGAGGGGCAGTGGTTTCATTCAATGATCTCGAAGGTCCAAGCGCTCACTCTTCTATTCTCTGTCCTGTTCATACAGACAGAAATGGGCCATTTTTGAGCGTACCTTCTCTTTTCCTCCATCTTCATATCTCCCTTCACCTGAGCTTCTCTTGTGGTGAAGAAATTCTGAATCTCTTTCTTTCAAAAGCTGGCCAGGGAGTATGGCAAGATTATATTCTTGATGCCTGAGTTCTGGGAGTTTTGATTTTGGAACTGACATGGAATTCAGGATTAATACAGATATGGTAGTCCCATCTGAAAGTTTATCACTGAACAGCAAGCAGACCAGACCAGCTACCTGTCCATGTCACAGTGATGTTTGGAACTCAGCATCTCAGCCTCAGTTTACTCTCTTGCACGTGACTTGAGTGGGTTCAGGAGGACTAGGCTGTGCCCTTCCCTCTCATCCTCAGTGCTGCCCAGAAAGGAGAGGGAAGGCTGGAGAGGGTGTGGCAGCAAGCTTGGTCATGGATACCCAACAAATGGCCGACTTTATTAAATGCCTACTGTCTGGTAACTGAGCCAGGGATTGTGGAGCGGGGAGACTAAGAGGGCAGCTTTTGACAAACAAACCCTGCCTGTTCTTGGCTTTTGGGCCTGCATCAAGTTGTTTTCTCCATTTGGCATGCCCTTTCTCTCTTCTTAGCTTATTGAAAATCCTCACCATCCAGCAAGTTCCACCTCTTGCCTGAAGTTCAGCAACCTTTTACTGAGGACCTCGCCATTCCCCAGCCCTGTTTGGGGGATACAAAGATGAATGAACATGTAGTCCCTGTCCTAAGGCAGACTGTGCTGTATATATTTTCCTGCTTGGGTCACAGTGGATTCATATTTCTTCCTTCCTTCTCTCCAGCTAAAACAAGCCCCTTGAGGGCAGAGGCTATATTTTGGAGGCTCCACAATGGCAAATAGATGGGAAAAATGTGGCAACAGTGTTAGATTTAATTTTCTTGGACTCCAAAATCAATGTGGATGATGACTGCAGCCACAAAATTAAAAGAGGCTTGCTACTTGGAAGAATAGCTATGACAAACCTAGACAGTGTATTAAAAAGCAGAGACATTACTTTGTCAACAAAGGTCTGTATAGTCAAAGCTATGGCTTTTCCAACAGTCAGGTATGGACGTGAGAGTTGGACTGTAAACAAAGCTGAGCACTGAAGAATTGATGCTTTTGAACTATGGTGTTGGAGAAGACTCTTGAGAATCCCTTGGACAGCAAGGAGATCAAACCAGTCAATCCTAAAGGAAATCAACCCTGAACATTCATTGGAAGGACTGATGTTGAAGCTGAAGCTCCAATACTTTGGCCACCTGATGCAAATAGCTGACTCATTTGAAAAGACCCTGATGTTGGGAAAGATTTAGGGCAAGAGGAAAAGGGGGCAACAGAGGATGATATGGTTGAATGGTATCACTGACTCAATGGACATGAGTTTGTGCAAGCTCTGGGAGTTGGTGATGGACAGAGAAGCCTGGCATGCTGCAGTCCATGGGGTCGCAAAGTGTCTGACATGACTTAGTGACTGAACAACAACAGCCACTTCAAGTTGGGTGATTCACTAGAAGGACGACTCACAAGATGCAACAGCAGGTTTTAGTCACAGCTGAGGTCTTACAGCAAAGGATACAGAAGAAGGCAGCGGGAAAAATATACACATCGCTCAGAGATAACCTTCTGAGTTTTTCCCTACCCAGGGCCACACAGGAACAACTCACAGCAAACTACAGGGACACTCATGACATGTCTGTGCCCAGGGAAGTCCACCAAGTCTCCAGGTCTGAGGCATTTGTGAGACAAAACTCGACTCAAACGAAACACACTTAAAGCCACGTACATCATGACTCTTCTTAAACACTCCTGAGAGGACCTCCTGAGCTGGTGCAACACACACCATTTCTCTGGACAGCATGGTCAATCAGAGACATAAAGAAGCTGCTGAGGGCCATTGTCCCAGGGGTATAGGTCAGGGGTCATTTATGATGCCAGGGTCCCTTGGAGACATACAAAGACTGATCCACGAGACCTTCTGTATTAACTGTTTCTTCCAAACTGTGTCTGATACAGTTCATATCCCCTCTCAGAGTGCCCAGTGTGGGGCTACACAAGACCTGGCCTCTTCTTTGAGCTCCACTCAGATACACATCACTGTCTACTTGGCTCCTCCAGTCCCCTAGACACTGGCATGTGAACATGTCAAAATCTGAACTTGAACACCCCCCCACCCTGCCACCACTCTTCCCCATCTCAGTAACTGTCAGCGTCATTCCCTCTATTGCTCAAGCCCCAAACCTGGGCATCATCCTTGATTCTCCTCTTTCACCACCCCCCCACCCACAGTCGATCCATAATTCTTATTTTTAAATATTTATTTATTTGGGTGCACCAGATCTTAGTTGGAGCACTCGGGATTTTTAGTTGTGGCATAACTCTTAGTTGTGGCATGTGGGATCTAGTTCCCTGACCAGGGATCAAACCCAGGCCCTCTGAATTGGGAGCATGAAGTCTTAGCCACTGGACCACCAGGGAAGTCCCTGTAATTACTACTGATTCTCACTCTGAGGTGTATCCCAAATGTGACCACCTCTCATCCTTTCAACCAGTCTGGTCCAAACCACCATCGTCTTTCATCTGAAATACTCGTCTACTTGGGCTTCCCTGATGGCTCAGTGGTAAAGAATCTGCCTGCCAGTGCAGGAGACACAGGAGACACAGGTTCAATCCCTGAGTTGGGAAGATCCACTGGAGTAGGTAATGGCCTACACACTCCAGTATTCTTGCCTGGAAAATCCCATGGACAGAGGAGCCTGGCGGGCTACTGTCCAGGGGATTGCAAAGAGTTGGACACGATGACTAAACAACAACATCAAAGCTCCATTTTTTTTTTAAAAAGCATTTGTTTCTTTCAGTTATATGGTGATATAATCCAGTGTAACTTTTATTATAAGTATGTCAGTTACTAAGAAAAAGTTCAGTTCAGTTCAGTTCAGTTCAGTGGCTCAGTCATGTCCGACTCTTTGCAACCCCATGAATTGCAGCACTCCAGGCCTCTCTGTCCATCACCAACTCCCGGAGTATACCCAAACCCATGTCCATCGAGTTGGTGATGCCATCCAACCATCTCATTCTCTGTCGTCCCCTTCTCCTCCCGCCCCCAATCCTACCCAGCATTAGGGTCTTTTCCAGTGAGTCAACTCTTCGCATGAGGTGGCCAAAGTACTGGAGTTTCAGCCTCAACATCAGACCTTCCAATGAACACCCAGGATTGATCTCTTTTAGGATGGATTGATTGGATCTCCTTGCAGTCCAAGGGACTCTCAAGAGTCTTCTCCAACACCACAGTTCAAAAGCATCAATTCTTCGGTGCTCAGCTTTCTTCACCGTCCAACTCTCACATCCATACATGACCACTGGAAAAACCATAGCCTTGACTAGACGGACTTTTGTTGGCAAAGTAATGTCTCTGCTTTTAAATATGCTATCTAGGTTGGCCATAACCTTCCTTCCAAGGAGTAAGCGTCTTTTAATTTCATGGCTGCAATCACCATCAGCAGTGATTCTGGAGCCCCAAAAAAATAAAGTCTGACACTGTTTCCACTGTTTTCCCCATCTATTTCCCATGAAGTGATGGGACCAGATGCCATGATCTTAGTTTTCTGAATGTTGAGGTTTAAGCCAACTTTTTCACTCTCCTCTTTCACTTTCATCAAGAGGCTCTTTAGTTCTTCTTCAATTTCTGCCATAAGGGTGGTGTCATCTGCATATCTGAGGTTATTGATATTTCTCCTGGCAATCTTGATTCCAGCTTGTGTTTCTTCCAGCCCAGCGTTTCTCATGATGTACTCTGCATATAAGTTAAATAAGAAAAAGAGACAATATATTTTTAAAAAGTAAAACTAAAGTTTAGTGCTTAAGGTTGCAACTTGGGTGCAAATTAAAAAAGAAAACCAAAAGAATGCAAAGAGGGATTGGGATGGGATATATATCAGGTTTCTGAGGTAGCTGGCAAGGTTCTATTTCTTGACCTAGATGAGAATAAGAAGGTGTTGACTTTATAATGCTCTATTAAGATGTGCAGTGTTTTATATGTTATACTTTATAATTTAAAGTGATTACAAATATGTATATCAACTATTCAAATGTAAATTATTTTAATGCAGATACCCCTTGTGTGTTTTCATTTCAGGATCCCTGAAGACTTCCTTATGGATTTTGTCTCTGGGAACACGTGAGTTCTTGTATGAGTTTAACAGAGAGTTTAAAATATGTGTCATCGCTTATAGTCAGAGTCTTACAAATGAAAACAAAACATCATTTCTCTTATCAAGTTGCCAGAGACTTTTCAAACATGTTATTACTCAGTGTTGGTGAAAGTATGAAGATATAGGTACTTGCATGCCCTGCTGGCAGAAATGTAAATGAGTACAACCTTCCAGAAACCCAGTTTGTAGTCTTGAACAGGCCTGAAAATGTTCATATTCTTTTTCCCATAAGCTCAATTCTAGGAGATTTATGTGAAGGAAATGATCAGAGATTACATGCAAGAATGTGCCTTACAACAATTTTGTAATGCTGAAATCTTGGAAACAACAGAGATGTTTAACACTCAGGAAATAGTATCATCACAAGATGGAATATTATGCAGCCATCAGTATGGATGGTTTTGAATATTGGCACATAGAATAATGATGATGATGTTGTTGGCCAGGATTTATTAATCACTTACTATTTGCCAGGGGTGACTATACCTCTTTAAATGAATTCTTGTATCCTTGCAGCAGTGCTTTGAGGTGAGTACTATGATTATTCACATTTTGTAGATAAGAAAACTGATGTTCAGAAAGTTATGTAACTTGCCCAAAGTCACACTGTAAGCAGCAGTAGAGCCAGAGCTTGCATCCAGGCCTGAATACTCCAAATTTACATAAAGGCTGTTAATAGTAATAATCTTTAAGTGATGGATTATAGTGATTATTTTTTTCTACTTTAAATTTTCTTTTATGCTCTTAATTTTATACAGCCATCACTTATCAATTTTATAATTAGAAAAAAATAGAAGCTCCTCCCAGGTATTCCTGCCACCCAAGGATATACTGACTTCTGGCAGAAGTGTCTAGGAGCAAAGGTAGGGCCAAGGGCCTTGGGAGCGGGAAATACTGAAAAGTTCCCTGAGGCTCGGCCTCCCCAGCTCCATGGCTAGTCCACGCTTTTCCTAAGAACACTGCCCCTTCACTGGACTAGATAGGCAGCCACCTCGGTCTGGGTTCTTTGCTTCTGTACAAGTAGAGTCTTGCTGAGCAAAGGAATGGCATATGGGCAGAAACAAAGGGCAGGAACGGCCTGCTTTTTTAATTTCCTACGAAAATTGCCTCCCTGAATTCCTGTGTCTCACACTGCTTGCCTCATAGCTGTGCCCCATATAACAGGAGTTTAACTTGGCACCTCTGGTGTGCTTCTCTACCACCTCTACCCTTAGACCAGGGCTCAGGCAGCCTCCTTCTGGCCCTGACTAACCAGCAACCTTGTTCAGGGGGCCTCATGTGGCCGCCAGTGGGTCATCACCACTTTGTCCTGTTTCCATGCGTGTATTCACTACTCCACCTTCCTCCTGATCACAACTGGTCTTTTCCCTAAACTGGGATCTTTTAAGGGAAGACGAGGCCAGAGAATGCAATAGACTCAATGTGACACCCACCACCCCCCACCTTTCTCTAGACCTGGGAAAACTTACTCAGTGCTCCGGCCTTACGAAGAACAAATCGGTCATGAAAGAAAGACATTCTGGGAGTCTGCCCCAGGTTAGCCAAGAGACCTGGGCATGAAACTGAGCTCTACGGCTTCCTGGGCCCCCTGTGCTGTCTATATTTAGCCGAGCTGCCCTGAGCCTTGTCCACCTTGACTAAAAGCCAAAGCAGGCAGTTTGCTTATAAATATTCTGTGCCTGGCAGCTCATGCCATCCAACCATTTAGATATCAGTTTTAAAATGTGAGGCTCCCCTTGCACCCAACTCTGAGGGTCTGCAGAGAATACACACCAAGAGGTCCACAGCCCAAGTTTTTCCCAAGGCCAAGAGTGACCTCAGCCAAGTGCCTGAAAACGAAAGGCGTGTCCCTCACCACTTCATCTTGGCAGGGCTCAGCCAGCAGCTCGCTCTCAGTCTCACTGTTCCTGGTCACAGTTCTTTGAGTGTGTTGACCTACTTTCTCCCCTTCAGAGGGAAGACAGAAACCAATAAATGTCTTGCGAGAACTCTTGCTCTCAGGAATGGTGATTCTGTCTTCTGGCCCCTCATCCTTTCCCTGCCCCATTATCACTTTGCTCTGCCCACTTCAAGCATGACTGGAGCAAAACCCTGAGTGTTGCTTACTGTCCCCATTTTACAGCTGTATTTTCAAAGGCAGCATGACCCACATATCACAGGGATGGGGACAGAGCCTGCCCACCCTTCCTTCCTTCCTTTCTTTTTTCTTCTTCTTCTTTTTTTTTAAATATTTATTTACTGAGCTGTGTTGGGTCTTAGCTGTGATGCATGAGATCCCCATTGTGTCATTTGAGTTCTTCCCTTGCCATGCATGGACTCTCCAGTTGTGGTGCATGGGCTCAGTTGCCCCATAGCATGTGGGATCTTAGTTCCTCAACCAGGGATCGAACTGTGTCCCCTGCATTGCAAGGCAGATTCTTAACCAATGAACCACCAGGGAAGTCCCCCCACCCTTTCTTTCCCTAGTACAACCCCAACTGTTAAGTGCCTTGTGCTGGAGTGAGGTTGCTTCTGCATGAGAACCTTTTTGAGATCTGCAGGGTGTCTCTGATTTTGTGACCGGTGGCATGATGAACTAAGAGACATCCAGCTTGACTATTTCCTGCATCTTTGGCGTGGGCCTCTGAGAAGTGTCTCAGGTGTCTCAACTCTGTAGCTACCTTGACAGGCAGAATTCTTCTTTGGACAGTCTACACAGGTGACTCTGCAATACTCTCCATTGAGATTTTCAGTGGCGAATTGATCATTTTAAGCTGTCTTTACACTTCCCAATCTGCATGCCATTGCCCACTTCCTCTAGCCATCAGTTATAATCCGCTTGGAAAATATATGCCCATTTTAATATCAGTCTGAGAAAAATTAATTAGGTGGATAAGTCTGCTGGGGTTCAGAGGTAGGGTATGGCTACTTCATATAATGAATTCCAGAGTGCCTTTGGGATTATTGAGGGGCTTTAATAAGCTGCCATATCTATTCTCCATGACCATAGGTAATCAAATGATCTTATTTAGCTCCTCTATCCCTGGCCGCTTTGTCTCCTTTCTTCCCAACTCATCCCTGTGTGCAGAGCAGATTATATACAATCAGCCTGTCTTCTAGCATCCTATCAGATTTCATTGACGTTGGGTAACACGTGGTTTGAAAAAGGTTGCAGGTCCTTTTCAGCAGCTCCAAAATCATATTAGAGTCATGGTGGCCACAGGAGCCAGCACCTCTGCAGCCAGCTAGGCCAGGGGTAGGGTGAGCCCTCCCCCTGGAGAACAGAGCCAGCAGCAGGTGAGGAGACAGGGCTTAGTTGCAGGCAACAGCTGGGGATCTCTGCTTTTGGGGGACCTTTCCTACTTGTGGCTGTGAAGTGTCTGTCCCCCCATCTGGGTTGATTGAAGGCAGAATGAGAATGAATAACAACAGGACCTCTGCCTCCCCAGGACTGGAGAGGGGAGGGGGCAACTGGGATGGGGCACAAGGATGAACTGTGGGTAGTGGCTAGAAAGGGTGATGTTACTGAAGAGGTGAATGATGGAAGGGATGATAATGAAAGTTATTACCTTAAAGGATGCCTCAGAGTTTCCTCAAGACTCTGAAGTGAGAAGAGCCAGATTGGCAGGATAGAGAGAAGGACACAACACTTGGAAGAAGCTTGCAGAGCCTATCTTGTCATAGGCAGTGCACTTTGTTGCCTCACTGACCTAGGAAACCTTCTGTAATGAGGGCAGTGTTTCTTTGCGCTCTCTAATATGGTGGTCATTAGCCACATGTGGCTTTTGAGCACATAAAATGTGGCTGGTGTGACTGAGGAAATGAATTTTTAGTTGTAGTTAGTTTTAATTGAATTGACCTACATGAAAAGATGCTCATCATCGCTAATTATTAGGGAAATGCAAATCAAAACTACAGTGAGGTGTCACCTCACACCAGTCAGAATGGCCATCATTAAAAAGTCTAATAAATGTTGGAGAGGGTATAAAGAAAAGCTAACCCTCGTACACTGTTGATGAAAGTATAGGTTAGTATAGCCACTATGGAAAACAGTATGGCAGTTCCTCAGAAGACTAAAAATAGAATTACCATATGATCCAGCAATCTCACTCCTGGGCATATATCCAGACAAAACTCTAATCTGAAAAGATAACATGCAACCCTATATTCATAGCAGCACTATTCACAAAAGCCAAGACATGGGAATAAACCTAAATGTCCATTGACAGGAATGGATAAAGATTTAGTGTATATATACAGTGGAATATTCAGTTCAGTTCAGTCGCTCAGTCGTGTCTGACTCTGCGACCCCATGAATCGCAGCACGCCAGGCCTCCCTGTCCATCACCAACTCCCGGCGTTTACCCAAACCCATGTCCATCAAGTCAGTGATGCCATCCAACCATCTCATCCTCTGTTGTCCCCTTCTCCTCCCACCCCCAATCCTACCCAGCATTAGGGTCTTTTCCAATGAATCAGCTCTTCGCATGAGGTGGCCAAAGTATTGGAGTTTCAGCTTCAACATCAGTCCTTCCAATGAATATTCAGGACTGATCTCCTTTAGGATGGACTGGTTGGATCTCCTTGCAGTCCAAGGCACTCTCAAGAGTCTTCTCCAACACCACAGTTCAAAAGCATCAATTCTTCGGCGCTCAGCTTTCTTCACCGTCCAACTCTCACATCCATACATGACCACTGGAAAAACCATAGCCTTGACTAGACGGACCTTTGTGGGCAAAGTAATGTCTCTGCTTTTAAATATGCTATCTAGGTGGAATATTACTCAACCATAAACAGAATGAAATAATTCCATATGCGGCAATTGAATGAATCAGGAGATTATTACACTAAGTAAAGTAAATCGCAAAGACAAATACCATATGAATCACTTATATGTGAAATCTAAAATATGACACAAATGAACTTATTTGCAAAATAGACCCACAGACATAGAAAGCAAATTTACGCTTACCAAAGGGGAAAGGGAGTGGGGGAGAGAAGGATTGGGAGTTTGGGATTAGCAGATGCAAACTATTATATATAGGATGGATAAACAACAAGGTCCCACTGTAGAGCACAGGGAACTATATTCTATATCCTGTGATAAACCATCATGGAAAAGAATATGAAAAAGAATGTGTGTATATGTATGTGTGTGTGTGTGTGTGTGTGTGTGTATGTATAAATGACTCACTTTGCTATACAGCAGAAATTAACACAATATTGTAAATAAATTATACCTCAATAAAATTTAAAAAATAAATACATAAATTGACCTAGCTGCATGTGGTTAGTGTTTGTCCAGCGGGGGCAGCACAGCCCTAGAGTCACAGTTGACTCAGGCAAGTGGGACGGTCCACTGCAGAGCTTTAAAGCACCGACTGCAGCCGACAGCCCTGGCGTAAATCCTGGTTTGCCATTTACTAACTTTGCAACCTTGCAGAAGTTACCCAACCTCTTTGAGCCTATTTTCTCATCTGTAAGATGGAGAGCCTAAGAGTGCAGAAACCACAGAAGGCTGTTGGAAAGATTGAATGAGGTAATTCATGTAAAACTCAGCAAAGTGCCTGACATCTGTGAGGTGCTCAGTAAATGGTTACTGTCAGGATGCTTTGATGTTATGATGTTTAGACCTATCTTATTTTTCTGTGCTTTGGCCCTAGTCATTGAACATCAATAAATCAACCTGACTTGCTAAGTGCCTGGAGGTGTGAGGATAATGACATTTGCTCTTATTGGTTCCCTTGAGCTCCATAGCACAAGATCTGTTATTTGATTTTGTAGCTTTATTGAGTCTGAGCTCTGAATGAAATGAGGTTTTTTAATGAAAGAAAAGATGAAATTGTCAAGGTCAGAATAATAACATGAAAAAAAATCACATGTCCCATGTTTCCAATTTTCCATTCATTGAACAGGCATTTTTTTGCTGAGAGACTAGTGATTACAAGCACAGACTCTGGAGCTAGACTGACTGGGCTTGTATCCATTACTTACTAGCTGTGTGACTTGGACAAAGTTACTTAACCTCTCTGTGTCTATTTCCTACTTCTCAGTTGAGCATAGTAATAGTACCTGCCTTATAGGGTTGCTGTACATATTAAATGAATCATGCAATGGAATATTGCTCCACCATAAAAAGGATGAAATAATACCATTTGCAGCAACATGGATGGACCTAGAGATTGTCATACTGAATGAAGTAAGTCAGAGAGAGACAAATATTATATGATAATACTTATACATGGAATCTAAAAAAATGGTACACATGAACTTATTTGTAAAACAGAGTCACAGATGTAGATAAGAAAATTATGGTTACCAACGGGAAACTGGAGTGGCATATGTGCGTGCTCATTCACTCAGTCACGTCTGACTCTTTTGTGACCCCATGAACTATAGGCCACCAGGTTCCTTTTGAAATCTCCATGGAATTCTCCAGGCAAGAATACTGGAGTGGGTTGCCATTTCCTTCCCCAGGGGATCTTCTTTACCTAGGGATCAAACCTAAGACTCCTGCATTGGCAGACTGATTCTTTATCACTGAGCCACCTGGGAAGCCCCATACACTACTGTATATAAAATAGATAACTAGTAAGAACCTACACAATAAGGAACTCTACATAATACTCTGTAGTGGCCTAAATGGGAAAAGAATCTAAAAAAGAGTGGATATATATCTATGTATAACTGATTCACTTGCTGTACACCTGAAACTAATACATTATTGTAAATCAACTATACTCCAATAAAAATTTTTTAAAGATTAAATGAATCAGTGCATGTAAGCACTTATCAAATTACTTAGCACTAATAATAAGCACTTGATAAATACTGGCTGATGTGATTAACTATATGCTCAGCACCATATTAAGTGCTGGTAAAACAAGTAAGTACCATCCCTGCCTTCATTAAGCTTATTGGCTAGTAGAGGGAGAGAGCTACATGGACATAGAAATATAATAAGATACAGACAATAAAGATGGAAGCATGCTCAGGATACTGAGGGGACATCAAGAAAGAAGAGATCAAGTTGGCTTGGAGGGCAATCTGAAAACTTTGCATAGAGCTGGAGATCAGCTAGTGGTGGGGTGCATTGCAGATAGGTACATGTTTGTAGAAATAAATAAGAATGATGTGTCCAGAGAACTAAAGGCAGTTTATCAATTGGTATGCCTAGAATGTAAGAGAGAGGGAGTAAATGGAAGATAAGGTTGAAAAGGTCAGCAGGAAGCAAATCTTAAAAGACCTTATACATTCGGTTTAAGAATTTGTACTTTATCTTGAACAATGGGAAATCATCAAAAGGTTTTAAGTAGGGAAATGCCATGATTGGGCATTTTAGAAGGACCCTACTGGCCAAGCCAGTCTTCAGCAATACGTGAACCGTGAACTTCCAGATGTTCAATCTGGTTTTAGAAAAGGCAGAGGAACCAGAGATCAAATTGCCAACATCTGCTGGATCATCGAAAAAGCAAGAGAGTTCCAGAAAAACATCTATTTCTGCTTTATTGACTATGCCAAAGCCTTTGACTGTGTGGATCACAATAAACTGTGGAAAATTCTGAAAGAGATGGGAATACCAGACCACCTGACCTGCCTCTTGAGAAACCTGTATGCAGACTGGTTCCAAATAGGAAAAGGAGTACATCAAGGCTATATACTGTCACCCTGCTTATTTAACTTATATGCAGAGTACATCATGAAAAACGCTGGGCTGGAAGAAGCACAAGCTGGAATCAAGATTGCCAGGAGAAATATCAATAACCTCAGATATGCAGATGACACCACCCTTATGGCAGAAAGTGAAGAAGAACTAAAGAGCCTCTTGATGAAAGTGAAAGAGGAGAGTGAAAAAGTTGGCTTAAACCTCAACATTCAGAAAACTAAGATCATGGCATCCGGTCCCATCACTTCATGGCAGATAGATGGGCAAACAGTGGAAACAGTGGCTGACTTTATTTTCCTGGGCTCCAAAATCACTGCAGATGCTGATTGCAGCCATGAAATTAAAAGACTTTTACTCCTTGGAAGGAAAGTTATGACCGACCTAGACAGCATATTAAAAAGCAGAGACATTACTTTGCCAACAAAAGTCTGTCTAGTCAAGGCTATGGTTTTTCCAGTGGTCATGTATGGATGTGAGAGTTGGACTATAAACAAAGCTGAGCGCTGAAGAATTGATGCTTTTGAACTGTGGTGTTGGAGAAGACTCTTGAGAGTCCCTTGACCTGCAAGGAAATCCAGTCAATCCATCCTAAAGGAGATCAGTCCTGGGTGTTCATTGGAAGGACTGATGTTGAAGCTGAAGCTCCAATGCTTTGGCCACCTGATGCAAAGAGCTGACTCATTGGAGAAGACCCTGATGCTGGGAAAGATTGAGGGCCAGAGGAGAAGGGGACGACAGAGGATGAGATGGTTGGATGGCATCATCGACTCAATGGACATGGGTTTTGGTGGACTCCGAGAGTTGGTGATGGACAGGGAGGCCTGGCATGCTGCGGTTGATGGGGTCGCAAAGAGTTAGACACAACTGAACGACTGAACTGAACTGAACTGACTGGCATCAGTTGGAGGGAAATACTAGAGGCAGAGATGCCAGCTAAGAAACTACTGTAGTCATCCAGGCATAAGATGATGAGGTTGATGACCTAAAGTAACTGTCATGGGGATGGAAAGGTGGGGATTGGTACTGGAGATTAAATTGACTGATGACTACAGAAGGAGGACCAGTTTTGAAGAGGAAGTCGATAGAATCATTTGGGGCCATATCAGGTTCATGTAAGGCGTTTGGAACTCATGGAAGAAGGAGGTTAGCACTGGACATACAAATATGGGAGACATTAGAACTCGGCATCAGGCCCCTTTTTTTTCTCATTCTCCACTTTCTTCCTAGGTTATTTATTACCTGGGCTTTAAATACTGTATCTATATTGATAAGTTTAGTTTCTAAACTTCCATCTCTAGCCCTGACCACCTCACTGAGGTCTATCTAGACTTCTATAGCCAGCCATCTACTTAGGATCTCTAGTTGGATGACTCACACACATCTCAAATTTAACATGTCCAGAACTCAGCTCTTGAAGCAAGCCCCAGTCCCACTTGCTCCTCCCCTTGTCTTCCAGTCCCAGTGGCACCCACCGTCTGTCTAGTTGCTCCAGCCAAAAACCTGAGGGTCAGACACTCTGGTTGTTCCTTCAAGTTGCCTTTGTAAAAGTTCCTTCCTCTTAGTCCAACAAATGGACTTAGGAATAAACTGGACTTCGAATGCATTCTTGGAATGGAACTCATTCATAGGTAGGGGCCTTACTGTATGTTTATTGGAGAGGAGATTCGTGGAATTTGCTGGGTGAGGGATGGGAGGTGAGGGCAAGGAAGGAATCAAAGGTACTCGTACAGTACCTGGTAGGTGCTCAATGAATATTTGCTGAATGAATGGGTCAGGATATGGATGGAAGTTGTTGAAGCTGTGGGAAATGTGTGATCTTAGGATCACTTCGAGGAGAGCCTGAAGAGTAAAATGAGATTCTAAAGAGATGTGCAGAGGAAGGGATGCTTACAAAAGCAACTTGAAGGAACAACTAGGGTGGTAGGAGGAGAAGCCGGAAAGTGTGAGAGTACAGAAGGCAGTCCTGCTTCCCTCTCCAGAAGTAACCAATGCTAACAGATGGGTGGGGAGCCTTCCAAATCATCTTCTATATATTTACATACATTCACAAATGTTTATATTGCATGCATATGTAGTTTGGGGTTTTATGTAAATGAACTCATAGTACATGCATTATTCTAGCACTTGCTTTTTTTAAAAAAATAACAGCTTTATTGAATTGAGCTGTACTTCACACACCATACAATTCACACATTAAAACTGTACAATTCAGTGGTTTTTAGTATATTCATGGATATATACAATCACAATCATAGTCAGTTTTTGGAACATGTTCATCACCTCAAAACGAAACCCTGAGCCCTTTAACTGTTACTCCCTTATCCCCAGTGCCCACCCACAGCCCAAAGACACCTCTAATCTCCTTTCTGTCTCTATAGATTAGCCTATTTTGGACTTGCCTATAAATGGAAGCATGTAATACATGGTCTTTTGTGACTGGCTTATTTTACTTAGCACATGTTTTCGAGGCTCGTCTATGTTATAGCATGAATCAGAACTTCATTCTTTTTACTGCTGAATAACATTCCATTGTACATCAGTTAGTGGACACTGAGTTTTTTCCACTTTTTGGCTGTCATGACTAATACTGTTATGAGCATTCAATTACAAGTTTTTGTGTGGATGTTTATTTTCATATCTCTTGAATATATACCAATGAGTGGAATCGCTGGTGTTGTGCTGAAAGTTTTCACTTTTGTCTCAGGTTCAAAGGATTTGTTAACAAAATAAGCCACTCGTTATATACAAATAAATAATACAGATATTTATTAGAGAATTATCTAGCTTACTTTCAACATACTAGCATTAAAAGAGAAGAAAACTAGAAAGAGCAGAGAATACATCACCAAATTGGGTTTTGACCAACATCCAGACTTAAAGTCCTGTGTCACAGCACATCTGGAGTCCTGATTGGGAAAAGGGTCCCAGGCAGTGTGTCCACTCCATGGTGAGACTTCAGAAATTGCAGTTCGGGGTTCCCGCTTATAATCCCAGGATGGATGCATACTGATATCATCATCAATCTGTGACCAAATTGCAAGCCTAGTTTTCTGTTAATGCTGTTTGTTTTGTCTTGTAAAACTTGGAATGTTGCTAAGCCTATAGCAACATTTCTATAAAGAAAGCTGAGGGCCAGAGAACTGATGCTTTTGAACTGTGGTGCTGGAGAAGACTCTTGAGAGTCCCTTGGACTGCAAGGAGATCCAACCAGTCAGTCCTAAAGGAAATCAGTCCTGAATATTCATTGGAAGGACTGATGCTGAAGCTGAAACTCCAATACTTTGACCACCTTATGCAAATAGCTGACTCATTTGAAAAAACCCTGATGCTGGGAAAGATTGAAGGCAACAGGAGAAGGGGACAACAGAGGATGAGATGGTTGGATGGCATCACCGATTCGATGGACATGAGTTTGAGTAAGCCCTGGGAGTTGTTGATGGACAGGGAAGCCTGGCATTCTGCAGTCCATGGGGTCACAAAGAGTCGGACATGGCTGAGTGACTGAGATGAACTGAACTGAACTGCTAAGTCTGGGGCTTGGTTGGCTAGGCCCCCTCCAGGTTCTCAACAATCTCAAGATTCCTCCCCCATCTTATCTATGGTGCTGCAAGTCTTGCACTCATAGCAGGCAGTCACTCACAGTCACTCCCAGTCAGGGCAGTGTCCAGGCAGGTTAGAAGCAAGGTCAGAGGTCTGCTATGCTTTGTCTCTGAAGTCTATACAAGACTATTCATTTAATTTCCCCAACACTGGATCATACAGTAGCTCTATGTTTGACATTTTGAGAAACTGCCACACATTTTCAAAGTGGCTGCACCATTTTATATTCCCACCAGCAACCCAAGAGGGTTCCAGTTTCTCCACATCTTCACCAACATTTGTTATCTATCTTTTTGATGACTGCCATACTCAGGGTGTGATATCACTTGCTTTTTAATTTGAGGTGCCTTGAATATTTTTTTCATATCAGCACATATAGATTTCTTGCATATATAACCACCATGTAATATTCCACAGAGACCATGCTTTTCAAGATGATCCTGTCCTGTACCACTGTGCTCTTTCCTCCCCCAGGGCTCAGCAGCATGGACACAGAAATAGCAGTGGTGGCTGATTGCATTGATCCAGATTTGGAAGTTGTGTGGCAGTTAAAGCAGAAAGATAAGGTGAGAATGGTGTTGATGGTAATGGTGAGAGAATGCTTGAAGTGAGTTACCAACCCTGGTGCATATCATGATGGTGACAACCACAGTGACAAAGAGCTGGAATGGGTGACATAGCACAGTGCCCGGTACCTTTAAAGTAGGGGTGAATTGAATGATAAGTTTGTATTTACCTTATCCACATTCTTTTTAATGGTAGAGACCTGCTCTGTCCAATACAAGCAGCCACTAGCTACATTAAACTTTTGAAATTTAAATGTAAGTTAATTAAAAATTCATTTCCTCATTAGCCCTAGCCACATTTCAGGTTCTCAGTAGTCACATGTGCCTAATAATGGCTACTGTATTGGAGAGTGCAGATACAGAACCTTCCCATCATCATAAAAAGTTCTAATTTTCAGCCGTGGTCTAGACTTTGAATCAGTCTGCCTCTCAGACTGGAGTTTTAAACATGAAACTTGTGTAGCAAGCATTTAAACTGCAGCCATTTTCCTACTGACCTTTCACCCCCGTCATGACCCTTCCTTGCCCTCTGTCAGTGTATTACTACCTGTTGCTACTATAATAAATTACCACAAACTTCATGGCTTATAACAACATAAATTTATTATCTTATACTTCTGGAGATCAGAAGTCTAAAATCAGCCATTTTTCAGCTTCCAGAAGCCATGGGCATTCCTTGGCTCATGGCCCCTTCCTCTATCTTCAAAGCCAGCACATAGCATCTTTAAACCTCTCTCTCTCGGTGACTGATCCCTGCTTCACATTGCCTTCTCTAATTTTAACCCTGCTGTTTCTAACTTATGTGGACTCTGTAATTAGATTAGGCCCACCTGGATAATCCAGGATAACGTCCCCATCTCAAGTCCTTAGCTTAATCACACCTGCAAAGTCCATGTAAGGTAACATCTTCACAGATCCCAAGGATTAGGACTTGGAAATCTCTGGGGGATCACAATTCAGCATACTGGAACAGGCAGTCTTCTCCAGTGGCCTCTTGTTTTCCTTGAAGATCAGTGCTGCACAGAATATGCTGCACACTGATATGCCAAGGTTTTCTGCAGAGAAAGAATATTTTAAAATCTTATTTTCTGATATTCTGCCTCCATCCTGTCTGGAAGTATTAGTGCCAAATTTTGGTTGTTCTGACTCCTCAAAATATGATCCTGTGAGTACAGGGCCATTGGAGTGTCATATCGGCCAGACAGATCCACAGCTGACTCAGCCTCCAATCAAGAGTGTTTCCCCATGGTAACACAGTTGCTGCTGCAGGGCTGGTCTCTGCCAGCCTTTCTTCTCAAAATCAAACAGACCACAGACATAAACACAAAAAACCCTCCTGAGCTGAGAACTTGTTATATTACCTAAAGCAAAGCCTCCTGAGCATCTCTTTGACAAGAGAAGGGTGGCAGATGAAAGCCGGAGTCATTCCTAGGAGAAGCAGCAGCAGAAACCAATGTGAAATTGGACTTCTACTTCCAGTCTGGACAAGATGACATAGACTCATTGCTCCCTCTTCCTCTCAGCTGAGTATAATTATGAATTCTAGAAATAGTTCAAGAGGCAACCAAAGGAGAGTTATAAAAGAGGTAAAGAGGAAGGCAGAGTGGCTGGGAATTCCAGGACTGGAGGAACACCATGGTAGCCTTATGACTTACCACCCAACAGAAGGCAACACAGGCCCAGCATTTCCCAGATCCCAACCTAGCAACAGATGGTTGCCCAGGTAGGCTCCTCTGGATTGAATGGGAGTCCTGCTGATAATACCAACTGAGCAGAGCAACTCCAGGAAGGAAATGTAGCAGGGAGCCCCACTGACAATAAGCAGTCAGGAGAAGTGCTTTCCTTTCCCACCAGGCCAGAGACTCCCATAGCTCACCAAAAGATACTGTGCAAACAGGGCACCATCAAGGGGAAATCCTATTGCAACAAGCAGTCTGGCTCAGGAAGCCTTTTGTCCTTATGATCTTAAGGATTCCCCTCTCCCCAAAAGATACACCAGGATGGCATACAGCACTGGCAAGGGGTGGGGGCGTTGCCACCAGAATAAGCAAAGTCAGGTAAGATGTGCTGCTTTTAAAGACTAGAGACTCACCTCTTCCACCTAGAGACATGAGGCAGCCCAGCCTGGTGAAGCACCTTTTGCTCCCTCAGGCAGCACCAACAGGGACCAGTGAAGGCCCTGTCAGCACCATGTTAACCAAGCTGAACAAAATTGCACCAGAGGCTCTGAATAGTAAATTGCCATTGAAACCACAGCCTACAAAAGTAGGCTAGGAATTGTGTGCTAAAGCTAAACATTATCCACTAAAATAAAAGATTTAAATTGTCTCCTAACATAGTAGCCAAATGTCCAGAATACAATGAAAAATCGCTCATCATACCAAGAACTAGAGAATCACAACTAGAGTGACAAAAGACAATCAACTGACATCATTACCAAGATGAATCAGATGCTAGAATTAGCTGACAAGGATTATTTTTTTATTTTTTATTGAATGATAATTGCTTTACAGAATTTTGTTGTTTTCTGTCAAACCTCAACATGAATCAGCCATAGGTATACACATATCCCCTCCCTTTTGAACCTCCCTCCATCTCCCTCCCCATCCCACCCCTCTAGGTTGATACAGAGCCCCTGTTTGAGTTTCCTGAGCCATACAGCAAATTCCCATTGGCTATCTATTTTACATATGGTAATGTAATTTCCATGTTAGTCTTTCCATAATCTCACCCTCCCCTCCCCTATCCCCATGTCCGTAAGTCTATTCTCTATGTCTCTTTCTCCATTGCTGCCCTGTAAATAAATTCTTCAGTGCCATTTTTCTAGATTCCGTATATGTGCATTAGAATACACTATGGGTTTATTTCTGGGCTTTCTATTTTGTTCCATTGGTCTTATATTTCTGTTTTTGTGCCAGTACCACACTGAGAATTATCTGACAAGGGTTTTAATGCAGCACCACAAAAATGCTTCAGTAAGCATTTGCCATGTCTCTTCCAAAAAATGAAAGGAAAAAAAAAGAGGAAGTCAGAGCAAAGAAACAACAAGTTATGAAAAAGAAACAGCAATTATGGAACTGAAGGATACATTAGTAGAAATTAAAAACTTGCTGGTTAGGCTCAATAGCGTAGTGAAGATGACAGAGGATAGAATCAGTGAACTTGAGGATACACCAATAGAATTTACTCAATCTGAACAACACAGAAAAAAATAGACTAGAAAAAAAATGGAGCTTCTGAAACCTGTGGGAAATTACAAAAGATCCATATCAGAGTCCCAGAAGCATACCAAAATCAAAGACAGTGCAGAAAAGGGAGAAGGCTATAGACAAATATCTCATGAACTTAGAAAAATCTTCAACAAAACATTAGCAAAGTGAAACCAACAATGTATAAAAGGATTATACACCATGACCAAGTGAGATTTATTAAGGTATGCAAATCTGGTTCAATATTTTAAAAATCAACATATAAAAACTTGAAAAAAATCAGTCAACATAGGCTACCATATATATCTGACTCTTTGCAACCCCATGAAAGGGAAGGGTTGCCCTTCCCTTCTACAGGGCATCTTCCTGAACCAGGGATCGAACCCAGGTCTCCTGCATTGCAGGCAGATTCTTTACCTCCTGAGACGCCAGGGAAGCCCCATCCATATGCCCATATCAACTAGCAAAGAAAAACACGTTTGATAAAATTCAACACTTATTCATGATAAAAACCCTCAGTATACTAGAAGCAGAGGGGAACTTCCTTAACTTCATAAAGAACATCTAAACGTAACAGCTAACATTATACTTAATGGTGAAAGACTGAATGCTTTCCCTCTTAAGATTGGAATGAGGGAAGCATGTCTGCTCTTATTACTTCTATTCAACATTGTGCTGGAAGTTCTGGACAATATAATAAGACAAGAAAAAGAAATTTAAAAAAATACAGATTAGAAAGAATCAAGGAAAGCTATCTATGCAGAAAATTTGACCATCTGCATAACAAATCACAAGAAATCTTTAAAAAAACTTTCTAGAACTAATAATTGAACTCAGCAAGGCCATATGATATAAAATCAACACAAAAATCAATTGCATTTCTTTATAGTAACTGGAAATCTAAAATAACACCATTTACAATTGCTCCAAAGAAAATGAAATGTCAATATTTAGGTATAAACTTAACAAAGCAGGTACAGGATTTGTATGCTGAAAATTACAAAACACTAATGAAAGAACTTGAGATTGACTGTGTTCATGGACTGGAAGATTCAATATACTAAAGATGTCGGTTCTCCCCAAATTGATTTATAGGTTAATGAAATCTCTATCAAAACCCCAGCAAGGATTTTTGTATATAGAGATAGGCTTATTATAAAATTTAAATGGAAGAAATTCCCTGATTGCCTAGTGGTTAGGATTCCGTGCTTTTACTGCTGTGACCTGGGTTCAGTACCTGACCAGGGTACTGAGAGCCCACAAACCACTCTGTGCAACAACCCCCCCCCCAAATTATATGAAATAGCAAAGGACCTAGAGTAGCTAAAAATAATTTTTATAAAGAACAAACGTTTATAAAGAATAAACCAATGTAAAGGCTTACTATATAGCTACAGTAATTAAGCCAATATGATAAAAGTGGAAGGTAAACACACAGATAAATGGAACAGAATAGAGAACCCAGAAACACACCCACACAAATTTGTTCAATTGATTTTTGAAAGTTGCAAAATCAGTTCAGTGGAGGAAGGATAGCCTTTTAAATAAATAGTGCAGGAGCAGTTGACATCCATGGGCAAAATAAGTGAATTTTGACCTAAACATCACACTGTATATAAAGATTAATTCAACATGGATCACAGACTTAGAGTGTAAAACTATAAAACTTGTAGAACAAAATCCACAGGAGAAAATCTTCATGGTCTAGGGCTCAACAAAGTATTCTTAGACTTGATACCACAAGCATGATCCATAAAAGGAAAAACTATTAATTGTATTTCATCAAAATGACAAAGTTTTGTTCTATGAAAGATCCTATTAATATGAGCTACAAACTAGAGAAATTATTTGCAAAAGTACATATCTGAAAAGGATTTTTATCCAGAATATATAAAGAACTCTCAAAACCTGTTAGAAAATGGGCAGGAGATATAAACAAACTTTTCACTAAAGAGGATATACAGATGGCACATAACACATGAAAAGATATTCAACATCATTAGTCATCAGGAAAGTGCAAATCAAAACCTTAGTGAGATATTACTACACACCTATGAGTTCAGTTCAGTTACTCAGTCATGTCCGACTCTTTGCAATCCCATGGACTGCAGCACACCAGGCTTCCCTGTCCATCACCAGCTCCCAAAGCTTGCTCAAACTCATGTCCATTGGGTCGGTGATACCATCCAACCATCTCATCCTCTGTCGTCCCCTTCTCCTCCCATCTTCAATCTTTCCCAGCATCAGGGTCTTTTCCAGTGAATCGGTTCTTCGCATCAGGTGGTCAAGGTATTGGAGTTTCAGCTTCAGCATTAGTCCTTCCAGTGAATATTCAGGATTGAGATGGCACATCATTCTTAAAGATGCTATTTTCCCTGTGGGAGGAAATAGAGGAGGTGTGGTACTTGTGTGCTGCCTCATTACCAACAAGGTGACAGCAAATTTGTATCCACGTGCTTGGTTGCAACAGTGGCTTGGTGATCTCATGATCTTCAAAGTGTAAAATCTCCTGTGGACTCAGGCTATTCCAGAATTATCCACATGTAAAAAAAATTCATACATTTTATGAGACAATAGTTTTGTGGACACTGGACATCAGGCAGCCACAGTAATACTTCTAAGTGTGAAAAAATTTACTAAATGAAATCCTAGTGTTGCCTCAGTTTATGTCAGGGAGCAAACATCCAACTTGCTGGGTGGGCTTGTTTATGAGTGTGCAATGGCTTGTTTGCTTTACCTCTTGACTGATCCCAAGTGGAAAGAGATGTGAAATGTCCTCCCAAGACTTCCCAAAGTTTTCTTCTCTGAATTTTTGTCCTGGTAGATCTTAACTTTCTATTGAGGATGTTTAACATCCCCTTCCATTATTATCTCTTTTCCCATACCTGGGCTCTCTCCATCCAGAGTGGGCACTTCTTTTGCCCGAGTCCCCTGGGGGAGTTAAGAGTGGGAAGGTGGAACCAGCCCAAGCTCTCCCTGGTCTGTGGATGATTCGACAGCTCAGAGAACTCCAATAGCTGAGGGAAGACAAACCCCACACTTGGCTGAGCAGGGGTGGATCCAGTCATCCAAGCCAAATCTGAATGATGACAAAGAGTCATTCCGGATTCCCAGCATATGCTAGGGAAGGCCATCTGTTGCCACCTGTGGCTGATACTAGGCTGAAATGGAGGCAACGTTGGTAAACCAATACCCAACATGTCAACTGACCATCTGCTCATCGAACTCATTTCCTTAAAAGAGCTCAAACAATCTCTTCTTCTACCACTTCCTCAACCTCACCCTGAGTGATCTCCTCCACTCTTTTTTCAGTTTAAAATGTTTTTATTCAATGCATATAGTTTTTTTTTAAAAAAAAAGCATACCAAAGGCTTATACAAAAGGCTTATACGAAGTGATAAGCAGAAGACCCTGTGCCCACCCCTTTCATGCTTCCCAAAAGCAATCTCTCTTTGAAGTATTCCTTATGGTGTTTACCTCAGTCATTGAAAAGAATGTGATTATCCCACTATTCCTTTATTTTTATTCCAGTAAAATATACATTGCACAGATTTACCATTTCGACTAATTTATGTGTACAGTAGCATTAAGTACAATTGCGTTGTGGTAGTCATCACCACGAGCCATCTCAAAAGTTTCTCATTCTCTCAAACTGAAATTCTGTATCCAGTAAACAATAACTTCTCATTCCCTTCCTGCCCAGCCCCTGGTAATGACTCTTCTAGGTCGTGTCACTATAAATTTTATTCTAGGTACATCATATAAATGGAATCATACGATATTTGTCCTCTGTTGTCACACTTATTTTACTTAGCAAATGTCTTCCAGGGTTGTCTATGTTGTAATATATATATCAGAATTTCATTCCTTTTTAAAGGTTGAAACATTCTATTTTATACACATACAACATCATATTTTATTTATCCATTCATTGATGGACATTTGATCTATTTCCATCTTTGGCTATTTTGAATGTGCTGCTGTGAACTCAAGTGTATAATATCTGTCTGAGCCTCTGCTGTCATTTCTTTGGGATATATATATCCAGAAATGGAATTATTGGATCATATGGTAATTCAGTGTTTGCTTTTCTGAGGAGCACTGTGTTGTTTTCCACATTCTACTGTTTTCTTATCAAACACTGTTTAAACATCATTTACTGATTTTGTATTATGGTAGCTGAAGATCCATCCACTCTTGAAGTATTCTTTAGGCTTTGTGTGCTGATGACTTCCCTTCTATATTTCCAGCCCTCACTTTCCCTTGAGCTTCAGGCTTATATTATCCAAATGCTTGCTGGACATCTCCATGTGAATGTTAAGCTCAGCGTATGCAAAGCATAATTAAAATGTTTGCTACTGCCCACACCCAGACTTTCTCTTCCTCTGGTTATTATACTGCCCCTTCATTAGTGAATGTCACTAATGTCTACCCAATAACTCAAACAAGAAACCTGTAGAGGGGTGGGGAGGGGTGGGTGGGAGGGAGAGTCAAGAGGGAGAGGATATATGTATACTAGTAGCTGATTTACTTTGTTGTAAGGCATAAACTAACACAACATTGTAAAGCAATTATCCTTCAATAATAATAATAACAGAGAAACTTGGAGGTTATCACAAATTGTTCCTGGATCTTACCATCCAGTGGCTCACCAAGGCTTCCAGATTTTACCTCTGAAATATTTCTAAACTCCGTTCTCTTTTCTTCTTACTCACTGTCACTGCCCTAGTTGAGATCCTCACCATCTATTGATTGAACCACTTGCAGCAGCCTCCTCCTAACTTGTCTCCCTGCCTCCATTCTTGCCCTCATTTAATTCTGTTGCAAATTGATCTAGGCCAGTTTAGCCTCTGGCACCATCAGGTACTTTTCAGTCAATATCAGTAGTTTCCGATGTCTAGAATTATCTGTGGGTTGTAGTCTTCATCCCCCAGAGCCTCCATACCAGGTGGTATGTTCCACTGAAAACAGGACTTTGACCCAATTCTGCCAAGCATACATTTATTAGCAGTTGGACATAGTCCTGCAACCTGTCCTCATAAGCTCCAGGAAGCCCCACGCAGGAAAGGTTCACTTGAAGCACATTTAGCAATTCTCCAGCAGTAGCATTTTAGCTAAATTTCTGGTCAAATCAGGCAGCAGACTCATCCATCAAGTGTCAGGAGCCAGGACCCAGTGGATTTCTAGACCTAGAATGCCACTCTGGAAGTACCAGTGTTTTAGGCCCCTTTGATACAAGGGCAGACAAAAGCAACAGTCCATAAATCTGGAACACTATTAATTTAACAAGTGAAAGTTTATTTCTACCATCCCGTATGTAACGAGCAAACCCTCTACTGTAGATTTAGGTAGATTGGTTGAAGCTTGCCAGTAGCTGCTTTTGGAGCATGAACTCATAATTGGAGTCCTTCAGATGCAAACTAAGCACTGCTAGAATGTGTTCCTCTTTGAGGTGCTTCAGACAGTAACTGTCCCTAGAGTTTACCTATATGTTCATGTATACGTATAGGTGTGTGTATATCTTGCATTGTCTGTGCTGAGGTTTTTGTTGTTGTTGTTTTGTTTTTTGGCTGCATGGCATGTGAGATCTTATTTGGCCAACCAGGGATCAAACCTACAGCCCCTGCAGTGGAAGTGCAGTCTTAACCTCTGGATCACCAGGGAAGTCCCTGAGCTGAGTTTTTTCAAGGTAAATTTCAGGCTATATAACAAATCTATCCTCCCATAGACATCTGTCCATATTGTTCCCCTGCATAAGACCCTTCCCTTTCATGGTTCCCTGTTGCCTATAAAATCAAGTCCAAACTCCTTCAAGTGACATGCAAGGCCTTGCCAGTCACCCCCCTACCACTTTCTTTTCTGTACTTTACACTCTAGTGTAGAATTACAAAGCCACTTGTAGTGAAGCCCCACCCATGATGCTCTCCCCACCTGCCTAGCCCACCTTCGCACTTTCCTTCACCTGGCTAATTCTCACTCATCCTCTATGACTCAATTCAGGCAATTAGCCCTTTCAAGAAGTCTTCCCTGGAACCTGATGGAGTTAAGCACAGAGCCGGACACAACTGAAGCAACTTAGCATGCACGCATGCATTTAACATTTAAATAGCACTTATATATGCCAGGAACTATTCTAAGCACTTTTCATCATCAAAACAACTCTATGAATTAGGTTCTATTATTATCCCTCTTTTTAGATAAGGAAACTGAGGCAGATGAAGGTTTAACTTGTCCAAGTTCACATAATTGATGAGTGGCAAGTCACACTTCAAACCCAGGCTGTCTGGCTCCAGAGTCTGTGTGTATAGAAATCCATAAGTGATGCTCTGTATTTGCATAGCACCATATGCATACCTCTATCTCAGCATTTAGCATAGTAGTTTGAAGTTCTTTCTTTGTGTATGTGCCTATGGCTTTGCCATCAGGACCTTAAAGCTTAATAGTCTCTGAAGTATGGTGTAGGGTTAGATCATGAAGTTTGGAATTAGCCATACCTGGGGTTGAGTCCCACCTCTGCTCTGTACTAAGCTGTCTAACCTTGGGCAAATTACTCAACCTTTCTATGCTTCCTTTTCCTTATGTGTAAAATGAGAATAAGAATACCTCACACGGGGCAATGGAAAAATTGAAATGAGATGATATCACTAAAGCACCTAGCACAGGGTCTGACATAGCTTAAAAAAAAAAAAAAGAAAAACTCTTGGTAATGCTTGACTATTACAAATAGTTATTATCTCTGCATCTCTAGCAACTGTCACAGTGCCTGAAAAATAAACATTTGAGAAATACTTGTTGAACTGAACTATTGTGGAAATTAGTAGACTGACATAGATATCTGAAGTATATCTTGTGTGTACGACTTCAGAATTGCTCCCCTGTAGTTAAGCAGGATGTGCCATCTCACTTTGCTAGGGAACTCATGAGTTTTACCTCCAAAGGATAGATAGCCCTGGAACTCTCCAGTCATATAATGAACAAGCATATCATTCCGGTCCTTGCAACCATTAGTTTTATTGTAGCTGAAGCTCAAATAGGATAGCTCATCACCTTGAAGTGAGTCTTGTTATCCTAAGTCATCTCATCATCTTTCAAACTGAAAAGAGAACTCCATTTCATTTCCTTTTCTTAGAACAAACGCTTCAGGACTTCCCTGATGGTCCAGTGGATAAGCATCTGCCTGCCAATGCAGTGGACACGGGTTTGATCTCTGGTCCTGGAAGATCCCACATGCTGCAGGGCAACTAAGCCCAAGCACTGCAACTAGTGAAGCCTGCACGCTCTAGAGCCCATGTTCTGCAACAAGAGAAGCCACTGCAATGAGAAGCCTGCACACCACAACTAGAGAGTAGCCCTTACAGCACCTAGAGAAAGCCCACGTGCAGCAATGAAAACCCAGTACAGCTAAAAAATTAAAATGAAAAAGACCAAGAGATTCAGAACTCCCCAGGGCTATCCATTCTCATCAAATCTCTGACCTTTTTGGGTTCTGAAATTCCTATGTAAATTTCCTTCCCAGTATCCCAGAGATTTGAATTGTTGATGAAAAAATTCAGTAGTCAATCTATGAACAGCATGGAAAATTTTAAGCCAACCTGAGGATTATAACCTGAGAGACAGTCTCTCTCAGAGAACTCTGAGAACTGTTCTGCCCATTAGAGGTCAAAGAACAGTTGTATCCATTTTTGAGACAAAGGGTTATACATCAGATGTACTGATGGTTTACATAATTCAGATGTGTACCTACAAAGTACTGGGTCACTCTGACCCCTTACAGTGTTAAGGAGGAATATTATCCCCTAAAGGAGTTATCGAGTAATATGTCATCATGACTCCTTACAAGATTAAGAAGGAATGTTGGTCTCCTAAGAAGTGATCTTGCCCACACCAGGAGAACATTGTTCTTTATGGCTGAGCAGGTATTTCTGCCACTGGGGAGATCTGGTTGGTACATAATGCACACTAGATGTGAGGGAGGAGGTCAGAGGGCAGAGAAAAATTTTATGTTTATGCTTTTCTTGACTTGCCTTAAAATGTGAATTTTTATTTCATCAGTATTAATCATGGTCATAACCTAAAATCTTACAGTTTGATTAAATCTCTGATTGTTACACTATCATTTTTCTCTTTTTTAGAAGAACTTCATCCATTAACACAAAAAAAATGTGCAACTAAATGAGGATTCTGGATTCTTAGATGCTAAGGGAATAATGCCTGGAATGTGGGTTTGGTCAGGACAGGCTGCCTGAAGAAGGTCTCCAGGCAGATGATGAAGGGTTGGTAGATTTCTGATGGCAGGAGCTTCCCAAGTTGAGGAAAATGTGTTGGGCATGAGTCAGAGACCATAGAGCATGTAATAAACTAGAGGTGAGGCTAGTGGTTTTATGCTTAGAGCAAAACCTGGGATTCCCCTCTCTTTTTCTGTCCAGATGATCAGAAATAAATCCCAGAGAGTCCAGAAACAGAGATCAGAAATGTTCATCTCTAGAAAAGTGCACTGGGCCAAACATGAGGAGATACAGTCTCTCATTCTGGTTCTACCACCAGTTTGTCCCATAATGGCGGGTAGATCATATAAACCCATTTTAGACCATTTTCTTGACAGTTAATTAGAGATAGATATGTAATCAGACTATCACACAGAACTGGTGGGAGGATTCAGTGGAAACTTACAAATATCCATCAGATATGTTGCTGAGATACTATTATGAAAATGTAGATACCACAGGAAGACAGACCACTTTCAGCCTTGCCGTCTTGCATGTTATTGAATAATAAATGCCAGCTGCTCAGAGACTCCAAGAAATAGGTGTCAGGTGCACTGAAGAGAAAGGATTCTTTTTAACAAATGAAGAAACCAAAGTTCAGAGAGATTAAATCACTCCTCAGTTATTGAGCAGAAACTGTGCTAAAGCCAAATGTGAACTACTTCACTGCTTTGTTTTCAGAGCCTGAAAACCTAGTTGGATTCCTTTGGCAGGCCCTTTAATAGGGAGAATTGGTGAGAATTTCGGGAATAGTGGACAACTAATGAGGACAGTATTTTGGAGGTTGGCAGTTGATCTCAGATACAGGTAGCTTAATCTTTTTGTGTGCCTTAATCCACTCTGACCTCTAGAACTAGAGGTTCATAGACCTCTAGTACGCAAGAACTATGTATCACTCCTTTTGAGCCTCACTTGGAAGAAGGAACTGGGAGTTGGTAACACTGAAAAGAGAGGCAGTGTCCCTTTAAATCAGTAAGTATTTCTGAAGTGAGGTCTCCGCAGAGAGAAAGCAAGTGAAAGGAAAGCGAGCTGGCGTGGAGAAGATCTACACTCCAGTGGATCAATGAGCAGAGTGGGAATTCAGGTCTATACAAGAGGGCCTGTCCATGGCACCAGTGGTGAGAGGGAGAAAGACAGAGACATCTTCATTATCTTCCAAAACAGAGTTGTACAGTTCTGGAAGACCTTCCGGCCCCTCCATGAAGACACTGGTATAGATCCTCTTTCCATTCTCTCTGGCCTCTTTAGCCAACACTCAACATGATATTATGAGAGGTTGCTGATTGTCTTTCTAGAAACATATTTAACCAGTTTCTTGATGCTATTTCAAAATCTGAAAGTAGAAATTCTAAACTTTATAACCATCTAAAAAGGAATTTAGGGCAATCTTAGGACATTGTTGTGGGGGTTCCAGGCTTCCTCTTGTAATGCATGGAAGGTTTTAAAGCAACTGTTCTCTTTGACTAGCTCAAAAAAATCCTCCTTACTCCATCTCCTGTTTTTTAAGATTTTTTTTTTTGATGTGGACCATTTTTATAGTCTTCCTGAGTACCACAATGAAGAGCAGCCCCTGCTCACCACAACTAGAAAAAGCCTGAGCACAGCAATGAAAACCCAGTGCAACCAAAAATAAAAATAAATAAATTATCTTAAAAAAAAAGATTGGGAAAGTCCAGAGGAACTGGCAGTGAAAATATAAGCCAGTTATGGGTATATCATGACAATGGCAATAGCAAGTACAAAGGCCCTAAGGTGGGCTTCACTGATGGATGTTTTCCAGATGTGGCCTCAGTGAGGACTCTACCACACTGAGAAACTGGTAGCATTAGCCCAAGGTTTCTAGATCAGCATCTTGCTGAAATGAGCCCAGTTTAGGCCAGTGGTCTGGTGGCTCAGTCAGTAAAGAATCCGCCTGCAATGCAGAAGACCTGGGTTCAATCCCTGGGTTGGGAAGATCCCCTGGAGGAGGGCATGGTAACCCACTCCAGTATTCTTGCCCGGAGAATCCCCATGGACAGAGGAGCCTAGCAGGCCACAGTCCATGGGGTTGCAAAGAGTAGGACACGACTGAGCACAGCACCCAATATTGCTTCTGTTTTATGTTGTTTGGGTGTTTTGGATGGAAGGCATGTGGGATCTTTGCTCCCCTTCTAGGGATTGAACCTGCATCTGCTGCACCACCTGGGAAGTCCCTCTCCATCTCCTTGAATCTAGTCTGCATATCTCAGAGAATTCTGATTATAGTTTACATGACATTGGCACCCGCTCCTATCACTTCATGGCAAATAGAAGGAGAAAAGGTGGAAGCAGTGACCGATTTTGTTTTGTTGGGCTCCAATCACTGCAGCCGGTGACTGCAGCATGAAATTAAAGGATGCTTGCTTCCTTGGAAGGAAAGCTATGAGATAACTAGACAAGGTATTAAAAAGCAGAGACATCACTTTGCTGACAAAGGTCTGTGTAGTCAAAGCTATGGTTTTTCCAGTAGTCATGTATGGATTTGAGAGTTGGGCCATAAAGAAGGTTGAGCGCCAAAGAACTGATGCTTTTGAATTGTGGTGCTGGAGAAGACTTGAGAGTCCTTTGGACAGCATGATCAAACAAGTCAATCCTAAAGGAAATCAACCCTGAATATTCATTGGAAGGACTGATGCTGAAGCTGAAGCTCCAATATATTGGCCACCTGATGTGAAGAGCTGACTCACTGGAAAAAATCCTGATGCTGGGAAAGATTAAGGGTGGGAGGAGAAGGGGACGACAGAGAATAACATGGTTGGATGGCATCACCAACTCAATGGACATGAGTCTGAGTAAGCTCCGGGAGTTGGTGATGGACAGGGAGGCCTGGCATGCTGCATTCCATGGGGTGTCAAAGAGTAGGACACAACTTAGGGCCTGAGCCACAACAACACTGGTGCACCATAACTCTGGTGCCCAAGGGCCATTCCCATATTAAAATCGCACCTTTTACACCTGTGTTAAATGAAGGGGTTGGTGGAAGTTCAAGTCCATGTTAACATATGACTTTAATCAGAGACTGAAGATGACCCCTTGTTAATAATTATTTGGCATATGAATCATCTAAAAAACAAAACACTTTTGTTGTGAAGAGAGGTGCTAGAATTCACTCTCATCCCCTTCTCCTGAATGTATATTTTACATAAAATTACTCAGATTTTCTAACAAGTTTAATAGTATGCTGTTATAACATAATTGCAATATTATACCAGAAGCATTATCAATGCTAAGTACTCTCCAATTTCGAATACATGAATAAATTCTCTAAAACTCTTGAGAAGAGTATCCATTTTCCCAGCTAAATAATCTGTAAGTTCAAAAGGTAAAAGAAATATTTCTTCTTATATGGAAAGTGGATATATATGGGAATAGAGTTTTGATAAGCATTTGTGAATTCCCTGCTGGTATATTTAAAAACCTCTTTGGCAAGCTCAGCTCAGTGCTCTGTGATGACCTAGAGGGGTGGGATGGGGGGTATGTAGGAGGGAGGCTGAAGAGGGAGGGGATATATGTATTCTTATAGCTGATTCACAGTGTCTTATAGCAGAAACTAACACAACATTGTAAAGCAATTATCCCCCAATTAAAAATAAAAAAATGCCTCCTTGATGACCTCATGGCAACTAGGGATACTATGCCCATTTCTACCTAGGGGCCAAGGTAGAGTGTCTGCAGAATTGTGTGTCCATTAAGGTAACATTAACTTTGTTGTTTCAACATACAGCATCCAAGGTTACCCTGGATGCTGACAACCAGCCAATAGATGGGAAAAATAGAAAGAGTAGAGAAGGCAGGTGAGCTTTTTAGATTGGCCTGAATGTCACCCAAACCCCTTCCACCAGCATTCAGTTGGAAAGGACTTGTCAGGAAGGCCCCACCTAGATGCAAAGGGAACTGAGAAATCGTAGTTCTTGTCTGTGGAGCCACTTCCCAGTCACATCTCAGGAATGATGGAAGGACAATACAGATATTTGGAGGCTAGCTAAGTGACTTTGTTGAAGTTGTACTGTGGTAGTTACCAAGTTCTTATCTCAACTCCAAACTCTGCTTTGTGATGCCAGCAGTAAGGCACTGCAAGCCACATTTCTGCTTTGTTGGCCAACTCTATGTTGTTGTTCAGTTGCTCAGTTGTGTCTGACTCTTTGAGGCTTCATGGACTGCAGCACGCCAGGCTTCCTTGTCCATCACTGTCTCCTGGAGTTTGTTAAATTCATGCCCATTGAGTCAATGATGCCATCCAACCGTCTCATCCTCTGTCGTCCCCTTCTCCTGCCCTCAGTCTTTCCCAGCATCAGGGTCTTTTCCAATGAGTCAGCTCTTCGCATCAGGTGGCCAAAGTATTGGAGCTTCAGCTTGAGCACGAGTCCTTCCAATGAATATTCAGGACTGATCTCCTTTAGGATGGACTGGTTGGATCTCCTTGCAGTCCAATGGGCTCTCGAGAATCTTCTCCAACACCACAGTTCAAAAGCATCAATTCTCCAGCACTCAGTCTTCTTTATGGTCCAACTCTCACATCCCTTCTTGACTACTGGAGAAACCAGAGCTTTGTTAGGTTCTGCCAATAGGGGGCAGTAGAAGGAGACCACAAAGCTGGAGAAGGGAGAGACTTCTGCCTGTTTGCTTACCCTGGGATTTCCTGTCTGTGGTTCCTGTATCACTGCAGCCTTGTGTGTTCACCCTGCAAACAGCAGTGCCTTCCTATAGTGTCAGCTGAATCTGGTTGCAGTTTTTCCACCACTTGGAAAAATTGCCTCATCATGTCTGCTCAGAGGCACTACCAACAATCTCTTCCCCCTCTTCAGAAGTCTGGGTTCCAGCAACACAGGCACCTTCCTCCAAACTCAGACATCTTGGCACCAGTTGGCAAGTACCCCATTTTCAGAAGCCTGAGGTTTAGCTCCAGGGAGCCCCTCTCCCATGTTTTAGTAATTACAAACTCTTCTCTTCCCGCACCCTCGAAGCTCCAGTGTGATAGCTGCTCCCTGGAATTTTTACCTTTGTGATACCTTAGAGGAAAACTATCCAATAGAAATATAATGTGAATACTAGTTTTTAATTTTCTAGTAGCCACATTAAAAAAGTTTTTAAAAATGGTGAAATTAATTTTAATGATGTATCGTGTATATCAATCTGATCTGCTTTCATTTCAGTATATGATCACTGTAAAAATTATTAATGAGATATTTTTATATGAAGGCTTTGAAATCTGGCGTGTCTTTCATACTTACAGCACATTTCAATGTGGAGGATAAGTTTCACCAGGAATATTTGATCTATACTTAGATTTCATAAAATTTACAGTTGAAAATATAGATTCACCAAATCAAGTTGTTCCAAACATATGTCAAAGTTTTCTAATAATTTAATTGAGTATCAATTTGTAACTTTTATTTGGAAATAACTGTGCCTCTACTTAATTGTATTGTGCCAATTAATTGTCTTGTTTTGACAATGATTCTAGTTATGGAAAATATCACTGATGTGGGATGCTAGATGGTCAGTACATGCAACCTCTCTCTAGTATTTTCTTTTCTTTTTTTTGCAATTTCTTGTGAAGGCACAGTTGAGTTTTAAGAGTTCTTGACATATTCTGTATACAAATCCTTTGTTAGAGATGTGATTGCTTTTAGTGTCATGTGTAAGAACTCTTCGCCTAACCCTAGGTCATGAATATTTTCTGCTATGTTTTCTTCTAAAATTGTATAATTTTATATTTAAATCTGTGATCCAGTTTGAGTCAATTTATGTGTAAGGTATGAGGTTTACATCTAGGTTTATTATTATATTCAATACCTTTGTCTATGGATGTCCATAAAAGAGAGATTGAAGCAGGAGGAAAAGGGGGTGACAGAAGATGAGATGGTTGGATGGCATCATCGATTCAAGGACACGAGTTTGAGTAAACTCTGGGAAGTCCCTGTAATACACCTTAAAATCAGGTAGTGTTAGCCGTCTGAATGTGTTCTTTCCTCAAAGTTGCTTTGACAGTTCTCAGTCATTTGTATTTACATATGAATTTTCAAATCAACTTGTCATTTTCTATAAAAGTTCCTATTGGGAATTTGAAAGGGATTATGTTAAATCTGTAAATCAATATGGGAAGAATTGTTATCTCAACAATATTGAGTCTTCTGACCCATGAATAAGGTATAAGTCACTTTTTAGATTTTCTTTAGTTTCTCCCAGCAAAGCTTTATTGTTTTCAGCATGCAAATTTTGCACATCTTTTCTTGCCCAAATGCTTTGACCAGAACCTCTAGTCAGTGCTAATATAAACAGTGGGAATGGACATCTTGATTTATTACTGATCTTCTTATAGAGGAAGAACTCAGTCTTTCAACATTAAGTATGATATTAGGTGTAGGTTCTTCATAGATGCTCTTTATCAGGTTAATGAAGTTCCTTTGTATTCCTAGCTTGCTGAGAGTTATTATCAGTAATGGATGAAAGAGCTGAGAAGTGGAGGCTTTAGACCTCACCCTACCTTAGTCAGAGTTGTTCTGTTTTATGTTTTATGTGTGGATATTCTCTGTGAAATGTGTTTACAAAATGAATTCAACTCCTAATAAGAAAAAAAATTTGAACAACACTACCTTATATAATAGGCAAATGTATTAGTCAGAGTACTCCAGAAAAATAGAACCAATAAGATAGATAGATAGATAGGTATGTGTGTGTATAATATAATATAATGAGCAATTGGTTCACAATATTATGGAAGTAAGAAGTCACAAGATCTGCTGTCTGCAAACTGGAGGCCCAGGAAAGCCAGTGGTGTAGTTCTTAGAGAATGGGTGAATTCCAGTCCAAGTCCAAAGGCTTGAGAACCAGAGAAGCCAGTGCTGTAAATCTCAGTACAAGGGCAGAAGATCAATGTCCCAGCTCAGTCAAGCAGATGAGAAGCAAAAGGGATGAATGCCTTCTTCTACCTGGTGTTCTATTCAGGCCCTTGATAGATTTGATGACGCCCACATGGGGGAGGGCAGTCTACTTTCCTGAGTCCACCAATTCAAATGCTAATCTCATCCAGAAACACCCTCATAGACACACCCAGAAATGATGTTTAATCTTTTGCACCCCTTAGGCCAGTCAAGTTGACACATAAATTAAATTATTACAGTAAGTTATTGGAAAATTGAATATAGATTTTTTAAATTTTCAAATGAACTAGGAACACAGGGAAATCTTTTGAAAGACTATTCCTGCATCCTCTGTAAAATCTAAAGGATCCTGAGGCCATGCTTGAAAATGCAGGTTCTGGGAATTCCCTGGTGATCCAGTGGTTAGGACTGTGTACTTTCACTGCCTAAGGCACGGGTTCAATCCTGGGTTGGGGAACTAAGATCTTGCAGGAAGTGTGGTACGGCCAAAACCAACAAAAGCCAACAACAAACCCCACTGATTCTCAGCCTCTTAAGTAGAGTTGTAAGACTGAAAGGAAACTTGCCAGAGAAGATTGCTCTCACTTTCCGCCCCCAGGGATGGTAGTGCTGGAGAGAAGGTGTGGCAAGTCTAGAGAAGGACATCTCTCACTGTTCTATATCTTAGCAACAAGACGGAAGTTCTGCACAGCCTTGGAGTCCCTTGGGATCACAGACTGCTTGAGGGCAGGAACTGTATTACTTTCTTTTCTGTAGCTCCTCCAGCTGTCTCTCAGAGTTCTTTAAACATCTCATGTGCTCAATGGATAAATAAATGGTACATGAGCAAATATCTTTTCCATCCTACCATCTTTTGCCCCTTACTTTTTGAGCTCACTGGGCCCAGCTCTAGCCAGACCTGTAAAACAGATCAAGTTTGCCTTTGGTGCCCTTTGCTGAGCAGGTAGTCCTGTCTCCTGAGCACCCATTGTGTCCTGTGACTCACGATGGTTTCACTCTCAAATCCCAGAAAGGCCTGTTCTTCCTAGGCAGCATCCCATGCCTCACCTGAGCTTCCTCATTATGTGTCCTTTATCTTGCACTCTTTAAAGGTTTCACAAAATTAGGGTTTAGGCCACTTGGCCAGTGAGCATTACAGAGAAGAGAGCCTTCAAACTCTTGCCTTGGCATGCGACTTAGGTATCCATAGCACTTTCCTCCATCTCTCGTCGTCTTTAAGCACTGAGCCCACTCATGAGGAGCAGTACTTACCCACTTCCCAGGCCCCCTTTTCTCTCTCTGAGGACAGTTTAGTGTGATCCTGGGGTTGTTTGGTTTTTAAGGGCAGGTAGGCCTCAAGAATAGAGCAAGCCCTGCTTGGATCAATGTATCTTTGTCATTTGTTGGGAAAATAAGGTATTCATCATACTGAATGACACTGTCTTTAGTTAAAATGACCTGTGATCACAATGTATTGATTACTTATCTTCTGCAATTCATAAACTGGCTTTGAAAACAATTCCAAAGAAGGAATTACAAAAGGTTTTGAGCAATAGAAGCTTCCCAGGGCAGTATCTTTGAAAGACTATGCTCATTTATATGTTTAAGTTGAAAATGTGTTTAGAGAAAACTCAAATATTTCTCTTGAAAATTATTGAACATCTACTCTAGGGAGCAGAGTGTGCTATTTAGAGGTTAAGTGCATTACTCTGGAGCTGGACTGCTTGGGTTCTAATTCTGTGTCTATACCTGAGTTACCTGTATAGTCTTGGACAAGTTACTCAACCTGTTGTTTCCTCATTTGTAAAATCAGGATAGTCCCTCCCACATAGGGTCACTGTGACAAATCTGTTGAGTTAATCACCTAAAGTGCTTAGAATGCAGGACCTGGTACATAGTAAGGGCTTATTTTCTTGTGCTCCAAAATCACTGCAGATGGTGACTGCAGCCACAAAATTAAAAGACACTTGCTCCTTGGAAGAAAAGCTATGACAAACCTAGACAGCATATTAAAAAGCAGAGACATCACTTTGACGACAAAAGTCTGTCTAGTCAAAGCTATGGTTTTTCCAGTAGTCAGTCATGTATGGATGTGAAAGTCGGACCATAAAGAAGGCTGAGCACTGAAGAATCGATGCTTTCAAATTGTAGTGTTGGAGAAGACTCTTGAGAGTCCCTTGGACTGCAAGGAGATCAAACCAGTCAATCCTAAAGGAAATCAACCCTGAATATTCATTGGAAGAACTGATGCTGAAGCTGAAGCTCCAATACTTTGGCCACCTGATGTGAAGAACTGACTCATTGGAAAAGACCCTGATGCTGGGAAAGATTGAGGGCAAGAGGAAAAGTGGGTGACAGAAGATAAGATGGTTGGATGGCATCATCAACTCAATGGACATGAGTTTGAGCAGACTCTGGGAGATAGTGATGGACAAAGGAGCCTGGCGTGCTGCAGTCCATGGGGTCACAAAGAGTTGGACACAACTTAGCGGCTGAACAACAGCACGTAGTAAGGGCACGATGAGTTGTTATTATCATCATAACGATGTTTGAAGCACTGTGTTAGAAAACATTTAAGGTAATACTTAAAAGGCATATCCCTACCTTCAGGAAGTTCACAGTCTAATAGGAAATACGATGTATAATTTATGTCATAGTAAAATTTGATAGGTGCTCTCAGAAATGCTAATGGTCATGATGGGAGGAACAGCTGACATGAAGAGGGCTCTAGTAGGGAGAACATCTCAGTACAGTTCTATAAGCACCGAACACCCTCCACTTCATTCAAGACATTGTGTCCTGAGAATAGGAGTGTCAGTAGGACCAGATGCTTGATATTCATATTAGTGATGAAAACAGAAGGACCTGAGAGTAGAAATCACACTTTTTACTAAAATACTTCCCCCCGTTTTTAAAAAAACAGAAGAATGGTTTGCAGTGTCAGTCCCTGTGAAAGTATTTAGTGCTCGTCCCTTCACTCTGAATAGAAACCTGTCTGGACAGAGAATTCATAGACTCTGTCATCAATATGTCTCTATGTTTAAAAAAAAAAACAGTTCCAGTTTCAAAAACTGACACACAGTGTTGCTCTGATCCTGAAAGAATTGAATAATTTGGAAGAATTTGCCTTTTTACCAAGAGAGTTTAGTGATTTACTCTGGATTAGAATTGCATCAAAATTTAAGAATAGTAACATGAAATAATGAGATAATTTACACTTGAGTGCATTGTTTCATTACTATATCATTTTTTATGTTGCATAAATTAGTTTTTTCAATTAAAATATTGGTTGCCTTTTTTTAAACCAGAGTTTCCCCCTCTCAGAAATAGTTATGAAGATGACAATTTGTGTTGCAATCAGTTATTTTGTATGATTCATGAAGAAACACTTTAAAAATAACTTTGTAATAAAGATGAAGAACTGTTTCTTCACGATTGTGATTCATCATAATTATTTTTGAACATTTGGTAAATCCTATTTCTGGGAATTTTAAGAAGTGCTTTAAAACTCTCTCAGAGCCTGTTTAAGGCCCTCATTTATGAATTCTGCAAAAGCTTCCCTTTGTGAGGAAATGGGCTTGAGGTCAGAAGCATAGTATGAGACATTGTAGTTAGATGTTTCTGCCCTCTCCTCATCTTTTCAGTTTCTCTTCTGAGAATTGGAAAGTCAAAGGATTATTTGGGGGAATTGCAAATAGTATTTGCAAAGAGAAAAAGCACGGGCCTGCAACCTTTCCAGAATGGCATGTTCTGTGCTTCTGGGTCCAAGGGGCAAGCAATGGGTGGGGTATGTACTAAAAGGTTTCTCTTTCACAAGAAAGAAAGGTGAGATTCCCATACCAATTCTTAAGAGAACTGTGATGGAGTCACAGATGTGTTTTCTTAAGAAAGGGAGAGAGAATATGGCAGTCACAACTGGAGCCGCATGCTATACTTGGCGTTTGTTCCAGATTTGCTTGGTTGAACTGAATTTCCTGCTTAAAGTTTGTAATTACTATTTGGAGAATGGGCAACATACCATTCCAAGTTGTACAGAATGAGCACACAGCTGTCATCTTCATTTTCCTCCAAAGGCTATTAACAGTTGGTCCTAAAGTGAAGGATTTTATTCTGCTCTGTGGCTCATGAGTAGAGCAATCATAAAGTGTATTGATGTTAGCCAGAAAATCTGCATTCTGAGCATGTGTATGATTAACACCCTTATTGGATACAAACAATGCCAAGAGTTTCCAACCTTACCTGGAACTTCCTAAGGGTTGTGAAAATTAATTTTTCACCAACTATGGCTGCTGTAATTCCTGGTGCACTTCTTTTTTATTTATCTTGTTTATTTTTGCCTGTGCTGGGTCTTTGTTGCTGCCCGGGCTTTCTCTAATTGCAGGGAGTGGGTGCTTCTCTTATTATGGAGCACAGGTTCTAGGGCACTTGGGCTTCAGTAGTTGTGGCACATGGGCTCAGTAGTTGCAGCTCCCAGGCTCTAGAGCACGGGCTCAATAGTTGCAACAATAGACTTAAATGCTCTGCAGTATGTGGGATGTTCCCAGATCAGGGATCGAACCCTTGTCTCCTGCACATTGGCAGATGGATTCTTTACCACTGAGCCACCAGGAAAGCTATACTGCTTTTACTTTTTTAATCTATTTATTTAACTATAGTTGATCAATAATATTGTATTAGTTTCAGGTGTGCAGCTTCAGATTCTTTTTCATTATAGATTATTACAAGATATTTAATATAGTTCCCTGTGCTATCCAGCAAATCCTGTTGTTTATTTTGTTTATGTACATTGATGTGTATCTATTAGTACCATACTCCTAATTTATCCCTCCCCCTACTCTTTCCCTTTGGTAACCATAAGTTTGTTTTCTATGTCTTTGAGTCTGTTTCTGTTCTGTAAATAAGTTGATTTGTATTTTTTTTACATTCCACATATAAATGATATTATGTATTTGTCTTTCTCTGCCTGACGTATTTCACTTAGTATGATATGCAAATGGCACTGTTTCAGTTTTCTTATGGTTGAGTTATATTCCATTATACATGTGTGTGTATACACATATATTCGGAGAAGGCGATGGCACCCCACTCCAGTACTCTTGCCTGGGAAACCCCATGGATGGAGGAGCCTGGTAGGCTGCAGCCTATGGGGTCGCGAAGAGTCGGACACGACTGAGCGACTTCACTTTCACTTTTCACTTTCATGCACTGGAGGAGGAAATGGCAACCCACTCCAGTGTTCTTGCCTGGAGAATCCCAGAGACGGAGGAGCCTGGTGGGCTGCCGTCTATGGGGTCGCACAGAGTCGGACACGACTGACGCGACTTGGCAGCAACAGCATACATATATATACCACATCTTTTTTATCTGTTCACCTGTCAATGAACACTAAGGTGTCCATGTCTTTACTATTGTAAATAGTGCTGCTATGAACATTGAGGTGTAGTATCTTTTTGAATTAGAGTCTTTATCTTTTCCAGACATATGCACAGGAGTGGGATTGCTGGATATGGTAGTTCTATTTTTAGTTTTTAAAGGAACCACCAAACTGTTTTCCATAGTGGCTGTACCAATTTACATTCTCATGGTGTGGAAGGGTTTCCCTTTCTCTATACCCTCTCTAGCACTTATTATTTATAGGCTTTTTGATAATAGCCGTTCTGACCAGTGTGAGGTGCTACCTCATTGTAGTTTTGATACGCATTTCTCTAATAATTAGCAATGTTGAGCATCTTTTCATGTGCCTCTTGGCCATCTGTATGTTTTATTTAGAGAAATCTCTAATTAGGTTGGACTTAGTGACTTGATTCTAATGTAGAGAATATGGCAAAATGATGGGATGGCACTTCTGTTATTAGGTTACGGAAGATTGTGACTTCCATCCCACTGGCACTCTCTTTTGCCCTCTTACTTTAATGAAGCTTGATGCCATATTGCCACATGCTGTATGGGGAGACCCACATGCCAGAGACTCAAGGAGGCCTGCGACCAACAGCTTATGAGGAACTGAATCATTTGTCCAACAGTCTATGAAAAACGGAATCCTGCGAACAACCATGTGACTGAACTTGGAAGCAGATCCTTCCCAGTAGAGCCTTCAGATGAAGCAGCATCCCTGGCCAGTGCCTTGATTGCAGGCTTGTGAGAGGCCCTGAAGCAGATGACCTAGCTAAGCCATGCCTGGATTCCTGAAAGTGTGTTTCAAGCAGCTAAGTTTTGGGAGTAATTGGTTATACTACATGCTAACTAATACACCTTCCAAGAGATAACCACTATCCTAAATGTGCTATCATCCTCATGTGTGTTAGTCACTCAGTTGTGTCTGACTCTTTGTGACCCCATGGGATGTAGCCTGCTAGGTTCCTCCATCCATGGGATTTTCCAGGCAAGAATACTAGAGTGGGTTGCCATTTCCTTCTCCAGGGTATCTTCCTCACCCAGGGATTGAACTTAGGTCTCCTGCATTGCAAGCAGACTCTTTACCATCTGAGCCACCAGGGAAAATCTTAACATTCCCATACATGTGTTTATATATATGCTACATTTGTATGTATCATTTCTATGTATGCTTGTACACACATTTTATATATATATGCACATATATACACACATTACTATATGTATAGTATGTATATACATATACATGTATATATAGTATATACATGTAATACAATTACTTTTATAATTAATAACATGTAATACAATTACTATATACATATATATACATGTATATACACACATCACTGTGTATATATATATTGTTGTTCCGTCACTCAGTCATGTCCAACTCTTTGCAACCCTGTGGACTGCAGCATGCCAGGATTCACTGTTCTTCATCTCTCAGAGCTTGCTCAAACTCATGTCCATTGAGTTGGTATGCCATCCAACCATCTCACCCTCTGTTGTCCACTTCTCCTCCTGCCTTCAATCTTTCCCAGCATCAGGGTCTTTTCCACTGAGTTGGCTCTTTGCATCAGGTGGCCAAAGTATTGGTGCTTCAGCTTCAGTATTAGTCCTTCCAGTGAATATTCAGGGTTGCAGTATTACCCTTATACCAAAACCAAAGACATCACAAGGAAAGACAATTACAGATTATTATCTTTTATGACTATAGGCACAAAAATCCTCAACAAAATGCTAGCAAACTGAATCTGACAACATATAAAAAGAATTATGCACTATGAAAAGTGGGATTTATCCTAGAGAATATACAGTTAGTTTAACATCTGAAAATGAATTAATGTAGTATATTGTAATGGTTGAATAAAAAACAGAATCACATGATCATCTCAATAGATGCAAAAAAGAATTTGACAAAATCCAATAACCTTTTATGATAGAAACACTTAACAAACTAGAGATAGAAAAGAACTTCCTCACCTTGACAAAGGACTTCTATGACCCACAGCTAATCTAACTTAATGGTGAAAGTATAGGTGCTTTATACCCTTACACTTAGAAACAAAACAATGTCTGCAGCTCAACAATTTAATGGAGTTCTATCCAGGGAAAGTAGGTGGGAAGAAAGAAATAAAAGGCAGCCACATTGGAAATGGAAAAGTAACATTATCTCTATTTGCGGATGACATGATCTTGTATGTAGAAAATCTCAAGGAATCTGCAAATAAAACAAAACACCTATTATAACTAATTAAAAAGTCCAGCATGATTGCAGAATACAATATCAATATACAATAATCAATTGTGTGTCTGTATACTTACAATGAACAATCCAAGAAGATTACAAAAACAGTTTAATTTACATTAGCATCAAACAATAAAATATTTAGGAATAAAGCTAAGAGAAGGAAAATACAACTTGTACTCCAGAAATTACAAGACACTGTTGAAAGAAATTATTTGGGAACACATTCTGTGCTCATGGATTGGAAGACAATATTATTAAGATGGCAATTATTTCCAAATTGATCTATGGTTTTGATGCAATCTGTATAAGAATCTCAGCTGGCTTCTCTAGAAAATGGCAAGCTGATTGTACAATTCACAAGGAATTGCACGTGACCCAGAATAGTCAAAGGAATCTTGAAAACAAAGAACAGGGAGGGGACATATGAATACCTATGGCTGATTCATGTTGATGTTTGGCAGAAACCAACACAATTCTGTAAAGCATTTATCCTTCAATTAAAAAAAATAAATCCAACAATTCTGTTCCAAGAATTGAAGAATATCTTCCAAGAGAAAGGAAAATATATGCCCACAAAAAAACTTGGGTATAGCAGCATTATTCATAATAACCAAAAGGTAGGTGTGTGTGTGTGTGTGTGTGCGTGTGTGTGTGTGCGCTCAATAGTTCAGTCCCCTCCAACTCTTTGTGACCCCATGGACTGTAGCCTGCCAGGATCCTCTGTCCATGGAATTTTCCTGGCAAGAACACTGGAGTGGGTTGCCATATCCTACTCCAGGGGATCCTACTGACCCAGGGATTGAACCTGTGTCTCTTGCGTCTCCTGCGTTGGCAGGTGGATTCTTTACTACTGGCGCCACCTGGGAAGCCCCAAACAACCCAAATGTCCATCAACTGATGAATGTATAAACATAATGTGCTATATCCATATGATGGAATATTGTTGGGCCATAAAAGGAACAAAGTGCTTATTGATACAGGCTACAACATGGATGCATCTTGGAAAACATTACACTGAGTCAAAGAAGCCAGTTACAAAAGACCGCATATTATATGATTCCATTTATTTGAAATGTCCAGAATAAGGAAATCTATAGACAGAAAGTAGATTGGTAGTTGCTTAGGGCTGGAGGGAACAGAGAATAGAAAACTAAAGGCTATGAGATTTCTTTTTGAGGTGAAAATGTTCTAACATTAGTGATGATCACACATGTTGGTGAATAGACTAAAAACCATTGAATTGTATAATTGAAATGGATGAATGTGAATTATAATTAATTATAATGTTTATGGATATGAATTATATCTCAATAAAGTTGTTTTAAAAATAAGCTGGTCATTCATAGGGCTCATCTCTTTTGCTTTCCATCTCTTTGTTGCCTAATATATAGTGTCTTGAAAATTGTTTCTTCATACTGTCTGGATTTTTTTCTTTCAGTTGTTTCATGCGAGAGGGTACATACAAATTCTACTGTGTTGTCTTAGCTAGACGTAGCAGTCTCCCTATTTTTTAATTGAGGAAACTGAGGCCAAAAGCAGCTAACTAGCTTACCAAAGTTCATACTAGTTAGTGGCAGAGTCAGGTCTATAACCAGGATTTCCTGATCTCTCAATCTGAAATTGAAACAGGATTGTTTCTCACCTCTGCAGCTTCTAGGGCAACTTGAGAGCTGCAGGTTAGTTACCCAGTCCAAGTGAATGTCTGGGCCTTGTGGATCCCTAAAACGTCCAATCAGTTCTCTGCCTTCCCTTCAATCAGCAAGTATTTACTGCACACCTGTGTGTATTACATTTTGGGAGACATTCCTGGGCACAGAAAAGCAGGGGCTACCATCTCTGGAAACAAGAGGCTCACCATCTGTTTGGGAGAAAAGGCCGCATATGAAACATCTCTATGACTCAAAACACATTTACCTATAATATAATGAATGACTCACTCAACTGTGCAGCCAGGAGAGGCAGGAGGGGTCGCTGTGTGAGGGCTTTTCTCAGGGAAGTCTTCCAAGAGGATGGAGAACTTGAGTTTCAAAAGATGGTAGCATCCCCTGACTGAGCCAGGCTGGAAAGGCAGGATGTCTCCACAGGGCATGTGTTAAAGTGCACATGAGGTCTCAGAGTCTCCTTGGCTATAATAAAAGCCTGAGTCTTAGGGTGGGGGAAGGAAGGGGATGTTATTATAGGAAAACAAGTGTCTTCTCAGGTCATGAAAAGCTGGGTTGTCCACTTGAGGTTACAGGACAAATGTTCCAGACCCTAGCTATTCAGCCATTCGCTGAGCATGTACTGAGCACTTACTGTATACTGGGAGTTGTGCTGGGGGCTGGGGATTGACAGATGTCCAGGATTTGTGACTTGCCCTAATTCATGGTCTAGGCGGGGAAGACACTTGGACATTGATGACAGATTTCCTTAAGGGAAGGTGCTTGCTTTCCCCGCCCCACTCCCCGTTGGTCAACAGAAGCGGCCACATCCTTTCCCTTTGCAGATCCATCATCAGGGTCGGGAGAGGAGAAACAGGGGAAGGAGCCAGGGCCACAACAGCTGGAAGAGGTCTCCGCTTCCTGGCGGGCATGGCAGGGCACACTCCCTGAAGACCAGTCCCGAGCTCTCCTTTACAGCCCGGCCCCGAACTCACCCCTCCAGGAAGCCTTCTCTTCTGTATTTGCTCCCCTCTGCGGCCCCCACAGGCTCTCCTGGTTTCACTGAGATGTGTGGACACTGTTTGGCTCCCCTGGAAAAGCACAGGCCCTCTAGGGGGACGGTCCAGACCTTCTTCAAGTTTGCGACCCCCTTCCACGGGGTCTGCACAGGTAGGTGTCTGTTGACTGAATCACGGGGCTTTTGAATCCGTCTCACTGTCACTGGTGCTTCTCTTCTACTTGCCCAGGCCTGACTGTCTCTGGAGGGTCTTCCCACCCTCTTCCCATCTCGCTTTGGCTCCTCTGCAAGGCCTCCCAGGAGGTCTCCACACCTGTGGCCAGGTGTGATGCTGTGGTGGTGGGTACGACGAGGGCCTGTGCCCCCAGGTGAGGCCCCACCCCCCATCCCACAGGGAGTGGCTTGTGCTGTCATTGGCCTCCTAGACCACGTGTTACGGCCAGACCAGGCTGTGGGTGCTCACCGAAGAGGAGCACCCACACAGGGGTGCCATCTCCCCAGGGGAGGCGAAAGCCCCAGGGTAAAGAGCACAGGGTGCTGAGGCCCAGCCCCTCCTCTGTTCACGGAAGCCGTGGGAGGGCAGGGAACCAGCAGGCCTGTGGGAGTCTCTGGACTCGACCTGGCCTGCACATCTCAAGGGGGTCACTGCCCAGGCCTGTGACCTGGAGCCCACCCCCACCCCTGGGAGTGGGGTGGAGTGTCAGGGCTCCATCCTTCCTGCTGAGCAGAAGATCGGCCCTGCAGGGCCCTGGTCCTAGCCGAGTTGTCACTGCCGATGGCCCCTTTTTACTCACAAGCTCCCCTAGCTTGTGGGGTTTGAAGCAAGAATAACTGTGTAATCTCACTGTTTGGGTGCAGAGGGTCCTGCCATTCATAGACACTGCTCCTTCCCCATCTCCTCCATGCTTCAGGATAGGCATAGTGCGGGGTGGGCTTTTTCCATAAACTGTAAATTCACCTTCTTCATTTTCCCTCTTCCTGCTGGTTTTATAACAGAGAATTGCACTTCCTCCAACCAAAAATAAAAAGTCTTGGCCAGTACAAGTGTCTGAGAGAGAACCAAACATTCCCATACATCTTGGTCGGTAGTTTAACTCTGATAACACCGTGCTCAGCAACTACAGAGCAGGGACATACGCCCTGCTGAGCAAACAGTTGGGTTTCAGGGCAAATCCCTAATATCTATGAGCATCTCATGGGGTCAGAAACCCACTTGACCCAACATTCATGACAGAGTGGTTTTTCACAATTTAAAGGAATATTTGTTTTAAGAGATTCCAAAGTTATTGAATCTGAATGACTATGCATTTGCTTGTTCTCTTCCCCTGGGTTTTCAGATAGGCATTTGTAGAAAGAAAGTGACTCATTCTATCCCATAGCTAATTCGTGGCTAAGCCTAGGACTTGGGCTCACTCTTTCTGAGTCCAGGACTCTTCATCTGAGCCTCCGTGGGATTTGGTCAGGGTTTGCTTCCAGGCTGAGGTTTAAACACTAAGTGGAATGGAAGGAAAAGAATGTCTTGAAGCTCAGAGGTGTGAAGCCTTAGGACATTGACAACCCATGAAAAACTCAGATAAAGTGCCTCTGAGAGGATTTTATGCTGCAAAGCAGTCAATGGGGAAACAGGACTTGAGTTCCTGTGAGGGGATTTACACATAAAGATCTAGGGACTCATCTAACGGCATATTTGGGAGGAGTGAACAGGAGATGTCAGGGTGGAAAGTCATCCCTATAAGATTCTTTCTGGCTCTGGAACCTTGTACAAATTATTTCACCTTCTTCAGCCTCTGCTGCTCATCTCAAATGAAGGAATGATGCTAATACCAGAGTTATTCCCAGTCAATTGAGGTCATCCCATCAGTCCCCAGACTTCCCTGGTGGCTCAGACGGTAAAGCGTCTGTTTACAATGCGGGAGACCTGGTTCGATCCCTGGGTGGGGAAGATCTCCTGGAGAAGGAAATGGCAACCCACTCCAGTATTCTTGCCTGGAAAATCCTATGGACAGAGGAGCCTGGTAGGCTACAGTCCATGGGGTCGCAAAGAGTTGGACACAACTGAGCAACTTCACTTTCACTTTCACTTTCATCAGTCCCCACATCTGCTCCATATTATCCTAAATGTCTCTTGAATCCCCCACTTCTCGCTGCTCTCATGGTTCCTTCTTTAGTTCATCTTTCTACCTGGTCTGCCCCAGGCTGCGTCCTTTACATTCTACTCTACACACTGCAGCCAAAGAGATCTTTCTAAAAGTCAAAGCCAGTTACATGGCGAATCTGCTTAAAACCCTTCAATAGCTTCTTATTACTCTCAGGATAAGACCCAAACCCTGGCCCTGGTCTACAAGGCCCTTCATTTTCTGGCACCTATCTACCCCTCCAGGCTTATCTCACACTGCTCCTCTCTCTTAAGTTCCAGGCTCCAGCCACAATAAACTACTAGCTGTTCCCCAGTGAGCCAGCCTCTCTCACCTCCAGCTTTTGCATAGCTTTTGCCTCTAGCTAGAACACTCAGCCCGCTCCAGCACCCTGTCCTCCCCCTAACCCTGTAGTCCTGTGGAATCCAGTATCCATTCCACCCACCTGGGAAGTCCTCTCCCAGTCTGACCTGCTCCTCCTCTGTGCTCCCCAGCATCCCGTGCTTCTGACTGCTTAGCACTCATGGCCCTAATTGAAATGACCTTTTGCCTTGTTTTCTCCGACTCAGCTCTGCAGGATTGTGACTTATTCATCATTATGTTTCCAGCAAAGGCGTGTTGAATGAACGATGCATGTTGAAATGCTTCATAAACTGCAACTTGCTACACCAGTGTTAATAAGTATTATGTAATATTACTGTGTTCAGGTTGGTTATTTAATATTGTTGGCCTACTCACCCATTTGATAATAACTAATATCAGATTTCAATTACATCATCTTGGTCCCTTATTATGCCCAATACTAATGAAGGTTACCACTTATTGAGCAGTTAATCTAGGCTAGATTCTGTGGTGAGATTTTAGATGTGATCTCATTTATTCCTCATTATATTAGGTTGGCCAGAAAGTTCATTCAGGTTTTTACAGAAAAACTCAAATGAACTTTCTGGCCAATCCAATAGCAAGCTAGGTGCTATTATATGCATTATTCCCATTTTTCAGATGAAAAAAGTAAGGCAAGCTCAAAGAGGTTAATTAGCTTTCCCAATATCAAATAGCCAGATTTTGAATCCAGAAACTTTGAGTTCATGATCCAAACGCTGGTTCTAATCATCACCCAGTTCTGCCAAAGTTTTAGATAAGGACACTATCAACAGAGTGAGAAGCAGCCCATGGAATGGGAGAAAATATTTACAAATCACATATTTGAGAGGGGATTAATATCCAGAATACCAGAAAACACTTAAAACTCAACAATAAAACAACAAACAACCCAGTTTTTTTCATTCTTTTTTTAAATTGAGATATAGTTGATACACATTATATGTTACAGATGTACAATACAGTGATTCACAATTTTTACAGATTATTCTCCATTTATAGTTATTATAAAATATTGGCTATATTCTCTATGTTGTATTATATATGTCCTTGTAGCTTATTTTATACCTAATAGTTTGTGCCTCTTATTCCCCTACTCTTATGTTGCCCTTCATCCTTTCCCTTTCCTCACTGGTAACCACTAGTTTATTCTCTATATCTGTGAATCTGCTTTTTTTTTATATTCACTAGTTGGTATTTTTTAGATTTCACATATAAGTGAGATCATACAGTACTCGTCTTTCTCTGTCTGACTTATTTCACTTATCACAATACCCTCCAATTCCATCCACGTTGTTGCAAATGGCAAAATTTCATCCAGCCACATACAATCCTATTTTAAAATAGGAAAAGACTTAATAGACATGTCTTCTAAGAAGATATACAAATGGCCAATAAGCACATGGAAAGATGCTCAATCACTAATCACTAGGTAAACGCAAATCAAAATTACAATGCTATGCCACCTCACACCCCCTAGGGTGGCTATTATAAGAAGAAAACAACAGAAAATAACAAGTGTTGGCAAGGTATGGAGCAAATGTAGCCCTTATGCATTGCTGGTAGCAATGTAAAATGGTCCAGCCACTGTGGAAAATAGTATAGTGGATCCTCAAAAACATTAAAGATAGAATTACTGTACATCCAGCAATTCCACTTCTAGGTATATATCCAAAGAAGGTAAAAGCAGGGTGTGGAAGAGAGATTTGATACTCGTGTTCATAGCAGTATTATTTACAACAGTCAAAATGTGGAAGCAATCCAAGTGTCCACTGATGGATAAATGAATATACATACAACAGATTATTTTTTGGCCTTTAAAAGGAATAAAATTTTGACACATGCTACAACATGAATAAACATTGAGGTCATTATACTAAGTGAAATAAGCCAGTCCCAAAAGGACAAATACCGCAGGATTCCACTTATTTGAGATACTGAGAAATGTCAAATTCACAGAGACAGAAAGTCAAATGGTGGTTGCCAGGGTTGGAGGGAGTGGGGAATGGGGTGGTTACAGAGTTCTGGCTTTGCAAAATGAAAAAAATGTCCTGGAGATGGGTGGTAGCAATGGTTGCATAAGGATATGAATGAACTTAATACTGAACTGTACGGCTAAAAATAACTAAAATGATCAATTTTGCGTTTTGTATATTTTACCACAATTTATAAGAGAAGATCCAAGCCTTGATTTTAACCATTTCCCAGTCCTGCCCAAGGCTTCCGATATTTTCCTTCTGATGAATGCTTGCTGCTTTCCCTCCAGATAACCTGCCTTTTCTTTCTTTTTCCTCCTGACACCAGACTGCTCTCTACCAAGATCTCCAGAGCCTCACATTGGTCAGTGCCCCCAAAGAGGCAGAGTCTGGCTTCAGGCCTCTAGCCCTCTCTCTTTCGGGGAAGAAAATGCCTCTACTCTGAAGGCAGCCAGCACATATTTTACTCACAACAGTCAGCAGATGGCTGTGGATCCCTTCTGTTCCCAGGAATCACATTGGGACAAAGTGCGCTGTGCATTTTCCATCACTGGTAGCTATCCCAACAGTGACGTGGGGCATTGTTATTAATAGGTGAAGGACAAAGAGAGAGGGGAAGTGGCTTGGGTTGAGTCACACAGCAAAGTTAGAACTCCCAGCTCCCAGCAACTGGCCTCGCCCTGGGCTCTACCCCGCACACCTGGCAGCTCCAGAGACTTGCTCCTTTTCGTACTCTGGGCCATTAACTCTCTGGCTAACCAAGCAGGTCCAACTTGTCTTGCAAAGAAATGAAGCAAAATATTCCTTGGGATGGTATATTGTGGTCTTCGCATGTCTATTGAATGGCAGGAAACGGAGTGCCCCCTACTTACTGAATGACCTTGAACACATCATTGAAAGTCCCTGGACCCTCAAGTTTCCCTTCAGTAAAGTGTAGACAAGAGTTATTGGTACCTACCCCCAGAGAAGCTGTGGATGAGCTAGGGAGAGGATCGGGGTACCCTTATCCAATTTATTCTGCATTATCCTTTACACGGGTGAACTTCAGTCCCGGCTGAGCATAATCACATGGGTGGCCTTAAAAAATACAAATTCCTGGGCTTTGACCAACCTGGCTTACTTGGATTTCTTCTCTATTCTCCTGGCCAAGTGGCCCCCAGTGTGAAGGGAACCCCCTTGAGTTGAGCAGTGGGGTGGTCTTTAACCTTTCTGTTTAAATCCTCTCAACTCAGCTTAAAGGAACCTTTGCTAAGAGATGGGAGACATTGCGTTCTGTCTCCTTTGAGCTCGCCCTTGGACTCCCTGTTCTCCCAATTTTGGCACTTCTCACATACTGCTTGTTATTTTTACTTAACTGTTTCAAATCTTTGCCTCTTGTTTCCTCAGTTAGCTATCAGAGGATAAAAACAGTGTCCTTACCCTTCTCTTCTTGCCCCCCCCCAAAATGCCAGCTCCATTAGCACCTAGTAGCTCTTCAATAAATATTTGTTGCATGGTAGATCTTGTAATTCAGAAATCTGAAATCATTTCTTATTTATTTGGGAGATGTTTTGTGTCCTTTGGAAGCTTTCTGGTCACATGGAAAGAACTTTAAACAAAGAGGCAAGAGCCCTAGCTTCCAATCTTGGCACTGTCACAAACTCCCATTGTGACCTGCAGCAAGTCGCCTGCCTTCTCTAGCCCTCAGTCCCTCACTTGAGAAACCAGGATTGATATATAAGTTTCTTTCAGCTCTGGATTTTTTTCACTACTCTGGTTAGCCAGGGGCAGCCTTTTTCATGTCAATGTCTTTAATGTCCCCCATGCCTTATTTTCTTTTCCTGTAAGAACTACATCATTGATGGATCACTCCCAGTTTATAAAATGAGAAACTCAACTAAAGAACAAGTAAATGCTTTGGCCAAGCTTCCATCCCTAGTGTGTGTGTGTGTGTGTGTGTGTGTGTGTGTGTGTGTGTGTGTGTGTGTGTGTGTGTGTGTGGCGGGGGGCAGAGGTTGCTCATTCCTCACTGCAGCTCCCTGGCTAGGGCTGGATTCTTCCCTTCCAGAGCTGTTACCAGTCCTTCCCAAGTGTAGGACTGTTAACCCCAAGTGTAGGACTGCCCACCCTCTCTGTGAACAATCCAGGGCAAAGGTATGATATAGACCAGCTGGGTTTCCTCTTGTCCCTCTGCTCACTGCTATCTAGGGCCAGAATGTCCATTGCAATGTTCAGTACAATCTGTTCACATGTTGTTCCCTGAGGAGGAGATGAAGGACATGAGGCCAGTCCTTGCCCCCTAGCCGGCCTGGGGAAAGCTGTGCTACCATATGTAAGGGAAGACCTGGGAGCCAAGTGCCTGGTTCAGAGAAGATGTTCAACAAATTTGTTAAAAGAGGTGAAAATTGCCAACGTTTTAAAACTTTTTAATTTTAAGGAAGGGAAAGCCTTTCTTCAATGAAATCATCCCCAAAGCTCACTAGGTGAAACCGGTGAATGCCTGGTTGCCCCGGTTGAGGGGAGCTGGAGTCAAGCCCTGCCTGCTGTCTCCTCTGGGCCCCAGAGAGGATCCTCAGAGCTCAGGTGGAAAACTTGCTGTGAGTCAGCTGAAAAGAAGGGACAGATCAATTAGTGGGCTTTTTCCTGGTTAACCTTAGCTAGGAGGGGATACTGACCAAAAAAAAAAAAATGGAATTTTTAAGGACACACCCCTCTAAAGGGAATATTTGCATCTGAAAAAGAGTCATCCATTTCTCCTCTCTCCCCAGCTTCATCAACTTCTAGGAACTTCAATTATTAAGGGCAGAGGAGAAGAAGTTTTGAGTAGATTTGTAAGTTGGTTCACCAGTGAATATCAATGGAATTGTTTAAACAAAGAAGGAAAGAGAAACATTGTGGTAACGTTTTCCAGTGTTTAATAGAAACCTATTCGGTGTCATCCTGCTGGCACTCTTGATTTGAAAATACAATGTAAAACTCTCATGGAGTCTGGTCAGTGAGTGGATGGTGCTGCGTTTTGCACCATTGCTCTCTGCAGTTTGAACATTCCTAACTTCATGGTTAGCCATGGGCACATACAGCTGCCCAGAGGGGCTACCTAATGAGAGCATCTCTATTCCAAGTCTGCAGGCCTGCCTGACTTGGCCTTCTCCTTGTCTCTCCATCCATGACAGGTAAGGGAGGGAAGCCAACCCAGGGGATGCTGACTTGTCAAGGTGGTCCAGGGAACAAAGCACATCCCAAATCTGCATCTGGAAGACAATTTTGGATAACCAATATCTAGTTTTAAAACTTGTCAAAGGGATATAATTCTTGAATTAAGAGGTTTTCATTATTATCCATCTCATGGCCCTTTCATATGAATCTCTTTACCTGCCCCACAGACTATCCCACCTCACAGGTGCCAGAAGAGGTAGGCAGATAATTAATGCTGGGAACCCTGCTACAGACTGTGTCCTCCCCTGAATTCATATGTTGAAACATAATCCCTAATGTAATGGTGTTTGGAGATGCGCCCTTTGAGAGGTGATTAGGTCATGAGGGTGGAGCCCTCATGAATGTGATTCGTGCACTTAGAAAAAACCTCACAGAGATTCTTGCCCCTTTCCACTATGTGAAGTTACAGCAAAAAGACAACTGGCTTGAGTCAGGATGATGATTCTTAACAGACAGTGGATCTGCCAGCACTTTGATCTTGGACTTCCCAGCCTCCAGAAATGAATTTCTCTATAAGAAATAACTTTGTTCATAAACCACCCAGTCTATGACATTGTGTAATAGCAGCCTGAACAGACTAAGATAGACCCCACTGAATAACTGGGAAAACTGAAAGATAAAAGGAGCTCCCCTTAGACAGCAAGTCAGGAGGAGCCCCAGCTTCTCCCCAACTGCCTGGCACAGCCCTCTCCTCAGTCCCCTGACTTCCCTAGCTTCAAAATCTGGCTCAAGCCTGACCTTGAAAAAGAGGACAGCCATCTAATCACCTGCCCTTCCACCAGTACTGCTTACTCCACCCCCTTGTCCAAGCCACCAGCTCCTATAGCATCTGGACTAGTCTTTTGTACTTGTTGAGTTGGGTATCATGACATCTAGTCTTAGGATATAAGACACTCAAGGTTCAAGGGGAACTTGGACATTAGGACCAAGATCTTGTCAAGCTAAGACCTTGTGGGAGGACTGGCCCAAAGTCTCACATCAATTTATGACAAAGCCAGGGCTGCTAGCCAAGTTTTCCTATGTGTGCCTTCTTGGCTATATCCTGAGTTTCTCGGTTTCTTTTCTTGGTCCCCTCCCCCTATGTGCCCATGTCTCTTCTCCCCTTTGACCGTCTCCCCCTGTCCTGTCTCAGAGGGAGACTCTAAGGATCGCTGCATAGTACCTGTTCTCTGGGACCTTGGGGTTGACTCAAGGGGGATTAAAAAGTGGAAACAGACATAGCCTGGATGGATCCTGTGGTTCTTAGCTCCGCAACATAACCTGTCATTCTTGACATTGGTTCAGAAGCCAAAACGTTACCTCTCTGAGTCTTAGATCACTTACCCAAGGTCATTCAGCTCAGAAATGGCCATAGCAGGAGCCCATTGTAGGTCCTCAGGCCTATGGGACAGCACTTTTCCCCAGGCACCGCTCCAGGCAATATCCAGGACCAGTTGACTCCGGAGGCCCACTGAGCCAGAGGCGAGACCAGACCCCCACCTCCCTGCTTGGAGCAGCAGGACCCCGGGGGAAGAGCGTTATTCCTTTAAGTCTCTGAGCCTGTCTGCTTATTTGTGCTTTTGGCTCCAGTCTGAAGTGTGGGGGCGGGAGGGAGACAGTGTGGGCGGTTCACACTGGCCTTCTGGAAGTAAGCGGGGTACCTTCGACACAGTAAGCCAAGCACCTAGGCTTTGCGCAGCCCCCCACCCCCACCCCCCCGCCACTGTGACGTGCCAGTGTCAGAACTCTCCGTTCTGGAGCAGCGGACCTGGAGGCAGCTGGGCCAGCCGCTGGAGTGCGCCGGGACTCGCAGACTTTCTCCTGAGCCGCGCTCTGGGTTCCTGTCTTCCCCTCGCGGTTCTCCCACGCCCCCAGAATACCCACTGACCCAGCAGGCCTTGTGCTTGCGGCCGCGCCCATCCGGCCGGTGGCCCCCAGGGCCTGGGCGCCGGCCGCCCGCCCCAGCGCAGGTTCCATCGCTGGAGGAGAGAGAGGTGAAGAAGCAGGGCGCGCGGGGTGCCTCCTCCCGGCCCGAGCTGGCGAGCGCATCTTCTCCGCTTGTTCTTTCCGTTCTGCGAGCGCAGCCAAAGTGCTGAGCCCGCCGGGCCCGTGGCTCGGAGTCACTCGCAGCACAGGAGACCAAGCGCCCGCCCTCGGATAACCACACTTACTACCTTTGGGGGACTCCCTGGGTAAGGTGGCCAAGGACCCCGCATGAGAGGAGCTGGGGCAGGGTCTCAGGTTGAAGGGCTGCCCCGGCACACTCCCAAGGTGCTTCCCTTCGCAGACAGCCGCTGTCGCCCCTGGGAGGGCAAACCTCCTAAGTCCCCGACCTGGAGGACTATGGTCCTCGAGGTACCGGCCTCTGGAGCGGGGAGGGAGCAGTTACTGAGCGGCTGGCAGAGGGGACCTGTTTGCTGACGGGTTTGGAGGTGGGATGGAGTAGGGTTTGGAGACGGAGAAGTCCAAGAGTAGACACTGGTGCTTTTTTCTTCTTCTTCACTTTTCCAAAAAGGAACCACATTGCGAGGGGGAAATAAGACGGAGTGTAAACACAAACAACCACAAAAAGAAGCCAAGAAGAGCGAAGCCAAAAGAAGCAAGCGCAACACTGTTACAAAACTGTCTGGTTTTGTAACAATCGCCCCGCTGCCGACCAATGAGTGGCGAGGCGGCGCATCACGTGGTGCCGTTTTATATAACACTTTGCTGAGACAAGACAGTTATTAGGCGGCGCGGGGCGGCCGGCATGGAGCTCGCGGAGGCGCGTCAGGGACCGGCTCACGGCAGAGCGGCGGCGGTGGCAGCCCCGACTCCCTCCAGCCGCCGCTCCCAGCTCCAAGTCCCCGGCCCCTAGACGCCTCTTCTCCACTCGTGTCCCTCTCTCTATGGATTCATTTCAGACTGGACAGATGCTGAGCTTGCCCGCCGAGCTCGGCAGCAACAACTTAGAGCTGGCAGAGCCGGCGGCATCAGCCGCCCGCGGAGACACGGGCCCCCACCCGGAGGCGGCTGCAGAAGGCCCCGCACCTCTACCGACTCGGCCGCTGGAGCAGGAGCAGCCTCCGAGGGCCTCGACGCCGGAGTGCAAAGTCCTGCTCACGCAGGCCGACGCCCTGGCGTCTGGGGGGCGCCTCCGGGAAGCGCTCGAGGTGTACCGACAGCTCTCCGAGCGGCAGCAGTTGGTGGCCGAGCAGCTGGAGCAGCTGGTGCGCTGCCTGGCCGAGAACGTCCCTCAAGCCGAGGAGCCGGCGCCGGAGCCCCCAGACGGGAGCCGCGCTGGGAGCTGTGCGCTGGCGGCGGAAGAAGCAGGGGCGGTGACAGCCGCCGAGGCCACCGAGGTGTGGGACGGCTTCAAGTGTCGGAAGTGCCATGGATTTCTCTCAGACCCCGTGTCCTTGTCCTGTGGCCACACCTTTTGTAAACTGTGCCTGGAACGCGGGCGGGCAGCCGATCGGCGCTGTGCGCTCTGCGGCGTCAAACTCTCCGCGTTGATGGTGACCACCGGCCGGGCGCGCGGGACCCGGCGGGCTGGGCAGCAGGCGCCGCCGCCGCTGCGGGTCAACGTGGTGCTCAGCGGCCTCCTTGGCAAGTTGTTCCCGGGCCCGGCACGGGCGTCGCAACTCCGACACGAGGGCAACCGGCTGTACCGCGAGCGCCAGGTGGAGGCGGCCCTGCTGAAGTACAACGAGGCAGTTAGGCTGGGTGAGCCCACCGTTCCGCCGGGGCTGGGACGGGCGGGGGCTGGAGCCTGGAGGGGAGCTGGGGGTGACTCCGGCGGAGGAGGGCGCGAGGACCGTGGGATGGACCGCGACCGGATTGGGGGCGGGGAACTCTGGAGTTCCCTCTCCGACTTTTTCTCTGTGTCTACCAATTCATCACCCTTTTTCTGGGTCTCTGTATGTCTCCCTGCTCTTTGGCTTATGTCTCTTGTTAGCTCGTGTGTTCTGCGTGTCTCAGTCCCAGCTTCTGTTTGTGTCACTCTATTTCCTCTGTCTTTTCCTTTCTCTCCGCATCTTTGTCACTCTGGTTCTTGCTCAGTGTCACCGTCTCTGTTTCTCGGGCTCGCCTTCTTCTCCCTCTGCGTGCCCCAGCCCCTCTTACACCTGCCCACACCTTGCAAACTGGGAGGTGAACTTCGCACCCTTCCCACTCGCGCGCCGGGGCCCCTGTGCTCCAGACCGCCGGGGATGATGTTCGGTCGGCGCCTGCGGTTGCCGCTCCCTCCCGGTCCGGGGCCGCCGTGCCGGCCGGGAGTTGTCCCTTCCGGGGCCGCGGCTCCCGGTGGGGTGGGTCCGGCATGGAATTAGGTCAGCAGAGCACTGGTTGCATAAGGGCCGCGAGCGGCCCGGGCCGGGCGGCCCCTCCTCCGCGCGGGCGGGCGGGATTGTGTAACGGCTGAGGTAACCGAAGTGGGCCACGCTCGCCTCGGAAACCATCCCGCGAGCGTGTGCGGGCGGGGGGTGGGGGCAGGAGCTCTCACGCCCCGCTGCCCTGTGACTCATTGTCACCGCTTCCTATCACACGATCCTCGGCTGAAATAGATGCCCTCCCCGTCCCCCCTCCCGCGCCGCCTGCCCGCAGCCTGCGCCCTCGCCTCGAACCCTAGCCCTCCAGCCCAGAGGGCGACGGGCCGGGCGACGGCTCAGGGATCCCTGAGGACGCTGGGCTGGCTGCCAAGGGGGCCGCCTCTGCCCAGCTTTTCCGTGCCGCCTGAGGACGGATGGGTGGGCTCTGAGGCCTCAAGGGCGACGTGGGCAGCCCCGCGCCTCTAGCTGCACTAGGGCGCCTGAGTTCCCTCAGGGAACGACTCCCCCCAAACCCCCACGTCTGGACCCAGGAAGTGGCCGCCGAGCGACGGGTATTGCCCAGCTCGGGCCGGCTGCCAGGAGCTCAGCGGTGGGGCGCGGTGTCTGGCGAGGCGTGCCAGGGAGAAGGCGACAGGGCTGGGCAGACAGGGTTCTGGGATCCGAGGGTGCCCTGAGCCCTGCTTGGACGGTGGAGGAGGGGGTGGGCTGCAGTCTCCACGTGTTGAATCTTCACCTGAGCCTGCAACAGGTAATGGGGGAGGGGGAAGAATGAGGGTGGACTGGGGAACACTGGCACCCCCCAACCCCTAACCCATGTGCCCAAGCAGAGCGCCTTGTCAGCTGCCACCAGGCTGGCTTGTGATGCAGGAAATGAACAGAGGAGGCTGTAAACTCTTAACTGATGTCTTAAGAGCAAGTAATGGGCACCCACGCAAACCCTCTGCACACCCCTGGGGGAAAACAACAGCAAAGCCTGTTCCCACGGCAGAAGCTGGAGCCCAGTCTCTAGGGACGAGCAGGGCAGTATGAAGGAGACAGAGCCTGCTGAAGCCCAGATCTCAAAGGAAGGTTCCATTCCTGGTCTAACCCAGGTCTCCCGCATTGCGGGCAGACTCTTTACCAGCTGAACCACAAGGGAAGCCCCAGCTGTCCCTTAAGAGCCAGGAAAGCCCTTTCCTTCCCTCTTCCTCCTCCTTCTTGGTTACTGTCATCACTTTTCCCTGGGGGTTCATCTTTGGACCACCAGAGGATCCGGGGTGAGAATGTGAAGACCTCTTCACCCTTCAAAGAGGAAAGGGGCTTCCCCAAGAAAGAGTATCTTTGTGCTAGAAAGTGGCCAGTCTCTCTTCCTATTATTCTAAGTGCTATACTGTCCTTCATGAAAAAAGGAACCTGTCTCCCACCCCAGATTCAAAGTCTGTCAAGGTAGCAATGACTGACCAGCTAGCTAGGCTTTGAGCAGATGTCTTCACCTCTCAAACTTGATTTTCCTTGAAGATTGGGTTGCTTGAACCAGATGATCTCTAAAGGCCTTTCCAGCCCTGGGTCTACCAATTTAGAGTATCGATGAGAGCCAACCTCACTTTATTCCCAGAAGCCTTGTTCCAGCCCATTCATATCTGCCCGTCTGTAATGAGATGATGGAGCCTTGCAAATGCATTTCTGTTTTCTTAAGAGAAACTTCATATATGTGTTGGGGTTTGTAGACAAAGATGTTGCTGATAAGACTAACTTGGACTTGTCTTCCTGGTGGCAAGAATGGGGATCACATCCAGCCACCCCCTTCTCCCTCTTCCCTGGCCTGTTTCCTTGTGGGCAATACCTCACTCAGAAGCTAGGCTGCCAGTTCCTAGCCACAGCCATGAAGCAGGGTGCCAGAATTTGCTCTGTGTCAGAGTTGCTAATAATGCACCACTGACCCCACAGGCCCTCTAAGGAACTGCTTGAGAGAGTGGGGAAAAATGACTTCTTTACAGTTGGGAAAGCTCAGACCCAGAGTGGCTGGGGGTGTGGTAGGCAGGGCAATATTAGGGCTGGAGATTAAGCTTACACTTTTGGGTCTCTACTAGAGAAGTCCTAGATAACTTGCCAGTTTGCTCAAGGTTTTTTTTCCTCTCATTTTGGCAGCTCCAAATGACCACTTGCTTTACAGCAACCGGTCTCAAATTTATTTCACCTTGGAGTCTCATGAGGACGCATTGCATGATGCCGAAATAGCATGTAAGCTCCGCCCCATGGGGTTTAAGGTGAGTGTGGGATGGGAAGGATGGGAAGGAATTGTACTGAGGACAGAAATTGGCAGGGAAGACTGCCACTGGGGAGGGGGGAGTGGTGGGTAGGGACACTAGAGCTCACTCAGAGCAGGGGTAAGGCTCATCATAGGAGCTGGTGGGGGGAGTCCCTTGACAAAGGGTGACTTAGGGGTCTGCAAAAGTATTGAGTTCTGTCCTAATTTGATCTTAGACTGATGACTTGCAAAGCAGCCTGGACTTTGTGATTCTTTAGAACTTGAACTTGGGAGCCAGACTGCTCGAGTTTCTGTCCTAGCCCTGCTACTTTTACTAGCTGTGTGGCCTTGGCCAAATTACTTAACCTCCCTGTGCCTCATATCCTGGCCTATAAAATGAGGATAGTCAAAGCATCTACTTAACACGGGGAGACTACCTGTTGTGAAGACTACATGAGCTAATGCAGCCAGATACTTAGAACAATGCCTGGCATATAGCATTGTATGTATTTGCCAACATCATCATCATCACCACCATTATTTTCCCAGGACACTAGAGAGAGGAGGGGAAGAGAAACATTGCTGTTTGGTTCTGCTATCTTAAGTCCTTAATGTAGTCAGTCAGCCTGCTGTTTTCCCTAAACATGTAGGTCACATGAGGGTGCGGGGTGGAAGTGGAGAGGGGAGAAAGACAGGTTCAGCCTCTCTCAAGATGCCAGGATGCACAATGTCACTTCCTATATCTCTGTCTGTCCTCCCTCAAGACTAGCCTTCAGCCACATGTCAATAGTTTGTTTAGAAGATTAGATTTGAGCCTGGACTCTATACCTGCAAGCTGAGTGACCATGAGGAAGTTGCTTCACTCTCAGAACCCTAGGTGTCCTTGTTTGCAAAACATAGATCTTGCTCTCTGCCCTAATCACCTTGCAGGGGGGCAGTGCTGGTTCAAGGTCAGCTTGACCAAGAATCTGTTCTATGAACCAAAATGTTGGGTCTTGGTGTAATGCTCTCTCTACGTAGCCCCAGGATGCTGTCCTCTGAAACCCACTTCATCCAAGGCCAAGTCCATAATCCCTTATCTGAATCCCATAGGGCTGAATATGTTCAGAATCCAGAATGTTTCCAGTTTCACTAAGACCAGATATCAGCTCTGGACAGTGCTCCATAGTCAAACACACTAATATTTCTGCAGCATATTACATGAAAATTCACACTAAATGGGAAGAAGACTGTAACATATATCGTTTTAGATCAAGATTTGCCACCTAATGACTTTTGATGTCAAGCTTATGAAAATATTGGATTATCAGCCCTTTTTTTGGATTTGGGAAGCTTCAGATAAAACACTCGGGAGCTGCATACTGGGTCATTAATGTCAGAGTGACTCTCATACTCTTTCACGAGAAGATTTTCATGAGTGATGATAGATTAGTATATACTCTTTCCCAAGGAACACATTTACGGTTTATTCAAACTCACCAATGTCTTAACCCAAAGAAACATCACTGGGAGCATTTCAGGCCTTGTAGCAGTGCAGGCCAGTGAGCTCCCTGGGGGTGAGAGGACATCTCTTGTAACTGTTTCTGCTCCCGTTCTAAACCATATCGGGGCAGGGGCCTCGATAGTGCAGTGGGAAACAGGGCTAAGTAAGCAGTGGACCATTTTGGATGAAATGGGAAAAGTGACTTCCCCAGTGAAGGAAGAGTTGGTGAAAATATTAAACAGAAGTTCATTTTCCCTAAGTGCTGGATTAAGCAGAGAGGCAGTGATAATAGAACTTTATGGACTTGGGAATTGAAAGAAGACTGGAACTGATGCTTCTGATTCAAAGCCACCTCACACCCCAGTTTATGGATTTCCCCCCATTTCTGTATGAAACGCTCCTGTGAGAGGTGTTCACTTCGTGCATCCCTATTCCAGCCACCCAGCCAGGGCTGGAACTCTCCTGCAAGTGCAACAACTGAGCTGGCTGCCCTGAGCAGATGGAGTATATGGGTTGCTACTTGGTATGATTGATCAGATCCCCAAAACTGCCAGTCTCCCAGCACTTAACACCCTCTAGCCACCTTGAAATGTCAGGCAGGCCCTTCTCCAGAGGGTCCCTGGCAAGTACTGCTGGGAGCATCCAGCTCCAGAGGGAGAGGGAGGGCGCAATTCGGGGAGAGGCCCCCAAGAGGCTTGGAGCAGGGGCCACTGCTCAAGAAGGCAGATTCTGGCTGGCTCCAGTAAGCCAGGCCCAAGTCAGGAGGCACAAGGGCCCACAGAGGCATGTCTGAAGGGGAGGTCCATGTATTAGGGTGCCCAGCAGCCGCAACCTGGATTGTTGCCTTCCCTAAATTAGACTCGGGGTCAGTGTGTAGGCAAGGGCCTGGGGAGCAGGCCACTGAGGGGCAGCCTCTAAGCCAAGCTGCCAGGCACGGAGAGAAGACAGCCCTCTTCTCACCTCACTTCTTTCTCCTCCGTCTTCCCCAGGATGCTCCTCTCCTAACCCTTAGGGTTTCTCCCCCAGGGCAGTTGGACTTGGACCCTGATAAACCCTAAAACTTCTTATATGATTTCAAGATGTGGTGAGGCAGCAGACATGAGCTGAGTCCAGTGGAGCCAAAGCATTTGTGCAGCCTCCGGTTAGCGTTCAGAAGGGCTTGGTGGGGAAGCTCCCGGTGCTAGTTCCAGCTTTGCTGCTAGCTGCCTTTGGGGTCTTAGAAGGGTCATGTGCCTTGGCTCACTTGGGCCTCTTCTAGTAAGTGATCACTGAGTGTGGATGGTCACTCAGCCAGTAACATGGACTAGGTCTCTGCTTGACAGACTGGTTAACATGAAGGCCCATCCAGGCAGGTCCTGAAAGCTGGTTAGTGTGACCTCAAATGGGAGTTCTTGCTACATTTGATGCCTCCTCCAATACAATGGTGGAGCAGGGGGTGGGGGGTGGTGGTAGTATGGCACAGTGGTTGTGAATCTGGTCTTCTGTATCAGTCATTCCCAGGCTCTCAACCTGATTCCACAGTTTTCCAGCCAGATTACTTCAGGCAAGTCACTTCTCTGAGTCTGTTTTATTTTCTTGAAAATGGGCTTCAGAACAATTGCCTACACCATCAGTCCCCAACCTATTTGGCACCAGGGACTGGTTTCATGGAAGACAAATTTTCCACGGATGTTGGGGGGTGTAGGGGGTGATAGTTTGGGGATGATTCAAGTGCATTACATTTATTATGCTGCCACTGATCTGACAGGAGGAGGAGCTCAGGCAGAAATGTGAGTGATGGGGAGTGGCTATAAATACGGATGAAGCTTTGCTTGCTTGCCTGCCGCTCACCTCCTGATGTGTGGCCCAGGTCCTAACAGGCCACAGACTGGTACCACTACAGTGGCCTAGGAATTGGAGAGCCCTGGCTTACACAATAAGGCTGTGGATAAGATAGTCCTTTTAAAGCCCTCACATGACAGTGAACACCCAGGAAGTAATCTAGCTGATGTTATGAATGATAGCAATGTCAAGAGGTGGAAAAGAATGGGATTTAATGGTCATGTTTTCTTCCAGGCACACTTCAGAAAAGCGCAAGCCTTAGCCACCCTTGGCAAGGTGGAGGAAGCGCTAAGAGAGTTTCTATATTGTGTGTCCCTCGATGGAAGGAACAAAAGAGCAAGAGCTGAAGCCCAAAGGGTGAGTTGAGATGACATCAGGTACAGCTGCCTAATGGGCTTCCAGCCCTCTGTCCTCTCCAGGGCAGGGAGTAAGGGAACTGCCCTCCCTAGGATTGGGGGTCCAGAGTGGATGGTTTCATGGGTTGAGGGGACAGGAGCAAGACACAAGTGCCAGTTGATGACCCAGAAACACCATCCTTTTGGCATGTACAATCAGATTGAGCAGTTCCTACATTTTTGCAGGAGCTTGTGAGGAATGTGCTTGCTTCTTTGACTCAGGGTCAGTAAGAATACAAACAAAAAAATAAAACCAAATAAGTTAACATGGAGATGGAGGCCCACAGAGGAGACTCTGGCTGTTGGCCAGAGATCCTGGGTGTGAGGCAGTTTTAGAACTTTCCTTGGGCTGAGTTACAGCTTCACCAGCCACACAGGGTGGCCAGCTCCTCACAAGGGGTGTGGGGTCCCATCTGCCCTGCCATATGCAGAACTCCAACCTTCAGCTTCTTTGCTAGAAATGAAACACATATGTGATATAAGTTGGGGACAATGACAGTATAATCCAGTCATCCCAACTCTTGAGTTGCTGGAAGATGTGGTTATTTTTTTTTAACTGCGTGAAATACTGGGCACATTAGTGAATGCTCAAACATCCTCAATTCGTAAACTTTGTTGCTTATTGTTCTGCAGTGTGCTCTCTCAGTGTCTGGCTCATTGGCCTGGAAATGGGAAGCTGACAGTCAGCGGGGACTTCTGCTTTGCTTGTGCCCCACCCCCTGTTCACCACTGCACCCCAGGTGCCTCTGTCCCAGGGTGCTCTGTCAGAGCAGTGGATGAAGAAAGGGAGCAAGAGACAGGACTGGTTTCTGAAGGCTCCAGAAAGGAATCTTCAGCAAAATCATTGAACTAGGGGCAGCTGAGCACTGGAAGTTCTGGGAAGTTACTTTGGGCTGGTTAGTAGGAGCACTGGTGGCAGAGAATTACCCCAAGCTGTGGACCCTTCCCCAAATCTTAACTGTAGTCCACAGTGTGAATAATAATAGTAATAATGGCTAACATTTATTGAGCATTTCTTGTGTACCGGGCACTGTTCTGTGGACTTTATGGGGAAGCTATAAGTAAATCCCCACAACGTCCCTATGAGAGTAGGTACTATCATTTATCCCTATGTTAGCAATGAAACAGATGAGGAAGCTGAGGCTTGGTGCCTTTCCTGAGGTCATGAACCTAATGATCAGTTGAAGAGCAAACAAACCCGACTCCTCCTGCTTCCAGAGTCTGCCTCGTGAGCTGGTCCACTATCCTACCGGCCCAGGAGGCCGAGTCAGGAGTCTCAGCACCCACTGCTGAGACTGGGGGAGAGGAGCAGTGGGGTTATCCAGTTCTGGGACGGATGAACAAAGGTGGTTAGAAGAACAGAGTGTGCAAAGGCCAACAGAGGCAGGTGTGGAGCCGGGAGAGAGTGATTTCTTTACTCTCATTTGTCCATTTCCCAGTTGGCCTGAGATGCTCTTGGTGTCATCATTTGGGTTGATCCTCTTTCCCACCCGCTTTATAGACCACCTAGTATCATTTCCCAGGTGGCTGAGTGGTAAAGAATCCACCTGCCAATGCAGGAGATGCAGGTTCGATCCCTGGGTTGGGAAGATCCGCTGGAGGAGAAAATTACAACCCACTCCAGTATTCTTGCCTGGGGAATCCTATGGACAGAGGAGCCTGACAGGCTACAGCCCACGGGATAGAGAAGAGTTGGACATGACTGAAGCGACTTAGCGTGTAAGCATGCATGCAGTGTTATTTCCACAGCTGCCTTAATGGGATGGGGCAAGAACTGTGTTAAGCTCTGGAGACCCAAAGAGGCATAAGCCACAGCCTCAGTCCTCCAGGACCTTACACTCTTGCACTGGTTCTCTAATGTAATATAAATGCCAGATAATACAATCGAACATTTGCCTGTGATGAGTGTTCCAGAGTTCTGAAGCTAGGGTGAGAATTTAGAGGTGAATTTCGACAGAGTGAGGTGAGGACATGGCACTTCATTAAGAGCACCAAGGACCCTCTGTGCTTATTTGCTGGATTGTTCCCCTTTCCAGGGATAAAGATGTGACAGAGATGGTCCAGGTTCACTTGGCCTGGGTTTTTTTTTAACGTTTGTCTTTACCTCAGATTCTTTTTGGACTTCTTGACCCACTTGGGCCTTTTCAAGGCTGATGCTGAAGTGAAATTGACTTCCATTCGTATGTGGAATGCTCATTTTCACTGAGAGTTGACTCCAACTTTTGTTTTCCAAAGCCACTGGGAAGGCCTTCACTGAGGTCTTAGGTGGAGGAAGGAGCTCAGTGCTGCTGTTCCTTTGCCTAGTTTCCTTCAAGCTTCCCTCTCTGCCTCTCTTCCCCTTGCACCACACTCTGCCCTCATATCCTTGTACCTGGGGGTGCCCTATGGCTTGCTACTGCTCTCTGGGGGAGAATTCCAGGGGGAGTGCTTCAGAGGTGGGTTGGTCCTGGTGGGTCACTCAGAGGCCCCTGAGAGTTTGGCTCCAGCAAAGGAGGAGTCTCTGAAAGCTGGCATTTACAGCCCTGGTCAGTGTGAGAACCTCCTGTCTCATTCCTGTACCAACTTAGAACTGGAAGGAAACAGAGGCATCTGTCATCCAGAGACTTTGGGCCTGAACCCTCGGCCTCTCTCTGGGTCCTAGGATGGCTAGTGTCTTAACTCAATTCCGTCCAGTGTGATGAGTATTTACTGGACATCAGTCGTATGCCCTCCAGAAACTGAGCATCTGGTTAGAGAGCAAGACTTACATTTGCGATGCAATTTGAGGCTAACACAAGACTGGGGAGGGTAAGGCACTATCTTCTGGTGCAGATGAGAACACAGCAGGATGGGAGAGATCAGGGAGACTGGAGGAAGAGGGGAAGGGAGTCCTGGAGCTGGGCCTTGAAGGATGAGCAGGGCTTGGCCACATGGAAAGTGCTGGCATCAGAAGAAACATCATGAAGGAACTGCTGGGGCCCAGTAAGGAAAGAAATCAAACCAGAGAGAGTTTGATCCCAGTTTCAGTCAGATTCTCCTGATCAGTTAATACCCTGTTACCTAGAGGAAGGGGTGGGGCACCCTTTAGTTGGTCTCAGCAGAAAACATGTGACTATCTCTTAGAAGCAAGTGACATGCCTTCCTGGGTTATGTGTTACATACAAAAATACCTGTGTATACATGTAATTGGCACTTTCACAGGAGAGAACTGAAGCAAGGATGCAGGTGGTTGATGGGGCAGCCTCCACCAGATCATGCATCTTTGACCCCCAGTCCCTTCTGGATCTTGTATCTGCCCCACCCTCACCCCCAGCTTATCCAGTTGCAAAGGAAGCCAGCCATAGACTAGAACCAGCCTGCCGCCCGGCCCCCCCAGTCATTGAGGTGACCTGACATTCTCTGGGAAGTGAAGGCTAGAAAGTAGGAAGAGAGGCTGGGAGAAGAGGGAGGAAGACTTGGTTCTGCTTTTACTAACACATCGCTGCTGAAGGGATTCACGATCCAGGGCTGATGGTCGGGGAGGAGGGGAAAAACAGGCAGACAGGGAGGGAAGAAATACAGAGGAACCTTGATGATATTTGTTGCCTTCTACCCATGAGGGTGTCTTGGACACGACTCCAGGTCCCCCAGCTGATGTTGGTCTCCTGCCTTCTCCCCGGCCTCTTTCCTCCTAGACAGGTTTTGAAATCCCCCCGCAGATCTTTCTGTGGAAGGGTAGCAGCGGAGTGGTGGTAACTGGCTAGGGTGACAAAGGCAGATCTGTAGTGCCTTTTCAAAATCCAGATTCCTGGCCACACTTCAGACCCAGGGGAGCCAGGTGTGGGAACTTGGAACCTGGAATTCTCATAAGCTTCCCAGGTGATTCTGACGAGCTGAAGGGAGGATCCCTGCCCTGCTGTGTTGGGGTCTTTGGTCCAAGTCTTCCTCCCTGGGGTTTGGCCCCACAAGCCGTACCCTTTGTCCCTTCCTGCCCTCCCACCCCTGTCCTTCACCCGAGCACCTGTAGAAACTTAAGTAGTGAAGTCTTCTGTTTTATGTCCCAGCTTCTCCTTAGTTTCTTTACACCATCCTTCCCGGGGGCCTCTCAGGAACATTCTCCTGATATACTGAAGCTGTTGGCACCTCACCCTAGATTAAAGGAACACGTAGAGTCATTGGCTACTGAAGGCTCCAGCCATAATCTACCAAAGTTGTCACAGGTAAAACTCCACTCACCCAGCTCGCTCCTGACGCTTCGTTTGGCTGTTTTGTAGGCAAACATGGAGAGTGAGCCCTCACCCTCCTACTTCGTTTGGTTCCTCGAGAAAGAAGAAATGGAGTTGCTAGTGGCTGTCTTATTTGCTGAAAGGCTATTTAAAGATAAAACTGGATTTCAGGCAGGTTGATGATTTATTATGTTCAGTTTTCAGTTCTTGATCAGGTCCAGTTGAGAGGGGTGACAGAACTAGAAAGGCCCACTTCCCCAGGAGCCATTCACTTGGGGTGACTTTATCAGCTTAGGGGCAGAGCCTGGGAAGAGGGCCTGACAGCCCCTCCTTTCCTGCTTTTTGTTTGTTCAAGCTGCTGGTCTTTGAGCACCAGCTGAGTTCCTTGTGCAAAGGCAACTCCATTTGATCCCCAAATGGAGGTCATTTCATATTCCTGCACCGTGTCTTACACGTAAGTAGACTTCCAGCACATTTGTGGAGCCGGGGAGAGGGAAGCAACTTAGGAAGTATTAACTTTCTGGGATTTGAGTCTTTGAAAACCATGGTTTCCAGGCCCAAACTTTGCAAGCAGAGGGCAAGTGGGCAGAAGCTGGGGCTCAGAAGCACAGATGTGTAGGCAGACGTGAGCTCTGAAGATCTAGGCAGGTCGAAGCATCTGCCTGCCTGCTATCTGTGCCCTGTGTTCCTCCCCTGTGTGTGAGCCCTAGGGTCTCCATGGCTTTTTGGTTCTCTGACAGGTGAAAATCTTACATTTCCCTGACTTCTTTCCCTGCTCTGGGGAATCAACAAAATGCAGGTGTGCCTGACTCAAAAAGGCTGGGGCGGGGGGTGGGGGATGGGCAGAACTTAGAGTATATCCTGAAATCAAAGCAGTACTACGTGCTAAGTCACTTCAGTCACGTCCAACTCTTTGCGACCCTATGGACTGTAGCCAGCCAGTCTCATCTGTCCATGGAATTCTCTAGGCAAGAATACTGGAGTGGGTTGCCGTGCCCTCCTCCTGGGGATCTTCCAGACCCAGGGATCGAACCTGCATCTCTTATGTCTCCAGCATTGGCAGGCGGATTCTTTACCACTAGCACCACCTGCATTTCAATACTTCTTTGAGATCATTATTACAGGATTGAGAACCATAATACTGAACCCAAGTGCCTGGAGTGACTTCTAATTGCAGCCCAATCAGAAATGAAGAAAAAAAGCACCCCTGGCTTTCTTGCATGAGGAAGTTGAGGAGAAGGGACTGGGTTTCTACCCAAGCTTTGCCTTGCAAAACACTGTACTGTGTAGACTCTGCTGAGGGCTCATGGAAAGCTGAGGATGCGGCAGTGCCATAGTGCTGATAAAACCCTGAACTCCCTGGGTTAGAGACTCAGAAAAGCCTTTTCCTCCTCACCTCATCATTTTCTCCCAGTTGTGTGCTCCCCATTTTTCATCTATCTACCAGGGTTTTTTTTGGTTGGAATTGGAGGGAAGACAACAACCTGAGCATTTTGACCTGTGCACTTTGAGTGTAGAGTAGAGAGGGGTTCTCCAGGTAAACCTACATAAACACTTTGTCATTGGATTTTTGTTTCTAGATCCTTCTCCTGGACAAAAATTCTTGAAAAGGCTAGAGACATTATTGATCATTTTGCCAGATGATCTTGTCTCTTTTTCAGACTTTTCGCCCAGAATCTAATGAAAGGATTCATTTGTTCCTAGTTCCTTTGACCAATATAACATAGCTCTGGAGCGTGAGGGCACTCAGCAGGCCTGTGAACACACTTGCACCAGGACCTTCCCGAAAGTTCTTTGGAAGCTGGGTGTGGGACTGGAGGATGGCTGGGAATGGCAGTGAGGGTGAGAGGAAGGGCCGAATAGCAGGATCTACCCTCACTGCACTGCATGCCTTGATGTCCCTCAGGTGACTGGGGACTGACTGGAGAGGAGCAGAGACCGGCGCTGCACTTGGCATTTCGCCTTCACTGCTGCCCAAGGACTGTCTCCCTGCACGCCTTACTCTGCCCCAGCTGGGCCTTCTGTGCCCTATGACTGCCACTCAGTTAAGCTACCTGTCCTCTAGATGGTCAGGACTGGGCAGTATTTTCTCCTTGTCCCTTCTGGAGACAATTATCAGAGGATGATGTTGGGCCCCAGTAGATTCTGATGTTTGGCTCTTTCTTCCTCCAGGAAATGCCTGAGCGCCCACATTGTTCCAGTCAGGAGGCGGCAGCAGCCAGGGGCCAGGGGGGCAGCCTGATGAACCTGGTCACAGTGACAGGGGATGGGCCGCAGGACCACACAGAAGACTTGGTTGGAGCAGAGGAGGAGAAGGGGGCCGCTGCCTGTTCCCAAGCTGCCTCCAGTAAGACTGGCAAATGCCAGGAGAAGAAAAGGAAGCACTGCCAAATTGAACCCCAAGACCCAGAGAGGCCTAAGAAAGCATCTAAACCAGGTGCAGACTGTACCCAGGGAGTTGGGGGCTTAGAGGGGAGCCCGGGCTCAGCAGTGTGTGGAGGCTCCTGCCCTCCACATGATGGCTTCTCTGCTCTGCCACCTCTAGGGTAGCTGTGGGGTTTCTGTGAGAGCAAGCAGTTCCTAGCATCCTGCTGGTGCCCCATATGAATTATAAGGGAAAGCCAGGGCTTATGGGCAAGCATAGCATCAAGTAACGACATCTCATGCCCTTGATGGTGTCACTTCCTTCCAGGCCAGCCTCTCTGCACCCCCTTCCCCATTCCAGGGAGGTTGGACCCTGGCAGCTCCATCAGGCCTCACCCTGCTCATTCCCAGTTGTGTCCCCATAGGTAGGCATCTGAGAAGCAGCAGCTGCAGCTTGGTATCTTTCCAAGAGTGGCTGCCAGTGCCATGATTCAGTGTCAGCTATGAAGGCCTGGCTCAGTCCGTGGAGTTGTTGCAGCTGTTTGTCAAGAGTGAGGTGCCTGTTCCATTTGAATGAAGCCCCCCAGGGCTCCCAGATAATCCCTGACCTACCCGTCTCTTTCTTTGGGGCTGCTGAAAGCTTCCACGTGCCTGTATCAGGGTACCCCATTCTCAGTGGCTCACCTGGCCACTTAATCAATTCTCGGGGAGGTGATGAGAGTGGCTGACTGAAAAAAATAATTGGATTCTTTGGCCTTAGAAGTGCTTTCTTGTGACACCAAGGTTGGTTCCCCTCTGACTTCTGCTCTCTACATCACAGATCCTTCCACTGACCCCAGGGCCAGGCCTGCGCTCAGTGTCCCGCTGGCATCTTTTGACGCCTCTGACCTTGAATGCTCCCTCTGTATGAGGTATGTGAGGTGTCCTGTTGCTTACTGCCCAAGAAGTCTTCCCCTCTGGTGTCTGCACCTCTCTGCTAGTGACCTATGGCTTGGTTGGTTAGCACAGAAAAGCGTGGTTCTAACTAAATGGAAGTCACACTGACTGTCACACGGGCGACCTTGTGTCCCTTGTTTATGGATCACATGCCCCGCACTCCTGCTTTGGAAATACCTAGAGAGCAGGAAGGAAACTGTCTACTCAGAGGTCAAATTGACGGTCCACAGGCTGGATGTCTTTTGTTCGGCCCTCATGGGATTTGGGGGGTTGGTCATGGCCCCCCTCCCTTGGCCACTGCCTTCCTCTCACATTTGCATCACTTTCCTGGCCTTTCTTTAAGTTTGGGACCCTGGAACTAATCTCTACTGGCTACTAGATCAAGATCTCAAAGCGTGAGTCCCAGTGTCAGCCTTACAGACCTATTCTCTGGAAGCCAAGGAGAGGGCTGGACTCATTTTTGGTCGTACCTGCCTGCGCAGTAGTCAGTAGTGGGCATGTACGACTTGGCAAAGAGTTTTTCCTCCGCCCACTGCCACATTGTCTCTACTTTCTCAGATCTCTGGAGACACATGCCTCCCCCTACCCCCACCCCATAACATACACAAATAGGAAACTGCTACAGTCGTGGTCTGCAAAAACAAATGACTTTCACTTGTTTCATTTCATAACCATGGCCTTGTGGCTAAGAGGAGGTCTCCAAAAACAGATGCCCTGGGTTTCCACCCAGGCTGTGCCACTTACTGGCTGTTTGACCTGGAGCAAGTGACTTTCTCGGCCACTGACTCATCAGTAAAATAGAGAACAGTGGTACCTGTTCTATGGTGTTGTTATGATTAATTGAGAAGTTCTATTTGAGACACTTAGAATAGTGCCTGACATATAACAAGTACTCAATAAATGTTAACTTTTTTCCTAGACCAGAGGTTCTTTAGCTTTAGGTCCATTGACCCCTGAGGGGGTTCTGTGTATGGATTCTAGGAGATCTAGGAATTCCCTGATGTTATATGTAAAAGTGTGTGTGTGTGTGTGTGTGTGTGTAAGAGAGAGAGAGAGAGAGATTTCCAGGACAAGGTCCACAGCTTTCAGTAGATTCTCAAATGTGCCTTCCCTTTGGCAAAAGAGCTTTAAAAGGAGGCTGAGATATTTGCACAAAATATTGTTAAGATGACTGAACCAAGACAAGAGACGTCAAGAAAAATCTTTTGGTCCATCACACAGATGGGTGCAGCCAACAGAGGCCCCCTCAGATGTCTTCTTGCCCTTTACAAGTACATATGCCTTCCATGTCAATCCCAGGCATTTGTCACTGTTCAGAGTGACTTTTCTTGTCCTCTGAATAAAAATGAGTAAGGCAGCTGTTATCTGAACACGTACTTTTTCTTTCTCTCTCTCTCAAAAAAAAGAATTGTCAGATTTGCTTGTAAGCTCAGACAGACTTGATAAGGAATGTAGCAGCACTTAAAGCAAGCCCTGCATATACTGTCAGAGTTCTAGGTGGAGTGGGTGAGGGTGGGACCGGCTGTATAACCCGGTCCCTTGTGCCCCCTCCCCCTCACAACAATGTAGCAGGTGGGTCAAGCCAGAGCCAAGGTGTGAGACAGACAAGCTCTGCTTTCCAAGCTGAGGCATGGGCCCCCGCAGGTAACGCCGTTATGGTGCTCAGCCAGCAATGAGAGCCAGGGTCTTTCAGATGTCAGACTTTGATAGACTTGATTCAGCTTATCCTCCTGGACATGCCTCCGACATCCCGGGGATGCAAAATCAAACACGCAGACTCATCCTGTTTGTGTTTTCCCTGAGGGCTAAGAATTCTGAGGTTGAAGTTCTTTTGTTCCCTTTCGTCTGCTTTCTCCCTTTCATCTTGTTTGTCCCTGATCTCAACAGGGGGCTTCAGAGAAGGGTTAGAAATTTGGTCCAAGAAATAAACACCAAGAGGATAAGACCCCCTTCGAGTTTGCTCGCTCTGAGTTGAAAAGCCATTATTTGCCTTATCCTTCCCCTCTGTTCTAAATGAGACTTCAAAGCAAAAACCCATCTTTGCCTGGAGCAGCTATTGTATGGGCTGCTGAGTTACATGGGGGACACTCTGGAGCTGCTTGATGGTGAAAAGAAACCTGCCAAGTCTAGAGAACATTTCTGATCTCAAGGCTCTTAAAACTCAAGCCCTAGTTCAGAAACATGTGGTTCCCCTTCCAGCAGGGCTTGTCTCCAAGTCAGAAATCACATGTTGACAGAGGCCATTTCAGATACATGCTTTAGTTTGAATTATTGCAGTCTTGAAAAAGTTCCTGTTTCCTGTAGTGTTTTTATTTTTCTAATCATGATTAGGATTATTCTTAGGTTCTGTCATGACTGTCCTGTGTCTTTGGTGGAGAGGGTTTATGGTGAGAGATATTTTCAAGCAATCTGCCGGGTCATGAAACTACACATGCGTACCTCCTGTGCAGGTTTCAAGAATAAAATCCAGTGCCGTGGTGCTGTCTTGGTTGAAGATGAGTTAGAGTAAGAATTGATCTGTTCTGAGTCTAGAGAGAAAATCAGGAGCTGCTTGTAAATTCCTCAGGTGAAAATGGTGGAAAAAGTGAACGGAACAACGGAACAATGGTTGGAGGGTGAGCTAATGAGAAACTTCCCAGTCTCCGAGTCCCCCGTGCTGGATGGAGCAAGGTCTGCTGGGGGAAGTTGCTCTCTGATTCCAACACCTCAGAACTCTCCTCCTCCGTCTTTAATGACTGCCAATCCTCCCTTGAGATTTACCTGCTCCAGATACCCTTGCCCTGGGGTCACCTCTGGGCCCACTGTGGAGCAGGAATGTTGGATATTTGAACCAGTTACCTAATGGCCTAGTAGCCCCTTTGTCCACTGAAACGAGAAGCTTTATATTTAACCTAGTTTGAGCTGCTCAAGTAGCTGGGTGTTATGGAGTCAGTTCACTGCTCGCTCTCTCTCTCTCCCCCTACTCCCTCCCTCCTCCTTGTTCCCTCTTTGCTCTCATTTGATAGCCACACAAGAGCACAATACAAGGATGTAACTGGTGGGAAAAGATAGCTATTTCCAGACAAGCCAAACATTTTATCCGGGCTGACATCTAACTGAAAGCATTTATTATTACTATTGTTTACTCCATCACCCTGACAATGTAAAATGCTTTCTTGTGAGAAAATCTGGCCCTACACTGGTTTATAAATGCCTCCCTGAAGTGTTTTCTGAAATCATTCCTAAAGTGATAAATAAAAGGGAGAGGAATTTGCGTATATATCTATTTCTAACTCTATCTCTCTATATATAGAGTTTCTCTCTCGCTCTCTCTGGTGGTGGGGAAGGGACGGGAGAGAGACAGAGAGAGAGGGAGAAAAGGGTGTGTTTGTGTGTGAGTGTGTGTATCTACATGTACATGGATGGTGTTTGTTCCAAGATCTAGATTCACACACAGTCGTCTCTATGTCGTCTAGTGGAGAAGGAAGATGGGCTTGAGAATCACGTGTGACTTCACATCCCAAGTGCTGCTATTTACTAGCTAGCTGTGTGACCTTGGGCAAGTTATTTAACTTGCCTGAGCCAATTTCCTCCATAGTAAAATAGAGCTAATCCAATTGATTACTGCCTATGACTATATAAAGCTAATTTATATGAAAAACAGCAATGCACACATTCCTGATAGCAAGAGAAATGCATTCCATCTGTTCCCAGTCTCTTTACTCAGTCAGCCTGAATAGAAGTGGGTTGAGTATTGAAAGATGATATATTCTAAGCATCTGAACTTTGAATTATTTCAGAGCAATAATTATGCAGCATCTGTGGCAGCATTCTTGTTTGTGACCACTCAGATCAGGGGCATTTTAATCATAGCTCTTGCTAAGAGTTGCTGTATTCTTTTGGGTCTGCTACATTCATCTGCTCATTAATGTCAGTATTTATTGCAATTAATTGGCCAGCTATATCATTATTATTTGTATGTGGATTACATTCTTCAGTGAACAAAAGATCCAATTTTGAAATTATCAGGAAATAGTTTTACAGATACAGGTTCATCAATCAGTCTTCATTATTAGTGTCATCGAATAATGTATAAAAGGCATTCAGATTCACAGGTCTCAAATTACTGAGGAAATGAGATCATCTGTCTTGGCTGCTTCTAGTAGTTAGATCACAGCAGTGGTTCACAAAGTCAGCCTGCAAGTCACAATCTTGAGAAATACTTTAAATTGTGAAATAGACACAGTGGGAAAGTACATAAAAATAGGAATGGATTCTCATAAAATACTGTCAAGAGGCTACTCATGTAATCTCTTTCAGCCTAAGAAAGAAAACATTAATTACCAGGACTCTGGAAGCTGCCCATATGTCACTTCTAAATCATACCCCTCACTCCCCCTAAAATCACTATCTTGACTTTTATCTCTTCTTTTTTTTTTTTAAAAAAAGAGTCTTACCACTCTTTTATGTATCTCTAAACAGTGCAATTTCATTTTTTCCTGTTTAAGAATACTTAATGTAAGTTGAATTATCCAGAATGGATTATTTTGTTGTAGCTTCTTTTCCTCGGGATGAAGATTTATCCATGTTATTGCATGTTGGCGAAATTTGCTCATTTTCATTAGTGTGTAGTGTCCCATTATATGAATCTACCAAAATCAGTTATATTCTAGGTGGATATTCGGGTTGTTTCTAGTTTAGGGTTATTATGGGCAATGTTACTCTGAAGAGTTTTTATGTCTACTAGTGTATATATGTGTGTATTAGTCATTCAGTCGTGTCTGACTCTTTGTGAACCCATGGACTACAGCCTGCCAGGCTCCTCTGTCCGTGGAATTCTCCAGGCAAGAGTACTGGAGAGGGTAGCCATTCCATTCTCCAGGGAATCTTCCCAACCAGGGATCGAACCCAGGTCTCCCACATTGCAGCCAGATTCTTGACTGTCTGAGCCACCAAGGAAGTGTATATATAACTCTCCCCATTTTCAGTTGGGTTATCTCTCTTTTTCTTACTGACTAGTAGGAGCTCTACGTATGTTCTAAATGCAAATCCTTCACTAGTCACCTGTGTTGCAAATATCTTCTCCCACTCCGTGACTTGCCTTTTTGCTTTCTTAATGGCACCTTTCTTTTTTTCCTGTTAATGGCCTTTAATTTGGTTTTTAAATTTTTATCAAAGTTGTACATGCACATAGTTTAAGGAAGAAAGCCATTCTGTGAGGCTTATTAAATAAAGACATTTTTCAACATGAAAGGTCTCTTAATGGCATCTTTCAATACACTAACAAGTTCTTAAATTTAACGTGGTAACAATGATCAACCTTTTCATTTATAGTTAGCGTTGTGTGTGTGTGTCTGTGTGTGTGTGTGTGTGTGTGTGTGTGTGTGTTGTTTAGGAAATATTTTTTCCCCCTTGAGGTCATACAGATATTCTATCTTGTCTTCTAAAAGCTTTACCCTTTGTCTTTCACATTCATTTTTACAGCCCACATGGTGTTGCTTTTTGGGTATGGTGTGAAAATCAGTCCAAATTCTTTGCCCCCTATGGATAGCCAACTATCCCAAATAGCATTTATTGAGGATTCTCTGTGGAAAATCTTCTCTCTGTTTTGAAGTGCCACATTTTTAAAAATCAAGAATCTGGGTCTGAATCTATTTCTGGGTTTTCTATCCTATTCTACAGATCTGTTTGTTCCTGTGCTAGTCTTACTGCGTTTCAATCAGTACTATTTTATAATAAATTCTCATGTCTGGTAGAGCAAGTTCTCCCACGTTGCTGCTCTTCAAAAGTGTCTTGGCTCTTCTTGGCACTTCGCCTTGCCTTATGAAGTTTAGAAATCAACTTGCCAAGTTCCACAAAAACAAGCAAACAAGTGAAATAACCCATTGGGGTCTTTCACTGGGACTTAGTTAGGTCTTCTTTTACTTTCAATGAAATGTTTACAGTTTCTTACAATAGAGGTCTCATAAACTTCTGTTAGATTTATTCCTGGGCACTTGATTTTCTTTTCCATTTTTTTTGTCTTTTTAAAAATACTTTTATTGGAGCATAGTTGATTTACAATGTTACGTTAATGTCAACAGCAAAGTGGATCAGTTATCCACTCTTTTTAAAATTCTTTTCCCATATAGGCCATTCTAGAGTATTGAGTAGAGTTCTCTCTGCTATACAGTAGGTCCTTGTATGCTGCATGCTAAGTCATTTCAGTCATGGTCTCTGTCTTTGTGGCCCTGTGGACTGTAGCCTGCCAGGCTCCTCTGTCCGTGGGATTCTCCAGGCAAGAATACTGGAGTGGGTTGCCACTCCTCCAGGGAATCTTCCTGACCCAGGGATAGAACTCATGTCTCCTGCATCTTCTGCATTGGCAAGTGGGTTCTTTACCACTAGTGCCACCTGGGAAGCCCCCAGTAGGTCCTTACTAGTTATCAATTTTGTATATAGTAGTATGCATATGTCAATCCGAATCTCCCTCCGCACCTTAGCCCCTGGTAACCATAATTTTGTTTTCTATGTCTGTGACTCTATTTCTGTTTTTTAAATAAGTTCATTTCTACTTTTTTTTTTTAGACTCCACATTTAAGCGATATCATATTATATTTGTCTGTCTGACTTCACTCATGGGCACTTGATTTTCAAAAGCAATTGTAAATGTCATCTTTAAAAATACGTATTCTCTCATGCTTCTTGTTGGTATGTAGAACTACAGTTGTGTGTGTGTGTATTTGCCTAGAGTTCTTGCTAATTATCTCAATTCCTATTAATTCTAATAATCATTCTAAGATTCTTTTAGATTTTCTAAGTTCATCATCATACCATTTATGAATAACAACAACTTTGTTTTTTTCCTTTTCAGTCTTCAGACTTTTTTATCCCTTGCCTTGGTATACTGGTTAGGACCTCCATTAAAGAAGTTTTTTTGAAAATTAATTTTACTTTTTGGCCAGTTTAGTGACTAAAATTTATTAACTCAGTTAGACACATTAACTACTTTTTTTAACACATGGAGAGTGCGAGCTCCACTTCTGAAGCATCATCTTCAGCTGCCCCCATCCAGTGATCCTGCTGCAGGTGAGACTTTCTTTAAGCAAAATAAATCCATGAATCTCTGAATGTACAGAACAGCTTTTTAAAAGAAGCTCAGATTGCTTTGAAAAAAATAGCCAGCTCCTGCAAAGCAATCAAAATAGGATCTAATTAGAGAATGTGTATGTATACACATGTATCTATGTATGTGTCTGTCTGTCTACTAATAAGCACAGTAGTAATACTACTCTACTGCCCCTGGGCAAATTATCCATCCATGTAAAAGGTAGTATGTTTGTTACAGGTGCAATTTTGAGATTCTTCAGACTGTAAACATTGTTTAGATGAAAAATAGAATCAAAGCTAGCAAATAAACCTAGTCTTTTTCCATTTAATATGATACAAAGTGCTTAAATATGGAAGTGTGTGTATTTATCTCTGTGTCTGTTTATCTATGTGTTTACGTATATTCAGGTGAACAGGTTGGCTAAGTATTTTAGAATGGAATCTAATCAGACACTCAGGGCATTCGTCTTCATTTTTCTGGGAGCTGACAGGGAAAAAATCTGGATGCTCTGGAAAAGACTGACTAGAACTAATGTTATAAAATGATCTAGCTATGTCCTAAATTTTAATAAATGCATTATTTGATGCATTTAAATCCAGCTCAGAAATAAAAAGCAAATGGTTTTCTAAGGTGTAAGGGATTGTTTTTTAAAAAGGAAAAAGAATCCCCCTCTTACTCCCATGCATAGACTTTTTCAAATAATACTGTAAAAACCTTAACATTGAATAGCTTTGTCTTTTATGTTTGGTCTGATTGCAATTTTCTTCCATTTTAATTCCTAAATTTCAGATTATTCTACGAACCAGTCACAACACCCTGTGGGCACACCTTTTGCTTAAAATGCCTTGAAAGATGTCTAGATCACAATGCGAAGTGTCCACTGTGCAAAGACGGTCTTTCCCAGGTAAAGCATTGTTTCTTTCTTGATCAGGTTAGCTTATTTGGAATTGGGTACGAAGACAGTATCCTATTGGATCCCAAGCCACTGCACTGTGCTAGAGCAAAACACCCCCTCAGACCATCAATTTCTCCTGTCTTAGAGCCACCCCTCCTCTCTCCACAAAGTCCTCCAGGGAAATGAGGCAACAGCTACCTTTTTATGAACTGCTAGCAGTGAGATCAATCTGTGTTGGAAACAAAAGTATCAAAATGATAGTAAACATGAATCAAAATGGTGATAAACATGGATCTTAGTTCTAATCCCATCATGGCCCCTGATTCACTGCCCTTGGCTCATTCATCTATGAGCTCCAGTGTTCCTTTATCATCAATGTTTATTCCATAGTTTGAAGAGATCACCCCCCAGGTGCCCAGGAAAACCTCACAGCCCTTCATTGTGGTCCTTGTCCCTCTCCTCATCTGCCTCCGTTATTATTAGCAGGTATTTGTCTGCTTGAAAATCTCTGGGGCTTCCAGGTCCTCTAAAATGAATCACACAAATAGCCACCTTTGCTTTTCAAGTGGGTTTGCTGTAATTTTCTATAGCACAAGAAGATCCGGGAATCCATCTTGTTACCCCCTCTCCCCCTGCCAGGGACTCGTTTGCCACATTTTACAGTTAGTATTCATGTTCCTTGACCCCTGTCATCCCTGAGGAGAGGCTGGAGATGATGCAAGACTCTCTCTTGGTGAATGGAGATCCAGAGAAGTCACATGTTGAGCTCTCCCAGCACCCCACCATTTAAACTAAGGGAAGGAAGTGAGGTAATCACCCAGGATAGCCCTGAGGGTGTGTGTTGGGCTGGGGGGAGGGTCAGTGTCATGTCTGGCCTGGGTAAAGAGGTGGGATTGCTGTCCTGATTGTAGGTGAGAAGCCCATGGTCATTATACTTAAATAATATATTCGTGTTGTGGGAACATTACAACATTCAGAACAGTAGAAAGAAGGAAAATCTACTGTTGACATTTTAGTGTGTGCCTTTCCTGGGTTTTTTTTTTAGCATCAGCAGAGGTGTCACCTCCTTCTTGGTTAGGCTACCTTCTGAGCCATTGCTTTCTCCCAAAGACTGGGAAAGCCTCTGATTTTCCTGCAGCCAGGCAATGGCAGTGGCTAAGAAGGCATCCTGGAAGTGGAGGCTGTGGGGTCCTGGACTAGGGGCTAGAAGTTATTCCCACCTGTCTCTGGGTATTTACCTGGGGTCACCCTTGCACCATTTTCCAGAGAGAAATATCTTATTCCCATCATGTTCACTGCGGAATAGACAGACGTTGGCAAAGGAAAAAAATGTCTGAAGCCTGCAGTTTTATACTCAGGAGCTCCCCCTGCTGGGTCTGTGTGGGTAGTTTCCATAACCAGCAATTCTCTGCAGATGTTGTCATCCCCGTTGCCTGGTTCACGCCTTTAAACATCCACTCCTTACAGCTCCTTGGATATGCACAGACTAGGGGTGTTTGGGATGAGAGTAATAGTGACGGTTGAGCCTGAGTTAGGTTCTGAAATCAGGGTTTATAATGTAAATTCAGTGATCTATAGGTGTTATAATAAAAAAAATAGGCAAATGAAATCACCAGTATTTAGTTTATTGTAAAAATACTTAAGTTAGAGGATAAAAACAGTTATAATGTATAGACTCAAAATATCCAGAAGCCAAGCACTGAGAGTGTGGCAGGGCAGGAAAGGATGAATGATTTTTAAATTGTTTTTTAGTTCCCTGAACTGTTTGACCGTGGACTTACAGTGTATCCCAGGTGGAGAACATTCTGTGAACTTATAAACACAATAATCAGAAAAAGGAAAGAAAAGGATTGTCTCCCTTAATTGACAAGGAACATGATCTCAATCAATTTCAGTGTTTTAGGAAGGCTATGGCATTTTTAAAACTTCAATGCAGGTGTCTTTCCTTGTTAAAATATTTTTTCTAACTATAAAAGTAATTCATTGCATGTGTTTTTTTAAGGTAAATTCTAACCTCCAGAGATTATATGCATTATGATCATATGAGCTGCCAATGTGTCAGTCCATGTTACTCCAGTATGTTGGTCATTGACCTGTTCTACTGATTACATCAGAAGTGCTTTGTATTTCTCTGATGACTGCATAATATCTAACTGCTTTGTTCCCCATGTAGTGCTTGGCATCAAGAAAATACAGCAAAAATGTCATAATGGAAGAGCTAATAGCTAAATTCCTTCCAGAAGAACTCAAGGAACGAAGGAGGCTTTATGAAGAGGAAATGGAAGAACTTTCTAAGTATGCACACTGCTGTTTTCAGTTTCATTCATGCCAGCTCATAGAACTGAAAGTGCACATATCTTCCCTATTTAATGATACCATGCTGATAGCTTGAAATTGGCCACAGTGAGAGTGTTGACACCATGAAAATTGGCAAATGCAGTAACAAGGGCTTCCCCTCCCCAACCCTAGAAAGCCAATTGTTCATTTACCAGCTCACCACTGAAGAAACTTAAGCCAAACCACTGACCAGGTTATTGGTGCTAGTAGCTGGGTGTCATGGGCAGGATTAGATTGGAATAAGTTACCAGGGGGACTGAATGAAGTATAGCTGACCTTTAAACAACATGGATTTGAATTATGCAGTTCCACTTATATGTGGATTTTTTTTAGTAGTAAATACTGTAGTACTACATGATCCAGTGTGTGGTTGCTCAGATCCACGGATGCTGAACCATGGATCAAGATCAGTGAAAGTGAAAGTCACTCAGTTGTGTCCAACTCTTTCCGACCCCATGGACTATACAGTCCATGGAATTCTTCAGGCCAGAATACCGGAGTGGGTAGCCGTTTCCCTTCTCCAGGGGCATCTTTACCCTAAGCCACAGGGATTGAACCCAGGTCTCCTGCCCCCCGATTGCAGGGTCAGATTCTTTACCATGTAAAGGCTAAGGTTAAGAACACCCAGGGAAGCATGGATAAAGAGGGACCTTAGGAAGTCATGGCTCTAAGTTACATGCTGTATACATATGTTAAGTTCACCTTGAATCTTTCTGAACCCTCTTCTCACATATCATTTAATGTCTTATTAATAAACACTGGAATTTACTGGGGATATTCCTTTAGGGGAATCAAATTTAATCCTTTTGAGATTTGGGCAAACAATCTTGTATCTGTTGACAGGTTTAGGTTCAGATGTCCCTGTGTTGGATTTACTAGACAAACAAGAGAACAGTGATTGGGAGGAGCTGACCTGGTTAGTGGTTCCCCATCAGGCTGTGTGTCTGAATCTTCATGGGCACACATTGACAGGCAGACTCGTAGGTCTTGATTTCAGAGCCGCTGCACCACTGTCTCTGGGAGGGCAAGGTGTAGTGGCCAGGTTGCCTGTGTTTAAGGGCCTCCAGTGACTCCAATGCACAGGAGCATTTGAGCATCACTGGGCTATATTACTCTTGCCTCTCTACTGCTCCCTCCTCCCAGCTGGGCCTGCCATGCACATCCTCTGGGAGCTTTGCAAATGGGAGATGCTCACAGGGATCTTGCAGAGATTTTCCTACCATCCCTCTGGAGAGCTGTGTCCACTTTTACCACCAGTGCCCTTCCCCATACTGCCAGCAAGACACCTGGAGAGATTTTGGAGTAGAGAGTATGAAAGAAAGAAAAATATGAGGTATAACTATCATCGACAATGTGAAGATACTAGAGAACTTCATTACCCAAATTAGAATGTATAGAATATCAATTTTAATCATAGCCCTTAAGCTGACCTGTGCATCAGGTAATGGGACTCAGCCCACAGCATCAGATGCATTTTACTATTTTTTATCCACATGGTGAAATTTGACCAGCCTTTCTCTGTTCTGCTCCCATGCTATGAGATCCATGTCATTTGCTCTTCCTGACAGCTTAAATAAGAACGTGCCTATTTTCGTGTGCACCATGGCCTACCCCACGGTTCCTTGTCCCCTGCACATCTTTGAGCCTTGCTACCGTCTGATGATCCGTAGATGCATTGAGACAGGCACACGACAGTTTGGCATGTGCCTTGGAGATCCTGTCAAAGGGTAAGCGAGGAGTTAGGTGTGTCAAGGGAGGTTGGGTGGAAAGGATTTGTGGTTTTACTTTGGGGCCCTTCTAGGTGCATTTGTAAGGATCAGGGTCCCTCTGGCCCCTAGTTTTATCATGTGAGAGGCTGCCTGTTTAAAGGCACCCCAGGATCAACCTTTTGTTAAATGGCTGATATATATTCTAAAACTTGTTTTATAAGAGTGTGGGCTCTGGAATCAAAGTGCCTGGGTTCATATTCTGGCTCCAGCCTTGGAGGAAGTTTGACTTCAGGCAAATAACTTAACCTTTCTGTGACTCAGTTTCCTTATCTGCAGGATGGGTGCAATAATAGTGCCTACTTCTCTGGTTTGTTGGAAGGATTGGGGAGTTAATAATGCACATAAAGTACTGAGTACAGTACAATAAATGGTAACGGTTACACATTAAGATCAGTTTTCACACAAGCATTGCCTGTGGTGTTATTGCAGCCATAGACCCTGGGACAGACAAGAAGGCAGAAGTCCCTCAAGGCACAACATGGGGGTATAGAGATGGAGCAGGGATAGTGGGCCAGGGAAACAGCTTATCAAGAATTTACATTCTTAACTCCATTCCCTCTAAACAGGTTTGCGGAATATGGCTGCATCCTAGAGATCAGAAATGTTCAGTTCTTTGCTGATGGCCGCTCAGTGGTCGACAGCATAGGCAAGAGGCGCTTCAAGGTCCTCCATCAGGGCCAGCGGGATGGTTACAACACAGCCGACATCGAATATATTGAAGACCAAAAGGTGAGGGTGGCCAGTGCCAAGAATCCTGAAGCCAGGCTCACCATGTAGCTTGGCAGATCAAGATGATTGCAGGAGGATTTCTCGGCACTGATGGGGGCCTGTGGATTTCTTCCCCATCTGCTGCAGCCACACTGAATGCCTCCGGGTTGCAGTTCAATTGTGGAACAGCAATGCACAACCCAGTGTCCAGCCTTCCCCTGCTTAGTAGCTGAGTTGTATCTGTGCATGAGAGGTGCCAAGCCAGATCAACCCTGCAGCCCATTCAGCACTGGAATTGGGTCTCTGCCAGGGATACCAAGATCTGGAGCTGGATCTACATATATATATTTGATTTTTTGATTTATTTATCTTTTACAACTTTTTCTTTTGAGATAATTGTAGATTCACATGCACATTTCTATTTTTAAACGTGCAACCTGGCCAAGAGCCCTTCCCGATAATCCGTCATCCCAGAAGGGAGAAAGAGGACATGTCTAGTTAATCCTGGGTTTTCTGAATTAATGGGTAGAAGAAGAGGTAAATTATCCCATAATCATTGATATTTACATTCACTACATAGTACAAGAGTAATAAACATTTGCTCAGTGAATACATGTATTTGCCTTGGAAGATAGAGTTACACACTGAGACACAGACACATTCATGTCCCTCTTCCCAGGGAGCAATGGGAAAGCAGATGTCAGAAATGAAAAGGAGAGAGGTGTGAACCAGCACAACCTAGTTGAACAGCATGCATCCACTCAGGCCAGTTTGCATCGCTAGTTTTCTATATGTCTGGCTGTTTCAGCTCATTTACCCAGCTGAACCTTTCTCCAATCCACCACCCTCAGCAGTATTTCCACACAGTCCATCATCCGGCTGAAGAGCCTTTCACATGTCACACAGCAGACAACCAGAAGGGTGAGCCTTCCCAGAGGGTGGCAGGATAGATGCTCAAAGAGCCACGTGTCAAAAAGGGTTCTAGGTGTGATGGAGAAGGTACAGAATGCTTCATTCCACTTTGGTACTTTCAGGTTCAAGGAGAGGATTGTGCTGAGCTCATGGGATTACATAACTGTGTCTATGAGCAAGCGTCATCATGGTTCCATTCCCTCAAATCATCTCTGAAGAACCGGATACTCAATCATTTTGGTCCAATGCCAGAAAAAGATGCTGATCCCCAGGTATATGAAAATGTCTTTTTGTAATCAGTCATTCCCACCAGATAAGAGAGTCTGGGTTTTGTTATTAGATGGGTGTGTGGTTTCCATCCAGCAAATTTAGTGTAGAGGGGAAGATGGATCCAAATTGGTCTCATTTGGCTGGGCAATGGGCATCATGGTTAAGAGCAAAAGGACCTCATGTCAGACTTGGGGTAACTAAAGTAAAGCAGTAGGAATTTGGATCCAAGACAGGTTTGAGAGGTCAGTTAGGTGAGATGCAGGACCACCGAAAACTTTTCATAACCAGCTCCCTTGAAGCTTAGCCCTGGAGGTCTAGACCCTTGTCATTGTCCTCATTATGGATGAGCAAGTTTCCTGAGAAGACTGACCCAATCCTTAAATCTACCCTTTTTCTCTACTATAAAAGAGTTCACTAGATTCTACCAGATCAGTCTATTTCCTGGAGGGATAGGTCCATGTGAGAGATCCAGCTGCAGATCAGAAAGAAGCTCCCCAGGAAAGTGGCGGTAGCTAAGTTTCATGATGCTTTCTGTGCCTAGTGTAAATCAGGGAATACTGTCTCTCTAGGACAAGATTGGAGATGTTGTAATCACATATTAATATTTTCACACCATCACCTTTCCACATTCTGAGCTAGCTTCTGCAATATCATCCCCATAACTTCCTTGATTCTTGACTTATACTCATTTCTTGACTCTGTCACAATAGTAAAATAGAATATGTAGGTTCTGACATCCATGCTAAAAGATTGGTCCTCCTTACCTCTAGCTATGTGACCTTGGGCAAGTCCTTTCCCCTTTGTCAACTTTCCCCCATCTCTGAAATAAGGGAAGTAGACAAGGAGGTCTCTAAAGTCTCTTCTTCCTCTTGCCTTCTGAGGCTGTAAAACCCCAGTCTCTTCCCTAATGGGCTGAAGTGTCTTGTTTTCTCCAGACCACAAATGTGGCTCCTTCCCCCTATTCAAAGGCATCATGAATGTTGGAGGGAGAAGGGCAGTTACTGCTTCCCAGTGATCAGGCTCCTGGCTCTGGGCCAGTGTGACTCATGACTATGACAGAGCTCTGAGAAAGCTCACGATCAAATTGAATAGTCTCCTTCATCTTCTGGAAAGCATTCTTCCCCAGTCAGGCAGATGATAGAGATCAGTAATGGTGACAGAATCTTCCATAAGAGAAAACACAGATGCCACAGAGTGATTCATAAGGGCTCAGTGACACAGAAAGCTGAAATCTTGGGTTCTGTTTCATTTCTTATGAGGACTGTTATCATGTTGCTTTGGCGGCAGCAGCAGCAAAAAAAAAAAAAAATCCCATCCAGTTTGAGCCATTCAATGCTGTAGCCCCAGTGGTCCCATTACTAATGTTCGAAGGTTCCAGAGGGGGTTTCTTAGAAACTGCCACATGTATTAGCATCAGCTTAAATATCTTTCTTAATGATCTTGGGAAATACAGTTCAGGATATGTCGATCTAACATTCAGAACTAATCAGAGGAGGGAGATGTTACAGACTACAGTGAGGGACAAAAAGAATCCAAATAAATCTAGAGGCATAGAGAAACAAAGAGGCAGCAAGGGTTGGGGGAAATCAGGTGACCATTTTGGAGGCAAATAATCCCACGTGTAGATGGTTTGACCAGAATGTGGTTCTCTGCAGTCCTAAAGCCAACCTTCCGAAGGATGTGGGCAGAAAGCTCATTTGGGGCTTAGTAGGAAATAAGTTCGGAGAAGGCAATGGCACCGCACTCTGGTACTCTTGCCTGGAAAGTCCCATGGACAGAGGAGCCTGGTAGGTTGAAGTCCATGGGGTCGCTAAGAGTCGGACACGACTGAGTGACTTCACTTTCATGCATTGGAGAAGGAAATGGCAACCCACTCCAGTGTTCTTGCCTGGAGAATCCCAGGGAGGGGGGAGCCTGGTGGGCTGCCGTCTATGGGGTTGCGCAGAGTTGGACACGGCTGAAGTGACTTAGCAGCAGCAGCAGCAGCAGCAGCAGAAAATAAGTTGGGCTTCCCTGGTGGCTCAGTGGTAGAGAATCCGCCTGCAATGCAGGAGATGTGAGTTTGATCCCTGTGTGGGGAAGAATCACTGGTGAAGGAAATGGCAACCCACTCCAGTATTCTTGCCTGGAAAATTCCATGGACAGAGGACCCTGGAGGGCTCAGTCCATGGGGTTGCAAAAGAGTCGGACAGGACTGAGCAACTAAACGACAACAAACAAGAAAATAAATCAGCAATGTCTACAATGTGTGCCTGGGACACTGCTGACAAACAGAATTTTAGTTCAGGATTTCTGTGGGGTGGGAAAGCTCTTTATTCGAGGAAACCTAGGGTGGAATATATTTCCATGTGACTGTGTTTTGCAATTGGAATTTTTCCAAAGTTGTCCTTTGGGACTGTGAATCACTGGCTCTGGTGTTTGGGGAGAAACTAACTGTGGCCCATATAGTGACCTGGCATATGTAGACTCTTGCCTTCAGCCAGAAACAGGTCAAGGAAGGGAGGTAAGAGACACACAAAGCCTAAGAGGTCATAAGAACTGAAGGCTCACATGCTTTGCACACCAAAGGGCCTAAACAGAATCTAAGAAGTAGAAGAGGCTGAGTAGTTATCTCTCGGTCTCCACGGGGGATTGGTTCCAGGAGGCCCCTTCTATAAAGTGACGCAGTGCAATGAGTACAACCAGCCCTCTGCATCTACAGGTTTCATGTCTGCAGATTCAACCAACCAATTTCAATCCATAGTTGGTTGAGTCTGTGGATATGGAGGGCTGATTGTAGTAGCTAGTTCAGCTCATGAAATCACACTTGCTAGAAGGTATGGTGTATTTGTTAAGATATCGATGTATCTGATTTAACCACTACCAAAAATAATTGTAGCTTAAACTAGATAGAGAACAGAAGTCATAGAGATGGGGAGCTAGGGCAGCCCTATTCTGTGAGATCATTCAGACACCCAGGCTCGTTCCTGACAAAGCTCTACCCTCCTGTAACTGCTGCCCTCATCCTCCTGAGTGAAGAAGGTGATCATCACTATGTCCATGTTCTAGCCAGGGGAAAGGGAGAGAAAGATGAAGGCAAGAGCACATGCCCCTTTCCCAGAGAATGACCCAGAAGTTATATGCATCAGTGCCTCTTACATCTCATTAGCCAGGACTTTGTCTCATGGACTCACCTAGCTGCAAGGGAGGCTGATCAATGTAGCTTCCCCGCCTCGACCCCAGTGGCTGTATGCCCAGCTAAGATAAAGGGAAATAGATATTGCGGAGGGGGTGTAATTAGCAGTCTCTGCCACACACAGAAGCAATTCCACCTGGATTGTTTCCTGGCGGCTTTGGAAGCCTGCAGACTGGGATCGCTTCTGTGGGAAAAGGATGAACCCATACCATTTCTCTGTTGCAGATCAACCCGAATGGCCCAGCCTGGTGCTGGTGGACGTTAGCGGTTCTTCCATTGGAAAGCCGAGCTCAGCTCCCGTTCCTAGCAATGAGGTCCCTGAAGGATCGGCTGAACGGTATTCGGCGAGTCCTGGCCTTTATATCCCGAAACCAGAACTAGTGAGTGGATTGCTGAAAAGGAGCCCCCATGCTCCCCCACCACTGTGGGGGAGTCATCTTGTAAATATATCTAATTGCAATAACATCTTAGAAGGAAGTATCAAACAGAATCACTCTCCTGCTATTGATCAGAGAGAAATTAAGTGGAAAGACCAGAAAAATGTGATCTGTTTGCAACTTTCTTTCCAAGATGCTTCTTGACATGCTGCACAACTACATGCACAGCAGAGGTTGTTTAAGAGCCCAGAAGAAAAAAAAAAATTTTTTTGATTTTGACATAAAATTTTCTCAAAGTCTAAAGTGGTTTTTCTTTAATTTTCTGTCTTTCATAGAGGAATGACTGTGTGGTTGAAATGTGATACCTAGTTCCTAATCATGTTGCTACATTATCTTACTGACTTTTGAGATCTCATTCCAAATGTTTCAGATTTTATATAGCATTGTGTAAAATAATGTTCATAGTTCTTTCTGTTTTAATAATTTATTTTTTGCACTACAATATCTTTTTTTTCCCTACATGTGTGTTTATAACTATTTAAGTGTGCATTACTGAAAAATACTGCTTTATTTATTGCTGTGGTTTACCATGTACCTAGGGGGAAGTAACAATACTAGAAATGTGTGATTTTTGCTTTAACAGTTTGTGCTACATCTGACCCCAGTTCTTGAACCATTTCAGTGTCTATCCAATTGGATGCTTAAAGGAAGTTCAGCATCATGCTAAGATCATCTATCTTTACAGATTCTATTTTGCTTTCAATTTGAATGCAACAGTAGAAAATACTTATGGGATTCGGCATAGGTTATGGAATAAGCTGGGGTACAATAAAAATAATCCATTTGCTACGGAATCAGGATGAAGGAATTATTTTTCTGGAATCAAGAGATGAATTAGAGGAGTATATTTTATTACAATCTCTCATTAGGCATTTATTTCATCAATCTAATTATATCTTAATTTCTCTCCAATTCAGTTAGAATGGGAAGGCAGGAGAATATTTAACTCTTCAGAGGTGATGGTTTTCAGTCTGGCACATCACAGCCATGCCCAGCTAGCTTCCATACCCCGCCGCTTGTCAGTCAGGGTTGTGAGGATCATGGCCTGGCTAGCATGTGTGGAAATACTTGATGAGGATGGTTCATTATTAAAAGTGTAAAGAAGCTAGGCAAAAAAAGATGTAGAACCCTTTTAAAAAAAAACCCTCAAACTACCTTTTTGGTTTTTAAGTCTTTTCGAAGGAAGCAGACAGTTAATCCATGATTTTATCTAAACATGATCTTCCCTCCTTGTTGTGATGGGCTAAAGATTTCAACACAGGGGAAGAAAAGTGATAAGAGGGTAAGGGTGAGGTCTTGTTTAGCTTGCTTAGTGCCAGTTTGATTTCTTTAGTGCCAGGACAACCTGAAAACAGGAGTTTTATAACAACCAAGTGAAAAGATTAGGGCAGGGAAGAAATGAATCGTGTTATTCCTACCTTCACGTAAATAATCCCCCCATGTGACTCTGGACAGCTGCGATGTGTGACTCATGTGCAGCCCATCCACTCTGTTCCCATGAGAGGTTATTGCCTCAAGTAATCAGCCTGACTTCTTCCATCACCACCTGTGGCCAGAAACACAAAAAGGAGAATGAGTTGATCCAGGCAACAGAAAAGAGATTCATGTAAGCAGAAACCAAATAACCTCTTCTGCACTTTCTTAACAAACACCGTGTTGTTAGAACATTGTGTTCCCAGGTTGGATGTTTGGAGCCCAACTGGGCCAGTGAAGAATGGAAGTGGTTACTGCCCAAGCAACCTCTCCCAGACTCAGGGAGGAGGAAATGAAAGGCTCCCGCTCCCACCTGGTGCCCAACCAGATGGTCAGAACACAGTCCTGGGACAATAGTTTCCTATTATCTAGAATAAATGCATCAAAGAAGAGGGTCCTAAGTGTCTCTGATTGCTAGATGTGTTACTTTTGTGATTTCAGTTTTTCTGAGAACCAATTTGTCATCTAGCAATTGGTGATGATAAATACTGCATGTAGGGTTGTTATTAATACAACATTAAGTGAGATAATATACATACATCACTTAGCATAGTGCCTAGCACATAGGAGTCATTCAACAAGTAACTGCTATGATTACATTATTCATAGTTACAGAATATCATCAGGGGCTACATTTCCATAAAACCCTGCCTTTACATACAATACCCATTTCCAACCCCTTGACAACTGGTTGAGGGAATCCACACCTCTGATTTTCAGACCATAACTTAATGATTTACATGTAATTCCTTTGGGGGTCAAGTCCGTTTGGGAAAGTGAAAAGACTGGAAAACAAATGAGGGTTAGAAATAAGGGAAAAATCCCACCCCAGCAAATTTTCCCTCTTTCAAGAGGACTAAAAAGTAGTGTTGTTTGGAGTTCTAGAATTTCTGATATAATGGAAGCCTTAAATTCTAACTCCATAGAATAACCAAATCATCACTTCTTGCTCTCCAAAATGTATAAAATTCCACATCATAGGATATTTCACATTGATGAGTGAGGACCTCACTGTAGCCATAGATCTTGGCTGGGCAGAAATGCACTTGCCTCCCAGTACCCTTGATACACATTTGGATTGTTTTATAGCAAGCTTTTGTTTCAGTAGTGGTGGGAGGCAAGGTGCAAAGCTAAGCCTTGACTTTCTTTGATATGTCCTTGAATGGGGTAATCAGTTGGGCATGACCATTTCGCTGTTTGTGAATTGATTTTGCTGCAAAGCTTAGGAATAAAGAGTATACACAGTAAAAACATGAAGTTAAATCTAGGCCAGAAGGACAAGACTTCCCCCTTGGTAGTCAGTGCCATTTATTCAGCTAGTTTATTGTGATTGACCTAGTCTTTTCCTAGTAGGTTATTTTCCCTGTGTGTGTGTGTGTGTGTGTGTGTGTGTGTATATATAAAGATGTATATAGGTGTATATAGATGTGCATATATATATATGTGTGTGTGTGTGTGTGTGTTTGTGTGTATGTGTACTTGTGTATATATATATTAGGTACCAAGCAGACATTATGCCTTTCTGCTTTGTACTGTACTATTATTGCTGCTAGCTAATAACCAGCAAAATGTAGAAAATCAAAAATGATAAAAACTAATTTTCTGTAGATAACTTGGAGGAAAGAGTGCTTGCCCCTTACTTAGTGGGGTAGAGAAATGACTATGTCAACAATTTGCCTTTTCTGAAGGCCAACTGCATCTAGTCCACTGCTGCCGTAGCACTCTGGGGCTAGCCAAATCACTGCGCATGTGGCGCTTCCAGTTCTGCTTGTGGAGCCGGACTGGGTTCAGCCAGTCCCCTGTGACTGGGTGTTGGAGCAGTGGAGCTCTGAGGCTGGTTCACAGCACCCAGAGGTCTCTCACTGCCAGTAGATCACATACTGTTGATGGACTGGAATCCATTGGGGACTGTGTTTCCCCTCAACAACTCCTTTTCCAAGATGGGAGTGTTATTCAGGGACTTGTTCCTTGAGTTCCCAACATGTTGACTTTGCATCCATTTCTGTTTCCCAAGGCAGAATCATAGCAGAGATGTGCAATCGAGATGCAAATAGAAGGCATCCTAAATAAGAGAAAAGGACAAATTTTCAGCCCATTCTTGGGCTTGAGGAATGAGGTTTTGATTTGATCGAAGACAGTTCTGAGAAGCAGCCGGCTGTATGGCCTGCGATTTGTGGCCTTTCCTGAGTGCAAGAAAGAAAGGAAAAGGAGCCAAGTCAAATGTATGCATTTGGTTCCTCTTAGAAGGATAGCTCCCACTGTTCGACTATTTAATAATCTGGATTATGCACAACCAGAGGTGAAATGAAGACATTTCCCCTTACAAATGGGTGTTTTCAAATGCGCTAAGTTAACCTTGAGAGAGAAGTGCCTGTAATCTCTGTTCCTGGTGTCATTTTAAAGCTTTTGCTTTGTGACTGTGTAGCCGTTTAAAACCTTGTCGCAGCAAATGTGATTAACAAGTTTACAAAGCAACACTGTAGCTTATGCTTCATTTTAAAAGTTGCTTGACATTTATCTATAGTCAAAGCAATGATAATAAACAACAACAAAATCAAAGGAGAGCAAATAGTTCAGTGTGGCATCATAGGTTTTACCTTAGATAAACTAGTTCCATCATTTTATGCAGTTCTCGGTAATGCCAGGATTAAAATATCAAGCAAGCCATTTAAACAGTGGCAAATGTGTCTTTCTGTTTGTAATTCCTGTTGTTTGTTAAGCAGCCATTTTACTCTTGCACTGTAATGACCCAAATGGGAAATAAATATAATGCTTCTTTTTTTTCTTCCCATATTGCTATTCAACTACCTCTATATGCTTGATGTCTCTTTAGGGTCTTCTTTCCTCTAAATCTATACAAATGAAGTTTCAGCTCGTCTATGTTGTAATAACAATGTGATATAGACAGTCTCTGTGAAAGCTTGTTGTTCATTTAAAAATGTTTCCTATAGTCTCAGTTTGTATCTAACACAACTCTACCCATACTGTAGGGCAAGAATTGCCCAAAAACTTCAGTATCTTTTTGTCAGAAGCTGAATTGAAAGTGATCAGAACATCTATTTTGTTCTTGTTCCTATTGGTTGTAATACATTTGACTGGAAGATGTTTCAAGGAAATAGACCTTATGTATGTGACAGCGAGGCAGGTATGAACTGATTAAACTCATTGTTTAAAAATGCACCAGAAAAGCTTGTTGTTACTAATTATGTTGAAACTTTTTGCTAATAACCTGCCACTACTTTGTCAATCCATTCATATATTGGGTTTGTTTAAAGCAGAGCACAATACCTAGTATATTTTCTTTGGCATGATAAAATGCTCATGAAAGCAAATTACACGTTTTTATTTCGATTCAATAGTGTCTCAACAATAGGCTGAAGCTAAGGCCCACAGCATGAGCTGTTTGACAGGAAAACTGGTAAAATTGGCTAGGACAATGGGTGATATTGACTGAGCTGACACTGGCATGAGAGCTTCAGTAACATCTCACCTCCTTTAGCAGACAAGTGTTAGTCTCGTGCCATTGAGGACTTTACACAGGTTCCATTTAACCACTGAAGAAAAAAAAGACATAGGAGTAAAAAAATGATAGAAAACTCCACTTGGGCCTGACCTTGTTCTTTGTAACAGAATCTTTCTGGTAATTGAGAAAAATCCGAACTCCTGCCAGCCAGGTCCCAGAGGGAATGCTTGGCTCTGTTGGACATGGCCCTTCTATGCCTCACTTGCTGCTGTCTGGTTCTCATGAGATAGAGCACACGCAGGCCAAAGGCACAGTCTTCCCTTCAAGGCAGGTCTTCTGCCCAGAATGCCACCTAATTCTCTCTGGAGAACTGGATTGAATCATCTAAAAAGAAGGTCTTGTTCAATCAAAGCCAAAGCCAACACTTTCTGCTTTCTGTCTTCTGGGATCCACCCTTTGAGTTCTCCACAGCCAAAGATGCCTCCCTAGAAGGAACTCCCGGTCTGAAAATAAGACAGGAGCCAGAGAAGGGATGGACAAATGCCCTCAACCCACAGGCTCCCAGATGTTTAAACTTTTCTGTCCCCTCTTGCGTTCTACGATTTCTTCACTCCTAGGAGGGACTGGGGTGGGATGGGAGGGAGCTGATGTCAATACTCTCCATATTGCCTTCTTCCAGGCAATGCAGAAACTTCCCAGTAAGACTTGTCCATGGTCAGCCCACTGCAGAGCCATGCCCTGGTCAAGGCAGAGGAGGGGGAGGCCCCCAAGGAGCCCTGCTCTAGATCTCAGAGTTCACCTCTCCCACCCTTTCCAGTTTTCTGCTACTGATTTCCCCATTTCAATTGATCCTCACATTGACTGGTCAGCCACGTTTACTGTCCACACATGTATGAGCCATTGTCATGGTTGCATTACAAAGTCCTAAAAAACCCTTTCCTCCACTTAGTGAAGTGCTTCCCACTAGCCCCCCCTGCAGAACACCACCTGCCTCTCAATAAGCCAATATCAACAATTTCTGGATACAAGTGCAACAAAATTAAGTCCCCAAATAGCTTACTTAACAGAAGTCAAGTTTTGCTATAAAATCTTGATTCTCTTGGGTTTTAAAGGTGCATTATGGGAACATCCAACACAGTCACAGGAAAAGGGGAGATCACTGACCCTTTGGACCATGTGCTTTTCCCACAAGCCCCAGTGAGCACTTTCATAAGAGGATCAGGGCTGAGAGCTGGGAGAGCATGAAGTCTACAAATGGAGTTAAGCCCTTTGGTTTCAGCAGTCTACAAGGATGAGTTCCAACTGGAGGGAGGGAAGGAGGAAATTGTTAATCATGACAACTCACGTGACTTCCTTTTACCACCTTCTGGGCAGAACTTCATGCATCCTCTTCTCATGGTGACTGGATTTGATCTTCCATCCTGGTTGGGGATGCCACTTATGCCCAAACCAAGACTGAAGTTGTGTCTTCAGGAAGCACAAGTCATGTTCTTATACTCTTAGATGTTCAAAGGCCCAACTAACATACACTGAGTGTTCCCACCATGCCAGGCTCTTTTCTAAGTTTTCAAATATTAAGCTTTTCATGAAATCTTCACTCTAATCTGTGAAGTAGATTTCTAGTCCCATGTTATAGGTAGTAAACTGTAGCACAGCCTGGTTACAATACTTGCCTAGGGTCATACAGATGAAAACCTGGGCAATCTGATTCCAGAGCCCCCGACCTTCACCACTCTTATGAGCTCCCCCCACAGGGTGCCACAGACTCACCTGGTGGACACTTGGTTGGGGAACCTGCAGAAAGAGTGACAGCAACCTTTTCTGTGCGAGCAGCACCCCTTGACCAATAATGAACGACATGCGGGGTGTTGTGCTCCACATTATTGTGTTTAGTCCTGAGATGGGTCCTGTTATCATCCCTGTTCTACAGAGGAGGATGCTGCGCTTCAGAAAAAGAATGCAACTTGTTGAAGGCCACGCAGCTGACCTTGGGATCCAGGCTATCTGACTCCACAGTCCTTAAACTGCCTCTCATGAACTCCACTGCTCTCACTTCTCAGGCCTCACATTTCCTATATTCTGACAGCTGCCCCCCACCCCCCACCAAAAGACATCTATCTAATAAGAAGACCAGAAGCAAGAGATTTCGGGTTGGTTCTTAGGGCCAATAATCCCACCAAGTGCCTGTTCTGTTTCCATCTTTCCCAAATGTTTTTTTTTTTGTTTGTTTGTTTTGTTTGTCTTTTGTGTTGGTTTTTGGCTGCACTGGGTGTTCATTGCTGTGCATGGGCTACTCTCTAGTTGTGGTGCATGGGCTACTCATTGCATTTGCTTCTTGTTGCAGAGCACTGGCTCCAGAGCACGGGCTCAGTAGTTGTGGCTGGCGAATTGGCTTAGTTGCTCCATGGCATGTGGAATCTTTCTGGACAAGGGATTGAACCCATGTCCCCTGCATTGGCAGGTGGATTCTTAACCACCAGACCACCAGGGAAATCCATCGTGAATGTTTTTAAAGCCTCATCATTAATGAAACAACTTCACAAAGAAGGCTGTCTACCTCATCCTTCCTGCTGGGAGCCAGGTGCCAAAAGGGGTGGGGTTTTGTTGGCCACCCGTAGTACAGGACTATAAATCCACAGATGAAAGAATTTTTTTAAGTTGAAAAAGGTGTTTTGCATTCTCCTTAGAACAGCCTGTGACATCTTACTGGTTCCCTTATTAATTGTGAGTTAAACACAATCTTTGTGTTCGAAACATAAATAAGTGAAAAGGGGATGGGTCTTCTGATGCTCACATCTCCTTCAAAGTTCAGATAGAAGGATATTCACCAGAGGCCTTTCCACCTGTAGGAACTGGCAGCAAAACAGAAGTTCAGCTACAGTGGTAATTCTTAGTCCAGGTCCTGCAAGGGCAGAACAAGTATTTACAGGACACATTATATGCCAGGCACTGGGCTACAGGGAAGAACACAGCACATCTGTGCCCTTGAGAGGCTCACAGCATAGGGAAGAAAATGCAGGGTATTACACAGATACAAAGAACATTACTTTCTTCAAAGGAAAAGTACTTAGTCTTACTTGGGGAGGTATTCAGGGAAGGCTTCCTTGAGGAGGTGATACAGAAGCTAAATCCTGAAGGATGAGAAGTTTTCCAGATGAAAGTATGGAGAGAGATTGAAGAACATTCCAGGCAGAAGAAACACATGAAAAAAATCTATTAAGTCCATAAAGAGAGCATCAGCCAATGGTGTGGAATATTGTGAGCAGTTCAGTCCAACAGAGCACAGGACCCAAGGCCTGGAAATTCCCGACAAGGAAGCAGGCCTCAGTGTCTCAAACTTTTGTTTTTATCCTGATTGAAAGCACCAGCCACTGTCTGGGGAGACCTGTGCAGTGAAATTCTGGGAGAAGGAGGTGGGCTAGCATGGGAGATCCCAGCCCACCAGCCAAGTCAGGGTTCGTGGGGTAACTGCCATGGGAACCCCTTCAGCACAGCCAGACTCCTGCTGTTGAGCCCAGGAGCCCTGTTATGATCCAGACGAGAGAAAGAGAAGCTGGGGTGGTTGTGGGAGGGACGTGCTTTGGGGAGTGATTGAAACCTTCAGAAGTGGGGAGGCCATGGTAGAGTGGGGAAAGAAAGAAGTTGGCTGGGCTAGAGTGAAGGGTTGTGCTTTATAAGATCTGGAGGCTTTAGCACAATGGACTGAGATGAATCTTCTCACCTTGATCAACCAGACATAAACGGGGCCCCTGCCATGGGGCACTGGAGCTGGCTTATTGTCCTCATGAAAGACAACTGTTAAGATTTCAGAAATTTTACAAGCTGGTTGTTAAACATGGCCATTATGGTGATTGCAGCAATGAAATTAAAAGACACTTACTCCTTGGAAGGAAAGTTATGACCAACCTAGACAGCATATTAAAAAGCAGAGACATCACTCTGTCAACAAAGGTCCGTCTAGTCAAGGCTATGGTTTTTCCAGTGGTCATGGATGGATGTGAGAGTTGGACTATAAAGAAAGCTGAGCACCTAAGAATTGATGCTTTTGAACTGTGGTGTTGGAGAAGACTCTTGAGAGTCCCTTGGACTGCAAGGAGATCCAACCAGTCCATCCTAAAGGAGATCAGTCCTGGGTGTTCATTGGAAAGACTGATGTTGAAGCTGAAACTCCAATACTTTGGCCACCTGATGTGAAGAGCTGATTCATTGGAAAAGACCCTGATGCTGGGAAAGATTGAGGCTGGGAGGAGAAGGGGACAACGGAGGATGAGACAGTTGAATGGCATCATCGACTCGATGGACATGGGTTTGGGTGGACTCCGGGTGTTGGTGATGGACAGGGAGGCCTGGCGTGCTGCGGTTCATGGGGTCGCAAAGAGTCAGACTGAGCGAATGAACTGAACTTATTTTTAAATGAGTTGTATAAACTTACAATTAAATAAATTGTGTTAAAAACAAAATAACGGATACTCCAAATTTATCACTTCCTAATTGTTGTACTACTTTTCACTCTCATTCACGCTATTGAAGTTATTGAGCCCTCCTGCATCTGCAGGTGGAAATGCCATATCATGGTACGCCACTTACTGAGCACCTCTCGTTCAGTGACGTCAGGTTGGTAGCTGAAATCAGCCATGGTAGGAGATGTACAGCACACTAGAAATTAGGGCTTCTCTCCCAGAGAACAGGTTGCTACATTTTTACCAGCACAGCACCGACTCTGGGTCATTTTCCTTTGTCCATCTCTCAACTTACCCCCAATGCCAATAGCTATTTTCAGGAAACAGCAATCCTGAAAACTAATGTGTGTGGACATGCAAAGTGTTAGGAGTCCAGATTTCTGGTGGGCTCTTAGATAATTTATTCATGCTTTAAGAGAGGTTTTTGGGGGACGCCAAGATGGTGTGATTGACAAGACATTTTCAGACCAACCTTTTCAACCACTGTTGAGATGGACATAATAGACAACAGTCCCTTCTATGCTTTTCTTTAAGGTCATCCCTCGACATCCACCCCCTTCAAACCACAAGCCTGAAACTATTCTCCTGGCCTAAGATTTCAGTGGAATTAAACAGTTGATTCTTCATCATTCATCTCACTAAGGTCATGACAAGATGGATCGACAGGTTCTTAGCCTAGGTGTTCCCAGCTGGAGAGGTTCACTTTAACCACCACTATACAAGGGTAACTAATAATAATAATAAAAATACCAGTAGCAGGTAATATATATTGAGTGCTTACTATGTACCAGGCAGTGCTCTTTAGTGCTCACAACAATCCTGGAAGGCAAATACCATTACCATCCTCATGTTATAGAAGAGGAAACTGAGGCTCAGAGAGGTTAAGGAACCTGTTTAGAGGCACAGAGCGCTCAAGCCATGGAGGGAGCTAGGGATCCAAGTAGTTGGCTTCCAGAGTGCTCCTTTCTCATCATGGAGGGGAGATTGCTCCCATCAAAGCTGTCCTCATGGCTCTTCCCTTGGCTTGGCCGGGACTCATCCGCTCCTCTCTCTGACCAGACTGTACTCTCTCCCTGTTCATTGAGGGATGGAACACCTAGGGGCTTAGATGTGTGGCTGAACTTGACCATTAAGTGAGAAAATCACAGAAGCTGAGTAAGTCCCAGACTGTTTCCATTTTATGATCCTTCCAGTGTATTACAACAAACAAAAATATGAGGAAATACCAAAGATAAGTTTACAAAATTTGTAGTAACACATTCACGCATTTAATACAGAGAAACATAATGCAATATAATTTTGTGAGTCACAAGAGAAGTGGGGCGTTTGCCCAATGGGGATAGAGTTTAAAGATTAAAAAAGTTCTAAGAATCTGTTGCACAACAATATGAATATAGTTAACACAACTGAACTTTACACTTAAAGTTGATTAACATGGTATATTTTATGTTAAGTGCTTTTTACTACAATTTAAAAAAATTATAGCAGGTGTATGAAAATAATGAGGAAAAGTCAAAAATAAGGTTATAAAATTTGTGGTAGCACATTTATATATTTAATTACAGAGCAGTTTAATACAATATGACTTTACTATTCACAGGCTAAATCCAGTATTTATATAGAAATTAATTTGTATTGCACTGTATGTAGTGTCATCTGAAAATGGGACACAAGCTTTAAGCTATATGGTGAATATTGTGCTTGTCCGGACCTATCAGTGAAACTCTGTGAATGTATGAAAAATAGCCTAGTTGTGAGATAACCCCAAATACTGAGGTCTGTCGTGAATGTAAGGCCTTGATCAAATGGCTTTCCTAGTTGCCCCAGCCATGTTTTGCCCTGATCTGACATGAGGCTTTTGGCAGTAGAGGACCTCTCACAAATACTGTCAATTTCACACTCAGTTTCACAGCTCTGACCTATACTGTAGCTTCCAGAGGGACCCCACAAGCTTGAAAGTCCTTCCAGGCCGAAACAACCTTGTCTTGACTTTTTTGGTCATTCAAACACAAACGTTAACCTTATTTCATCATTCTTTTTTTAAAAAAAGTTTAAAAATTGAAGTATAGTTGATTTATTGACACAATTTTGTGTTAGCTTCTGGTATACAGTAAAGTTATCCAGCTTGAATAACTGGATGTATATTCCTTTTCAGATACTTTCCCATTATACTTTATTATAAAATATTTAATATAATTTCCTGTGCTATACAGAAGGACCTTGTTGTTTCATCATTCTTTATATTTCTGTATGTCACAGGTCATCACCTTTATTGTGTTGCAAGTGCAGAACATTATGTGTCTGCTCTCTAGAAAAAGGCACACACACTATTTTGAATACACTTTGCATATACACAGTCTACAGACCTCCTCCGAATCAGTGAAGCCCATTCATGTGCTCTCTGTGGAAGAACTTTCTACATGCTAAAGTCCACACTCTAATAGTATTTGTTTGAGGTCACCAAGGTTAACATGAAAGCTCCATAATATGTCAGTGATTTGCTGCTGGTTCAGCATATCAGGACAACATGCTAAATTTGAACTTGAGCTAAACTCCCAACATTAACAGTCTGACCAGTTTAGGGACTGCCCCCGACACCTCCCTCTGACTTAGTTTCCCCAGCATGCTGATTATTTGGCTACAGCCTAGAATTGACCCAGAAGACAAGCAAACGTAAATACTCATGGACTCTCTCTGGGGCCATTCTGTGTAAACAGAAAATGTATATAAGTCATTCTGCCATTGAGAATCTGCTGAAAGTCATATACATAGGCACATATATTTGCAGACTCTTAGACCCCCTTGACATGCACTCATGGACCTTCCTGCTCTATATATTCTCTGGCTCCTGATCTGGGCCCTTATTGAAATAGTTTTTCTCTGATTCTAGAGTCTAAGCTAAAGACAATTGGACATTCAGTTCCTGGTTTCCCCCCTGTTTTATTCATCTGGTGGTTTCTGTCCTTGCCTGCTTCCCTATCTCCACACACCCAAGTGCTCCCATCATGGATACATAGTTATGTTTCCACTCAGTTTCCCTCCTTTACACTTTTGGCCATTATTTTTTGAGGCTTACATCACACTGTTCTGGCCTTTTGGTCTCAGTGCCTCTTTTTCCCAATAACCTCTGAACACTGCATGCCCGGCCTAGCTCAAGGTTCCCAGCATCTCCCACAAATGGACTTTGCCTTATTCTCCTAAATAGTTTCATTATGGCTTCTCAACATATATTTGCATTTTGATTATAATTCTCATCGATTTTGGCTTTGCCAAAATAAAAACAAGACACACACCTCAGGAAGCCATGTTGATATATTTTTTAAGAGTCTTGTTTTGGCTCCCCTTCTTTCCTTCACTGGCTTCCACCATTCAAAACCTCGACTTTGCCAGGAGTAGCTTCACACTTTTCCACATGTCTTCCATCCCTTAGCTGTGAGGCTAAAGCCTTGACTGTTCTGTTTATTTGGCTAAAGAAAAGAGGCCCTAAGATTGAGCCCAGAGATGTATATTTGGGGAGTTCACAAATAAAATGACCTCATTTTACTCTCTTGAAATATAATTTTAGCTAGATTACTTATATTAATAGCCACCCATTGGGGAAAATCAATGACTATCAATTTACAAAACAGGATTATAAAATTTTGCAAAATAAGCTTTAGATAGACAAACTCTTGCCTTAACACGCCTCCTTGACCTAGAAGAACCTTGCACAAAGAAAATAGTGTATTTCTGATAATGAAAACATGGCCTCTTTACCTAAGCTTATTTAGGTTCACAGTGGTACATACATGGGGCTTCCCAGAATCACCTGCCAATGCAGCAGATGTGGGTTCGATCCCTGAATCCAGAAGATCCCCTAGAGTAGGACATGGCAACCCACTCCAGTATTCTTGCCTGGTGAATCCCATAGACAGAGGACCCTGGTGGGCTACAGTCCATGGAGTCACAGAGAGTCGGACACAACTGAGTGACTGAGCACACATGGTGCATATACACTGTGATCCCTTCAAGGGCAGCAGGACCACACTCTAAGTCATTTTCTTTAGAACTTACGTTGAGGAACATGATTGTCAAATCTTCCTAGATATCTCCACCCCTCTGGTCCTTGGGAAATGCACTGATATTTATAGAAGAACTAGCTGCCATTAGAGGATGGAACTTAAAGTTCAATAGTTTATCTAAAAGAATATCAGATCAGGAGATTTAAGAACTCCAGATCTTTTAATCTGAGTAAGTGCCCCACAAAGCTTGTGGGGACCTCAATAGAAGACTAGTAGAGAAAGATAATTAGCTGGCATTAGACTACAAGCAATAAATGCTGGAGAGGGTATGGAGAAAAGGGAATCCTCTTACACTGTTGGTGGGAATGCAAACTAGTACAGCCACTATGGAGAACAGTGTGGAGATTCCTTAAAAAACTGGGAATAGAACTGCCCTATGACCCAGCAATCCCACTGCTGGGCATACACACTGAGGAAATCAGAATTGAGAGAGGCGCGTGTGCCCCAATGTTCATCGCAGCACTGTTTATAATAGCCAGGACATGGAAGCAACCTAGATGTCCATCAGCAGACGAATGGATAAGGAATCTGTGGTACATATACACAATGGAATATTACTCAGCCATTAAAAAGAATACATTTGAATCAGTTCTAATGAGGTGGATGAAACTGGAGCCTATTGTACAGAGTGGAGTAAGCCAGAAAGAAAAACACCAATATAGTATACTAACACATATATATGGTATTTAGTTAATTGGTAGAGATAACCCTGTATGCGAGACATCAAAAGAGACACATAAATAGAACAGTATTATGGACTCTATGGGAGAGGGCGAGGGTGGGATGATATGGGAGAATGGCATTGAAGCATGTAAATGATCATATGTGAAACGAATCTCCAGTCCAGGTTCAATGCATGATACAGGGTGCTTGGGGCTGGTGCACTGGGATGACCCGGAGGGATGGGATGGGGAGGGAGGTGGGAGGGGGGTTCTGGAAGGGGAACACATGTACACCCATGGTGGATTCATGTCAATGTATGGCAAAACAAATACAATATTGTAAAGTTAAAAAATGGATAAACTAATTAAAAAAAAAAAGATTGTGGGAGGGGAAGACAACCTGGTTTGCCCCTATAAGGGTCAAGGGGATGGGGTAACAAGCCATTCCAAACTAATAGTGCCCAAGGCAGGGTGGCAAACTCAGGGAAATAAGCATTTGTTTATTTGGGATTGGGGTCCACACTAATGGCCTCATTTTTACTGTGTCCGACTCTATGCGATCCCATGGGCTGTAGCCCGCCAGGCTCCTCTGTCCTTGGAATTCTCCAGGCCAGAATACTGGAGTGGGGTAGCTGTTCCCTTCTCCACGGGATCTTTCCAACCAGGGATCAAACCCGGGTTTCTCACATTACAAGCAGATTCTTTACCATCTGAGCCACCAGGGATGCACTTAATTACCTACTTAAAGGCAATCTCTTTAATAATAAGCATTTGTTCCAGATGATTTCCCTGGCAGTCCAGTGGTTAGGACTCCGTGCTTCCACTGCTGGCGTCACAGGTGTGATCTCTGGTCAGGGAACTAAGATCCCATAAGTTGAATGACCCAACCAAATTAAAAAAAAAAGATCTAAAAACAGAACAAATATCTGTCCCTGTTGCAAGCTGAACTGTGTCCCCTGCAAAATTCATGAGCTGAAGAACCTCTAACCCACCACCCAGTACCTCAGAATGCGACTGTATTTGGAGAGAGTGCCTTTAAAGAAGTGATGAAGTAAAAATGAGGCCACTAGGGTAGACCCCAATCCCATCTGACCAGTGTTCCTATAAGAGAAGGAAGAGAAACACGAGGACACAGTGAGAAGGCGGTCATCTGAAAAAGCTAAGGAGAGAAGCCTCAGGAGAGCCAGACCTGCTGACACCTTGATCTTGGACTCTGAGCCTCCAGAACAGTGAGAAAATAAATTTCTGTTGTTTAAGCCACCCATATGTGTTATTTTGTCCTGATAGCCCTAGCGAATGAATACCCCATTTTTTTTTTACTTCCTAGACTCTAAAGCTCCTTCTAATATTTGGGGGAAGTCCTCACTGATGAGGGCTTCTCTGGTATCTCAGCTGGTCTACCTGAAATGCAGGAGACCCCGGCTCGATTCCTGGGTCGAGAAGAGCCCTGGAGAAGGGATAGGCTACCCATTCCAGTATTCTTGGACTTCCCTGGTGGTTCAGCTGGTAAAGAATCTGCCTGCCAATGCAGGAAACCCCGGTTTGACTCCTGGGTTGGAAGATCCCCTGGAGAAGAGATAGGCTACCCACTCCAGTATTCTGGCCTGGAGAATTCCATGGACAGAAGAGCTTTGCGGGCTACAGTCCATGGGGTCGCAAAGAGTCAGACTCAACTGAGTGACTTTTCACTTTCACTCACTGATGAGTACTTGGGGAGGCAGAGCCTCTCTAGCAGCAGCAATAGTTGCGTCAAGATGGATTTCAATGTTGAGAGAATTAAGGGGCCAGGCTGTTGTGTCTAGTGCCCATGGAAGACAACTGTAGGAATGTCCTGGGCTGGCTGGCTCTCCCCAAGGGAATCTGGGAGCTACCAAGAACCTATAAATAAGTGCTGAATACATTTTCTCCCTTAAATCAGAGGTGGTTACTGTGGCTTATAATTAAGACCACTGACCACTACGATTCAGGTCTACATCTATATCCTGACAGTAAATCAACTGCAAGTGTTCCTAGGTGTCAGGGACATTCAAAATTGGATGGGTGATGGCCTCAGTGTTCCCAGGATTGAGGCAATTTCTTTTTTTTTTTATTGGTTGCACTGCTCTGCATGCAGGACCCTAGTTCCCTAACCAGAAATCAAACCCACGCACCCTACAATGGAAGCTCAGAGTCTGAGCCACTGGACTGCCAGGGAAGTCCCCCAGGATTGAGGCAATTTTGAGCAGTGCTCCAACCATCAGAGATGCTTGCAAGAGGAACACTTTTCTCTTTTCTCTTTCCTACTTCCTTTGGTCCTTGTGTGTATTACTCTTCATCCTTAGCCCAATGCTTCGGCTAGGTCACTAGACTCCACAGACATTGTTAAGCCCTAGGGCCCTTGGGAGTAAGGAAACTGTGAGCCCTGCTCAATCTGGGCTGTCTTGGGAGTGAAAGTTGCCTTAGAATGCATCCCCTTCTGCCTCATCTCAGCCCTGCTTGGACTTAGCCATGAAGACTAGTAAATAAGGATAATACGACATTATTTATGTGTAAACTTTGACTCTCTATTACTTTGGAACCAACAATTAGCCTGAGAGAGCATGGCAGCTCTAGAATCTGTATAAAGGAAGAATATCTGGCTTTCCTGATGGCTCAGGCAGTAAAGAGTCTGCCTGCAATGCAGGAGACACAGGTTTGACCCCTGGGTTGGGAAGATTCCCCTAGAGAAGGGAGTGGCAACCCACTCTAGTATTTTTGCCTGGGAAATCTCATGAACAGAGGAACCTGGTGGGCTACAGTCCCTGGGGTCGCATAGAGTTGGACACAACTGAATGACTAACACACATTAAGGCCACACATATTTACTAGTGGGAGATGGTGAGGTGGGCCAAGACAGAAGAGCACTCTGTGTGGCCCTAAGTTTGCTAAGTTTATATAGCAAACACACGGTTTCTATTAAGGTGGTATATGGTAGTGGAGCAAAAATACCAAAAGTCTCCAAATATGGTCTTATTTATACTTTGTGTGTATGTGCTAAGTTTCTTCAGTTGTGTCTGACTCTGTTTGACCCCATAGACTGTAGCCTGCCAGGCTCCTCTGTCCATCGAATTCTCCAGTCAAGAATACTGGAGTGGGTTGCCACGCCCTCCTCCAGGGGATCCTCCTGACCCAGAGATTGAAACCCTGTCTCTTATGTCTCCTGCATTTGGCAGGCAGATTCTTTACCACTGAGCCACCAGGGAAGCCCTTTTTATACTTTACCAAATATTTAAAAATATTGGTTTTCCTTATCAAAGGCTTTTCGTATTTTTATTTGAGAGTAACTTTGAGAGACAGATGGATTAAAGGGGGTCTATATAGCTCTCCGAAGCTACTCATTGGTGCCCCCACTGCTGGACAGGAGGCACCTATGGCCCCCAACCTTATGTCAGAGGGCAGTTATTCAGCCACAAGTCCAATTTTTGCTCTAAGAACTAATGCTGTTCCTCAGCCACCTTCCTGGGGCCTGACTTCTGGTTGTCTAGCCCTCTACCTCTGCTCATTGGTCTCCTAGGCACAGGATTCAGGGGTTTCATAGCCTAATGCCTTGGACCTAAAACAGTGTGACCTCAGGCTTGCCAGACTTCCATACCTCCAACTCTCTTTTCCATATCTTATCAATTCCCTGGTTTTTCCTCTTCTACTCCAGCCTGTGGAGTCTGGACATGACAATGAAGTCAGTCCTTTGGCAAGAGCATGCACAATTAGGGGTAATTTTCAGCTTGTTATTTCTCCCTTGGGGGAACTCAATAGGATTATTTGATTGAAAATGTAAAAATACAAAACAAAACCCAAAACCCAAGAGACAAATTGAATTTGTCTGAGGTAGAAGGCTTTCAAGCATTCAACAGTGTGAAAGAACACATTATGTTTAAAATATACCCAATCCTTCATTGGATAGTTGATTTAACTTTGTTTTAACATTTTATTAGGGGGAAAAAAGGTCAGTGGAGCAAAAGTTTCTATAGCAGCCTGGCAGCCGCACCTCTTGTAACCTATGAAATCATTAAATTATGAGGTGCAACTAGATCAGAGAAGGGCCTTATGGGAATTTGCTGGCCAATGGTTATATAACTGGAATAAGTGAAGGTTATAGCACACTCAACAAGGAGGAGACAAGTAGGTATTTACAAATGTCCGAGGCTGTGTCATATGGCCCTATCGTCAGGAAGGCCTTCAACTCCGAGTGGGGAGTGGAGGTTGGGAGTATATATATTGTGTACATGTCTTCAGGATGAGGTGGGGTTGGGGAGAGTGCCTTAAAGAGTGGGAAGACAAAGAAAAAAAGCAGAAAGCTTAATTCTGAAAAGCCTGGTGCTACTCAGACTAGGTAATCCCTGCTGGTCTGGTTCCTTGGCAAGAACGGACAGGCCTCCTTTTTTTTTTTTGCAGGGGCGGGGTGGGGGTAGAGATGACTACAAGCCAGATGTATTGGGTTGGCCAAAAAGTTATTGGGGTTTAAACAAACTTTTTGGCCAACCCAATACTTGCACATAAAGTGATGTGTGGGCAAGAAAGCACAGGAAGACCAGGATGGTAGGTACCAAAAAAACCAAGAAACAACAACAAAAGACCTAGCCCTGGAAACCTGAGAGTTTTCCAAGGTTAAAAGGGCTAAGCTGCCCAGTAGACCCGTTTCCTGCAGCCCTCATTCTCCCCATCCCATGATCTATTACAACAACTGGAAATTTCCATTTATACTTACTCGTGTCAGGTAGAAAATTGATGATTAATACAGAGACTGCTGGAAGTGAATACCCACCATTAGTTGCTTTGATCTCAGCAACACCTCTGCAAACCAGATGAACCCACTGTCGTTTAAAGTGGGGGAATTGCAGAGCCTTATATAAGGCAGCTATTTTATTTTTGCACCTGCAGATGAGAACAGGGTTTAGCTTAGAGAAATTTCTTTCCAGTCTGGGTCAGACGATGAAGGAGAGAGAGATACATTCTATTTTCCCAGCATCCCATGGGAGGAATGTCTGTCACCTGATCAACCAGAGGGGCCGGGGTCTCACTTACCACGTAAATGCTGAGAGATGAATCTGGGTGGGTGGGGGGCACTGCTCAGTTCCTGGACCCTGGAAATTGATTCTTTGTCAGCTTCTCTTGTGTCTCAGAACCCACCTCTGCCTGCCCCATCTCCCAAACAGCACACTCAGGCACCTTATTTGTGTCCTTGATCACATTTGTCTGAGAGAAGGCAGGTGTGGGAAGCGGAAGAATGTTTAAGTCCATGGGAGTGGTGGAAAGGCAGGTCAGTTTGGGATAACAGCCAGCATCACAGCACTCATGTGTTGGCTCCAATACTAAAGTCCAGGGCCATTTCCAAGTTGCTGAGTGACCTTCAGTCTTCTATGAGTCACAGCTGCAGCTGAGTCACAGGCAGGAGAGAGACTGTGTTTTCTGATGATAAGCTTTCTCCTTATCCCCTCCCCATATTCCTCCTAGTTACCCGAGTAAGGGGCTGTGTCTTCTATTATTATCATGACAAATGTCATGATGGCTTTGGAGTCACAGAGACCTGTCATTTACCACCTATAGAAGACTTCTTCTGTCTGAGGCTTAATTTCCCGAGGATGATTGTGAAGTTTAAACGAGATCAATCATTCAAAGAAATGTTCAGAGTCCCTGTCACACATAAGTACCGAATGAGTGTGAGTCATTATTAAGTCATTCCCCCAAATTATTTTTTGGAAATATTTTTGGAAATTCCTCTATTATGAGCTTGCTTACTGAGAATCCTTTCCTCAGAACCTCATCACCCTGGAGGAAGAGGTAGGGATACAATCTAACTTCTCACTCCTAAAAGCGAAGGACCGACCCTAAACATGTGTTGACCACACCAAAGGGCACATACTCCACAAAGCTGTGCATGAAACAACACATGGGCTTGTCTTGGTGCCTTCCTTGTACATGATAAGGAGTAAATTATGCATTAACTACCTTCCACTTGTTAGATTTCTGTGAGGGGAGTGGTGCCCCAGATTTCCCCACATTTATGCTGATGGAATGGTTTGTCCAATTCATATACACATGATGCTGTTCCTCACTGTCAGTAGAACTTGTCCTTTGGCCACCTGGGTGCCCCCTGGGTTCTCTGGACACTTGATATCCCTTATAGATGTCCCTTGGGTGCCCTGACAACACACTCAACCAATGGAACTGACCAGCCCTCAGATGGAAAGTATTAATATTTTGCTAGTTTCTTTCTCTGGAAACAGCACATTCATTGAGATATTTCCTTCTAAACTTCTTTATCATTTTATTGTTTTTTCTTTATGTTTTGCCCCCAGAGAATGGGAAATCTACAAGTGAGCTTCTATAAAATGTTGCTTAGTCTTTTCTACAACAGGTGCAGAGACACAATTTCAGGACTGGGTGTGCTTTTAATATCCCCCCACTAAAAAAAAAAGTAAGGACCAATTTCCCACATAGCCTTTCAATCCCAGATGATAACCACAAGAAATCTACAAGCTTCCAGACTCTGGAGAGAGCCTTTTTTTCAGGAACAAATTTTCAGTAATGATTCATCCACACAAAGCCAAAGGCAAGTTCAGTGTGATGTTTTCATTGTTCCAGACACAGTCATAAAAGAACTATTGTATGGGTGCCTCTGAAGCACCCCCATTTGTTCCAAATGTAAAAGGTAGAGGCACATAAATATCAATGATCAGGCGTGGGCTCCACAGCCTCTTTTGGCTGGCTCATGACACACTCCTGGCCTGTGCCAACCTTCTCCTGTAGGTTTCTGCACGGCTTGTGCTGTCATCCCCTCATCATGACAGACTACAGCCATGGGCAGAAAAGTGCTGCAGTATAGCTGAGAAGCCTGTACAGATTTTCCTCTGATCATCTCGTGGATATTTTTTTGAATCCAGTTATTTACACCTGTTAGTTCTCCTTACTTTGGGGCTAGTAGGAGACAGAGAGAGTGGACTTTTTGTCATAGGGGAGTTATGGAATTATCATGGAATGACATTTACAATTAGACAGGCCCTTAGAAACCATCTAGCCCAATGTCTTCATTTTTCACAAGTGAACCAACTAAGGTCCAGAGAGGTTTTTGTCATTTACCCAAGGCCATTACAGCAATTTAGTGGCAGAATCAGAACTAGAACCCAGGACTCCTGCCATCCAGTTCAGTACTCTTTCTGGAACAGCATGTACTTTCCACTGTAATGGCATCTGTTTTACCTTAGACAATAACAGCTAATACTTTTTGACCATTTCCTATGTGCAAGGAATTATGCTAACTACTTGAGTGCATTATTGTATTCAATCCACAAAACAACACTAAGAGGTCGAGACTTATATTTTCCCAACTTTATAAGACAAAGAGATGGAAGCTTTGAAAGGTGAAGTAACTGAGCCAAGGTTACACATCATACCATACAACTCTTAATATTTAATTTACTAAACTAACTAATCTAATCCAAAAAGAAGAGTACTCAGACTACAGGGGGATATTTACGTTGACCATACTCTACAAGGCAGAATGTCAGAAGTTATTTGTACATTTGTTTGGTTGTATCCTGAGTCTGTAATTTTCTGCATTAATACAAAATTATTTCTAGGAGGTTCTTCTCCCTTCTGAATGCTCTCGTTGATATTCACCACTATGATGAGCCTTTGCAAATGTGCACATGTTGGAATGAAGAGGGGAAGGTAAAATGGAAGAGTTAAAATATTGATTAAATTGGTATCCTGAAATGTTGCAAAGAATACATTCATTTATTCCATTTCTCTTTTCCAACTTTTCATAAATCTCACATTGAATTTTGGTAAGATAAAGCCAAGTGAATAAAAGTCACTTGAGGTAATGGATCTATCCTCTCTGTTTGTACCTATCAGGTTTTCCCCCCACAAAATATCTTCATACACACATCCTACCCTCCTCCTCTGCAACTGAGCACTAGGTATCCTCTGTATCACCCAGATAAACCATAAAGCAATACTTTGGAGCAACTCATTTAATCCCTTATATGAGCAAAAAGTCCACAAGGGAAACCATGCTGGAATGTACAGGTTATGAGGCCCTGTTTTACTATTTAGTGAATACCTCCTTCAGTTTCCATTCAAATCACCATGACACTGTACAGACATTCTACTGTTTCTTGGAAGTAGAGTTTGAGCTAATGGATGGAGTTGGTAATCTGTAGAGTTGGACTTTAGTCTCAGTTATCCTTTCAGAGGCCTTCCCAGGTGGTGCTAGTGGTAAAGGATCTGCCTGCCAATACAGGAGGTGTAAGTGACCTGGGTTCGATTGCTGGATTGGGAAGATCCCCTGGAGGAGGGCATGGCAACCCACTCCAGTATTCTTTCCTGAAAAGTCCCATGGACAGAGGAGCCTGGTGGGCTCTAGTCCATGGAGTCACAAAGAGTCAGACAGGACTGAGCGACTGAACAAACTGAACTTAATATTATGTTAGTTTCAGGTGTACGACTTGAGGAGTCTATATTTTTTATATTTTTTAAAGTTATTATAAAATAGTGGCTATATTTACCTGTGCTGTACAATGTATCCTTATCTTTTATTTATTTTATACATAGTAGTTATCTTGCTCCTCCTCCCTTCCTTCTCCCCACTGGTAACCACTAGTTTTTTCTCTGTATATCTGAGTCTATTTCTATTATGAGGAAATAAAATTATTTTGAAGACAAAAATTTTAAACATAAAATTATCTTTCCGTCCATTTGGGCCACTACTCCTTCCTCTTTGGCTTCCCAGGTGGCTCAGTGGAAAAGAATCTGCCTGAAATGCAGGTGATGTGGGTTAGATTCCTGGGTCGGGAAGATCTCCTAGAGAAGGAAATGGCAACCCACTCCAGTATTCTTGCCTGGAGAATTCCATGGACAGAGGAGACTGGCGGGCTCCAGTCCACGGGGTCGCAAATAGCTGGACACGACTGAGCAATTGAGTACCCTCCTCTTTAGTACGCCTTGTGTATTTGATTTTGTTTCTACTGTGTTCATTTTATTTTCTGTATTATATATTCTTGTCAGTGAAGAAGAAAATGGCAACTCACTCCAGTATTCTTGCCTGGGAAATCCCATGGACATAGGAGCCTGGTGGGCTACAATCTATGGGGTCACAAAAGAGCTGGACAAGACTTAGCGACTAAACAACAGCATATCTGTATTATACATTAATTAGATCCTCACTGAAGACCCTGGAAGACCTGCTTATCAGGAAAGAAAAAGGCAAAGTAATTCCATCAAAGTAATTCCTTGGGAGATAATATTTACTGTAAGGGGTCACGGTGACTCACTACCCACCCACTGGACAGTTTCAACTGTCAAGATGCTACTTTGAGGTAAAACCTTTTGATGCATAATCCTTTGTCCCCCAAAGTGATATAACTGTGCTTTGACCGCAGAGCTTTCTGAAAGACTGTCTCCTGGGTTATAATCCTTGGGCTGGCTTGGATAAAATTTTCCATTTCTTTATTAGATTTACTATTAATTAATTTTTTCCAGTGACAGTTATATTCATTCGTTTTTTTAATTTTTAGATTACACATATAAGTGATAATATAGAGTATTGTCTTTCTCTGTCCAACTTATGTCACTTAACATAATGAGATTATTATCTGTGAAAATATTAAGTAAAAATTTAGCTATTTCTTCCAGAGAGTTTTTTAATAGTTATATTAAAGAAAAAGATTTGACAATGTGTTATGTAAGCATGCTTTTTCAATGCAGAATAGGCACATAAAATAAAACTAAAAAACTAAAATATTTCTATGCAGGAACACCTTGCCAATAAACAATTATTCTGTATCCACTTTTGATTTTCTGGTCTATATATTATTTTGATACTGGTGACACTGTTGAAAAGTGGCTATGCTAAACACAAGGGAAAAACAAAGGGGACAATATTAAAAAACTGAAAATCAACCCAAAACTTTACTAGTTTACAATGAAATAAATCACACTAAAAGTAATTTAAATTACTTAAAGTTAAAAAGCCATAGAGTCATCATCCATAAAAGATAAATTAACACTTATTTTATGACAAATGAAATTAAAATCTATAAAATATGCAAAATATTTTGTATTTTAGACTCAATAAACTTTAGTTTATTGTTTATACTTTATTGTTTAGTATAGTTTATACTGTGTGATATTCCTTTTCTATGGGTTTACCTTAATATTTTTATGATTTTAAAATATTTATGATTTTAAAGGTAGCATATACTCATAATAGAAAATACACTACTATATATAAAATAGATAACTAATGAGAACCTACAGGAAACTCTGCTTAGTGCTTTGTGGTGACCTAAATGGGAAGAAAATCCAAAAAAAGAGGGAGTATATATATACGTATGCCTGATTCACTTTGCTGTACATCAGAAACTGACACAGAAGTGTAAAGCCACTATACTCCAATAAAAATAAAAAGTAAAAAGTAAAAAAAAAAAACCACACAAAATAAAAAGAATAAACAAGGAAAGTTATAAAAAATAAAGGAGTTTCTGTAATATATGATAACATTGATGAACCTTGAAGACGTTGTTGTTCAGTCACTGTGTCGTGTCCCACTCTTTGCGACCCCACAGACTGCCACACATGAGGCTCCTCTGTCCTTCACTATTTCCCTGAGTTTGCTTAAACTAATGTCCATTGAGTCAGTGATGCCATTCAACCATCTTGTCCTCTGTTGTTCCCTTCTCCTGACCTCAATCTTTCCCAGCATCAGGGTCTTTTCCAATGAGTCAGCTGTTCGCATCAGATGGCCAAAGTATTGGAGCTTCAGCTTTGGCATCAGTCCTTCCAATGAACAGTCAGGATTGATTTCCTTTAGGATTGACTGGTTTGATCTCTTTGCAGTCCAGGGGACTCTCAAGAGTTCTCCAACACCACAGTTCAAAAGTGGCAATTCTTCAGTCTCAGCCTTATTTAAGCTTCAACTCTCACATCCATACATGACTACTAGAAAAACCATAGCTTTGACTATATGGACCTTTGAGGTCTGTGCTTTTTAATATACTGTCTAGGTAGGTCATAGCTTTTCTTCCAAGGAGTAAGCATCTTTTAATTTCATGGCTGCAGTCACCATCTGCAGTGATTTTGAAGCCCAAGAAAATAAAGTCTTTGTCACTGTTTCCATTGTTTCTCCATCTATTCGCCATGAAGTGATGGGACCAGATGCCATGATCTTCGTCTTTTGAATGTTGAGTCTTAAGCCAGCTTTTTCACTCTCCTCTTTCGTTTTCAACGAATCACCAGCCCAGGTTCGATGCATGATACAGGGTGCTCGGGGCTGATGCACCGGGATGATCTGGAGGGATGGGATGGGGAGGGAGGTGAGAGGGGGTTTCTGGAAGGGGAACACATGCTCACCTATGGTGGATTCATGTCAATGTATGGCAAAACAAATACAATATTGTAAAGTTAAAAAATAGATAAATAAACTATTATTTTTTTAAAAGAGAGTCTCTTTAGTTCTTCTTCGCTTTCTGCCATAAGCATGGTGTCATCTGCATGTCTGAGGTTATTGATATTTCTCCTGGCAATCTTGATTCTGGCTTGTGCTTCATCCAGCCCAGCATTTCACGTGATGTACACTGCATAGAAGTTAAATAAAAAGGGTGACAATATACAGCCTTGATGTACTCCTTTCCTAATTTTGAACCAGTCCGTGTTCCATGTCTGGTTCTAACTGTTGCTTCTCAACCTGCATACAGGTTTCTCAGGAGGCAGGTAAGGTGGTCTGGTATTCCCATAATGAAGACACTTTGCTAAGTGAAATAAGCTAGTCACAGAAAGACAAATACTGCATGATTCCACTTATATGAAGTATCTAAAAAAGTCAAGTTCATACAATCAAACCGTGGAATGATGGCTCCCAGGGGTTTAGAGGAGGGGGACGTGGGAAATTACTAGTCAATTGGCATGAAGTTTTGGTTAAACAAGGCAACTAAGTTCTAGAGATCTGTTGTATAAGATTGAACCTGTAGTCAATGGTAACATATTACACACTTAAACATTTGCTAGGAAGGTGAATCTCATGTTTAGTGTTCTCACAATAATAAAATAAAATTGCTTTAAATTTTTTAAAAACTGGAAAAAAAATATGTTAACAACCATGCTGGAAAGAAGTTTTCACTTTTATTTCATTACAGACATCTTACTGTTATACTAAAGAAAATTATACTGTGATCAGAAACTGGGCATATAAAATAACTACACTATATGGAATCCTGTGTATAATATATTGAAAAAATTGAAACCACAGAGACATGCATGGGAACAAAGTATACAAATTGTTCTCTATAAAAATAAGTATATGACCAAAATACATGACATCTACCAGAATAACTAAAAAAAAATACAGTGACAATGAAGAATGAAGGTGAAAGTGAATTCCATCACTTGTGACAGGTGAGGGTTTGCAGATGCCATTGATATAAGAATTCTCCTTGGCAACTCTTCCAATCAGAAGTTGCAAGCCTTTGCATACTTGTGATTTTGTGGTTTTTTCTAATCTGAGAAAATTCATATTTGATGAAATGTGCAGATAGCTACTTGGCAACATTTCTCAGGAGAACTAGGATTACGGTGAACAGTGAACATTTTTAGCAGAGTTTTTGTGAGATCCTTGGTTGGCTTCAATGGTCTTAAAGGAGCACTGCATAATTCCCTCAAAATTAATTAATTATCCCAATTTATTTTATACTAAAGTCAATCAAAGCATGAAATGCTCCCCACTCCAAAAAAAAAGCCCTTTGCTCTAAAGCATATTTTACCCTCTCTTCTTTCTCCACAAAGCCATCCTAGACTCATTTGACACATGGTGAGCTTCCTGTGAGAATTCCTCCTGCATTTATGGGGCAACTTCAGGGAGCTTTCAAAGAACCATGTAATTAGCACACTTTTCCATGTTCTTATTTTATTTGTCAATGATTTGCTGTCTCTTAAGTCAGGTGGTACGCTCCTTGAGAATAAGGTTAGCATGAGATACTTACACCACCTTGTCCACCCCCTCAGTGGGTTAGAAAAGTTTGGAACCAAACAAATGTTCAAAAACAATACTTGAGAATATACTTTGGAATATCATCAACATAAAGCTGATGTTCCTCTAAAGCATTAAAAATAGCTACAAGATGGTTCCTGCATGAGCATTAGTTAACAAATTATGTTGGGCTTTGTATTTAACCACTTTGAAGTGTGGACCTGTCTCCCCATAGCCAGAGATTACAGAGAAAAACCAGCTGTGGCTGAAAATCTTGTTGGGAAGTGAAAAGACACTGCCCAGGTGTTGATGTAGGAACAACAGCAGTTAGGAGTTGAGTCACCTCTGTAACTGAAGCGTGATCAGGACAAAAAGAAGTGTGATGCACCCTGGATTGTGGGGTTGTGATTTGTTACTAAAAGTAGTCTTTCTCTGTCTCCACAGTGCCTGCAATTGCTTCTGTCATTCATTTATCATGCTGCGTTGTATTGTGAATGTTTCAGACGTTTCTTGGATTGTGTCTGGGGAATTCTTGAAATGAAACTGAGTGGCAGACCTTCATCCATAGACTGCAATAATTTTAGTGATAATATCAATGTCCTCTAGCCAAAGACTCCCAGGAACATACATATACTGATCAAGCTCCGCAGGAGACCCGGGTTTGATTCCTGGGTCGGGAAGATCCCTTGGAGAAGGAAATAGCAACTCACTTCAGTATTCTTGCCTGGAGAATCCCATGGACATTGGAGCCTTGCAGGCTACAGTCCACAGGGTCGCACGAGTCGAACATGACTTAGGGACTTCACCACCACTAGCCAAAGACTCCCAGGAACACACATACAGTGATCAAAGTGGATTTGTCACTTTGATGACAAGAGGGTGCTAAAGAAACTTATTATAGGCTTTGAGCTTTGGTTGAGTGACTTGGGGGAGGGTCAAAGAAATCTATGTTTCAATCTGGGTTGGGTGCAATCAGAAAACAGAGCCGTCCTGTGATTGAGTATCTCAGTCAATTTTGTCAGGGGTGGGGGACAGACTAGAATGAGAGTAACTGATAAAGAAGCAGCGGTCACTCATATTAGCCAGGAAGGAGAACTATTCGGTCATTTCTGTGGCTTGGACAATGTTCATATTTTGTCTGGGTTCAGAAATTATAGAGTGGTCTTGATTTGTCTTGATTCATCATAGTTGCAGAGTTGCCTGGTCTGATACTGATAATCTGTGAAATTTTTTTGGTTCAACAGAACACCAAGCTCTAGTTTGGTGTTGCTACTAGTGCCAGGCCAGCACCTACCAACACCAAGGCTAACTGATAGTACTAGGCTAGCTCCTGGATGTTAGGAGATGCTTCTCTTTTTAGTTTGGTGTTTTACCAATAGGCCATGTGAAAGGGGGCTTCCTTAAATGCATTTCAAAGAGGTCTGACCTCCCCCTTCACCCTACAGGCATTTCTGTCTCTAAGCCCATGTTCTTTTGCCCCCACTGCATTGGTCTAGCTCCATATACTCACCCCCTGTCATATTTCTGGGGCCTATCCCAAGTCCTACGTTTTCCATAAAGTCATCTCTGATCACTCCACTCCAAAGGACTTTCTTCTGCTCTGATCTTGGTGCTTTTATTGTTTGGTCTACTTTATTGGCACTTTTAGGATCTAACACTACATGCAATCTATGTATGTAATGATAAGAGGTAACATGTACCGTTAAAAGATCTTCTACTGCAAGAGACTTACCTCTCCAACTGAACCCTAAACTATTTGAGGGTAGGGATTGTATGCTGAAAACTCATGTTTTTCATGTTTCAGGTTCTGTTTCAAGTTTTTACATATGTTAATTCATTTAGTACAAGTCTACAAAGTAAGCATATTATGATCTCCATTTTTTGGGTGAAAACAAAATACCTCTTATCGGCCCTCTGTTACCCCCCACCCCTTCCCCATCCAGTTAACTAAGAGGCTGGTTAATGATGGATAGCAAAAGGCAGGGGAGTGGTGTGTGGAGATTTTCTCCCCAAATACTTTTCAAGTATAACTCACTTTACATAATACATGCTCTTAAAAATCAACATTAATAAAACCATGTTTGCTTAAACAGAAGAGTTACCACTATTATGCAGATTAGCGAAGCATTGTGAGGGCTTATGAAGATAGATCAATGCAATTTGGCATGTGGTATCACAATGCTACTCTTATCCTCATTTTACAAGTAAGGAAACCATGCTGCAGAGTGGTTCACAGAAAGAAAAAAGAGAAAGAGAAGACAAAAAAGATTAAAAAAAAGAAGAGAAAGAAAAGTGGAGGTACAGATTCAATGCAAATTCTATTAAAATTCCAATGACATTTTTCACAGAAATAAGACAAATAGTCCAATCATATGGAATCACAAATAGCCAAAGCAATCCTGAGAAAGAAGAACAAAGTAGGAAGCATCACACTTCCTGATCTCCAACTATATTACAAAGCTATAGTAATCAAAATAACATGGCACTGGCATAAAACAGACAAATAGATCAATGGAATAGAAATAGAGGCCAGAAATAAACCAACCTGTATACAGTCAACTAATACTTGACAAGGGAGCCAATAATATTCAATGGAGAAAGGATGGTCTCTTCAATAAAAGGTAATGGGAAAACTAGATATCCACATGCAGAATAATAAAAGTAGACTCCTATCTTACCCAGCTCACAAAAATTAACTCAAAATGGATTAAAGCCTTAAATATAAGATCTGAAACTGTAAAACTCCAAGAAGAAAACATAAAGTAAAATCGCCTTCACATTAGTCTTGGCAGTGATTTCTTTGTATAAAACACCAAAAGCACAAGCAACAAAACCAAAAATTAATAAGTAGGACAATATCAACAAGTAGGGTTTCCCAGGTGGTGCTGTGGTAAAGAACCCGCCTGCCAACACAGGAGCCAAAAAAGACATGGGTTCGATCCCCAGATGGGGAAGATCCCCTGGAGAAGGAATGGCAACCCACTCCAGTATTCTTGCCTGGGAAATTTTATGGACAGAGGAGCCTGGCGGGCTACAGTCCAAGGGGCTGAAAAGAGTTGGACATGACTGAGCACACACACACACAAGATGACATCAAACTTTTAGTGCTTCTGCACAGCAAAAGAAATAATAAAAAATCAAAAGGCAACCTACAGAGTAGGAGAAAATATTTGAAAGCCATATATCTGATAAGGAGTTAATATCCAAATATATAAGGAACTCAATAGCAAAAATCAAATAATCCAATTTAAAAAAAGGCAAAGGACCTGAAAGAACATTTTTTTTTCCTAGGAAACACATCTAAATTACTAATGAGTATATGAAAAGATGCTCAACATCACAAATAATCAGGGAAACACAAATCAAAAACACAATGAAATATCATCTCACACATGATAGAGTGGCTAACATCAAAAAGATAACAAATATGAAGTGTTATTTAAGGATGTGGAGTACAGTGTGCCTTTGTGCACAGTTGGTAGGATTGTAAATTGATACAGCCACTATACAAAACAGTATGGAGGGTACTCAAAAAATAAAAAATATAATAAAACTATCATGTGATTCAGCAATCCTACCTCTGGTTGGGTATATTTGAAGAAAGTGAAGTCACTATCTGGAAGAGATTTCTGTGTACCACACCCATGTTCACTGCAGCATTATTCACAATAACTAAAACATGAAAACAACCAAATTGTCCCATCAATGGATGAATGGACAAAGAAAATGTGATATTCACACACACACACACACACACACACACACACACACACACCCCGGAATATTATTTAGCCATAAAAAAGGAAATTCTGTCATATATGACAATATGGATGGATGGACATTGAAGGCATTATGCTAAGTGAAATAAGTCAGATAGTGAAAGACAAATACCATATTATCTCACTTATATGTAGAATCTAAAAAAGTCAAACTTACAGAAACAGTAGAATGGTGGTTGCCAGGAACTGGGGACTGGGGAAAAGGAAGATATTGGTCAAAGCATACACAGTTTCCATTATAAGATGAATAAATTCTGGCTACCTAAGGTACAACATGGTGGCTATTGTTAACAATGTTGTATTATATACTTGAAGGTTGCTTAGAGGATAGATCTTAAATGTTCTCAGAAACAGTGGTAGCTATGTGATGTGATAAAGGTATTTACTAACTTTATTGTAGCTGTCATTTCACAACATATACATGTATCATATCATCATGTTGAACACCTTAAATTTATGCAGTGTTATGTGTCAATTGTGTTTCAATAAAGCTGGGCAGGAGGAAGTAAAATGGAGGGTGGAAGTGAGAGAATGGTGTTGGAGCTTTGTAAGGGTGGGTTAGGAGAGATGAGGGAAGGTTAGGTAGGGTTTGTTTTTTTCGTTTATTGTGAACCTGAAAGGACAAGGAAAAGAAACCAGGACTAGAACTGTCCTGGAGGCACTGTCAAGCCAACACTCCTGGAATAAGATCTGAGGTAAGAGTTGCCAACAAACACCCAAAACAACTGCCTATAGCAAAGCCCAATCTCCACTCCAAAACACAGTCCCACTGCTCCACCCAGTGGCAGTCTTGAGATAGTGCATAAAGAAACTGGAAGCCTGTTTGCAGTTTGGTAGGGGGTGCCCTCTCTGGGGCCGAGTTTGCCCCTTTCCGGCTCTGGCTGGCCCCGCCTGCCCGCTGTGTCCGGCGGGGGATGGGGCGGCCCGCAGCCGGCTAGGTCTCCTCTGGTATTGCTCAGTCCTTTGTTCTGTGAGCGGGCTGGCAGTGCCTTAGATTTGGGCTTTTCTCTCTGGCTGTCCCACAGTTTAGGTTGCTGTCTCGCGTTAGCTCCCTCAGATTGCCCTCAGGGCACTCGGGCCCGGTCCTTACCCTAAGCAGTGCCACCCACTCCTCTCCGTTCAGCCCCCACTTGCTGGTGGCGGATGTGAGCGTCTGGGGTTCTTTGCTGGGAGTTGCCTTTAGGCACGTAATCTGTGGGTTTTATTTATTTTTTCTCCTGGTTATGTTGCTGTCCGAGATTCGAAATCTTCCCCCAAACCCGCTGGTGAGAGGGTTTCCTGGTGTTTGGAAACTTTTTCTCTTTTACGACTCCCTCCCCGGGACGGGTCTCCGTCCCTAACTCTTTTGTCTCTCTTTTTATCTTTTATATTTTCTCCTACCTCCTTTCGAAGATAATGGTCTGTTTTTTTGGATGCCTGATGTCCTCTGCCAGCATTCAGAAGTTGTTTTGTGAAGTTTGCTCAGCGTTCAGATGTTCTTTCGATAAATTTGTGGGGGAGAGAGTGGTCTCCCCGTCCTATTCCTCCACCATCTTAGCCCCGCCTCTTAACCTCAATTTCTCTTTGCCATATAACCTAAAATATTCACAGGATTTCAGGGATTAAGATGTGGACATCTTTGTGGGGGACATCATTCTCCCTACAGAGTGATTATGATGATATCAATGCATGGACTCTGTACTGGGTAAGGAGGCAAATGGAGAAAACAGTGGGCAGATGAAGAGTGAAACAGTGGTGCAATCAATGAATTGGAGAAGTAATATAATGAGCTTGAAGAACTGTAGTGCTAGAGTAGAAATTTTCAAAATGGTGCAGTTTCTGATGATGACAAAGGCTAGGATAGGATCACATCATAGAGGTGAGTATCTGATGTAAAGTTGTAGAAGACCAGATAAAGCAGTCATGGGATTTTGGCATGGATGAGCTAGAGGGTGAACTCCAGGATGGCTCCAGCTGGTCCAGGTGTCCACAAGGTGGAGGGAGCTCCCAGGAATGGCTGTCACCAGTGTCTATGTTCCCAAGTGAGCTATGGTTGTTTTTTGCCCTCCAGGACACTCTCCAAGATCAGCAGAACTGTAGAATTACAAATCAAAAACATACCTCAGAGAAACAAGAAGTAGCTGGTGTATTTCAGAGGTGTTTTTCAGGAACCAGACCCCACTCAAATGGAGAGTGGTGAGTGGTAAGCACATAGCCCACATTTGGACTAGAGCCTGGACACTGGTAATGTTAACCCCTGTGGCCTCACCTGGTTACCTCACCACCCACCGATCAGAGAACTATGCATAAGGTGATCACATTCCTGTGATCCTCTCCCTCACCTTGCCTCTAATCCCCTTCCCTGAAAGCCATCAGGGAGTTCAGGTCTTTCCAGCATTAGCTGCCCCTTACTCTTTGCTCGGTACCTTGCAGTAATTGCTGTGCTTGCCTTCACCACACACACAAGAAAAGGATGTAATGGAAGTGAAAGTCTAGGGTGTGCGATGGGTCATGCAAGTGGATGTTAAACTCACCAAGAATGATGAACGAGCTTCAGCCTAGGGAGGACAACTGAGCCTTGAGGAGAAAATGTAAACCCCACAAGTTAGGGGAGCCTGTGAATGAAAAGGGGCCATTGGCAGTGACAATTCGGCCAGGACCAGGGCCCTGCAGGGCCGATCTTCTGCTCAGCAGGAAGGATGGAGCCCTGACACTCCACCCCACTCCCAGGGGTAGGGGTGGGCTCCAGGTCACAGGCCTGGGCAGTGACCCCCTTGAGATGTGCAGGCCAGGTCGAGTCCAGAGACTCCCACAGGCCTGCTGGTTCCCTGCCCTCCTGTGGCTTCCAAGAACAGAGGAGGGGCTGGGCCTCAGCACCCTGTGCTCTTTACCCTGGGGCTTTCGCCTCCCCTGGGGAGATGGCACCCCTGTGTGGGTGCTCCTCTTTGGTGAGCACCCACAGCCTGGTCTGGCCGTGACACGTGGTCTAGGAGGCCAATGACAGCACAAGCCACTCCCTGTGGGATGGGGGGTGGGGCCTCACCTGGGGGCGCAGGCCCTCGTCGTACCCACCACCACAGCATCACACCTGGCCACAGGTGCGGAGACCTCCTGGGAGGCCTTGCAGAGGAGCCAAAGCGAGACGGGAAGAGGGCGGGAAGACACTCCGGAGACAGTCAGGCCTGGGCAAGTAGAAGAGAAGCACCAGTGACAGTGAGACGGATTCGAAAGCCCCGTGATTCAGTCAACAGACACCTACCTGTGCAGACCCCGTGGGAGGGGGTCGCAAACTTGAAGAAGGACTGAACCGTCCCCCTAGAGGGCCTGTGCTTTTCCAGGGGAGCCAAACAGTGTCCACACATCTCAGTGCAACCAGGAGAGCCTGTGGGGGCCGCAGGGGGGAGCAGATACAGAAGAGAAGGCTTCCTGGAGGGGTGAGTTCGGGGCCGGGCTGTAAAGGAGAGCTCGGGACTGGTCTTCAGGGAGTGTGCCCTGCCATGCCCACCAGGAAGCGGAGAACCTCTTCCAGCTGTTGTGGCCCTGGCTCCTTCCCCTGTTTCTCCTCTCCCGACCCTGATGATGGATCTGCAAAGGGAAAGGATGTGGCCGCTTCTGTTGACCAACGGGGAGTGGGGCGGGGAAAGCGAGCACCTTCCCTTAAGGAAATCAGAAACCCCAGATTGTACCAACTTCCTGACTTGGAGAAGATCAGAAGTCATGGCTGGAGACAGAGAGTAGGCAGCAAGCGAACACCAGTGATAGGGGGTGGGATGTCCCGGATGGGTTTTCAGCCACAGGCAGGCTCAGGCAGAGGAATGAAGCCCTGGAGACTGACCAGTGGACTTCTGGGACACACACTTGCCATGAAGAGAGTCCCATGTCAGAGGTGGGAGGAAATCTCCATCAGTTTTGTTTTACATATTTCCTAAAGGGACACCTGCTCAGCATCTTCCTTTCTTCTTTGTTTGCTGGTGCCAATTGGTTCTCCTCCCAGGAAGCTGGACCCAATGCCAACTTTGTAGGGAGATAGCTTGTTGCAGCTGCCAAAGCACCACCTCCTCCAGGGTCCTCTTTACTCCCATCATTTCATAGTCACAGGTTTTCAAAGGCAACAGCTTGCTCCATTACAATAGCTTTCTCCATGGCAAGCCTGGTGCCCTGTCCCACCTCCCTACACAGAGAAGAGACTCTAGGAGCACACTTTGTTACCAGAGACTTCCTCATTGACAGCAGACATCCTGTTGTGTTTCGGCCCTACTGATAAGTGGAGGAATCAACAGGAGAGGATGTGACTGAGTATAAATAGAATCTTGGCAAATATATCAGAACAGCAACACTGTGCACAGCTGGGAGGGCCCAGCTTCCAGAGGTCTCAGCCAACCCCTCCAAGAAGGGCCCAGGAATGATGCTGGGGGATACAGTAGGATGGAGACTGTGGACAGTTCTGCCATGTTTGAGTTTTATGCATCGAACATAAACAGATACAAATGACAGTTCTAATGGCACATGGCATTGGTACATTAGAAGTTACCCAATAAATTTGGTAGATGTGTAAATGTATGATTTGATGAATAAAACTGATAAGTTTGGGTAGGAGGCAAAAAAGATAGGAGGGCACTGCTCTAAGTGAGAGGGGAAGGGATTAATGGCACAAAGAGAAATATGCCCTTATGTAGAGGACATTCTTAGTGATAATTTTAGTAGGAATAATTAATTATTAGTGGCAGTCATTAAGACCTCAGTCTGCTTTCCAGGCCTATCTACCACTCTGCCCATCCTGGAGCCATTTCATTCCCTGGACAGGTATACATATACACACAAGCACACACACACACATCTCTTCTACTATGCAGGCTGTTTCCTTTCCATGCAGAGACCTCCTTCCCTCATTCTTCCCCTTTCCCTGCCATCCTTCATTGCTAGGTAAACTCCTCCTAGAGATCCTTCAGGATCCAGGTCAAATGTCTCCCCTTGAGTACTTTCCCAGTTAATTATTCTACTTCTTTGCATCCCCCTTTTGTCTTCCTATTTTTCCTTCCCCTCTTTCCTTTCCCCTCCCAATTGATCATTCTCTCTCCCATACTCCCATAGAACTTTGTGTTCATCCCTGTTTTAGCACTTGACTGTTGGGGCATTGTTGTCCGAGTGTCTGTCTTCCCCTCTAGACCGTGAACTAGAGCAAGTCATTAGTCTTAGGCATCTGTGAGAGAGGCCTCCCTAGCACAACCCCGAGTATATAGGTGGTACTCAATACTGTATATTGTCACCCTGCTTATTTAACTTATATGCAGAGTACATCATGAGAAATGCTGGGCTAGAAGAAACACAAGCTGGAATCAAGATTGCCGGGAGAAATATCAATAACCTCAGATATGCAGATGACACTACCCTTATGGCAGAAAGTGAAGAACTAAAGAGCCTCTTGATGAAAGTGAAAGAGGAGAGTGAAAATGTTGGCTTAAAGCTCAACGTTCAGAAAACTAAGATCATGGCATCTGGTCCCATCACTTCATGGCAAATAGATGGGGAAAGAGTGTCAGACTTTATTTTTTGGGGCTCCAAAATCACTGCTGATGGTGATTGCAGCCATGAAATTAAAAGACGCTTACTCCTTGGAAGGAAGGTTATGGCCCAATCCTTTCACCACCTAGATAGCATATTTAAAAGCAGAGACATTACTTTGCCAACAAAAGTCCATCTAGTCAAGGCTATGGTTTTTCCAGTGGTCATGTATGGATGTGAGAGTTGGACGGTGAAGAAAGCTGAGCACCGCAGAATTGATGCTTTTGAACTGTGGTGTTGGAGAAGACTCTTGAGAGTCCCTTGGATTGCAAGGAGATCCAATCAATCCATCCTAAAGGAGATCAGTCCTGGGTGTTCATTGGAAGGACTGATGTTGAAGCTGAAACTCCAATACTTTGGCCACCTCATGCGAAGAGTTGACTCGTTGGAAAAGACCCTAATGCTGGGAAGGATTGGGGGAAGGAGGAGAGGGGACAACAGAGGATGAGATGGTTGGATGGCATCACCAACTCGATGGACATGGGTTTGGGTAGACTCCGGGAGTTGGTGATGGACAGGGAGGCCTGGCGTGCTGCGATTCATGGGGGTTGCAAAGAGTCAGACATGACTGAGCGACTGAACTGAACTGAACTGAACTCAATACTTGCCTGGTGAGTGAATGGCTAGTATCTGTAGTGTATGTTCTATAACTTCATGGGTCAACAGATATTATTAATATTGTTGGGTTGTTGTTTATTTAAGGAGTCAAGCTAAATTGTTGTTTTTACATTGTGTTTCTGGGACTCTCTTCATGTATGAGTTTTATGAAGGGCAGAGTGCATTGGACTGGATTTTTCTAAACAAGTCCATATAACTATTGCCAGGCTTCTTGTCTCTTGATTGTAAGAAGCAGAGAAACTTTCTGATGAACTGGAAGTGGTGAAGCAGTGTGCTCATTCATGAATAAAATACTTATCTTTGCCAGCTAATTTATTGACAGTAAAATATCACAAAGAGAAATTGCAGAAACCTCTATCACTATACAAAGGCCCACATACCCCTCAAGCTTTTCTACCAGTGGATCTTTACTACCAAAAACTTTGACAGTGATTTGTCTGAATTCCTTGAATGTCTTTTATTTAGTTGCTGTGTGTCCACTTCATATTGAGTATCACAGAGATTTGACTCTGATGTTAAGCTATGTGGCTGTTTATTGTTAAATCAGAGTGAGCAGCAAGGGACTTGAAGGTAGCTTAGACTCCAAATGAAAGATCACCTTTCATTGTATGGACAGAGGCACTCTTTTTGCATCATATCCTATATTGGTACTACTGTTCTTTATGTGTGAATTAGTCACTAGTGACTCAGCTCTGAAATGGTTAGTCACAGTAACCTTTGTCATTTCACAGCCATAGTTTTTTATTGGCAGCTTCCTAATGAGCTCAACTTTGGGGTGACAAGTGGCAGAGCTATGACTTTTCTTTAAGAAATTTGAGAGATATAGTCAGTCAACATTTTTATTTACTTTGAGAAAGACTTGAGTTCCAAGGCCTGCCTGAGGTTTTCCTGGTAGTGCCAATACTTGCATTGTCTAACAAAACATGCCAAAAATTTCATACTTGTCATCCAATGAATTTGGCAATAACAGTATTGGGCAGACTAGGACTGAGAGGTTAGTGACTGCAGTTTATAATGACTGAAGAATTAGTATCTGTGAACAATCTGCATGTAACTATTCTGGGTTGAATGTTTTTGAAGAAGTTGAAAAAGCACTTAGTATAACCTAAAGTGAAATCTGCTAAGATGTTACAACCAATGGTGTTAAAAATATGAGTGGAGAAGAAAAGAATTAGTGAACAAATATACAAAATTTGTGAAAATATAAGGTCTTTAACTCTTAGAGTTATTCATTATATTATTTATCAGCAGTCACATTGCAGACAATATTTGAATCTCTCATTGTTATTAAACTGACAGTATTAACAGGGAACATCATTCGCTCTCATGAACTTAACCATCATGGTTCTGTGAACTTTTGTCAGAAATAGAAGTTGGATATCCAGAATTTCTCTACCACTCTGTGTGTGTATGTCCGTGTGTACGTGATTTTTTGAGCTCATGGTGCAGATTGAATTATTTTTGATTGAGAACATCTCCCTCAATTACCATGTAACACTGAATGGCTTTGGAAATTAGCTTTTGTTCCAGGTTGGATAATATTTCTTAACGAACTAAACCTAAAATTACAAAGCAAACAGTGCTTATATTAAAAAACATATTGTGGTAAAGTCATTTCAATGACAATTAACATTATTTGAATCAAAGTAATGTCAGACTGCTTTATACTCTTCAGATGCTTTCAAAAGTTAAATTAAGGGAGCTCTCTATTCACATACAAATTTGCAGTAGATATATATTCAAGCTCATACTATAATTCCAGCAGCTTTTTTTCAGTCCTCTATGCAAGTACAAGGGCTTCCCTTATAGCTCTGTTAGGAAAGAATCTGCCTGCAATGCAGGAGGCCTGGGTTTGATTCCTGGGTTGGGAAGAACCCCTGGAGAAAGAAATAGCAACCCACTCCAGTATTCTTGCCTGGAGAATCTCATGGACAGAGGAGCCTGGCGTGCTACAGTCCATGGGGTCGCAAGAGTCAGACATGACTTATCGACTAACCCACCACCACCACCATGAAAGCACAAAGGAAATTTCCATATTTCAGATCCACTAACTGTGCAGTTGAGGAGCTTCCACGTAAACTTCAAATGAAAGTGATTACTCTGCAATGTAATGACATGCTAAAAGGCAAATATCAAAAGAACCTAATAGAATTCTATAATTCTCTTCCAAATAATGAATATGCTAAATTGAAATCATATGCTTGTGGATTGATACCAGTATTTAGAAGTACCTCTCTCATGGACTGATATCAGTATTGGCCGATATCTGTGTGAAAAGACATTTGCAAAGGCGAGCTATGTAACACCTCATTACAAAACAGATGAACGTATGTAGTTTTGATGATAGAGAACACTTTGATCGGCAGTTAAACAAAATGATATTCTGCCAAAAGAATTTCATTCTTCTCACTAATAAACCTATATCATTTAAAAATTGTAAGCAATTATTAATATTTTTTAGTTTCAGCAATATTTGTGGACATTTGTTGTGGACCTCTGTTATGTAAGTACCTACATAATAACTATCTTGATTTTACCTTTGAGCACCTCCAAGCCCCAAATGTTAACTCTGCCTTTTACAGAAGTTTCCTCAACCCACGTTATCAATATATCGTACCATTGTGGGTTTTTTGGACAATCGTAAAACTAAAAGGACAGGAACCTTCTGGACTTAAACGCAGGCTAGAACCAAACCAGGGCATCAAAAGAACCAGGAGACATTGTGAACAATTCTACAATCGAAGCGCCTTGATTGTTCATTGGACACAGGGCACGTCAATCCTCACTTGTCAGCAAATGAGCTCAGAGCTCGTGACAAGGGGGCATGTCCTATTGGCTACTCTTCTGGCCCCGCCCCTCAACTGCAGCCTAGGGTAATCTTTTCCGTCAGGCCTGGCTCCACTGTCATCTGAGGCCCAGCTTTCGGTGGGACGCTCCCACCGTTGGCTTCCTACCCTCCCTGTCGTGGGGCCTCCTCTGTCGTCCCCTCAGTGGCTGCCTCGTCCCGCCCCACCACCCTCAGCCTCCCCTCAGGGCAGCCACTTCAGGTGCCACCACCTGCGCCGTTGCTGTCATCGCCCACCCAATTGAGTTAACTACCCAATGCCATGTCCACCACGAGGGGTGGAGATCCGGCCCCTGACGGGCAGGAAGGCCCAGCAGGCACGGTGGGGGTGCAGGCCGGACCGGCCAGAGCCTGCGAAGATGTGGACTGCAACTCCGGGCCTCGCAAGGGTGAGGCCATGCCTGAAGCTGGGCTGGGCGGAATCGCCGGGGCCTCAGGAGGCCCAAGGGAGGCAGCCCTGGAGGGCGGGAGCACCGAGAAGGACTTGGACATCGGGCCGACCGAGGAGGGAGAGGAGGAGCAGGCAGAGGGCCTGGACCTCACAGGGGACGCACGCCACATCCCCATGGCCGGCTTCCGCTTAACGTTCCTGGATCTGGTGCACTCAGTGCTGAACCGCATCTACTACAACGACCACATCCTCGTCCGGCCCCACGACAGCCACGTGTCGGTCCGGCACCAGGCCCGGCAGCACTCTTCTGATCAAGGCTCGGCCGCGCCGGGGGAGGGGCCGGCGGGGAAGACACCAGCCCAGGAAGTGGAAGAGGCAGAGGAAGCCCAGGAGGCCGAGGAAGCCGAGGAGGCCTCTTTATGGGAGACAGCCGCCGAGGAGTCTGAGGAGTCCAGCTTGTGGGAGATGGCACAGGAGCCGGCTGCCCCTGAGGGTGAGCCTTCAGGAGAGTGGATGTGGGGGGCGTGTGGGGGATGGGGACACTGGCAGCTGCAGGCCGGGTCTGGGGACTAGGGATCCCGAGGAGGGGGCAGGCTCAGAGGAGGGCCTCGGGAGGGGAGGCTGGGAGTCAGGGCCTCCTTGAATCGAAGGCCAGAGGGGCCCAGTAGAAGCCCAACTCCATAAAGACCTCTCTGGTTTGTGGGGGGAAATAAGCTTCGCTCTGCCAACCCTGGTAAGAGGTCTGAGATGATCAGTGCCAGTTATGAGCCCACAGGTAAAGATCAGTGGAGGCAGGTGTTTGGGAGGGAGCTTGAGAGGACATGGAAGAGAACAAGCAAATGGCATACTTCATATTTGGTTCATGGCTTTTAAAAATGGCAAGATTCTTGGAAAGTTGAACCCAAAATATTATGAACTCATACAGGAGAACTTGGTCAAAATTAAATATTCAGGGGGTTGAGGAACTAATGAGCTTCATCATAGAATTTGTCATTGAGGCAAAACATATTTTGGTGAGAAAGTTCTGACCACACTTTGGTCATCAGACCCAGAGGATTCTGATCTTTGGCCAGAAATAATCAGTAGCACAGGGTGACAGATTTACTAGAAAAGAAGAAATAATGTGATTGTGAAAATGATCAAGGAGCAGTAAAGCGAGGGCCATGAAAGTGTTGTATCAGCCAGAAGAAAGGCCCCCAGTTACTCTTTTCTTAGTTGTTCCTATCCTCCTGCTTCTCCTGAGGGTAGAGTTTTGGATGTCTGTTGCTATTCCTTATGAGTTGGGATTTTTTTTTTCCTGTGAACGTCTGGTCCCAAAGTCGGTATTATTCTTCACTAAGGAAATAAATAAGTACCAGGATGAGAACTCCAAAAAAGAGGTCCAAGACACTGAAAGTGAGGGGAAAGAAGAAAAGTATAACAAAAAACAAGAAGAACCAGAAAAGAATCTGGATCCAGCAAAGGACAGGCCCAGAAAGTCCAGGTATCTGTGTATAGCTTTGAAAATAACCCAGCTATTCCCAGGCATTTACAAATTTTGTTTTTGCTTTTTAATTCTCCCAGTAAATTAAGAAAAAGTTTGTTTAAAATTAGTTCAACAATTCAAATTTACCTACTTAATGTTTATAGAACACTCACACACCTAGTAATATAAAGTGCATTATGTACTGAAATATACTTCATGGCTCCTCATTTGTTTTTATGAGGTCTTTTGTCCTCTACTTATAAGACTACTAACAAGTTGTAAATGTATCAGTACCTAAGACCAGTATTTGTTTAGTAAACAGTTACTAGAAGTATCAGTGAAAGTAACTGGGCTTTGCACCAGTAGAGTGTTTATTTCTTGACCACAGAAGTGGAGTCTTTTGCACTAAGAGATGACATCTTTTAGAATGTGATTACTTACAAATAGCAAAAAGTTCAGAATTTCAAGTAGGGACCACATTTAGTGATTAATAGCTAAATATTTGTTCACTTGTAGATTTTTAAATTTTATGTGACAGTTAAAAGAAGAGCAACTTTGTCATAGTAGAACTGTTGCTTATCACTGAGCTGGTAATGAAGGTATAGGATATATCTTGTCTTTAATGATTAACATTTTTTTCCTTCATTTTCATAGCGGTGTATTTCAATAACAGCCTCTTTCTCATATGGTAGATATGGAAACTGAGGGTCTGGGAGGGTAAGGGAGTATCATCTGTGGACTGAGCACAGGCTTTTAAGGTGAAAAGAGTGATTTAAGTCCCGGAATAGCCTCTCAAAGGGAAAAAAAACATTTATGGTGTGGGCAAGAGGGAGACAAGGTTGGTAGGATCACGTAATTGAAGCCATCAGGTTGTATGTGTACCCAGTATCTATGATGCGGGTTACAAGAGGAAAATATGTTTTTCTTCCCTACTTGTTGAGATACAGCCCTCAGATATAAATAGCAGCAAATATAGATAGGGAAAACTGTTTTCTTAGATTAAGAAAGTCTCTGGTGCTGGTTAATGCTGTATAATTGTTCATTTTCTCTCATTTCATCCTGCAGTTTGGAAGACTAGAAAGATGGAGAAAGAAGGATCGTGATTTTCAGGTTTTTAATTTTGCAGAAGCCCATGGGAATCTTAGTAATGCTAATTCCATTCCAAAATTCATTTCCCTAAAAGTGATATCCAATAACATATGACTTTTATCTTCTTCAGATATATTTGATAGCATTTGTTCTAGTTAAAAATAAGTTTGTTTTAAATTAACAAACTGAAATGCAGGCAGATTTTGTTTAGATAAATAATCCTGACTCAAATCTCTTTCACTTTTGTTTGACCCACTTTACCTTCATTGAAAGGCATCACTTTCCACCATTTGGTAAGCCTGTTTTAAATTCTTTTATTGCAGCCCCAAATAAATAGAAATATCAAGTTTAAAACAATTTTTGTAAAGACAGAAATGGAGGTCAAGCCTTTAGAACTGAGCTTGTTTACTGCACTAGTCACTAGCCACGTGTGTTTGTGGAACATTCAAAAGGTGGCTAACCTGAGTTGAAATATGCTGCAAGTATAAAAACTAATGTAAAGTCTCATTAATAACTAATTACATGTTGAAATGATAATCTAGTATTAAACAAATACAGCATTAAAATGACTTTCTCCAGTTTCTTTTTACTTTTTAAGTATGGCTACTAGAACATTTAAAATTATACATGACTTGTGTTATATGTGTATTTCACAGTACTGCTGGGTGCTTTTGAAGGAAACCTGATGGATGGCCCAGCTGGCCTGGAGGCCAAATAGTGCTGCTGAGCCTGAGCCAAGAGGCTGATCTGGAACACTGGTTCTCAAAGTTTGGTCCTTAAAATAGCATTATCAGCATCACCCAGGAATTCTTAATCTCCACCCAAGACCTGTGAATCAGAAACTCTGGGAGTGGGGCCCAGCAGTCTGTATTTTAATAAGCCCTCCAGGGGATTCTGATATAGCTAAGGTTTGAGAAGCGCTGGTTGAGAGCCACAGGGGGAGAAGCTGAGATCCACCTATGGTGGGACCAGCCTTCGTTCACTGGCTTGGGGATGCTGGAGATAAATTGAACAGGATGGGAGGGGCTGAATTGGGGAGATTAGGATTCATAGGGGCTGAGACACAGAGAGGCTGTGGATAGGGGATGGCTTCTCTGGTGGCTCAGATGGTAAAGAATCTGCCTGCAATGCAGGAGACCCAGGTTCGATCCATGGGTTGGGAAGATCCTGGAGAAGGTCATGGACACCCATTCCAGTATTCTTGCCTGGAGAATTCCATGGATAGAGGAACCTGGAAGGCTACAGTGCATGGGGTCGCAAAGAGTTGGACACAACTGAATGACTAACACTTCCAGAAAAATATCCAAGGGACAGAGCTGGTTTCGGAAGGTCACAGACATGATACCGGGTATATGAAGTTTAAGAGAACATTCACTCACCAGGTATGGATAGTGGATATACACACAGAGTAAAAGGCAGTGCCTGTGAGGATGTGTGCATACTCAAGCATACAGAAAGGCATGCAGTGGGAAGATAAACACTACATTTAGGATGGTGGCTACCCCTTGGGGAAAGAAAAGGATGGTGATCCTATTGGGGAGGGATCCACAGTGGGCTTCAACTATATTTGTAATATTACATTTTTTAAGCTGGGTGGTGAGTACATAGATGTCAACAGTATTATTCTCTATACCTTTGTGTAGGTCTGAAATATTTCATAGTTAAAAATGAGTAAAATAGAGGAAAGGGAGAGAATAAGCTTAATATCTAGACTCTGTTTAAGAGGGAAAAAAGGATAAGTCATATTTGATCAGAGGATCATATTTGATCAGAGGATCAGAGAAGGGGATGGGCCTGGGGACCTGAGACTAGACAGGCTCATTTCTGCATTTAATTAAAGCTTCCTAAGTGCTCTCTTGGTAGCATTGATACCTTCTCTCATATTCTGTGGTAGCACATCTTATAGTCCAACTTATATTAGCATTTTTAATTGAGGTGAAGTTCACTTAAAAATCAACCATTTAAAAGTGAACAATTCAATGACATTGACAATTTTGTGCAACCACATCTTTATTTTTTTTAAATAAATTTATTTATTTTAGTTGGGGGCCAATTACTTTACAATATTGTAGTGGTTTTCGCCACACATTGACATGAATCAGCCATGGGTCCACACGTGCTCCCCATCCCGAACCCCCCTCCCACCCCCCCTATCCCCATCCCCCTGGGCCATCCCACCGCCCCAGCCCTGAGCATTTGTCTCATGCATCGAACCCGGAATGGTGTTCTGCTTCACACATGATAATATACATGTTTCAATACTACTGTCCCAGAACGTCCCACCCTCACCTTCTCCCTCAGAGTCCATAAGACTGTTCTGTGCATCTGTGTCTCTTATTCTGTCTCGCATATAGGGCAACCACATCTTTAGTTCTGAGCATTTTCATCACCCCCAAACTCTGTACCTATTAAGTAGGCATTCACCCTTTCCTCACCCTCCAATTCCCTGGCAGCCACCAATCTGCTTTCTATCTTAATGAATTCACCTATTCTGGACATTTCCTATAAACAAAACCATACAATATGTGAACTTGTGTGTCTGGCTTCTTTCACTTAGCATAATGTTGTTAAGGCTCATCAACATTGTAGCATGTATCAGCACTTAATTTTAGGGCTGAATAATATTTCTGTTGTATGTATATATCAGTTTGTTTATCTATTCCTTTTGTTGGTGGACATTTGTATTGTTTCCATCTTTTGATTATTGTGAATAGTGCTGCTATGAACATTCATGTCCAAGTATTTGTGCATGATTTATATATGTGTGTATCTCCTGCCTCCACCTCACCTCCCCCAGGACTGTGAACTTCTGAATGGTTGGGGCCTTAAAACGTTTTATCTTTCCCAGAGTCCTAGGCACTGAGTTTTCCACTTAGTAGGTGCTCCACTAATATGTCAAAGTAAGCTGAACACTTACACTGTCATTTTTTTTTGTCACCGATGTTGACGTTTTAAAATGTGTTATATTATTCCTTATGGCTAGAACCACATGGTGAGACAGAAGGCAAAGCGCTCCCTGTCACCATTATTTCAACTGAAAGGGCAGGTCAAGTGGTATGATTTGAGGCCCTTCAAACTGGTTCTGATTTGTTAGTATTTCTGCAGTGCTAGTTGTTAAAACAGTATTGTTTCTAGGCCCAGGCAAGAGGTATCGCTGTCTTGAGCTCTATGCTTTAGAGGGCCACTTTGGTCCTCTTCCAGCCACACCCCTCCCACCAGGGCCAGGAGCCCAGCCTGTGGGAACAAGGGGTGTGTCCCTGCTAGCCCATGCTCCAGGTACCTGGCAGCCCTGAACAGTCCCTAGCCTGCTTCCAGGGCCCGTGTGCTCCTCTTAGACCTGTCCCGGGGAGGGCTGACTGCACTCACTACCGGGGTGGGTGCTCCCAGGCCCAAGGAGGGGTTGTAGGCCCAGAAGGGGATGCGGCCTAGCCTAGGAGCCAGGGCAGGCACAAGGGGAGGGGAGGGAGGGCAGCTCTTCCCACACCATCAGGGCAGAACTTAGAGGAGTCCGAGAATTCTAAATCCCAACCTGGCCTTTCAGGTCATTAGGAAGGTACATTTGTCATGGAAGGAGATACAAATTATTTAATGGCTTATCATTTGATTTAAACATTTCAAATATTTTTAGACATGTTATGTGGATCCCTAACTAAACTCTTTTTTTTGAACCTTGCAAATAGGACAAATGTTATGGACAGGCCAGATTAAATGTCTGTTCCATTACCATTTCCCCTTGCTCACTCTGTGTTACACTTTGTTACCTGAGCACAGCGGGGCCCCTTCCTTTTGATAATGGCTTGTTCTAGAAGCCCATCTTGCAGGAAGACTCAGACCTAGTCCCTGAGCCAGGCTGCAGTACAACCTCCATCTTGTCCCCTCTACTCACCTGTCTGCATTTTCTCTCCCACTCATCTCTTTGCTCCTCATTGTTTACACATGTGAAAACCTCTTTAGTACTACCACTCCCTCATATAGACACCCATCTGGAGGCCATCAGCTTGGTCAGGCACACCTGCGTAGGGGTCCTTTCTGCTCCACACAACCTCTCAAGATTATTTGCTCTTCTGGCAACACTTGGGTCTAAATTGTCAATAACCTATTCAATTTCCCTCCCCGTGTGACAAACAGAGACAGACTATAGAACAAGCTTTACTAAATTTATTTGCTTTGCATACAGCAGAAATCAAGAATGCTAAAAGAAGCTGAAAACATCAAAATGTGCCTTTATGCATTAAAAAAGACTTAACCTCCTTACTTAAAACATATTTTTTTGTTGTTAACTGTGAAAAAGAAATTGTTAATGGAGAGTTCTTAAAGTGAGAATAACCTAATTGTGGTCCAACCTGAGAAAAGGGGGAAGGGAGCTATAACAGTTAACCTACCAGGATTACCTGGGTAAAGGGCATCTACCTTAATGAACTGTTCACTATGGAAATACAACAGAAATCAAACCCAATCAATCAATCAAAACCCTAGCATTATCAAAAAGGCAAAAATATAGTATAAGGAAAAATACTTGTTTTATAGAGAAAATGCAAAATCCAGCAAATGATGGTATAATGTTCACATTATACCATCATCAGGAAAACCAAGCATCAAGGGTTAAAATTACCTCTGCCACCCTACAGCCTCTGAATTTTTCTTGCATAAGGCAGCCCTACTCAGAATTTAAAGGCACAGTTATGTCTAGGGCTGCATTTCTGTTTAAACAAAGTAGCTTCATGGTGACAGAGGCAGATACCATGAAAGGTATAATACTAAGACACTTCTGGGATCCCTGAGAAAATGAGCCAGGTACTGTCCAGGCATCCAGAAGGAGCTCTCCCTTAGTGTTTAGTGTGTGTGTGTGTGTGTGTGTGTGTGTGTGTGTGTGTGTGTGTGTGTGTGTGGCGGGGCGGGGGGGGGTTGGAATGGAGGGCAAGAACTTGGAGTGAGTGGTTCACTGGGGAGGTAGGAGCTGTCCAGCCTAGTGACTGTTGGGTGTGTGTGCCTCTAGGAATGAGGGCAGGGAAAGGCTAATTCAATCAATCCAGGCTTCCAGTTAGCAGAAAGTCACCTGTTCTATGGCTTTGAGAATTCAGTCTTGCTTTGAGCCCAAATCTTGTGAAACAGAGGCTGCTGAGGAAAAGCAACAAGAAACTGGGCTACTGGAAGCCATGGCGTAAGACAGCTGTCCAGGAGCCCCAGACTTCCTTTGTGGAAGTCTTCCCATCTGCCTGACTAAAAGCACAGCTTTTGGCCTCTGCTGTGCTGTGCTGTGCTGTGCTGTGCTTAGTTGCTCAGTTGTGTTCGACTCTGCGACCCCATGGACTGTGGCCCGCCAGGCTCCTCTGTCCATGGGATTTCCCAGGCAAGAATACTGGAGTGGGGTGCCATGCCCTCCTCCAGGGGTTCTTCCTGACCCAGGGATCAAACCCAGGTCTCCTGCATTGCAGGCAGATTCTTGATTGTCTGAGTCACCAGGGAAGCCCCCATCTGCAGAATTTTGAATTTTAAGAGGGCCTTAAGTGCTTTTAAAATAGGATATGTATGACATGCACTATGCTTCTGAGCAACTAGAGAGGACCACAGTGGCACTGGGGTAAGAAGTCAAATACTGGAGGGCTAACCCCTCAGAGGAGTATGATAGTCCCCAAGGAATGTTATGCCTCATAAGAAGGTGCTCACAGCTGCCAGACTTGTAACAGGTTGACAAGCAGCATGTGCAAAGAGAGCTCTGTATAAGTTGCAGGGGTTGGGGGCCCTCAGGGATACAAAGAAGGTGTTTCAAAGGGCAATGGAATGACTGGGGAGCTGGCTGTGCACATTTTTTCTTGGAAACCCAGAATTTTCACTTCTATCAATACCACCTCTTCTTAGGAGGCTTTACAAAGTTCAGAGCAGCAACGAAAGAACTGAAGCATTTAATTAGGCTCATAAAACATACAAGCCAATCCTTGGACCAGATCATCTGGACATTTCCATTAGAATGAATTTATTTGATCAAGGGAAATGCCCACCTCTTAGTTGCTCCAACAAAATGTTTTAGCTTTCTTCCTTCTACAGCCCATGGTCCAAAGTTAAAGATTTCTCAATTCAACAGCAGTGCAAACATTTTACATAGTTTTTATAAAGGAAATGCTGGGTTTTCAGATGCTGGCAGTGACTGTACTGAAGGTTAGACATTCATGGCATCTATTTCATTCAAATTATCAACTTTAATGCCCATTTTAAGGCTCTTATGCTTAATAAAAATGGCTACAGTAAATAATTCACTACATGGCATTAATATAGCTATTGGCAAATATAATTTGAAATGCTGATACTCCACCCAGGAGCAGTTTATTGCATCTTTTCTGCTATATGGCTCCATGCCTCAGCTTTCTTCTTGGCCAGGGAGAACCAGACCGGTTCAGCCGGCTCAACCGGCTGTGGTAGCATGGCTGGAAGTGTAGCAGACCTGGTTTCTTTTTCCATCGAAGGTACTTGAAGTATCTTCTCATCTTCAAATCCAACTGGAACCAAACCATAGCAAATAACACATAAGCAGTAAGAAGCCCCAGAGATACTGAAGTATGTTTATGGGATGCAATAAAAATTTTCCTTCTTTTAGGTTTCTTCTGGCTTCTAAACATGGGAACTGCTATAGGGTGGTATGTGAAAGGAGTAATGTCAATATGGCTGGAACCACAGAGGCCTGGACATTGGAAGACCTGAGAATAAATACCTGCAGCTGTAACTGCCAATCTTTGGGTCGCTATTATTGGACTGTCTTATACTTTTGAACTGAGACCAGAGTGGAAACATGTTATATGGTATCCGTTCAGTTTTTAACATTTCAAATAAGGTAATATTGTTTTTGTTACACCAATCCCTTATGTTGTATGAAATCGCTGTTTATGACTCAATAGGTCCACTCAGGAAAAGTCTATGCCAAATAACATTATATCAACTGCTCCTACTAAGCAGACTACCTCTCTATGCCCCAGTTCTACAAGTACCTCCTTCCCTCATCCTGCTTTACGGTTGATTGACTTAGTGGCTTAGAGTCAGCCAGTAGTTCTCAACCCTGGTCACATATTAGAACCACCTAGGGTCTCTTTAAAAATACAAATGCACATGCTATTTCATGAACTAACTGAATTAGAATCTCCAGCAGTGGATCCAGGACCATCTATAGTTTTTTAAAAATCACATCAGGTGATTCTAATACATAGTGAGAATTGAAAACCATTTGATAGGAGTACCACGCCCATGAGAGGCTATTCACTTGACCTAAGCAGGTCAAGTGCTTCTATAGCATGGCCAGACGATGGATTCCTAAATTCCTAATTTCTTCATGAGATGGACTAAGGAAGAGAACAAAGATGACTCAATATAAACCTATCCTCCCCTCTTCCTGCTCCTTCTGGAAAAAAAATCTCTCTGACACAAAACTCTACTGATGAGACCCCATTCGATTTTATCACAGCACAGTGTTTTTCTCAGCTTTCAACATGCCCCACCTCTCATAACCCTGCTCAGAATATGGAGGGGCTGAAACAAACCTTTTAAATAGTTTTAAAAAATTCAATACTATTGGGCATTTATATCGGATTATTTTTCACAGTTTCACTGGGAATGTAGAGGGTGAGAAAATACCGCTTTGCTGTGAACTAGAAAGTGGCTTGGTATTCTCTCCTTTTGAATACCAGCCACAGAAACGTTCTAGTGCATGATCACAATTTTGTTCCGATACAGATTCCTTGATGGGGTAAAATACTGAAAGGCCCTCTGAAAATTACACACTGGACTGACTTATAGTAGTCATAATAGTTGTATTTTCCTAAAACAAGCTAATATCTGTACCTAATGGAAGTACCATGAGAGAATCACAAGCTGATTTCAGGGAAGAGACATGTATTGCCCGAGTTTGAAATGGGAAGTTCCACATTCTGTGAGAGCTCTTTTGGGAGTTGAGGGATAGGGTTTTGTTTTGTTTTGTTTTGTTTTTTTACCTGTTTTGGTAGACTTTGGAGGCTTTGTTGGTGCCATCTTCTCTTGTCTCTTGACATCAGAAATGAGAACCATTCTTGGTTGGCTTTCACTTACAAGGCCAGTTCTCTTTAATACAAAAATGAAAACAGGAAGATCTTATAAGTCCTGACATGAAAATAGCAAATTACTTACTCAGATCATAGGTGCACGTCCCATCCTGGGTATTATAAGTTCAACATTAACCAAAAAGAAAGAGAGAGAGGTAAGGAAGGAAAGAGCATGGAAAGCACCTAGGTGCAGAATTTAGGATCACAAAATCTAAGCTGGTTCAACTTTATCACCTTTCTGAGCTGAGAGAAAAGGTTATCTAATCATATAAACAGTGTAAACAGGTTAAGATGAGAATTACTTAGCTCAACTACAACCTTTTCTCTAGCAGTTTACCAGCACTTAACAGAAAGCTAACCGAAATGTGGTTGCAAACAAATCTTATTAATTGGGTTCCATAGATTTCTACACAACAAAACTTGTTTACATCTTGTGTTCATGACTTGCATTAGAAAATGATACAACTATATGTCTTTTCAAAATGATACAGTTTAAGCTTTTAAATTAACTTCACCACAACTGATCTAAATTAATTAGTTTACATATCCTAGTGTATTTCCCTCTGACAAAACCTTAACCAAGGTAGACTTTTCCACCTGTATGATCCTGCTCCCATAAAAATAATAATAATGATGAAATGAAAAGATCTTTAAAAGCAAAAAGTGAAAACAGATTTTCACATGATCCTTCAACAAATTCTGTAAGCACTTAAAAGTATAGGAACTTAGACATCTCTTGATATGCAAACTTCATTGTGTTTTCTTAAGGCAGTTTTATGCAGTGTTGACAAGAGGGGTGCTCATTCTAAAACTTCCAAAGGCATTGCAATTGGGACATTAAAAGCAAGATGTCATCCCATCATGTTCTGATCCATTAGCCTAGCTCATCACATAATTTCACTTTTAATCTATAGGGAGGTGCCAGACCAAACCAAATCAATATGTGGAAGCCTGAACACCAAACATTACCTTTATTTACATAAAGGAAAATCATTATGTACTGATAATGGAAAGGTACCTAGAAATAAAACGTTAAGTGAAAAAGACTATAGTTTAATTCTACTCATATTTTCTTAAATACATATACATATTTAGAGGCCTAAAATATTTGTAAGAATAGTTACTCAACTCACCCCAGTGGTGACCTTTGGGGTTTTCTTATATCTACTTATGCCTCAACCAATTTAGAGGAATACTGTTCTAGAATATTTAGAACAGGATTTGATTTATAGAATCTTCTCTATAAATTGCTTTTCACAAATCCTTTAGGAACATAAAGTGGGGGCACCTTTCTATGAATACAAACCAAGTCTTTCCCCCTAAAAGTCCCTTTGGCTTGATAAATGCACCCAAGGAGGTGGGGAACTGCATGTCTGGCAAAGTTCCTAATAGAAGCTTAATCAATTGGCTCCAATGACCTTTTGGAGTGTTTTGTAGGCTACTCCAGGTCCTTCTCCATGTCTGGGTTCTTTCACCTCAGCCTTGGCTGCAGCTCTACTCTTGGGTCTTGGCTCTTTGGGAGGAATGTTGGCCTGGAAGCTCCCCTGCTCCTGCTTTATCATGGTTATCCAAGCTGGCTCTGAGGCGGCATACTCTGACCATTGACCAGGAGCTTTTCCTGAGAAAGGAATGAAAAAAAGCAGAACTAAAGTGAGGCAGGCTGGGTCTTGAGACTGACTAGGACCTACCTGCAATAATGTCTCAAATGGGATCCTTGTTGACTGCCAAATGAAAATAAACAACGTATAGAGAAGAGCCCCATTCTTTAGTGCCTCCCCACAACTTTGCAAGGCAGGGACACCTGGAGTAGATAAGCTGTACTTCAAAGTTTGTCAGCTGTCCTCTTACTGGTCCCTTTCCCTCCCTTGTCCATCTCTTTTTCTATCCCCAATTCAGGTAGGACAATGGTTGCCAAGGGGGCTAGAGAAGTTCCCAGAAGGCCAGATGATTAGGGCACGGATGTCATTTCTCAAACTTCAAGGAAAATCTTATTGCCTCTGTTACTTCGTGGTCTCTAATGAAAGTATGTGGTTATGGATATGGTTATAGGCATGTATAAGACTATGTGATGATGATTCTGAAGGTACAAAGCTTTGAGAGAGAAAAATGCTCAAAAAGTCACCTAGCTCTTGATTCTTAGACATTTCAGATGAGTTAAGAAGCTGTGGAAGTACAAACATTTACAATAAATTAAGACTTCAAGCTGAGAGTCTGAACATAGTGCTCCATTAATGAGTTGGCTTCAAAAATATATATGGGGGACCTCCCTGTAGGTCCAGTGCTTAAGACTCCATATTTCCACTACAGCAGGTTTGATCTCTGGTCAGGGAACTAAAATCCCATGTGCTGAGTAGCAAAAACAAAATTAAATAAAAAATAAAAAGCTACGTGGCGTTGAAGGGAGCATAATAAATGTAAAGGTATTTTGAGAAAGGCATAAAATCCCATCTACATGTATATGAGGTAAGGAGGATGGGGAGATGGTTACATGTCCATTACAGAATGTGGACAAATGTCCAAAGGAGACCCCCTTGGGAAAGAGAAGACTCCAGGTTAACCATCTCCAAATCTATTCATCTAGAATAGAGCATTATTCTGCCCCTAAATCCCCAAGCCAGCCCTATCAAAGTCACAAGGCAATGGGCAAGGCTAGAACAGACTTCCTCCCATTCAAGACTTTGCTTTCTGGTTCTTCTCTCCTCTTGGTACCTGCTGCCCATCTGGGAAGATAAAGACTCACCTGGGATCCTGTAAGCAGGTTGCTTCTTGGCCATACTTTCAGATTTGGGCCTCCTCTGTTGCTTCTCTTCCAAGTCAGGTACTGTGGTGAGGTTTTGCATGGTGCCCAGGGCCCCCTCGGAAGCCCTTCTGATTGGCGGGGCTGTACCTACAGAGGATGAAATTGAGCCCAAGGAGAGTGAAAAAAGCTTGGTAAAACCTTGTTTCTCACCTTTATACTTCTGTGAGGAAGAGGTTCTTCTCAGTCGGACTCCAAAAAGCTTTTCAACATCAGCCCTGTTGTTGAATGAAACTGAATGGCTGTTATTTTGATCATCACTCTCAGGAACCTCCTCCTGAGAGGAAGTGCTTCCAGAAGTGGGCGCTTGCAAGGCAGGAGCAGCAGCCAGCATGGGCTTGGTAGGGGCAGTTGTGACGTTCTTAGTGAGGTCTTCAGAGCTTTGGCTGGGTTTCTTGATTTTGCTTAGAAACCACCAGCTAGGATCACTCTCCCAAGTGGTTCCCTCAGTGGCAGCACTCACGGGACTTGGATAAACCTGTTGCTGATGTTCAGGGTCTGCACGAGCCTGAAAAGCTTGTTTGGGAAGCAGGTACTGCTCAGAACCGCTCTGCTTCACAGGTGCACTCACTGGGCCTATTGAGAGCATCAGTGGCTGAAACTTAGCTCCACCTTTGACTTGACTGGGCCATTTGCCAGGCAGCCAGTCTTCAGAACTCTTCCATTCTTCAGGAGAGCTCTCAGAAGCTGAGGAGGTTTTTTGCTGGTACTCAGGCTTCCCCAGTGTCTGGGCAAGATGTCTGGGAGGCAGCTGCTCTTTAAAACTGCTCAGCTTCGCAGGAACACTCTCTGAATGGGAGAGGACTTCTTGCAGGCCTTTGGGCTTCCCCAAGCTTGGTAAAAGGCTTTTCATGGGCCCTTGGTTCAAAGAAACAGCTCCCTCAACATCGGCACTTTCCCAACCTGAGGAAACTTGCTGCTTGATTTTAGGCTTCAATGATTTGGAAGGTGGATTTGAAGATGAAGGATCCATGCGAGTTCCCTCCTCTGTAGCAGGCCTCTCTGAAAAGACATGCTGTGTCATATACTTCACGAATGACTGAGAAGGACGCTTGACAGTCACCAATTTCTTAGGTATGACTTCTTTATCAGCCATGCTCTCTAGACGTGAGGAAATCTCCAGAACTTTAGACTTTTTAAGCTCTCGGCTGAGATATATGGGAGGCAGTGGCCTTCCAGAAATGCCCACTTTGGCAGCAGCACTCTCAAAATTCGATGATATTTGCTGGACTTTCTGTCTCACGATGGAGTAGGGATGTTTGTCAGGCAGCAGCTCGGTAGATGCACCCCCTTCAGTGTCGACACTCTCTGGACCTTCAGAGATTGCTTGTTTGACTCTTGCTCTCATCCGGGCCTGAGAAGTCTCTCTGGGAGGCAGCGGCTTCAGGGCAATGTCCCACTCGACAGCAGTGCTCTCTGGACTTGCAGAGGATGGTTGCTCAAACACGGGAATCTCCCAGGACTTCTGGATGGTGGATCTGGGAGACACAGGCACCCCTGGAGTGCTCCACTCTGTGGGAGCACTCACGGACTCCAGTGGAATGGTCTGTGGCTGGAATTTAGACTTCATTGAGGGCTGGGGAGGTGCCACCTCCACAAAGCTGCCCTCCTCAACAGTAGTGCTCTCCAAGGTTTTCTGGGCTCGAGGATATGTCAAGGATGGGGGAGAATATTTGGGGAGCAATTTCTCTATCAGAATGATCTTCTGAGCAACAGAACCCTCCAAACCTGCAAATACACTCTGTTCAGCTTCAGAATAAGTCACAGAGGCTTGTTGCTGGGCCAGAGCTCTCATCGGGGGCTGAGAATGATGCTTGGGAAGCAGCAGCTTCGTAGAAATGCTCTTCTCAACCACAGTGCTTTCTGCACCCATGGAGACTTGGTGCTCAACTGCTGGCTTCACCACGGCCTGGGAAGGATGTGGGAAAGTCAGCAAGTGCGCAGGTGTGTTCTTCTCAACAGTGGGGCTCTCTGGATGTGCAGAGCTTTCTTGCTGAGCTGCTGGTTTCACTGAAGGCTGAGAAGGATATCTCGGAGGCAGCACCCCCGCAGAAGTCATCTTTTTATGTGTCATCACTCCTGGATCCAAGGAGACTGGTGGCTCAACTTTTGGCCTCATCAGGCGCTTAGAAGTCACTCTGGGAGGCAGTGGCTCCATGATAATGCCCCACTCCATGGCCACACTCTCTGGGCCTGTGGAGGCGGGTTGCTCGAATTTAGGGCTCACCCAGGACTGGAAAATGTCCCTGGGAGACAGCTGCCACACAGAAGCACCCTGCACTTCAGGTATGGTCTTTGAAGCCAGGGAGATTTCTTTGGGGTCTTTAGGCTTTGCCACAGCCTGGGCAGAGGATTCCAAGGCCTGGGTTGGAAGTCCAGGAGACACCTCTTCTTTGGTGTCATTGGCACTGTTGTACTTCTCCACATAACTATTTGATCCCGTGGAGACTTTGTCTTCTGGCTCCCCCACAGCCCTGGAAGCACATGTGGGAGTCAGCGGCTCATTGGAACCACTCAGCTGTCCCAAGCAACCCGAGTTTGTGAAGACTTCTTGGCCATTTTTGGACTTGCTCAGGGACTGGAGAGAGGGTGTGGGAGCCTGGTGCTGCTCGAAATCACTGCCCTCTTTGGAAGTGCTCTTGGAATCAGAGAAGACAGCTGTGGCTTCGGACTTCTCCAAGGACTGTGAAGAATATCTAGGGGCCTGCTGCTGCTCGGGACTGCTCAGCTCCACAGCTGAACCTTTTGATTCTGGGAAGACTTCTTCTTCATTCCTGTCCATCATGGAGGGTGGGGAAGAACGTCCAGGAGCCAGCTGTTGCTCAGAATCACTGTCCTCGTCTGAAGTGCTCTTGGGATCTGAGAAGATGACTGTATCTTTTGACTTCCTGAAGGACCATGAAAGGCTTCTGGGAGGTGGTCTCCCGGCATAAAGGGCTCCCTCCATCAAGGCACTCACGCTCCTGGAGATGCTTGCTGTTAAGGTCTGCAGAACACTTCTGGGAGGCTTTTCTTTGAGGGTCTCTTGATCGGACTTCGTTTCAAATTGGACAGTTTTCACATCAAAGCTAGAAGCTTCTTCCTTTTCTGGCTGGCTCTGAGAAGGCTCCATGAACACCTCATCATCCACTGCCACCAAGAGAGTATCTTGGGGTGTAGGTGGCCTTCCTGCCACATGTGATAGAGCAGCTTCTGGCTTCTTGGCTCCAGAAGTCCCATCTTCATGGGATGGTGACAGACCACCCACCATGGGCTCTTCCATGTCTTCAGGCTTGAGTTGTGATGCTGACGCTTTTCTGGTTTCAGAATCTGCACCGGCAATTCCGCTTCCTGGGTCATCTTTACCGGACGGCAGCTCCTGAGGAGTAGTGCTTTCTGTCTGTGGTGTTGTGGGCTGCTCCATGACTTGGTTCTCCAAGGACAGTTGCAAGAAATGGCAGTCCCTGGTGTTCTTATCAGCAGGTGGGGACCCAGCTCCATCACTTAGGCCAAGCACTCCAGTGGATTGTTTAAAGCTTATTCCTTTGGATCCACACTCACTCGTTCCTGAAGTACCTGACCTTTCCTTTTCATGGTGTTTCATGTATGCTGCTGGAAATGGGTAACTCTGACTCTCAGTAGCATCTGTGTTTGTAGCCAGATCCAGTGTCTCCTGTTTAGCAATCTCAGTCTTGTTGCTCTGTTCCTGGCTTGAGGCATCTGTACCAAACAGAAGGAAAGGAAAAATGTGTTCTTTTGATTTTCTAAAATAAGAATACTCTACCCTGGCCCAATGGGTACCTATTTGCTATTGAATTCCCTAGTGTGGAGAAGTAGCTACTCAGAAGATAGAGAACGACTAGGTCACTATTAGCCTTCTGCAGTTGGAAATTTTTAAATCTAAGTGAAATTCAGTTTTATGAACTGATTCCAAGGTTGGCACATCACCATCATATCAACAGTTTGTTCCACCATTAGAAGTGAGACACATCAAAAAGCAATTTTTGAACTTGTAACAACGATTACCTTTTAGGAAACTGACTGGGGCAGGGTGAAGGGAAATTTTACTTCCTTCTTAGTATTTATATTTTCTACTTAATTTTAACATGATATACAGGTATTTTTATTTTTCTAAGAAAGGTGTCAACAGGGGTTATCTGCAAGGTAGGATTATGCCCTCCCCAATTCTTCTGCTTTCAACTCTCTTTATTAAAATACTCTGACATAATATACATGCAAAGAAATTCTTGAAAAGCCTTAACGTTTGCACTGATCCACAGGCTTCAGGTCAAACACAAGGCAGCAGTTGTACAGGTTGGTCTTCTCTTCCCTAGTAATTTTACTATGTGTGTTCAGTCGTGTCCTACTCTTTGCAACCCCATGGACTGTAGCCCTCCAGGCTCCTCTGTCCATGGGATTTCCCAGGCAAGAATACTGGAGTGGGTCGCTATGCCCTCCTCCAGAGAATCTACATCTCCTTCACTGGCAGGCGGGTTTTTTCAGCTCAGTTCAGTCACTCAGTCGTTTCCAACTCTTTGCAACCCCATGGACCGCAGCACGCCAGGCCTCCCTGTCCATCACCAACTCCTGGAGTTTACTCAAACTCATGTCCACTGAGTAGGTGATGCATCCAACCATCTCATTCTCTGTCGTCCCTTCTCCTCCAGCCTTTCAATCTTTCAATTTCTTTGTTGTTATATAGAAGAGTTTTGTGGTTTTGTTACTCTTCATGGGAAAATGTTTTTAGAGCTATCCTGACTTTGAACCCACATGTGAAACCCTTTACAGCAAAAATATGAAATAACTATTTGACTTAATTTGTGGAACAGGAATTTTGGTTTACCAAGTGTTGCTTGAAATTAGATTGCCATCAGCTGGAGCCAATACACACACACTGTATTTTCACTCCAGTGGTATTTTTTGTTTGGGGGTTTGATAGGTGTTGGCTGCCAAGGGCATCTGTCTGCAGCTGTCCAAGCCCTCTTTGCCCATGGATAGGGGAACTGGTCTCACTGTTAACATAAGACCTTTTCTCTCTACTTGAAGAGAAAAGCAACTTTAAAAAAAAAAAAACAGGCTTTTTTTCCCCACCAGTTCTGTTATTGTTGTCTGGTTCTGTTGCTGTAGGGGAAAGCTGAAGGGGAAATCACTGGCTGCCCTCAGATATTTGGGCTCACTGAAGAACTCGGCATGGACATTAGATGTGGAGAGGAGTAAACAAACTGACAAACAAATATGCACAAAATGCCTCTCTGGTTGGAAATTCATTTAGGTAAAATAGGAATCCAGGTATGGCCCTTTACCTAACACAAGTGGCAACTATATTAAATGGGAAGTTCAAACGGAGAAACGTGGACCAGATTAATATGCATCTTAAATTGAGAGCCCTCAGAAGACCAAGGACAGCAGGCCTGGGCAATTCTCATTATATAGTTCTTATCACATAGCACTGTGCCATGAAGCTTGAGTATGTGTTTATGGGTGACGGCGAAGATATGCCAACCTGCGCTGTCTTTTTCCAGCTTCGTTTGGTCAGCTTCTTTTGGTTTGGTTGCGCTTTTCTCTTCTTCAGAAGCCACTGAGAGGCTTGGCACCTCCTGTTTTGGTTCCACCTAGAAGAGGGAAAGAGCTTAAATCAGGCTGAAATGCTCTCCACCCACTCTTGCATGGTTGCCAAAGAAAAAAGCATCAGAGAAAAAAGTCCTTGCTATCCAAATGGCTGTGTTGGGAGCATAACAATACCATTCACAATGGAAATTATTTCAGTAGCATCCATAACCCGGTGATCATTTTACCTACTGGCAGTACTTCATTTAGATTTGAAGTTTCTGGTCTCTGAGTGATATGCTGCAGGGAACTCTTGAAAACACCCCAGAAACCACTGACCCACACTGCAAGGCCATCAATCTGACAATGGGGCTGTGGGGCCTGACAACAATCATGATATACATCTAAAGGCAAACATACAGCTCTATGTTCCCACTCAAAGTGCCTCAGTAAACAGACTCAGCTCAAAATTATTTACTTTTGAATGGATCAGGTCAGATAGACCTGGGTTCAGATCTCTGCTCCATTGTGTGCTCTCTGTATGATCTTGGGCAAGTTACTCTCTATATCTCTGTCCACATCTATAAATTAAGAATAAGGGGAACCCTCCTGTGGGACTTGCAGATCTAAGAAATTCCAAAGCAGGGAGCCAGTAACATCAGCATCTCTGTCATAAAGGATCCTGAACACTTTTATTTTCATTCATCCATGTGTCAAGGTGAGAGGCAAAAGGAAGAAGTAGATGCCGTGACCTTGTTAGAGAATGCTACCCAGGCCTTACCTCAATTGGGCTATGCAGAAAGAAGAAAGTCAGAAAGAAGGGTCTTGCTAAGTCTTCCTTCATAAACATTCCCTATGTGTCCAGGTTTGTGGTGAAGTGTCCAGGTGATCATGCATATACAGGACTTCATGTATATGGCCTAGTGACCGATCACCCTCTGCTTGACATTGAACCAAGGAGATTCTCTCAATACTACTAGAAGGCCTTCCTCCCATGCCCACCATTCTGCCAGCTGTTCTTTGATCTTATAATTTATTTTCTTTCTAAAGCAAAACTTCAATGTTTAAGCTAGGGGCAACATGATGGGGGTGAAAAGCAAACTGAACCGGAAGTCAGAAGATGAGGTTCTGGTCCTACTTCTGCCATTACCAGAGTGTTTGACCTTGGACATCTATTTGTGCTTTAATGTTCTTCCTGGTAAAATGCCTGTAACTATGAAATCTTTTCATCTCCTCCATCTCTGATTTATAGCCCTTTACTTATAACCCAGAGTTACTGAGGCTAAAGACTCAGCCAAGTGAATTTTCCAGCTAACTGACACATTCTTTAAAATACCAATTTTTTAAAATTCTTTGTTGTTGTCATTCAGTAACTAAGTCGTGTCTGACTCTTTGTGACCCCATGGACTGTAGCGTGCCAGGCTCCTCTGTCATTCACTATCTCCTAGAGTTTGCTCAAACTAATGTTTATCGAGTTGGTGATGCCATGCAATGATCTCATCCTATGTCACTCCCTTCTCCTCTTGCCCTCAATATTTTCCAGCATCAGGGTCTTTTCCAATGAGTCAGCTCTTCGCATCAGGTGGCCAAAGTTTTGGAGCTTCAGCTTCAGCATCAGTCTTTCCAATGAATATTCAGAGTTGATTTCCTTTAGGATTGACTGGTTTGATCTCCTTGCAGTCTAAGGGACTCTCAAGAGTCTTCTCCAGTACCACATTTTGAAAGCATCAATTCTTTGGTGTTCAGCCTTTTTTATGGTTCAACTCTCACATCTGTACATGACTGCTGGAAAAAACCTTAGCTTTGACTATATGGACTTTTGTCAGCAAAGTGATGTTTCTGCTTTTTAATACGCTGTCTTTTCTTCCAAGGAGCTTCCAAGAATAGCTTTTCTTCCAAGGAGCTTTCAATTTTAATTTCATGGCTGAAGTCACTCTCCACAGTGATTTTGGAGCCCAAGAAAATAAAATCTGCCACTGTTTCCATTTTTTCCCCATTATTTGCCATGAAGGGAAATGCCGATGGGACCAAATGACATGATCTTAATTTTTTGAATGTTGAGTTTTAAAGCAGCTTTTTCAGTCTCCTCTTTCACCTTCATCAAAGAGGCTGTTTAGTTCCTCTTTGCTTTCTGCCCTTAACGGGTATCATCTGCATACCTGAGGTTGTTGGTATTTCTCCTGGCAACCTTTTTTTAAAAATTTTATTTATTTTTTAATTGAAGGATAATTGCTTTAGAGAATTGTGTTGGCTTCCGCCAAACATCAACATGAATCAGCCATAGATATGTATATCTCCCAGCAATCTTGATTCCAGCTAGTGATTCATCTAGCCCAGCATTTCGCATGATGTACTCTGCATATAAGTTAAATAAACAGGGTGACAATATACAGCCTTGACGTACTTCTTTCCCAATTTTGAACCAGTCCGTTGTTCCATGTCTGGTTCTAACTGTTGCTTCTTGACCTGCGTACAGATTTCTCACGAGGCAGGTAAGGTGTTCTGGTATTCCCATCTCTTTAAGAATTTTCCACAGTTTGTTGTGATTTGCACAGTCAAAGGCTTTTGCAGTCAACAAAGCAGAAGTAGATGTTTTTCTGGAATTCCCTTGCTTTTTCAATGATCCAAGGGATGTTAGCAATTTGATCTCTAGTTACTCTGCCTTTTCTAAATCTAGCTTGTACATCTGGAAGTTCTTGATTTAATTCTTAGTTTTTAGTAAAAAAATCTTTTTCAAAGGAATTACTTCCCTATCTTCCCAAACACAGATCAGGGAATATAGTCCAACTTTTCTTGATGATTTGGATGAGTAGTGAACATGTCCTATTACACTGGACGCTGATACAGTGTGGCCCTGATAGAGGTGGGCAAGGTTCTTGATCCCTATACTAAGTGGCCCAGATAGTTTGTGTCATTTCTTTCTGCTATCAACTGTCACTTCTCTTTGGTATCAGGTCTGATTCTGGTCTGTGGCCATGTTTTAAACATAATTGGCTTGCCTAAGTGTGCTAGAAAGCATAAGAACTTGGCGACCTATATGTGACACGGAGAGGTCTTTAGAGGGGTTAATAGCTGAGTTCTGAATGCTTGGCAATGCTAGAAGCCTGACCTCCAAAGAAGTGGAACAGTGCTGCCAATTGTAACTCATAGGTCTTATCTGATTCATAATTAAAAAGAATCCTGATCTGGGCTATGATTGAATATCTTCTACAAAGAGCGCTGAGTGAATTCCCAGATACTAAGCCAGTAAGCAATATCTTAGGAGTTAGGTCACTGTTTCTGCTTTCTTCCATCACTTTTATGTAAGTTCCATCTACACAGGACATCCCAGGCACTAGACACAAGTGTGGTCACCTCTCTCCGGAGCTGTCATACCTGGGACAGTGTCCTTGACTTTACCATCCCTACTTAGGGTATGGATCCCCCAAACCATACCACTTCCCTAGGAGCAGTTTGCAAAGGTTGGAACTCTTCTTTTTGGGGGGTGAGGCATGAGCGCAGCTTGCAGGTTCTGCTTCCCTGACTTCAGATTGAACCCAGGCCACAGCAGTGAAAGCCTGGAATCCTAACCACCAGGGAAATCCTGGAACTCATCTTTTCTTATATGGGAGTGTATTCCCAGGCCTCCTGAAGGACTTACAGTCACCTGGATGCTCTTCTTTTGTTTCCAGGGATTTAAAGCCATCTTGTGTTGAGCAGCTGAGGAATCCAAACAGCTCAGGGTGGTGGCTGAGGTGCTGAAGCCAACAGGCATCTGGGTGCTGCTGGACAAGGAGGGCATGGCAAGCGTGATCAAGGACTGTGAGCGAACCAGTCCAGATGAGGGCTCAAAGGCACTCTGGAGAGAGTAGGAAAAGAGAAATGAGTCAGCTCTGTATGCTGGCCTTGGTCTCAAAGTTAGAAATTCCTCTGGCTGAAGAAACATTCCTAGAGAACTCCTTCATGATCTGCTGTCCCTTTTTCCTACAGCTAGAGTCAAGCTTCCGGTCAATGGACTCATTGGAGGCAAGGTGCACAATTTCAACTGGTTCCCTTGCAGGTGAAAACAAGAAACAAGATGTTCAGGTTGCTCCCCTGCTTAGAATGCATTCAGGAGCTCCCCTTTGCCCTCAGGATAGGAACTCCACCATTATACAGAGTTCACAAGGTCAGAGGTTTTGCATGTTCTCTTGTCCTGTACCCCTCTTATATTAACAGAAGGGGCTGACTGGGGTGAGAGGCACAATCTATGTCAGTAAAACCCATCAGGGCTCAGCGATTTCTCCATAGGAGTGCTCGGAGGAAGGAAGAAATCTGGTTGGAAGAGGGTTTGTCTGAAAGCTGCGTTTTTTGGATGCAAGGCTGATGGCAGCGCCCAGAGGGACGGAGTGCACCACCACCAATGGGGTGGAGATGGAGCCTGTCGCCTTGTCCTCACTATGGCTGGCCTCTATGCCTCCAAACTATCTGGCCTGGGGGCTCCTAGTTAGCTTCCTCTGTAGGACTTTCAAAGTAGTCTCCTCTGGGCTTCTTTTTCTTAATTAATTAATTTTTTTATTGAAGGATAATTGCTTTACCCTATAAAAGCTCCGGGCTTCTTGACATGGCTTTTTCTACACCTTGAAGAGACACCCCAGAGCGCCTCTTATTTCTAAGAAGTTCCAGGTATTTGTGCTAGCAGAAGCCCCTCTCTCTCCTGGATGTCAGTGGCAAATGATGCAGTTTAGCAGGTAGACGGAACTTCCATGTGTGTTTACTCACTAGTTCTTCCCAAACTAGCTTTATGCAGTGCTAGGGTATTTGCAGCTTTCACATCCCTTCACATTTCCCCCTGGCCATTATATGTTGATCCAGTGATATCCTTAGTTACTATCTTAGCTCCCAATATGGTTCTTTTATGGCCTGTGATTCCAACGCCTGGGGACTTAACATAGCTAGTGGATCAGACTGATGGTACATTCAGCTCACCATCCTCTTGTTGATTCTAGGAAAGGGAGTGGAATGATACAGTTATCTTTGTGGGGCCCATCACACAAAATATAGTGGTCCCAAGTCTTTTCTAACTTCTTTAGCTAACTGCCATCCATGAATTTATATAACATCTCATCCTGATACTATTAATTTATCTTTAGCTTGTGTTATCTCTTGGAATTATGAACTTAATACTCAGTATACAGACTAGTGGCTCTTGTTTTATTGTTCTGAATATATTTTTTTTTCACGCTTCAGAGTGGTCTTAGGGTTCTGGTCTTTGGGGACTGGATGGCAACATCTATGCCCCCACCAACTTCACATGATCTGTCTTTCCACTGCCTCTCTGACCATGGCTTTTACTACTTTCTGTTCCAGACCCCATGCTGGTTTGCTGTTCCTCAAACATTCTTTGCATACTCTTCCCTCAAGGCATTTTCACTTGCTGTTGCTGCTCTTCCCCCATGTCTGTGTTAGCTCACTCACTCCCTTCAGGTCTGGATACAAAAGCCACCTTCTCAGTGACACTTTTCCCAGCCAAGTTATTTGAAATGTTAGCCTTTTACGCTGACACTTCACAATCCCCCTCCCTGGGTTATTTTTTTCCTCCTTGGCACTTTTTATCACAGTCTAACATACAGTATATTTTGCCTATTTTTCTTGTTTATTCTCAATATCACACCCCCCACTGCAATATAAACTCCATAAATAAGAGTTTTCATCTTTTTTATTTACTACTGTATTCCTAACACCTACAACTGTGCTTGGTACACAGTAGTTGCTCAATAAATGTTTGTTGACTGGGTGAATTAATTATGTTAAAAGCTCCAAAGAGACATTGACCTTCTGAGAGGTCTTCAGAGAAAGCTGCTCTGTTCTCTGTTTCATTTTAGTTATTCTTTCTGAGACCCACTAGCTCCTGCCAAAGATAGAAGGAAAAAGTCTCAGCAGTCTGTGGATCTAGAAATAGAGGTGCTAGAGGATACCATGTAACCTACTTTGCATGAAAACTAACATATGATGCCTATTCAGCAAGTAAATACACACTTAATAAAGAAACATGTTCAATTCAGTTGTCATCCCAAATTTTATGGCATAACACTATAGATAAAAGCACTGTTTCATGAAACGCATTCTATAGCATAACAAACAAATCAGGCTCGGCAAAATTCTAGCAATTACTAGACTGAATGTATGTAGGAGATAGCTTATCTTTTCCCAATCACAGCCTAAGCCAAGAGTCCATCAAACTTAATAATGGCCACTAGTCTCCTTATGCCTGATGGACTGTAATTAAGGAATATTTGAGCAATCAGTCTATACAAAGGCCCACAGCTACCCTCAAACCTGGACTAAAAATGAGAGTGTGAAGCCATCAAGCATCATCTCCACCCGATTATGGAACTCAAGCCCAGGCATGTGATTCAAAATAGCCCTAAGAGCATCTCTGTGGTTGGGTTTAGAGTATGCAAATTGTATATATTTTACAACTTCCCTTAAACTCACCAGTGAATTAAATAAACTATTCAAATAAACTCTTTGGAATGCTGGGCAATATTTCTCAAAATATGGTCTGGGAATCCCTCCACTATCAGAATCACCTGGAGTGAGTGCTAAAAAAGCACTTTTACAGACACATTAAGATCTGATGAATAATACTATCAGGGGAGGGGGCCTTAGAATAGGCTTAACAGGTTCTCCAAGTGAGTCTTCTGGGGGCTAGAGTTGTGAACCACTGTCTAGTCCTCTGCCACGAAGAGAAAGGCTCCTATTTTCAAACAGAAGCACAGCAAGCTCCTAAATAACCACATCAGGTGCCTTAGAACAGGAGGCAGCCATATCAGGGTTCCCTCTGGGAAGCAGGGTTCCTTCTTAGGCCCTGCTTTTTCCTTCAGCCATATTAGTCAGGAGAAACCTAGAAAAGTTACCACAGGAAGCAATCACAGGATTTTCCAGGCTACCCAGGAAAAACAAACTGAATCCTTTTCTGGCAGGTTTCTGAAAGAAAAGCAAGTGCAGGAAATGGGACTCCTCCCTCTATTTTTCCTTTGCCACCCCTCCTGCAACCCCAATCCTCCCCCCCTGCACTATGAGAGCCAACACACCCAAGGTGCATATTATTCAGGAAGGCCAAGACGTTTTCATTCCTTCTCCTGTGATTTAGAGGGGAGTTAGCACAGACAGATTCTGATTAACAGCTGGAGTGAAATGAGCTCCTTTCACCTCAACATCTGGGAGATGTGCCAGGCTTGGCAGCTACTAACCCAGAACCTTCCTGGGGAAGGAACCTGGGTCAGGACCTAGGGCAGGGGCGGGGATCCTTCAGCACTGGTTGGGAGGGGTGCTGGACAGTGATACGCTGTTAGTGGGGCTAAGGAGTGCTCTTTGAACAATTAAAACACATTTTAGCTCCTTTCCCCTTTCTGTCAAGTTTCTGAACCCCGTATAAAATAGTTCAATCAAACATGTACCCTTTTGATCGTCCTTTTGATGGTTTCTTTGTCTGTTGTATGGTGCCAGGGTTTTCCCATTTTCTTTTAACTATTGATAAGAAACACTTAAGTGGGGATAGAGACCAGTTTGGCTGCTTCTTGGAATATCAAACAAACCAAGCTCAGCAAAATTCTAGCAATTTCTAGATTCAGTTTGTGCAGGAGATAGCTTTTCTGTTCCCAATTGTTATATCTTAAATAATGGCATTACCTGGTGGCTATTTAGGCCAGATTTTATCAAGCCTTTGGCCTGAAAAGCTGTCACTTTGGGAAAAAAGCTCACTCTGAAACTATCTGGGAGGTTTTGACACTGGGATTCTAGGGAGCTAGGTTCTGTGTGAGCCATTCAGCTGAAAGCTCCCAAGGCAAGTAGTCTTTGGAACATCTCCAGAAGAAGCAGCAGCTTTTGGTGGGAAAAGTGGTTCTCAGTAGGAGACTTCTCTGCCATGGTATGCACAGGATACGACTGGCTGTTAGGACTTTAATTTCCCAAGTGTGTCAAAGTGCATTATGTGCTCATTCCTGGGAATTCCTGTGCAGCTGCAGCTTCACTCAGAATTTCTGTTTCATAAAAGGTGTTGTGCCATTTTGCCATCCTGACAGTTGTAGGAGGTAGAATTTCACATATCCTCTGGAGCTCCATGCTATCTAAAGCTCCCCAATTTCTCAAGTAGTATAGAGAATAAGAACATGAACATTGGAGTCAAAGAGGCCTGAATTTGAGGTCCAAGCCAAGCCATCTTTAAAGTTTGAGCTCGGACAAGTTACTTAACTTCTTTGAGCCTCAGTTTCTATGTCTTTAATATAGGGATACTAATAATATACACTTTAGTGTGCTGTTTTTAAAATTAGATGAAATGATGCATGTGAAGTGCCTTTCACACAGGAAAGTCTGAGCAAGTATTAGCTGCTATTGTTATTGGTGGGCATTGGTTGTCCAAATTTAAAGAGCTACTAGAGTCCACATGGCTGAGTGAAAACTGGTATGAATTTGGGAAGGAATCCTCGGTTTGAATCCCAGCTGTATCTCTGATTGGCGCTGTAGCCTTGGTCCAGTCATTTCACCTCTCTGAACCTCAGTTTTTTCCATCCAAAAATGGGAATAATAGTATCTTCCCTATCTATGTTTCAGAGTTATTGAGAGAATGAAATGAACCTATATCTATGCAAAATAACTTTGTAAGCAACAAATTTCTATGCAGCAATGGGGAAGGGGGCATTATGCTCTCTTCTGATATATCAGAGGATTTTTAAGAATATTGTTCTGGGCTTTGGAGACCTATTTGTAAATAATAATGGTGAATTATGAAGTAAGCCATCATGGGCAAAGCAAGAGACATGATAAAGGGAGAACCTTGCAGCAATCTAAATGAATTCTTCATTAGAAAATACAATGGAATAACTGGAAGCTACTTAACCCCCACCATGTTAGATGTTAGCAACATTTATCCTTCAATGGGACTAAAGTCTAAGCATTTAATCAGCTCAAGCTTTAAGCACCAAAGTAACTGATATAGCTCTTTCTCAAGAGTGAAAATGCATGACTTCTTTTCCATACAATTGTTTTTATCCATAAAAAGCCATAGTGAGGGAAAATATTCTACCGACTCATTGGGGAATATGAAGTTGACCCATTGATGAAGATGAACTGGGTTGGGAAGGTGGCAGGGGTCAGGGAAGCTCTAAGTAGGAGGATCCTCTGGTCTGAGGATGGGGAAGAAGCACGGGGCCTTGCTAAACTGGAACTGAAAGGGACAAGGCACACAACTCTTTACCCAAGGAAGTGTGGAAGAAGTAGTCTTAGACAACAAGGCCTTAAGGCAGTCCTTCCCATTCTGCCCCAGGGGTGTTGGAGGAAAGTAAGCTTTGGGTCCTTGAGAGATAACATGTATTTCCCTGTGTCACCAGTAGGAGGCAGCAGCTCAGAAAAGAAAGAAGAAAACAGCAAACTTGGAAAGACTCTGAGAGGGTAGTGTGTGTTAGTCACTCAGTCGTGTCCGACTCTTTGTGACCCCATGGACTGTAATACACAAGGCTCCTCTGTCCATGGAATTATCCAGGCAAGAATACTGGAATGGGTTGCCATTTCCTTCTCCAGGGGATCTTCCCAACCCAAGGATTGAACCCAGCTCTCCTGTATTGCAGGCAGACTCTTTGAGAGGGTAGAGATTTGGTTATCTTTTAGTCTGACTTCTCTATTTGATTTGGTTTTCTGCCTAGCTCCCTGCTTGATGCTTAGTGAGAAGGCAGTCGGAGTTGGGTTTGTGGGGAGGCCTTTGGGGATATAAGAGGTGGATGTGTCATAATTTATGAGAAGCTCAGAGAAGCATCCAGGCCAACACATCTGTTTGGGATGGTGATTAAAGCTCCTTCATGGGATGCTACTGCTGCTGCTATTGCTACTGTTGCTGCCACATGCCCCCTACTTGTATTCACCCTCCTGAACTAATAAACTTGGGCAATAACTTAGCAGAAATAGCTAAGAAACTCTCATGCTTGGGAGAGCATCAAACATTAGAATTACTGCCTGTAAGCCCAACATTTAATGTATAAAAACTTGACTCGATTCTTAAATTTACTAATAGAGAGTTTACTACATTAAGCAGGACAAATGTTTAGACTGATGTTAGGAAATGTTGACTATAAATACTTTAACTCTATTCATTAATCTATAAAATATATAGTTAGCCTACTCAAATTAAAAGAAAGAGAAAACTATATGTCTTAAAATGTTAATTTTCTTAAGTGTAATCCCCAAAGTAACCACTAAGAAAATAATTTAAAAATATATAAAGAAAGAAATGAGAAGGGGATGAAAATAGTACACTAAAATTTTTAATTAAATCCAAAATAAGGGAGGGCAGTCCTAAGATGGTGGAAGAATAGGATGGGGAGACCACTTTCTCCCCCACGAATTCATTGAAAGAACATTTGAACACTGAGCAAATTCCACAAAACAACTTCTGAACGCTGGCAGAGGATATCAGGCACCCAGAAAGGCAGCCCATTGTCTTCAAGAGGAGGTAGGACAAAATATAAAAGATAAAAAGAGAGACAAAAGAGTTAGGGATGGAGACCCATCCCAGGAACGGAGTCTTAAAAGAGGAGAAGTTTCCAAACACCAGGAAACCATCTCACCAGCGGGTCTGTGGGGAGTTTTGTAATCTCAGAGGGCAACATAACTGGGAGGATAAATAAATAAATAAATAAATAAAACCCACAGATTATGTGCCTAACAGCAACTCCCAGTGGAGAAGTAGCCCAGACGCTTGCATCCACCACCAGCAAGGGGGGCTGAACAGGGAGGCGTGGGCTGCATTGCTTAGGGTAAGGACCGGGCCTGAATACCCTGAGGGCAATCTGAGGGAGCTAACGTGAGATAGCACCCCAAACTATGGGATAGCCAGAGAGAGAGAGAGGAAAAAAGAGAGAGAGAGAGAGAGAGAGAGAGAGAACTATCCTGCGAAAAGCCCTAACCTAAGGCACTGCCGGGCGCACTCACAGAACAAAGGACTGAGCAAATACCGGATGAGAGCTAGCCGGCTGTGGACTGGCCCATCCCACACTGGAGGCAGGGAGGCAGGCAGGGGGCACCCAGAGCCGGAAGGTGAGGGGCAAACTCGGCCCCAGAGATGGCATCCTCTACCAAACTGCAAGCAGGCTCCCAGTTGCTAACCAAGACTTCTTGGGATTCTGGACGGTTGACATCCGCTGGGAGGGCCGCAGCCAGAGATCAGCTCCCCAGAAGAGACACACGGCACACCTGAATGGCGCACCTGGGAAACCGAGCAGCTAGGATGGGGGAGGCGATAAGACGCGCGCACACACACACACACACACACACACACACACACACCCCACCTAGGGAGAGTGCACTCGCCATCCACCTGGTCGCCTGAGCTGCTTGGACCTGGGAAGGGCACAAAACGCAGGCCCAACTGAGTCTGCACCTTTGTGGAGTACCTGAGAACTTGAACCTGAGTGGCTTAGACCTGGAAGTGCACACAAGACAGGGCCTGTTTTAGACAGTTCCCCTGCAGAGCAACCTGGAGCCTGAGCAGTGTAAACTGGGAAAGCACACATGCAGTGAGCGGGGGCAAACCCAGTGTGGCCGAGACACTGCAAGCACTCCCCACATACGCCAGTGATATTTGTTTGCAGTGTTCCTCCCTCCCCACAGCATGACTGAACAAGTGAGCCTAAATAAGTGACCACCTTCACCTCCTTGTGTCAGGGGGGAAATTAGACACTGAAGAGACCTGCTAACAGAAGAAGCCAAAATAAACAGAGGGAATCACTTTGGAAGTGACAGGTGCAACAGATTAAAACCCTGTAGTTAGCACTGACTACATTGTAAGGGGCCTATAGATCTTGAGAAGTATAAGCTGGAACAAGGAACTATCTGAAACTGAACTGACCCCACACTGCCCGCAACAGCTCCAGAGAAATTCCTAGATATATTTTTACTATTATCATTTTTTAAATTAAAAAATTTATTTTTATTTTTAAGTCCTCTATTACTCCTTTAATTTTCATTTTTATAACCTACTATTACCTTGCCAAAAAAGGCCTATTTTTAAAGCAAACTTCATATATATTTTTTATAATTTTTGTGATTTTGTTTTGGTTTTGTTTTTTAATATTGTATTTTGAGAGTATAACCTCTACTCTAGATTTTTAATCTTTGCTTTTTGGTATTTGTTATCAATTTTGTACCTTTAAGAATCCAATCTTCAGTACCCATTTTTACTTAGGAGTGTGACTACTGGCTTGATTACTCTCTCCCCCTTTGACTCTCCTTTTTCTCCCCCAGGTTACCTCTATCTCCCCTCTCCCCCTTCTCTTCTCTACCGAACTCTGTGAATCTCTGTGTGTTCCGGGCTGTGGAGAACACCTAGGGAACTGACTACTGGCTAGACTTCTTTCTCCCCTTTTGATTCCCCCTCTTCTCCTCCTGGTCACCTCTAGCTCTCTCCCCCCTCTTCTCTTCTCCAAGTAACTCTGTGAACCTCTCTGGGTGTCCCTCACTGTGGAGAATCGTTTCACCATTAACCTAGATGTTTTATCATCAGTGCTGTATGGATGGAGAAGTCTTGAGGCTACTGTAAGAATAAGACTGAAAACCATAGGCAGGAGGCTTACGCCCAAAACCTGAGAACACCAGAGAACTCCTGACTCCAGGGAACATTAATAGATAAGAGATCATCCAAAAGCCTCCATACCTACACTGAAACCAAGCATCACCCATGAGCCAACAAGTTCCAGAGCAAGACATATCATGCAAATTCTCCATCAACGCAGGAACATAGTCCTGAGCTTCAATATACAAGCTGCCCAAAGTCACACCAAACCCATAGACATCTCAATACTCACTACTGGACACTTCATTGCACTCCAGAGAGAAAAAATCCAGCTCCACCCACCAGAACACAGACACAAGCTTCCCTAACCAGGAAACCTTGACAAGCCACTCATCCAACCCCACCCACAGGGAGGAACCTCCACAATAAAGAGGAACCACAAACTGCCAGAGTACAGAAAGGCTACCCCAAACACAGCAATCTAAACAAGATGAAAAGGCAGATAAATTCTCAGCAGGTAAAGGAACATGATAAATTCCCATCAAACCAAACAAAAGAGGAGGAGATAGGGAGTCTACCTGAAAAGGAATTCAAAATAATGATAGAAAAAATGATCCAAAAATCTTGAAAACCAAATGGAGTTACAGATAAATAGCCTGGAGACAAGGATTGAGAAGATGCAAGAAATGTTTAACAAGGACCTAGAAGAAATAAAAAAGAGTCAATCAAAAATAAATAATGCAATAAATGAGATCAAAAACACTCGGGAGGGAACCAACAGTAGAATAGAGGCAGAAGATAGGATAAATGAGGTAGAAGATAGAATGGTAGAAATAAATGAAGCAGAGAGGAAAAAAGAAAAAAGAATTAAAAAGAAATGAAGACAACCTCAGAGATCTCTGGGACAATGTCAAATGCCCCAACATTTGAATAATAGGAGAGCTGGAAAAATATATTTCACGCAAATGGAGACCAAAAGAATGCAGGAGCAGCAGTACTCATATCAGATAAAATAGACTTTAAAATAAAGGCTGTGAAAAGAGACAAAGAAGGACACTACATAATGATCAAAGGATCAATCCAAGAAGAAGATATAACAATTATCAATATATATGCACCCAACATAGGAGCACTGCAATATGTAAGGCAATTGCTAACAAGTATGAAAGGGGAAATTAACAATAACACAATAATAGTGGAAGACTTTAATACCCCACTCACACCTATGGATAGATCAACTAAACAGAAAATTAACAAGGAAACACAAACTTTAAATGATACAATAGATCAGTCAGACCTAATTGATGTCTATAGGACATTTCACCACAAAACAATGAATTTCACCTTTTTCTCAAGTGCACACGGAACCTTCTCCAGGATAGATCACATCCTGGACCATAAATCTAGCCTTGGTAAATTCAAAAATATTGAAATCATTCCAAGCATCTTTTCTGATCACAATGCAGTAAGATTGGAAGTCATTACAGGAAAAAAAAACTATTAAAAATTCCAACATATGGAGGCTAAACAACTTGCTTCTGAACAACCAACAAATCACAGAAGAAATCAAAATATGCATAGAAAGGAATGAAAATGAAAACACAACAACCCAAAACCTATGGGACACTGTAAAAGTAGTGCTAAGGGGAAGGTTCATAGCAATACAGGCTTATCTCAAGAAACAAGAAAAAAAGTCAAATAAATAACCTAACTCTACACTTAAAGCAACTAGAAAAGGAAGAAATGAAGAACCCCAGGGTTAGTAGAAGGAAAGGAATCTTAAAAATTAGGTCAGGAATAAATGCAAAAGAAACAAAAGAGACCATAGCAAAAATCAACAAAGCTAGAAGCTGGTTCTTTGAGAAGATAAATAAAATTGACAAGCCATTAGCCAGACTCATCAAGAAACAAAGGGAGAAGAATCAAATCAACAAAATTAGAAATGAAAATGGAGAAATCACAACAGACTACACAGAAATACAAAGTATCATAAGAGACTACTATCAGCAAAAATATGCCAATAAAATGGACAACTTGGAAGAAATGGACAAATTCTTAGAAAAGTGTAATTTCCAAAACTGAACCAGGAACAAATAGAAAATCTTAACAGACCCATCACAAGCACGGAAATCGAAACTGTAATCAGAAATCTTGCAGCAAACAAAAGCCCAGGACCAGACGCCTTCACAGCTGAATTCTACCAAAAATTTAGAGAAGAGCTAACACCTATCCTACTCAAACTCTTCCAGAAAATTGCAGAGGAAGGTAAACTTCCAAATTCATTCTATGAGGCCACCATCACCCTAATATCAAAACCTGACAAAGATGCCACAAAAAAAGAAAACTTCAGGCCAATATCACTGATGAACATAGATGCAAAAATCCTTAACAAAATTCTAGCAAACAGAATCCAACAACATATTAAAAAGACCATACATCATGACCAAGTGTGCTTTATCCCAGAGATGCAAGGATTCTTTAATATCCGCAAATCAATCAATGTAACACACCACATTAACAAATTGAAACATAAAAACCATATGACTATCTCAATAGATGCAGAGAAAACCTTTGACAAAATTCAACATCCATTTATAATAAAAACCTCTCCAAAAAGCAGGAATAGAAGGAACATACCTCAACATAATAAAAGCCATATATGCAAACCCACAGCAAATATTATCCTCAACGGTGAAAAATTGAAAGCATTTCCCCTAAAGTCAGGAACAAGACAAGGGTGCCCACTCTCACCACTACTATTCAACAGTTTTGGAAGTTTTGACCACAGAAATCAGAGCAGAAAAAGAAATAAAAGCAAACCAGATTGGAAAAGAAGTAAAACTCTCACTGTTTGCAGATGACATGATCCTCTACATAGAAAACCCTAAAGACTCCACCAGAAAATTACTAGAGCTAATCAATGAATATAGTAAAGTTGCAGGATATAAAATCAACACACAGAAATCCCTTGCATTCCTATACACTAACAATAAGAAAACAGAAAGAGAAATTAAGGAAACAATTCCATTCACCATTGCAACGAAAAGAATAAAATACTTGGGAATATATCTACCTAAAGAAATAAAAGACCTATATATAGAAAACTATAAAACACTGATGAAAGAACTCAAAGAGGACAAACATAGATGGAGAAATATACCATGTTCATGGATTGGAAGAATCAATATAGTGAAAATGAGTATACTACACAAGGCGAACTATAGATTCAATGCAATCCCTATGAAGCTACCAATGGTATTTTTCACAGAACTAGAACAAATGATTTCACAATTTGTATGGAAATATAAGAAACCTCAAATAGCCAAAGCAATCTTGAGAAAGAAGAATGGAACTGGAGGAATCAACCTGCCTGACTTCAGGCTATTCTACAAAGCTACAGTCATCAAGACAGTATGGTACTGGCACAAAGACAGAGATGTATATCAATGGAACAAAATATAAAGCCCAGAGATAAATCCATGCACCTATGGACACCTTATCTTTGACAAAGGAGGCAAGAATATACAATGGAGAAAAGACAATCTCTTTAACAAGTGGTGCTGGGAAAACTGGTCAACCACTTGTAAAAGAATGAATCTAGAACACTTTCTAACACTACACACAAAAATAATCTCAAAGTGGATTAAAGCTCTAAATGTAAGATCAGAAACTATCAAACTCCTAGGGGAAAACATAGGCAAAACACTCTCCGACATAAGTCACAGCAGGATCCTCTATGACCCATGGTAATGGAAATAAAAGCAAAAATCAACAAATGGGACCTAATTAAAATTAAAAGCTTTTGCACAAAGAAGGAAACTATAAGCAAGGTGAAAAGACAGCCTTCAGAATTTGAGAAAATAATAGCAAACAAAGCAACAGACAAACAATTAATCTCAAAAATATACAAGCAACTCCTGCAGCTCAATTCCAGAAAAACAAATGACCCAATCAAAAAATGGGCCAAAGAACTAAACAGACATTTCTCCAAAGAAGACATACAGGTGGCTAACAAACACACGAAAAGATGCTCAACATCACCCATTATCAGAGAAATGCAAATCAAAACCACAATGTACCATCTCACTCCAGTCAGAATGGCTACTATCCGAAAGTCTACAAACAATAAATGCTGGAGAGGGTGTGGAGAAAAGGGAACCCTCTTACACTGTTGGTGGGAATGCAAACTAGTACAGCCACTATGGAGAACAGTGTGGAGATTCCTTAAAAAACTGGGACTAGAACTGCCATATGACCAAGCAATCCCACTGCTGGGCATACACACTGAGGAAACCAGAATTGAACGAGACGCCTGTACCCCAATGTTCATCGCAGCACCGTTTACAATAGCCAGGACATGGAAGCAACCTAGATGTCCATCAGCAGATGAATGGATAAGGAAACTGTGGTACATATACACAATGGAATATTACTCAGCCATTAAAAAATACATTTGAATCGGTTCTATTGAGATGGATGAAACTGGAGCCCATTATACAGAGTGAAGTAAGCCAGAAAGAAAAACACCAATACAGTATACTAATGCATATATATGGAATTTGAAAGATGGTAACGGTAACCCTATATGCGAGACAGAATAAGAGACACAGATGCATAGAACAGTCTTATGGACTCTGAGGGAGAAGGTGAGGGTGGGACATTCTGGGACAATAGCATTGAAACATGTATATTATCATATGTGAAACAGAACACCATTCCATGTTCTATGCATGAGACAAATGCTCAGGGCTGGGGCAATGGGATGACCCAGAGGGATGGGATAGGGAGGGAGGTAGGAGGAGGGTTCAGGATGGGGAACACATGTAAACCCATGTCTGATTCATGTCAATGTATGGCAAAAACTACTACAATATTGTAAAGTAATTAGCCCCCAACTAAAATAAATAAATTTATTAAAAAATAAAATAAATATATTTTAAAAAATCCAAAATTAGGTAGTAATGGAAGAACCAAGGTACAAAAAAGAGCTAAATGGCAGAAGTCCTTTGTTATTAGTAATTACTATGAATGTAAATTAATTAAACTCTCCAATCAAAAGGCAGAAATTAGCAAGGTGACTCTTAAAAACATGATCTATTTGTATGCTGTCTACAAGAGACTGGCTTTAGATCCAAAAACAAACAAGTTGAAAGTGAAAGGATGATTAAAGGGATTCCAAGAAATTGATAACTAAAAGAAAGCTGGGGTGGCTATACCAAAATCAAACAAAACAGGTTTCAAGTCAAAATCGTTATAGGAGACAAAGATGGACATTATACATTGATAAAAGTGTCAATCTATCAGGAAGATAGAACAGTCATAAACAAAACAACAGTCCCACTCCTGAATACATGAAGCAAAAATTGACAGAATTGAAGGAGGAAATGGACAGTTATACAATAGTAGAGATGTCAGTATCCCACTTTCAATAATGAATAAACAGCTAGACAGAAGATCAATAAGGAAATAGAGGACTTGAACAATAATGCAAACCTAATATATACATATATATATATAATATTCCATTCAACAAGAGCATAATATATATTCTTCTGAAATGCACATGGAACATTCTACTGTATAAACCATATGCTAGGCTACAAAATAAGTCTTAATAAATTTTAAAAGATTGAAATAATGAAAAGTATCTTCTCTGATCACAACAGAACAAAACTATACAATCAATAACAGAAGGAGGACTGGAAAATTCACAAATAGGTGGAAATTAAACAACATACGCTTAAGCAATGAATGGATCAAAGAAGAAATCAAAAGGAAAGTTAGAAAATACTTGGACATGAATTAATACTAAAACACAACATAAACTTATGTGGTACAGCAAAAACAGTCTTTAGAAATGTATAGCTGTATGTGCTTGTTAAAAAAGAAGAAAGCTCTCAAATCACTACCTTAATGTTCCACCTTAAGGAACCCAGAAAGATGAAACTAAACCCAAGGCTAGCAAGAAGAAGGAAATAATAGAGATTAAAGCAGAGATAATGAAATAGGGAATAGAAAAACAATATGGAAAATCAATGAAACCAAAAGTCGATCCTTTGAAAACTAAAACAAAATGGACAAATCTCTAGCTAGATTGATTAAGAAAAAATAAGACACAAATTACTAAAATCAGAATTGAAAGGGAACAATTACTACCAACCTTACAGAAATATAAAGGATTATAAAACAGTACTATGAATACTTGTATAGACAGCCTAAATGAAATGGATAAATTCCTAGACACATTCAAATTACTAAAATTGAATAAAAAGGAAATGGAAAACCTGAATACACCTATAGCAACAGATTGAATCAGTAATCAACACCTCGAAACAACAAAAAAAGCAGGACCAGATGGCTTCACTGGTGAATTCTCCCAAACTTTTAAATAATAATACCAATCCTTCACAAATATTTCAAAACACTTGTAAGAGGGAACACTTTCTGATTCTACGAGGCAAGCATTACCATTACTCCAAAGCCAGATAAAGGCATCACAAGAAATGAATGCTATAACCTATATCCCTCATGAATACACATGCAAAATACTAGCAAACCAAATCCAACAGCATTTTAAGGGCAATTATACATGATGAGCAACTGGCATTTATCCCAGAATTAGGAGGTTTAACATATGAAAATCACTATGTAATATATTATGAAAATCAAATACCATATTAAAAGAATGAAGGAAAAAAATAATATGATCATCACGACTGATGTAGAAAAAGCCAATCCAATTAACCACACAATAGTTTGTGAATGGAAGTGTTAATATGAGGACAGTCTACTGATTTTCCAATTGTTGATGGGTATTGTTGGCTGGCAAAGCTAGATGCATGAAATACACATATGTGCCCTCTCATGTCAAATGATTTTTCATATGGATATGTGTTTGTCAAACCATACTATATGCCCTAACCTTTGGGATTTTTGGCATTTGAAATTATAGAGGCTTTACTTCCATAAAAATCTCTATTAGTTTTCTTCATGAAACTTAAAACATCCACAAACTCTTTTTTCTCCAGAAATACTGTCTCCCATACCTTATAAATTACAGTGCTGATTATTTAATTTTTAGAATTGGACAGAAAATGTAAACCAACAGGCAAATCAAAAGCCAAATATGGCAGCTCCTTCCCCAAACGTCCCCTTAGTATTGAGCTACAGCAGGAAAAAAGAAAGGCAAGAAGAAATTATGCCTCTGACTTGTGCATCGGCTGCCCCCAACCTGCAACTTTGGCCAGAACTAACACTCACCTTCTTCCATGTCAAGATGTTGTATGATGAACTCTTCTTAGGTGACTTATAATCAACAGACATTTCTTCAAGATCCTTAGAGATGCTGTCAGATCGAATGAGACATGAGCTGATGCTGGGTTGGCATGGACTCAGTAGTGGGATCTGTCAAGGAAGAGTATAGAAAGAAAAAGTTAAAAACTTGTGTGCCTTCCCCCAAATTACCTGTTGCTCAAAGGTTGAAGGGTTAAGAAAAAAAAGTGGGAAAAAAAACAAGCCAAGGAAAGAATCTCCTACTTCCTTGTCTTTACGTCTAGTAACTACTCAAGTTCAGTTCAGTCGCTCAGTCGTGTCCAACTCTTTGAGACCCCATGAATCGCAGCACACCAGGCCTCCCTGTCCATCACCAACTCCCGGAGTTTACCCAAACCCATGCCCATTGAGTCGGTGATGCCAAAGACTAATAAATACCTTCTCAAACCAAAGACTAATAAATAGCCTGGGTTCACCCTCTCGGTTGCTGTACACTTTTGCCAATCCCAAAGACAGAAACTTCAAGTTGCTTCCTTGCTCAAAACCAGAATCCTGGTGTTATCTCCTACTGATGCCAACTAGAAATCTTATTTGAGTCCAATCTTTGTTTTGATCTTGGTTTTGTCTTTGGAAGTCCAGATCTTGGGGAGGTGAGTCTTTGGGTTATGTTCTAGGCTTGGCATCCAGGCTACAATCTTTATTTCTATCATTCTCTCTGTCCAGGAATTGTCTGGATGGAATCTTGACTGTGTTGGTTGCTTATCTTAAGCCTGTTGAGACTGATTTTCTGGCAATTTTAGAAAATCTACACAACTATTCCTGGTTAGAACTGGATGACTAGTTTTCTGAAGGGAATAAAAATTGTTCATTTGGTTTTACTTTGAGCTTCAGCAGACTGATTTAGTTGATTCCAGTTAGGAGTTGATGTTATACTTGAATTTGAGGCACTGGCCCCTGCTATGATCCTCTTGATGTGTATCAGAACCCCTGATTTTATCTTTAACAAATACTGACGAAGCATGTACAATGTGCCACACCCATTCTAGGCACTGGATATACAGCAATAAACAAAACAAAATCCTTGTTGACATGGAGCTGACATGCTTGATTCTGTCATAGGCTCTGCTCCTGCTCAGGACAGATGGGTGTCAAACTCTCAAAGCCAAAGAAAACGGGCCACAATGAGTTTCTGCCTGTGGAGTACTCCTGGCCAATGTCTAAGGTGCCCTCTTATGACTACTAGGCCCCACTGGGGGCTCTTAAGAACAGACCTTGGGGATTAACAATCCCAAAGCACAATTGCAATAATAATCACTGTACTAATGGCAGCTAACTTTTACGGAAGGCTTTACTTGGCTTTTGTTGTTCACTCACTAAGTTGTGTCTGACTCTTTGCAATCCCATGGACTGCAGCACACCAACCTTCCCTGTCCCTCACTATCACCTGGAGTTTGCTCAAACTCATGTCCATTGAGTACGTGATGCCATCAAACCATCTCATTCTCTGTCGCCCTCTTCTCCTCCTGCCCTCAATCTTTCCCAGCATCAGGGTTTTTTCCAATGAGTCAGCTCTTCGCATCAGGTGGCCAAAGTATTGGAGCTTCAGCTTCAGCATCAGTCCTTCCAATGAATCTTCAGGGTTGATTTCCTTTACGATTGACTGGTTTGATCTCCTTGCAGTCCAAGGAACTCTCAAGAGTCTTTTCTAGCATGACAGTTCAAAAGCATCAATTCTTTGGCTCTCAGCCTTCTTTATGGTCCAACTCTCATAATCCATACATGACTACTGGAAAAACCATAGCTTTGACTAGACAGCCTTTCGTCGGCAAAGTGATGTCTCTGCTTTTTAATATGCTGTCTAGGTTTGTCATAGCTTTCCTTCCAAGGAGCAAGGGTCTTTTGATTTCATGGCTGTAGTTACTGTCCACAGTGATTTTGGAGCCCAAAGAAATAAAGTCTGTCACTGTTTCCACTCCCCCCTCCACCTATTTGCTATGAAATGATGGGACTGGATGCCATGATCTTAGTTTTTTGAAAGTTGAATTTTAAGCCACCTTTTTTGCTCTCTTCTTCTACTTTTATCAAGAGGCTCTTTAGTTCCTCTTCGCTTTCTGCCATAAGGGTGGTGTCATCTGCATATCTGAGGTTATTGCTATTTCTCCCAGCAATCTTGTTTCCAGTCTGAGCTTCATCCAGTCCGGAATTTCACACTATGTACACTGCATATAAGTTAAATAAGCAGGGTGACAACATGCAGCCTTGACGTATTGTTCCCAATTTGGAACTAGCCTGTTGTTCCATGTCCAGCTCTAACTGTTGCTTCTTGACCTTCATACAGGTTTCTCAGGAGACAGGTAAGGTGGTCTGGTATTTTGATTTCTTTAAGAATTTTCCACAGTTTATTGTGATCCACACAGTCAAAGGCTTTTGAGTATTCAGTGAAGCAGTAGTAGATGTCTTTCTGGAATTCTCTTGCTTTTTTCTATGATCCAACGGATGTTGGCAATTTGATCTCTGGTTCCTCTGCCTCTGCTAAATCCAGCTTGAACATCTGGAAGTTCTCAGTTCACGTACTGTTGAAGCCTAGCTTGAAGGATTTTGAGCACGGCCTTGCTAGCATGTGAAATGAGTGCAATTGTGTGGTAGTTTGAACCTTCTTTGGCATTGCCCTTCTTTGGCCTAACCCTTCTTTGGAATTGGAATGAAAACTGACCTTTTCCAGTCCTGTGGCCACTGCTGAGTTTTCCAAATTTGCTGGCATACTGAGTGCAACACTCTCACAATATCATCTTTTAGGATTTGAAATAGCTTAACTGGAATTCTATCACCTCCACTAGCTTTTTCATAGTAATGCTTCCTAAGGCCCACTTGACTTCACACTCCAGGATATCTATCTTACTTTAGGCGATAGATGGTAACACCAACGTGGTTACCACTGTGGTTACCTAAGACCTTGTTTGTACAGTTCTTCTGTGTATTCTTGCCACCTATTCTTAATCTCTTCTGCTTCTGTTAGGTCCGTATCATTTCTGTCCTTTATTGTGCCCATTTTTGTATGAAATATTCCCTTAGTATCTCTAATTTTCTTGAAGAGATCTCTAGTCTTTCCCATTCTATTGTTTTCCTCTATTTCTTTGCATTGATCACGAGGAAGGCTTTCTTATCTCTCCTTGCTATTCTCTGGAACTCTGCATTCAGATGGGAATATCTTTCCCTTTCTCCCTTACCTTTCCCTTCTTTTCTTTTTTCAGATATTTGTGAGGCCTCCTCAGACAATGGAGACTAAAGATGTACAATCCTTCCTATTGAGGCAGGGCCAGAGAATTTCAACATCTTAGAGACTGGGTTAATGGAAAGGCTATAGGTTGGAGGTCAACACATCTGAGTCAGAGTTCCAGGGCTACCACTAACTATATGGTCAGCTGGAACAATTTCTTTAATCTCTCTGAGTCTTTATTCGATCCTCACAGGCAACCCCTTGAACTAGATATTTATATTATACCCATTACAGATGAAGAAAGGAAGGCTCAGAGAGATTAAGTAATCAGCCCAAAGTCACAGGGCCAATAAATAGTAGAGCAGGGATTCAAACATAGGTCTGCCTGTTTGACTTTGAACAATTCTACTTCATTACCTCGGTGGTCTTGGAGCCTGCAACACAGTCTTCACTTCTGGCTGCACCTCTTGGCACAGTTCCAAACACAGCTTCATGCATGCTACCAGTCCCAGCTCTAGGCAGAGTAGCAAAAACATAAGATCTCTGTGGAAGAAGGGAAAAACATGGGGGTTGGAATGCCTGCACATTAATGTCATCATTATAATACTCAGAGAATTTTTGGGTGCATAAAGTGAAGTGAATATGGTGATCCTGGCCAATACTATGTGTCAGGCACTAGGGAAGCACGTCATATACTTAGATTCTCTCATTCAGTGTTTACAACAGTGGGGGTGGAATCAGGAGTAGTCCAAGTATGCGCTGATGCTCGAGTTCACCATTACCTGCAAACGTCTGCCTCTTGGGATCTCTGGAGAGGCGTATAGCTTCCTTCCTAATCTTTCAGGGTCAGGCTCCAACACAAAGATGCTGTCATGAGACAGGGCTCTGATTCCCATGCTCCTCTTGGCCCTGGCCAGGAAGGAAAAAGTCTTGTGAAAGCAGCCAAGGGAACCAAAGATACATATGTGTCTATACTATGGCCTACCACAGACACCTCAGAAGCATATGTGCTGACACAGACAGTCTTCTGTGAGATATTGAGTGAAAAAAATAAAGAATAGTATGGTACCATTTAATATATATACATATATGACATGGGCTTCCCAGGTGGTGCTAGTGGTAAAGAGCTCGCCTGCCAGTTCAGGAGACATAAGACACTCCAGTTCGATCCTTAAGTTGGCAAGTTCCCCTGAAGGAGGGCATGGCAACCCACTTCAGTATTCTTGCCTGGAGAATCCTATGGACAGAGGAGCCTGGCAGGCTACAGTCCATGAGGTCACAAAGAGTCAGACATGAATGAAGTGACTGAGCACACATATATAACATACATATATAGTTTGTGATCCTAGAGAAAAGTCTGGAAGGATATCGACCAAATTGTTAGAGGTGATTCCCTCTGAGGAATGGCACTAGGAACAGCAGGAGTACTTCATTTTATACTCTACATACTTCTGCATAATTTTAATGTTTTCAAATGATCCACACATATTTTTTATATAATAGCTTTACTGAGATATAGCTTACATACCATATAATTCACCACTGAACCTATACAGTGACAACACTATGGAAGGGGAAGGAAGACCCTGAGTCTTACTATTATTAAGGTGAAAGTTATAAAATATCTTCCCTCTTCCACCCCACCCTCTGGATTTTAGTAGAGCTAATCTTAGTCTTCCTTATACCTATATGACTGAGTGACTGAACTGACTGAGACCTATAAGGCAATGGTCTATAATGTATGGTTTGTGAGGTATGAATCAAGCCCCTCGGTGCAAAACCATCTCCCTCCCTAGTAAAATGATCTGAAATTCCTCACATTCAATGCACTCATTAAGGTCCTTTTTAATGAGAACTCTGTGCTGTTAGTAGGCAGTATTACACATTTGCTAACTGCCTTATTAGTTCAGTTCAGTTCAGTCACTCAATCGTGTCCTACTCTTTGCGACCCCATGGACTGCAGCATTCCAGGCTTCCTTGTCCATCACCAACTCCTGGAGCTTGCTCAAATTCATGTCCATTGAGTCTGTGATATCATCCAAACATCTCATCCTCTGTCTTCCCCTTCTCCTCCTGCCCTCAATCTTTCCCAGCATCAGGGTCTTTTCCAATGAGTCGGCTCTTTTGAAAAGACCCTGATGCTGGGAAATATTGAAGGCGGGAGGAGAAGGGGGTGACAGAGGATGAGATGGTTGGATGGCATCACCGACTCAATGGACATGAGTTTGAGTAAACTCTGGGAGTTGGTGATGGATAGGGAGGCCTGGCGTGCTGCAGTCCATGGACTCACAAAGAGTCGGACACGGCTGAGCAACTGAAATGAACTGAACTGACTCTGCATATAAGTTAAATAAGCATAGTGACAATATACAGCCTTGACATACTCCTTTCCCAATTTGGAACCAGTCCATTGTTCCATGTCTGGTTCTAACCATTGCTTTTTGACATGAGTACAAATTTCTCAGGAGGTAGGTAAGGTGATCTGGTATTCCCATCTCTAAGAATCTTCCACAGTTTGTTGTAATCCCCACAGTCAAAGACTTTGATGTAGTCAATAAAGCAGAAGTAGATGTTTTCCTGGTACTCTCTTGCTTTTTCTATGATCCAACGGATGTTGGCAAATTGATCTCTGCTTCCTCTGCCTTTGCTAAATCCAGCTTGAACATCTGGAAGTTCTCAGTTCACATACTGCTGAAGCCTAGCTTGGAGAATTTTGAGCATTGCTTTGCTAGCGTATGAGATGAGTCCAATTGTGTGCTAGTTTGAACATTCTTTGGCATGGGCTTTCTTTGGGATTGGAATGAAAACTGACCTTTTCCAGTCTTGCAGCCACTGCTGAGCTTCCCAAATTTGCTGGCATATTGAATGGAGCACTTTCAGAGCACCATCTTTTAGGATTTGAAATAGCTCAACTGGAATTCCATCACCTCTATTAGCTTTCATTACCGCCAAGCAAAGCCTTGAGGCAATGGATAGCAGGACACTTGAGCTCTGTTGGAATTTCAGATAAGTCTGGGGTTTAAGGCCAGGGGAACAGGCCCAAGTGGAACTCCATAGAGGGGAATTCAATTGAGCTAGGGGAGGGGTACTGGGCGTCCAGATTTTCCACATTTCTAAGATGTGGAATTTGGGGCTTCAAAGATGAAAATCTGAATAGGAGTGGCAGTGGTGGCTGAGAAACAGTCTTCCCCATACTTTATATGACTGGTTACAACATTTCCCCCAGTCTCTTGGGATGGAGGGAGAAATGGACTTGGGTTCCTTGCTTGCTTGTTTTTTTTTTTTTTAATTAACACAGTGATTTCATCCTTATGCCCCAACCCAGCTAGATGGCTTCACCATCTAAGATTTTAATCACACATTATGAGATCTGGAGTCTGAGGGCTGGGCAAGCAAATCAGATCAAGCTTCCAAAATGATGGAGACTATCATTCCCTTATGAAATACAGGCCACCAGCTCCTCACTAGTTGTAGGCTCCACATCTCAAGTGCTTGTAGCTGTGACACAGCAGGATTGCCCTGATCTACCCACACCCTCTCACCCAGTGCTCTTAGGGGAGTGGGGTATGCATTTGGTATGCCCCATCCAACCCACTGAGCTGTGAAGCCCAGACAGCAAGCATATATCTACGAGCACAGGGGAACCCCCTGCCCCGGGATGTGGCTGCATTGGCAATGGCTGCAGACCCACCTCTCACATGCAGGGTGACCAAGAGCCCCTGAGAACCAAAGGCCAGTGATGATTCAGCTGCCAAAGGAGGACCTGGATGTAGCTCCCTGCCCTTTGCCTTGTCCCCATCCCCCACCCCTCCTGAGCTTACCCTGGCTTGGTTTGTTGACTTTCTTGAACTTACTTCAGAGAAGAGATGTCAATACTGCTGCTGGACAAGCTTGGTTTGAGCCATCTCCCTCCCTGGGCATCTTTGGGCTCTTCCTTCTTCTTCTTCTTGCCAAAGAAGCTCTTAAAGGCTTTAAATCTGGATTTCTTTCTTCCTGGAAGTTAGAAATGCAAGTGAAGCAGAGTGTGATGGTGGAAGGGAAGACAGGAGAGGAAATGGCCTTCGTGATGGGAATGAGGAGTAGGATCCCAGAGGCCCTGTGGGTCCTAGCTCTCACACCAGTGTCCCTGGCATCATTCATCTGCTTTGTTCTCTTCTTAGGAACTCACCAGCAAAGTATCTGAGTTTCTGGTGAAAGCAGAAGCTCAGGCCCCAGCCTGTGGTCTCTGGGCAGCCTCTATTCAGGCTCATCTCACCCTGCATTCACTTGCCTCTCAATTTCAACTATTAACACACACCTTTTTCCTGGCCCTAAGAAATTCATTCATACGCAGCAACTTTTGAGCCAACATAAGCACTTGGTACCCTGATCACTGGAGTCTTCGTGATCCAGCTGGGAAGCCAAGCTTCCACATGTGACAGATACTTCAGGACCTTTGTAAATCCATGTGGGAGCTGGTATTGCCCAACCTGTGTGCTGAAAGGATGCAGACCCAAGGAATGAGTGCAGGGGGTTGGTGTGGTCATGGAAGATATCTTCTAAGAAGGGCTTTATGAGGAAGGGAGAGGGCCAGGAATTGGGAAGAAAGGGGTTCTGGGCAAAGAAGCACCCGGTGCAAAAGGCATGACAATGTCACCTACCAAAGAATTTTGCAAGGGAGGGTATGTGTGTGTGTGCGTGTTTGTGTGGGTGTATTATGGGTGTGTTATGTGCACTGTTCCTCAATTATTACTGATTGGTTCAGATTACCTACAGGGCTGCTGCCCTCTGCACATGCAGATAATTGAAAGTTTATTCTACTATCATTAAAAAAAAAAACAGGGCAGCAGTGAGGAATGTGAGCTTTCAATGCTCCTCAGGCTCTCTCTGGGTTTTCTTGAGTTTCCTAATAAGCACATGTATCTTTCTCCCAGCTCAGAAGAGGAGAAGGGGAGGGGAGTTTGTGCTGCATTCATCCGTGGGAAGGAAACTGCTCTTACTGCTCCACATGCAGAAATTTACCAACTCAGGTGTCTCATTCCAATTCCCAACAGCCTGGTCTCTGGAAGCCAACAAGACTGTTATAAGTTAGGCTTAGTGGTGCGATGGAAAACACTACCAGAGAGTAAGAAAACTCTGGATTCCTGAGCTTGGTTTGGCTCTGCTATCGATTAGCTCTGTAACCTCAGGTAAGTCACTCAACCTCTCTGGGGCTCAGCTGGAAAATGAGGGGATCATGCTAATCAGTGTCTCCCAAAGTGTGTTCAGAGGGATGCTCATAGGTCTGTTGCATGAAAAGGGGGGTCTGCAGTCTAGTCAATCTGGAAAACGCTGAGTAAACACAGTTTAGGGGTCTGAGTTCCGACAAAACGTTTCTGAAACTTCAACATGCCTATGTGGATGGTGAAGTGACAAGAAACTGGGTAGCAGTGTTGTCTCCCCAATGCACGTATGCAGAACATCTAGCAAAACACACTTAGAGAAATGCTGAAGTAGGGCTTCTTCTAGTGCTTAAATACTATGGCCTGTCTGTGTACTGATTACTCCTGGGCCTGCCTAGTCTAGAACCTTTAGAAAGGTTTCTAAACCTCAAGGCCTGCCTTAAGTCCAATTTTCCACCATCACTACAATTCATGCTCCTCTTCACACACTTAAAACTTGACTGTTGGCACCACACGTTTTACATCTGAATGTTCTCTAGTCTGTGCATTCATTCATTCATTCAACTATTCAGTGAACATTTATTAAGGTCAAGCACTTACTATGTTTTGCATATCAATGAGAAAGGAATAAGATATGGCTCTATGTCTTAGCTACCGTCCCCCACCTCAGGGCTATAGGCAGGCCCTCTTTAGCATCCTTTTTAGCAACTAGCACAGTGCAAACACACCATAACACTTCAGAGACAACTGAATCCACTGAGGGGTGCAGAAAACCAACATAGCTTGTCACATCCGTTAAATTGAGATCACTGTGCAGAGCCATTCTTAAGCATCCTATCATTTAAATACTGGCCCTTATCGGGATTGATATAAATTGTAAATAATGTAGTAAAGAGTTTGGCATAGGATCTGGCATGTAGTAAATGCTAATAAATGAGCTAGAATTAAGGAATCAATAATTGTCTATTAAGACCAGATTCAATTCCATCTGTAAAACTGATCTATCAATTCTACCCATCTAACCATCTATAGATAAAGAGAAGCACCATTGGGGCAATGAAGGAAGATGGTCGTATGAATGCTTGATAATCATTGCTTAAGTAACTTCAGTTCTGAATGGTCTGAGAAATCTCTCATTTACTAGGATATACCTACATAGGGTCATGGTTAGGATAAATTTGGCAAGTGTACCTTGAGACAGACAGAATAAAGCATGAAGATGTATTAGGAAATATATATTTTCCGAAGTTCCCTTCTTCAATTTTTTAAGGAAAAAAATTAAATGAATTTCTAGGATAATGAATTATTTAAAATGATGTTTGACCTCATAGAACTACTGTGAGGATTCAACGTGAAAGTGCTGAAAATTATACAGGACAGAGTAGGCTGGCTCTAAAATAATCTGTATTTTGCTCCCCAGCTTTCTTAATCTTCCCACCCCCTAAGGACTTCTAAAATCCATGAAATAGGGAGATTTTTATGTAAAAAATCCTGATTACTATACTCTGTTAATGACTATACTCAGTTTTTTACTGGGATATATTTACCAATAATATCTCAGGGTAAATGCCCTTATCTGTAATATTTGCTTACTTCTGTGGTATAAATACTCCCATTGCAGTCAATTTCAAGCTAGTATATTACATTTAGGAAGAGACATGCACAGCCTCCCAAGTCAGCATGAGGCAGCTCCAACAGACCACTAAATAACTCCTGCCCAGTGATAAAGAACTGGGCAGTGCCACCTCACAAACAGGAAGGAGCCTTTGTAGGCATTGCCATTTTTCAAACAGAAGGAATGGGATTTATTGATTCTTGACAGGCAGATCTCCTTCTGGCCTTCTGAAATGAGAACAACTTTCTGCTCAGTGTTGGGAACCATAATGGTTATTGTCCTTCTTGCTTAGAAATCCCAGAAGGGAAGGGAGGTGGGCAAAGCTAAAGGATTGCAAGTTGCAAACCTGCTTCTCACATACCAGCAAAGAGAGACAGGAGAGAATCAGCAGGTCCGTGACACAATCTATAAACACTTAATAACTGAATAAAAACACTTCCAATAAACTCTTCAGGCTGTAAAACTGAGTGTACCAAACAGAATTGTACAAACCTTATAATTTGTACAAACCAAATTATACTTTAACACATTTTTATGTTCCTAAATTAACCAAATGACTAATGACTTAAGAACTATAACAGGTGTTAAAAATTAAGTATGCATACATTCCAGTTTCCCTCCAATCTTCCATTTAGACAGAAACAGCTTATTTTCCCATGAGGATGTAAAATATCGGTTAGCCAAAAAGCTCATTTGGGTTTATGAAATTTTTGGCCAACCCAGTTCCCTGGGTGGGGAAGATTCCCTTCAGAAAGAAATGGCAACCCACTCCAGTATTCTTGCCTGGGAAATCCCATAGACAGAGGAGCCTGGTGAGCTGCAGTCTATGGGGTCGCAAAGAGTTGGACATGATTTAGTGACTAAACAACAACAACAACACTTACGTAGGTTACCTATACACTGGGTAACTTATTCCCCTACAAGGCACAGCAGTGATGGTCAGTGAGCTGACAGCTGTCTGGGTTTCTCCTGTAACAAAGCCATTGACCTCCCTGTCCAAGTCCAAGGACTACATATTCCCAAACAGACAGTAGCTTTCAACACCCCCATCCACTGAGGGCCGGCAGTATGTCGCATGCCAGGAAACAGCCCATGGAAGCCATCCCCCAACCTTCCCCCAGAGAAAAAAACACAACTCCAATGAAGAAATTATTGCTTCGGGTTGTGTATTTGCTTATCTACCATGCACATTGTCTACCATTGTTTAATTTAAATTTTTGTAAATTGCACACAGGCAGCCCTTCTGGGTTGAACTTAATGAGCTTTCAAAATGCATGGCACATAATGGTGACCTTGTTCTCTTGCATTGCTTCTTGGAAAGAAAACTCTTCTAATTAGCCTTTCTTCCCTTCAACTTCCCGACAGCCACTGTATTCTCTGTCTGGCAATGACTCATACTACAAATGTACCCAAATGTTTGGTCTCTTAAAAAGGATTGTGAACAGAGAAAGGGTATTTCCTTACCTCCACTCTACATTAAGATGCACTGCATAGCCATCTTTTTTGGTAGACATCTGTCTAGCTCGTATCCAAAAAGATAGGTCAGTTCATTTGGTTGTTGGGGCTGCCTTGGTGAGGAGGCCTATTATTCATTTATTTATTCATTCATTTCTTAAAAACTTTTGAGTGTCTAATCACACTCTCTGAGGCCCAATACTGAACAATGGTGACACAGAGATGAAGACCCAAGCCCTGCCCTCAGGGATCCATGTACCATGTTCAGCATCCCCCTACTCACTTCATTAGTGAAGTCAGGCCTCTGGGAAGCCACAAGAAGTTTCCCTGCTCTCTGTCTTTCCAGACCAAGTCTTTTGCCCCACACACTATGAAGAAAACTCAGCAATCATTGAAGAACAACCCAGTGAACTGTTCAATTCAGTTCTGTCTTTAAATTCAATGTCTCACCTTATATCTTAGGATCCCTCCCCCTCCCTCCACATTTTTTTTTCAGTGTCAGTAAAACTTATCATTGTTTAGTGACCTTTGCCTATTACCCCATTCATGGGTTCCTATCACTCAGGGGTGATTCATAGTTTATAATTATAATTTAAATGGATACACATCTAAGTAGGTTTTGCAAAAGAAATTTTTGTAAATTGTTCCCATTTAACAGAAGCCTATGGTGGTGTCTTTTGTTACTATACCCCCTTTACACCTCAAAATTACAAATTTATCTGTTGGTTAAATCTGGATTACTATCTATGGCAAAACCTCATTTGAACCTCTCAGATCACAGTCTGTTCTGATTTCTTTTTCTGATTAAGCAGAAATACTTCTCTTGCCTTAGTAAACAGAACCTGGTAACCATCTTCAAGGAAGACTGCAATGTCAAGACAAAACTTTTTAGACTATCAGAGATTGAGATGAAAGAGAAGAGCTTAGAAGATGGAAAAGTAAATATGGACTGAGTCTATTGTCATTAGAAATTTGATATGAACTTGTCTTCTTATGACTTAATTCTTTCTTCTAGGGGTTAAACACACTAAACAAATCTAGTTCTAGTTATCAAGATTTTATTGGGTTACTTACCCTCATCACTGGTCTCCAGAACTTCCACACTGCCAGAAACTCCACTTAGTGATTCAGCCATAATTGGTTCACTAAAATAAAATATAGAGCAAGAAACCAAAAAAAATCATTTGATATCCAGTATATTACACAATCATTTTACCCGACTCCTTATCCTCCAGTTAGATTCTTAAACTATGAAAGAAAAGATATATAAAGGGAATTGCCATTAGAGAGAACTATTCTTTCTTTAAAAAAGACAATGATTCCATTTACATGAAATATACAAGATAGGTAAACACAGAAAGTATTTTGCTTAGGGCTAGAGGTGTTTTTTGAGTGACAGTATAGAATTCCTTTTTGAGGTGGTAACAATATGCTAAAATTAATTGTGATAGTCACACAAATCTTTGTGTTTTTTTTCAAATTTTATTTATTTGTCTCCATAGGGTCTTAGTTGTAGCACCCAGGACCCTTGTGGTGGTGTGAGGGTTCTCTAGTTGTGGCTTGCAGGTTAGTTGCTCTGTGGCATGTGGAATCTTAGTCCCCCAACCAAGGATCAAACCTCAATCCCCTGCATTGGAAGGCAGATTCTTAACCACCAGGGAAGTCTCCAAATCTCTGAATATACTAAAAAGCACTGAACTGTATACTTTAAAAGAGTGAATTGTATCATATGTGAATTATAGCTCAGTAAGGCTATTACTGGGACTTCCCTGGCAGTTCACTGGTTAAGACTACATGCTTCCAACGCAGGGGGTACAAGTTTGATCCCTGGTGAGGAAACTAAGATCCCACATGCCATGCAGCTCAGCCAAGAATAAATAAATAAATAAAGCTGTTACCAAAAAATAAAAGACAAATATACAAAACCTGATCTATTGCTTTGTGTGTGGGCCCATTAGATTTGGAGGCCTTTTACTATTCATGGGTGTACCCAGGCAGACAGAATTGTATTGATAAGATATGAAGAAAAAATTGAGATACTCGACTACGTAAAAATTTTAAACTTTTGGCCAAAAAAAGTAGAGTCAGCAAAAGAATAACAAACTAGGAATTAATACTTACAACAAATATAGACTTCGGGGTCAATTTTCTTAATTGTCAAGAGTGCATATAGATCAATAAAAGACAAACAAGTGGATATAAAATGGGGCAAATGATACAACAGGAAGTTTATCAAAAAAGAAATACGTAAAGAAATGCTCAGTCCTACTCATAATTAAAGAAATGTAAGTCAAAATATCAAGTCAACACTTTCACCTATCAGATTGTCAAGAAGTTTTAATTTTGATGTTCCATGCTGACACAGATGAAAAACTGACATGTTCATACATTATGGAGTGTAAATTGCTCTCTGAATAGCAATTTCAGAGTATCAAAATAAAAACATATATATACCTTTCGATACAGCAACATCACAACTGGAAATTTACCCTGTAGCTATAGTCATACTTGCACACAAAAATATACATGCAAGAATGTTTCTCACAGCATTGTTTTAAGTAGCCCAAAATGAGAAACAGCCAAAGTGACCATCAAAAGGATAATTCTCCCTTGACTCTGATTCTATGTCATAGGAGAATTGTCTGTCCCTGGCCTCCCTTCCATTAGTGCAGATAATCGAGTGAGAGTCTACTGTACATTTTTTTTTATGCAAGTCTCAAATTTTTTATTTAAAGAAATGATGAATAATACATAGCAATAATTTCAACAAGCTTTTTGTTTAAATTTTAGCCTCTGCAGACTCAAAAGCACAAGGAATTACTTACATATTTAAAAATAATACTCTGAAATTTCATATTATTTTTCATCTTCTGTACTGTTTTTTGCTATCAAGATATAGTTATTCCTATATAATGCTTTGGCCTTCCTGAGTGACTCAGTGGTAAAGAACCTGCTTGCCAATGCAGGAGACCCAGTTTCAAACCCTGGATAGACACAACCCCCTGGAGAAGGAAATGGCAACTCACCCAGTATTCTCGCCTGGAGAATTCCACAGACAGAGGAGCCTGGAGGACTACAGTCCATGGGGTCAGAAAGAGTTAGACATGACTTAGCAACTAAAACAACAACAATATAAAGCTTTAGATTTGTTTCCTGTATATTAACCTCAATCATAATACCATACATTTTCCATTCATTCTAGCCAAAGCTAGAGATGATATGTCTAGGGAAGCATGTCAGTTGATAATCGCAATTTTTAAATTATGCTGACATTTTTAATGGGAGTTGGTGTGTGGAGGGGAAGGGTTCTGATCAATACCATAACCCAGAGAAAGGATGCTATATTCACATACAGCAGGAGCACTGTGGAGAGGCAGGCAGGGACTTATCATAGCTCCTTATCATAGCTCCCCTTAGGGTCTTGATTCAAGTACCATCAAGTTGAATTAAGTAGGTTCTGGATCCCCTCTCCCTACCCTGGATCTGTTCTGCTTCCAGAAATAGTCAAGCCGCCATTGCTGTTTCATGGATGGGCTCCAGGTCCAGCCTGCACTGCCCTCTAGCCGTAAGCTCTGATGTTTCTCTGGAGCTAGAGAGAGGTGACCACAGGCTCTGAGGTGAAGGCAAACTTGAGTAGTCACCCACTGAGAGTTAATGAGGCCTTAGTAAGCAAAAGTTTCCAAACCACATGGAAAGCTGACAGGGTCCTGGTATCAAAATGACTTGAGACTCTCTCACTGAGAAGTCCCATGGTTCCCCACAGATGTGTGTTCTTTCTCATTGCAATGAATAATAAAACCAGCTTGTTCAATGGCAGATGTGTTCCAGGTGGGCTTTGACTGAAAGGTATTGACACTTTATTCCAGTCACTCAAACTCTATGATCCAATATCACAATTCTGCCTGAAGATGACAACCCCAGATCCACACAGTACTCACTAATTATGACACAAACTATATATATGTGTATATATATATATATATATATACACACATATATATATACACAAGTTCCATCTGGATATCTTGAAGGAGCAAAGGGATAGAGAAATTCAGAAGCCCCTCAGAAATTCAACAGGAGAACAGAAGAATTCCTTAGGCCAGGAACAATTCACATCACTGATGAGTTCCTGTGACATCTTTTTTTTTTTTTTTAATTTTAGTTGGGGGCTAATTACTTTACAATATTGTAGTAGTTTTTGCCATACATCGACATGAATCAGCCATGGATTCACATGTGCTCCCTCCCTGTGACATCTTAATAAACATGGCGGTACCCTTTCCCCTGCCACTAAGAAAGACTTCTTAGATACTTGGGAAATAAACTATCTCTGAGCTTTAATGAAGCCCATGGAAAAGGAACCCATTTTCCAAAATACCAGGCCACAGCAGGCTAACATTGCTTTTGGCCCACCATTGTCAGGGGTAGAAGAAGGAAGGGGAAGGACAACCAAAAAGAAAGAGATGAAAGACAAAGGGAAAAAAAAAAAAGAAAGACAAAGGGAAAACAAAGAAAGAAGGCATCCTGCCAGCATCTGTGTTCTTAGAGCTCTAAGAAAATCATTCGATCTAAATAACCTTTGAATTTCAACTGTCTCAAATTCTTTCTGGCATACTTGCCTTATTTCCCCAACTGAGGGCCCTGAGGACAGTACCACCATCAGCTGAGCTGTCTCCCTTTCCAAACCAACAAACCACCAACCACAACCAAACACGTGAACCTCCTCTAGATTTGAAATCCTCTTCCTGTTACCACCCATTTCTCTGCATTTCTTTAAAGCCAAACTTTAAAGAGATCTCTTAACTTACCACTCTTATGTCTTCACTTCTGTGCTCTTTCCGACCAGCTTTCCAAATCCAACTACTTCCAAACCACTGCAGTAAAACTGCTCATGTTCAATCCAACCATCTGCTGCTTGACCTGCCTTCCCAGCAGCATCTGACACTCCCTCTTTGTTGAATAATTTTATCACTTGCCTTTCTGAACATCACATCATGCTCCCTTCATTTTCCTCCTACCTCATTGGCTGTTCCTTCTCACCCCCCTTGGCTGTATCTTCCTCCTTTCCGTGGATGTGAAATGTTGTAGCATTTGAGGGCTCTACCCTTGGCCCTTTTCTTTATCTACAGTGATTTCCCAGAGCAGCACCATCACGTGGAAATGTTAACGGGAGCCACAGTTGCAAGCCACAGAGGTAATTTAAAACTTTCTAATAGCCACATTTTAAAAAGCAAGAAGAAACAGGTGAGGTTAATCTTAATAATGTATTTTATTTAACTTAGTAGAACCAAAGTCTTATCGTTTCAACATGTAATAATTATAAAAATAATATCAATGAGGTATTTTATGTTCCTTTTTTTTTCATACTGTCTTTGAAATCTGGTTTGTATTTTACACTTCTAGCACTTCTCAATTTGGGCTGGCCACGTTTCAAATGCTCAGTAGTCCCATGGGGCTACTGATTACCATATCCTCTGTGCTAAGCCACTTCAGTTGTGTCTGACTCTCTGTGACTCCATGGGCTGTAGCCTGTCAGGCTCCTCTGTCCATGGGATTCCCCAGGCAAGAATCCTGGAGTGGGCTGCCATTTCCTTCACCATCCATATTTTAGATGATCTCATTCACACTTTATCAATACTATCTAGACACTAGAATCCAAAACTTCTGTCTCTAGACTGAGCCTCATCCCTGAACTCCACATTCCTATAGCATCTGTGTAGCCAACATTTCCAGGGGCTTCCCAGTGGCGCTAGTGGTAAACAACCTGCCGGCCAATGCAGGAGACATAAGAGACATGAGTTCGATCCCTGGGTGGGGAAGATGCCCTGGAGGAGGGCATGGCAATCCACTTCAGTATTCTTGCCTGGAGAATCCTATGGACAAAAGACCGTGGTGCGCTACAGTCCAGGGTGTCGGACAGAGTTGGAGATGACCGAAGTGACTAAGCGTGCACGCATACAGCCAACGTTTCCACCTAACAGCATGTATCAGATGATTGGGTCCCCTCACACTCACTCCTCCTGGGTTTTATGTGCTCTGGTCCCACAACCATGCCCCCCTTGACCACCAATCCTGCTACTCTCCTACTTTCTTCCTCCGCTCTAGCCTCACTGGCCTTGGTGCTAATCTCCAGCACATCCAGCTTCTTTCAATCACAGGGTCTTTGATTTGCTTCTCCCTCTGCCTGGAGGGCTCTTTCCCCAGATGGTTGCATGAATGCTTCCTTTATAGAAATCAAGTCAGCTCTGAGGTTACCTCTCAGACAGAACCTCTGTGATCATTCTAGTTAAAGCCTCTAGTCTCTCTCTGTCACTTTATCCTTTGCTCACATCTTATAGCGGTCATCACTATATGAAATTATATTCTATATTAATTTAGTTACAATGTCTTATCTGTCTCCTCTACTAGAATGTAAATTCCATTAGGGTGGGGGCCTTGTCCGTTTTGTTCATCACTGGATCTCCCACCACCTGGAATGTACCTGGTACATATATAAAGTGAAAGTGTTAGTCGCTAAGTTGTATCTGACTCTTTGCAGCCCCATGGACTTTAGCCCGCTAGGCTCCTCTGTCTGTGGAATTCTCCAGGCAAGAATACTAGAGTGGGTTGCCATGCCCTCCTCCAGGGGATCGTCCGGACCCAGGTATTGAACCTGGGTCTCCTGCATCCCAGGCAGATATATAAGGCACTTGATAAATGTTTGTGGAGTGAATGCCAGGATTCAATAAAAGGAGAAGTAATGAAAGAACCATCTTTGTGGTCAGAAATTTTCTTAGAAGTCAAGACATGCTACAGGAGGCAAAGGAAGACTTGCCTTGGGAGAGGAAACTTCTTATTCACTAGCTTAGCAGCTTCCAGCAAGGCAGGCCCCGCCACTAGGTTATCCACCTGCACAGAACCAAGCACTCTTGTCCTTGTCACAGAGACTCCATTCCCAGGTGTCCCAGGCCCGAGATGCCTGTGTGTGGAGCCCCACTCATCCAGGCGAGACCCAGGTCCTCCTAGATGAGATTTCAGGGAAACATAGTCTGCCTCATCCTCCTTTCCAGCCACCACCATAGGCAAAACCTCTTTCCTTTTTCCCCAGGCTGACCTTATTAACGAGAGCTTTGTTTCCCCAGTATCTCTTCAGAGAAGAGGAAAGGCTGTGTGTTTTTTTTAATTTATTTCTTCTGACTGCACTGCACAGCATGCAGGAGCTTAGTTCCCTGACCTGGGATCAAACCCATGTCCCCCACAGTGGAAGCATAGAGTCTTAACCACTGGACCACCAGGGGAGTCCCAGACTGCATTTCTTTCATGTTTCTCATTATGGCTAATAGAAGTTTAAAGTGAATTGGTTCCTTAATTATGCCAGTGCTCTTTAACGGTGGCCTTGGCACTGCTTTCGGGCTGGTGTATAGTTTTATTTATGACATTTAGCAAAAATTGCTGTCACCTCAGTGCTCTCTCAGGAAAAATAGTTACAAAGTTCTCTCTAAAATATCAATCTGACCATGAGCTTAGACGAGTTCACCCCCTTTCTGTTGCCTGCGGGATCACAGCCAAGATCTTAACACTCAAAGCTCTCAGTTAGCAGGTGCTCCCTGTCCTCTCTGTTCTCCAGCAGTCTACCCCCACTCGCACCCTCATGATCTGGTCTCCCCGAATCACTTGTCATTGCCTGAACACACTGTGTTCTTTTGCATTGTCTGTGCTCCGTACAAGCTGTCCACTTGGCCTGGAACACCACCTCCCTTGGCCCCGCATCCTTGAAACCTTACACATTCTTCAAAATCCAGCTCAAAGATATTGCCCTCGACCCACACCCTTGCCCCTCTGCCCTCCCCGCTTGCCCCTTGGATGTGTCTGTCGTAGTTGATATCCCCTTGAAGACAGGGACCCCATTTCACTTATCTGGAGATCCCCAGCACCTAGCACCCTAGTGGCTCAGATGGTAAAGAGTCTGCCTGCAATGCAGGAGACCCAGGTTCGATCCCTGGGTTGGGAAGATCCCCTGGAGAAGGAAATGGCAATCCACTCCAGTATTCTTGCCTGGAAAATCCCATGGACAGAGGAGCCTGGTGGGCTACAATCCATGGGGTTGCAAAGAGTTGGACACAACTGAGCAACTAACACAGCACCTAGCATGATACCAGGCTCATGAAGGTGTCCACTGTGTGTCTTTATGGATGGATGAGTGCAGGAGTTGGGGAGGGGGGATGTAGTGACAAATAGGAACCGGGGGGAAATGACTTTCTTGCTTAAACATATGGGGACAACTTGAGATATACTCGCAGCAAAAGACCCCTCTATATGAAGTCCCATGAAAAAGCTGGCAAACTGAGTAAGGAAAAAGGAAATAACGTATCTTTTTATCCAACAAAGGATGAGAGGCCTTCAGAACCACTTCCAGAGAGCATAAAGTCCTGTAATAATGGTCATCAGGAAGCCTGGACCAGCAGAAATAGAAAGTTTCATTGTGAGTGATTATTTAAATATGGCCTTGCTCTCTCTAGGCCAGCCCCAGATGCTGAAGCCCCAGAACAACCTTTTCCTTTTCAAACTATCTGACTTAAGAGCTGAACAAGGGCTCTGGGGGGGCAAGGGGAGGAGAGAAAAAACAAGTAAAAAGGCCTGTCTTCCAAGGTTGTTGAAATGTTTTAACCACAGCCTGGTCATGTTTAAGGATTCAGTAGACTTTGCTAGACAGCTTTGCTGCCTTCCCAGAGTGGGGAATGCTAATGAGAAGCAGCTGGCCTCATTTTAAAAAATAGATAGAATAAAATATTCTTCATAGAGTCTGTGGTAGGCAGAATTCCTCAATGGCCCCCAAGGTTGTTGCCTCCCTGGTTTGCATGCCTTATAAATCCCCACCCCTTGGTGTGGATGGACCTGGCCTAATCAGGTGATCTCTTTTAAAAGCGCATCTATGCATAGAGAAGGCAATGGCACCCCACTCCAGTACTCTTGCCTGGAAAATCCCATGGACAGAGGAGCCTGGTAGGCTGCAGTCCATGGGGTCGCAAAGAGTCGGACACGACTGAGCTACTTCACTTTCGCTTTTCACTTTCATGCATTGGAGAAGGAAATGGCAACCCACTCCAGTATTCTTGCCTGGAGAATCCCAGGGACTGTGGAGCCTGGTGGACTGCCGTCTATGGGGTCACACAGAGTTGGACACAACTGAAGCGACTTAGCAGCAGCAGCAGCATGCGTAGAGAATGGACTTGTGGACACAGTGGAGGATGGAGAGGGTAGGCGAATTGAGAAAGTAGGATTGACATATATACACTATCATGTGTGCTGGAGAAGACTCTTAAGAGTCCCCTAGACAGCAAAGAGATCAAATCAGTCAATCCTAAAGGAAATCAGCCCTGAAGATTCATTGGAAGGACTGATGCTGAAGCTGAAGCTCCAATACTTTGGCCACCTAATGCGAACAGCTGACTCATTGGAAAAGACCCTGATGCTGGGAAAGATTGAGGGAAGGAGAAGTGGGTGACAGAGGATGAGATGGTTGGATGGATCACCAACTCAATGGACATGAGTTTAAGCAAACTCCAGGAGAAAGTGAAGGACAAGGAAGCCTGGCGTGCTGCAGTCCATGGGGTCACAAAGAGCTGGACACAACTTGGTGACTGAACAACAACAACGTGTAAAATAGACAGCTAGAGGGAAGTTACTATATAGCACAGGGAGCCCAGTCTCATGCTCTATGATGACCTAGAGGTGGGGGATGGGAATAGGAGGGGGAAGGGAGGCTCAAGAAGGAGAGGATATATATATATATAATTATGACTGATTTGCATTGTTATATGGCAGAAACCATATTTTACAATTTACAACATTGTAAAGCAATTTTCCTCCAATTAAAAAACAGTGGGCCTATGGATGTGATCATAAAATTTGACTAGTGTTTCCGTATTTCATTTTCTAGATCTCAGTCCTTCACCCCAAAGGTACAACTAAAAAGGTTTTCATATTTCATACAAAACTCTTATATCGCCAGTAAGACATTGGCTTGCCCAATATTTTGATGCTGATCTTTATTTTTAGGTAGTTTGGAAGAAACAGTACCAAAGTCATTGGTCATCAGTTGGCCCTCTAAACTGGGATTTAGCCAGAAACAAGCCTTACAAACAATGTTTGAATGGCTATTTTATCAATTCCCCTGAGGATCATAAGAAGTTAATTCTTTGTTTTAATTAATTTATTTAATTGGAGGCTAATTACTTTACAATATTGTGGTGGTTTTTGCCATACATTCACATGAATCAGCCATGGGATTCTTTATATATAATGTGCCTTAGGACATTAGGGCATAATTTTCTAGCAGAACTTTTGTTAAAAAGGTTACACAATAATACTTTCAAAATGACATAGCTAATACAGTAGGGGCTTCCCAGGTGGCACTAGTGGTAAAGAACCTGCCTGCCAATGCAGGAGGTGCCTGAGACTTGGGTTCGATCCCTGGGTCAGGAAGATCCCCTGGAGGAGGGCATGGCAACCCAGTCCAGTGTTCCTGCCTGGAGAATCCCACGGACAGAGAAGCCTGGCAGGCTATAGTCCATGGGGTTGCAAAGAGTCGGACCCGACTGAGAGACTTAGCATGCACACATGTGATACAGTGGTAAGATTTACCTGTACACTGTAATATATGTAACATTTATTGTTAAACAGACATTTAACAATTAAATGTCTCATATATATGACTGGAAATAATTTCATAAAAATCTGAAAGCTTCTTTACCAATATAGTTATCTTAGTGAATAAATGCTCTTTGCTATCTGAAGTAAAAAAAAAAAGTGGGTGTAGAGATCACATATAGAAGTCAGAGAGATTCAAAGCAGCAGGGAACACTCTCCTGTGGGCCTGGAAGGAACAAACTGCCATGTTGTGGAGAGGACCAAGTGGCAGAGAATGGCAGTGGCTGTGGGCAACCCTTGATTGACAGCTATCAAGGAAGTAGGGACCTCAACCCCACAGCCTCAGAGAAACTGCATTCTGCCAACAAGCAGTCAGTTTGGAAGATAATTTCAGATGGGCCCTCAGCCCTGTCTGACCCATTGACTGCAGTCTTGTGAGGCCCTGAGCAGAGGGCCTGATAAACCATGCCTAGTCTCTTGATTCATGGAAACTGAGAGATGATAAATTTGTGTGGTAAGGCACTCAAATTTTTGGCATTTGTTACACAGCAATGAACATGAATATGAATAGAATACAAATACAAGTCCTACGGCCCCAGCTGTAATTGAAAATGAAGTAAAAAGTGGGGCAAGTTTGGAGCCATGTAAGCCACAAGGCAGAATTTGGTAAGAGGTCCATGAGGGGGCTGTTTATCCCCTTCCCCAACCCATTCCACCACAAGCACTTTTTTATGAAGAACATAGGTTACCACTCTCTCAAGTGGCCTGTCAGCTGAGCAGGTTAGATAGACCTTGCCAAATATTAGAACAGGCGAAAACCCTGAAGGCCCACTTTGTTAAGAGAATGTCATCAACTTCTTTCAAATATGTCTATACTATACTCTGTCCCCTCAGCCAGGTGTGTGTAACCACCAACCAGTGGCTGATCATTCTGAGGCATGACCCGGGAAGGGGGAGGGGAAGCACCCAGCTACTTCTAGAGGAAGTGTCTTTTGCCAGGATGCCAACTCATTGAGGAACCAGGGCTCCCCCTGAAATTAAAGTATGAGAAAGGGCCCCCTTTCCCCTTACTATTTGTAAAATAAGCTAACCTCTAATGGAGAGTGATCACTCCCCCTTCCTCTTTTCCTTGCATGAGACTGGTGGGAGGAAACCAAAGACTTGGCCAATTCTTGAAATGTGACCCTTGGACTCCATGATAGAGACAGCTGCCCCTCGAATCACATAACGAGCTCTAGAAGTCCCACCTAACAAGCCCACCAGTTATCAGAATGACTCTGACATGGCCAGTCATTCCACTGACTGGCAGCATTTACTTGGAGTGGTGCGGCTGTGATGCTGAGTTCCACCCAGGCTCTGACTACTTCCATGCAAGAATCAGGGCTTTTTGAGGTTGTCAGCATGACTGGCATTTTCACAGCTGGGGCCAGTGTGGCAGCATGTCTCAGCAGGCTCGAGGCCAACCAGTTAGCTCTAGAACCTCTGTTTGCTCACGCTCCTGGGTGCAGAGGATCCAATCCCATCCCTCATGGGATGCTGGACTTAGGAGAAATCTTTTCTTTTTTTAAATTTTTATTGGAGTATAATTGCTTTACAATGTTGTGTTAGTTTCTACTGTACAGCCAAGTGAGTCAGCTGTATGTATACATATATCTCCTCTTTTTGCAATTTTCTTACCATTTAGGTCACCACAGAGCACTGAGTAAAGTTCCATGCTATACAGTAGATTCTCATTAATTATCTAGTTTATACATAGTACAGTGTATATATGTCAATTCCAATCTCCCAATTCATCCCACCCACCCTCTTTCCCTCCTTGGTGCCCATACACTTGAGAAGAACAATCTTGACGGTCATCTATCCTGGCTCTGAGGGCCCTAGGTGGGTCTCTGCCCAAAGCAGAAACTGATACATGGCTTTGAAAATGAAAGTGTCAGTCGCTCAGTCGTGTCCAACTCTTTGCGACCTCATGGACTGCAGCCTGCCAGGCTCTTCTGTCCATGGGATTCTCCAGGCAAGAATACTGGAGTGGGTTGCCATTCCCTTCTCCAGGGGATCTTCCTGACCCAGGAATCAAACCTGGGTATTCTGCACTGCAGGCAGATTCTTTACCATCTGAGCCACCAGGGAAGCTTTGGTGGCTCATTATTTGAAAAGACCTCTTCAGCAGCCTCTGTGAAGCCAACCTGCAAATGCCCACAGATGTTAACAGGAAGCTGTCCAAGGTCTAGAGGGCTGCTCCTCCACACTCCACGCCCTCGCCCATGGGCACATGGCCACCAGAATCATCAAGCAGACACCCAGACACACCCTCTAGGGGTCTCCTGCCTCGGACACCTGCTCTAGAGTAACTGTGCCCCAGGCCTTTCTTCCACGCCCGGAGGCCAAAGGAAAATGACAACCCACCACTCTCCACTGCCCCATCACATGGAAGCCTGTTTCAGGAATACCTGTCAACACCCCAACTGTCGTCATCCAGAGCACATGTCTTTACCCTGGCAACCTCAAAAGAAGAGGTTGTCTTGGTTGGAAACCTGCTCAAAATGTCTGCAGAGCATCATCTCTCCAGTGGGAGAAGGGAGGAACTGGAAAGATCCACTCCTTATCTCCAAGAAGCAGCTGCCACAGCCACTCTGGCTGCAGGTTCTCCATCCCCCACCCTCCACTTCTTTGTTTTGTTTCCTTCTCTGTGCCTTTTCACCCTCTAGCACTTCCATTTGAAAAGGCTCTGGTTCTTCCTCCCTTTCCCCCTCATTGCACCTCACCCCTCTAGTAAACCAGGAGAAGCAAAGAAAGACCCAACTCATGTGGCTCCTAACATCTTAGATCTGCTGGGGATGTGGTGGCGCAAGTGGTAAAGAGCTCACCTGCCAATGCCAGGAGATGTAAGAGACACAGGTTCAATCCCTGGGTCAGGAAGATCCCCTGAGGAGAGCATGGCAACCCACTCCAGTATTCTTGCCTGGAGAATCCAATGGACAGAGGAGCCTGGCCGGCTATGGGCCATGGGGTCACAAAGAGTCAGACACAACTGAAGTGACTTAGCACACTGGGGATGTGGGTTAAAAATGCAGAGATCAGCCTTCCCTGGTGATCCAGTGGTGAAGAATCCACCTACCAACATAGGGAACACCGGTTCAATCCCTGATCAGGAAAGATATCACATGCTGTAGAGTAACTAAGCCCGTGTGCCACAACTATTGAGCCTGTGCTGTACAGTCTGTGAGCTGCAACAGCTGAGCCCATGTGCTGCAGCTATTGAAGCCCTTGCACCCTAGAGCCCATGCTCAGCAACAAGAGAAGCCACCACAATGAGAAGCCTATGCTCTTGAAACTAGACAAGAGCCCCCACGGAGCAACGAAGACCCAGTGCAGTCAAAAATAAATAAATAAAAATGCAGATAACTTGGCTTCAAAGGTTCATTCTGTCATCTCCCTGGTGGCCTCAGAGCCTAGCTGATGGGCAGTTGTATTCTGTCTTGTCAATCTACATAGACTATGATTAAAAGCTCTGCTCTTGCATAGTCAGGGGGCAATTCATATGACACAATTAATACAATCAAACTGCTGAGTCCTTACTCTGTGCCAGGTTGGCTCTGTGAAAATGGTTTTACATGCATTATTTCATTGACTCTCACAAGAGCCCTGTGAAGTAGGCTGTGTTATTTTGTTTTTCTTAAATTCAGCCCCATTTCCCAGATGAGAGAATCAAGTCTCGCTGAAATTAGGTAATCTGGACAAGGCCATACAAGCAATAAGTAATAGAGCTAGGACTCAAACCGAGTTCTGGTGGATTTCAGAGCCCATGATTTGACTACTAAATGCTGCTCCCTCCTTAATTGGCAAAATCTGGTATTAAATGCCCACTTGCTCCTGCCCCAAAGAATCTCACATCTTAGCTCATTATAGGACTTGAAAACAGGATAACTTGCTAAGTCATTATCAGCCCCTAATATCTTTGCAAAGATTTGCCGGTCATTTTAACAATAGAATCCCACCAAAAATGGCTCACTGAACACATACTGTGATGCGAGATCACACGATACTAAAGGGGATAGGTCTGTAGCATGGATGGCCAGGCTGAAGTGGGTTACCAGCAAGGGGAGCAGGAAATATGGGGACACTGAGAGACTCAAGGAAGAGCCAGAATGGAGTCAAGGGGCCCTGAGGATAGGTTTCACAGCTTTAAGTGTGTGTTGGGTGCCAAGAGATCTAGACTTCAACTCCCCTCCAGCTCTCAAGTGCATCCCAAGCAGAGTGTGTCTGAGGCTTTTTATTTTATCCTGTATTTGTTGCAGTTGCTGTTGCTCCTAGCAGTCAATAATCCATCGGGTGGGTGAGGGCGTGGGTCAAAAAACCTTCAAGGAGGGAAAAAAGGCAAAAGAAGAAGAAAAGAGGTTAGTGATGCTGGGGCAGGCTGTGAATTCTCTGTTCCTGGCTGGCTCCTGCGTTGGCAGTGGTTCCCTGGTGGAGGAGGCAGGGGAGATAAGAGGAAGAGAACCCAGCCACGAAAATATGCCCTCAGCCCAAGCTGAACTATCTTGTGACTTTCGTGAAGCCCACTTGTAACTTCTGGGTTTTATCTTAAGGTCCCTTAGCCCACAAGGTGGGGCTGGGGAGGCAATCACTTCATGGCTATGATGAATAGCCTTTGGCCTCCTAGTTCTGGGGTGAAATAAAGCAAAGTCCCACATCTCCACAGGGAGGGGATGGACAGAAGGAAGGGTGATGCTGCCATCACCAAAGGGTACAGGACCATTGAAATAAATATGCCTCCAAGAATCTGAGAGCCCTGGCGAATCTCGGTCAAGGTCATATTTGGGGGTATTTTTAAAACCCCAGATTTCCTTACCCCTTAATCCCATGGACAGCCCTGCAACAGGACAAAGAAGCACCTGCCTACCTACAGCTGCAGGGAGAGTTATCCAAGTGCTCTCTGGTCCCCAGATCTTTCCGTACTCCATGGCCTAAAACACCCACCATTAGAATTAGCACTGTTAGCATTAGACCCACCATTAGGACCAGACAAAAAAGTCAGACTATTATTTCTCGAGGCCTCTCTCTTTGTACCACAAAGTCTTCATGCAGTCCTACTATGCACTCAGTCCTGTTTTGGGGCTATGGAGACAATAATAAAATAAAACAGCAAACATTTACTGGACATTCAGTATGTGCAGACACCATCTGAAGTGTTTTGCAGACACCGTCCCTTTTAATCCTCAGAGCAATTCTGTGATGTAGGTGCTATTTATTCTCGTGCCTCCCACATTTGGCAGATGAGGAAACTGACAGGCTAAGTAACTGCCCGGGGTCACACTCAGGTACATGGTGAGGGCAGGATTTGAACTGAGGTCGTTTGACTCCAGAGTCCATAAGCGCTATGCTAAAATGACCCATTCCCTGATGACAAAGAAAAAGATACACATGAAAAAGGGAGAGCAGGGCTTGATTGGGAATCAGAAGGCCTGGGTCCTGATTCTGCCCTTCTACAGCTCATCTTTGTGGCCTCGCCTCAGTCATAGCTGGGCCTCTGTTCCTGCATTTGTAAAATGAGGTGAGACAAACTGGTCTTGTGTTCTTTCATGATATTTTAGGACAAGAATTCATAAGAAGATGAGGACTCAAAGGCTAAATGACTCTTGGGTATTGACTCCATATAGGAGGCTTCTGCAGGGCCCAACAGTCATGGCACAGGAAGCCAGAGTGTGTGTCGCCTGCATATGTGTGTGGTACAGGGGACTGGAGGGTAGAAAGGAGGCAGAGAGCCAAGGTTAAACTGGAGAAGTGTGTCCAAAACACATCACAAAGCCAAGTTTGGCAGGGAGCAGCAAGGCAGTACTAGAAAGCTGAGATCTAGCTGTAAATGAGGTCAAGAAAGAGGGAGGGTGAGAGCAGTGAAGGGGAACATCAGAGGGGAGGATTCACAGGTGGGAGGCAGTGCAGCATAGGAGGTTCCAGAGGGCACTTCTGTGGGTGGCTCCATGTTAAAGTAGCAAAAGGGACTGGAAGGGACCTCTCGGTATAGGCTGGAGTCATCATGAAAAGCCTGGGAGGGGAAGCCCACATTCAGAAAGCCCATTTGCTAGGCAGAAAAGTTTGACAGCTTGAGGCCTGAGACACTGAGTGTCAGCACAGGTGAGCTGGGGGTGGGGGCAGAGAGGGCAGGTGACAGTCACCAGCCCTGGGTGACCAGGAAGAGCCTGAGGACTCTGGCTTGAAGTGATGTGCTTGGGGCACTGAGGCTTGGGTGGTAACTGGCTCACCTACATCCATTTTGCTTAAGGTCAGGTATGCTCTCACACCTGACTCTCAAACCTCTTTGGTCCAGTGCCTGCAAAAGAACCCATAAGTTTCCAGAGAAATGCTGACAGGCCACAGGAGGGAGATGCAAGGACAAGGGACATCAGATAGCAATGGATTGGAAAATGGAGTGTCCCAGAGCCTAAGGCTAAACACAACACCAAGAGGGCGGAGAAAGAGGGACTCCCTGAAAGACAGCCTGGAGCTGGGCCAGGCTAGATGGCAGCTAGTAGAGGAGGAGAGAAAGGCCAAGATGGCCAAGGGCAGAAAGGAGATTTCTGGTCCTCATCTGTGTTCACTGCAGGCCTCAGATGCAGAGAGGATCCCCGGGCACAGTGATCAGGGCATTCTCATGCTCATTCCCTCATTTGGCTGCCATCACCCCCATGCAGGGAAGAGAAAATGATTGTTACTTTGAAGAAGTACAATATGTGAAATAGCTAGTGGGAACCTGCTGTATATATAGCACATGGAGTTCATCTCAGGGCTCTGTGATGACCTAGAGGGGTGCGGGGTGGCGCGAGGTCCAAGAGGGAGGGTTTATATGTATCAGTTCAGTTCAGTTCAGTTCGGTCGCTCAGTTGTGTCCGACTCTTTGCGACCGCATGAACCACAGCATGCCAGGCCTCCCTGTCCATCACCAACTCCCGGAGTTTACCCAAACACATGTCCATCAAGTTGATGATGCCATCCAGCCATCTCATCCTCTGTCGTTCCCTTCTCCTCCTGCCTTCAGTCCTTCCCAGCATCAGGGTCTTTCGTAATGAGTCAACTCTTCGTGTGAGGTGGCCAAAGTATTGGAGTTTCAGCTTCAACATCAGTCCTTCCAATGAACACCCAGGGCTGATCTCCTTTAGGATGGACTGGTTGGATCTCTTGTGTCCAAGGGACTCTCAAGAGTCTTTTCCAACACCACAGTTCAAAAGCATCGATTCTTCGGTGCTCAGCTTTCTTCACAGTCCAACTCTCACATCCATACATGACTACTGGAAAAACCATAGCCTTGACTAGACGGACCTTTGTTGGCAAAGTAATGTCTCTGCTTTTTAATATGCTGTCTAGTTTGGTCATAACTTTCCTTTCAAGGAGTAAGCGTCTTTTAATTTCATGGCTGCAATCACCATCTACAGTGATTATGGAGCCCCCCAAAATAAAGTCTGACACTGTTTCCACTGTCTCCCCATCTATTTCCCATGAAGTGATGGGACCAGATGCCATGACCTTAGTTTTCTGAATGTTGAGCTTTAAGCCAACTTTTTCACTCTCCTCTTTCACCTTCATCAAGAGGCTCTTTAGTTCTTCTTCACTGTCATCTGCATATCTGAGGTTATTGATATTTCTCCCGGCAATCTTGATTCCAGCTTGTGCTTCATCCAGCCCAGCCTTTCTCATGATGTACTCTGCATATAAGTTAAATAAGCAGGGTGACAATATACAGCCTTGACGTACTCCTTTTCCTGTTTGGAACCAGTCTGTTGTTTCATGTCCAGTTCTAACTGTTGCTTCCTGACCTGCATACAGGTTTCTCAAGAGGCAGGTCAGGTGGTCTGCGTATAGCTGATTCACTTCATTGTACAGCAGGAAATAACACAACATCATAAAGCAATTCTACACCAATAAAATATTTTTTAAAAATAGGCTATTTAGAAAAGAAGAGGTAAATGATGTGTGCAACAAAGCTCTTCCCAGCAGGGTAACCACCTCATGGGAAAAGAAAAGTAGCAGTGAGACCCAGGGGAACAGAAATCTACCAGGCTTTCTTCAACTTTAAGGTGCAAGAATCTGTGGTCAGAATGGCCTGGGGGTGGCGGGGGGAAGCCACCGTGGGAGCAGTGCCCTTCCCGGGTGGCCCACTTGAGGATGAGAGGGGAGCACACAGGCAGCATCTGAGGAATGAATAAAAAAGAGCACAATGCCTGGTACAAAGAGAGCACTCAAGAAATAGTAGGGGGGAGAGGAGGAATAAATTGGGGGCTTGGGATTAAATAAAATAAACAACAAAGACCTATTCTATAGCACAGGGAACTATAGTCAATATCTTATAATAACCAATAATCGAAAAGAATCTGATAAAGAATATATATATATCTGAATCACTTTGTTGGACACCTGAAACTAACTACATAAAGCAACCGTATTTCAATTTAAAAAAAAGAAATAGTACAGTTTTTAAAACTACTAGTACAGATATGGACCATGGTGCAAGAAATGGATTCAAGGAGGGAGCTGTAAGTTACCAACCTACGTGAAAAATCACTGATTCTGGGGTCTTCACCCCAAGGGATTTTGATTCTTCCATGGGGGTGGGGCCTAGAGATCTGCAGGTTCCGTAAGTTCCTGGGTACAGAGGTGCAGAGTCCAAACACCCCACTTCAAGGAAACCCCACTGTAAATCAGGGGTGACCACCAGGCCTGGCTGGAACAGAAAAGCTGAAATGGGGAGCCATAAGAAATGGACATGGTGGTGAAGAAAAAGCAACTTGAATGATACTAGAGAGAACTGAGGCCGCAAAGGAAGACATTTTGTTTTTCTAATGAATGTCTTTAAGACTTGAAGGAGTCTTGAAGACTCCAAGGAGTCTTAGAGTAACTTAGGGAAAGTTGACACCCCAGCTCTGCTATTAATTAACTGTGAGGCCTTGGGCACGCCCAGTCCTCTCTCTGGGCTGCAGTTTCCTCTCCTAAGAAGTTAAGAGATTGGGCTGGACTTGGATCAAGGGGTCTTTTCAGCCCAGGCATTCCAGGATGCTATGATTCACTGAGACAATCATTCAAGGTTCACAGTTCATACCTAGAGAGGCTAGATTTTGCAGAGGCCCCCTATAAGGCTTGCTTGAGTTTGCCAACTGGGGACCAGCCTTCAGAAGTTTCCTCAAAAAATTAAAATAGAACTACCATATGATCTGGGTTTTGCTGGTAGCTCAAACGGTAAAGAATCTGCCTGCAATGCAGCTTATTGTTTTTTTCAGAAAACTCTCCTACTTTTAACTTGTATAGAAGCCTAAGCTACTTCCCTATTTTTAAAAATACAGGAGACTTGCAGGTTGCAGGAGACTTGATTTAAAATTCCCCATTCATTTTTTCTTTCCCTTCAAGTGAAATGTTAAAAAAAAAATTCAAATCAGGAGTTAATCCCTATCAGAGAATTAACTATCCCATCTCAGAGAGTTTCCTCCAACTCTGAATAAGCAAACATAGGCCATTTCTACATGAAATAAGGTCTTTAGATCATTGACATTTGGCTACGGAAGCCACAGGCACAAAAGAAACAAACATTCTTCACAAGTGAAAGTAATATTTTGTCTTTCAAAAATAGAAGGTTGAGGTTTAGTGGGAATTTTTTTCATCTCATTCTCTTAAAGGGCTTCTAGAAACCCCCTCCAAGTACCACAAATGAACACTGAATTAATGAAGAAACCTGTTCATATGTTTTATGAAAACCCAGAAGAGTAGACTTTTCCTGCCTTATCTACTGGGCTCTGCTCAAAATGTGAACAGGCAGGTCTGCCTTGATTCCCAGGACCCTTTCTATTCCCCAACCCCCATAGGGCTCAGAAGAGTTTCCCCTTGACATACTTTCCATTTTTCCAGAACATTCAGGCTAATGGAAAGGGGAGAGCTGGATGCAATAAGGAAGGAGAAGTAACCATGACCCACAGCTTATAGGATGGGGATAATGACCTTATTGATGTAAAAATGTAACATAACTTTATCAATCTTTAGTAGAATCTTTTCTGAAATACAGTGCCTACTATTTGTTCTTTTTTTCCTATCCATATCTAGACTTTTGCATGTCTTATCTCTTCTCTTTCCCCTCCCTTGTTCCCATGCCTCATTTTGAACATCTACTGTATATACTATAGTAGATAACTGAATTATACTGTTACAATATGTTGTGTTTGTAACAAGAAAAATAGTTCCAAATGTTCAAATGAGAGGTGTACAGTTTTATGTTTCTACTTTTCAAAAAAAATTCAAACAAGCTGCTCTGACAATATAGGGCCCTTTGTTTATTTTTTTTTCCCATTTAGCCTTGGCCTCAATAGATGAAACTCTTCCCCTCTCCATCAGGTTCTGAGATTTTTTGAGGGCTAGAACATCAAACTAATAAGATCCCGACAAGCTGTGTGACTTGGACAACTCATATAATTTCTTCATGCCTCTGTTTCCGTATCCACAAAATGAACCTGTATGGAGACAGAACTAGGGTGATGGAGGAAGTAGGTGGGATGAAGGAGATATGGCTGTCACAGTATCATGTCTTTGTGCAGTGGTCTTGAGTCTCTGCTCCAGCAGTTTCTTTTGTTTTTGAGTTTTGAGTTCTTTTTATATTCTGAAACAAATGATTTTTCAGAAATGTGTTTCGCAAACATTTTCTCATATTCTGGATTTGTTTTTTCATTCTCTGAATAATGTCGTTCACTGAGCAGAAGTTCTTAATTTTAATGAAGTCCAATTTATCAAATGTTTTGGCAAATCATGCTTTGGTTGTCATATTAAGAAATTTAGCAGATGTTCCTTTGTCACACAGAGAGAAATCTGGCACCTTGACCTTCTGAGAAGGAAGTATGACATAGTGGCAAAAGGATTAGGCCGCAAAGTAGGACAAATCTAGGTGTGAATCCTGGCTCTTATCAATGACTAGCCTGTGATCTTGGGCCAGTCACTGAACTGTTCAGAAATGAAATTTCCTTATATGTTCAGTGGGGCTAAGAGCACCTTTAGCATAGGTTAACTGAGGACTACTTCATTCAATAACTGTTTGCTGAGCACCTACTATGTGCTAAGAAGAGATCAGAATAGTGATCAAAAAAGAGAAGGGCCTGCTCTCACAGACAGTTTGATGAACTAATTCATATAAAGCTCTTGGCATGAGGGGTAGTACATACTAAGCTCTCAATACATGGTAGCTAAGGTGGAATCAAGATTGCTGGGAGAAATATCAACAACCTCAGATATGCAGATGGTACCACTTTGATGGAAGAAAGTAAAGAGGAACTAAAGAGATTTTTGATGAATGTGAAAGAGGAGTCAAAAAGCTGGCTTAAAACTCAACATTCATAAAACTAAGATCATGGCATCCGGACCTATCACTTCATAGCAAATAAATGGGGAAAAAGTGGAAACAGTGAGAGACTTTATTTTGGGGGGCTCCAAAATCACTGTGGACTGTGACTGCATCCATGAAATTAAAAGACACTTTCTCCTTGGAAGAAAAGCTATGACAAACCTAGATAGTGTATTAAGAAGCAGAGACATCACTTTGCAGACAAAGGTCTGTCTAGCCAAAGCTATGGTTTTTTCGGTAGTCATGTTCAGATCGAGAGTTGGACCATTAAGAAGGCTGAGCACCAAAGAATTGATGCTTTTGAATTGTGGTGCTGGAGAAGACTCTTGAGAGTCCCTTGGACAGCAAGGAGATCAAACCAGTCAATCCTAAAGGAAATCAACCCTGAATACTCGTTGGAAGGATTGATGCTGAAGCTAAAGTTCCAATACTTTGGCAATCTGATGCAAAGAGCCAACTCTTTGGAAAAGACCTTGATTCTGGGAAAGACTGAAGGCAAAAGCAGAAGGAGGCTGCAGAGGATGAGATGGTTAGATAGTATCAGTGACTCAAGATGAGTTTGAGCAATCTCTGGGAGATAGTGGTGGACAGAGGAGCCTGGCATGCTGCAGTCCATGGGATCACAAAGAGTTGTACATGACGGAGCAACTAAACAACAATAACTATCATTACTACCCTCCCTTCTCCATGGGAAGACTGTCCTTGCCATGGTGTTAATGACCTATGTCCCCTCTATGTTTTCATCGGTTTCCCAGAAGTAGGTGATGAGACTCCCTGTATTATCTGCATACTCTCCAGCACCCAGCCCCCTGGTGACCAGCAGCGTTGTCAAATGGCTCTGTGCACTGTGACCTGGGGCCTGGGGCTGTCGCTATGGCCATGTGATGACAAAGCCAACTGCATCCAACCTGTGTCCTTTGCTCTTTAGCCGTCACTGCGTCAAGTGGCCACAGATATGGTTTGAGTTTAAATTCCAAATGCGTGGGAAATCTACTGTCCCCAGAAAGCCTCTCTCTGGCACACAAAGTGTGATGACTTCTCTCAGGGGACTCCCCCGCCCAGGAGAGGCCTCTCAGGCTTCTCCTTTACACTGTTTCATGACTAGCTCAGAGCCCTGTATTTTGGCCTTCATCCTTGTCCACCCCTAAGCGGTTCAGACTGCTCTTCCAGACAGGGTAGTGGCATAGCAAGGAGAATCCTTTCCCCTTTTCCTCTTCTTAAGAAAGATCAAGGGACTCCCCTGGTAGTCCAGTGGTTAAGACTTCGCCTTCCAATGCAGGGGGTACCAGTTCAATCCCTGGTCAGGAAGCTAAGATCCCACATGCCCCGAGGCCAAAAAACCAAAACATAAAACAGAAACAATATTATAACGAATTCAGTAAAGACTTTTAAAAATGGTCCACATGAAGAAAATGTTTAAAAAAAAAAAAAGATCTAAACAATTCTCCCAGGTCACGAGGAGAAAGCTCTCATTTTCCTTTTACATCTCAGAAGAACAAAAACGGGAGTAAGACTCTTTAGTTGGTTAAGTTGTTCTTTGTTTGTCAACATTAGGTGGCAAGGGAACTCACATTTACTGAGGGCAACCTATGTGCCTGTGAGTTACCTGATTGGATCTGTGTGACAACCCTACAAGATAGGGTCATTATCTCCACTGTACAGATGAGACAACTGAGGCCCAGGAAGGCTTGAGTACTCACCCATGGCCACACAGCTAGTAAGCAGCACTGTAAGGATGCAAGCCCATGTCTGACTCCAAAACCCCATGTTCTTTCTACTATATGGTGCCGAATACTTTCAGTAATTGTACTTGTGTATCTCTCAGGCTACATACTATGCCAGGTGGCCGAGCCTTGGGACAGCCTGGCCTTTGATAGCACAAGGTAAGCTGCTGGGAGGGGCCTTCTTCTCTCCCCTTAGGCTATATGCCTTGCTCCTTCATTAGTTGCCTGCAAGCCAGGCCAGTCTACACATTGCTCTGATGACCCAATCCCAAACGCCAAACTTCCACGTACCCTTAAAGTGGTACCTGGGCTTCCTGCCACGTTACTGGCTGGGTGTTGGACAGAGAAGGCCCTGACATTGTGTGGAGCTCCTCGCCTGTGCTGCTCCCCAGTACAAACTCCTCGATTCAGGCACTCCCATCCCAAACTGAAGACAGTTCTACCAAGGCAGAATTTTGCACCGAATCTAAGCAAAAGCACACTTGTGTGCAAACTCATAAATCGTATACTTAGAGAGGGCCTTGTGCTCTTCAAAGTACCTTTACAACCATTTGACTGTCCAGACAATTCTGTGACACAAACAGAGAAGCAGGACTTCCCTGGTAGTCGAGTGGTTAAAAATCCACCTGCCAATGCAGGGGACATGGGTTTGATCCCTGGTCCAGGAAAATTCCACATGCCGCAGGGCAACTAAGCCCATGCACCATAACTGCTGAAGCTAGCACTCTAAAGCCTGCACTCTGCAACTACAGAAGCCCACTCACCCTAGAACCCATGCTCCACAACAAGAGAAGTCACCACAATGAGACTCGAGCACTGCAACTAGAGAAAACCCACATAGCAGTGAAGACCGAGTGCAGCCAAAAATAAAAAATAAGATAAATATAAATGATTTTAAAATGGAAGTAGCATTATTATTTTTACTATTCCCATTTTACAGATAAGAAAACCAAGGCCCCATAAAGGCATGGGGACACATCTGTGGTAATGTGAGGCCTGAGAGTCAGGGCTCTGCCTCAGAAGTGGCCTTTAAGTAATATCCCATGGGAGGACTCATTTGTAAGCCCTGCAGAAACCCCATTTACTTGATGCCAATTACTATATTAATCATAAATCTCTGGAATAACTATTAACATCTCTCAAATGCTTGCTGTGCTGGGCACTGCACTACTTGCTTCCTTTCTCATGCATTATTTCAGTGGCTATCCTAATCCTCCGAGGACTAGGTCTCATTATTACCCCCATCTTACAGATGAGGAAAATGGGGCTCTGCAGCTTAGATGACATACATGATGCCACAAAGCTAGAAATTGATAGACCAGGGACCCAACCCCAGGACTGTCTGATCCAAGAACCATGCTCCACTGGACTATAATGCCTCTAAAGTTGAGTGCAGGGACTTCCCTGGTGGTCCAGTGGTTAAGAATCCAACTTCCAAAGCAGGAGACTTGGGTTCAAACCCTGGTCAGGGAACTGGGATCCCACATGCCACAGGGCCACTAAGCCCACACATCAAAACTACAGAAGGGGGCCACTAAGCCCATGGACTGCAACTAGAGAAGCCCAAAAGCTGCAATAAAAAGGCTGAGTGCTGCAACTAACACCCAACACAGTCAAATAAATAAATAAATATTTAAAAAAATTAAGTTGAGTCCAGTGCTCGCTTTGGCAGCACATATACTAAAATTGGAATGATACAGAGATTAGCATGGCCCCTGCACAAGGATAACACACAAATTCATGAAGTGTTCCATATTTTTGGGAAACACAGAAAGAGTGTATAATCCCGAACCCAAAACAATAAAGTGAATGGCAATGGGATCATACTTATCAAAAATTACCTTATATGTAAATGGGTTGAATGCCCCAACAAAAAGACAAAGACTGGCTGAATGGATACAAAAACAAGACCCCTATATATGCTGTCTACCAGAGACCCACCTCAAAACAAGGGACACATACAGACTGAAAGTGAAGGGCTGGAAAAAGATATTTCATGCAAATAGAGATCAAAAGAAAGCAGGAGTAGCAATACTCATATCAGATAAAATGGACTTTAAAACAAAGGCTGTGAAAAAAGACAAAGATGGACTCTACATAGTGATCAAAGGATAAATCCAAGAAGAAGATATAACAATTATAAATATATATGCACCCAACATAGGAGCATCACAATACGTAAGGCAAATGCTAACAAGTATGAAAGGGGAAATCAAATGAAAACATGAAAAACAACAACCCAAAACCTCTGGCACACTGTAAAAGCAATGCTAAGGGGAAAGTTTCATAGCAATACAGGAGTTTTCTCAAGAAACAAGAAAAAAAGTCAAATAAATAACCTAACTCTACACCTAAAGCAGCTAGAGAAGGAAGAAATGAAGAACCCCAGGGTTAGTAGAAGGAAAGAAATCTTAAAAAAATTAGGGCAGAAATAAATGCAAAAGAAACAAAAGAGACCATAGCAAAAATCAACAAAGCTAAAAGCTGTTTTTTTCGAGAAGATAAACAAAATAGACAAAACCATTAGCCAGACTCATCAAGAAACAAAGGGAGAAGAATCGAATCAACAAAATTAGAAATGAAAATGGAGACATCACAACAGACTACACAGAAATACAAAGGATCATAAGAGACTACTCAGTTCAGTTCAGTTCAGTCGCTCAGTCGTGTCCGACTCTTTGCAACCCCATGAATTGCAGCACGCGCCAGGCCTCTCTCTGTCCACCACCAACTCCCGGAGTCTACCCAAACCCATGTCCATCGAGTCGGTGATGCCATCCCAACCATCTCATCCTCTGTCGTCCCCTTCTCCTCCCGCCCCCAATCCTACCCAGCATTAGGGTCCTTTCCAATGAGTCAACTCTTCACATGAGGTGGCCAAAGTATTGGAGTTTCAGCTTCAACATCAGACCTTCCAATGAACACCCAGGATTGATCTCTTTTAGGATGGATTGATTGGATCTCCTTGCAGTCCAAGGGACTACCAAGAGTCTTCTCCAACACCACAGTTCAAAAGCATCAATTCTGCGGCGCTCAGCTTTCTTCACCGTCCAACTCTCACATCCATACATGACCACTGGAAAATCCATAGCCTTGACTAGATGGACTTTTGTTGGCAAAGTAATGTCTCTGCTTTTAAATATGCTATCTAGGTTGGCCATAACCTTCCTTCCAAGGAGTAAACGTCTTTTAATTTCATGGCTGCCGTCATCATCTGCAGTGATTTTGGAGCCCCAAAAAATAAAGTCTGACACCGTTTCCACTGTTTTCCCATCAATTTGCCATGATTTGATGGGACCAGATGCCATGATCTTAGTTTTCCGAACGTTGAGCTTTAAGCCAACTTTTTCACTCTCCTCTTTCACCTTCATCAAGAGGCTCTTTAGTTCCTCTTCACTTTCTTCCATAAGGGTGGTGTCATCCGCATATCTGAGGTTATTGATATTTCTCCCAGCAATCTTGATTCCAGCTTATGCTTCTTCCAGCCCAGCGTTTCTCATGATGTACTCTGCATATAAGTTAAATAAGCAGGGTGACAATATACAGCCTTGACACACTCCTTTTCCTATTTGGAACCAGTCTGTTGTTTCATGTCCAGTTCTAACTGTTGCTTCCTGACCTGCATACAGGTTTCTCAAGATACAGGTCAAATGGTCTGGTATTCCCATGTCTTTCAGAATTTTCCACAGTTTATTGTGATCCACACAGTCAAAGGCTTTGGCATAGTCATTAAGAGACTACTACCAACAGCTATATGCCAATAAAATGGGCAACTTGGAAGAAATGGACAAATTTTTAGAAAAGTATAACTTTCCAAAACTGAACCAAGAAGAAATAGAAGATCTTAACAGACCCACCACAAGCACGGAAATCGAAACTGTAATCAAAAATCTTCCAGCAAACAAAAGCCCAGGACTAGATGGCTTCACAGCTGAATTCTACCAAAAGTTTAGAGAATAGCTAACACCTATCTTACTCAAACTCTTCCAGAAAATTGCAGAAGAAGGTAAACATATGATTATCTCAATAGATGCAGAAAAAGCCTTTGACAAAATTTAACATCCATCTGTGATAAAAACCCTCCAGAAAGCAGGAATAGAAGGAACATACCTCAACATAATAAAAGCTATATATGACAAACCCGCAGCAAACATTATCCTCGATGGTGAAAAATTGAAAGCATTTCCCCTAATGTCAGGAACAAGGCAAGGGTGCCCACTCTCACCACTACTATTCAACATAGTTTTGGAAGTTTTGGCCACAGCAATCAGAGAAGAAAAAGAAATAAAAGGAATCCAGATTGGAAAAGAAGAAGTAAAACTCTCACTGTTTGCAGATGACATGATCCTCTACATAGAAAACCCTAAAGATTCTACCAGAAAATTACTAGAGCTAATCAATGAATATAGTAAAGGTGCAGGATATAAAATTAACGCACTGAAATCCCTTGCATTCCTATACACTAACAATGAGAAAACAGAAAGAGAAATTAAGGAAACAATACCATTCACCATTGCAACGAAAAGAATAAAATACTTAGGAATATATCTACCTAAAGAAATAAAAGACTTATATATAGAAAACTATAAAACACTGATGAAAGAAATCAAAGAGGACACAAACACAGATGGAGAAATATACCCGTGTTCATGGATTGGAAGAATTAATATAGTGAAAATGAGTATACTACCCAAAGCAATCTATAGATTCAATGCAATCCCTATCAAGCTACCAATGGTATTTTTCACAGAACTAGAACAAATAATTTCACAATTTGTATGGAAATATAAAAAACCTCGAATAGCCAAAGCAATCTTGAGAAAGAAGAATGGAACTGGAGGAATCAACCTGCCTGACTTCAGGCTCTACTACAAAGCCACAGTCATCAAGACAGTATGGTATTGGCACAAAGATAGAAATATAGATCAATGGAACAAAATAGAAAGCCCAGAGATAAACCCACGCACCTATGGACACCTTATCTTCGACAAAGGAGGCAAGAATATACAATGGAGGAAAGACAATCTCTTTAACAAGTGGTGCTGGGAAAACTGGTCAACCACTTGTAAAAGAATGAAACTAGAACACTTTCTAACACCATACACAAAAATAAACTCAAAAATGGATTAAAGATCTAAACGTAAGACCAGAAACTATAAAAACTCCTAGAGGAAAACATAGGCAAAACACTCTCCGACATAAATCACAGCAGGATCCTCCATGACCCACCTCCCAGAATATTGGAAATAAAAGCAAAAATAAACGAATGGGACCTAATTAAAATTAAAAGCTCTTGCACAACAAAGGAAACTATAAGGAAGGTGAAAAGACAGCCTTCAGAATCGGAGAAAATAATAGCAAACGAAGCAACAGACAAACAATTAATCTCAAAAATATACAAGCAACTCCTGCAGCTCAATTACAGAAAAATAAACGACCCAATCAAAAAATGGGCCAAAGAATTAAACAGACATTTCTCCAAAGAAGACATACATATGGCTAACAAACACATGAAAAGATGCTCAGCATCACTCATTATTAGAGAAATGCAAATCAAAACTACAATGAGGTACCATTACACACCAGTCAGAATGGCTGCTATCCAAAAGTCTACAAGCAATAAATGCTGGAGAGGGTGTGGAGAAAAGGGAACCCTCTTACACTGTTGGTGGGAATGCAAACTAGTACAGCCACTATGGAGAACAGTGTGGAGATTTCTTAAAAAACTGGGACTAGAACTGCCATATGACCCAGCAATCCCACTGCTGGGCATACACACCAAGGAAACCAGAATTGAAAGAGACACAGGTACCCCAGTATTCATCGCAGCACTGTTTACAATAGCCAGGACATGGAAGCAACCTAGATGTCCATCAGCAGACGAATGGATAAGGAAGCTGTGGTACATATACACAATGGAATATTACTCAGCCATTAAAAAGAATACATTTGAATCAGTTCTATTGAGATGGATGAAACTGGAGCCTATTATACAGAGTTAAGTAAGCCAGAAAGAAAAACACCAATACAGTATACTAATGCATATATATGGAATTTGAAAGATGATAACAATAACCCTATATGCGAGACAGAATAAGAGACACAGATGCATAGAACAGTCTTATGGACTCTGAGGGAGAAGGTGAGGGTGAGACGTTCTGAGAGAATGGCATTGAAACATGTAGGGATGGGGAGGGAGGTAGGAGGGGGGTTCAGGATGGGGAACACATGTAAACCCAGGGATGATTCATGTCAATGTATGGCAAAAGCCGCTACAATATTGTAAAGTAATTAGCCCCCAACTAAAATAAATAAATTTATTTTTTATAAAAAAAGAAAAAAAAAATCCACACCCCTATGGACACCTTATCTTCGACAAAGGAGGCAAGAATATACAATGGAGAAAAGACAATCTCTTTAACAAGTGGTGCTGGGAAAACTGGTCAACCACTTGTAAAAGAATGAAACTAGAACACTTTCTAACACCATACACAAAAATAAACTCAAAATGGATTAAAGATCTAAACGTAAGACCAAAAACTATAAAACTCCTAAAGGAAAACATAGGCAAAACACTCTTTGACATAAATCACAGCAGGATCCTCTATGACCCACCTCCCAGAATATTGGAAATAAAAGCAAAAATAAACAAACAGGACCTAATTAAAATTAAAAGCTCTTGCACAACAAAGATAACTATGAGCAAGGTGAAAAGACAGCCTTCAGAATGGGAGAAAATAATAGCAAACGAAGCAACGGACAAAGAATTAATCTCAAAAATATACAAGCAACTCCTGCAGCTCAATTCCAGAAAAATAAATGACCCAATCAAAAAATGGGCCAAAGAACTAAACAGACATTTCTCCAAAGAAGACATACAGGTGGCTAACAAACACATGAAAAGATGCTCAACATCACCCATTATCAGAGAAATGCAAATCAAAACCACAATGAGGTACCATCTCATGCCGGTCAGAATGGCTGCTATCCAAAAGTCTACAAACAATAAATGATGGAGAGGGTGTAGGAAAAGGGTGTATTCCCTCTTACACTGTTGGTGGGAATACAAACTAGTACAGCCACTATGGAGAACAGTGTGGAGATTCCTCAAGAAACTGGAAATAGAACTGCTATATGACCCAGCAATCCCACTGCTGGGCATACACACCAAGGAAACCAGAATTGAAAGAGACACAGGTACCCCAGTATTCATCGCAGCACTGTTTACAATAGCCAGGACATGGAAGCAACCTAGATGTCCATCAGCAGACGAATGGATAAGGAAGCTGTGGTACATATACACAATGGAATATTACTCAGCCATTAAAAAGAATACATTCGAATCAGTTCTAATGAGGTGGATGAAACTGGAGCCTATTATACAGAGGGAAGTAAGCCAGAAAGTAAAAGCAATACCAATACAGTATACTAACGCATATATATGGAATTTAGTAAATCGGTAAAGATAATCCTGTATGCGAGACAGCAAAAGAGACACATATGTATAGAACTGTATTTTGGACTCTATGGGAGAAGGCGAGGGCAGGATGATATGGGATAATGGCATTGAAGCATGTAAATTATAATATGTGAAATGAATCACCAGTCCAGGTTCGATGCATGATACAGGGTGCTTGGGGCTGGTGCACCAGGATGACCCAGAGGGATGAGATGGGGAGGGAGGTGGAAGGGGGTTCTGGAAGGGGAACACATGTACACCCATGGCAGTTTCATGTTAATGTATGGCAAAACTAATACAATATTGTAAAGCAAAAAATAGATAAATAAATAAATTTTTTTAAAAAATTAAAAAAATAAAGTTGAGTCCAATATAGAAGCCAACATCCACATGGGACTATTTAACTTTAAATTCATTAAAGTGAAACAAAATTAAAAACTCAGTTCCTCGGTCACATTGGTTGCACTCCAAGTGCTCAGTAGCCATGTGTGGCTAGTAGCTATTGAATTGAATACTACAGACAGGGGACATTACCATCAACACAGAAACTTCTATTGGATAGTGCTGGTCTAAGCACTTAAGGGTGCTTAGACCCTTCTCAGACTTCTACTTGAAATGTTATTCATTGAAGGCAAGGTTTCTCAGTCTTGAAACTACTGCCATTTGGGGCTGGAGAATTCGTTGTGGGGGAAGTCCTATGCACTTCAGGATGCCAAGTAGCATCCCTGGCCTCTACTCACTAGATGTCAGCACAACTTCCCCCTCGTCCTGACAACAGAGCAAATCTTCCGATATAAACAACCATCCCCTGGGGGAGCCGAAGTGCTCCCCACACCTCTGCTGAGAACCTCTGGGTTAAGGTTAGCACACGTATTTGAAGCAATCCAATGGCAAATCTTATCACGACCTTACCTTAGCCTCCTGTAAACAAGCCATTTCACTGACACTCATTTTTTTTCTAGTCAATCACCATCTACAGTAATTTGCATTGAGTGGGTTTAAGAGCTACTGAAGATTTCCTGAAAGAGGAAGACCATTTAAAGCAGCAGGACGAGCGTGAAGATGCCAAGTGAGGATCACTGTGATGTACTGTATGATGAGTCCCTCCAATTTCCTCCCCATTAACTGTGACTATGAAGTTGTCAAGGCAGGATAAGGAACGAAGTGGTTAAAAAAGCTAAAGGAAGGACCTCCCTGGCGGTCCACTGGTTAAGACCACTTTCCAATGCAGGGTGTGTGTGTGTGATCCCTGGGATAGGGGAGGAGCTAAGATCCCACATGCCTCGAAGCCAAAAAACAAACAAACAAAAATATAGAACAGAAGTAATATTATGACAAATTCGATAAAAACATTTTTTTAAAAAAATGGTCCACAGCAAAAAATAAAATAAAATAAAATCTTAAAAAAAAGAGCTAAAGGACTGTCAGCGTAGAAAATCAATGAGGAAACAATAGGAGCAATCACATCACACACTGCCTTTTGGCTACTAACTTCCAGAAATAACAAAATGCTGTTATTTGAGAAACTGGTGAAAGAATCCCCAAAATTCTAAAGTTGGCCCAACAGAATATGGGCTTTCAAAGATTCAAAAGAAACTAGTGTAAACATTCCCGTACAAAATGCTGAAATTTTGCTTACTGATGAAATAATACTACTCTTCCACATTTTTCATACATGCCTAAGGAAGCTAAACCTCCCTGCAACAAATGCAACGTTCCTTAGAAAGCTGTGCTGTGCTTAGTTGCTCAGTCGTGTCTGACTCTGCGATCCCATGGACTGTTGCCCACCAGGCTCCTCTGTCCATGGGGATTCTCCAGGCAAGAATACTGGAGTGGGTTGCCTTCCCTTCTCCAGGGGATCTTCCCCACCCAGGGATCCAACCTGGGTTTCCTGCATTGCAGGTGGATTCTTTACCAGCTGAGCTACCAGGGAAGCCCTAGAAAGCTGCTAAAGACCAATGGGACCTGCCAACTGCATCCTCAGATAAATCTCTGAAAGCTTTGAAAGCCATTCTCTCCTAAATGAATTTTTGCAGGAAGTTAAATATTTTAACAATGTTCTAATCAAAGGAGAAAAACTTTTGTTCAGCTGGTATATATGGCAAGTAGTTTATTCAAGAACTTTCCAGAGATCTGGCTTCCCCCAACCTCCCCAGCAGAGGGTGAGGCTGGGGATCCAGGGTGTCACCTCCTGGGTGGTCACCTGCCACCCCACGGCTCTCTTATCATGCTTATGAGTGGATAGGGCCTCAGGCAGATGCCACAGAGTGAACACGGGTTAGCAAAATGCAACAGCCAGTCTGTACCCCTTGCCAGGGGAACTGGAGTTAATAGTTTTCTTCTAAAACTAGAAGAAGAAAAAAAATGGAAGAAATGAAGGAGAGAAGGAAGAAAAGTGCCACAGGGATCTCTAATGACCACATTGTTGTTGTTGTTGTTGGGTTGCTCAGTTGTGTCCAACTCTATGTGACCCCCATGGACTGGTAGTCCGCTAGGCCCCTCTGTCCATGAGATTCCTCAGACAAGAATACTGGAGTGGGTTGCCATTCCCTTCTCCAGGGGATCTTCCCGGCCCAGGGATGGAATCCGAGTCTCCTGCTTGGCAGGCAGATTCTTTACCACTGAGCCACCAAACTCTTAATAACAGTGAGGTGTGGAGGGTGGATCTGAGCTGGCAAGCTGAATGACTGCAGCTCCACAAACATTTCAGGAGATTTCTGCTCATCCATATTTGCCTTCCCCAACTGGAAAGTCAAAGGGAGCCAGGCTTCATGTTCATCACAGCTCCCCGGGTACCTGTCAGCCTCAGGTTCAGGAGAACAGGCTACAGGTGAGAGGGGAGACAGCCTGGAGATCATCAGCCACTGGAGGGACATGTGGGTGGGTTTTCTCTAGTACCTGGGTGCTCAGGGCCAAGAAAGAATGCATGGGATTTCCCTGGTGGCCCAGTGGTTAAGAATCCACCTGTCAACGCAAGGGTTCCATATGCAATGGGGCAACTAAGCCCGTGAGCCACAACTATTGAGCCTGTGCTCTAGAGCCCATGAGTCACCACTACTGAAGGCCCATGTTTTAGGGCCCAGGCTCGGCAACAAGAGAAGCTACTGCAATGAGAAGCCCGTGCATCGAATGAAGAATAGCCTCTGCTCACTGCAACCAGAGAAAGCCCAAACACAGCAATGAAGACTTAGCATAGTCAAAAATAAATAAATTTTTAAAAAAGAGAATTCAGGGGCCCCCTTAATACCAACAACTGGAACTCATAAAGAGCTAACATGTGTGACCTCCAATCTCAAATATAGCAGCCTCCACTGCTTTGGGGGACATCAGGGAAGTTTTGCAGCCGAGGGGAGAAGATGGGCCCATCAATTACAATAGTTCTTCTCTGGTCGGTGGTCAGGGCTTGTAGCAGAAGCTTCCTGCATCCTGTCTGAGAGTAAGAGAAGCTTCCCAGCATGATGTGAGGCACTCAGCAACCTGCAAAGTCCTCCGGTTGAGCCCCGAGCATCAGAGTGACACAAACGCAGCCAGGTCGTATCGAAACGCACATCATCAGGAGTGATCCATCCAGGCCCACTAACCGAGCATCCACTGGCCAGTCTGGCCAGGAGCTAGCCCCTGGGCCACAGATGACAATGTGTTAGCCTAGAGGGGTCCACAACCTGGGACATCAGAGGCTGGGGGAGAAGGGCAAGGTGCAGGCCCAGAACACCCAGAGTGGGAAGGGGCTGAAATGGGAAATGGTTTGTGACAGGGGAGACTGAGGTTGCCAAAACCCAAGCTGCTCTCGCTCACTATTTTGCTTTGGTTGATAATTCACTTGTCACCTGCTGTCATTCTGTGTCTATGAAAAGAACAGAATTGTAGCTAGCTAGTAGCTAGCTATCTCAAGCAAGAGGTAGATCTAACAAGAACTGGTTTCTGAATTTAAACACCAAAATTGGTACCCTAGCAACTCACCTGGTTAGAGCGAGGGGCCAGTGGGATTGGTGGTATGGAGCCATGCCTACAAGGATGTGGATGGCTCTGAACATTTTTCCATCACTGGCCAAACAGCTCCAACTCATATCATAAATGTACCCACCTGTATAAAAAATCTAGAATGCAACTGTGATCTGCAGAGGAGACTGTGAACTAACCCTGTGTTTCTACCCAAATTCAACTTTCAAAGCCTATTGGGCTTCCTTGAAAGGGTGCCACCCTCCTAAGGTGATTATGATTCTAGGAAACACTCCTGTGGGGCATATGGGAGGGAGGTGTGGAGAGTGACAGGAAACCCAAGACTCACAGGAGGACCAGTGAATGTTTCAGCAGCCCAATCTCCCTCCTAGTTTGTCTCGCCCCCTAGCCCTTGAAAAAGCTCAGAAAAGGGACCCTAACTCCACATCAAATAAATTGAAGACTGCATATTGTATAGGTTGCAACAAATTTGGAAAATTAAGACAACTCAGAAAATGTAAGGTGATTTTCTCCACTCACCCAAATTCAAACTGCTCTCTGTTGCCATTCATCTCATCTCCTTCTTCCAGTCCCCCCCCCTCACTATTTCTCACCCCATGCTCCTGTCCTCCTTTACCTTCTGTCCTAGGGAACCTATGCCTCTCACCCCACCTCTGGCAAATTGCTGCTGACTAGGCTGACCACTCCCACAAAAGGCAAACTTCTCAAGGGCATCTTGGTTCAGTCAACAACATTCCTTCAACGAATATCAGTGCCAGGCACTGTGCTTGCTTGGCTCCAGGAAGGCAAAGCATAAGTTTCTTCCACGATGCTCAGCACAAAGCTTGCTACAGAGCAGGTGCACATTCGTTTTGAATGGTTCCTGAGTCTCCATAGGTCCTGTGAGGGACCCCAAGCTTCTTATTTATAGAAGCCTTAACTCCTTTATCTCCTCAAATGCTCTCTTATCATTTCCCCTGCACCTTCAGCCCAGATTCCATAAATCATCAGATGAGCTCGGGCCTTTAACAGTGGCCACAGGAAGTGGCCATTTGGTCCACTAATCCCCCTTTTCCACCCCCAAAGACCTCAGGCTGCATGGAAAGTGGACATTAGGATGAAGGGCCCCACATGTGTTTGCAAGCAGGAGGATGGAACAGAAGCCAGCACTGAGCCCCACGGAGGAAGGGCTTGCAAACCCACCTGGGAGCAATAACAACACCGTTATCATCTTCTCCTACTGTAGTGGTTGTCATCTCCCTCTTCCTCCTAAAGCCTCTGCCGTCTACCTGTCCGTGATCTGGTGCTATAGCGAGTACCACAGAGAAAGCTTTGTCATTTTCATGTCATCCATCTGAGGCCCTAGGCTGAGGGGACAACAGTGAGCCCAGGAGCTGGGGTGATAAAACAGTTGCAAGGATGCTTTTCAAGTTTTAAGAGGCCAGGTCCACTCCCCACTGAAAGAACAGGAGCGTGCTCTGGTATCCATCCAGAGAAGCAGCAACAGAGGCAGCCAGCCTACCCACACCTCCATGTCTAAATCTCGCCTCTCGGGTGCCTCAAATGGAGTGCCACTAAAAGTCACATGGAATACCACTGTGGGCCTGCAGGCCAGAGGCCGCCAGTCGCTGTCCACACTGTGCCTTTCCATAAGGATAGAGGACTCCAGGGGCCAGGCGAAACACCCCACCACCACCCCCGCACCCTCCATACCCCGGGCAACTCTGGACTATTGGAGACCTGCCATGAGTGAGGTGAGTTTCTGGCGTGGTTCTGAATTGTGAGAGCTGAGGGAGAAGAGTGTTAGCTTCCTGAATGAAAATGCAAAATAACTGCACACCCACTAATCAATCATATGACTAGATCCATTCTGTTTCTTCCTATTGTCACTGCATGAAAGACGCACACGTGACATCCAAAAACACCTCCAGGAACACCTAGTGAGAATAAACTGCTTGGAGCTATCACCACATCCAGTAACTGGGAGGCTGCGCCTTGTACAGCTGGGAACAGATTTCACAAATTAAGACGGCTCAGAAAATTTGAGGTGATTTTCTCCACTCACTCAAATTCCCGCTCTCTCTTTCCATCCCTCTCTCCTCCTTTCCTCTCCTCTCTCTCCCGACGGGAGCCCTAGCTCCCGGGGGACTCAGGTGAGCACAGCGGCGGGAGACGGGAAAGAGAAAGCCTGCAAGTGCAGCCCCACTCCGTCCCACCCCCTCCCACCCATTTAAGCTCCGAAAGACCTCAGAATCCTGGAAGCGCTCGCCGCGCGCGCCCCGGACCACCACTTTTCCACGCGCGCGCACAGGCCCAGGTGCGCACACCCTGCACGAGCTCTCCCAGGAGCGTCCCTCCCCGACGCGAGTTCGAGCCCCACACCCTAGGCGGCGCGTTCCCCTCCGCGCGCCTTCGGCTGCCTGGCAGTGGCCGCTCTTCGCGGCGGGGCGGCGGGGCGCCGGGCTTGGGCGGGAAGAGGTTGCCCGCACCAACGGCCAGCGCTGTGCTACTCCCCACTCCTTGCAGTCCAGTTGCAGCATTTACGGCGCCCACCACTTACTCTGCAGCCTTCAGGCAGTTGTAACACATAGACATGGTGCCTCCAAGGGTGCCAGAGGCCAGTTGGGCATTCTAACCGCTGGGCCACTTAGGAGCCAGGGCTGGGGGCCTGCCCTTGGGGACAGCTCTATACGCCCGTGCTCATGGCCACGGAGCCGCAAACACATCGGCCAGCGCTGTCAGCGGGCAGATAAAGTTTCTTCTGAGAGGCTTCTCGCTGTCTTCTGAAATGGGTCCAAAAAGGGCCGAGCTTATTCCTTACATGGTTAGGAACTGTTAATTAACTCCCTTTTTCCTCTGCCTCCAACATCCCACAACCACAACATCCTTAGTGAAAGATACCAGATGCTCTTTCTTAGCCTCCCTGGATTCCTGACGAGTGTAAGGAGTAAATTGGAGGGGAAGCCCTAAGGAGTTAGAGACTTTGATCCAGTCGGGGAAGGACACTCCACAGCTTTGGGGAGGAAATGCAAAGAAGTTGCTTTTTGGCATTTTAGATCTGCAGACTGAGGGGAGGGAGGGACAGAGGAAGGGAGAGAGTGGTGAAGCCTCAAAGGGACTCTGAATAGCAAGGGTGCAAGTCTTCTCGTCTCAGCCAAAACATTGTTTTTGACCCGTTTGTTCTTGTTTAACCCTAAGGAAAACCATTTACTCCCTAAGCAAGTCTGGGGTCACAAACACAAAGAGCAAAAATGTCTTTAATGTTGTGCGATCTCAAGTGATGCCCATGAGATAAAAGTCCCCACCAAAAAGTGCATATACCCAGTGGATCCCAGTTATATCATGGCTTAGTGGATTCAGAAATACTTGCTGATCAGATTGTGCCTGCCCCAAACCAAAAGGTCTGGAGAGAGCCCCAAAGTGTGACCTAACGCTGGCTACCTGGAAAGTCCAGGAGGGTATCTCTCCCAATCCCAGTTCTGTGAAGGTATGTCTCTGTCCTGGCATCAGAGACGCAGAGATCCGCAGGATTTTCACTTGTGAAGTGGCTAGTGAAAGCATGAAAAGCTAAGCAAGTGCAGAAGGGGGTTTTTAGCTTCTTAAAATTACTGAGCGAAATCAAGAATTTGTAAAAGGTCAAGATATCTCCTGGGCCTGCATTCAGGGAGGTCAGTAAGCACCGCAGGATTGGGGCTAATCTGACAGTCTGTCTAAATCTGGCTTCCCTGAATAGAGAGAAGAAAGCCAGGTCAGAGTCCCTCAGGGGCTTTTGGTTGATCTGTAGCACCGGGCCCGCTTTCTCCTTCAGTCTGCAGTGGGCAACACCCTGCTTCTGGAATGTCACTGGGTGAGCAGGGGAGCGCACGGAACCCTCTCTTCTTAACATAACTAACCAAGGACTAGATCTATTTAATATATTGTAGATACTGAATCCTGATCTGTGGCTAACATGTCTAGCTAGAATTCCTTTTTAGCTGGAATTTGTGGTCAGTTCTATGTTATTCAAATGTGGCTTACCCACTTTGGGGATTTTCTGCTATTGTGTTTTCATCAAAGAACAACTTCTGGGGTAGCTACCCCAGTTGTAATGTCAGTGGGTGGTTGAGAAAGACCAATTTTAAGATTGGCCAGAGAAGAAGCTAATTAGGAAGGCAAATCCGTGTCATTCCCCTCCCACAAAAATAGAACACACTCCAAACTTTGGTTTTTTGGACTTGGGCTTTTTGATTATGCATGCTTTGCAGCTATTTGGCCAGCTCCTTTCTTCCGTTGCTATGGATAATTAGGAGGAGAAAGTCCATGGAAAATCCATCCTGTAATTCCCAGACTGCACTGATGGCTCTTTATGCTGAACTCTCACAGAACTCACTGTTCATGCTCTGGAGTCAGAGATGGGGTCAAGTCCTAACTCTGGCTAAGTTTCTGAGGTGTAATAACTGTTTTGTCATTTTGTGGGAAAGTGTCTTTTGTTCTTAGGAGATTCATGCTGAAGTATTTAGAAGTGATGTAGAATGATGTCTGCAATTGATGCTAAAATAGTTCAGAAAAAAATATGTAGGGGTGTGTGTGTGTGTGTATGTATAAGACAGAGACAGAAAAGGGGGATGATAAAGCAAAAGGTGGTAAAATGTTAACAGTTGGTGAATCTAGGTGAAGCAATATGAATATTATACTATTCTTTCCACTTTCCAGTAGCTTTGAGGTGTCTTCAAAGTTTAAAGTTGGGAACAAAATCTTAGCTCTGCCTGCTTTTATGAAATGTGTAGCAGCAAATTATTTACTCTTTGCAAATCTGAGTTCCCTCAGCTCTACAATGGAGATATTCAATAGAGCCTACATCATAGGGTTGTTAAAAGGATTAAAATGAGATAACGAATGTAATGCCATAAGCGTGGTGTACATTCCTTAGGGGGTTCTCAATAACTGAGTGGAATTGCTATTATCATGCTGTGGTCATTTAACATTTGGTTATATACTGGTTTTTTAAATTGTCCTTAAGGTGTTTCAAACGCATGTATCCTGTTTCTTTAACTTTGATTTAAGTCTTCAGAGGGTAAGATGCATTTCTTACATTTTTTCTTGTATCTACCATCGCAGCTGGCACAGCACTTTGTGAGTCATAGATAGCAAACAGAATGCTTTGTTGAATTGACTTAGAGGTTACTGTTCTGTGGGATCTATGGTCAGTCATAACATTGACTTGAAAATGATCACACGCCCAAAGGCATGTTGTTTATGACAGACCTATAGAAGAGAATGGTAGCATGCCATGGTGGGAGCTGAGAAAGAAGATACAACTATAAAAACAACAATTTGGGAAATAGATGTTTTTTAAGGCTTAAAATTGAAGGTAGATACCTTCATGCATATCCAGACTTTGGGGGAAAGTGTTACCTTTTGTAAATACCAGGAAGACATGCATTCCATTACTTGGCTTTCAGGATAGGGATGATTTCTGCTAAGCAAGGTGGGCACATCTTTATGACAGCCAGGTCAATAAGACAGATTTTCCAGTGGTAGCAGGGCACAACTGCTCCCTCTCCACCAAAAAGGGGTGCAAACACTGCAAGTGACTCCCCCAGTTCTTAGGTAAATGCCTCCATCGCTTTGGGGGGGAATCTGAGCTTCCTGACTCTAATCAGTGATTCCAGTGAGTCTAAAATATGCTGGGTACATTCCTGGAAACCTTCAGGATGGACTTTAAAATCAGGCCAAGACTTTTAAACATCTTGCTCTTGAAAAAAAAGATCTGTAATCACTAAGGCCTTAAACAGAGAATAGTGAGACTCACTCACTTCTGAGCAGATGCAAACCATCAGAAGGTTCCTCTCAGTCCCTGTGGCTTGTGGATTCTGTCTCCCCCCTTTCTCTTTCTCTCTTCCCTTTGTCTATTTTCTGTGTCTCACTGTATATGTTCCCACTAAGACTGGAAAAGAAATGGTGAGTTTATGGGTTGGGAAAGAGAAATACAAAGCAGTTTAGAGTCTGAGTCCACATGACCTTGCTGACCACAGCAACTCAGATGGAGTGACACCTCACAAAGACTGGGAGGGTAAGCTAAAGAGCTGACTTATGGCTTCTATGGAGCCATCCACCCGGACATCCTAGTGCCTTCATAAAATCTGCCCTCACAACACCCTAGGGAGTCTGGGGGCAGGTGAGATTCAGGAATTAAAGACTAACAGAGCCAGAGCTATCTCTAAGGGAGATGAACAGAGGGAAACTACACTTGGTGGAGCAGGGACCTCCCCGAGTCCCCAACATTTTTAAACAGGTTCAAGTCAGATGCAAATTCACATTCAGGGCAGAGCTGGTAGGGATGGGGAGGGGCAAGCCAGAAAGATACTATGATGGGAGTTGGGGGAGGAAAGGATGCCTCCCTGGAATTGGAGGGCTGAAAGGGAGCCATGCTTACATAATGATGCTTACAAAGCCATTGGCTAATGGTAGACCACAGTCAACTTCTTCCTTCAAATTCTCGTCCACTTTCCCTCCCCCTCGCCTTCCTTCTCCCATCAGGCAGTCTTCAGAGTCACTGAACACCTCCTTCCGTCTCTTGACACCTCGGATTGGTGGAGCGGATAACCGAGAAAGTCACCATCACTTGCCATACTCCAGATTTGGAGGAAGTGTGTACTGTATAGAATGTTTAGAATGTAGTTTTATTGCTTTCAGGTTCTGTATCCAATAACACAAACTTGTCTCCAGGTGTGGTCCTAGCTGACCCGCCTGGCTAAGCGGAGATGAGAAGAATTTGTAAACAGACCCTTTATGAAATGTTTCTAAACGCACACCCATCCATCTGCCTGCCTGCTTGATCTGCCTGTGTTTCAGATTTTCCCTTTCCTGAGTGGAAACTGGAGCTCAGATGGGGCCAACGGTGTTGGGAGCAAAGCTGCCAGGAAGTGGGAGACCCTTTCCAGTTTCTTACTGGATGCCTTCATTTCCTTTCTCCTGACTGTGTGAAAACGCTAGAATGACCCCTCTTCACTCCCCACAGCTCCCTAGCCCTCAAGCCTGAGGATGCAGCAGTGCTCAGGAAAGAGAAGGAATCCAATCTTCTTTTCCCTCACTTCCCTTGTGGTCAAAATAATGACCTCCAACCTGAAAATCACAAGGAATGCAAAAGCACACACATTTATCACTCAAACTTTTGTGAGCCCAGAGCTGGGAGGTGTGAGGCACCTGGCTGCCACCTCCAGGATCAGAAGCACTGCCAAATTGCACCTCCCCCACAAGCATCATGGTCCAGAGCCTGCAGCCCCCTTCCACCCCACCGTCAGCCCAGAGATGTCACCCCCACTGGAAGAAGGAGAGTTGCTTGGCACAGAAAGTGGCGTTTTCACCACCTAGTCAGGCAGGGAACTGTTTTGGCTTCCTTGCCCAGGCAGCTGAGAAGAAAGCGCCCCCCCGGTCTGTAATCAGTGACTCACACAGGCCAACCCAAATGGCCTCCTGCCGTCATTTTATTTCCTTCATTACTTAACATCCTGGAAAAGGGGGTTCCTAACCCTTCCCTCCTAGGCCTCTGGCATCCTGAGTTGAATGACTGGTCAGTGCGACAAGTAAAGGCGTGTAGCCAGGGCAGCTGGCCTCCAAGGACTCCCAAGAGAGAAAAAAAAAGTGGTTGAAAAATTCTAACAGCACACAAAGGTATAAAATGATGAAACTTGCAAGCCCCTCTCTGCCCTTCATTCCCAGCAAGTCCATATCCTACTTCTTGGATTCCTTCTTGCGTATATGGTTTTGGTTCTTTTTATTTACAAAAACAAAAAGCAAACAAACACACAAAAATGAATCATGCTCTATCCTGCTTTTTCATCTTTTTCCCACCTGGTAAGCAATCTTGGGGGGCTTCGCAGGTGCTACTAGTGGTAAAGATCCTGCCTGCCAAAGCAGGAGACATAAGAGACATGGGTTCGATCTCTGGGTCAGAAAAATCCCCTGAGGGAGGGCATGGCAACCCACTCCAGTATTCTTGCCTGGAGAATCCCATGGACAGAGGAGCCTGGTGGACTACAGTCCAGGGGGTTGCAAAGAGTCTGATACCACTGCACAACTTAGCACACATGCAAGCAATCTTGGCAATCTCTCCCTCCCAGGCCAAGAATGTGTCCCTCCTTCTTTGATAACTTCTCACCAGAAGACTCTCAGATGACCCTTGGGAATGAGAATTTAAGAACTGCCACAGTGACCTCTCTCTCATACTCAGCCCCAAAGTCTGTCCTGTTTACTCAACACCTTACTGTGTGAAAGGTGACAATAGCTGGTAAAAGTAATCATGCCAACAAACACATTACTTGTCTCAGCCACAAAGAGCATAGGCATGCTAAGAGATGTTCCCAAAGAGTGACATCAATGGTGGGAGGCTTAGGTATCATGGTAGGTCCAGTGCAGAAGCTATTTGATTTGGGGTGGAATGAAGGAAAGATGTTGATTTTCAGGCCACCTCCTATATATCACCTGATTGACTGCCAGCTTCAACTGCTCTGGTGAATTAACACTAGCCTCAAGATGACTTAGCTTTTACACATCAATGCTGACCCAAATGAGGCCCCAGGAGAAGGGGATAAACAGAGGAACAAAAAGGTCTTTCTTTTTTTATTTTGAGCTAGGTTTACAGGCAGTTTAAGAAGTAATACAGAGAGATCCCATGTACCCTTTACTTAGTTTCTCCCAATGGTAACATCTTGCAAAACTACAGTATAATGTCACAACCAGGGAAATAACAATACAATGAAGATATAGAATATTTTCATCACTACCAGAATCCCTCATGTTGTTCTTTCACAGTTACATCTACTTCCCTTCTACCCCATCCCCTACCTCAGGGCACTGGAAACCACTAATCTGTTCTCCATTTCTAGAATTTTGTCATTTTGAGAATGTTATAAAAATAAAATCACACAGAATTGTACAAGCACTATGGAAAACAGTATGAAGTTTCCTCAAAAATTAAAATAGAGCTACCATATGATCTGGGCTTCCCTGGTAGCTCAAGTGGTAAAGAATCTGCCTGCAATGCAGAGCCCTGAGTTTGACCCCTCGGTCGGGAAGATCCCCTGGAGAAGGGAATGGCTACCCGCTCCAATATTCTTGCCTGGAGAATTCCACAGACAGAGGAGCCTGGTGGGTACAGTCCATGGGGTCACAAAGAGTCAGACACGACTGAGCTACTAACAGTTTCACTTTCTTTCTTTACCATATGATCCACTGATCCCACTCTGAGTATATACACAAAGAAAAGGAAATCACTATTTCAAAGAAATATCTGCACCTTCATGTATATTATTCATAATAGCCAAGACATGGAAACAACCTAAGGGTCCACCAACAGATGAATAGATAAAGAAAATTTCACACACACACACACACACACACACACACACACACACACACACACACAAGAATATTATTCAGTCATGAAAAAAGAAAGAAATCCTGCCATTGATGACAACATGGATAGATCTTGAGGGTATTATGCTTAGCAAAATAAGGCAGACAGAGAACCACAAGTACTGTACAATCTCACACATATGGAATTTTAAAAAGTTGAATTCATAGAAATAGAGAGTAGAATGCTGGTTGCCTGGGGCTGGGAAGTGGGAGAAATGGGGAGATGTTGGTAAAAGAGTACAAGCTTCCAGTTTTATGAATAAGTTCTGGGGGATCTAATGTACTGCATTGCAATTATAGTTAACAATACTGTATTAGATATTGGCTTGGCCAAAAAGTTCGTTTGGGTTTTCAATCCCATCATATGGAAATACTTGAAAGTTGGTGAGAGAGTAAATCATAAATGTTCTCACCAAAAAACAAACAAAAAAGTAATTATGTGAGGTGATGGAGGTGTTAACTACCTTTACTGCAGTAATCATTTCACAATATACACATATATCAAAGCATCACATCATACATCTTAAACTTACCTGATGTTATGTATCAATTATATCACAATGCAACTGAAAAAAAATCATACAACAGGACTTCTGGTTTTTGGTTCTGCACATAAGAACCTTAGGTGTCACCACTCGGTTCTAACAAGCAGAAAGCTGAACAAACTATAAAATCAATGACTCTTCCTAGATCCATAAGAGTGGGGAGAACTCAGGACAAACTGCTGCCCCCAAGACAGGAGAGACAGACAAGCAACTACTTTGGGGAGTGATGGCTCCCCAAAGTCAAGATTCAAAGGCAGAAACCGCTCTAGGAACCAGTGCTGGGGTAGGAAAACCTGAAGAAATTTTTGGAGGCTTCATGTGGACAACTCTCAGAGTCACAGCTATGGCTTACTAAGAAAAATAGAGAGGGTACAAATTACTAGTATCAGAAATGAAAGAAGGACAAGCAATAAATGCTGGAGAGGGTATGGAGAAAAGGGAACTCTCCCACGCTAATGGTAAGAATGTACATTGGTACACCCACTTTGAGGAGCTATCCCATGTTCAAGGGCAAAGGAGAAGCCACAGCAAGACAGTAGGAGGGGCGGAATCACATTTAAAATCAAACCCCATACCTACCAGAGATGTTCAAAGGACTCAAACATACCTGGTGTGCACCAGGACCCAGAGATCCACAGAGACTGAGACAGGACAGTGTTTGAGTATTTCCGGAGGAGGTTTGGGTCAGCTGCAGAGGCAGGGGCTCAGTAGACCTGGGTATGGCATAAGCCCTCTTGGAGGAGGTCGCCATTAACTCCACCATAGAGCCATCAGAACTTACACGGGACGGGAGAAACAGACTCTTGGAAGGCACAAACAGAACCTTGTGTGCACCGGGACCCAGGAGAAAGGAGTAGTGTCCCCACAAGAGACTGACCCAGACTTGCCAATGAATGTCCAGGAGTCTCCAGCTGAGGCATGGATTGGCGGTGGCCTGCTGCAGGGTTGGGGGCACTGAGTGAAGAAGTGGGTGCATGGGACCTTTTGAAGATGGTTGCCATTACCATTATTACCTCCACCATAGTTTGGCCTCAGGTCAAATAACAGGGAGGAAACACAGCCCCGCCCTTCAACAGAAAATTGGATTAAAGATTTACTGAGCATGGGCCACCCATGAGAACAAGACCCAGTTTCCCCCTCAGTCACTCTCTCCCATCAGGAAGCCTCCATGAGCCTCTTATCCTTCTCCATCAGAGAGCAGACAGACTGAAAACCAGAATCACAGAAAACTAACCAATCTGATCACATGGACCACAGCCTTGTTTAACTCAATGAAACTATGAGCCATGCCGTGTAGGGCCACCCAAGACGGACAGGTCATGGTGGAGAATTCTGACAAAACATGATCCACTGGAGAAGGGAATGGCAAACCACTTCAGTATTCTTGCCTTGAGAACCCCATGAACAGTATGGGAAGGACACTGAAGATGAACTCCCCAGGTCAGTAGATGCCCAATATGCTACTGGAGGCCAGTGGAGAAATAACTCCAGAAAGAATGAAGAGATGGGACCAAAGAAAAAAACACCCAGTTGTGGATGTGACTGGTGATGGAAGTAAAGTCCAATGCTGTAAAGAGCAATATTGCATAGGAACCTGGAATGTTAGGTCCAGGAATCAAGGCAAATTGAAAGTGGTCAAACAGGAGATGGCAAGAGTGAACATCGACATTTTAGGAATCAGTGAACTAAAATGGACTGGAATGGGTGACTTTAACTCAGATGACCATTATATCTATTATTGTGGGCAAGAATCCCTTAGAAGAAATGGAGCAGCCATCATAGTCAACAAAGGAGTCTGAAATGAAGTACTTGGATGAAATCTCAAAAATTAAAGAATGATCTCTGTTCATTTCCAAGGAAACCATTCAATAGCACAGTAATCCAAGTCTATGCCCTGACCAGTAATGCTGAAGAAGCTGAAGTTGAACGGTTCTATGAAGACCTACAAGACCTTCTAGAACTAACATCCCCAAAAGATGTCATTTTCATTATATGGGACTGGAATGCAAAAGTAGGAAGTCAAGAAATACCTGGAGTAACAGGCATATTTGGCTTTGGAGTACAGAATGAAGCAGGGAAAAGGCTAATAGAGTTTTGCCAAGAGAGCGCACTGGTCAAAGCAAACACCCTTTTCCAACAACACAAGAGAAGACTCTACACGTGGACAACACCAGATCGTCAACACTGAAATCAGATTGATTATATTCTTTGCAGCCAAAGATGGAGAAGCTCTATACAGTCAGCAAAAACAAGACCAGGAGCTGACTGTGGCTCAGGTCATAAATTCCTTATTCCCAAATTCAGACTTAAATTGAAGAAAGTAGGGAAAACCACTAGAGAATTCAGGTATGACCTAAATCAAATCCTTTATGATTATACAGTGGAAGTGACAAATAGATTCAAGGGATTAGATTTGATAGACAGAGTTCCTGAAGAACTATGGATGGAGGTTCATGACATTGTACAGGAGGCAGTGATCAAGACCATCTCCAAGAAAAAGAAAAGCAAAAAGGCAAAATGGTTATCTGAGGAGGCCTTACAAATAGCTATGAAAAGAAGAGAAGCAAAAGGCAAAGGAGAAAAGAAAAAATATACCCATTTGAATGCAGAGTTTCAAAGAATAGCAAGGAGAGATAAAAAAAAAAAGCCTTCCTCAGTAATCAATGCAAAGAAATAGAGGAAAACAATAGAATGGGAAAAACTAGAGATATCTTCAAGAAAATTAGAGATACCAAGGGAACATTTCATGAAAAACGATGGGGCACAATAAAGGACAGAAACGGCATGGACCTAACAGAAGTAGAAGGTATTAAGAAAAAGGTGGCAAGAAATACAAAGGGAACCACTTTGAAATTTCAAAATCCTAAAGATGATCAAAAGTGCTGCAGTGGCCACAGGACTGGACTGAAGGTGAGTTTTCATTCCAATCCCAAAGAAAGGCAATGCCAAAGAATGTTCAAACTACTACACAAGTGCACTCATCTCACACACTAGCAAAGTGATGTTCAAAATTCTCCAAGCCAGGCTTCAACAGTACATGAACCGTGAACTTCCAGATGTTCAAGCTGGATTTAGCAAAGACAGAGGAACCAGAGATCAAATTGCCAACATCTGTTGGATCATCAAAAAAGTGAGAGAGTTCCAGAAAAAACATCTACTTCTGCTTTATTGACTATCCCAAAGCCTTTGACTGTGTGGATCACAACAAACTGTGGAAATTATACCTACAAAAACCTAAATCCAAGATCATACCTGATGAGGAACTCAAAGCTTTCCCACTAAGATCAGGTATGAGGCAAGGATGCCCTCTCTCACCTCCACTTTTCAACATCATATTGGAAGTACTAGCTAAATGCAATAAGACAAAAAGGAAATAAAATGTATACAAATTGAAAAAGAAGACACAAAACTGCCTTTGTTTGCAGATGGTATGATTGTCTAGGTAGAAAATCTGAAAGAATTGACAAAAAGACTATCGGAATTAACAAGCAATTATAGTTAAAGGTGGGGCTTCCCTGAGAGCTCAGTTGGTAAAGAATCTGCCTGCAATGCGGGAGACCTGGGTTCGATCCCTGGGTCAGGAAGATCTGCTGGAAAAGGGATAGGCTACCCACTTCAGTATTCTTGGGCTTCCCTGGTGGCTCATTGGTAAAGAATCTGCCTGCAATGCAGGAGACCTGGGTTCAATCCCTGGGTTGAGAAGATCCCCAGAAGATCCTCAGTGAAGAAGGGAAAGGCTATCCACTGCAGTATTCTGGCCTAGAGTATTCCATGGACAGTCCATGGGGTCACAAAGAGTCAGACACGACTGAGCGACTTTCACTTCGCTTATTGTTATAGATGGTAGGATACAACTCAAAAGAGTTAAAAACTTATGTCCACACAAAAACCTGCACATGCACATTTATAGCAGCATTATCCAAAATTGCAAAACTTGGAAGCAAGCAAGATATCCTTCAATAAGTGAATAGAGGGATTTGCTTGGTGGTCCAGTGGTTAAGAATCAGCTTTTCAATGCAGGGGCTGTGGGTTCAATCCCTGGTTGGGAAACTAAGATCCCACATGCTGTGGAGCAACTAAGCCCACATGCCACAACTACTGAGCCCATGTGCCACAACTAGAGAGTCGGTGTGCTGCAATGGAAGATCCCACATGACACAACTAAGATCCAATGCAGCCAAATAAAAAAATATATATTTTAAAAAATGAGTGAATGGATAAATAAACTGTGGTACCTCCAGACAGTGGAATATTATTCAGTGCTAAAAAGAAATGAGCTACCGATACACAAAGAGAATAGAAGAAATTTAAATTCATATTGCTTAATGAAGTAAGCTGCTATGGTCTGAATGTTTGTGTCCTCTCCAAATTCATATGTTGGAAACCTAAAGCACAAGGTGATGGTATTAGAAGGTGGGGCATTTCAGAGGTGACTAGGTCATGAAGGCAGAGCCCTCATGAATGGAATTAGTGCCCTTATAAAAGAGGCCCCAGGACTAGGTCATCCCTTCTGCCACGTTCGATGACAGACCAAGAAGTCGGCAGTCTGAAACCTAGAAGAGGGTCTTCACCAGAATCCAACCATACTAGCACCCTGGTCTTGGAATTCCAGAACTATGAGAAATGTTCATCAGTCACCCAGTTTTTGGAATTTTGTTATAGCTGCCCAAATGGACTAAGGCAGAAGCCCATCTGAAAAAGTGGCATCCTGTATGATTCATGATTCCCACAATATGACATTTTGGAAATGGCAAACTTTCAAGATGGTGAAAGATCAGTGGTTGCCAGGATTTGAGTGAGAGAGAAATGAACAGTCAGAGCAGAGAGAGTATTTAGCGTGGTGAAAATATTCTGTATGATACTATAATGGTGGATACATGTCATTCATTATACATTTGTCCCTACTCAGAATGTACAAAACGAGGAGTGAACCATAATGTAAATGATGGTCTTTGGGCAATAATGCTGTGTCAGTGTAGGTTCATCAACTGTAACAAATGTACCTCTCTGGAGGAGGCTGTGTATGTGAGCAGCAGGGAGTATATGGGAAATGTCTGTGTCTTACTTTTAATTTTGCTGTGAACCTAACACTGTTCTTAAAAAAGAAAGTCTATACCAAAAATAAGCTAATTAAAATAAATGGGAAAAAGTCACAGTGGAAAGTGGCATGGGTGAATCAAAACAACTGATATGCTGCAAAAGTGTTTTGAATGGAGGGTGTCAATTGAAAAAATGTCTTGGAGGCTCTTTCACACCTATTCCATTTAATCTGGGGAGTGCTCACTCTTGAGTGCCCTCCTCCGATGTCCAGCCTGGTCTTATTTGACTGAGCATAGCCTCAGGAGTCCAGACATTGCCCACACCCTCCTCCACCAAACTTTTTATCTGAACTCTCTTCTCCTGTACACAGCACACTAGCTTCTGATGGATGATAGTGACAGGCACATATGGGTCAATCAAAATCAATCAAATAACAAAAACCCTGTTGGGGTGGTGTTAAAAAGCTCCAAAATCGCAGTACCTTAAACCTATGGGAAAAGACACATTTTAGGGTATTAAGGAAATCTTTTCTTTCCTAAAGGAAATCAATTCTGAATACTCATTGAAAGGACTGATGCTGAAGGTGAAGCTCCAATACTTTGGCCACTTGATGCGAAGAGCCAACTCATTGGAAAAGACCCTGATGCTGGGAAAGTTTGAAGGCAGGAGGAGAAAGAGACGATAGAGGATGAGATGGTTGGATGAGATCACCAATTCAATGGACATGAACTTGGGCAAATTTGGGGAGATGGTGAGGGACAGGGAGGTCTGGCATGCTGCAGTCCATGGGGTGGCAAAAAGTCGGACACGACTTGGCGACTGAACAGCAACAATGGACATTTTAGTCACTGCAATAGATTTTTCAGTTAGGGCAATTTTTCACCCCCTTATATTGAAAAGTTGGATATATAAACAGACGATAGCCAGATCATATGGTGTATGACAATAGAACTGTGACCCACACCTCTGTAACAACCAGCTGGGACGTCAAACCACGAGCTCTCAATAATCAGCCCAGATTCCCTATTTTTACTGCTATTCCACCCCCCCCCCCCAACACTTCCAACTCAGGAATAGCCAGAGGAAGCCAAATAGTCTTCACAAACCAATTTTATAGGATGTCCTACTTCTAGTTAACCCACCTCCAGCTCCCCCATGGAAACAGCCTCCAGTCAGGTCATACCTGAAGCCTTCCCCTTTTTTCACTGTAAAGCTTTCCCCCTTCCCTTCCTACGTCGGAGTCTCTGCCAGATGAGGATGGCTGACTCCCTGGTGTAGTAAGCACTGAATCAGTAGTGTCTTTGGCTCTCACTTGGGTGGTGTTTGTTTATCTGCACAATGCCATACCACATTGCTGGCTGCCTGCTCCAAGCTTGCTACATGCTATTGGCCAGGGCAGCCCAGAATGTGTATACTGGTGCACTTGAACTGGCACAACCACATCATAATACAGAACTTTAATGGTTAAGTCTGTAACCATTAACTACCCCAGGGGCCTTTTGGCAACTTGCTGTAGTGATTAAAAAAATATTCGGATATTGAAGGCAGATCCTTCAGTGTTTATTAGCAGCAAGACCTCAGGCATGTTACTTACCCTCCCAGGTCTCAGTTTCCACATCTATCCATGGAGGCAATAGTGTCCTCTGGATTTCTTTCGTAGAGTTGTTGCATCACAGAAGGGAGACAGTGTCGACCTAGAGGGGTATATAAATGCTTGGGTTCCTGACCCTCAGAACCAAGGTCCTAGCCAGCTGCTGATCAGTGGGCTGAAAAGGAAACACTTAGTGACCTGCAGATGGAGGAGGCAATGGCAACTCACTCCAGTACTTTTGCCTGGAAAATCCCATGGACGGGGGAGCCTGGTAGGCTGCAGTCCATGGGGTCGCTAAGGGTTGGACACGACTGAGCGACTTCACTTTCACTTTTCACTTTCATGCATTGGAGAAGGAAATGGCAACCCACTCCAGTGTTCTTCCCTTGAGAATCCCAGGGATGGCAGAGCCTGGTGGGCTGCCGTCTATGGAGTGGCACAGAGTCGGACATGACTGAAGTGACTTAGCAGCAGCAGCAGCAGCAGTGACCTGCAGAGTTTTCATGTGGGAGACAGGCGGGTCAAGCTCTGGCTCACCTCTCTCTGGGAGAGGGAGAGGTTAGCACACATAGCTTTTCCTGCCTATTTGGCCCCTGAGCTAGGGAGGGAATAGGCTCCTTTGTGTGCAAAAAGATTTATTGATGAATGAATGAAAGAAGAACTAAAGAGCCTCTAGATGAAAGTGAAAGAGGAGAATGAAAAAGTTGGCTTAAAACTCAACATTCAAAAAACTAAGATCATGGCATCTGGTCCCATCATTTCATGGGAAATAGATGGGGAAACAATGGAAACAGTGAGAGACTTTATTTTAGGGGGCTCCAAAATCACTGCAAATGGTGACTGCAACCATGAAATTAAAAGACACTTTCTCCTTGGAAGAAAATCTATGACCAACCTAGACAGCATATTAAAAAGCAGAGACATTACTTTGCTGACAAAGCTCCATCTAGTCAAAGCTGTGGTTTTTCCAGTAGTCATGTATGGATGTGAGAGTTGAACTATAAAGAAAGCTGAGCGCCAAAGAATTGACGCTTTTAAACTGTAATGTTGGAGAAGACTCCTGAGAATCCCTTGGACAGCAAGGAGATCCAACCATTCCATCCTAAAGGAAATCAGTCCTGAATATTCATTGGAAGGACTGATGCTGTAGCTGAAGCTCCAATAGTTTGGCCACCTGATGTGAAGAACTGACTCATTGGAAAAGACCCAGGTGTTGGGAAAGATTGAGGGCAGGAAGATGACAGAGGGGACGACAGAGGATGAGATGGTTAGATGGCATCACCAACTCAATGGACGTGAGTTTGAGCAAGCTCCGGGAGTTGACGATGAACAGGGAAACCTGGTGTGCTATAGTCCATGGAGTCGCAAAGAGTCGGACACGACTGAATGACTGAACTGACTGAATGAATGAAAAGATTCAAGAATCATTGTTTTATTTCTGACTTGGCCACCAACTGGGGCTTTTGATTAGGCATTTAATCTTTGAGTCTCAATTTCCCCATTGGTAAAATAGTAACAATAACCCCCCACCTTTCCTGTCTGACTGGTCATTACAAGGATCTGGTGGAATAATGTGTGTAAACCTCTGTTTTAATTTTTAAGTGTTATGTAGATACAAGGAACTGTTCCTAGGGGACATAGGGCTTCCCCGATGGCTCAGAGAATCTGCTTGCAATGCAGGAGACACAGAAGATGCAGATTCGATCCCTGGGTTGGGAAGATCCCCTGGAGAAGGAAATGGCTACCCACCAGTATCTTTGCCTAGAAAATCCCATGGACAGAGGAGCCCAGCAGGCTATAGTCCATGAAGTCGCCAAGAGTCAGACATGGCTTAGTGACCCAGATTCCTAGGGAACGCACATTAGCAATTGGAGACCTGGCAGAGAGAGCCCAATGTGAAGGGCACATCTTTTTTCTTCATGTCTTGTGGCTGGACTCCAAAGTCCATGGTCTGTCTGCACCAAGGGCCCTGTGCCTGGCACAGACCTCTCCCTGATTCCTCATGATCTTAGTATGCCCCTGAACTGGCCTGTCCAGGTCAATGAACCCTCACTATTCTCTGAATATGCCCAGAAATGAAAACCATCTCTTATCTCTTTACAGCACTTACCAGTTTGCAAGCCTTCCTCACACCTCGGCTCCTCAGAAGAGCACAGTAAGGGAGGTAGCCTGGGGAAATGGGTGAATGTATGGATTTTCTGTTTGTTTGTTTTTGAATTTATTTATTTTTTAATTGAAGGATAATTGCTTTACAGAATTTTGTTGTTTTCTGTCAAACATCAACATGAATCAGCCTTAGGTATAGACATGTCCCCTCCCTCCTGAACCTCCCTCCCATCTCCCTCCCCATCCCACCCCTCTAGGTTGATACAAAGCCCCTGTTTGAGTTCCTTGAGACATGAATGTATGGGTTTTAAGGCCAGGCTGCTTGGTAACATCTCAGCTCTGGCACCTACTGGCCTCAGGCAAGTCACATACTCTCCATAACCCAGTTTCCCCATTTATAAAATAAGGATGAAAATAAAATAGTACCTACTTGACAGTTTTGTTCGAAGATTAAATGAGTTAATATGTGTAAACAGAACAGTTTCTGGCACTTATCAAGTGCTTGATAAGTGTTCGTTATTATTATTATTGGACAGGGCAGGGTGTGTTATCCTTGTTTTAGTCAATTGTAGATCTAGGGACCAGGACTGGGATCCTTGTTCAAAGAAAAGTCATTCTATAAAAATGAATGTACCCAAAGAGTGAGAGAAAGTATTTGCAAACTGTATATTTGATAAGCAATTAACACCCAGAATATATAAAGAACCCCTACAACTCAACAACAAAAAATAAACCACTCAATTTAAAACATGGGCAAGAGAATTGAATAGACATTTCTATAAAGAAGATATACAAATGGCCAATAATCCCATGAAAAGATGCTCAACATCACTAACTTTGGGAAATACAAATCAAACAATGAGAGACTTCCCTGGTGATCCAGAGGTTAAGACTTTACCTTCCAATGCAGGGGGTGTGGGTTCGATCCCTGGTCTGGGAGCTAAGATCTTATATGCCTCAAGGCCAAAAAACCAAAACATAAAACAGAAGCAATAGTGTAACAAATTCAATAAAGACTTTTAAAAATTATTTTTAAAAAACTACAATGAGATACCACTTCCCATCCATTAGGATGGCTACTATCAAAAAAGCAGAAAGTACCAAGAGTTGGTGAGGATGTGGAGAAACTGTAATCCTTATGTACTGTTGGTAAGAATGTGAAATGGTGCAGCCACTATGGAAAACAATATGGTGGTTCCTCAAAAAATTTAAAATAGAACTATCATGTGATCTAGCATGAGATTGGTACACACATGTTCATAGCAACATTATTTGCAATAGTCAAAACGTGGAAACAACCTGAATGTCCATCAACAGATGAAAGGATCAACAAAACATAGTATATACATTTAATGGAATATTATTCAGTCTTAAAAAGGAAGGAAATCCTGATAACAGCTACAATATGGATGAACCTTTAGGATATTATGCTAAATGAAATAAGCCAGTCACAAAAGGACAAACACTGTATGATTCCACTTATATGAGGTACCTAGAGCAGTCAGACTCACAGAGACAGAAATTAGAATGGTGGCTATCAGGGGCTAAGTGAAGAGAGAATGGTGGGTTTAGTGTTTAATGGGTACTGAATTTCAGTTTTGTGAGATGAAAGTTCTATTGATGGGTGCTAGTAATGGTATCCCAACAATGTGAATGTACTTAATGTCATTGAACTGTATGCTATAAAATGATTAAGATGGTAAACTTTATGTTGTGTATGTATATTTTATCCAATTTCCTTTTGTCTGTGCCATGCAGCATGCAGAATCTTAGTTCCTCGACCAGGGATCAAACCCATGCCCCCTGCCATAGACAGGTGGAGTATTAACTACTGAACTGCCAGGCAAGTCCCACAATTTAAAAAAAATTAAATGTATGTAGAGTGGCTGGAGAGGAGACTGACAGAGTATAAAAGGAGGATTGTAATTGGGAGAGCACTGTTAAAGAAATAGAGCCAGACTCGCAACTCCCAGCATGCCATAGGTCTCACCATCTTGTCAGGCTCTTCCTAGTCTAAAGATTTCTGCTCCATTTCAAGAAGATTTTTCCTCTTGGAACCCTCCAAAAGTAGGAAACGGGACTTATTTATGTGTCAGTGCACCCATGTATGTTCAAAAAAATAAAATAACCCTTTCTTTTCTCTCCTGGGTGGTAAATTGCCTCTCCAACAGGCTAACATTTTCAAAAAGAACTTGTCTAAGAACTTCCTATGGCCTGATGATAAAGATCAAACTCCTTAGCAAGGCTTTCAAGGCCCCACAGAGCTTGGCCTTGAAGGCCTGCTGCTTTTGCAGTCTCAACTCTCACCACATGTCCCCTTAATCCTCTTTCTGCTCCATCACACTAGCCTTTTTCCATGCCCATCACAAGACCTTTGCATATACTGTTCCCTCTGCCTGAAATACCTTTCCCTCTGTCCCTCTGGTCTCAGCAAAATCCTACTGCCTCAAGGAATCCCTCCCTGATCTGAAACCTCAGAACTCCCCCATTATGTGCTGTCACAGCATATACTTCTTGAACTTTTCACAATTGTATTTCAGCATTCATTTCTGTGATTAAGTGGTTAATGTCTAGCTCACCAACCAGGCTCTAAGTTCCATGTGGGCTGGGACCATGAGTAGTTTTGCTCATCACTGTAGTCAGCTTAGTGCTGGCCATAGTAGAGAGCTTAGCAAATATTTGTTGAATGAATGAAAGAACAAAATAGGATGTTTACAAAAAATCAAAATCGTATACAGTTCAAGTTCCAAAACACAAATTTCTGATCTTAAGTATTCCAAATAAAAACAGTGGAATGTTTCCCTAGGTCTTGAAGCTCCTGAAAACCTTTTCTGTTAAGGTGATTACATTCTGATTAGGTGGGACAGGTTCATAGAAACTCAGTCTACATCCCTCCCACCATATCCCCACTTGTCCCCCAGTCTCATGGCCCTTGGGTGTCACCTCCCCACATATCAGGGGTGCATTCCGCTGATGCTCAGCAAGAGTGAGGCAAGCCCCTAGCCCGACAAGCATAATGCAGAATCCAGAATCAGGATAGCTAACGTGAGGGGACTGCATTTCCTTTGAGCCCCCAACTTGGAACTGAAAGGCTGAAGGCCAGGGATGGATAGCAAATGCCTGTGGATATGGAATGCAAAAAGGTCAGGGTGAAGGGAAAAGTGTTGGGTTGGGGAGGAGAGAGGGGAGCATCTAGAATCCTCCCTCTGGAATCAAGGCATAACTATCCACACAGCCCCTAAGCCCGATCTTACTGGAGGCAGGTGGGAACTGCCGGCAGATTCCAGAGGGGCCTCAAGAAGAGATTTTTTCCTCCATAACTTGGCACCTCTGTTTATCTGCAAAGATACATACAGACCCGGCAGGAAGGCTTGCCTTCTGATTTTTGAGGACTCCATGACAAAGTGGTCTGGGAGCCAAATACTTTGGGATTCCAACCCCCACGTCTTTAAGTCTGTGGGGGAACATTTTTGTGGGAGGAGCTAGAAAGTTGATTAACTTTTTACACTACATAAAAAACTGATATTTCCTGACCAAACACCAGGACAGTTTATAAATGAAGACTTCTGTTACTTTGTTTGAAAATATGCAACTTGTTGTAGGAATAAAGAAGCTTTAATTTCTTATTGGAAATATTCCATGCTGAGTAAATAGGAGCCGTAAGTCTGTTCCACTGACAGTCTGGCTTCAGCCTGGGCAGGCCCATGAAATGTCAACTGTCAGCCTGGACTGTGGAGGTACATGACAAGAGCAAGGCACTCACTGTCGCCAGAGTTGAGGGAAGCCCATGGAGTATGTGGAAATCAAAACAAGACTTCCCTGAGGTTTGCTGCAGTGTGTTCTGAACAAGGTGGCTTTGCGGTTGCTCCTAGTTCGACTCATTCCTTCCCGTGATCGCCTAGTGCCTCTAGGATTTGTACATGCTGGTCTTTATCTCCTCTGCCCCAGAGAGAAAACATTGGCAGGAACCCTAACTCAAACAGGTCCCACTCCTCTCTTGCTATTAATATGTTTCTTCTTCCAGCATACGAGATGTTTGAGCCAGAATATAGTAACTGGATGCTTTCTCTGTTCACACCGAGCACTGATGACTTCTGAATTCTCATAATAGGAACCTAAAATGCCTCACTCTCTGTCTTTTTCTTCTAGGTAGAGAAATAGCTGGCACTCATCTCTTCCAGAAAGCCTTGCCTTATTCTGAATTCCATCCCATCCTAGCCTCATACTGCCTCATCTCATTCCAGTCATCTCATGGGTGTTTTGAGGTGTAGGTTGTTGAGTATAGGCATTGTGCTTTCTGATTCTTTTGTCTCACACCCCACCCTCAGCATGTGGTATAGCTCTCCTTTAAAAACTGGTATGCAATTTAGGTTGTTGATTGACTGCCTAACTAATAAGGCAGTTACATACAAAAGATGAAAGAAAACTAGAACACTTTTTGAAAGGAAAGCAACAACAATGACATTTTAAACAACCTTCCTAAGCAGGTCAAATACAGTTAAAAATAAGAATTCTGGAGTCAGACAAGGGTAGTTGCAGGTTTGAAACCCAGCTCTATTGCTTACTAACTGGGTTTGTGAGAAAGTGATTCATACTCATTATGCCTGTTTTTTCATCTATTAAAATATGCATGGGAATAGCCCTGGGTAACCTTGGGACAGTTACCAAGTTTCAGTGAGACATGTAAGGAAAGTCTTCAGCACAGTGTCTAGCATATAGGAGATGTTCCAAGCTGTTGGCTCTTTAGTGATCATGGTGGTACTGATGATGGTGATGGCGATGATGTCTATGGACATTTGAAACACTGTTACTTCCTTCCAATTCCTTAAAAGTTACAAATGACTTCTAGAATATTGAACAAATACCTGGTTGACTTTTGGAATATTGACATTTGACTCCAAGTAGTCAAGAAGTGATCTGAGATCTTTTAATTGTCCTCATGATTTAAGGGAATGTTTATACAAATAATGGGAATTTAAGAATGGATATGTGATGTGTTATGAATAGTGGATATGTAGATATTGGGAAGGAGAAAGTATAAAACCTTAGATAGCACCAACATCTGTCCTTAGAAGTGTATTAAGAGTAAAAAGATTGTTTTTTTTAATATATAGGGAGGAAATAAACACAGGATCCAGCAATCCCTCCTCAGAAACATTTCTCAGCTGCGCTTCTCTCACTATCCAGCTGCCTACTGGATATCAGGGCTTCCTTGGTGGTTCAGTGATAAAGAATCTACCTGCCAATGCAGAAGACGTGGGTTCAATCCCTGGGTCAGGAAGATCCCCTGGAGAAGGAAATGGCAGCCCACTCCAGTCTTCTTGCCTGGGAGATCCCATGGACAGAGGAGCCTGGTGGGCTACAGTCCATGGGGTCGCAAAGAGTTGGACACAGCTTGGTGACTAAACAACAAAAACTACTGGACATCTCCACCTGGATGTCCCATAGACACTTCAAACTCAGCTTGTCCAAAACTGAACTTGTTTTCTCTCCTTAATCCACAATCCCCTAAACCTTCCCCTCCCACCTAATGATCCCAGTCACAAACTGGGAAGTCATCCTCAGCTCCATCTTCTCCCTCAACACCCCACTGTCAACTAACCAATAAACTACAGATTTGAATTACCAAACAGATCTCCAGTCCACCTGCAGCTCACTGTCTCCACAGTACTGCCCCAATTCATCAACTCTCAGTGGACCAGAGAAATTTATTCTCAATAGTTTTCTGGCTATTACTCAACTCATTCTATCCCTGCCATCTACAAAACCACCAGAGGGAAAATTCTAAAACTCAGATTCATCCAAGTCAGTATCTGTTTTCAAATCACTCCCCTGCCTCCATAGGGCCTTCAAAATAGAGTGGGAAAACTTGGTGAGACACAAGCAATGGTCCCTGCTATACTGTACCCAACACCCCAACATTCCCATAGGGGCCTCAAACCATTTATATCAACTAGAGGAGGAACAGGTGATAGGCCTACAAGCTGTCAAGCTGTGCTAATTCTTTGCTGGTGAGCCATGTGGTTTTACACTTCTCTACCACCTCTACCCCAAAATGCTCCCCTCTTCCTCCCTCAATCTGGTGAATCTACCTCCTTTGTGAGGACTTCCTTGTCCCCTCTCCCCCACCACAGCCTCTCTGCTCACTAATGTCCAGGTAAGGTCTTGGATGCACCCATCTCATTGTAATTGACTGCTCAAACTGAGGCCTCTCAAGGATGGGCACAACGTTTTATTCATCTATGTAGCTTTAGCACTCAACACAAGACCAAGTCAGGGAGATCAAAAAGTACAAACTTCTAGTTATAAAAGAGATAAGTCCTGGGGATGTGAGGTACAGCATGGTGACTATAGTTAATGATACTGTGTTGCAGAGTTGAAAGTTGCTAAGAGAGTAGAACTTAAAAGTTCTCATCACACGAAAAAAAAATTTGTAGTTCTGTGTGGTAACAGATGTTAACCAGACTTGTGATGGTGATCATTTAGCAATGTATACAAATATCACATCAGTATGTTGTACAACTGAAACTAATATCATGTTGTATGTCAGTTATATCTCAAAAAAAAAAGATCTAGCCAAAGTAAGCATTCAGTAAAGGTTTATGGAATGAATTAATGGCCTCATGAAATCTCCCCCAGTAACAGCAAGTCAGTACCTAAGGAGGGTTCCCTGACTTCGGGTAGGAACGGGATCTGAGAAATTTCAAGGGACTTGAGATCTGTCCTTGAGTGGTGCTCAGTGTGACTTTCTTATTCCCAGATCAACTCTTCCATCTCTAGTTCCCAAAAAGAAGCACAAATAAAAACATAGGAGCAGCACCACATAGCCTTGAGCCTTTGGTCACATAGTTTCACCACACTCTCCAAATCCTCATTCTGCCCTCTGAGGCTTCATCTGGAACGTCTCTATGAAGAAAAGCCGTCGGTTCAGGTCAGTCACTCAGTCATGTCCGACTCTTTGCGACCCCATGGACTGTAGCACGGCAGGCTTCCCTGTCCATCACCAACTCCTGAAGCTTACTCAAACCCATGTCCATTGAGTCAGTGATGCCATCCAACCATCTCATCCTCTGTCATCCCCTTCTCCTCTCGCCCTCAATCTTTCCCAGCATCAGGGTCTTTTCAAATGAGTCAGTTCTTTGCATCAGGTGGCCAAAGTATTGGAGTTTCAGCTTCAGCATCAGTCCTTCCAATAAATATTCAGGACTGATTTCCTTGCTATCCAAGGGACTCTCAAGAGTCTTCTCCAACACCACAGTTCAAAAGCATCAATCCTTCATTGCTCAGCTTTCTTTATAGCCCAACTCTCACATCCATACATGACTACTGGAAAAACCACAGCTTTGACTAGACGGAGTTTTGTTGGCAATGAAGAAAGGCCATTCTCACCCCCAATTCAACAAGGATTTCCCCTCCTCAGAGCCCCTAGAAAGGCTATCTGTCTGGGTAAGTCTGGCACCTGTTATAGGCCCCCGTGTGGGATTAGTGAATTGGCTTTTCAGGGAATCTCAGAGTATCAGAGCAGGACAAACTCTGGGAGGTCATCTGGTCTGACTGTCTCATTGTGCCAAGGACCCCAAGGTTTGGAGAGAAGTGGCTTGCCATAAATGCCAAGCCTCCTGGGCAGTGTGGTTAAATAGATTCCTGGACCCCCACCCTAGACCCATAAAATCAGAAAAAGGCTCTGAATCAGCCCCAAACTACCCTGTATCACACTACTGTCACGTTTCCTCATGAGGCTGTTGGATGGCAAGGGCTCTTTCTTCCTTGATCTCTGTGTCCCCCACAGCATTCAGCACAGCAGCACCCTATCAAGTTTTCTTCAGTGATTAGCTCCTGGGCTATTCTCCGTGAGAAAACTCAAATGAACACAGAAATTCAAACTGAAGTTAGTCTAGCCAATGGTACCAAGGGAGGGGTGGCTTTGGCAGCCCTCCCTAAATGCTGCTTTGTCTGATTTTCTAAATCATCCTTGACTGAAATAATTTCAGGTCAGAAGAGTCTGTTTCCTTAGGAGGACGCAGGCTGCTCAATCAATTACTTGAGCTTCCTCGAGCATTTTCCTTAGCTCTCCTTTTTTTCAGATTTTTTTAAAGCTTTTCATTTTATATTGCAGTATAGCTGATTAACAAGGTTGTGAAAGTTTCAGGTGAAAAGTGAAGGGACTCAGCCGTACATATACATGTATCCATTCTCCCCCAAGCTCCCCTCCCATCCAAGCTGCCACATAAAATTGAGCAGAGTTTCCTGTGCTATACAGTAGGTCTTTATTAGTTATCCACTTTAAATATAGCAGAGCGTACATGTCCATCCCAAAGTCCCTAACTATTCCTTCCTCCCATTCTTCCTACAACCCTGAAATGGGAAGCCCATATTGGAGTACAGCTGATTGTCAATGCTGTGATAGTTTCAGGTGGACAGCAGAGGGCCTCAGCCATACATATACATGTATCCATTCTCCCCCAAACTCCCCTCTCATCCAAGCTGCCACATAAGATTGAACAGAGTTCCCTGTGCAAACGTTTTCCTTAACCTCTGCTGGAGTCCTGCTCCAGCTGGTCAGGGTTCCCTCAGGATGGACGGCGTCGGCGATACGAATGAGAAGACACAGCGAGTCTCGGTGTTTTCCAAGTGTCTTCCGACTTTATTGTTTTTAAGACAGTTTTTATATTTTTTGTGGTACATAGAAACAAATGTAAAGTATAGAATCATACCAATTCAGCTTAGTGGGCATACCGATTTAGCTTAATGGGCATATGAATTCAGCTTAATGGGCCTATCAATTCAGCTTAATAGGCCAGCAGTTTTTGACCTTCATCGAAACTGTTTGCCTGTTTTTAGTTACAAAAAGCCTCATTTTGTTTACATCATCTTCCGGCCTGGGGGCCTGCTAACATCTTGTGACTCTCCATTGATAAGGGTTTATCAGTCAGAACACTTTTGTATCAGGCACAGCAGGAAAGAATTTATCAGTAGAAAGTTTCAAGGTAAAACCTGTTTTCGGTAATTTACTTTATGCCTTGAGCTTAACAGAAAAGAATGTGGTCCCATAAGGTCATAGAACAGCAAGCTGAAGGTCAGCTCTAAGTAAGAATCATCAGTTGAATCAACAATTGTCTTATTATTTGTATTAAAGCTAAACTTTTATTTATATAAATCTTTTACTATTATACTTTCATTATATAGGCTAAATACGTTAAGAGTAAAAACATAGTGAGTAAATATAGACTAAGTAACAGTTTCATAAAGCAATTTTTTTTTATATTTCCTAACAAGCCCTTTTTTCCTGTGAAGGGTTTTGTGCCCATAGGGGCTTTCTGTGCGGACGCTCTCAATGCTGTTTTGTTACTAGGGAGAAGTTATGCACATTAGCTCCAAAGGCACAGGTACATTTATTAAACAAACCAATATGTGAGCAAAAGGAGTTTAGATCAGCATACTCTATATCCCAGATAATTTTATTTAGGGTGCTACCGTTCAGGGGCCTTGTTGATTTGAGGTTTCAGAATGATCTATTTTAGAAGGGAATCAGGAAAGGCCTTTTGCCTAAATCACAAAAAATAAGAAGAGGTTTATTATAGCAAGCGTCAGAAAGAGAGATCTCATTTTTAAGGGGAGCGCTGAGGCAGCCTTCCGAGAATCCCTGAGGCCTGAGTTGCTCTGCTCGTCAGTCCTAATACTCACGACTCTGTCATGAGTGGGGATCTCGTGAGCTGGCTCCCGGCAAACCCCCTCTTAGGGAAAAAAAAAATCAACATTCCAAAACATAAGCGTGCACATACACACACACACACACACGCACGCATAATTACTTGGACATCTGCTGGGGTCACAGTATTACACACTGCTGGTGGTGTCTTTCCTCAGCCTGGGCAGTGATCCCAGCTAGCTGGGAGGCTTAAGCACCACATAAACGCTCATGAAAGCCACCAGGCTGAGCTCAGGAAGACAGGAAGAAGGCCTCAGACACTTTGAACTCTTTCAACAGGGATGATGGTAAAACAGGCTTTCTGCTTGAGCCTCAGTTTCCCAGAAATTTGTCCTTGGACCTGTGAGCACAGTTGACAGGCAGAAGCGCTGGCTTGAGGAAGGAAGGGTCACTCCCTCCCTCACCAGCCATCCACTCACAACAACCTGGACAGCCAGTGCTCTCTGGAGCCCATCACTACTCATTTGCATCCACAACTTATATGACCACTCGTCTGGGGATGGAGGTGACCAAGCCAGCTCTCCTGAGCTAGACAGGGCAGGACCCTGCCCTAAAAAAGTATGTCTGTGTCAGGAGAGTTGGGGTGAGGGGGACCTAGCAAGGGGGGGACTTTCCCTCGTATAAAGAAATCCAGACCCAGCACTGGTGCCTCCCAGCCCTGGGTCCCCAGAGACCACCAGGGTTTGGAAGTTAGAAAAGGCCGTTGGCATCACAATGAGGCCCCATGCATATGAGAGTATGGCAAGCACTGCTCCCCACTTCCCCTTTAGCTGGATGTGAGCTTTGAATTCCTTCACTACAAGTGAGAGGGACCAGCCCTGAGTCAGCCACTTTCTCTCCTGGAGTCTTCAGTGTGGCCCAGGAAGCATATTTGCCAAATCAGGCTGGCTTTGCTATGGAGGGTTTCCTGATCGACGCACCATGCTCCAGATGACCACCAACTCCAGGAAGGCGCCTAGGGAAAAAAATACACTCCGGTTCCACTCTGGCCCAGACAGTTTGATAATACCACCTCAGCCCATTAGTTTTCTCAGCTTCATTCTTGTCAGCTGAAGTCAGCAGAGGCCAGAGGACTCATGAGTCATATAAACTTTGATACTTTTAAAATCTAGACAATTCTATGAGAAGAACAGTAAACCCGTATCGTCCCAGGGGAAGTAAGGATTGCCCTTCCAAAGCCTGTCACTGTGGCACATTTTTATTTTTTATAATATTTATTTATTTATGGCTGTGCTGGGTCTTCACTGCTGCGTGGGCTCTCCTCTAGCTGTGAGCGGGGGCTCCTTCCCAGTTGCAGTGTGAGGGCTTCTCATTGTGGTGGCTTCTCTTGTTGCAGAGCACTGTCACTAGGGTGCTAGGGCTTCAGTAGTCACAGCACATGGCCTCTAGGGCACAGGCTCAGCAGTTGTGGCTCACAAGTTTAGTTGCTCCAAGCCACATGGGATCTTCCCAGACCAAGGATTGAACCCTCATCTCCTGCATTGGCAGGCAGAGTCTTTATCCCTGAACCACCAGAGAAGCCCCAGTCACTAATGGTCATTTTTAACAAAAAAAGAAGGAAAAGAACTACCATCCAATTGAGTGCCATTCTTTATGTAAGACACCACACATACTTTACGTGTATTATCTAACCTACTTCTTACAACCATGGGGCAGAGGAGCTATAAGTAGGCCTACTTTAAAGAGAGGTCTCATGACTTGCCTGAGGCCACACAGCAAAGAGGAGGTACAGCCAAGGTTCAGGCCCAAGGCTGTGGGACTCCAAAGCCGGTGCTCTTAGCCACGGAATCTGTGTTTCTCAAAGCTGGAGTTGGTGAACAGAAGATTCCCAAGCCCCATCTCAGACCCACTGACTCAGAAGGCTGGCGGGTGGGCCTGGGGAATCTGCACACTTAAAACACGACACCAAGGGGTTCTGAGGTACCGGGAAGATTTAGAGCCCCACTCAAAATGATGCTACTCCCTGAGTTTGGCATAGAGCGCAGGCCAAAAGGCTAAAGCCTCCACATGTGGCATTCTTCCCAGCAACTCTGCCACCCACTACTGGCCACTGAAAACTAGGACTCTTTTATCCATGCCAGGTCTACTTAGCCCCTTTCTCTAGACCAGGGACTCCAAGCCTTTATGGGGTCATATGCCACTTTGAGATTTGTTGAAAGTCTGGGTCTTGCCCCTCCTTCCCTGAGACACATCCACACAGAAGCCTATACTCCTTCGGTGGCCCCCTCACAAAATACAAACAGTGTTTTGCATAGCCTGAGGGAGGATATAGATCCTCCCAAGCTTTTCATGAACACCCCCTCCCACCACCACCACCACTCCCATCACATTACAGAAACTTCCAGTCTAGAAATCTGAACCCAGATTAGCTCCTGTGGTTTTATTTTATTTTCACCCTTTCTGTGTTAGAGATACACACTGGAGTATTATAGGTGAATTCACATGTTTTCTGTGATTTGTTTTAAAATACTCCTGGGCATGTGGGGAAGAGTTGGGGAGTGTCAGGATGGATACAAGATTAATTGGCCAGTAGTTGTTCGTTGTTGCAGCTGGGAGATGGGTACACGGTGATTCATTCTACTGTTTTCTATGTATATGAGTGTGTGTGTGTGTGTGTGTGTGTGTGTGTGTGTGTGTGTGTGTGTTAGTCGCTCACTCGTGTTCAATTCTTTTCAATCCCATGGACTGTAACCCACCAGGCTCCTCTGTCCATGGAGTTCTCTAGGCAAGAATACTGGAGTGAGTAGCCATACCCTTCTTCAGGAGATCTTCCTGACCCAGGGATCAAACCTGAGTCTTCCACATTGCAGGCAGATTCTTTACCACCTGAGCCACCAGGTACTTTTGTCTATGTTTAGAAATGGCCATAATAAGAAGTTATAAAAAACTAGATTGAGTTGCATGGCATAAAAATTATATCTCAATAAAGCTGCTGGGTTTTTTTTAAACTAGCCTACTGTCCTAGACCTGCCTAAATCTGCCAATGGACACACTAAAGGCCAAGAGACAACAATTTACTTTTCTGCCTGCTTTTCCTTCATGTCATAGAACAGGTAGTCAAGAACTCATAGTCCTGCTAAGATGGCAGGATCTGCCCCTGCAGGTTGTAGTTGATGGGGTGGGGATGAGGGGGGTAAGGGGTGTCTAGCTAGTTGCTGTATATAAAGGGCCAGAAGCTGGAGGCCTAATTGATTCTAGTAATAGGCATTACTCAGCTAATATGAATACAATAATGATAATTATCACTTATATTCTATGTTCAGAGCACTTCACAAAGAGAAACTCAAATATAGCAGATCTCTTATGAACAGACCTGCTTCCCTGCTGTCTTAAGCTTGCAAAAAGAAAGAGATTTCCTGAATGATTTTTTTAAAGGAAAATAGTTCTTAAAGCTAACAACTGGCCATGAGGTTTGTTAACAAGACAGACACCGGAATAATCGCCAACAGACTTTCCATATGGAAGCCTGCAGGTGGGAGGAGCTAAGGAGTGATGCACTGCCTACATGCAAACATCTGCACAGAGTGCCCTCACCTCCATTCATGTCTATGAAGCCTGAAGCAGCCCCTCCCATGAGTCTCCAAAATACTGTGGCCTTTGCTTGTGGCCATGGACTGCAGCATGCATAAACCTACAACAATCGGCAGAGCTGGCCTAGCCACACCTTCAGGTTTTACAGCATGGATCCTTCTGTCACTGTAACTTCTTCGTAAGATGACAGTGGTCCCTCCCTCAGAGGGCTGACATGAGGTTTCAATGAGATTACAAGCATAGCTCATTTTATTGTACCTCACTGTATTGCGTTCTGCAGGCACTGTGATTTTAACAAATGGAAGATGTGTGGCCAGCCTGCATTGAGCATGACTATGGGTGCCATTTTGCCAACAACATTTGGTCAGCACTTTTTAGCAATAAAGTATTTTTTAATTAGGACTTCACTGGTGGCTCAGATGGTAAAAAAAAAATCTGCCTGCAATGCCAGAGACTTGAGTTCAATCCCTGGGTCGGGAATATCCCCTGAAGAAGGGAATGGCTACCCACTCCAGTATTTTTGTCTGGAGAACCCTATGGAAAGAGGAGCCTGCCAGGCTACAGTCCATGTAGTAGCAAAGAGTTGGACACGACTGAGTGACTAATAGTATGTACATTGTTTTTTAGACATAATGCTATTATTACACACTTAATAGACAACAGTATAGTGTAAGCATAACTTTTATATGCACTGGGAAACAAAAAAAAGAGGGTATGAGTCACTTTATTGCAATATTTACTTTATTGAGGTGATCTGGAACCAAACCAGAGAGCTCTCCAAGATGTGCCTGTCCAGTTCAGTTGCTCAGCCATGTCCAACTCTTTTCGACCCCATGGACTGCAGCATGCCAGGCCTCCCTGTACATCGCCAACTCCTAGGATTTACTCAAACTCATGTCCATTGAGTCAGTGATGTCATCCAACCATCTCATCCTCTGTCATCCCCTTCTCCTCCCGCCTTCAATCTTTCCCAGCATCAGGGTCTTTTCCAATGAGTCAGTTCTTCACATCAGGTGGCCAAAGTATTGGAGTTTTAGCTTCAGCATCAGTCCTTCCAATGAATATTCATGACTGATTTCCTTTAGGATGGACTGGTTGGATCTCTTGCAGTCCAGGGGACTCTCAAGAGTCTTTTCCAACACCACAGTTCAAAAGCAGCAATTATTCAGCACTCAGCTTTCTTTATAGTCCAACTCTCACATCCATACATGACTACTGGAAAAACCATAGCTTTGACTAGATGGACCTTTGTTGGCAAAATAATGGCTCTGTTTTTTAATATGCTGTCTAGGTTGGTGATAACTTTCCTTCCAAGGAGCAATTGTCTTTTGATTACATGGCTGCAGTCACCATCTGCAGTGATTTTGGAGCCCCCCAAAATAAAGTCTGTCACTGTTCCCACTGTTTCCCCATCTATTTCCCATGAAGTGATGGGACCAGATGCCATGATCTTAGTTTTCTGAACGTTGAGTTTTAAGCCAACTTTTTCACTCTCCTCTTTCACTTTCATCAAGAGGCTCTTTAGTTCTTCTGCCATAAGGGTGGTGTCATCTGCATATCTGAGATTATTGATATTTCTCCTGGCAATCTTGATTCCAGCTTGTGCTTCCTCCAGCCCAGCGTTTCTCATGATGTACTCTGCATATAAGTTAAATAAGCATGTTAAATAAGTTAAATAAGATGTGCCTGTATCTAGGTCAAAACCCTCAGAACCAGGCCTGGGAAAAGAAGGGGTACTCAATAAATGTTATTCTCATTCATACTGTTTTCTCTGGCTGGCTAGACTATAAACCAGTCCACAGAGTTCATGTGGATGTGCACTAGGCCCGAGGGGAAGCGACCAGAGGGTGACCCACCCCCCAGCCCACCCTACCCCACTCCACTCCTACCACTGCCCCCCATCCAATCTTCACCGGGGGGCAGCATCCAGTGCAATGCCTTAAACTCTGACGGATTCCACTGAATGATCACCTCATGGTCAAATGGCAATTCATTCCTTCCTGGAATTCTCCAAATGGAAATCTTACACCAGCTACAAATAGAGAAGAGATGACCTCCTCCTGAAACCTACTTCTTCTCTATCCTTAAGCTTTAATTAGTTTTGTTTTTAATAACTTTAATTATTTCTTTAAATGATTTTTCTATCCAGAATGGTATTAAGGCATTTTTAACCAGTCTGACTCTCAAAGGATGCCCTCTGAAGTCCAACCAGTCTGCAATTCTGTGAGTGGAGCCCTGTAATCTGCTCTTAAACATATACACTGCAACTTACTTTGATTTCCTGTGAGTGGTTCTTAATAACAATGCCAGCTAAACAAACAAGATGGAAAGAAACCTTCATAACTCCTAGGAAATAAGCAACAAAGGGCATCTGATTTTCCCTACATAGAAACCTTCCCACTGCCATAGTCACTGCCATTAGTCACATCCACACTCCTCTGGGAGCCTGAAGACCACATCTGCAAGGAGCCACAGGCTTTGGGGGCCTGGTGAGCAGGGGTCAACAAAAAGAAGAGCCACTCGCCACCAACTCACTGCCTGCCGGCCGCACAGTCCATTGTCTCTGGAATCCTTTTTCTATCCCTGCCTCTGGACCCTGAGCTTGATGCCAGATGTCAAAGCAGTAGCCACACTGTGGGGCACAACCAGAAATGCACATGTTAGCAAAGCAGCAGATTCCTCAGGGCAATCTGGATCCAGCCACAAATGTGGGGGGTATGAGGAAAGGCATAGAGCTGGGCAAGAAATGCAGCCAAGTCCATTTTTCCTTAGGCAGAAGGGATTCGTATGCTTTGTAGATCACTGTGATAAATTTTATAAACAACAATTCTATCACAGATATGAAATGTATATTATGAGGAATCTAATCAATAATTAGAACAATTATCATTACGTAATATCTTTGTATCGTGACAGCAGAGAGCTAGACTTCTCGTGGTGATCATTTTGAAATGTACGGAAATACTGAATCACTATGTTGTGTGATTCAGCAGGAGGAATTAACATACCGTTTTACATCAATTATCCTTTGAAAACGGATAAACAAGCTCATAGAAAAAGAGGTGGGAGTGAGGGAAGTGGAACTAAATGAAGGTGGTCAAAATATACAAACTTCTGTTTATAAGATCAATAAGTACTAGGGATGTAAGTACAACATGGTAAACGTAATTAGCACTGCTGTATGATATCATTGAAAGCTGTTCAGGAAGTAAATCTGGGGGCTTCCCTAATGCTCCAGGGGGTTAAGACTTCACCTCTCAATGCAAAGGGTGCAGGTTCCATCTCTGGTCAGGGAACTAAGATCCCACATGCCTTGTGGCCAAAAAACCAAAATGTAAGACAGAAGCAATATTGTAACAAATCCAGTGTGTGCTAAGTTGCTTCTTTGCAACCCTATGGACTGTAGCCTGCCAGGCTGCTGTGTCCATGGGATTCTCCAGGCAAGAATACTGGGGTGGGTTGCCATGTCCTCCTCTAGGAGATCTTCTCGACCCAAGGAATGAACCCAGGTCCCTTACCGCTCCTGCACTGGCAGGCGAGTTCTTTACCACTAGCGCCACTTGGGAAGACTTCTAGACTTCTTGAAAAAGAGAGGAAATCCTAAGAGTTCTCATTGCAAGGAAAAAATATTTTTTGTATTTCCTTAATTTTGTATCTGTGTGAAATGATGGATGCTCACTAAAGTTATTGTGATAATCATTTCATGATCCACGAAAGTCAAATCATTATCTGGGCACTGTAATCTTATACAGTGCTGTATGTCAACTCTATCTCAATAAAACTGGGGGGGGTTTAAAAATAATAAAAATAAAGCAATTCCTTAAAAAACAAACAATTCTAGATAAGCTTCTCTCTGATCCCCAAACATCCACTGCTAACTGCAGCACACAGTACACTGGATCAAAAGAGTAGCCCCCTGCTCGCAGCAACTAGAGAAAAGCCCACACAGCAACGAAGACCCAGCACAGCCAAAAATAAATATGTAAAATTCTTAAAGAATAATTCCACTGGAAAGTTCCTTGGGAAAAGGAGTTTTGTCTGTTTTATATCCACGGTGTCTAGAACTGAGCCTGGTACACAACGATATCTGATGGATGAAGGAAGAGGGGCCACACCAAAAGGCTCTGGTGCTCGAAGAGTTAATTTGCAATGAACCAGACATTTTCCTTTAACAAACCTTCATAAAAACTGAAGTGAGAAGCTCCCACTTTCCAAGCAGCCACGTCCCAGGTAGTCTCTGCATTTGGAGGGAGGAACTCAGTCTCACTGCAGGGCCCTGTGGACTTAAAGGAAGGAGACCTGGTTGAATTGGCTGAGCTCACACTTGGGACCAACACTGTCATGGCCACAGTCACTAGACTCCCTGGAAGGCCCACATCTGAATTCCTTGATGCCAGGTGCCACCTATAGGCTGCTGGGAGTCTGGCCAATTCACTCTGGAATCCTGGCCAAGGCTGCTCTTTGGGCCTGCCCCAGCCTTCTGAAGTCTTAGCACAGTACAATTGGATAACTGGGATCTGGGCCATGTTTAGGGGCCTCCCAGTTGCCTTTTTATACATCCCTCTCAATATCTTGAACCTCAGGAAACTGGGACCGTTGAGATGACCTGGACCCATTGATGTACCTAGCCCAGAGGCAGGCCCGCAATACCTAGGCAGGACTATAAAATCCGAATTCCAGGTCTCTTCCCCTCTCTCTCAGGCCTACTTTAAAACCTTCCTGTGGAGACTTCCGCTTCCAGGAGGATGGAGTAGATGAACATTATTCCTCCAGCTAAATACAAATAAGAATGCTGGACACTATGAAGAAGGAGGAGGAGGGGGAGAAAGACTCAAAGGTAGAGAGAAAATAGCAGACTAGAGGCCTTAGGACATGAGGAACAACAATGGCAGGGAGTTCCTTGGACTTTCTTTTTGCCGCAGGTATCTCAGACTTTAGACTGAAGAAGACAACAACTGAGAAAGGACACAAGACACAGTCCAAAAAAGCCCCTGCTCTCCCTAGCCAAAGGACCAGGAAAGGGAGAGGCCATAAAATAGAAAACAAATTTTAAATAATTACTCTACTCCAGTCAGCACAGAAAAACTGTGGCCCCATCCCCACTAAAGGCAGCAAAGGTTGAGTGAGGAGACCATACTTCCTCCCTCAGGAGGCTGTAGGAGATGCCCCCACCTCCCACCATGATGGCATCAGAGGAGACCTAGTGGAATATGAGGAATTTTCTGCTGCCCAACAGTAAGAAGGCTCTGCCACATGGGAAGGTACACAGCTACAAAACAAAGAAAAAAGAATTGTCCCTATTTGCAGATGGCATGATAGTCTAAATAGAAAATCCCAATCAAGCTACAAAAAAATCCAGAACTAGTGAGTTCACAAGGTCACAAGATAGAAGAGTAAAATAAAAATATTGATTATATTCCTGTTTATTAGCAATGAATTCATGGATGCAAAATCCTGTATATTAGTAATGAATGCAAATACACAAAAAATTTTAAATATAATTCCATTTACAATTGCTCAAAAACTTAAATACTTAAGTATAAATCCAACAAAATATATACAGCATTTCTTTGCTGAAAACTTCAAAACATTGATGAAAGAAATTGAAGGTCTAAATAAATGGAGAGATATAGGGGTGTTCATGAATTAGAAGATTTAAAAGAATAAAAACGTCGTATCTCCTCCAAATTATGTATATGTTTAATGCAAAATCCAGCAAGCTTATTCTAAAATTTATATGGAAAGGCAGAGAAAAATAACAAGTGGATGGAATCAGAGTACTATACACATAGATTAATGAACACAATAGAGAACCTGTAACTAGTCACACAAACATGGTCAACTGATTGTTGATAAACATTCAATGATGCTGGAGCAAGTTAACTTCTTTGGCAGGGGGAGATATTCATAGTCCCCCTGCCAAAGAAGTTAACTCAAAATGGATGATGGATTTAAGTATAAAATGTAAAATTAAAAACTTTTAGGAAAACCAATATAAGAAAATCTTCAGGATCTAGGGTGAGGCAAAAGTTCTTAGACTTGACACCAAAAGCATGATCCATTTAAAAAATGATAAGATGGACTTCATCAAAGTAACAACTTTTAGTCTGTGAAAGACTCTGTTAAAAGGATGAAAAGATGAGCTATGGACTGGGAGAAAATATTTGCAAAGCACATGTCCAACAAAGGACTAGTGTCGAAAATATATAAAGAACTCTCAAACTCAACTTCAGAAAAAAAAAAACAATCCAATTAGAAAATGACCAAAATGACATGAACTGGTATTTCACCCAAAAGGATATACAGACAGCCAACAAGTACATTAAAACTTTCCCAATATCACTAGCCATCATTCGGGAAATGAAAACTAAAACCACAGTGACATACCCATCAGAAAGTTTAAAATGAAAGAAAATAGTGACAACACCAAATGTTGGTGAGGATTTAGAGAAATAGAGTCATTCATATGTTGCTTGTTGTTGTTTAGTCATTAAGTCGTGTCCGACTGACTCATTTGCGACTCCATGGACTGCGGCACACCAGGCTTCCCTGTCCTTCACCATCTCCTGGAGTTTGTGCAAACTCTTGTCCATTGCGTTGGTGATGCCATCCCACCATCTCATCTTCTGTCGCCCCCTGGTGGCTTAGATGGTAAAGGCTCTGCCTGCAATGCAGGAGACCTGGGTTGGATCCCAGGGCCAGGATGATTCCCTGGAGAAGGTAATGGCTACTTATTTCAGTATTCTTGCCTGGAGAATTCCATGGACAGAAGAGCCTGGTGGGCTACAGTCCAGTGGGTTTGCAGAGAGTCGGACATGACTGAGTGACTTTCACATATTGTTGGTGGGGCTATAAAATGGTTTGGCTACTCTGGAAAGCAATTTGGCAGTTCCTTAAAAAGATAAATATGCAGCTACTGTATGACCCAGTTATTACACTGTTAGGCATCTATCCTGGAAAATTGAAAACTTACAGTCATACAAACACTTGTACATGAGTATTGATAGCAGCTTTATTTTTAATAGCCAAAAACTGGAATTGGCCTAGATGTCCTTCAGCAGGTGAATGGCAAAGCAAACTGAGAATCCATACTTGGATTACTACCCAGACATAAAAAGAATCAAATCTTGATATGTGCAACAACTTGGACGAATCTCTTGAGAATCATACTGAGTGAAAAAAGACTCGATCTCTAAAGGTTACACATACTGTGTAATTTTATTCAGGTAACATTCTTTAAATGACAGAATTATAGAAATGAAGAACAGGTTAGTGGTTGCCAGGGAATGAGAAGGGGGTTGAGGTGGGATAGAAGTGGGTGTGGCTGTAAAGCAGCAATATGAGGGATCCTTGTGGCAGTGGAAATAGTCTGTATCTTTTGACAGTATTAATGCCATACTCTGGTTGTGACATTATCCTGTAGTTTTTGCAATGTTATCATTGGGAGAAACTGGGTAAAGAGTAAATGGGATCTTGGTATTATTTCTTGCAGGGGCATGTCAACCTAGCTCAAAATTTTTAAAAAATGCGATTTAAAAAGAAAAGTTCCTTCTGTTCCTCTATTTGTCCCCTTCTTGTGGGCCCTGCTATAGTAATCCATGCTGAGGTGTCAGTGGATAGTCAAGGCCTTGAAATAATCTGTTTCCCATTATATCTCAACAAGGGTTTCCTGGGGATGATAGAAGAGCAACTTTTTATAGACAAACTGCCTTGAATTTAAAATCAACATACTTTGAAGCCTGGTCTTAGTATGCTTTGTGACCTTGGACAAATTGCTTAGCCTCTCTGAAATTCCATTTCATCACTGTAAATAAACTTTGAAGATTAAGTGAAAATGTGAAACACTTGGTAAGTTGTAAAGCAGTACACAAAAAGGAAGGTCTTCCTCCCTGGTTCTCTCCTTTCCTGTCCTCATTGCTACTGACCAGAGGAGGGGGCCGGCGCTTAGCCTGAGTCACTGTTCCAGCAGGTGTTTTGTCAGTACTTGTTCATGCTGACAGGGCTTCCCAGGTGACACTAGTGGTAAAGAACCTGCCTGCCAATGCAGGAGACATGAGTTCGATCCCTGGGTTGCAGAAGGATCCCCTGGAGAAGGTAATGGCAATCCACTCCAGTACTGTTGCCTGGAGAATTCCATGGACAGAGGAGCCTGGTGGGCTACAGTCCACGGGGTTGCAAAGAGTCAGACACGACTGAGCTATTGAACTCTCACAGGCACGTTCATGCTGATGGTGAAAGAATGTATAAAGCCAGGGGTTAGCTCCAGCGGGGGAGAAGGAAGTTTCAGAGCTCACCAGGACAAAAGTGAGACTTTGAAGGGCCCTCTGTAGCATCCCATGTAGAGAGCCCCCTGCCCTGGGTGAAACTCCTCTCTGAGATGCCAGGGGACAGAGAGCCTGGGCCCATGGAACAGGCCAGCAGCCAGCAGTGATGGGAGAGAAGAAAAGCTTCTCACTTTGACCATGGACTTTCCTTTCTGTTATCACCTTTGCTTCCCATCGCCTTCTGGGAGCACGCATGGCAGGGAGCATGCTCGCTCTACGTTTGTAAACCCTAAAGCCAGACAGGGCTGAGACCTGTGCAAGTGAAGAAGGAATTCATAGGGCCTAGACTCCATCTTAGGCCTGTTCATGCTGATCATGCTCCGCCACCTCTCTAATGAACTCTGAACTCTGTGCTTAGTGCCTGTAGAAACGATAATAGAAGGATAAGACCCCCTCCGGACAGGGGAATCTTGAAGATTGTATCCAGGTTACTCATCACCTAAGAGAAAACATACACTGATCCCCCTTCCTCCGGACAGGTCATAAATTTTTTCTGTAACCTTGGGCTTATTGATTATTAACTGTTTGGAATATAACCTCAGGCTTATTGATTATTGACTGTTTGAACACATAACACATAAATGATGGGGTTATTGTGATTGTATCTACCTTTCCTTTGTTTATGTAAGTCTCAAGGAAATTGGGGTGGTGGGTTCAGACACGTACACATGGGGTATAAAAGATTTTCACAAATGCTGGTCGGGGTCCTTGGCTAAGAGGATACTCTGCCTTGGCCCACTGGTGTAATAAACTGCACTTCATTATCTGCATCGTCCTTCTGAGTGAGCTTGTTTCCCGGAACGCGTGGCTATAACACAAGGTTCACACAGAGAATGAGTCAGTGCCCCAGCTGGGGCCAGGCTTCTGGGTTGGACACTTCCCACGGCATGGAGGTGTCCAAATGTAAAAGGTAAGACGAAGGAAATGCAGCCCTTCCCTGCCCCAACCTGGAGCCTCTCCTGAGGGAATGGTGCCAGGCCTCGCCAGGCCTTTCCACACAACTTCCGAGCTGAGCCTCAGGAGCTGCTGCCAACCTGGCCTGTCTCTGGAGGGTTCTGCCCAGGGAGGAGGCTTCCCTTTCTCCCAGCTCTGAGCTTTCAGTGACCTATTTAAAAGCAGAGAAACCGGTTTGGGGTTTGGGTGTCTCCCAAGAGGGTGCCTCCCACAGGTGGCTCTCCAGGGCCTTTCCAGTCACCTCCTCCAGCTGGGATGAGGCGGGGAGGGTGTTTTCTTCTTACCCATCCCCACAGGTCCCGTGTTCTTTGTGGGGGAGGGGTAGGTAGCAGCACCCACCTCCCACTCTGCCGGGGAGAGAGGCGGTCTGGCCGCTTTCCCAAGTGCCCCATCTCTCCACAGTTGCCCCCACCCCCAGGTCTCCAGTGATAAAACAGCTATGAAAATGCACGTGCTGCTTGGGAGGAAGGGAATCAGTAACTATTTGCTGGAATTAGTTCATCCATTTGCAAGTTGCCAACTTGGAAAGCCATGAGCAACTCTGAGGCCAGGAAGGGTTGAATAGGGGAGTTGGGGGAGGGGGGAGCTGCAGCAAGGAGCCTTGAACCGACCCAGGCCAACCCTCCCTGAGGATGGCCTGGGGGCCACTGCTCCCGCCCTCTGGATGCCCTCAGCCTGGGATGAGAGAACAAGGCAGAGGTCCCAAGAAAGACAGGAGGACAAGAGCATATAGTCAGGCCAGTCAGTTTTGGCTTCCAGGCAACTCGTGGTCCCTTCGGCAATTCAGCTAACCATTCCTTTGTTCATTCATTCATTCCCCATTCCTTCACTTAATAAATATTTATGATGCGTCTATCACATGCTGGGCTCTGGAGGCACAGTGGTGAACAGGGCAGGCTCTCTGCCCTTCTGGAGTTTACAGCCTCTTGGGGGAGCAGGGGGAGGGGGGCTTGTTTGGATAGGGTAGTAAAAGAGGCCCCTCTTTCCCCAAAGCCACGCCCCACCTCCTTAAGATCCTAGGACGCTTTCCAGTTAGCGCTGCCAAACCTGAAATCTAAGTGTCCTGAAGAAACTGCCAACATTTTGCAGACATATAAGTCTCAAAAAATGGGTCCCTAGCACCTCATAAAAACCTTCTCCCTTCTCGGGGCCTCTCACCCGTAAAGGGAGGTTGGAAGAGGGAAGAAAAAGGGGGCTGAGGTTACAGTGAGGAGGCCTCTTGAACAACCAGCTGTTCAGCCAGTGTGTCATTCAGTGATCCCTGCCTCCCAATAGCTCCATCAAGTCCCTCCCTGTCTTTTAAAGTCACAGTAACTCAGGACCAGCAGCTTCGACTTTCCTTCATGCATGTACTCAAGAAGAATCCGCTGAATAGCCACTAAGAGCTGATACTTCTCTGGGAGCTGGAGATGCAAGGATGAACTGGATATCCATGGCTTCCGTGGGAGCTTAGAGTCTAATCAGTAGAAGTGACAGAGACTAATTCCTTTCGTGAATAACTAATTAATTACGATTGTGCTAAATACTTTGATAGGGAGGCCCTCATTCAGTGTAGGGGTCTGGGAAGCCTTTACAGAGGTGATATTTAAAGCTGAAACGTGAAGAATGAGAAGGATTTGGCCAGGTGGAGAGGTGGGAGAGGACACAGCATGTGGGAGCCCAGAGGCCAGATGACATGTACTTTCAAAGAACAGAAAGCTGGCCAGAGGCTGGGGCTGAGGGAAGTGGGAAGAGAGGCTCTGTGTGTTCTGGGAGATTGGCAAAGAGGGACCAGAGAGCAGGGGCCTCACAGACCATAAGATTTCGGTTGCAGCCTAAGAACTTTGGGCTTCCCTGGTGGCTCAGATGGTAAAGAATCCACCTGCAATGTAGGAGACCCAGGTTCAATCCCTGGATAGGGAAGGTCCCCTGGAGAAGGAAATGGCAACCCACTCCAGTATTCTTGCCTGGAGAATTCCATGGACAGAGGAGCCTGGCGGGCTTCAGTCCATGGGGTTGCAAAGAGTTGGACACGACTGAACAACTAACACTTTCACTTTTCACTTCACTAAAAGCTTTGGGGAGCTACTTAAGGATTTCTGGCAGGACAAAGAATCAAGTTTGCCTTGAGTTTGGGGGCAGCCAAGAGTAGAAACGGGGAGACAGTTGGAAAGCCGCTCCAGGCATTCAGGTGGGAGGTGATGACGGAAGTCTCCTGTGATGCAGGTGGTGAACATGCAGAGCAGTGGCCAGGGACCAGGCCCAGTCAGGAGGTGGGATCATCTTGACATCATGATGGATCATCTGTGGAACTTGGGGAAGGGAGGGTTTGTTTCTCCCATTCTCTAGAGTGGGCAGTGAGAACACACAAGAGAAAAGCTTCAGAACCGGGGGCTTGATAGAGCTCTTAAACACAATACCAAAAGCACTAGCCACCAATGGAAAAAAAAAAAAAAAACAGAAACTATAGAGACATGCAATGACTTGAATGGATATCAAAGGCATTATGCTGAATGGAAAAAACCAACCTCTAAAGGCTACACATAGTCTGATTCCATGTGTGTAACTTTCTTGAAGTGACAAAAGTACAGAGTTGGAGCACTGATAAGTCATTTCCAGGGGTTGGGAGTGAAGGTGGAGGGAAAGTGAAAGGGAGTGACTGTACAGAAGTAGCTAGAGGGGGATTTTTGTGCTGGTGGAATAGTTCTGGATCTTAACCAAGGCAGTGGTTACACCTGTCATGAAGTGACATTGAACTCATACATACATTGCACTAGTGTCCATTTCCCAATTTTGTTATTCTACTAGAGGAACAAACTGGGACTAACTGGGCAAAAAATACATAAGAACACTCTGTAGTACCTTCACAACTTTCTGTGATTATTTTTTAATTGGAAAAAAAGAGAGAGAGAGGCAAAACACAGTGCCTGGCATATAGAAGCATTTGATGAAATGTTAAAACCACATATTGGGCCCTGTCTTCAGGGAACCTCTAGCTCAGCTCTGCTACAGGGAAATAAAGCAGCCTGTATCTCAGGTGACATTCTCAGTCTGGGAGATTTTGTTGTTGTTCTGTTGCTAAGTCATGTCCGACTCTTTGTGACACCATGGACTGCAGCATGCCAGTCTTCCCTGGCATGCCAGTCTTCACTATCACCTCTCAGAGTTTGCTCAAACTCATGTCCATTGACTTGGTGATGCCATCCTTATCTTCTGTTGTCCCCTTCCCCTCCTGCCCTCGATCTTTCCGAGCATCAGCATATTTTCCAGTGAGTTGGCATCAGGTGACCAAAGTATTGGAGCTTAAACTTCAGCACCAGTCCTTCCAATGCATTTTCAGGGTTGATTTCCTTTAGGATTGACTGGTTTGATCTCCTTAAAGGCCAAGGGACTCACAAGAGTCTTCTTCAGCACCACAGTTCAAAAGTATCAATTCTTCAGCGCTCAGCCTTCTCTTTACGGTCCAACTTTCACATCCATACATGGCTACTGGAGAAACCATAGCTCTTACTATATGGACCTTTGCCATCAGAGTGACATCTTTGCTTTTTAAGATGCTGTCTAGGTTTATCATAACTTTCCTTCCAAGGAGCAAGCATCTTTTAGTTTCATGGCTGCAGTCACCGTCTGCAGTGATTTTGAAGCCCAAGAAAATAAAATATGTCACCGCTTCTTCTTTTTTTACTCTTCTATTTGCCATGAAGTGATGGGACCAGATGCCATGATCTTACCTTTTTGAATGTTGAGTTTTAAGCCAGCTTTTTCACTCTCCTCTTTCACCTCATCAAGAGGCTCTTTAGTTCTTCACTTCCTGCCATTAGAGTGGTATCATCTGCGTATCTGAGGTTGTTGATACTTCTCCTGGCAATCTTGATTCTAGCTTGTGGCTCATCCAGCCTGGCATTTCACATAATGTACTCTGCATATAAGTTAAATAAACAGGATGACAATATACAGCCTTGTCATACTCTTTCCCAATTTGGAACCTGTCTGTTGTTCCATGTCCAGTTCTAACTATTGCTTCTTGGCCTGCATACAGGTTTCTCAGTAGACAGGTAAGGCAGTCTGGTATTCCTGTCTTTTGAAGAATTTTCCACAGTTTGTTGTGATCCACACAGTCGAAGGCTTTCGTGTAGTCACTGAAGCAGATGTTTTTCTGGAATTCCTTGCTTTCTCTGTGATCCAGCTAATGTTGGCAATTTGATCTCTGGTTCCCCTGCCTTTTCTAAACTCAGCTTGTACATCTGGAAGTTCTCAGTTCACATACTGCTGAAGCCTAGCTTGAAGGATTTTGAGCATAACCTTGCTAGCCTGTGAAATGAGTGCAATTGTACAGTAGTCTGAATATTCTTTGGCACTGCTATTCTTTGGGATTGGAATGAAAACTGACTTTTTCCAGTCCTGTAGCCACTGCTGAGTTTTCCAAATTTACTGACATATTGAATACAACACTTTAACAGCATCATCTTTTAGGATTTGAAATAGTTTAGCTGGAATTCCATCACCTCCACTAGCGCTGTTTGTAGTAATGCTTCCTAAGGCCCACTTGACTTCACACTCCCGGATCTCTGGCTCTAGGTGAGTGATCACACCATCGTGGTCATCTGGGTCATTAAGACCTTCTTTATATAGTCCTTCTGTGTATTCTTGCCACCTCTTCTTAATTTCTTCTGCTTCTGATGGGTCCTTACTGTTTCTGTTCTTTATCATGCCCATGTTCGCATGAAATGTTCCCTTGATATCTCCATTTTTTTTAAAGAGATCTCTAGTCTTTCCCATTCTATTGTTTTCTTCTCTTTCTTTGTATTGTTCATTGAAGTAGGCCTTCTTATTTCTCCTTGCTATTCTCTGGAATTCTGCATTCAGTTGGGTATATCTTTCCCTTTCTCCCTTGCCTTTCACTTCTCTCCTTTCCTCAGCTATTTGTAAAGCCTCCTCAGACAATCACTTTGCCTTCTTGCATTTCTTTTTCTTTGAAATAGTTTTGGTCACCATCTCCTGTACAGTGTTACAAGCCTCAGTCCATAGCTCTTCAGGCACTCCATCAGATCTAATCCCTTGAATCTACTTGTCACCTCTATTGTATAATCATAAGGGATTTGATTTAGGTCATACCTGAATGGCCTAGTGATTTTCCCTACTTTCTTCCATTTAAGCCTGAATTTTGCAATAAGGAGCTGATGATCTGAGCCACAGTCAGCTCCAGGTCTTGTTTTTGCTGACTGTATAGAGTTTCTCCATCTTTGGCTGCAAAGGATATAATCAATCTGATTTCAGTATTGACCATTTGGTGATATCCACATGTAAAGTCATCTCTTGTGTTGTTAGAAGAGGGTGTTCGCTATGACCAGTGTGTTCTCTTGACAAAACTCTGTTAGCCTTTGTCCTGCTTCATTTTGTACTCCAAGGCCAAAGTTGCCTATTACTCCAGGTACCTCTTGACTTCCTACTTTTGCATTTCAATCTCGTATGATGAAAAGGATGTCTTTTTTTTTCCGTATTAGTTTTAGAAGTTCTTGTAAGTCTTCATAAAACTGGTCAACTTCAGTTTCTTCAGCATTACTGGTTGGGGCATAGACTTGAACTACTGTCATGTTGAATGGTTTGCCTTGGAAACAAACCGAGATCATTCTGTTGTTTTTGAGATTGCATTCAAATACTGCATTTCAGACTCTTTCGTTGACTATGATGGCTACTCCATTTCTTCTAAGGGATTCTTGCCTACAGTAATAGATATAATGGTCATCTGAATTAAATTCACCCATTCCTGTCCATTTCAGTTCACTGATTCCTAAAATGTTGATGTTCACTCTTACCATCTCCTGTTTGACCACATTCAGTTTACCTTGATTCCTGGACCTAACATTCCAGGTTCCTATGCAATATTGTTCTTTATAGCATCGGAATTTACTTTCGCCACCAGACACATCCACACCTGAGTGTCATTTCCACTTTGTCCCAGCTGCTTCGTTCTGTCTGGAGCTATTAGTAATTGCCCTCTGCTCTTCCACAGTAGCATATTGGACACCTTCCAACCTAGGGGGCTCGTCTTTGGATGTCATATCTTTTTGCCTTTTCATACTGTTCATAGGGTTCTCATGGCAAGAATATTGGGGTGGTTTGCCATTCCCTGCTCCAGTGGACCACGTTTTGTCAGAACTCTCCACTATGACCCGTCCATCTTGAGTGGCCGTACATGGCATGGCTCGTAGCTTCACTGAGTTATGCAAGCCCCTTCTCCATGATCCCATGAAGGGATCACAGCCTCAGGCTGTGTTAGGTAGAAGGGACAGGAGGAGGGCAGAGAGGGGAAGGGAGTCCACGATGGCTTTTTTTATTATTATTGGAAGTACAAATTAGGCAAATTAAAAGTTGGGATTATAGAAGGAGTATCCTTCAAGGTCACTGAAAGACCAGCCTGCAGTTATGAGTTTGTTTACAAATCATTAGCCTTAACCAAAAGTCTGAGCAGGAACAGTGAGCCCAATCTTAGTGTTTGGAAGCCCCTGTGGTGGGATGTCAGTGGAAATGACTGTGTCCTACTAGGACCATGTGACTTCTTTAATAACACCTCCTGACTAAAACTGCCTTTTTTCTCGTGTGTGGACTGGGCTGGATTTCAGGGACACTGAAGCAAATCCTCTCCATCTGGTCCTCTCCCACCCACTGCCTGATGTTTGGTGTTTCCCCCTTAGAGTTTCAGTCCTCCAGCTTAAGGCCAGACTCCCTGTTACAGCCCTAATCTTACCTAAGAGTAGATTTTGATAGGGGGAGGCTCTGCCAGCTCTCAGTTGAGGCAAGAAGGGAACAGCGGATAGGGGTAATAATGGGGAGAAGTCTTCGCTTCTCAGCCTTCGTGGACATCTCAGCTTGTCAGGGCCCATTCCTCCCCCTTCTTTCTCACTGCTGAGAGATCATTGCACTGAGGCTGAGTGAGCAGGCTGGGCCATCACATTTTAAGTATCTAACTATGTACCAGAACTATGTAGATGTTTATTCTCACTTTCACAACAAATCTTACAAAGAGGAGACTATTTTTAGCACCTCTTTAAAGATATAGAAACATCTTCAGTGAGGCCAAGAAGCCTAACATCCAGATTAACATTCCAGGACTCATCTCCCAAAGAACTTCTTTGAAAGAGACTATAGTAGGAGGGGTCAGGGAAGGTATTCCAGAGAAAAATCCCTTTTAAAGGGACCTGATTAAACTTAAAAGCTTTTGCACAGCAAAGGAAACTATAAGCAAGGTGAAAAGACAACCCTTGGAATAGGAGGAAATAATAGCAAATTAAACAACTGACAAAGGATTAATTTCCAAAATATACCAGATCACTCCATCCTCAGGACTCAGCACATGTTCACCCACGGCTGTCAGGTTCCCAGTTCCCTGGAGACTGGCTGTAAGCTGGAGATCAGATAAAGAGTCAGGGGGTGATCAGGACCCCAATTCCATCACGTGTTTGGTTTCAAAACTCCTGTTCCATCAAGTTGGGCATCTCCAAACACTCAACCAGAAACCTAAGTGGTCTAAAATCTGAGTGGTGTAATGTCAGATTGTCCCTCCCAATTTGCATCCTTCCTTTAGTTTATGATCTCTTCTGTATGGGGTGCAAAAGAGCAGGTAGAGAGTAGCCATGTGCCCTCAGCTACGAAAATGCACCTCCCTGCTGCCGCCAGCGGAGGTCGCGTGCTATGGTGTTCTCACAGTGAATCTGAAGCAGGAAAAAGCTTTTGGTGGCTGTGGAGATAGAGAGGTGGGCAGGTTGAAGGGAAAGAGACCATACTGGGTTGAGGGTAGGCCTGAAGAATCATGGTGCTGGTGTGCTAGTGAGTGTCCTAACTTTGTGGATGTCTCAGAGGGGAAATCATGTCTCCTAAAGTAGCCAAAGAACATGCTTACAGTCTTTAAACAAAGAAAACCAATGAAAACCTAAGCACTGAATAAATGACCAGAAGGAAGAACACTAAGTTAATACTAGTTGATTCTATGCTATGGGAATATTATACACACACACACACACACACACTTATACACTTTTCCCTTGGTACCAGTGAGGGACTGGTTCCAGTACCTGCTGCGGATGCCAAAACCAAAGGATGTTCAAGTCTTTTATATGATGCCACAGTATTTGCAAATAACTTATACACATCCTCTTGTATACTTTCAATCATCTCTATATTGTCGATAATACCTAACACAAAGTAAATGCTATGTAAATAGCTGCCTGGAGCCTGGCAAACTTGTTTTTCTTTTTGGAACTTTCTGGAAATTTTTTTCCCTGAATATTTTCCATCCACAGTTACTTGAATCTGTAGATGCAGAGCCTGTGGATGCGGCAGGCCATATATAAAGCTAGTGGAGGTGATGGAATTCAAGCTGAGCTATTTCAAATCCTAAAAAATGATGCTGTTAAAGTTCTGCACTCAATATGTCAGCAAATTTGGAAAACTCAGCAGTGGCTACAGGACTGGAAAAGGTCAGCTTTCATTCCAATCCCAAAGAAAGGCAATGCCAAAGAATGTTCAAACTACCATGTAATTGTGCTCATTTCACAGGATAGCAAGTTTATGCTCAAAATCCTGCAAGCTAGACTTCAGCAGTATGTGAACTGAGAACCTCCAGATGTACAAGCTGAGTTTAGAAAAGGCAGAGGGACCAGAGATTCAATTGCCAACATTAGCTGGATCACAGAGAAAGCAAGGGAATTCCAGAAAAACATCTGCTTCAGTGACTACACGAAAGCCTTCGACTGTGTGGATCACAACAAACTGTGGAAAATTCTTCAAAAGACAGGAATACCAGACTGCCTTACCTGTCTACTGAGAAACCTGTATGCAGGCCAAGAAGCAATAGTTAGAACTGGACATGGAACAACAGACAGGTTCCAAATTGGGAAAGAGTATGACAAGGCTGTATATTGTCATCCTGTTTATTTAACTTATATGCAGAGTACATTATGTGAAATGCCAGGCTGGATGAGCCACAAGCTAGAATCAAGATTGCCAGGAGAAGTATCAACAACCTCAGATACGCAGATGATACCACTCTAATGGCAGGAAGTGAAGAACTAAAGAGCCTCTTGATGAGGTGAAAGAGGAGAGTGAAAAAGCTGGCTTAAAACTCAACATTCAAAAAGGTAAGATCATGGCATCTGGTCCCATCACTTCATGGCAAATAGAAGAGTAAAAAAAGAAGAAGCGGTGACATATTTTATTTTCTTGGGCTTCAAAATCACTGCAGACGGTGACTGCAGCCATGAAATTAAAAGATGTTTGCTTCCTGAAAGGAAAGCTATGAGAAACGTTGAACAGTGTATTAAAAAACAGACATCACTTTGCCAACAAAGGTCCGTATAGAGCTATGGTTTCTCCAGTAGTCATATATGGATGTGAGAGGTGGACCATAAAGAAGGCTGAGTGCCAAAGAATTGATGCTTTTGAACTGTGGTACTGAAGAAGACTCTTGAGAGTCCCTTGGCCTTTAAGGAGATCAAACCAGTCAATCCTAAAGGAAATCAACCCTGAAAATGCATTGGAAGGACTGATGCTGAAGCTTAAGCTCCAATACTTTGGCCACCTGATGCGAAGAGCCAGCTCGTTGAAAAAGCCCCTGGTGCTGGGAGTGATTGAGGGCAAGAGGAGAAGGGGGTGGCAGAGGATAAGATGTTTGGATGGCATCGACTCAATGGACATGAGTTTGAGGAAACTCTGGGAGATAGTGAAGGACAGGGAAGCCTGGCGTACTGCAGTCCATGGAGTCACAAAGAGTCAGACATGACTGAACAACTAACACTTCCATTTCAGTATATATTTTATATATTATATATACACTATATAATGTATTTTACCTATTATATATACACACATATATAAAATATTGTTGTTGTTGTGCAGTCTCTAAGTCGTGTCTGACTCTTTACAACCCCACAGACTATAGCCAGCCAGGCTCCTCTGTCCATGGGATACTCCAGGCAACAATACTGGAGTGGGTTGCCATTCCCTTCTCCCAGGGATCTTCCCGACCCAGGGATCGAACCCAGGTCTCCTGCATTGCAGGTAGATTCTTTACCATCTGAGCCAGTAGGGAAGCCCATATCATATAGAAATATATATTCTAATATATATAATATTATGTAGAAATATATATTATATATATACTGAATAGTATTACTATATGATATGGTAAGATAGGATGGGATATAATATTAATATAACACAATACATCAAGAAAGGAAGAAGCATTCTGGGCCGTCCAGCACTCCCAGCTAGGCCTTGCTATTCTCTTGTTGAATATAAATAATCTCATGAACAGTACCATCAGACAAGGCTGCTCAGTGACAGTGATGGACCAAGGCAGAAATATGACCACTCATTAATCATGTCTGAACCCAGGCAAAACATGACTATTGTCCAATCCACAGAAATGACCAAACATCTTCCTCTTCTGGCTAATATGAGTGGCTGCTGCTTGTTTATCAATTATAGCTTTAGCATCTCTCTGGTCTGCCCTTCTTCTGGGTAAAGTTATTGAAATATCCAGTCACAGAAGTGGCCCTGCTTCCTGATAGCACCCAATCTAGAGCAAACCTTAAATTCTCCCCAAATCACAGAACACAAGCACATATCCTGTAAATACTTTCTAACACCCTCTTCTTGAGGTGGCCATGGTTCCCCATACTGTGCACTATTCCTTGCATGTGTGTGTGTGTGTGTGTGCGCGCGCGCGTGTGTGTGTGTGTGTGAGAGAGAGAGAGAGAGAGAGAGAGAGAGAGAGAGAGAGAGATGGATATAGAAAGAAATATATAAATGTAGAAATAAATGTATCTCACACATGCAGTTTTTTCCTACATGATTGATCTTAATTTTAAACTCTTTACTTAAGATTAGTGAAACCTTGGTTGAACCTCTGAACAGCAGAGTGAAATCTCATTAATTGAAAGAGCCATAATCCACAGTACATGAGTACAGGCAGCCCCAATTCTTAAAAGATGGTAAGCTATGAAATTAATCATCTGAATAAAAATGGCTGGAGACAGTTCAACTGGTCTGGTAACAGCATCATTTGCATGTTGCTGCTGCTGCTAAGTCACCTCAGTCGTGTCCAACTCTGTGCGATCCCATAGACGGTAGCCCACCAGGCTCCGCTGTCCCTGGGATTCTCCAGGCAAGAACACTGGAGTGGGTTGCCATTTCCTTCTCCAATGAATGAAAGTGAAAAGTGAAAGTGAAGTTGCTCAGTCATGTCCAACTTCCAGCAACTCCATGGACTGCAGCCTGCCAGGCTCCTCCATCCATGGGATTTTCCAGGCAAGAGTACTGGAGCGGGGTGCCATTGCCTTCTTGCATTTGCATGCAATTATGTGTAATTACTTTACCTTATCTATTCATTAACAAAGGTCAAGGTTAACCTCTACTTAGTCACATCCTGTCAGGCATTAGTTGAGGTTACTGTTTTACTTGAAAATAACTTATTTTTAAATAGTCTATGAATCAGACTTCTTACTATTGTAGGGGGCCTTCATTTACTAATTATTCAGAAACAGTGAGACCAACTGCCTTCGGGGTTCTTCAGTTGATCCCAGAGGCAAAGGCTCATGAATCAACACAGTTATTCAGGCCATTTTGGCAGACAAGTAATTTGATAATGATGATGATATTTCTTCACTATTCAGGGCTGTTCTGACCCCCACCTCTTAGTCCTCTCTGATCAAGGGTTTCTCAAACTTGCATTGTTGACATTTCAGGCTGGATAATTATCTGGGGTTTGGGGAAGTGTGTCCTGTGCATTACAGCATGTTTAGCAGCATCCTTGCTTTCTACCCACTAGATGTCAGTAGTGCCTCTTCTCCTCGCCCCACCCTCATGTAACAATCAACATAGTCTCCAGACTTTGGCAAATGTTCCTGGGGAGCAAAACCATCCATTTGAAAATCACTGTTTTAAGTCCAGAGTGCTCAGTGCTTTGCACTTCTAATAGCTTTCACCTTCCCCTTCCCCATCCCTTAAACTTGATAATGGAGAGTCACCTGTAGTCTTGACCCTGGGTGTATTGCTGCCTCCACATGAGTGAAAGGGCTGCACAAAACCAAGGCACAGTTGGAAGACTGAGGCTCAGAACAAACCCTCAATCAGCCTCCTGCAATGGAGGAGAGTTTGGGGGTATCTGTCTGTCACTGGGCCCTTGGCTTTTGAGGGGTTTTCAGAGGTGCCCATTGTTTTGCTCCCTTTACCCTACAGTTGTAGGAGGGAGCCCTTGCCTCCCAGCTGTCTAAGTACAAGGTACTTGGCACCTACTCTGGGTCGGCCTTGAATTAAAGAGCAGGGTAAGGCAACAAGTAACAGACAGTCCCAATACAATTTGACCAGGGATCTGAGAGAGGAAAGTCCAAGGAGACTGTGGGAACCCCAAGAAGGGTGCCTGGCCCAGGGAAGGGGCCCCAGAGAAGGTGATGTTTGAGCTATAAGTTATGAAAAAAGAATGGGAATCAGCAAGGCAAAGATTGTACTAGGCTAAGGCCAGAGAAGAGTCTAGAGCAGATGGCTGGAATAGGACGATCTATGTGTGGAAGGTAGTGGTTACCCAAGGTTGTTGAATATTTCCTCAGCTTCAGGAGGGGAGACATAAAAGATGAGAGCAGAGTGGGAGGCAGAGGCTTTCTCACAGAGGGCCTTTTATGCCAAGCTAAGAGGGGAATTCTTTATTCTGAAGGGCTGTGGGTATTGAGACACCCCAAAAAACACCTAGGGGACTTGTTAAAATGCAGATTGTCTGCTCCGGCTCATAAAAGGGCTGATTAATTTGGTCTGAACCAAGGCATCTGTATTGAGGCCTAGGCATCTATATTTTCTTCTTTGGACTGTTAATATGGTAGATTACATTGGTTGCTTTTCAAATTAGAGTATGCCTTACGTTACATTATCAGGTGATTCCTCTTGGTTGTGACATATTCTTTTTATATGTTGCTGAATTCCATCTATAAATATGTTGTTAAAAACTGTTGGTCTATATTCATGAAGAATATTGGCCTATAGTTTGATTGCTTGATTTTGGGACCATATGAAACCAATACATGGTGTCATTTCCAGGACTCTGCAGAGCTCCAGTACCATAGTCCTTTATGTCTCAGTGCAGAGAAGAATTCAGCAAGAGCAAAGTGGAATATAAGAAGTGATTTATTAGAATAGGACGCTTGTGAGGTTTACAAGTAGGCAGGTAAGAAATGCCATGACCCAAGAACTTACTGGGCTACAGTTTTATAATCAAAGGAAAAGTGGGGAGGGGGAGAAGAGCTTCTTTGTCTTTCTTGAGTAGACGTCATGCTTCCATCATCGGCTCCTCCTCCAGGTTGGGCAGAGGAGTTTTCTTGTCCCTACATGGTCAAGCTAGGCCCACAAATTATTGTTTTTATGTGTGCAGAGAGCATGTCTTAGGGCTCATTAACTTACTGAGCTCACTGGACAGGATGTGGGTCTCATGCCACCATTGTTTTATTGTTTTGGAGCATGTCCTGTGCTTCTGTTGCATGATTTTGTTGCTAAGCAAGCCAGCTTAGTTCTGTAGTTAAGCAAACCTGCTTTCTTGAGTTAACAGGAGTCTCCCATATTTTTCTACTTACAATCCCCTAGTGGGATTAACTTCTCAATCATCTATTTTATCCCCTCATTCTGTACCTATCACATCGTTGTCAGGTTTTGGTACCAGGCTGATGCTGGCCTCATAAAATGAGTTGAGACGTATTCCCTTCCTCTTCTGTTTTCTGAAAGAAATTAAGTAGAACTTGTGTTATATCTCCTTTAAATGTTTGGTAGAATTCACCAAAGAAGCCATCTTGGACAGGGCTATTTTTGGTGGAATGTTTTAGTAATTCAATTTCCTTAATAATTAAAGAACTATTCAGGTTAATTCTTCTTGGGTGAGTTTTGGTAGTCTGTGGTTTTCAAGGAACTGGAGCATTTCATCTGAATTGTCAAATTTATGATAGAATTGTTGGAGTTATTCCCTTATTATTCCAATGATGCCTACAATGTCTGTATGGTATTCTGCTTCATTCCTGATATTAGTAATTTGTCTTCTTTCTTTCCTTTGTCAGTATTACTAGAGGATTTTCATTTCCATTGATCTTTTCAAATAATCTACTTTTGCTGTCATTGCCTTTTGTTTTCAATTTCATTGATTTCTGTTTTTATTTCCTTATTTCTCCTTGCTTTGGGTTTATTTTGCTCTTCTTTTTGTAGTTTCTTGAGGAAGATTAGATCACTGATTGAGACCTTTCTTCTTTTCTTATGCATACATGCGTTCTAAGTCGCTTCAGTCCAACTCTTTGCGACCCCATGGACTGTAGCCCGCCAGGCTCCTCTGTGCATGGGATTTCCCAGGCAAGAATACTGGAGTGGGGTGCCATGCCCTCCTCCAGGTGATCTTCCCAACCCAAGGATCATACCAGCATCTTTTACATCTCTTGCATTGGCAGCCAGGCTCTTTACCACTAGCACCACCTGGGAAGACCCTTCTTTTCTTATATTATCACGTAATGTAAGTTTCCCTGTCAGCACTGCTTTAGCTGCATCCCACAATTTTTGATATGTTGTACTTTTATTTCATTCAGCTCAAAATATTTTCTAATTTCCTTGAATCTACTTCTCTGACCCATGGATTACTTAGAAATCTGTTGTTTAGTTTCCAAGTATTTCAAAATTTTCCTCTTATCTTTCTGTTATTGATTTCTAGTTTGATTCTACTGTCATCAGGGAACTTACTCTCCATGATTTAAATTCTTTTAAATTTATTGAGGTTTGTTTATAGCCTAAGATACAGTCCATCTTGGTGCATGCTCTATGTACACTAGAAAAAATACTTATTTTGTGAGAGCAGGTGGAATGTTCTATATATGTCAACTAGATCAAGTTGGTTGATACGTTGCATTCTTCTGTACCCTTGCTGATTTTGTCTCAGGCATCTGTCTATTTAACTAGATTTGGGGAAATGAAATGCAGCCCTCACTTAGGATCCACTGCTGTGGGAACTGAGTAGAGGATTTTTAAAATCTGATTTAAGGGCACCCAGGAAAAAAGGTCTGCTTGACTGCAAGTCTCTCCCACACATGTGCAGAATGTAATGGTTTCACTAACCTAAAGTTCCATGTTGCCTGGGAAAAAGCACTTGGGATTAGATACATTTATCTGATTAAGTCTCTTCCACCCACAGAGCAGGAGATTGGTTGACCTCTAAGAGAGTATTGATTGGGGGAAGGGAGTATAAGCAGAAGTATTACACTGGAGGTTCTATTATAATCACACAGCTTTTCCTAAGGCTTTCTTCATGGTTCTGTGGACCTGGAGGAGCCTGGTGGGAAGGCCTTCAGAATCCTGGTGGCTCCCATAGGGCATGTGGGAATGAAAGAAGCCTGGATGCTCTTCAACTTGCCTGAGCCTCCACCCTGGGATGGTCCTGCCCAGTCCAATGCCTATGCTCATCTGAGCACTATTCTCTGGGGTGCAGGTAGCCTGGAAGGTCAAAACCAAAGGATCAAATATAGCATCTTCCTTCCTTCCTTTCTTCTCTGGGGCATCATGAGTAATGGCCACGATTTCCTCCTAGCATATACTGTTTGTTTGCTCCAGCCCCAAGGAGCACTCTGCCTTCTCCTCCTCTCCAAGCATAGGCCCCACAAGCTCCCAGCCCCACATTCCCAGCTGCAGTTTTCCCTGGAAGCAGTGAGGTGGGGGCAAAAGTGTGAGGAATTGTGAGGGGTGCATGGAGAACCCCAACTTTTAGTCAAATCTTCCCATTCTTCTTCCTCCTCCCAAGTGTGGCTGGAACAAAGATATGGGCTCCCAAAGAGCCAGGTACAGGAAGGGGAGGTGGAAACCCGAAGAGAAAGCAATCAAAGGCAGTGGTTCTTAACCATCGTTGGTTCCAGATACCTTTGAAAATTTGATAAAATAGTTTTGTACCTTCTTCCCGGGAAAAAAATGCCCCTGGGATGGACCCACAGTTATCCTTCAGTTTAGGGGCATTTGCAACTACCCAAAGAGTTTGCAACTACCCAATTATTGGGTTTCCCTGGTGGCTCAGATGGTAAAGAATCTTCCTGCAATGCAGGAGATGTGAATTCAGTCCCTGGGTTGGGAAGATTCCCTGGAGAAGGGAATGGCAACTCACTCCACTATTCTTCCCTGCAGAATCCTGTGGATAGAGGAGCCTGGTGGGCTACAGTCCATGGGCTCTCAAAGAGTCAGACATGACTGAGTGACTAGCTCTCAGTCTCTCAGTCTCACCCTACAAATTTCTGGATTAGAGAAAGTGGCAATCTATATGTCCCTCTTCCCCTTCAGATAGCAGAAAGCTTTATTTTTCTGACCCCCCATCTTCTTGAGTGGCCAAGATGTTATATCCAGTGGCAAAAGACAATAGGCAGAACCTTAAGGGACTCCAAATAGCAAAGGCGGTCTTGAAAAAGAAAAAACTGGAAGACATACTTCCTGATTTCAAAACTTATTTTAAAAACTACAGTAATTAAAACATTGTGGTAGTGACATAAAGACTAATGGAAGAGAATAGAGAGCTCACAAATAAACCCTTGTATATAGGGTTTTTGACAAGGGTGCCAAAACCATTCACTGAGGGAGAGGACGATCTTTTCAGCTAATGGTTCTGGGAAACTAGATATCCATATGCAAAAGAATGAAGCCAGACCCTTACCTAGCACCATATATGAAAATGAACTCACAACAGATCAAGGACATATATGTAAGACCTAAAACAAACAAAAAAAAACTCTTAGAAGAAAGCATAAGATGAACATTTCATTACACTGGATTTGGCAATGATTTCTTGAATATGACACCAAAGGCACGGGTAATAAAAGAAAAAAATAGACAAATTTGTTTTCACGAAGATTTTAAAAAGTGCATCAAACAACACTATCAATAGAGTAAAAAGGAAACCCACAGAATGGGAAAAAATATTTGCAAATCATATATCTGATAAAAGATTGAAAATGAGAGTGAAAGTGTTAGTCGCCTAGTCATGTCTGACTCTGTGTATCGAACCCTTGTCTCGTGCATCTCCTGCATTGGCAGGTGGATTCTTTACCACTGAGCCACCTGGGAAGCCCCATTTTATACATGGTAGTTTATATATGTCAATGCTTCATTCTTTATTACGTCCTCTTCAAGTTTGGATTGGGATTTTTTTTCAGCTTTTCTAGTTTGTTCCTGCAAACACAGAAGGGTTAACTTGTCATTCATCATCAGAGGTCACAGAACAAGTCTTTCCTTTGCAAAGCACCGCTCTGCATGGCTTGCTATTGCTTGGAGTGCATTTTAAGCACTTTGATTTTCCTCCACAAGAACTAATGCTTTGTACCCTGGTCCAGGTCCTGGGAAGGACCCCAAGATATGTAAAGCCTTTGTCATTGCCCCTAAGGAACTTCTTTGTTAGAAGACAACCGATCCAAAACAAATGGCTAGAGCAGATGGAGGTGTCCTGGGGGTTCATTTGACTGGTTTCTGGAAAGCCTTGAATGCCAGGAGGAGAAGTTTGACCACAATATTGTTGGTCCTCAGTAACCTGGTGATTAAATGTCTTTGGAGTTGGAGAAGATATAGGCTCCAGTGCCAACTCTGGTGCTTGATCAATTCTTTTAACCTCTCAGAGGCCATGTTTCTTTCTCTGTAATATAAGGATAACCATTTGCTACCATGGACTTGTTTAGAAGATTAAATGAGATGATGAAATTGCAGCACTTGGCATTGAGTCCTCAAAAGGTGAGCTGCTTGTACTTTTTATGGTAGGAGGAACTACACGAAACTTGGACCCACAAGGACTGTGTGTATGTATGTGTGTGTGTGTGTGTGTGTGTGTAAAGAGTACTGACAGTTAAGTTCATGAGCTCTAAGGTGTATGAGCAGGGAGGAGGCAGCGGGGGAGACCAAATAGGGGGCCTTTCCTCCAGGTGGAAGCTGATGCTAAATCGATGGGGCTGAGCTTCCCAGTTGATCACTAGGGTGAGAAATAGGGCAGGAGATCTTTAACAGCTTATGAGCATGATCATGACATGGTTAAATGAATGTTTCACAGGAGTCATTTAGGAGGAGTCTGGTGTGGAAAAAGGCAGGACTAGAGGCAGAGAGTCCAGTAAAGACTGTCATCAAGGTGACATATTCTTAGACCTGGTGCTTTGGTGGGTACAGAGGAAAGGGATGAGTTAAAGGTGATCATAGGGCTTCCAGCCAGAGGACTTGGAGCTGTGATGCTGCCTTTTGGAGAAGAAGGAAGGGAGCTCAGTTTGGAGGGCAAAAATAGGATGGTACATTACAGCTGTGTCCTTGGGACAGGAAGACATCAAACTGAAGCAAAACCTTGTACTAAAGTAGGTAGCTTGAGACTGATTCCTGTAAATGAAAGGAATACAAGTGAAAAGGTTGATGAGCCTTAGCGGATACTGAGATAAGGCAGATCAAAACAGGGCCAGTTGCCCAGTTTTCTTATCTTCCAATGTATTCAGCAGAAGAAATCAGCCTAAAAAGAGAGTGGGAGAAGTAGAATATGTGTCATTTAATGGTAACTTGAGATTAAGGGCTGTCTGGATTGCCATCGTGATGAAGATGAGTAATGTGATACTTTTTTTACCATCAATTAGATTTTAGGTTTGTGTTCCTTTGTGCTGCCTGGTAACAAAAGTCCTGAGCAGTTCAGTTTGCCTCATTGTCTGAACTGGGGCTGCCCTCTGACACTTGGTGAAAGATTTGGAAGGGCTCTGCTCTACCACACTGCCTGGTGAGCACTGGCCCAGGGGCCAGCCCCATGGTTCCATCATCCCTGGTCTCCCTGGATTGGGAGAGAGAAAGAATGCTCTTCGTGATACCAACTTTTCAAGTCCTCGTTATTCTAGACACATTCCTAACTGCCCTGTCATGATGGCCTGAACAACATCTTCTCTTGGGCTTGTTGGCTAGAGGATGACGCAGATAAAACTGCTCAGAGGTTAACAGAGAGAGCACATCATGAGTACATGATATCAAGACCAGAAAGGGTACATACTGTCTGATTCCATTTGTATCAAACGTCCACACTAGGCCAATCCATGGAGATGGAAAGTAGATTAGTGGTTGCCAGGGGCTGGGGGAGGAAGGAATAGAGAGTGACTGCTAATGGGTGCAAGATCTCCTTTTGGAGTGATGAAATGTTCTGGAATTAGATAGTGGTGATGGCAGAAATATTCTGAATATACTTTAACCCACTGAATTATATACTTTAAAGGAATGAACGTTATGAGATGTGAATTACATCTCAATCAAGCTGTTATTTCAAAAAAATGATCAGATAGATGTCTGTATTCATGTCATATACAAAGCATATGAAGCCCATAAATATAAATACATGATGAGGGTTAACTGCAATTTCACTGTAAAATTGCTCTTAGGAGCAATAGGCATTCTTACTATTTCAGTTCAGTCGCTCAGTCGTGTCCGACTCTTTGCAACCCCATGAATTGCAGCACGCCAGGCCTCCCTGTCCATCACCAACTTCCGGAGTCTACCCAAACCCATGTCCATCGAGTCGGTGATGCCATCCAGCAATCCCATCCTCTGTCATCCCCTTCTCCTCCTGCCCCTAATCCTTCCCAGCATTAGGGTCTTTTCCAATGAGTCAACTCTTTGCATGAGGTGGCCAAAGTATTGGAGTTTCAGCTTCAACATCCGTCTGTCCAATGAACACCCAGGACTGATCTCCTTTAGGATGGACTGGTTGGATCTCCCTGCAGTCCAAGGGACTCTCAAGAGTCTTCTCCAACACCACAGTTCAAAAGCATCAATTCTTCGGCGCTCAGCTTTCTTCACCGTCCAACTCTCACATCCATACATGACCACTGGAAAAACCATAGCCTTGACTAGACGGACTTTTGTTGGCAAAGTTATGTCCCTGCTTTTAAATATGCCATCTAGGTTGGCCATCACCTTCCTTCCAAGGAGTAAGCGTCTTTTAATTTCATGGCTGCAATCACAATCAGCAGTGATTTTGGAGCCCCCAAAAATAAAGTCTGACACTGTTTCCACTGTTTCCCCGTCTATTTGCCATGAAGTGATGGGACCAGATGCCATGATCTTAGTTTTCTGAATGTTGAGCTTTAAGCCAACTTTTTCACTCTCCTCTTTCACTTTCATCAGGAGGTTCTTTAGTTCTTCTTCACTTTCTGCCATAAGGGTGGTGTCATCTGCATATCAGAGGTTATTGATATTTCTCCCGGTAATCTGGATTCCAGCTTGTGCTTCCTCCAGCCCAGCATTTCTCACGATGTACTCTGCATATAAGTTAAATAAGCAGGGTGACAATATACAGCCTTGACGTACTCCTTTTCCTATTTGGAACCAGTCTGTTGTTCCATGTCCAGTTCTAACTGTTGCTTCCTGACCTGCATACAGGTTTCTCACGAGGCAGGTCAGATGGTCTGGTATTCCCATGTCTTTCAGAATTTTCCACAGTTTATTGTGATCCACACAGTCAAAGGCTTTGGCATAGTCAATAAAGCAGAAATAGATGTTTTTCTGGAACTCTCTTGCTTTTTCGATGATCCAGCTATATAGTATGATCTTACTATTTAGCAATTGCCTTTATGATTTTTAAATTCTCCTTTGCTAAAACTGAGAAACCCTAGGGAGGGGATAAAAGTGGGTGGGTAGAGGGCTGTTTTCACTGATGATGAGACTACTGGGTAAAGCAAACAAACAAGCAAACAAACAAAAAGCCTTAAACGAAACCTACCAAAACAAAACCAAAGGCCAAGGAACCTCATGGAATTGATTAGTATGTACATTTCAGGTAAACTCAGGTTTAATTTGCCTGGGAAATACTGCAGAGGAATCTTGCCATAAGGATGAACTGTGTTCACCCTATCTCCCTGGGAATCTAGAGACCTGATTTCCCTTAATATGTCGCTGACATTTGGTTCCCCTCCCCATTCTGAATGTGCTATCAAGGCTGTTTGATGCATAGGCAGCGTACATCCTCATCCACACTGCAGTGAATATTTGCCCTCAGAGATGTATGAAATTCAGCTCAACAAATGTTTACTGAATGCCTGCCATGCAACAAGGCACCTAGAAGAACAAGACTGCTGGGACTTCCCTGGTGGTCCAGTGGTTGAGAGTCCCCCTTCCAATGCAGGGGATGCAGGTTCTGTCCCTGGTTGAGGAACTAAGATCCCAGGTGCTATAGGAGACAGTGCAGCCATTTAAAAAAAAAAGAACAAGATGGGTCATCAGGGTATCTTCTCCTCCTGGCTTTGCAATTGCCCTCCAGAGCAGGGTTTACTGGGTGCCAAGATACTCCTGTGAAAAGGGAGAGGCATGGTGACAACATGGCAGGCTAACTCTGCTCCTAGGTCAGGCTGCGAGTCCTGAAACGCCTTTGTGGGACAGTTCATAATCATGTTTTGCCACAGACTCAATGTGTGACCTGACTAAATAACACCCCTCCTCCTTCTCTGGTACATTTCTTTTGTAAAATTGGGAGGAGTGTGAGTAATTGTTACCTAAGGGTCTTTCCAAGGTGGCCATCTTATGGTTTACAGAACCATAGCCAATGAGGTGTATCAACTTAGAGGAGCAGCTGGGAAGGTGTCAATGCTGAGACCAGACTTGGGAGTCAGTGGGATACTTCCCAGAGGCCAACGAAAAGGGGGCAGGAGGCAAGAAACTGAAACTGGGCAGAGTCAGTTTCAAGTTTATACAGGCTGATTTCCATGTAGCAAAAAGCCCATGATCTGGATTCAAAAGTAAGCCAAGGGAAATGGTCTTGTTTTGGTGACTGGTTAGAAAGGTTTCTTAAGTGCATAATGGTCAGAATAACCCCAGGGTGTTGACTTTAGATGTTGTCTGTGTTTGGGAGTGAAGGGAACAGAAAGACTCCTTGACAGCATCAAATACCTCTTGTCCCAGCTTACCGTTACAAAACCAAAGCAAAGCCAGATGAAAAGCCCACAGGCAATCAGCAAATCTCAATATGATATTAACATTCACGGGGGTGAGGGTCTTACAGTGAGCCAGGCTCTCTGCTAAGAACTTTCTTTCCGTCCAATATCTCATTTAATCCTCCCGTTGACTCTCTGAGGTAGGGACTATTACTGCACTCATCTTGTAAATGAGGAAACTGAGGCACATAGTCTGTGTTCAGCACTCTTCCAGGGACTCTGCAGGATACCAGATGGTAGATTCCCAAAAACCTGGGATGGTTCTGTTAACAAAACTTGTGTCGACTGTTTAGGATAAAGTCACCAAAGGGATCTGCGAGAACTGAAGGACAGCATAGATTGTTTGTGACTGGTAAGATATCATTCTCTGGCTTGAGGATAAATTTTCAATTTTTATACTGTCCAAGAACCAAGAGAATATTAACTCATCTCTCCTAATTTACATAGGAGATTGAATGTGCCTTCAGCTGTTTTATCATGCTTCCTGCATCTTTCACTCTGTGGAAAGTAGAGGGGTGGCATGTAGCCGCCTGTCTCCGTGCACCTTCAATGGCCAGCTTTGCCTCCAAAATGAAGAAAAGGACATCTTCCCTGGGAAAAGAGAATGTGTATTTCCAAACATGGAAGGAAGAAGACAAGACAGCACCCCCAGCCTCCCCCTCCCCTGCCACGACCCTGGCCCCTGAGCAGGGTCAAGAGCAGACTGCCCGGGCTTCAAACATTCCATGTTCTTTCCATCGCTGTGCCTTTGAACAGGCTGTTCTCAAGGCCTCTCCTCTTCCCCCTTTCTATGGACAAATTCCAAAGTCAGCCAAGATCCAGCTCAGATCCTGTCACTGCATCCTGTGATTCCCATCATCCATGCCCCTCACCCCTCACTTCAGCAGACTGGATTTCCCTCCCTTCCCCCTGTACACTAAGGATAGGACCAGGCTATGGCAAGATATGGTCAGTGCCTGCATGGCAGGCTCCCAACTGGACCCATCTCTTCAACTGTGCACCTTCCACAAACACACACACACACACACACACACACACACACACACACACACACACGTCTTACAGAGTACAGTATTGTGGTTATGTGGGTGAACTCAGGATTCAGACAGTCTGAGTTGGAATCCCAGATTTGTCACTAATGAAATGAATGCCTTAGGAAAGTAACTGACCCACTCTGTGACTCAGTCACCTCATCTGTACAATGGGAATAATAACAGTACTTCTCTCATGGAGTCATTTTAAGCATTAAATGGGAGGGTATAGCCAGTGCAGACACAGCACAGTGCCTGGAATATGGTAATTTCTCAGTCAGTGGTACTTTGTATTATTATTGCCCATGGCCTGGCACCTAAAAGGATGCCAGAGACATTTTTGAATGTGTGGTTCACTCAGTAAGGCTTTTGGGGTTTCAATTAGGAACGGGTCAGGGTCAGCTGGGCCACTCAAGGAAGCTACTTCCCCTGACCTCACTTGTCTCTCACTGCACCCTGTTCTTTTCCTCCAGTGCACACAGTACACATGATAATTATACATATATTTGTATATTTGCTTGGTATCAGTCTTCCCAAAGAAACTAAGCTCTATGAGGTCAGAGCCCATGTGTGTTTTCACCACCAATATATCTCCTGTACCTGGAACACTACCAGGATGGCGGCAGGTGCTCAAGACAGAGTCTTTGAATTAATGAATAAATGAAAGAAGAATTCAAGAGGGGTGTGCAATGCAGGTGGCCCCAGATGGTGGGTAAGAGTCGAGTAGGTGGACAAGAAGGTGTCCAAATGGAAGGGAAATCCTGAGAAACCTGTGTATGAGGCATTTGAGGAGATCCAGGTAGTATACCCATTTGGCTGGAAGAGCAAGAGACTGTTCCCATTGCTCAACTCACATATGGGGTAGTAAGAAATAGAAGACTAGTGGGAGTAAGTAGGGAATGGCCTTGAATGCCAGTTCACTCGGGGATTCATTCTGTTAGTTAAGGTTTTGGCCTTTGTCAACATGCAAATATCCCTGGAAATAGTATGTATCATCAGCCACGTACAACTGAGTATCTTGCTCTTTGTCTTACGGAAGACTTTGCTAAAGGGGAAGATGATGATAACAGGAGGCCACTGGAAAGAGAAAATAGTGCCCTTGAGATGATCCAAGAGCATATGCAGAGCAAAGTAAAGATGAACTTCTTCCATCGTCAGTGTTGCCTTGGTCCAGAATCTGAACCCTAATTACATATAGTTCATTTTATTGAAAAATAATTCTTTATAAAAGTTACAGATAGGGAACAGGAGTGGCCTGTGTGATAAGAGGAGGTTTTTAATCACTGATTCAGTCTCTTTTGGAATAGGAAATACACACTCCAGTATTCTTGCCTGAAAAATCCCATGGACAGAAGAGCCTAGCTGGCTGTAGTCCAAAGGATTGCAAAGAATCAGACATGACTGAGCAACTAAGCACACGCACACGCATATTTAATCTCTTTACTTGTTATTGGTCTGTTCAACTTTTCTGTTTTATTCTTGAGTCAATTTTTGGCAATATGTGTGTTTCTGAGAGTTTGTCCATGTCATCTAGATTATCTAACTTATTATTGTAAATTTTTCTGTGTCATTAAAAGTCCTTTAAAAAATACCATTTTTGATAACTGCCAACTATTCTACTGTGTGGCTGTCCCATGATCTATTTAACCATTCTCTTAATGGTTCTCCTCAGGTTATTCAGAGCTGAAATGAATGTCTTTGTACAAAATCTCTACCTGTATTACTGTATTACTAGTTTATAGAACATGGAATGGTGTTCTGCATCACATATGACAATATACATGTTTCAATGTTATTGTCCCAGAACGTCGAACCCTCACCTTCTCCCTCAGAGTCCACAGGACTGTTCTATGCATCTGTGTCTCTTATTCTGTCTCACATATAGGGTTACCATTACCATCTTTCATATTCCATATACATGCATTAGTATACTGTATTGGTGCTTTTCTTTCTGGCTCACTTCACTCTGTATAATGGGCTCCAGTTTCATCCATCTCAATAGAACGGATTCAAATGTATTCTTTTTAATGGCTGAGTAATATTCCATTGTGTATATGTACCACAGCTTCCTTATCCATTCGTCTGCCGATGGACATCTAGGTTGCTTCCATGTCCTGGCTATTGTAAACAGTGCTGCGATGAACATTGGGGTACACGCGTCTCTTTCAATTCTGGTTTCCTCGGTGTATATGCCTAGCAGTGGGATTGCTGGGTCATATGGCAGTTCTATTCCCAGTTTTTTAAGGAATCTCCACACTGTTCTCCATAGTGGCTGTACTAGTTTGCATTCCCACCAACAGTGTAAGAGGGTTCCCTTTTCTCCACACCCTCTCCAGCATTTATTGCTTGTAGACTTTTGGATAGCGGCCATTCTGACTGGTGTGTAATGGTACCTCATTGTGGTTTTGATTTGCATTTCTCTAATAATGAGTGATGTTGAGCATCTTTTCATGTGTTTGTTAGCCATCTGTATGTCTTCTTTGGAGAAATGTCTGTTTAGTTCTTTGGCCCATTTTTTGATTGGGTCGTTTATTTTTCTGGAATTCAGCTGCAGGAGTTGCTTGTATATTTTTGAGATTAATTGTTTGTCTGTTGCTTCGTTTGCTATTATTTTCTCCCATTCTGAAGGCTGTCTTTTCACCTTGCTTATAGTTTCCTTTGTTGTGCAAAAGCTTTTAATTTTGATTAGGTCCCATTTGTTTATTTTTGCTTTTATTTCCAATATTCTGGGGGGTGGGTCATACAGGATCCTGCTGTGATTTATGTCGGAGAGTGTTTTGCCTATATTTTCCTCTAGGAGTTTTATAGTTTCTGGTCTTACATTTAGATCTTTAATCCATTTTGAGTTTATTTTTGTGTATGGTGTTAGGAAGTGTTCTAGTTTCATTCTTTTACAAGTGGTTGACCAGTTTTCCCAGCACCACTTGTTAAAGAGATTGTCTTTTCTCCATTGTATATTCTTGCCTCCTTTGTCGAAGATAAGGTGCCCATAGGTGCGTGGGTTTATCTCTGGGCTTTCTATTTTGTTCCATTGATCTATATTTCTATCCTTGTGCCAGTACCACACTGTCTTGATGACTGTGGCTTTGTAGTAGAGCTTGAAGTCAGGCAGGTTGATTCCTCCAGTTCCATTCTTCTTTCTCAAGATTGCTTTGGCTATTCGAGGTTTCTTATACTTCCATACAAATTGTGAAATGATTTGTTCTAGTTCTGTGAAAAATATCATTGGTAGTTTGATAGGGATTGCATTGAATCTGTAGATTGCTTTGGGTAGTATACTCATTTTCACTATATTAATTCTTCCAATCCATGAACACGGTATATTTCTCCATCTGTTTGTGTCCTCTTTGATTTCTTTCATCAGTGTTTTATAGTTTTCTATATATAAGTCTTTTGTTTCTTTAGGTAGAAATATTCCTAAGTATTTTATTCTTTTTGTTGCAATGGTGAATGGTATTGTTTCCTTAATTTCTCTTTCTGTTTTCTCATTATTGGTGTATAGGAATGCAAGGGATTTCTGTGTGTTAATTTTGTATCCTGCAACATTACTATATTCATTGATTAGCTCTAGTAGTTTTCTGGTAGAATCTTTAGGGTTTTCTATGTAGAGGATCATGTCATCTGCAAACAGTGAGAGTTTTACTTCTTCTTTTCCTATCTGTATTCCTTTTATTTCTTTTTCCGCTCTGATTGCTGTGGCCAAAACTTCCAGAACTATGTTGAATAGTAGTGGTGAAAGTGGGCATCCTTGCCTTGTTCCTGACTTTAGGGGAAATGCTTTCAGTTTTTCACCATTGAGGATAATGTTTGCTGTGGGTTTGTCATATATAGCTTTTATTATGTTGAGGTATGTTCCTTCTATTCCTGCTTTCTGGAGAGTTTTTATCATAAATGGATGTTGAATTTTGTCAAAGGCTTTTTCTGCATCTATTGAGATAATCATATTGTTCTTATCTTTCAATTTGTTAATGTGGTGAATTACATTGATTGATTTGCGGATGTTAAAGAAACCTTGCATTCCTGGGATAAAGCCCACTTGGTCATGATGTATGATCTTTTTAATATGATGTTGGATTCTGTTTGCTAGAATTTTATTAAGGATTTTTGCATCTATGTTCATCAGTGATATTGGCCTGTAGTTTTCTTTTTTTGTGACATCTTTGTCTGGTTTTGGAATTAGGGTGATGGTGGCCTCATAGAATGAGTTTGGAAGTTTTACCATCTTCTGCAATTCTCTGGAAGAGTTTGAGTAGGATAGGTGTTAGCTCTTCTCTAAATTTTTGGTAGAATTCCGCTGTGAAGCCGTCTGGTCCTGGGCTTTTGTTTGCTGGAAGATTTCTGATTACAGTTTCGATTTCCGTGCTTGTGATGGGTCTGTTAAGATCTTCTATTTCTTCCTGGTTCAATTTTGGAAAGTTATACTTTTCTAAGAATTTGTCCATTTCTTCCAAGTTGTCCATTTTATTGGCATATAGCTGTTGGTAGTAGTCTCTTATGATCCTTTGTATTTCTGTGTAGTCTGTTGTGATCTCTCCATTTTCATTTCTAATTTTGTTGATCTGATTCTTCTCCCTTTGTTTCTTGATGAGTCTGGCTAATGGCTTGTCAATTTTGTTTATCTTCTCGAAAAACCAACTTTTAGTTTTGTTGATTTTTGCTATGGTCTCTTTTGTTTCTTTTGCATTTATTTCTGCCCTAATTTTTAAGATTTCTTCTTCCTTCTACTAACCCTGGGGTTCTTCATTTCTTCCTTCTCTAGTTGCTTTAGGTGTAGAGTTAGTTTATTTATTTGAGTTTTTTCTTGTTTCTTGAGGTACGCCTGTATTGCTATGAACCTTCCCCTTAGCATTGCTTTTACAGTGTCCCATAGGTTTTGGGTTGTTGTGTTTTCATTTTCATTCGTTTCTATGCATATTTTGATTTCTTTTTTGATTTCTTCTGTGATTTGTTGGTTATTCAGAAGCGTGTTGTTTAGCCTCCATATGTTGGAATTTTTAATAGTTTTTTTCCTGTAATTGAGGTCTAATCTTACTGCATTGTGGTCAGAGAAGATGGCTGGGATGATTTCAATTTTTTGGAATTTACCAAGGCTAGATTTATGGCCCAGGATGTGATCTATCCTGGAGAAAGTTCCATGTGCACTTGAGAAAAAGGTGAAATTGCTTGTTTTGGGGTGGAAAGTCCTGAAAATATCGATTAAATCTAATTTGTCTATAGTATCATTTAAAGTTTGTGTTTCCTTGTTAATTTTCTGTTTTGTTGATCTATCCATAGGTGTGAGTGGAGTGTTAAAGTCTCCCACTATTATTGTGTTATTGTTAACTTCCCCTTTCATACTTGTTAGTATTTGCCTTATATATTGTGGTGCTCCTATGTTGGGTGCATATATATTTATAATTGTTACATCTTCTTCTTGGATTGACCCTTTGATCATTATGTAGTGTCCTTCTTTGTCCCTTTTCACAGCCTTTATTTTAAAGTCTATTTTATCTGAAATGAGTATTGCGACTCCTGCTTTCTTTTGGTCTCCATTTGCATGAAATATATTTTTCCATCCCTTCACTTTCAGTCTGTATGTGTCCCTAGTTTTGAGGTGGGTCTCTTGTAGACAGCATATGTAGGGGTCTTGTTTTTGTATCCACTCAGCCACTCTTTGTCTTTTGGTTGGGGCATTCAACCCATTTACATTTAAGGTAATTATTGATAAGTATGGTCCCGTTGCCATTTACTTTGTAGTTTTAAGTTCGTGTTTAAACATCCTTTCTGTGTTTCCTGTTTAGAGAAGATCCTTTAGCATTTGTTGGAGAGCTGGTTTGGTGGTGCTGAATTCCCTCAGTTCTTGCTTGTCTGTAAAGCTTTTGAATTCTCCTTCATATCTGAATGAGATCCTTGCCGGGTACAGTAATCTGGGTTGTAGATTTTTCTCTTTCATTACTTTAAGTATGTCCTGCCATTCCCTTCTAGCCTGAAGAGTTTCTATTGAAAGATCAGCTGTTATCCTTATGGGGATCCCCTTGTGTGTTATTTGTTGTTTTTCCCTTGCTGCTTTTAATATTTGTTCTTTGTGTTTGATCTTTGTTAATTTGATTAATATGTGTCTTGGGGTGTTTCGCCTTGGGTTTATCCTGTTTGGGACTCTCTGGGTTTCTTGGACTTCTGTGACTATTTCCTTCCTCATTTTAGGGAAATTTTCAACTATTATCTCCTCGAGTATCTTTTCATGGCCTTTCCTTTTATCTTCTTCTTCTGGGACTCCTATGATTCGAATGTTGGGGCGTTTCATATTGTCCCAGAGGTCCCTGAGGTTTTCCTCATTTCTTTTGATTCTTTTTTCTTTTTTCCTCTCTGCTTCGTTTATTTCCACCATTCTATCTTCTACCTCACTTATCCTATCTTCTGCCTCTGTTATTCTACTGTTGGTTCCCTCCAGCGTGTCTTTTATCTCCTTTATTTCATTATTCAAAATATATTGACTCCTTTTTATTTCTTCTAGGTCCTTGGTAAACATTTCTTGCATCTTCTCAATCCTTGTCTCCAGGCTATTTATCTGTAACTCCATTTTATTTTCAATATTTTGGATCATTTTTACTATCATTATTCTAAATTCTTTTTCAGATAGATTCCCTATCTCCTCCTCTTTTGTTTTTGTTTGGTGGGCATTTCTCATTTTCCTTTACTTGTTGAGTATTTCTCTGCCTTTTCATCTTGTTTAGATTGCTGTGTTAGGCGTGGCCTTTCTGTATTCTGGTAGTTTGAAGTTCCTCTTTATTGTGGAGGTTCCTCACTGTGGGTGGGGTTGGATGGGTGGCTTGTCAAGGTTTCCTGGTTGGAGGAGCTTGTGTCGGTGTTCTGGTGGGTGGAGCTGGATTTCTTCTCTTTAGAGTGCAATGGAGTGTCCAGTATTGAGTTTTGAGATGTCTATGGATTTGGTGTGCCTCTGGGCAGCCTGTATATTGATGCTCAGGGCTATGTTCCTGCGTTGCTGGAGAGTTTGCGTGGTATGTCTTGCTCTGGAACTTATTGGCTCTTGGGTGGAGCTTGGTTTCAGTGTATATGTGGAGGCTTTTGGAAGATCTCTTATTAATTAATGTTTCCTCTGGCTTTCAGTCTTATTCTTGCAGTAGCCTCAAGACTACTCCATCCATACAGCATCAATAATAAAACTTTTAGGTTAATGGTGAAAAGATTCTCCACAGTGAGGGATACCCAGAGAGGTTCACTGAGTTACATGGAGAGGTGAAGGGGAGGGAGGTTGAGGTGACCAGGAGGAGAGGAGGGGGACTCAAACGTGGGGAGAGCAGTCTATCCAGTAAGCACTTCCCTCTGTGCTTTCCACAGTCTGGAGCCCTCAGAGAGGTTCACAGAGATACATAGAGAGGGGGGAGGAAGGCAGTAGAGGTGAGGATGAGTAGAAAGGGAGGAATCAAGAGGGGAGAGAGAGATCTGGGCAGTATTCTGTTCCCGAAGTGTTCTCCGGTACCCAGAACACCCTCAGAGATTCACAGAATTGGGTTGAGAAGAGAAGGAGGAGGGTGGGAGATAGAGGTTCCCTGGGGGAGAAGAAAGAGCGTCAATAGAGGGAGAGAGTAATCAGGCCAGTAATCACACTCTTGAGTAAAAATGGGTACTAAAGATTGTATTCTTAAATGCACAAAATTGATATCAAATATGTAAAACAAAAATTAAAAATCTGGAGTAGAGGTTAGACTCTTATAAATCATACAATATAAAAAAAAAAAAAAAGAGAAAACAGTATAAAAAAAAAAAAGACAGTAAAACAGTATAACAGTAAAAAAAAAAAAAAAAAAAACAGGAAAAAACAGTAAAAAAAATAATAATAATAAAATAAAATAAAAAAAAAAGAAAAAAAAAAAAAAAAGCATAAGATATATGTACGCAGTTTGTTTTTTGTTTTTTTAAAATAGGGTTTTTTTTTTTTTTTTTTTCAAGGTAGTGGTGGGTTATGAAAAATGAAAATTAAAGGTGTAATAGAGGTCTTAAAGAAAAAAGAAAGAAAAAAAAAAAAAAAAAATAATATAAAAAAAATAAAATAAATGATAATAGTAAAAATATATATCCCGGACTTTCTCTGGAGCAGTTGTGAGCCGTGTGGGGTCTCTTCAGTTTCAGATAAATCCTTGTTCCTGCTTATACTTTTCAAGATCTATAGGCCCCTTTCAATGCAGTCCGTGTTAACTACAGGGATTTTAATCTGTTGGCCTGTCCCTTCCAACGCGCTTCCCTCTGTTTATTTGGCTTTTGTTTGGAGGTCTCTTCAGTGTCTAATTTCCGCCCTGCCACAAAGGGGCGGAGGTGGTCTCTTTAGGTTCACTTGCTCAGTCCTGCTGTGGGGAGAGAGAGGACCACTGCAACCAGTATCACTGGCGTGTGTGTGGAGAGCTTACAGTGTCTCGGCCACACTGGGGTTCACCCCCGCACGGCGTGTGTGTTTTTCCCCGTCTACCCCGCTCAGGCTTCAGGTTACTCTGCCGGGGGGGGGGGCCCAGATATGCGCGCACTTTCCCAGGTTTAAAACTGCTCAGGTTCAGGTTCCCGGGTACTCCACAAAGGCGCAGACTCGGTTGGGCCGGCGGTTTGCGCCGTTTCCGGGTCGGAGCAGCAGCTCAGGCAGCCGGGAGTTTGGTGAGCGCACACTCCCCTGTTGGGGCGATGCGGCTTATCACTCCCTGGTTATTCAGTCCGTTCCGGCGCTTACCTGGTTACTCCCCGAGGCGCAGCCTCGGTTTACCCCCACGGGTGTGCCGCCTTTCCCTGGTACTCCACCGCTGAGTTTGGCGCGCGCTCACTCCCTCTCTCGGTTGGGTTCGCGGTTTGCGCCGTTCCACCGAGGTCAGGAGCAGCTCAGGCAGCGGGGAGTTTTGGCGAGCGCTCAGGCTCCCTGTTTGGGCGGCGCACTCGGCTTATCACCCTGCGGCTTATCACCCTCCCTGGTCCCCGCCTCGGTTCGCGGGCGCGCTTCCCGGGTACTCCACCGAGGCGCGCAGACTCGGTTGGGCCGGCGGTTTGCGCCGTTTCCGGTCGGAGCAGCTCAGGCAGCCGGGAGTTTGGCGAGCGCACTCTCCCCTGTCGGGGCGGTGCGGCTTATCACCTCCCCCTGGTCCCCGCCTCGGTTCGCGGGCGCGCGCTTCCCGGGTACTCCACAAAGGCGCAGACTCGTTTGGGCCGGCGGTTTGCGCCGTTCCCGGTCGGAGCAGCTCAGGCAGCCAGGAGTTTGGCGAGCGCACCGCCCAGGTGCGGCTTATCACCTCCCTGGTCCCCGCCTCGGTTTACGGTTTACGGGCGCGCCCGGCTCCGGCTCCTGTGTGCTTTGTGTCAGTTCTGGGGAGCTGGTCTCTGGCTGCGACCCTCCCGGCGGCTGTAGACCCTCCGGGATCTCAGGCTGTCTTTGCTTAGAAACTGGGAGCCTGTTTGCAGTTTGGTAGGGGGTGCCCTCTCTGGAGCCGAGTTCGCCCCTTTCCGGCTCTGGCTGGTCCCGCCTGCCCGCTGTGTCCGACGGGGGATGGGGCGGTCCGCAGCCGGCTAGCTCTTCCCCTGTATCGCTCAGTCCTTTGTTCTGTGAGCGGGCCGGCCGGCAGTGCCTTAGCTTTGGGTTTTTCGCAGGGGGTAGTTTCTCTCTCTCTGGCTGTCCCACAGTTTAGGTTACTATCTCACGTTAGCGGCCCGGTCCTTACCCTAAGCAGTGCCGCCCGCTCCTCTCCGCCCAGCCCCCCACTTGCTGGTGGCGGATGCGGGCGTCTGGGGTTCTTTACTGGAAGTTGCCTTTAGGCACGTAATCAGTGGGTTTTATTTATTGATTCTCCCCGGTTATGTTGCCCTCCAAGATTCGAAATCTTCCCCCAAACCCGCCGGTGAGAAGGTTTCCTGGTGCTTAGAAATTTCTCCTCTTTTACGACTCCCTCCCCAGGACGGGTCTCCGTCCCTAACTCTTTTGTCTCTCTTTTTATCTTTTATAATTTCTCCTACCTCCTTCTGAAGATAATGCGCTGACTTGATTAATGTCTGACGTCCTCTGCCAGCATTCAGAAGTAGTCTTGTGAACTTTGCTCAGCTTTCAGATGTTCTTTCGATAAGTTTGTGGGGGAGAGAGTGATCTCTCCGTCCTATTCCTCCGCCATCCTTAATGTAATGTTTGTTGTTCTCATCAGGGCATTGTGATTTTAATGTTAGGGGTTTGTGATTTTTTTAAACATCTTTGCTGATTTTATGGGAGAAAAATGCCATCTTATTTTTAGCTGTCACTTTGAAATTTCAAGTGGGGTAAACACTTGTTAATATTTCACTACACATTTGTATTTCTTCACATGCGATTCAACTATTCAGTTCTTTGTCTGCTTGTTCACTTGTCTTTGTTATTTCAGTGTCTTTCATATTGATTTGCATTGTCTCTTTATCCACTGTCTTCAATAGTTACCGCAAGAATTTTCAGGGGCGGGGTTGCCTTTAAATTTGTTTATGCTGTTTCTTGATGTCCAGAAGGCTTAATTTTTATGTAGCATACCAATCACTTTTTTTCTTTAAGAGCTCTTCTATCCCATGTATGCCTAAAAGCATTTCCCCATCCAGGAATCAGATGGATAATCTTATTTCCTCCCTTTTAAAAAATGTATATTTTATACATGCAGAATTTATTTCAGTGATTATTTCTTCCCAAATCACAAAGCATCCCAGCACTCTTTATTGACTGATTCCTCTATTTCCCATTGATTTGTGATCTTTCCTTTATCTTATAAATTCATACATATGTATGCATCCATATATACATACACACACCTACTTCTGTTGTGTTTTGGGGGGCTGTCTATTCTGTTTCGTTGATTTGTCTCCTCTTGCACCATGATCAGTGAACAAAGACAAATAAACAGACAACGAACCGAACAGTTGAAGCACATGTGAAGAAATACAAATGTGTAGTGAAATATTAACAAGTTTTGACCCCACCTGAAATTTCAAAGTGACAGCTAAAAATAAGAGGGTGTTTCTCTCCCATCAAATCAGCAAAGATGTTTTAAAAATCACTATCCCAACATTATAAAGCACTTTCATGCACTGATGAGAACAACAAATTGGTCTGGCCTTTGAGGATGGCAATTTTAAGTGCTGTGGGGTTCTTTTGGTTTTTTTTTTTAAATATAAAAGTTATTTTATTAGAATACATTTCTTTTTTCGTTCAAATTTTATGACGCTTTCTTATAAAAGAATTCAACGAGCATGACGAGGCTACATTGACAAACAATATCTTATTTTATTTAATGCTGTGGTTTTATAATATATTTTGATAGCATTATTCCTCTGACTTGCACTTTTTCTTAGCTATTTATATTAGTTTTCTTTTCAGATAAGTATTACATTTTGTGAGGAGGGCTGGTTCCTTCCCAGTTGAGTTCAGTTCAGTTCAGTCGCTCAGTCGTGTCCGATTCTTTGCGACCCCATGGACTGAAGCACACCAGGCCTCCCTGTCCATCACAAACTCCTGGAGTTGACCCAAACACGTCCATCAAGTAGGTGATGCCATCCAGCCATCTCATCTTCTGTCGTCCCCTTCTCCTCCTGCCCACAATCCTTCCCAGCATCAGGGTCTTTTCCAATGAGTCAACTCTTCGCATCAGGTGGCCAAAGTATTGGAGTTTCAGCTTCAGCATCAGTCCTTCCAATGAACACCCAGGACTGATCTCCTTTAGGATGGACTGGTTGGATCTCCTTGCAGTCCAAGGGACTCTCAAGAGTCTTCTCCAACACCACAGTTCAAAAGCATCAATTCTTCGGCGCTCAGCTTTCTTCACAGTCCAATTCTCACATCCATTCAGGACTACTGGAAAAACCATAGCTTTGACTAGATGGACCTTTGTTGGCAAAGTAACGTCTCTGCTTTTTAGTATGCTGTCTAGATTGGTCATAACTTTCCTTCAAAGGAGTAAGCGTCTTTTAATTTCATGGCTGCAATCACCATCTGCAGCGATTTTGGAGACCCCCAAAATAAAGTCTGACATTGTTTCCACTGTTTCCCCATCTATTTGCCATGAAGTGATGGGAACAGATGCCATGATCTTTTTCTGAATGTTGAGCTTTAAGCCAACTTTTTCACTCTCCTCTTTCACTTTCATCAGGAGGCTCTTTAGTTGTTCTTCACTTTCTGCTGTAAGGGTGGTGTCATCTGCATATCTGAGGTCATTGATATTTCTCCCGGCAATCTTGATTCCAGCTTGTGCTTCCTCCAGCCCAGCGTTTCTCATGATGTACTCTGTATATAAGTTAAATGATCAGGGTGACAATATACAGCCTTGACGTACTCCTTTTCCTATTTGGAACCAGTCTGTTGTTCCATGTCCAGTTCTAACTGTTGCTTCCTGACCTGCATACAGGTTTCTCAAGAGGCAGGTCAGGTGGTCTGGTATTCCCATCTCTTTCAGAATTTTCCACAGTTTATTGTGATCCACACAGTCAAAGGCTTTGGCATAGTCAGAGCACACGTAAATTTTATGAATTGGGGGCTGCCTAATTCACCTACTTGGATCATTAGACAGCATCCTCATAATGAACAAAGCAAAAGTCTAAATAAGCCAGGCTCCAATTCGGCCTTTAGCTTTCATACCGTCTTTACCTTGTAGAGGGAGAGATCTGAAGATGGAAGAAGATTGTGGCCACAGTTGCTTGAAGAGCTGAAACAAATAGTTAACCATGCCCACCACATTCAAAGTCTATTTTTCCTTCTCTCCAAAATGAAATTACTCTCTTGAGGGATAAATTATTTTTTATATAATTTACTTTAATTTTATTATCCACATCATGGAATTACATGTATAAAAGCTCTTGAATTTGTCTCTATCTGGGGAACATGAACCCGTTACTTAGCCCCTCTGAACCTCAGCTCCCTCATCTGTAAAATGGAAGTAAGGACCTCATTATGCAAAATGCCTCGCCCAGAATCTGACTCAGAGTAGGCAATCAGTGAATGAAAGCTACAGCATAGTTATGAGGGCTAGGAGGGTAAATCAGTTAAGACTACAGGCTCCAGGGCCAGATTTCTTGGGTTCAAATCTTACCTTTTGAGCACTAATTTTCTGATTTTGAACAAGTTACTTAACCTGAACATGCTTTGGTTTCTTCTTCTGCAATGTATGGGTAATGTACATACCTGCCTAGTGGTTGCAAAGAATGAGTTCATTTTAGAAAACAGAACAGTTTCTAGCACATATTAGGCACTCAATAAATGTTAGCTATTCCTGTTGGCAGTGCCTTTGGTCGTGGTGTTACTGTCTTGTGCTGTGCTTGTGTGCATAATTGCTCAGTCGTGTCCGGCTCTTTGCAACCCCATGGACTGTAGGCTGTCAGGCTCCTCTGTCCATGGGGATTCTCCAGGCAAGAATACTGGAGTGGGTTGCCATTTCCTTCTCCAATTCCTGTCTTAAATCTAGTTATTTGGGCACTCACCACAATCAAGACTATATCACTTCATAGCACCATCTAGTGTTTATTTTGGGAAATTCTACATCTATCCTTCAAGCAGCAGTCATTTGGTTGAGAAAATTACCTAAAAGGGGGTGAAAAGGAGAACCATTTTTAGCAATACAAAAATTTTTTTTGAAATATCTTGATTTCAGTCTTTTCCTAGTCTATTTGGGCTCTATTTGTAACAGAATTGTTGACTGCAAACAACAGCAACTGACTGAGTGAATTAAGCCAATGATTGGGCATTTCACAGAATCAACAAGAAGGCAGATGAACCAGGCTGGGGAAACGGATGGGAAACCAGGGAGGCTGGGCGATGGGGACCCCAGGTAAGGTCAGGCCACAGGACCAGCTTGGCTAGCACACCACTACTGGTGACAGCTACCTCCACTGCTTCTAGATACCATCACCACACCTCTGCACTCTGCTGTTCCCACAGTGGCCTCTGCTAGATGCAGTTTTTACAAATGAATTTAAAACTTCCAGCCCTTGTATAAATCTCTGAGGATTCAAAGTCTTTGTTAAGAGCCTGAGTCCCTTGTCGGTGCCCTAGCTGCCCTGGGTATGTGAAGAGGCACCACGTGCTTTCCTTGGTTTCCATGAGGGGAGGTAAGGCCTTGCCCTCCAGATTCACAATGGAAGATTACCTCAAAAAAGAATAGGGTTTGGATAGCCACCTCAGGGATGGATGCCAGATAAAATACAGGACACCCAGTTAAATTTTAGTTTCAGAGAAAAAAAATGTGTTTTTAATATAAGTTTGCAAATATTGCATACTTAGAGCAAAAACTAGATAAGACAATCATGCCTAGTTTGGGTGAGGGAGGAGACAAGTACTCTTATTTATTGCACATGCATTAATATACTCAAGTGTATCAGTCATGGGTCTCCAGAGAAACAGAATCAATGTGCATATAAGCAATTTATGATAGGAATTGGTTCATGTGATTATGGAGACTGAGAAGTCCCACAATCTACCCTCCACAAGCTGGAGACCCTGGAGAGCCAGTAGTGTAATTTCATTCTGAGTACAAAGTCCTAAGAACCAATGTTTCAGCTCAGATAGGCAGGAAGGGGTGAGGATGGGGTGAATCCTTCCTTCCTCTGCTTTTTATTCTATTCCTCAATGAACTGGATAATGCCCACCCTGATTGGGGAAGGCAATTTGCTTTGGGGAGTCCACTGATTCAAATTCAGTCTCATCCAGACACATCTTTACACACACATGCCCAGAAATAATGTTTAATCTGGGCACCCCTTGGCCCAGTCAAGCTGACACACAAAATCAACCATCACATCAAGTGCATTAAAAAATATTCACAACCTCTGACTCAATAATTCTATTCTTAGAACTCATCATAGCCTTTGGCCCAGGAGTTGAACATTAAGGAGTTTATCTTAAGGAAATGATCATAAATAGGCAAAATGATTTATATACATAGTTATCACTAGTTACGACAGTTATTGAGGAGTTATGGTTCATAAAGAAAAATTGGAAATAAGCCTAAACATACAAATAGGGGAATGGTGAAATAAATTATGGTTGATACATAAGATGGTATCTTATGTAGTCATTAAAATTATGCTTATGAAGCATTTTGTTTACATGGGAAACTCTGACAAAGGAATATTTAGAGATAAAAGCAGCACATATAATTGCAGAGACAACTCACTAGCTACCTAATCTTGGCAATTACTTAATCCCTGTTTACTCCTCTGTGAAATGATGATAATATAATGATAGAACATAGAGTGGTACCTTGCACACACAAAATATTAGCTTGTGTGTGTGCTTGCATGTGCATTTGAGGAGACAGAAAGAGTAATGATGGTCAAGAGACAGTTGCGATAATGGCAAACTTGAAGTTCAGTGTTCCCATGTCTCAGCAAGGCTCTTGGATGTTAAGAAGCAGTCTATGATGGTGGTGGCTCAGCTTCCCTGGATTGCAGCTACGGGGTCATATTCTTGAGGACAATAGCCCTGGTAGAGGCTTCCTGATGTCCCCTTCCCTGACTGGTGCAGAGGTCTCAGCATCCCTGGTGGGCATATGTAGTTATTGAGTTCTACAAGCCATTTCTGCAACCCTGTTCCTCCACCTCTTCTTGTGATTTTGCAAGTGATTAATGCAATACGTGAACCGTGAACTTCCAGATGTTCAAGCTGGTTTTAGAAAAGGCAGAGGAACCAGAGATCAAATTGCCAATATCCGCTGGATCATCGAAAAAGCAAGAGAGTTCCAGAAAAACATCTATTTCTGCTTTATTGACTATGCCAAAGCCTTTGACTGTGTGGATCACAATAAACTGTGGAAAATTCTGAAAGAGATGGGAATACCAGACCAACGGACCTGCCTCTTGAGAAACCTGTATGCAGGTCAGGAAGCAACAGATAGAACTGGACATGGAACAACAGACTGGTTCCAAATAGGACAAGGAGTACATCAAGGCTGTATATTGTCACCCTGATTATTTAACTTATATGCAGAGTACATCATGAGAAACGCTGGGCTGGAAGAAGCACAAGCTGGAATCAAGATTGCCGGGAGAAATATCAATGACCTCAGATATGCAGATGACACCACCCTTATGGCAGAAAGTGAAGAAGAACTAAAAAGCCACTTGACGAAAGTGAGAGAGGAGAGTGAAAAAGTTGACTTAAAGCTCAACATTCACAAAACTAAGATCATGGCATCCGGTCCCATCACTTCATAGCAAATAGATGGGGAAACAGTGGAAATAGTGGCTGACTTTATTTTGGGGGGCTCCAAAATCACTGCAGATGGTGATTGCAGTCATGAAATTAAAAGACGCTTACACCTTGGAAGGAAAGTTATGACCAACCTAGACAGCATACTAAAAAGCAGAGACATTACTTTGCCAACAAAGGTCTGTCTAGTCAACGCTATGGTTTTTCCAGTAGTCATGTATGGATGTGAGAGTTGGATGGTGAAGAAAGCTGAACGCAGAAGAATTGATGCTTTTGAACTGTGGTGTTGGAGAAGACTCTTGAGAGACCCTTGGACTGCAAGGAGCTCCAACCAGTCCATCCTAAAGGAGATCAGTCCTGGGTGTTCATTGGAAGGACTGATGTTGAAGCTGAAACTCCAATACTTTGGCCACCTGATGCAAAGAGCTGACTCATTTGAAAATACCTTGATGCTGGGAAAGATTGAGGGCAGGAGAAGAAGGAGATGACAGAGGATGAGATGGTTGGATGGCATCACCAACTCGGTGGACATGGGTTTGGGTAGACTCCGGGAGTTGGTGATGGACAGGGAGGCCTGGCGTGCTGCGATTCACGGGGTCGCAAAGAGTCGGACATGACTGAGCAACTGAGCTGAACTGAACTGAACTGAATGCCCTGTGTTAAGTTTCTTTTTCAAAATAACTGAACAGTTTCTGCTTTTTACTGCTGAACTCTGACTGATACAAGGAATAAAGAGAAAGTTTGGGGACATGGAAAGATTTTGATGCCTACTGACGTCAGGTATGCCTAAAGTGTAAGAAGAGTCTGGAGGCTGGGATAAGAGCAAAGTAAATAGTTTAAACATGTGAGTCATAAGTCTATGAACCACATTTTAAGTCATAGGACTGGATGATGGATGAAATCATCTAGGGAGAGAGTGAGAACAGATGCTTGCCCTGGACACACCTGGGGCATGCTTACATTTAAAAATTAGGTAAGAGACTTTAACGGTGAAAGGAAATGCAACATTTCAAATAGAAGTTGATGGAAATAAAGATTTAAAGCTCTTTTTCACTAAAAAAAAATCCAGTAAAAGAGGTAGAAATGGTAAAGAAAAAAAAAGGCTGAACCCCTATATGATCAGCTTCATAATTACCATTTTATATGTTAAAAAATCACTCCTTTAGGCAGCATGTTTTCCCAGATTTGGAGGTATGCTTCAAAATTTTGTACTTAAAAATAAGTCACCAATTCACGTGACAACTTAGTTTACACTGTGTCCCCATAAATGTATATTTTATTGTTTCCCTTTTACCTGTGAATTAAACAGTTATGACAGAACCCTAAACCAGTTTCATTATATTATTGACCTTTACTCTGATGGTGTAGAAAGGAGCAGTGTATCTACCACCACTGCAAAGGCATCTTGGTACATCAGTATTTTGTGATATTGGAAAAATAAAATGCCAAGTCATTTGGAGATAACCATATGCTAAAACACAGCAGTCTTAATTTATGACTGTATAGAAACAATTCTTGATTGTTTGTTGCTATTATTATATAGAAATAAAATTGAGACTTATATGCTAATCTTGTATCCTTCAACCCTGCTAAACTCACTCGTTAGTTCTAGCAGCTTATTTGTAGCATCCATTGGATTTTCTATACAAATGATTGGATTTTCTATACAAATGATTGGATTTTCTATACAAATGATTAATTACTAAGTCTGTTTGATACACGATGCTGCTCTTTTCTCCTAAATAAAGAAATCTATACTACATTAGAAAAAAAAATGGCTGAGAAGGAGTAGCCAATGAGAAAGGAGAAAAACCATCAGTGTGTGTGTATCCCAAAAACCAAGTAAATCAAGAAAGCATCCTGAGGAGCAGGGATCAATTCTATCAAATGCTGTTGAGCGAGTAAGTCAAGATTACAAACATGTCCCTGAGATTGGGAGCATAGACAAGAATGGTTTTGAAGGAGCAGTGGGGGCCAAAGCCCAACGGAGTGGGTGGAGAAGGGAACTGGAAGCAAGGGTATAGTGTGTGCATACAGACAACTCTTATAAGTTTGGAGATCCAGGGAGCAGATAGATGGGCCAGTAGCTAGAAGGAACAGCTGGGGTCAAGGGAAGGAGTTTTATTGGGTTGGCCAAAAGGTCATTTGGATTTTTCCGTAACATCTTACGAACTTTTTGGCCAACCCAATATAAGAGAAGAAACATCAGAGCATGTTTATTTGCACACAGATATGATCCAATTGAGAGGATGGTATGAATATGCAGGACAGAGGGGGTAGATAACTGTAGGAGCCAAGGTCTTGAGAACACATCTGAGGCAAGTAGAGTTCAAGGGGAAGGTCCTTGATAGGAGGAAGGACACTCTTTGCTGCACCAAGAAGGAAAACAGAAAATGTAGATAGAGATGTGGGAAGGGGGTTTTATTTTCTTTATGAAATATGATGCAAGATTATCAGTGGAGAATCAGAATACAGAGGGATACGGGAGGCTTGAGGAGTGGAGATAGTGTGAGAGAGAGCTCCCAGAGCATGAGAGTGGGAGAAAGGACAGGCTGTGGCTGTGGAGCATAATTGTTGGACCGCGTTGTCCATTTGTGAATTACAGTCAGAAATTTTCAAGTGAGCCCCTCCCTATCCCCCAGCCCCAGGCAGCTGTTGATCTGCTTCCTGCTATTAGAGATCAGATTGCAATTTCTGGAGACTTATATTGATGGAATCATATGTATGCCTTTTTGTTCCTAAATACTTCATGTTTTGATGCTATTGTAAATGATAACTTATTCATTTCAATTCTTGATTGTTTGTTGCTATTATTATATAGAAATAAAATTGAGACTTATATGCTAATCTTGTATCCTTCAACCCTGCTAAACTCACTCGTTAGTTCTAGCAGCTTATTTGTAGCATCCATTGGATTTTCTATACAAATGATTGTATCATCTGTGAATAAAAGCAGTTTTACTTCTTATTTTCCAAAAAAATTAATTTTTCAAATGAGACCAGCTACTAGAGTATGTTGCTTTCTGATACAATTTTCAGTTATTTATATGCAGTTACGGAATAAGGGGGGCTTCTCCGATGGCTCAGTGGTAAAGAATCTGCCTACCAATGTAGGAGACTCAGATTTGATCCTTGGGTCAGGAAGACCCCCTGGAGAAGGAAATTGCTACCCACTCCAGTATTCTTGCCTGGGAAATCCCATGGACGGAAGAGTGTGGTGGGCTACAGTCCATAGGGTGGCAAAGAGTCAGACACAACCTAGCGACTAAACAACAACAACAAAGGAAGAAAGGGGATGACTGAGTTTAATCAGGGTTGTGCTTTTGGAAAGGTCTAGTGTGTGACCGAGAGAGGGTGGCTAATGTGGGGTAGAGGAAAAGGCACTTGGATCTGGAGAACATCAAGGAAGGAGAAGGCGAGGTGCAGAATGGCTCATCCATGTGGATGCTGAAAGTGAAAGTTGCTCAGTTGCATCTGATTCTTTGCTACCTCATGGACTATACAGTCCATGGAATTCTCCAGGCCAGAATACTGGAGTGGGTAGCCATTCTCCTCTCCAGGGGATCTTCCAAACCCAGGAATCAAACCCAGGTCTCCCGCATGGCAGGCGGATTCTTTACCAGCTGAGCCACCAGGGAAGCCCAGGCAACCAAGAAAGATAAAGCTGCATCACCTTGGGGAGGACAGCTGAGCCTGCAGGAAAAGACTTCTGAAGGGGTGAAGGGTCCAGGGCCTAGATCCTAGGTACTCTAAGACTTTGCATCAGGGCCCTGTGTGTGGTCAGGCTCCGGGGACCTAGCACTCTCCAGGGCTGGTCCACACTCACACACCCCCACCCCCACCTCAGAGCCCTCCACTCTCAGACAATTCAGCTCGAAACTCTCAATAACCTAGACTTATGAAAGCAAATGCCTCTTCACTCTCCTCCTGGGGCAAGTAAAGCCCAGACCTCCATATCACAAGCCTTGGCCACCCTTTGTGGGGTAAGGGAGAGAAAAATAAATTTTACCCAGTGGTTAAGCTCCAGCAGAGAAAACAGGTGACAGATTATGCTACCGCACAGAAAAAAAAAATCAAAGAAGGAATAATTTCTACATTTTAACTCTATACATTTCTGGTGGGTGGGATAGTGGGATCACTCATGCAGAGGTATGGAGTGTGTGTGTGTGTGTGTGTGTGTGTGTGTGTGTGTGTGTGTGTGTGAGTGGACACACACAAGCACAAGAAAATAAGGAAATTTGGCTTTGACATCTTACTGTCTGCCACTTGATGATTCCTCCCAGCTTAGTGGAGTCTCTGGTCCCAGGGCTCATCCTGTCCCTCTGAGTTCCCTTAGCTATAGAAGATGCCCACTGTGTTCTCTGTGAAGCAGAATTCTCTCTGTTTCTAGTCCTACTCACCAGTTCTCTTTTAGGTGATAATGGATGCGAAAGGGTTAACGAGATTAAAAACAACCTGCTGTTGCTTTAGCAAACCACTGAGTTTCCTAGGCAACATAATGCCTCCATGTCTCCTGTTTCTTCCTGTTTCTAAAAGCCCCTATGGAGGGAATGGTGAAAATATTAACCTTGGCTCACATTCACATCCCTGCTCTTCACCTCCCCCCTCCCCACTTAACTCCCCATGCAGCTGACCTTGCCTCCTGCTTTATGGAAAACACTGAGACTGTCAGGTGTGAAGTCCCTTGGCCCTGAGGTCCCCTCATCTCTCACTAAAGGATGACGCACAATCCCTTCCTCCCATCCCTGCCCCTGTCCCCTTGGATTTCTTCCTCTTCTGTCTCACTTCCTGCCACAGCATTGATTAACATCCCCTATCCTGTATTTTTCAACCTCTAAACACCTACTGCCTCTGTGACTATTGCCTGAGTCCGTCACAGCTCTCAGAAAAAAACAAATCAAGAAATCCGACTGCCCTCTGTCCTGCATCCCCCTCCCTTTAGTCAAGCTCCTCAAGCTTATGGTTGGAGAGGTGGATCTCCTCAATCCCCACATCCCACTCACACCCTAGGTCACTGGAATGAGGCTCCAGCCCTTCCCACAACACCCACACTCACCGTACTCTGGCATAGGTAACCTGGGACTTCCAAGTGACGTAGTCCAGTTCACTCTTTAGTCTTCCTGTCTCTCCATCCCTCTGCAGCACTGTGAACCTCTCCCCTCCCGGGGAACCCTCTCCCCTCCCCTAGCTTCTGTCACACCACACTGTCCCAATCGTCTGTCCATCACTGGGAGTTTTTAATCTCAATCTTCTTGGTGGGTCCTTCTTCCCCTACCTCTCCCTACAATGGCAGTCTTCCCCCTAGATTCTATCTTGGCCTTCATTTTCTTTCTTTCGGCTGCACCGGGTCTTAGTTGCTGCACATGGGATCTAGTTCCCTGACCAGGCTCCCAGCATTGGGAGCATGGAGTCTTAGCCACTGGACCACCAGGGAAGTCCCTTGGCCTTCATCTTCTTCCTACAACTGGCTAACAACCTATAGATGCCAGGCAAGTAATTTGAATGAGTCACACGAGGATGGTGGATATGTGAAAATGTAGTACGTGCTGGAATTCACAAAGAAACGTGTTCTCACTCTCTCTCTCTCTCTTTTTTTTAGAAACAGTGACCCTCTTCCCCTCTTCTTTATCTTTCATCTTCCACTTTCAACGGAGTCATGGGAACAAAAAAATATTTGGCTATCCTCTTCACTATTAAGAAAATCAGAGCAAATATGCTAAAAGACAGCTGATATCTGGTCTCAGCGATGGGGACACAGTCCAGAGGAGCGAGCCTCCTGTAGGGGTGCCCTCTGAGGGAGGTAGCTGCCAATCAACTGCCAATTGTTGTCACACATGGATCTAATGCCAGGTTGTCCAACTTTTTAAGAGAATTCAGAAATCTGGGTTTTATGTAAAATATCTCTTGGTTAAGTGTTTACATCTAATATTTTTTAAGGTAACATAAATGTGAGGGTCAAATATGCATGCACTGGAGCCAGTTCTACTCACCAGGGCTGATCATTTTCAGCCTTGGCTTAGCACATTGTGAATGGAGCCTTGGCAGCGCCTCTCCCTCTTCTCCTTGGTGATCTGACTCAATATCAGTGATTTATTGCAACTGCCACTCACAGCCTGATTCTTCCTAGCTTTATCTCTCCAGTCAAGACCTCTAGCCTTAGCCCCATGCCCCCGTACTCCACTGGACACATTATTGGATCTCTCCACCTGAATGTTCGTTCCTTCTACCTGTGGTTTTCTTCTGTACTTAAATGTTTTTTTAATTTTATATTAGAGCATAGTTGATTAACAATGGTGTGTTAGTTTCAGATGTACAGCACAGTGATTCAGTTATACATACACTGGTATCTATTCTTTTTCAAAGCTATGATTTTTCCAGTAGTCATGTATGGATGTGAGAGACCATAAAGAAAGCTGAGCGCCAAAGAATTGATGCTTTTGTACTGTGGTGTTGGAGAAGACTCTTGAGAGTCCCTTGGACTGTAAGGAGATCAAACCAGTCAATCCTAAAGGAAATCAATCCTGAACATTCATTTGAAGGACTGATGCTGAAGCTGAAGCTCCAATACTCTGGCCACGTGACGTGAAGAGCTGACTCATTAGAAAAGACCCTGATGCTGGGAAAGATTGAAGGCAGGAGAAGGGGACGACAGAGGACGAGATGGTTGGATGGCATCCCCAACTCCATGGACATGAGTTTGAGCAAACTCTGGGAAATGGTGAAGGACAGGGAAGCCTGGCATGCTGCAGTCCATGGGGTCGCAAAGAGTCAGACATGACTAAGTGACTGAACAACAATTTTTGTTCCAAATCTTTTCCCATTTAGGTTATTATGGAATATTGAGTAGTGTTCCCTATGCTATACAATAAGTCTATTGGTTGGTTGGTTATCTATTTTAAATATATCTGCCTATGCTTTTCAGACATTAATGTGCAGGTGACTCAAGTGGGGCTCTGGTTAAAATGGAGATTCTGGTTCATTGGGTCTGGCATACTGCCCAAGATCATGTGTTTCTAACGAGCTTCCAGCTGATGCCAACACTGCTGGCCCATGAACCACATATTAAGACAGCCCCCATCTGAGGACAAGGCCCCTTCTGCAAATTTTCTCTCCCTGCTGCATATCTCCTCATTGTGGATGATAGAGTGTCTGTCCACGCACCCAAGCAAAGGTTTGGAATGTGATGTAGAGAGAACAGGAGAAACAGAGGAGGAATCCTAAGCCTGGTGCCATGCAACCCCTTTACATTGATCCTCTTCATCCTCGCATGTGTGTCCACACTATCACAAGCTTGACTTACACCCTCATGTCCTTCAGCCACTAGTCTCCTTACTGGTGTCCCTGCTCCAGCATTTGCCCCTCCAATGCATCCTCAATCATCCAACCAGCAGGATACTTCTAAAAAGCGAAATGATCTCATGAGTTGAACAAGGGCACTTCAGTTTACAGTCAGGCAGAGAGGCAGGGTCCTCTGAGGCAGTTCATTAAGCATAATTATGAATAACAAAAGCAACGAGAGCAAGTCAAAGAAACAGTTTCCAACATGGAGTCAGAATTGGCTTCCTCTCCGCAACAATACTACTCAGCCATTAAAAAGAACAAAGTAATGCTATTTGCAGCAACATGGATGCAACTAGAGATTATCATACCAGGTGAAGAAAATCAGACAAATACCATATGATAAAATATGGCACAAAGGGACCTATCTGCAAAAGAGAAACAGACTCATGGACATATAGAACAGACTTGTGGTTGCCAAGGGGGAGGGGGAAGGGAGAGGGATGGACGGAAAATTGGGGGTTAGTTGATGCAAACTATTATATTTAGAATAGATAGACAACAAGGTTCTACCGGAAAGCACAAGGAACTATATCCAATCTCCTGGGATAAACCATAATGGGAAAGAATATTAAAAAATAACGTATATATGTGTATAACTGAGTCACTTTGCTGTACAGCAGCAGAAATTAGCACAACACTGTAAATCAACTATACTTCAATTGAAAAATTAAGAAAACAAATCAAGCTCACAAATATGTATTGAGCTCCTACCATATTCCAGCCACTAGTCTAAGCACAGGGGGATACAGCAGTGAAGGAAATAAAGAAAATCTCTGTTTTCGTGTCACTCAGAGTCACATCGGAGGAGATAAACAAAAAAGTGAGTAAATAATACTTTGATGGAGAAAAATAAATCCAAGAAGAGGGAAAGTGAGTTGTGGGAGGCTGTTTTGAGATTTGAAAGCAGTGAGGAAATGATTCCTATGTGGGGAAGAACACTCCAGTGAAAGGAGTGTATGGAGTGTATGGAGGAATTGGAATATGCCTGATTGTTTGAGGGCCAAAAAGGTGGCCACTGTGGTTGGAGCAGAGTGACCTGGGAAGGAAATGGGCATGAGGTCCTAAAGTCCTGGAATAAAGGCAGGGTGAGGTGGAACAAACCTTGGAAGGCCTTGTAGGTGGCTATAAGGATTTTGGGCTTTTATTTTGAGTGAGATGGAGAACATTTTGGATACTTTCATGGTTTCCAGCATCTTTTCTACCATGTATCAGGCTTTGTGATTTTTCCATACAAATCTCTACTCATATCTCCGAGTACTTTCCTAGGAAAAATTTCTAGAAGTTAAAGTCTTTGGTCACAGGGTACAAATAACTTGAAGTGCTTATTGCATATTGCCGGGACTGCTTTCTAGAAAGTCTTGTTGCTGCTGCTGTTCTGTTGTTCGGTTGTGTTCAACTCTTTGTGACCCCATGAACTGCAGCATGCCAGGTTTCCCTGTCCATCACCATCTCCCGGAGCATGCTCAAATTCATGTCCATTGAGTCGGTGATGCCGTCCAACCATCTCATCCTCTGTTGTTCCCTTCTCCTCCACCCTCAATCTTTCCCAGCATCAGGGTCTTTTCCAATGAGTTAGCTCTTTGCATCAGGTGGTCAAAGTATTGGAGCTTCAGCTTCCCAATCAATATTCAGGACTGATTTCCTTTAGGATTAACTGGTTTGATTGCTGTCCAAGGGACTCTCAAGAGTCTTCTCCAGCACCACAGTTCAAAAGCAACAGTTCTTCAGCACTCAACCTTTTTTATTGTCCAGCTCTCACATCCATGGGCCTTCCCTGGTGATTCAGATGGTAAAGAATCTGCCTGCAATGCAGGAGACACGGATTTGATCCCTGGGTCGGGAAGATCCCCTGGAGAAGGCAAGGGCTACCCACTCCAGTATTCTTGCCTGGAGGATTTCATGGACAGAGGATCCTGGTAGGCTACAGTTCATGGGGTAGCAAAGAGTCGAACACGACTGAGCAACTTTCACCTTTACCTTCACCACATCCGTACATGACTACTGGAAAAACCATAGCTTTGACTATACGGACCTTTGCAGGCAAAGTAATATCTCTGCTTTTTAATATGGTGTCTAGGTTTGTCATAGTTTTTCTTCCAACGAGTAAGCATCTTTCAATTTCATGGCTGCAGTCACTGTAGACTACTAGAAAGTCTATGTCCACTTATAATAAACCTTAACTCATCAAATATTTATTGATCACCTACTACATGACAAGGAGAAGGCAATGGCACCCCACTCCAGTACTTTTGCCTGGAAAATCCCATGGATGGAGGGGCCTGGTAAGCTGCAGTCCATGGGGTCACTAAGAGTCGGACACGACTGAGCGACTTCCCTTTCACTTTTCACTTTCATGCATTGGAGAAGGAAATGGCAACCCACTCCAGTGTTCTTGCCTGGAGAATCCCAGGGACGGGGGAGCTTGGTGGGCTTCCATCTATGGGGTCGCACAGAATCGGACACAACTGAAGTGACTTAGCAACAGCAGCAGCAACTACATGACAGACATGAAATACACTGGTGAACAAGATGAAATCTTAAATCTCATCCTAGCCATTTCACTTGTTCATCCTAGCCATTTCACTGTGGCCAGCATTGTGTCTGAGTGAGTATCTCGCTACATGCTTGCCAACACCAAGTATTACCATTCTTAAAAAGCTTCAAGCAGTCAAAGGCAAAAAGAATGCTCTGATAATTTGAGTGATGAAAAATGATATGTTGTCACTGCATTCCTGTGTATGTATTTCATTACTAGTGAGGTTGAATTTCTTCCCACACATTTTCTAGCTAATCAGCCAATTGTCCTATTCTTCTTTAAATGTTCTTTAAAACCTTTGAAAATAATTCAAAGGAGACAAGAAGCTTGGAAACATTAAAAGACTTAACATATATCTTGGGAAATAAGTAGTCTTCAGGTCAAATACATAGGCTTTAGACATTGACTCTTCTTATACTGGTCAAATACATAGGCTTTAGAATGGTAGGAGGCTTGCCTTAAATCTCAACATCCCAGTGTTTACCCAACAGCCCATTTTATTGAACGCTGCTTTGAAAGCATTTACATTTTCAATCTGTATCACTTCTTGAGGTTTTCAATGGCATTTTCTAACCTCTGTATGAAGCAGGATTACCTTTAATCCATTACCCCTCCAAGGGTATACCCTGCCATAGAGGTATAGCAGGAAGGGCACTGGACTGTGACAAGTGAAAATTATAACCCCCTCTGTGATTCACTCAGTCATGTCCGACTCTTTGCGGCCCCATGGACTGTAGCCCACCAGGCTCTTCTGTCCATGGGATTTCCCCAGCAAGAATACTGGAGTGGGTTGCCATTCTCTTCTCCAAGGGATCTTCCCAACCCAGAGATCAAACCCCACATCTCCTGCATTGGCAAGCAGATTCTTTACCAGCTGAGCCACCAGGGAAGCCCATAAACCCCCCTAGCCCTCCATAAAAACATTTCCCCCACTTTTTTACTGAGATATAATTGATATATAACATCATGTAAGTTCTAGTGTACAACATATTGACCTCATACATTCATATTGTTACAGATTACCATTGTCACGTTAGCTAACACCTTTGGCACCTCACATAATTTCCATTTCTTCTAGTGGTGAGAACAATTAAGATCCAGGCTCTTAGCAAGTTTGATGCTTATAATATGATTTTGTTGTCTACAATCACTGTACTGCATATTAGATCTCCAGGACTTATTTGCAAATGTGTATCCTTGAACGTCTCTCCTACTGCCCCACTCCCAGCCCCTGGTAACCATCTTTCCATAATCTGTTTTTTAAGTTCAGTTTTGTTTTCTTTTATAGATTGCACATATCAACAATATCACACAGTATTTGTTTCTCTCTGTCTGACATTTTCCCAAATTTTAATAATGGTTACCTTTGAGGAAAGAGAACCGGAGGTGAGGGGAGGGGATTGAAGTTACCTTTTGTGCCTTGCTATAGTTTGAATTTTGTAACCTTAAACAAATGTGCCCTTTAAAAATTTCAAACACAGTTTATCTGGGTGGGAGCTAGTGGCTTGTTGGTATTTTTTAGTTTGTATCTCTCAGAAAAAAAGCCTGAAGAATTACTTTTTATTAAAATTCCCCTAGTTTTGTAAAACAAAATCTGTGTATGTGTGTGCATGTGTGTGTCTCATATGTCTGCAGGAATACAGACCAAACTGCTAATGTGTGGGCTGAATTTCAAGACTGTTTGGGGAGCTGGGAGAGGGAGAAATGAGTTTCATTTGTTACTTATATATTGTTAAAGTGTGGTCTAGTGAACATGTATTACATTCTACCTTTTTTCAGACAAGAAATAATAAACCATCTTCCCCCTGAGGCTAAAAGGGACATGTGCTCATTCTGGAAAATACAGAATAGTATGAAGAAGAAACAATCACAACAGTTAACATTTTTACCATGCTTCCTTTCAGGCTTCCTTTTATACATTTTTCTACATAGTTGAGTTCACATTGTATATAGTTTTGTATCCTGTTTTTCTCTCTTAAGAATAAAACACAAGCATTTTCCTGTGTCATGATAATATCTGTATGGCTGCATCACACACAATTTTATGGTTTTGTCACAATCCGAGTGGATTAATCGGCTATTTCTTAAAGTTGAACATTAAGGTTGTTTTCAGTTTTTCCACATTACAAATGATTCTTTGATGAGCATCTTAGTAACGAAATCTTCATTTGCATTTCTAAATGTTTCCTAGGGATAGATCCCTACCAGTGGATTTAATGAACCAAAGAGTAGATTTCCAGAAGTAGGATATCAATGGATAGCAAATATTTTTACAGATAACCAAAGGTTATACCAATTTCTACTCTCCCCAGCAGTGTACAAAAGTCTCTGACCAATATTGTATATAATCTCTGCCCCACCTTTTGTTTCTTTTATCCTTTCTATAGGAAAGTAGTAGGTGAGAGAGTTATCTTCATTTTTCATTGCTGTTGAGACTGAACATTTTTCATATGCTTATTCACCACTGGTATTCCTTCTGTGAACTCTCTATTTTGATTTTTGCCCATTCACTAACTAGTCTCTTATAGTTTTCTTGTCAATCAAAATGAGCTCTTAAAAGATATGAATCTTTTGTCTGTCATATTAGTTGCAAATGCAAATATTTTTCACAACTTTTTTGTTTTTTTTTTAACTGTCTTGGCCATACACAGATTTTTTTTGTTTTTTTAAAAAGACAATCTGATTCTAACTACAGCCAAGTGCCCCCGGTTTGAGCCTGCTTTCCCTGATTAAATTGAAGAGGTTTGACAAAAGATCTGGAAAGGCCATTTCAGCTAATCCTAAATTTAGATCTGTGAATAAAAGTGTGTGGGCCTGACTTAAAGATTGTTCAGTTCATATGCACTTTTGCATGATTTATAGATAAGGAAATGGCAACCCACTACAGGATTCTTGCCTGGAAAATTCCATGGACAGAAGAGCCTGGTGGGCTATAGTCCATGGGGTCACAAAGAGTCGGACAAGACTGAGCGGCTGAGCACACACACAAATGATTTAAGAAGATGGAGTGGGGGGCAGGGATGGAAGCAGTTTGTGCCAGAAATTTTTAGAATTCTGAGGTAAGTAGCCAATTCTCTCCAGTCTCCTGCGTGTTGGGAGGGGGAGTAAATTTTGTGCCAGCGAACAGAACTCTTGATGGAAAAAGTACTGCTCTGGGTTGCAGATGTGTACATGGCTTGGCTTTAATTATTTTTTCCCCTCTCTACCCTTTCTTCCGCTCCCCTCCCCCTGCCACCATAAAGAGGGCAGCCACATTAGGGCTCTGAAGGGTACAGACAGTGCGTCCGCCACGAGGCTGCTTCTGTGCAGCTGGTTAGCACATCAAAGGCCGGATGAAATACTGAGGAAACAAGGGCCCAAATCTAGGATCCTTCCAAACTCCCACCTTCATCTGGGCTCTAGCACAGGGTTACTGTGACTGCCAAAGATAGCTCGACCGACTTCAAATAGAAGAACGCTGCCAAACAAAGAAATCTTGGTCATTATTCTGAGCCAAAAAACCAAATCAAACAAACAATAACAACAACCAGAACAGCGCAAAAGAGTATTGCCCGCTGATGCCCTGGGATTGAGCAAATCAGTGATTGCGAAAAGCATTTAGTGTTCCAAGAACAAAACCAAAGCAAATCAAACGATCCGATCTGTTTCAGCAGACATCGGGAGAGTTATCAGATGAGGCCCGGGCACTGATTTGACCTATCCCGAGGGGTGTCTGCCCCACAGCATCTGGTGAGAGGAGGATTGGAGAAAGGCCGCCAAGGGGAGCGAGGTGAAAACGGTTAGTCTGGGTCTTTAGAGTGGGAAAGGAGTTTAAGGTTAAAGTGAGTTTTCTGTCTCCTAAGAGAGCCTCGTGATCCCGAGGGTTGGCCGGGGAAAGATGAGTCTTTGGAACGGAAGGCTGGGAGAAGCTTAAAGCAGGAGAAATGGAGTTAGTGTTTGGTTCGCATCAGGTGGCTGAGGGGACCTTACGCAGAGCCCGGCAAAGCCAAGCGGGTAAGTGTGCGACGAATAACTGGGGGTAAGGAGGAGGGCTACGTGATACGTCGCAGTTAGCTAGAGGCTGGCGTGGGGATGGCGTGAGGCTGCGGCCAGGCCGTGCAGGTATTGCTGAGGGGTGTGTGTTCCGCAATCTCGGCGGCGGAGGTGGTAGGATCCGGCTGGGGGAGGGGAGCCACCACCAAACAGAGGCAAGGTGGGGGGGCCTGAGCTGGGCGGGGCCGAACTGAGCCGAGCCGCGAGCCTAGGCGGCCGCGGGGAGGCGGGGCTGAAAGGCCCCGCCCGTCCGCCTCCGTCTCCGCCCCGCCTGACTCCGCCTCCTCCGCTGGCTAGTCTTGGTCAGCCCGGCCCCGCGCTCCAGTAGCTCGCGGAGAGGGAGGAGAAAGCGAGTTCCGGAACCCTGCCTGTCCCGGCCCAACCTTTGCTCCAGCGATCATGGCTGCCGAGGATGTGGCGGCGACCGGCGCCGACCCGAGCGAGCTCGAGAGCGGCGGGCTGCTGCATGAGATTTTCACGTCGCCGCTCAACCTGCTGCTCCTCGGCCTCTGCATCTTTCTGCTCTACAAGATCGTGCGCGGGGGACCAGCCGGCGGCCAGCGACAGCGACGACGACGAGCCGCCCCCGCTGCCCCGCCTTAAGCGGCGCGACTTCACCCCTGCCGAGCTGCGGCGCTTCGACGGCGTACAGGACCCGCGTATACTCATGGCCATCAATGGCAAGGTGTTCGACGTAACCAAAGGCCGCAAGTTCTACGGGCCTGGTACGGCGGCTGGCCAGGGGGCCGCAAAGACAAAAGAAGGGGCCCCGGCATGGGGCTGGGTCCTGGAGAGGCAAGGAGGGAGCGGGGCGCCCGGGGAGGGGCTGGAATGGTGGCCAGCCTGGGAGGGCGGGGCAGGGAGGCTCCCCGGGCGGGCAGGGGGCCAGAGGCACCCTAGAAAGGCTGCGAGCCAGTGGGATCGCAGATTCCCGGTCCGCACCGCCAGCCCCGGCGTGGGGTGGAGGAAGAAGACTGAAATGCTTAACCCGGGGGTGGATGGGGGGGGGGGGGAGATCGCCAGTCTGGAAGGCGGAGGAGGGGGGTGGCACCGCAGAGCGCAGTGTTGGGGGAGTTTCGAAGGGATCGGGTTTGAGGGTTCCTGGAAGGAGGGGATGATGTTGGCCTGGGGAAAGGAAATTAGAGTGTCTCGAGGGAAACATGATGGGAGGGAGGGCGAGAGAAGGTCGGGAGGTCCAGCCTTGGAGGGGCCGGGAAGGCCGATGACGCCAGGAGTAGCCATGAGGAATGGGGAGATGTGGGAGAAGGAAATGGGAAACGGGATTAAAAGCGGGTTGGAGCACTGTGCGTGGCAGTGAGTGATGTGTGTGCGCTCTGTGTGATGCGTATGTGGCATGTCAGGCTTGTGTGTGTGCGTGGGCACGCGTGTGCTAGCAATGTGGCATGTGTCAGGCATGTGGGTGGTATGTGTTTGGTATGTGTGTGGCAGACGGGGAAAGCTGGGAAGTGAACAGGAGAGGCTCCATAGGGGGAAGGGGGCTGGATGTAGAAGGCTGAATGTAGCGGTCGATAGGAATGTGGCAAGACCAGAAGGTAATACAGTATTACACTCCACAGCAGGAGAGAAGGGACTAGAAGCCAAAAAAAAAAAAAAAAAAAAAACAACGGAGGGAGGGAGAAGTGGGAGGATCCTGAGAAACAAAAGGGGTAGGGCTACGAATGCTGCGGGGTGTGGGGATTTTGTGGAAAAGCCAACCAGAGGGGAAATGAGGGCTGGTTGACTGAGGAGCTGTTGGAGAGGGACAGGCTTGATGGGGCCTTAGAAATGAGGCTTTTCCAGGCTTGGTTGCAGATGAGAATCACTTGAGGTACAATACAGATTCCCGGCCTAATCTCTCCCAAGAGTGGGGGAAAAGGGCGATCCAGAAATCTGCATTTTAACACGCCCACCCCCAGGCAAATTCGAGAAGTTTCCAGGTTTGGAAAGTTCTGCTTTACAGCATATTTGGATCAGAGGAGGAAGGGTTTTTAGCTCCTCCAGTATGGATGCGTCTAAAATCAGGGGGTTCAGGGAGAGGAGGAAGAGCATAGAAGGCAGCAGTCTGCCTTCATCCCCACTTGGTTTGTTTTACTCTCCCCCTCCAACTCATCAACATCAGATGTATTAAAGCACTCTCCCATGCCACAGTTTTTCCTTGGGGAGGATTTAGAAGACCTACTGCCTATAAACATGTAACTGTCAAATAATTTGAAAGCCATACTTATAGTATTTGTCACCTACAGTGGCACATCTAAAGGCTTTATCAGTAAACATAATCATGTAAATATCTGTTTTGACCAAGCCACCCCATAAAGCAGTTGAAACGTGCTTGGAGCTTCATCATATGATTGTAGTTTGCAAAGTCATTGAGACGAATGTAGGCCTGTGTACAGAGCTTGAAACTGGGAGTCAGGCAGCCTGGGTTCTCTGCCTTGTTGGATCACTGACCACCTGTGTGACCTGGGGCAAAGCATTGTTCTCTTTAGGCCTTACTTGTCCCTCTTTAAAGTGATAAGGATGGCCCATCGTGAGATCTCAGTCTCTACCTGCATGAATCCATGAATGTGTAATATCACATGGAAATTATACTTTGTGTTATAAAGGATTCCTGAAAATGATTCATTATTTTTAATGATGTTGTATGCACAGCACCTTTGTGGGTGCTGGGGATATAGTAGTGAACAAAACAGGCCTACATCTCTGCTCATGGAGCTTACATTCTAGTGACTATACATTCTGGTGGATAATGTGTATATTCTCCAAAGATTTTTAATGCTCCCCTCAGAGTGTTTTCAGTATTCTGTAACCATAAGTTCTGAAATGGTGAGGTCCAAACCCATCCACTTGGCCTGTTTACCTTCTCTAGTGGAAATGGTAGTATGTAATGGTGATGAAAAACAACCATTTTTCTTAGGAATCTTATGTGCCTTTAAAAGTTGATGATAAATTTCGTCTAATTTGTAAAAATAAAAGTGTCCTAGTGGACTGAGGTTTCAGGTGGCCAGGCCATATTGAAATGTGATCTGTTCTCATACTTGGTGTGGTAGTTACCTGCAAACTTCTTCATATATGACTTGCTACTTGGTCTGCCTTTGGGGAAACAACACATTGTTTAAAGTACACTGGATTCTTTTCATTTACTGGTGCAATATTTAAATAAGTCGAAAAATCCACTTGAAGTACATACAGAATGATTCACTGCTCTCTTAGACAAAAATTTAGTATCATTATGTATAATAGCAGTCAGATATTTTATAGAATTTTCAGAGTCTTCAAACTCACCCAAAACAGCTGACAGACCTGATTCCATGCCATCACTTTACTGACAGAGAAGATTATGTAACTTGTAGATAGATTTCTAAACCACTGATACTCATCAAATGAGTTTTCCTGCAGAGGCCATACATGAATGTTCAACACAGTCTAGTCTCACAACCAAAGATCTCTATGAGACACTTTTGGCTCATTACAGTGTATCAGCATAGGTGCCTCACAACTCAAGATCTCTATGAGACACTCTTGGCTCATTACATTGTATCAGCATACATGGGTAGAATGCTTCTATTTACACTCTAGTGTTTCTTATCTTCCCAGGTGGCGCTAGTGGTAAAGAACCCACCTGCCAATGCAGGAGGCATAAGAGATGTGAGTTCAATCCCTGAGTCAGGAAGATTCCCTGGAGGAGGGCGTGGCAACCCACTCCAGTATTCTTGCCTGAAGAATTCCATGGACAGAGGAGCCTGGCAAGGTGCAGTCCATAGGGTCGCATAGAGTTAGACATGACTGAGCGACTTAGCATGGACACACGTTTCTTATCTTCAGAAACCATAACTTTCACTTGTGCAGCCCTAGTCTCTAGAACAGAGCCTGGTTCCAGGTTCAATGTTCAGAAGTTGAATTCTGACCCATGAACTATATCTTGGATCATTCCCTACTAACACCCTCCCCCCCAGGAGATAATCATTTATGGCTTTTTTATTAGCTATTTGCAATCACAAGAAATGAATGCCACAGTATAGCATTTTGATTTAGTTTTAGGTATTTAAAAGTTTAATGACAACAGGTCTTTCAGTATTCACTAGGTAAAGATCAAAGGATCCACGTCAATCACTTATGGTTTCCAAATGGAATTCGATATTCAAAAATGGGCTCTCCATGCTCATTGGTAAGGAAGCCATTTTCTGTGTGTGAGCCACAGAGAAATTGACTTTCTAATAAACAATCGGTCTTTGGTTTGGTTTTGTTTTTAAAGAGGGGCCGTATGGAGTCTTTGCCGGAAGAGATGCATCCAGAGGCCTTGCCACCTTTTGCCTGGATAAGGAAGCACTGAAGGATGAGTATGATGACCTTTCTGACCTCACTCCTGCCCAGCAGGAGACCCTGAGTGACTGGGACTCTCAGTTCACTTGTAAGTAGGTTTTTTTTTTTTTTTATTTTGCCAGGGTTAGATTTCTACCAGTAATGGGATTCACAGCAGTACAATAGTTATTACTAAGCAGCCTGCAACTGTGGAGCATTTTGATAGGCTCCTGAATCTTGGACAGATCAAGTTCATGGCTTGAAGTAATTGTAGCAGTGCTGAGTCACTTGCCATGACAGCATCCCAATTTCTAGCTAGTTCTCTGTGGAAACCTGGGTTTCTGGTTTTGAAATTTCTGAGGTTTGCATAGATTTTCCCACTAGGATTTGGTGTGCAGGGGAAAGGAGAGCGGCCATCTTGGCTGCAGAAGGATTTTCATAAGCCCTTACTTGTAGAACTTGCTGTTTAAAAGCAGCCCACATTGCTGTTAAAGAATGAGAGACTTGTATTGCACAAAACAGCTTCTCTTTGAATCTAATTGAGCCTAACTGTAGGCCTCATCTACAAATGATGCTTACAATCTGCCCAGCAACAATGGTGTCTACGTTTTTTAAAAAGAAAGCAGAGACACTTGTTTCCTGGCTTATGCTATGGACCAAGGGCTTTGGGGGGAAGTAAGGATGGAGGTCAAGTTCAAATCGAAGAATTGGGAAATTGGCTTTTGTCCAACCTAAGTGTTTAATGATCACTTTAGCAATATTTCACGGCTAAGAATTTGAAGAATAATCTTTCCAAGCTTTGAAACAGTATGTAAAGACAGTGACCATTTCCTTGAGGGTCATTTTTCATTGTAAATGTCATTTTCTATTTACTGTTCTCTATAATTTTTTTTTTTTTGCTAAATTCAACCATTTTCTTTGAGAGTAATGCTGACCTCAGAGAGAGTTCTGGATTAATAATTAGCCAGGTATAGCTCTACCTTTAGAGTTTGGATCCCAAGCCAACTAAGTATAGCTTTCAAGTCCAGAGGCAACTCTTTGTACTCCAAAAACATAATTCAGCTATCTAACAGTTCCTCAGTTTTTGCATCTTCAGGATGCCTTTGTAACAATAGATTGTTCTATATGAAACCAATGAGTTGTAATTCATAATTTACAAAGCTCTGTTTTATAGGGCTTAACTTCATCAGTGGGGTAAAAAACCGTGGTTCCCCCAACCCCTTAAACTAAGGCTAGTCCCAAATACTGTTGTGACACTTGAGATACACTCAAAACTGGCATAGTTTCCTCTTAAGGCAGGTTTCTCAGGTGCTACCCAGCTTTTATTTGTCTTGCACAGTTGCAAGCACCCTAGGGACCTTTATAATATGTTCAAATAGGCAAGTTCTAATTGTTCCTGGCGATTATTTCACAGCAAAGTAGCTCCAGTTACCTGGTTAAACAGGTTGGTTACTCCTTTAATTCCTACCCATATTCAGAAAGAGGAGTTCTCTTGACCTCTGACACTGAGATGATTAACCCTACACTAACTTGGCCCAATAATGCAGCCAATATGGTGGTCATCTGCTGACTCCGTCCTTCCTCAAGTCTCTTACATCCTGGTTGCCCTCTTAAACCTGCGTTCTCCAAAATCTCCAGTGTTCTCCTGTTTCCTTTACCACTGCCTTTAACCATGTCTAGCTTTTTTCCCCAAGTTGCGGGAAAATTCTGTCTCCTGCTCTCCCCTTTATCCTCTGAGACTATTATCATTCCTTCCTCTCACTGTCAGACAAGCATCTAGTAATTGTGGTTGCCCCTAACCACTGTTCCATCCCTCCTTGCTCTCTACAATATGGTTTCTGCCCCCACCATTCCACTGAACCTTCTGTCTCAAACGTTACCAGAGACCTACTTCTTGCCAACACTAATTGCACTTCTCCAGTCCCTGTTGTCAGTCTCCGGTCACATGCTCCAGTCACAAAGTCCCCATTTCGGTCCACGGAGTCTCCAGTGTTCACTTCCTTAACTCCTGTTTCCAGTTGCCTTTAATGGGTCTCATATCCTTCCCTTTTCACCCCAATGGACACTGCCCTCCTCCTGGCTCTCATTTCTACCCATGGGGATCTGCCCGCTGGCCTCCTAGTCACCCTGTCCCTGGACTCTCCTGACTAATCTGCCCTGCCCTCTATACACAGTGAAACCGTTGTTACCACAGCACTATTCTACCTTGTCATTCCTTTGTTGTACACTTTCGGTGCCCTTTGCCATCTATGGGATAAGTTCAGACTCCTCAGGCTGCCTTTCCACATCTTTCATAAGATTTCCCCACCCTGTTTGGCTGGCGCTGCTCCCAGTCTCCTCCTGCCAACTTGGTCCCTTTATTGCTCCCCAGATACGTTTGGTCTCACCTGCATGCCTTTGTGTGAGGCGTTGGCACTTTGTGGAAACCCCTCCTTCCCCAAGTCCTTCTACACATCTCCAAAGCATATCTTTCTCCCACGAGGTGTCCGGCAACCCTTCCAACTAACTCATACCAAGCCCTTGCTCTGCTGAACATTCCCCGACACAAACACAACCCACTTTGACATTACCTTGCACACACATTGTCAGGCATCACTCCCCATTCTATACTTCTGTCTGCTGAACAAAACTAACTCCCTGGGACTTGGCTGGGACTGTGGTATAAACTGCTTTCAAGACGCCCAACATGTTTTTGTGTTGCTTGTAGGCCTCGTAAGTGCTTTCAAACGAAATATGGTAGTGGTTTTCTCCAAAGCGTGAGAATGACCAGTTGTGTCATCTTCTTTCCTTCCAGTCAAGTACCATCATGTGGGCAAACTGCTGAAGGACGGGGAGGAGCCCACTGTGTACTCAGACGAGGAGGAGCCAAAAGATGAGAGCACTCGGAAGAATGATTAAGGCCTTCAGCGGAAGCATATCTATTTTTGTATTTTGCAGAATCATTTGTAACATTCAAGTCTGTCTTTCAAACATGGTGATTTCAATATTTAGAAAAGTTTTGAACTTGCTGTACATTTTTTTAATTAACATCACTAGTGACACTGATAAAGCTAACTCTGTCTTAGAATGCATGATATGTTTGTGTGTCACAAATACAGAAAGTGAACTGCAGTGCTGTAAGACAAATGTTATTACTGTTTTTCTTCTATCTGTAGTCAGTGAAGGCTGAATTGGAACTTGTGTTTCCTGAGAGACAGGTAAGACATGGGTATTCCCCCCAAACAGGTTTAAACATTAAATGTGTGAAGGCCTTCAAGCATCAAGGAAAAAAGAGTGGACTTTGAGTCATAATATTCTCTAAAGATAGAAAATCCTTTATTTCTCAATTGACCTAACTGCATTATCTCTGTTTTCTCTAAAGCAAATCTGCAGTGTTCCAAAGGCTTTGGTATTGATTAAAGAGAGCGGTCCAGTACAAAATGAAATCTCAAAGCTGGACTCAATCACAGGTAACCTACTTTCTCTGTCTGGGGACAGCATCATTGACCTGTGCTCTTTGGAACACTCAGACGCCCTCACTTAATAGTAATCTCCAATGAGGCTGAAAATAGGATCTCAACATTCCAAGGCAAGCTTTGGCGAAAATCAGCTGGCTTGCCTAAAAACCGAAAATACATGAATAAGATTGTAGGACTATTTTCCCCATCCCTGTGTTCTTGGTTATTTCACACGATTGGACATGTGAGGGGGCTGTGTCGGACAGGAACAGATTGCTCTCTAAGAGCCTTCACACACACCCCTGAAGAATGAGGAAACCGTACACATTACTGGCCAAGTGGTTTTTAAAGTGTATTCACAACCTAACAGTTATTCTTCTGTTGTTACAAAACTATAGCCACTGCAAGAATCGTAGTCAAGTGTCTTGGTCTTTGATATTGGTCTTGGTTAACAATAAACTTAGCTTAAGTAGACTGTACAGTTGTATGAATTTGTAAAAGTATTATATGAATAACTAGTGAGGTTTCAAACACTTGTAATTGTAGTTGAATAGTCATTGTATTTTCTTGTGAACTGTGTTTAATGGTTTTACCTCAAATCAGAAAACAAAATGAAGTGCTTTGATCAGTTAATAAAATGGTTTTACCCAGTATAGTGTGGTGGATTGCCCTATTTCTTTTAAACCTTAATCTGAGGAAGCAGATTCAAGAGTTTCACTTCTGAGTGACGGTTTTTGTCTTCCAAAAGAGGCAAGGAAAGGGGTACAACTTCATAGAGGCTGCACACCAAAAACCAAGTACCAGCTTATCCTGTTAAAAGTAAATCGAATTTACTTTTTTGTTTAAGTCAGAATTTTAATAAACTCAGAGGAAGAATTCTGCCTTGAATTCTATAGCAAGTTTACTAAGGAGTAACTCTAGTGAAGACTTACTGAGTGCCAAGGCAGGTTTCGTTTTTACTTTAAGTATCATCGGATTAGGAAAGTGTTCAGGAACCTTATGGTAGCAAAGTTGATTCACTTCATGCTAAAAGAAGGATATGAGACTTACATATGCAGTTGGTTTTATAAACAGACAACCTATTACTCTGAAGATTAGTGTTTTGCCATTTTCATGTGAAAATTGACAGACTTCTTACAAGAGAGATACTCCCTGAACCAGAGAGGGCTCAGAGCTTTCCAGCTTTTATGTTCTCAAACCATATTGCCTATTTTTGTTGTTTTAAAATGTGTCCTTTTCCTGCATTAGTTTTCATCCAACAAATATTTGAGCTGCCTGTTTTGTGCCAAGCAACCTGTTAGGCCGTATGTTTTGGGGGAAGGGGAGGGAGAGAGAAACTGGGCCACCTTTGCAGCCTGAGATTAGGCTACTCCTTTTAGTCAAACAGGTTTGTCTGATGCCAAGAGGAAAACATCCAGAGCCTGGTTAAAAGCTTCAACCCCAGATAGCCAGATTCCCCCCATTCAGAACTAAACTTTGTATTGATTACAGGTAAAGGGATTACTATCAGGCAGGACTTTCCTCTAGAAACTTAAATCCAGCTCACACAGTTGTAAGCCGTTATTATGTAAAAGGCACTGTTTGAGAAGATGAGGGAGTGGTGGTTACAGCCACGGCACAAGCCGTGCCAGCCAGGGAGGGGGCCAGGTGAACAGCTGTTTCTCCTTCCCTGCTTTCTTCCAGCCCCTGCCTAGACACCGCGTTCTCAGTCCCAACATCTGAAGGTCAGAAGCAGCATTTGCTATGTGCTTGCAGCATCTCTGTGGCTTCTCTACACAATATCATGTTCACCTTACCTCAGAGGGCTACACTTCATGCAAACCCTCAATCCAGAATGAGCAAAAACAGCCTTTGCTGTCTCAGAAAGAGCTCTTTGAACAAAAAGAAGCTCTAAAGTGCCCAGTTGCCCTCTAAGGTAACAGTCTGCCTTTGTTACAGCTATTTAGAAGAAATTTGCTGTACATTTCATGTGAAAATACAGTTAACTCTTCAGGATCAAAGACTGATCACTGAAGCCCCTCACATCTATGACTGGACTCCCCATCTCACACCCACACGTGTTTTTGGAAATTGGGTAACTTCTGCACTTTCACCAAGGCCTGAAGTGTGTGTGTGTGTGCGTGCACACACATGTGCATGGTCAGTTGTATCCAACCCTGCAACCCCATGGACTGTAGCCTGCCAGGCTCCTCTGTCCATGGAATTTTCCCAGCAAGAATACTGGAGTGGATTGCCATTTCTTCCTCCGGGGGATCTTCCCAACCCAGGGATCGAACCCATGTCTCCTGCATTGGCAAGTGCATTCTTTGGCACTGCACCACCTGCGAAGCCCTAAGGGCTGAGGTGAAATTCTGTGGAATCTGTTTTGCTGCCTATAAAGAACTGATAAAGCCTTTGCTGAAGGGAGAATAGTCTTAAGTCAAAATATCATGATTTTCATTTACCCAAAATGAAAATACAACTGCATTTTCATGAGCTCTGACAGTCAATTGCCATTAACTGGCATTATAAAGGGAGAAGTTGCCTCAAAACAGTAGTGAAACCAGACATATTTTCAAAGAAAATATTACTGCAGGTGTGTGATATTCTATCCAGCACATGTGGTCAATGAACAAATACTCTATACTATGACAACTTTAATTTTAATATATCTGAAAATCAAATATGTATTATTTCTCTACCAATGCAAATGACAGAAAGGAGCAGCAATGTTAGTGCAAAGCAGCATACCAATGGTAGAAATCTCACCCCCCCACAAAGTGGAATTATCAGCATTTAAAAATGAACATTTTGAACAGTCTTGCAACAAATGAAAATAAATTTATTTGGTTCTTAAGTTCAAAATTACCAGGTTACAATGGCTTTCTACCTGAGGAATTCAAACAAATGTAACGCAAGAAAGCACATTAACAGACTTTTAGCTAATTCTTATAGCACTATTAGTAACTCATACAAGGAAAATGGAAACACCTATTTAAAAAGACACAGATTAAAGTTCTGGCCCTTCATTGGACATAGGAAAAAGATATGAGAAAACTTTTGCACCACTTAAATAACAGCACAACAAAGAATAACAGTGTTAGTTAACAGAAAGTAACTATCACATTTTCAGTTCTAAAAGCTCAGGAGAAATTGTTCTCATCCTTGTTTAAGGCCTACACACACCAAAAATAGGTTTACTCAAATCTAGAATGCATTACCACAAGACATAAAAACCCAAGGTTGTATAGAAAGTAAAACACAAAAACCAGTATTTTTACTTTCTTCTAGGTCCCAGGATGGTATTTAAACCAAAATATTACATAGAAGTGACTTAGCACCAATTCTATTATACAAAAAAAATTTTTAATTGCACATGCTGTATTCTGCAATGTATTTTTTTATGTCTGGTTACTGAGCAGCAAATTGTTTTCATGCCTAAAATCTCTGCAAAGAAAAATTATCAAATAACAGAAGAGACTGAGTTGTTTTTTCTTTCATTTTTCCAAAACAAGCAAAGCTGCTTTCCATTACAAACCTATAATGTTCTTTGTTTCAAGGGCATGAAACATGAAAAAAAATAGGGAGGTTGGGTCTCATTGGAAAAGAATAATACCTGGTTGCCACAGGTTGTCTGACAAAATACAAGCTGTTATAACTTAAAGGCTCCTCCAGACAATAGTACTCTGAACATTAATAGTCATTGCTAGTCCTTAGAGGAGAAAATGCACTCGCCCTAGGAGTGATTTTTCAGATTGGACAAGCCAAGCCTAGTTGATGGCTTGTGTGACTCTGATGGCAGAGTCACTGGCTTGCAAGTAGAATTGAATACAAGAGAGCCAACAAATAATGATTTGAAGATTTTCTAGGCGTTTCAGATATCAGGTTGCTCAAGAGTCTGGTTACAAGCACACATCGTGCCTTATCATTCTGGGCAGCCACACTGACTGGTGTCCTACTTTGGCTTGACCAGCTGGTCCTTTTCTATGGACTATCAAGTTAGGACTGTTTGACATGAATCATATAATATGAAAATGTTGCCTTCCACTACTTTGTGGATTAAGATACCTTTTCCCGCTGCAGGCAGTCTAATCTCATTGAGGTCTTCAACTGCCATGTAAGCTATAGTTTTGTTGGAAGAAAAAAGTCATCTACTGCCCCCCCTGAGTTCCTAAATCCAATATAAGGCAGAATGAGTCAGCCAAGCTTTCAATAGAACATGCACTGCATTAAGATGTATGTCTTCACGAACCTATAAAATATCTCAATTTAAAAACATATTCAAGGAGTCCAAAACCAGTAGGTAAAAAGATAAATTGCTTATGTTAAGAGTTTACAAATTCTGCACACATACAATTTTCCCCCTACTAGAAAAGTATGGGCTTTACCCTCGACTCTTCCTAATTCCATGGCATTATTGAGGATTGAGGAGGCACTTGTTACTGTTTTATAAAAGTCAGTTTGGGGATATTCAGTGGCTTTTTACAAACTGATGTCACCCAACCCTGAGTGAAAGGATTACATAACCTGAAATGGAATAATGTCACATCCTCTCTTCCCAAGTGCCATTTTTGGTGCTCCAGGATCGTTCAATATTTCCTTTGGCAAATCCCACGTCGTATCACTTCAATCCTGTTGCTTTTCTACGATGGAATGACATGGGGTTCTTCCAAAAAAAAACAACTCTGCTAATGGTCCACTGTCTGTGTCAGCCTCAAAGGACAATCTGAGCCCCTTTTAGATTCTTCTTCCAAGGCTTTGTTTCTAAAAGGACAGCTCTTTGAGTCCTATGAACATATTAATAAGATTAATTTCCTTCTGGTGGATGCTCAGGGAACCCTCTAATGTCATGAAGAAGTCCAGTGTATGTTCTAGGTGTCGTCTCTCTTCTTTTATCTATAGGAATTTCTAGATAAAGGTCAGGAAAGTTTGTTGCTGCACATGGTGTTCCAACCAAATCAAAGAACAAGTAGAAAGATCCTTACGCATTCACTCCCATCCCTTTGAAGATAAATGATGTTAAACGATAATGTTATGACAGCTGAAGAGCCATAGAGGGCTATCTTAACTCCTCTCAATGTTAATTTGCTCCTTTGATGGCACCAAATTAAAGCTGCAATCGAACTATAGAAATGTCTGTCCTTGGATAAGAAAGTTTTGCAAGCACATTGTTTTACCAAGTTTTCAAATCTGGATGTTTGGTGTTTCCAGTTTGCCAACACATCTGCAACACACACACACACACACACACACACACACACACACACTTTGATCTATGCTTTATACTTTGGCAAGAGAAGCAAGGTTTTGCATTTGACCTTGCTCAAGCTCCTAAGTGTTTGCTCTCTTGCTCTGTAGTTGCTAACTACATAGCTACATTTGGTTTTAAACTTTCTTCTTGCAGATTTTTTACTGTGAATAAGGGTTTCCTGATCTAAGCAACCTTCAAAACACATCAAGACATCCCTTTTCTGGGCAGTTATCATACACGGCCACAGACTTCTTTTTCTTCTCTTTGTTTACACTAAGATTATCATTGAGACATTCAGAATCACTGCTAATTTCCTCTAAGAAATCTCTCAACTTCAAATCAAAATCTGCTGACCTCTTAGATGAGGAAACTTGGCTTTGACTTGTGGATCTGGGATCCTGGACTTGGTAAGCATGAGTCTTTTCCAACAGATGGCTCCTTTCATCAGTTGGGGACAGGTAATCACCAGCTTCACTGGCTGTGTCCGTAAAATGATGTTTAAACGTCTTTGTACATTCTTCAGCATAATCCACTTTTCTTTTCTTTTGTGACATATGCTCAGGATCCCAAGAAAGATTTGTCCAGAGATCATCTTCTTGCATCTGTTCTCTCCTATCTAGATGTTGCATTTGGTTCAAACTGGTTGAGTGATGCTCATGTTTTCTCAAATTGATTTGAAAGCTATTTTCTTTCACAAGGACGGTTCTCTTCCACTGATATGTGCTTGTTATGTTACTTGGTTCTAGGCAGATGCGGGCATATTCTGGAGTTTGATAATGGTTTAAAAGATAGTCAACAAATTCATCTGTTTCATAGATCTTCTGTTTCCTACTATGGTCTCTCTCAACAAATCTGGAAGAATAGGAGGTGTTAGAACCATGCTGGTCTTCTTTCTCAAGAGATTGACCTTGAGTCATTATAATTTGCAAGGAATTCTGGTCACAGCTCAAACTGTTATTGTATCCATCGGTTAATGATTTTCCAGCTCTCTCTTTTCTTGCTGAATATCTTTTTTTTCTCCCAAGGTGGTGGGAAATTTTACGTAAGTGAGCTCTAGCTCTTTTCTTCATTTTTTGTTTACGTTTGTCATCTGACTTGGAAACGTAGTATCTTAGCATTTCCTCCTGATTTTGAAGATACTGAGTGTTTGGTTCTTCTTTCTTCAGAGTTCCTGACATGGTCCATGGAGCATGATGAGCTTTGGAGCCTGCAACATTCGCCTTCTGTGGGTACAATTCTTCAGACTCCTCTGGGTACAATTCTTCAGACTCCTTCAAAGAAAAAGGTTAAAAATCTCACATGAAAAGCTAGCTCAACAGGTTAAAAATCTCAAAGAAAACTGGGCTATATAGCACTGTTCTGAAGAGGTTTTTAACTACACCTAGGGTAGATCCAAATTAGGAATAATAGCACACTGAAGAAACAGGAGGTACAAAATTAAATGTCTCCATCTAATAGGAGCTGCTTTGACTAGGTCTGTGGCACCCCGGTTTACACACCTTCAAAAGCACATAATCCTTTTTTCCTTTGTTCACAAATTGATGGGTCTACTTACTGTTCCAGGTATTATGCTCGAGGGTGGGAACATGAAGAGGAATAAGAAATGCTCTATAGCGCTCCCTGGGGCTATAGTTGTAGAACAAGAAAAGACTGGTGGGTGAAATATGTGTCTTAAAGGGTCAGTTGGCTTTGTAAAAGCCAAACTGCCTTTTTGTGTTTTATTCCGGCCTCTTCCTATGGATTACAGGTGAGCATGTCTCTGACCTGCCCACCTCGGTTGGAAACAAGATAGCAAGTAGAAAATATGGCTGAGACAATGGTGCTCTCCGCTGTCCATGACTGCAGGGCAGGTGAAAGGTGTGGCCTACGGCCCCTCCCCTGCTGGGAGAGCTTGTACTGAGCTCCCACTGACACTCGGCACAATTCAGGGCTCAGAGCTTACCCAGGACTTTGGATTCAAATTTGGTACCACACACATTGAAAGAGAAGAATTCTTCAAAAGAAGTCACTTTTGGCAGTCATTAAGGCAAAGTAAAAAAGATCCAGCTCGCCTTACTGTCAAGATAAATGTCAGGTTTTTGTGATCCTGATTTCATGCAGTTTGATGGGCCATACCAATGAGAAAAAAAAAAACAAAAACAGGTGAGACGGCAAATATACCTAAAATCAACTCTACCGAAAATGAATGCCATTCACTCTTCGTGTTTAAGAATGCTGAATATGGCTTTTCAAATGAATGCTTTGGTCTTTACTCTGGGGCATCTGCTGAGTCTGGTTATCTTTAGGTCAGTAAGTGGGAGAACAAAAACTTCCCCAAATGAAACTCTCCAAACAAAACAACTGGCCTGTGATGTGAGATATTCCTTAGCAAACAGTTGAAGACTAGACTAACGTGTCTGTTCAAGGCCCTCCTTTTCCGTCCAATCCTGTCACTGATGAATGGCCAGCAAAAGGTAATGGAGGACTACAAACTCCACATCCCTCCTCCGGGCATTTTCTGTTACCTCCATTAGGAGCTTAGAAGAGTAGTTGCACAAGCTATACTGCTCTGAGTGAGATCGTCCCAAAGTTGAGAAACACAGAGTGTGTGTGTGTGTGTGTGTGTGTGTGTGTGTGTGCGCGCGCGTGCACAGCCAGATGGTGGAGGTGAGACCCAACCCCTTCAGAGAATCTGGGTATCCCTTTGGTCAATGCAAAGTTGTGGTTATTAGAGACCAGCCTATTGAAAACAAACCTCAGTGAATACAATGAGTCTTCCATAGCCACTGGTTAAACAATAGGCCGCTGTTTCAAAGTAAAGGCCATGATGACTCAGAGAGGTCACTGATAGCTACCCAAATCAAAGAACAATGGAGCAAGAGCCTTACTACAATTTTCCTCAAGAGTGCCCGCATCAGGTAGAGGGCCTCCAGCTGCCTCTGGATCACTGGGATCTTCCTCTTCTTCAGGTCCTTGGAAGAGTTGGACCCTCGTTGGGCCTCCACTTTGGCACTGTCCTTCTGTCTCCTTTGCCGGTGCCTGTCCCTTTCCTTCTGGGTGTGTCTCTTGACTCTGGCCTTTCTCTTCTTTTCCTGGACCTTCCTCTCCTCTTTTCTTTTTCTGGATAATGATTAAGAGAGTGAACCCTTCAGAAGGTGTTTATTGGGCAAAAGGGTTACTCTCCTCCCCACTACCTCCTTCCTGGCAGGAGTTCCCCAAAATCTCTAGCCACAACACCCCAGGGCTCGACACTAGACCACTGATGACAAAAGACACTGTGACACATCAGTCAAGGGGAGAGATGTATAACTAAGTTGGTCAGTTAGAAACACGTACAGGAGATCTCATGCAGAGAGAGTGTATTTAAAAAATAAACAAAGAAGACTACTGAATTCAAAGGAGAGGCCTCAACCACCCAGCCCCCCTACTTTCTCAAACCAGAAGCAGGGACTTTGGCATCCAGCCTTCGCAGCGAGGATTCCATTTCTCTTGAGATCAAAACCTTCCCTGAGCTGGTCACACAGACACAAATGAAAGTAAGTCAAGGCACTCAGAAAATCTTAAAGGTGAGGACTGGTCTTTGGTGCACGCTCCTTAACACAGTGAAGCGCTAGTCACTCAGTCATGTCTGACACTCGAGGACAATTGCCTGAGGGAGGATGGAGCCCCAAACTGGAGGATGAGCTCAACTGCATGATTGATCTGGAAATTTGAGGGGAATCATTACCTTTACTGGGATCAGCTTCTGGCCAAGTTTCACAGCCATGACCTTAAGTAACTCCTAGCATTCCGCCAGCCAAAAAACGTGAGAGGTCACATGGAATAGACTACTCTTAAACTCCTACAATTTGCATAAAAGGCTGGAAGAATAAACCTGCAAGGGGAGGAGCTGCGAAGGAGGTAAAACCGGTTTTTGGAGCCCTGTAGTTCTGGTCCAGTTGTCCCTTCTTGGCAAACCCTTGACAATCCAAAGGCCCTTTCTAGTCTCAAGCTCCTAAACTGGGAAACAATGATAAGCTCAAAGAAGTAAATACAGAGGCTCCTTAAATTCACAGAAAGAACTCGAGCCAACAAGAAAAATGGTTCCAACAGATCCTTCTGGGTTAGTTTGATTATTGATCATCTTACGGAAGAAAATCTTTTCCAAAACAGAAAAGAATTTTCCCCCCAAATTTCAATGGATAGGCAAGGTAAAATTTGGTAAATTTAGGTAAACTGGTGAAACTTGTAAGTTGGCAGGCTAGAATTTTCATGCTAAAAGTGCCTGGCCTTTTTTTTTTTTTTTAATGATTATTACTTCCTAGACAACCTAATCTGGTTGGTCCTACTATTCCTCATTACTTGTTCTTCCTGACAAGCATACTTGTCAAGTATCCTGTTTTTCACTGACAAGTATCCTGGTTTTCACTGCTTTCTCCTTTTGGTTTTCTAACAGTGTAATGGAAAGACAGCAATTTTCTAATGAGCACCAATTCCTGCTCCCCCTCCCCCGTCATGCTATCTATTAAGTGAACCCATTCACACCTGAAGAGATAAATCCATAAATTGAAAGTTTAAAAACAAACAAAAAACAACAGTAACAACAACAAAAACGCTCTTCGTTGAACTTGGTCTCCGACTCACCTTTCAGCCACTCTCGATCCTCTTTTTTTTTTTTTTTTTTATCTCTTTTTTTTACTCTTTTTTTTTTTTTTTTTTTCGTGCTCTTTCTTTTGCCTCCACTGCTCCTCCAACTCTTGTAATTCCAGCCTTTCTTGTTTTCTTTTCTTTATAGCTCCTTCGCTGAAGTGTTTGGTTGTATCAAACATAACCTGCTCTCAAACAATTCAAAGTATCATCAGAAAAGTTTGCCCACTGGCTGGGTATATCCCATACTAGAGAGCTAAAACTAATTTGTACCTGGCAATGCCAAACCAAATGAACTAAAAATGCCTTCTCTGCATCCCAGACCCAGACAGTTACACTGCCTCTCAGTCATCTCTCAAACTGTCCTTGTGGGGTTTCTAGAACTTTCTTTGGCAGAACCTTTGAGGAACTCACTTGACAGCCATATGTGGCATCATAGTGCCCTTATGGACACAAGTTCTAAGGGATGTGAGTATATTGCTTCCGGTTTGTTATACTGATTAACTGAGTTATTAATAATATTTTTTTAAAATCAGCAGAGATAAAAACAGTCCAGAAATGGGGTGGGGGGAGCAAAGATGTAGGAAAATTGCCCAAAAGAGATACAAGATCTGACTATAGTGATTATTAAACAACTTTGCAAATCTCAAAATAAAGTAAAAGTCAGATTGAAGCACTACAAATAAATTTGCCTAAAAATACAAGGATGCAGAAGTAGCTATTTAAATATGCATGAGTGACAAACACCAAATTCACCATCACAGTTACCTTTGAGGGGAGTGAGCAGCCTTGACTGAGGATGGTACACAAAGGGGAACATGTTCTCATTCCACTGGTAATGCTTTATTTTTTAAGCTGCAGTGGTACGTGGGTGGTCATTATAGCATTTGCTACATCTTTTGTTAGACTGAATAGCTCATAAGTTTCAAACATATACTTTAACCCAAGTAGCCTCACACATAACACACACACACACACACACACACACACACACACACACACACACACACCTGAAGCTACTGAAGCTGAAAGTTCAAATTCACACTAAAGACTGATTTAGAGAAAAAGGGTTTAGCTGCATTAAGTTTTCAAGAACAAGATGACCAGGCATTCAGACAGTCATGAAGCAACATGCTGGATAGATATTCTGACTTTGAGAGGAAAGGAGCCAGGTTTGTTGGGATTCTGTTTTAGAATTTACCTGACAGTCGTCATTAAAGTATAGTAAACTGTGAGCCCAACAGCAAAGAGGGAATAAACTGCCTTTCTTGTTTCAAGCTGCATGTTGCCTTTTCCCAGCAACTTGTCAAACAGAAGAAGCATATGAGATACTTCCATAAGGACCATGAAGAATCCTTTAATGCCCCTGAGCAGCTGGGCAGAGCCCCAGACTATAACAACCATCACTTCAAACCACAGCTGGCAGCATGGCTGACAGTAGGAGAATGCCCTAATCATGATGATATTTTGTCCCTAAAAACACCCATTTATTAATGACAACATAAATCTTTACATTAGCTCTTGATCAGAGCCTCCAGGGTGGTCTAAGGAAATCTGTTCCAGAGGCTTCCTTCTAGCTTTTACTCAGGACCACCTGAACCATGGGAAAAAAATTTTTTTTTATAAAACCCTGGCTGCTCCTTACCTTGAAGTTACATGCCAGAGCTTTCCCATCACCTCCTTTAAGCAACAGCTTCATCCCACGGAGGGACTCCATGGCCTTTAAGAAGTCAGTTGACTCTTGGTACTGTATAAATGCCTCAAACGTCTGCAAGCCGAAGTTGAACCCCCCAAAGCTCCCACTGGTTATGACCTCTCGGTAGGGGTCGAGCATCGGGATATCTACATTCTTGATCTTCCCAAAGCATTCAAAGACTACCCGAAGGATCTCTTCACATGGCTTCTCCCCACTGGAACCTTTGGGAGCAAACCACTTGCAGGGCAAGCCTTCAAAGTATATGGAATTTGGGCTCTTATCGTGGTCCTGCTCTTCAGACCCATCACCCGTCGGGGTGGCCCCATTTTCCTTGGGGAAGTGCTCCCACTCTTCCTGGGCGTCTGTCACCATGACTTTTAAGTCTGTTTCCAAGCCGTTTAGCTTGATGATCTTCCCGTGCAACTTGGCCTTCAGGATTTGAACCAAGCTTCGCGTTTCCGCCTCCCCCTCATATCGGATTAAGTCCCTGGTGCTCTTGGCGAGCCGCACAGTGGTGAACTGGTCAGGACAAATCAGGCTCTTCAGCTGGTCCAGAACTTCCCAATTAGAGATGGGTCTCGAGGGTTCTGGGCTCTTAGGGAGCAACACATTGATCATCAGCTTTGCTATGGGCTTGAGGTAGAGGTGCTGAGCTGCACACAGCTCGGTGGCCTCTGAGTTATCATACACTACCGTGACGGTCATGGTATCCACAGGAAACCTGAGAGGGTGAAAAGGAACTGTTAGGATACCAAGGGAGGGAAACACAGATTCAGCTTTTGAATGGTGCTAGCATTTGTTGGATTTAGGTCAAACTGATAGAGAAATATACACTACCAGGAGAATTAAGGTTAGAGCTAACATTTGTTTAATGTGTTTTAGAGGTTTCAGAGAGCTTCTATAGACTGTGTCTCAGTTTCCTTAACTGTAAAATAGAAACAATAGGATTTTAGGAAGGAGTAAATGGGCGGAGTCCTTAGAAGAGTGCCCCGCACACAGCAAGTTCTCAATCACTATAAGCTGTGACTATTATTTATGCTACTTTATCTCATTTGGTTCCTGAAGCAACCTGTGAGCAGGTATTTTCATGCCTGTTTGGCAGATGGAAACGTTCAGTGGATTCAGGAAAATTAAATGGCTTGTCCATACAGGAGGTCTTACAAATAGCTGAGAAAAGAAGAGAAGGAAAAGGCAAAGGAGAATGGGAAAGATATGCAGAGTTCCAACTAAATCTAGAGTTCCAGAAAATAGTAAACAGAGATAAGAAAGGCTTCTTAAGTGAATGCAAAGAAATAGAGGAAAACAATAGAATGGAAAAGATTAGAGATCTCTTCAAGAAAATTAGAGATACCAAGGGAACATTTCATACAAGAGGGGCAAGATAAAGGACAGAAACAGCAAGGATGTAACAGAAGCAGAAGAGATTAAGAAGACGTGGCAAGAATACACAGAAGAACTGTACAAAAAAGTTCCTAATGACCCAGTTAACTACAATGATGTGGTCACTCACCTAGAGCCAGACATCCTGAAGTGTGAATTCAAGAGGGTCTTAGGAAGCATTACTATGAACAAAGCTAGGGGAGGTGATGGAATTCCAACTGAGCTGTTTAATATCCTAAAAGATAATACTGTTAAAGTGCTGCACTCAATATGCCAGCAAATTTGTAAAACTCAGCAGTGACCACAGGACTGGAAAAGGTCAGTTTTCATGCTAATCACAAAGAAAGGCAATGCCAAAGAATGTTCAAACTACTTTATAATTGTGCTCATTTCACATGCTAGCAAGATTATGCTCAAAATCCTTCAAGCTAGGCTTTAACAGTATGTGAACTAAGAACTTCCAGATATACAAGCTGGATTTAGAAAAGGCAGAGGAACCAGAGACCAAATTGCCAACATCTGTTGGATCACAGAAAAAGCAAGGGAATTAAAAAAAAATCTACTACTGCTTCATTGACTACACTGAAGCCTTTGACTATGTGGATCACAAGAAACTACGGAAAATTCTTAAAGAGATGGGAATACCAGACCACCATACCTGTCTCCTGAGAAAACTGTATGCAATACAGAAGCAACGTTTACAACTGGACATGGATCAATGGAGTGGTTCAAAATTGGAAAAGGAGTACATCAAGGCTATATATTGTCACCCTGTTTATTTAACTTATATGCAGAGTACATCATGGGAAATGCCATGCTGAATGACTCATAAGCTGGAATCAAGATTGCTAGGAGAAATATCAACAATCTCAGACATGCAGATGATACCATTCTAATGGCAGAAAGCAAAGAATAACTAAAAATCCTCTTGATGAGGGTGAAAGAGGAGAGTGAAAAAGTGGCTTAAAACTCAACATTCAAAAAACTAAGATCATGGCATCCAGTTCCATCACTTCATGCCAAATAGATGGGGAAAAAGTGGAAACAGTGGTAGATATCATTTTCTTGAGCTCCAAAATCACTGCGGTCAGTGATTGCAACCATGAAATTAAAAGACACTTGCTCCTTGGAAGAAAAGCTATGACCAAACTAGACAGAATATTAAAAAGCAGAGACATCACTTTGCCAACAAAGGTCCATGTTGTCAAAGCTATGATTTTTCCAGTAGTCACGTATGGATATGAGAGTTGGACCATAAAGAAGGTTGAGCACCAAAGAATTGATGCTTTCGAACTGTGGTGCTGGAGAAAAATCTTTGAGAGTCCCTCAGACTGCAAGAAGATCAAACCAGTCAATCTTATTGAAATCCTAGGAAATCAACCCTGAATATTCATTGGAAGAACTGATGCTGAAGCTCCAATACTTTGGCCACCTGATGCAAAGAGCCAACTCACTGGAAAAGACCCTGATGCTTGGAAAGATTGAGGGCAGGAGGAGAAAGAGGCAAAAGAGGATGAGATAGTTGGGTGGCATCATTGACTCAATGGAAATGAGTTTGAACAAATTCTGGGAAATAGTGAAGGACAAGAAAGCCTGGTGTGCCGCAGTTTATGGGGTCACAGAGAGTTGGATGTGACTTAGCAACTGAACAACAATACATTTACTATCCAAGATTTCAAATCTCTAGTCTGTTGTATAATTGAGCTGAAATATAAAGTCGCAGAAAAACCTGCTGGGGATGGCACAGAAACAGGGCCAGGAGAAAATACATGTAGCACAGTCATGGACATGCACCCAGCTGACAGTTCTAACCCAGGCAACTGATCTAACATCCTTCGTCCAGGTTGGTTTCCAAGTCTTATGCAGACATGATCTATACTCATTTCTCCAGGCTGTTGACTTTCACTAAATTGAACTTTTAGATCAAGTGAAGAGAAAACAGCCTCTTCTAGTGAATGACAAAGAGAATCTGCCCTCTACTTTGGGAATGGAAAAATGTCCAAACATGAGTGCTTGCTGGCATTTCATGTGAACAAGCTCTCTTAGGCTGTCCCAATGTAAGGTCACTGATACTGGCAATTAGGGATTTCTGCTCCTCTTTGCTGACTCCAATTAGCACTTCTCAATAAAGGAGTTTTCTTTTCTAAAAGTGGATGTATTCAGAGTCTGTATCACCTGAGTTTCTCATTAATGTTAACTTCAAGGAGATTTAAACCCAAACATGTATGGCCAGATGATGGAAACTCTCAGGCAAGATTTACTGCTAAATCTTGGTTAACTTTATAGGCACAGAATTCTTTTATCACTGTTCCTGAAAGACCACTCAAGTAAACTTCCTTTAGAGGACAAAGTTTGTATAAACTGGTTTTTTAAAAGCCACTAAACACAGTGTCTGAGCTTCCCAGGTGGCACTAGTGGTAAAGAACCCACCTGTCAATGCAGGAGACATAAGAGACGCAGATTCAATCCTTGGGTCAGGAAGATCCCCTGGAAGAGGGCATGGCAACCCACTCCAGTATTCTTGCCTGGAGAATCCCATGGACAGAGGAGCCTGGCAGGCTACAGTCCATGGAGTTGCAAAGAGCTGGACACAACTGAGCAACTAACACTTTACACTTTACTAAAAGCAATATCTAAAACATTAGGTTCTACAAATCCTTATGACAGCAATACTGAACTGGGATGATATGAGAATAAACATGTGCTCCTTCTCCAAAAACATTATCTAAAAAGCGAAATGAAGACAAAATCCAGTCAGTTTGCTGTAATTTGCAACCCAAATAAGTCAACACTAAACTCCTTTATGAGAAAAAGTAATTTGATATTCAATTAAGATATACTAAATCCCCAAATTTATCTGTAGTCAATAGGTATTTATTTAAAGCAAGGCTTTAACAAATGTTCCAGAAAAAATATACACAAAATAGTTAATCACTTCAAGGTAACCAGTTTGTCAGGCTCTCCAGTATTCCAAGGATACTGCTGTTGTATTAAACATTTTAGAATGCTTTGCTTGGATTGATTTCAAAGCCTGGGCTACATTCTTTTAAATAGTTTTGATGGAGGTAAATTTTGAAATTGTTTTATTGTGGATTTGATATTTCAAAATCATCAAAAATTAACTAGACTCAAGGATGCTGTATAAAATGGATGGCTAGAAAGAACAAAGTGATTTTCTTAATTGGCTTATATTCTAAAAAAGGCTCTATTTTTTTTAAATCACTGGGTACATTGCTGGAACAGGTATAGAGCTTTGAAAGATGGGAGCTTTGAAGGACAATACTGACTACTGCAGTCTAACAGCTGCAAAAATGATGCTGATTTTCCACCCCTCCCTGTATCCACACCCTTTATAACATGACTTAGAGATGGAGGTTCGTGACATTGTACAGGAGGCAGTGATCAAGACCATCTCCAAGAAAAAGAATGCAAAAAGGCAAAATGGTTGTCTGAGGAGGCCTTGCAAACAGCTATGAAAAGAAGAGAAGTGAAAGGCAAAGGAGAAAAGGAAATATATACACATTTGAATGCAGAGTTCCAAAGAATAACATGGAGAGATCAGTGCAAAGATATAGAGGAAAACAATAGAACAGAAAAGACTAGTGATCTCTCAAGAAAATGAGAGATACCAAGGGAACTTTTCATGCAAAGATGGGCACAATAAAGAATAGAAATGATATGGACCTAACAGAAGCAGAAGATATTAAGAGGTGGCAACGATACACAGAAGAACTATACAAAAAAGATCTTCATGACCCAGATAATCACGATAGTGTGATCACTCACATAGAGCCAGACATCCTGGAATGTGAAGTCAAGTGGGCCTTAGGAAGCATCACTACGAACAAAGCTAGTGAAGGTGATAGAATTCCAGTTGAACTATTTCAAATTCTAAAAGATGAGGCTCAGCAAATTTGGAAAACTCAGCAGTGGCCACAGGACTGGAAAAGGTCAGTTTTCATTCCAATCCCAAAGAAAGGCAATGCCAAAGAATGCACAAACCACCGCACAATTGCACTCATCTCACATGCTAGCAAAGTAATGCTCAAAATTCTCCAAGCCAGGCTTCAACAGTACGTGAACTTCCAGATGTTCAAGCTGGATTTAGAAAAGGCAGAGGAACCAGAGATCAAATTACCAACATCCATTAGATCATAGAAAAACAAGAGAGTTCCAGAAAAAACATCTACTTCTGCTTTATTGACTATGCCAAAGCCTTTGGCTGTGTGGATCACAACAAACTGGAAAATTCTTAAAGAGATGGGAATACCAGACCACCTGACCTGCCTCCTGAGAAATCTGTATGCAGGTCAAGAAGCAACAGTTAGAACTGGACATGGAACAACAGACTGGTTCCAAATTGGGAAAGGAGTAAGTCAAGTCTGTATATTGTCACCCTTTTTATTTAACTTATATGCAGAGCACATCATGAGAAATGCTGGACTGGATGAAACACAAACTGGAATCAAGATTGCTGGGAAAAATATCAATAACTTCAGATATGCAGATGACACCACCCTTATGGCAGAAAGTGAAGAAGAACTAAAGAGCCTCTTGAGGAAAGTAAAAAAGGAGAGTGAAAAATTGGCTTAAAACTCAACATTCACAAAACTAAGATCATGGCATCTGGTCCCATCATTTCACGGCAAATAGATGGAGAAAAAAAAAAATGGTAACAGTGAGAAACTTTACTTTTTTGGGCTCCAAAATCACTGCAGATTGTGATTGCAGCCATGAAACTAAAAGATGCTTGCTCCTTGGAAGGAAAGTAATGACCAACCTAGACAGATTATTAAAAAGCAGAGACATTACTTTGCCGTCAAAGGTCCATTTAGTCAAAGCTATGGTTTTTCCAGTGGTCATGTATGGATGTGAGAGTTGTGACTATAAAGAAAGCTGAGCACTATAAAGAAAGCTGAAGAATTGATGCTTTTGTACTGTGGTGTTGGAGAAGACTCTTGAGAGTCCCTTGAACAGCAAGGAGATCCAACCAGTCCATCCTAAAGGAGATCAGTCCTGAATGTTCATTGGAAGGACTGATGCTGAAGCTGAAACTCCAATACTTTGGCCACATGATGCAAAGAACTGACTCATTGGAAAAGACCCTGATGCTGGGAAAAACTGAAAGTGGGAGGCGAAGGGGACAACAGAGGATGAGATGGTTGGATGGCATCACTGACTCAATGGACATGAGTTTGAGTATACTCTGGGAGTTGGTGATGGACAAGGAGGCCTGGCGTGCTGCAATCCATGGGGTCTCAAAGAGTCGGACACGACTGAGCGACTGAACTGAACTGAGAGTTGTTGCTATCAAGAGATAGAGTTTATTTTTCCCCAGCCTTTGAACGTGAGTTGGCCTGTTTTTCCCCCTAATAGAATGTGGCAGAAGTGTTCCAGTGCCAGCTCTCAGACGACGCATCAAGTGGCCCTCACTCTCCTGGAACCCTGCCATAGCATGGTGGAGAATCCCGGGCTAGCCTGCTTGAGAAAGGCCGCATGGAGAAGAGCCCACTTGTGATGGCTCATCAGCCATCCTAGACCAGCCAGCTCCCAGCCAACCCACCAACTGACGGCTCACATATGAGCAATCCCCATCAAGATTAACTGCAGCCATCACAGATGAGCAGAACAGTCCTGAGAAACCACAGACTCGTTGAGAAATAAGAAATGGTTTTTGTTTAAACCACTAAGTTTTCGGATGGCTTATTATACAAAAATAGCTAACGATACAAACATCTAAATTTTAGTTAATTTCAAGATACATGATCACACTGAGTACTTTCTACGCAAATAACTAAAAAATTACAAAAGCCCACTCATGGGAGAGTTTGGGGAAGAAGGAAAAACTAGGCACCTTCATATCTTGCTGCTGTGCTGTTCTCAGTCATTCAGTCACGTCCAACTCTCTGTGACCCCATGGACTGTAGCCCGCCAGGCTCCTGTGTCCATGGGGATTTTCCAGGCAAGAATACTGGAGTGGGTTGCCATGCCCTCCTCCAGGGGATCTTCCTGACCCAGGGACCGAACCCAGGTCTCCCACATTACAGGTTGATTCTTTACCATCTGAATCACCAGGGAAACCCAAGAATACTGGAATGGGTAGCCTATCCCTTTTCCAGGGGATCTTCTGGACCCAGGAATCAAATCAAGGTCTCCTGAATTGAAGGCAGATTCTTTACCAGCTGAGCTACCAGAATGAAAAATTAATTACATCTTTTTTTTAGAATAAGTTGGCAAAACAAACCAAGAACCATAAAAATTCTCATCCCCTTTGAACCAGGAACCTGCTCTAGGAACTCAACCTAAGGAAAGAATTAAAAATAAGAGAACATGTACAAAGCTGCTTATTGCAGTGTCATTTTAGATATGATTTTGTCAAAACTATGTATACACAGGAATGAAGTTCAGAAACTGAGTGATGAGTTTTTTGCAAAGTGGTTTTAATAAAATGTTTTGGTGATTTACACTGTTAACAGAGGCATTTTTAGTCACTCATTTAAAATCATGATTGATATAAATGGATTGTATGTAAATTTTCTATTTTTCCTTCTACTTAAAATTAAACTCACAAAGACTAATAAAAATCAACTTCTTGATATTAAATGTATGCCTCATATCCTTCACAAGGGCGATTTCCACTCAGTTTCTATATTTTAGCCAGATCTTTCTGCTTTCCTGAAGTATAATAAATGCTCTCCTAAAATTTGAAGGGAAATGTATCAGATGGTATTTTATAGTGCTTTATACCCACATTTTTTGACATTAAAAAAAAACTGGCTATCACTTCATTCTCACACAGACTCTAAAATAAGCAGTAAATTCTACAGCAGAGGTCACAAGTCAGATGACCACAGTGGCGAGCAAGATGGCCTCAGCAAGTAAAGAACGCCAAGCAGAGACCGAGGCTGGTGCCCCATCTGAAGGCCCCAGTGAGGAAAGGAGGGCCTGGGGCGGCCACATCCTCCTAGTCATCCAGAGAGGCCAGAAACTTCTAAACAGGACACTTTCTCAACTCGAAGCTTAAACGTGCCAATCCTTGAATCTAGTTAAAGCTGTACAAGGCCCTACCTTGTGCCTGAAAATAGGTTTTAAAAGGTTTGTGCCCTTTCTCCCCATACAATCCCTGTTTTAATATGTTCAAAAGTAATCTGCCACTGAGTCCATGTATACCTATGGCCGATTTATGTTGATATATGACAAAAACCATCACAATATTGTAAAGCAACTATCCTCCAATTAAAATAAACTAATTTTTAAAAATAAAAAAAGCAATCTGCTGCTCAACATCGCTAATTATTAGAGAAATGCAGATCAAAACTACAATGAGGTATCATCTTACACCAGTCGGAATGGCCATCATCAAAAAGTCTACAAATAAATGCTGGAGAGACTATGGAGAAAAGGGAACCCTTCTACACTGTACATGGGAATGTAAACTGCTGCAGCCACTATGGAGAGCAGTACTGAGGTTTCTTAAAAAACTAAAAATAGAGTTACTATATGATCCTCCAATCCCACTCGTGGGCATATTTCCAGAAAAAACAAAAACTCTAATTCAAAAAGATACATGCACCCCAATGTTCATAGCAGAATTATTTACAATAGAAAAGACATGGAAGCAACTGAAGTGTCCATTAACAGCTGAATGGACAAAAAAAATTACATATATATATACAGATATATATAGACACACGCACACACATATATATATGGATGACAATCTCTAAGTTCCATCCATGTTTCTGCAAATGGCATTATTTCATATGTGTTTTTTATGGCTTAGGAACACATATATATGAAATAATGCCTTCTGCAGCAACATGGATGGAACTAGAGTTTATCATACAAAATGAAGTAAATCAAAGACAAACATCATATGTTACCATTTATATGTGGAATCTAAAAAAGATGATACAAGTGAACTTATTTACAAAACAGAAACAGACTCAGACATAGAAAACAAACTTATGGTTACCAAAGGGGAAGGGTTGGGGATGGATAAATTAGGATTTGGGGATTAACAGATACATAGTGCTCTATACAAAAGAGATAAACAACTAGGACCTACTGTACAGCATGGGGAACTATATTCAAAATCTTATAATAACCTATAATGGAAAAGAATCAGTTATATACATATATAACTGAATCACTTTGCTGCACACTTGAAACTAATACAATATTGCAAATCAAATATCCTTCAATTTAAAAGGAAGTCTACTTTAAATTACATATATTATTTAGTAGATATAGTTACACATTTTATGCATATTTATATTTATTAATAAAAATGCATGCGTGCTTAGTTGCTCAGTTGTGTCTGACTTTTTTCTGACCCCATGGACTGTAGCCCACCAGGCTTCTCTGTCCATGGGATTCTCCAGGCAAGAATACTAGAGTGAGTTGCCATCCTCCTCCAGGGGATCTTTCTCACTCAGAGATTGAACCTGTGTCTCTTGCACTGGCAGGTGGATTCTTTACCACTGAGCCACCTGGGAAGTCCATTAATAAAAATGCATCTACTCAAATAGGCAAAATCACTGAGATCAAGTTATCAGGATATGATTTAAAATTGATTCTTTAGAACAACCTAATTTGCCTTCCAAAATCACTGCAGATGGTGACTCAGCCATGAAATTAAAAGACGCTTACTCCTTGGAAGGAAAGCTATGATCAACCTGGACAGTATATTAAAAAGCAGAGACATTACTTTGTCAACAAAGGTCATCTAGTCAAGGCTATGGTTTTTCCAGTGATCATGTATGGATGTGAGAGTTGGACTATAAAGAAAGCTGAGCACTGAAGAATTGATGCTTTTGAACTGTGGTGTTGGAGAAGACTCTTGAGAGTCCCTTGAACTGCAAGGAGATCCAACCAGTCCATCCTAAAGGAGATCAGTCCTGGGTGTTCATTGGAAGGACTGATGTTGAAGCTGAAACTGCAGTACTTTGGCCACCTGATGCAAAGAGCTGACTCATTGGAAAAGACCCTGATGCTGGGAAAGATTGAGGGCAGGAGGAGAAGGGGACGACAGAGGATGAGATGGTTGGATGGCATCCCCGACTCAATGGACATGAGTTTGAGTAAACTCCGGGAGTTGGTGATGGACAGAGAGGCCTGGCGTGCTGCAGTCCATGGGGTCACAAAGAGTCGGACACGACTTAGCGACTAAACTGAACTGAACTGAATATGCCCTCTAAATACATTTCTTAAAAAACTGAGGTAAAGGGATTTATAACATTATATAAACTGTATGCATATAAATTATATGTCCACTACTGAGTACTCTACAGTGTGCTTTCCACCAGAAATTTAGTTTCCATTCAACACCATACAGTTGACCCCCTTTACCATTTCACCCTCTCCCCTGTACCTTTCCCTCTGGTAACCACTACTCTGTTCTCTATATCTATGTGTTTGCTTTGCTTGGTTTGCTAATTAATTTTAGGTTTTTGTTTGCTTGTTTTTTATATTCCACATGTGAGGGAGATCTTTTGGTATCTGTCTTTCTCTGACTTATTTTACACAGCATAATACTCTATACAAGAGATGAAATCTTGTCATCTTTGACAGCACGGAAAGACCTTGAGAGTATTATGCTAAATTCCCTTTTAATATGTCTATGCTTCAATTGATAGTAATGGTAGAATTCATGAACAATTTCCCCATCATTTTTACTAATCCCTGTCATATGCCTAATATAAACTGAGCCCTGCTGGCAAGGAATGCCATAAGTATGGCCTTCATCAATGATTCAAAAATTGAATTTTAATCAAGATTTTAAACTATTCCCATGCTCTAGTATGTTCTACCATGGCCTCCTAGCCCCCTCACACATACACATATCTCTCGTCTAGCCTTGTTATGAAAAGCAACACCACTGAGATCACTCATTCTTCAACGCCTTTGCAGAGGCAAATGAGAACTCCTCTAACCCTCAAAAATTAGAGTTATTCAATAATGTTTACACAGTGCACATTCCAGCAGTATCTTGTGTACACAGCTCTACCAAAGCATTTCACTTAACCAGTTCTCAACGCCAGAACATTTCTAGCAGCATCTTAGAGAACCATGGCTGCTTTCTCTAGTCATGGGTCCACCCCATCTTCCTGCCTCTATAGCTAGTAGCAAAGCTGACTGAATAGCAGCAGAATAAGAGACTAGAGAAAAGGAATCGGTTTTGAGATAGTCCCTAAAATGGTAGTTTGAATCTGCAGTGAAAAATCAATACATTCCATGGGGTCTGCAAGCAAAGTTCCTCCAATACCTTCTCTCATTTCAGAAGATACTAGAGGGAGGCCTCTGCTACACCTCAGGTGTTTTAGATCAGAACCATGACATTAAAAGAACCTGAGTCATGAGAAAAGTATGCCTCATTCATTTCCTCTCCCTTTTTCTCACTCGTAAATACTTGCTGTCAGAGTGCTAGCAAGGCCATTTGAATGAGGCACATTTTTTAAAAACAGTGAAAAAAATAAGGCCATCTGCACAACTCAATATCCTCTTTCAAAGTAGTCCTTTGCTGCCTTTTTTCTTTAGGCTTTTGAACCTTAAAATTAAGTCATTTTGAAAGCATTTAAGATGTATAAAGTTATATTGACGTATTCATTGTCAGCAGGGCAGCCAAATTGTATTTGGGTCAAATGAACCTAGTCAATTTCCAATTTCTCAACTAGAACAGAATTCCAGTAAGTCTTGACCAAATAGAGGAGTTCCCTGGTTTTTCAGTCAAGAGGTCATGGGTGAACGTTCAGGTGTTTTGATACATCATTAACCTGAACTACAATTTTTTAAAATATTTGTTTATTGGGCTGTGCCAGGTCTTAGCTGTGACATGCAAACTCACTTGTGGCAGGTGGGATCTAGTTCCCTGATCAGGGGTCAAGCCCAGGCGCCCTACATTGGGAATGCAGAGTCTGTCACTGGACCACCAGGGAAGTCCCCTGAACAACAATTTAAAAACTGAGGCTGACCATATGCTCTGATCTTAAAAATCTTTAAATCACGTCATTAAAATGAGCAGCAAACAGTGTTGCAATAAGAGGAAGACAACCAATCTAGGATCCACCAAATGACTAAATTCTTAAATTAAGATGGTCCTAAACGGCTTATTGTGGCTCTGGGGGCTTTCAGGGCATAAAAGAAGTGACTTTTTGGAGACCCACAGCAATAACCAATTTGTGACCATGAAATACTGCAGTCCTACTGAGACAGAATCTCTTCTACCACACAAAGAAAATCTGCTCTAAGGTACAGTTTAGTACAGGAAATTTTGATCTTGAAATGAAGAAAACTGGATTTGTGTTAACTCACCTCTTTGGGCAACTTAATTTCCTGTTTTTGTTTCCCTCTTTTAAAAGATCATATGAATGTTTCCTTTATGTGATAATGCTGGGGAAAGCAAAGTGTTTCTGAGAGTAATAAAAATAAATTAACCCAATTACTCAGCCATAAAAAGAATGAGATACTGACATTTGTAGCAATGTAGACAGATCTAGAGAATACTATGTTTAGTGAAAGAAGTCAGACAAATACTAATACTGTATAATATCACTTATATGTGGAATCTAAAATATAATACAAATAAATATATATACAAAACAGAAACAGACTCAGACATAGAAAATAAATTTATGATTACCAAAGTGGGGAAGGAGGTGGGGAGGGACAAATTTGAGGCATGGGATCAACAAACTACATAAAATAGATATGCAACAAGGATTTACCGTATAGCACAGGGAATTATACCTGATATCTTGTAATAACCTATAATGGAAGAGAATCTGCAAAAATACTGAATCACTATGTTATACACCTGAAACTAACACAATATAGTAAATCAACAATACTTCCATTTAAAAAATGTGTGTGTGTGTGCGCGCGCTCATTCACTAAATTAACCTAAAGAAAGGTTTGTGTTAGGCCTTTCAGTGCAAATACATCTATGCAACTCTGTTAGTATGAGAGTCAGTCCATGGTTTGCAAGGGAGGGAGCTATTATTTAAAATATGCACAGGGCAGTTGGAAGACCCATCTGACCAGTCTTTTGCTCTTTTGCCCACTTTTCCAACACCAACAACATTTTTGTTACAAAATCTCTCTCTCTAGACACTTTTGGCTAGGAATACCGCCTTAAACCTTGTATTAATTCACTATGAAGCTACTGAAGTAGACACATTGCTTTCTCTTCTTTACATTAGGGGGAAAAAAAAGCTATCAGGGATTTAATGGAATGTGGTTGAGTATCTTCTGTACTTCTGCCTCACTCATTGAAGAGTCAGAGTATTATTTTTGAGAAATAATATTTGCATATCGTCAAGTCACCAGTGTTTTGCTTCTTGGGTTTTATCTTCACAGCCTGAAAATTACCAGCAAGATTCCTGCCCACAAGTCGCCACCTACAGGGAAAAAGCGACCTTCACATGGGACCATGCTTTGCACTCCTAAGCAGTCTGTCAGAGCCACGGTATTTCACAACCTTTTTAAAATCCCAAGGGAAACTTATTTGAATACACATGCAAGAGAAGATACTTTCCAATACCTTCTGGCAAAAGTGTGATAAAGGGAGGAAAGACTGGAGAAGCCACAATTCATGTGAATTCTTCATGGTGAACCTCTGTGTCATGGCACCCTGATCACCAAACACTGCCAGGGAGAAAGGGGGACAAAGTCAAAAGAAGATGGGGTGGTCTGAAAAAACAGGACAACTGTATATTGATGATTTTCAGCATGAACAGCGTGTGAGGTTTACACAGTTGTACTTATGGGCCTTCACAATCTGGGTTTGCACCTGTTGAATCACAATTCCAGAAGTGACATAGTCAACACATTTCTCACTTTTTGTGCCTATAGCAAATTCTATAGAGAGAGGAATTCTATATAAAGACAAATTCTATAGAAACTCTTTAGAGTTACTATATATTTGGTTAGATAGTCCCCCTCCCTTGGGATCTGTGCTTTCTTTTTTCTTTTCCACAAGAGCGCCACTACTGCTCTGTACTACTAGTATGAGAACAAGCACCACTAATGGAAATCTTTGTACAAATCTTTTAAAAAACTGTTTCCTCGAAATATGTTCCCATGTCAAAGGCTAGGAAAACATTTGCATGGCTCATTACATATTGTCAAGTTGTTCTCCTGAAAGATAAAGTCAATTTATCGTGCCAATGGCAGTATTAACATGCCCGATCTTCTTGCAGCCCTGCTCATGCTGGATCCTTATTGGTTTCTTTTTCACTTTTTATTTTATATTGGAGTTTAGTTGATTAACAATGTTGTGCTAGCTTCAGGAGCACAGCAAAGGGACCCAGTCACAAATATACGTGTATTGAGTTGGCCAGAAGTTTGTTCAGGTTTTAGAAAAATCCAAATAAACTTTTTTGGCCAACCCAATATTTATTCTTTCTCAAATTCTTTTCCCACTTAGATTGTTATGTAACATTCAGTAGACTTCCCCATGCTATACAGTAGGTCCTTGTTGGTTACCCACTCTAAATAAAGCACTGTGTACATGTCAATCTCAAACTCCCCAACGATTCATTAGCAGCAACATGGATGGACTAGAGATTGTCATACTGAGTGAAGTAAGTCAGACAGAAATACCATATAATATCGCTTATATGTTGAAGCTAGAAGGGATGGTACAAATGAACTTATTTACAAAGCAGAAACAGACTCACAGACTGAGAATAAACTTGAGGTTGCCAAGGGAAAAAGGTGGAGGGGAGGGATGGTTGAATCCTCATTGTCCTAATTTCCACTACCTTTGTTAGTTATTTGCCATACAATGCCAACTTAAAGTGGCTCTAATTTGCATTTAATTTTTCAATAGCCTGGAGCTCCAGCCAACCCTAACACTGATATTCAACCACCCATTCAATGTCTCCAAGCTAAATGTCCCATTTGCACCTCAACCTTAATTTTCCTCCCCCAAAACCTGCTCCCTACCTCAGACTACCCCCCACCCCCGTAACCCAGTGACTCTTATCTCCTTAAATAGAACCACCCTTCACTTAGGTGCTCAGGCTCAGAATCAGGCATTCTTCCTCCTCTCCTTTCAGATTCAATACTGCAGCAAGATCATTTCCACTCCATTCCTTGATCAAACATTCCAAATCCATCTCCATAGCTACCCCCCAGGTTCACGCCATCATCATCTCTAACCTGGATGACTGCAACAGCCCCCTACTGATCTCTCTCCTTCCATCCTTGCCCCCATAGAGTTCAAGCTACACAACAGTTAAGATGATTTCTTTTTAAATCCTAACTCAGATGGTGTTGCTCCTCTGTTCAAAACCCTCCAGTGGCTCCCCAGCATGCTTTGTACCAAATCTAAACTGCTTCCCCTTAAATCCAACCCCTACCCACTTCTTTCACCCCATTACCCTTCTCCCCTATTGCCCTGTCCTTTCTGTTTCAGCTACACTGGCCTTCCTGACCGTTCCTTGAACATGTCAGGTTCACCCCTCACAGAGCCTTTGCCTCCATGCTGGGTTCTGGCTGCAGCACTCTCCTCCAAGCTCTTCTCATGGCTGGTTCCTTCCCATTTTTCAGATTCAACTCAGAGTACACTGTCTTAAACAGGGCTGCTCCCACCCCCGTCAAGTTGTAGTGTAGCAATCCATCTTATTTTCACTGTAACACTGAAATGATCACGTGGACTAGTTAATATGCTTTTATCTGCCCCACCCCAACCCCCCCACCCCCAGTTTGGAAGTTCCATGAGAGTAGGGAGGGACTGCATGTGTCTTGTGCATCATTTTCTCTTCAGAGCCTAGAACAGAGCCGGCATGTGGGAGGGATTTAACCAAATACTAAGTCTTTCCTGAAGCAAAGAACTTGCTCATCAACTACATTGGAAACAGACTCACAGATGTTGTAAACAAACTTATGGTTAACAAAAGGGAAAGCCAGGGGGAGGGACAAATTAGGAGCTTAGGATTAACAGATACATACCACTATATAAATAAACAACAAGGATTTACTGTAGAACACAGGGAACTACATTCAACACCTTCTAATGACCTACAATGGAAAAGAATCTGAAAAATATTACATATGCACATATATATTTGTATAACTGAATCAATTTGCTGTACACCAGAAACTAACACAACATTATAAATCAACTATACTTCAATTCTTTTTTTAAAGAAAAAGTGTTACTCTGATATTGAAAATACAAATAATAGCACCTGGAGATGAATAGTGAAATGCTAAAACAGATGTGCTTGTTCTTTCAAGGCCCCCAGAGCTACTAAATATTAATCAGTGAATGTGGAGATCAGTTAAGTGCACCTATAAGCAGCTACTCCATTTAAGTGTTTAAGACACTTTGGAAGCTACAGCTACCCTCAAAGAACTGTGTCTAGAAAGAGAAAGAAATTAAGTCCACTGCAATCTGAAGAAGCAAATGGTGAGCACCACGGGAAGAACAGGATATACTCTGGGCCATAGAGAAGTGATAATGGGTTTAACACTCTTCCTCGTGAAATGGATGTTAGAATTCCTGGGAATAGACCTCAGTGGTTTTCAAATGTGTTAGCATTGTGCCCTTCAAAAGTGATAGGACAGGCATAGTTACCATTGATTGCAGTTGTCACAACAACTGGCACAGGGACAGGTACTGCTGTCACTGCGTGAGCAGACGGCCAGAGTTGCTAAGAGTCTTGCAGGGCCTGTACAGACCTGCACCAAGACCTCTCACCCCAAACACCAGCACAGAAATGGCTTGTACCTGTCCCCCTAGAACATACAGAGTGTCTTCAGTGACTTCCAGATTCACCTTTTTAACATGTTGCTTTTTAGGTCACTATCTCTGAGTTGGTTCTTCTTCCCTCTGAACTCTTTTCATCATTTTGACGCAGATTCTCAGGAACAAAACCTGAGTCCAAGCAAGGCCTGCCAGACTGTCTCTTTGGGACCCCATCAGAGCAGGCTTCGAAATCCCAGCCCAGAGGAAAGGTGCCACGTCAGGATGCCACACAGTTCCTGATCAGTAACCCTTCCCCAGACAGGGCCACAGCATTCCTGCATGTTAAGAATATTCACATTTCAGTGTCTGTCCTTTTGCAGGTCTGACAATTCCCTAATTACACAGTAAGACAAGAAGCTAATCCTAAATTAGCACCTTCCTGCATGAGGGATTGCTGCCCTTGAGTAGGGGTCTGGGGCCCACCTGGTCAGGTGTGTCCCAGGACGCGGGGGATGTGACTCCAGCCAAGGAGTCAGCACTGCATGGTTCTGTCTTCTGCAGGTGAAACCCAGGCCAAGCCTTCTGGCATTTCAAGAGAAGCTCTCTGTTCACCTGAAACTATCACAACATTGTTAATTTGCCATATCCCAATACAAAATATTTTGATGTTAAAAAAAAATTAAAAAAATTTTTAATTTTTAAACGAAGAGAGAAGCTGGAAATCCTGATTTTTATTGGGCTCTTTGGTTTTTCAACGTTGGCCCCTAATTCAATTGCTTTTAAAAAAAAATATTGTACAGGCTGAAGCACATCCATCTAGGGTTGAACTTGACCCCAGACTCCCAGCTTGCTCCTTCTGCTTGGTTGCATGTACCCAGTGCTCGCCAAAGTTTAAGGAAATTTTAAAACAAGGGTTAAATATACTGACAGCTGGGCAAGGTTCTCAAGAAAGAATGAGGCAGGCACAGGCCCGGGGACCCAGGTAGGGCACACCAAGGAATGAGGACTGGCTTTGACCTGCTTGTCTTTGCTCAAAAATTCTCAACCTTGCCCTCATTCTTACTGCATCAAGTCCCAAGTTCCTTTCAAGACTCTTCAGAACACAACTCCACCCCCACCAGCTCTGTATTTAATCATGCCCTGTGTCCATCCCGCATTCTAGCCAGGCCAGTCTCCCTCGAGTTCCTTCAAACCCCTCTCTCTAAATGTCCTCTCTCCCTACATAAACCCCACCCTTCAAAGCCTTGTTCACATCCCACCTGGTTTCTGAAACCTCCTCTGTGACATGAAAAGGTAAAATGTTTTCAAGCTCAAGGGCTGGTGTCAACTAGACCCAGGTTCAAATCCCACCTCTGCCACTGACCAGCTGGGGGATTTACCTAACCTCTCTGAGCTTCAGAAGGTAATAATGCCTACCTTACAGAATTGTCAAGTTTACGAAAAATTATGCAAGTAAAGTATTTACTGCTCATAAACGCTCAATTAAGGTGAATGCTTATTATTATTATGGCTGGCCTTCTTCTGCTGTTAAGTGGTCCAGCCTATGGTGTCTCTTCTGAGCAAAACACCACTGGATTCCATGCGGTTCACATCTCTGCTCAGACTTTGCCTCGGGCATTGGTCTACCTCAGCCTCCGACTTGCTGTTAATACATAGCATCCTATCACTTCAGGAGCATGCTGGCTATAACATAGAACTGATACAGGCCCAACACGGCCACTAAGAGAATTATACAAGTAACACAACCCTGCCTCTGAAACAGCTCAGCCAAAACCCCTCTCTCTAGCAAAGGTAAGAATGCAGGCTAGGAAGACAAACCCATAGCAAGGCTCGGTGGCAGAGAGCTGCTTTAGCATTAGAAGCAAGTTTCTCTCCCTCACACACGCATGCACACAAAGACACACACCACCACCACCACCACAACTGCCACCACTATGAGCTAGCTTCACATTCCCAAATCTCTGCACCTCACTTTTCCTTTTGATGCTGAAGATGACACACGAAGCCAGTCAAAGGCCACGCTCTTTGCATAAGTGTATGGCAGGGAACCCAGGCAAAAGGGCCACACCGCAGGTGCGCTCTTTAGCTAGGACTACACGGAAAGCCCTGGAGGAGGGCATGGCAATGCAATCCAGTATTCTTGCCTGGAGAATCCCATGGACAGAGGAGCCTGGCGGGCTACGGTCCATGGGGTCGCGAAGAGTCCGACACGGCTGAAGCAACTTAGCCCACGCGCCATCACAGGAGCCAAGATGGTCATCACTGGTTTCGCACCTGGGCTCTGTTACTCCACCTGCAGTCGTCCTCTGATCTACACCGCAGCTGGGATCCCCCGACGCCCGTGCCAGCAGGCCTATTCCACTTGCTGCTTTTCTCTGTGCTTAGTAAAAGCCAAAGTAAAAATAACTTCACGCACGTTATTCTACACTTCACGCTACTCGATGCTTTGAGTGACTCCTCCCGCCCAGACAGACAAACGGGGCACAGAAAAATGAGACTACTGGGATGCCACATTCTTTAAAAAGCAAACAAAAAAACCCAGAACTGGAGAGACCCCAACTATACTATCCCAAAGAGTAGTTTTCTCAGCATGAAGACGGAGCCCTGTCTACGCGTAAGTTTCCTCTCTCAACAGAATGACGTTCCAAAGTTAGATCGAGGCAGGTAGGAGAGAACGCAGCAAAATGGGCCTGACCTTTGAGACCTTAATCCCAATCTAGACAAGACACAGAGAAAATGGAAAAGTCAAAAGGGTGACCAGTCCTCATGCTGGAATCCAGTGTTCCAATAAAACTCACTCCTCAGAGTTAGCAACATTCAAAAGTTCTCTGGTAACGGTTGGCTTTAAATAAAATCGCCAAGTGCAGGAGACCACGTGTAAAGAAGAGGCGAGTCCCACGCATCAAGACTACCTGACTTCTCCAGCTGTTTCTCCTACCGCCTGGGCCTCTCCAAACTGCTCTTCCCTAGCCCCGCTGCCCCCAACCTAAATTCAGAACCCCGTGCCATAGGTGGGCCCTGTCGCACCAGTCAGATTGGGAACAGTTTTATTCCACCCACGCTGGAAACCTCAAGCGAGACTCTTGACAAATCCCTGAAGCCCAGGACTGGGTCACAGCCGGGCGGGGGCGGCGGCGCCCCGCTTCTGGTTAATTGGAGGAGTGCACCAAAGTCGGGGGCTGGGGGGGGGGGGGGAGCGGAGCACCCGGCCTTTGGCCTGTGGACGGTACTGGAGAGGGCACCTTTAGGTCCCTTTAGCGAGACGCCCTGTCACCGTACCCCAGGGGATGCCTCGAGTGACCTCGGCGGCCGAAGCGAGCCCTGGCGTGGGTGCCAGAGCCGATCCTAGTGCAGCGCCAGGGCCGGGGGAGGTGCGGCAAGGTCTAGGGTGAAAGGAGAGGACCAGGGGAAGAGCCCCAGCGCATCTCTAGAAACCCTGACTCTGCAGGGGCAGGCGGAGCGACCCAGGCCTCCTGAGCATCCCCTCCCCGATCCCCGCCGTGGGTCCCGCGTGGCCCTGTCTGCAGGCACCCAGCTCCTGTAGGCCAGGCCGGCCGGCCCGCTGATACGCAGCGGGACGTGGCTGCCGCTCTGCAAGCAGAGCGGAGGGCATTTACCGGGATCCTGGGGTGCTGCTGCGTCTCCACCTGGGTCTCTGCTGGCGTACCCCGGCTGCCGCTACTGCTGCCGCGTCTTTCCAATCGCCGCAGTCTCCACCGGCAAAGCTCCCAGTCGTTCCCTACGATTGTAGCCCGCGAGGCCAGCTGTTGAATGGCTCGCGTCGAGCGCACGGGGTGCAGAAGCGTCCCCGCCGCATCCAAGTCGGCGACGCAGGCGCGCGTCCCGGTGCCAACGCCCCGTGCGCCCCTCGTCCCGCCGAGGCCCCGGTGAGCTCGCGCCGCCGCCTCCTGGCTACTGCCTGCGGACTCCCGGCTTCAGGCTCACCCGCCTGCCGGCCCGCTCCTCTTGGTGGGCTTTAGCCTAGCCAGTGGCCTTCCCTCGTGGACTCCACCCCCCTTGCTGCCATCCCTCAACTTGCCCTTAAAATCAATGACAACAATAGATTAGTCCCGCCCCTTGGATTCCCCAGGGGCCAATCGCCTTCTCCTGAGAATCAATTCAAGTAACCCCGCCCCTCTCGTGCGGCAGAGCCGGAGCCAAAGTTGATCCCACTGCACGGTTGCTCCTGAGGATTGCAAGGCTTTCCTCAGGCTCCCCCAATCCCCCACCCCTGAATTAAGTTACAGCAATTTAGAGCCTGCAACTCACCTGGTCTGCAGACCGCCACGCGGGCCAGATGCTTTGAATAAAGCAGTATAAGAAAGCGATCGAGAGAGAGATACCGTGCACCTCATCCCTAAGGAAAGATTGCTGAGAAATGTGCACGTGCTTGGCCAGAACTTACACATCACAGGGTCAGCAGGAACCTCGAAGGTCATCAATTGACTCTACCCTCGCCCTGGTTGTTTTCGCTTTGGTTTTTTGGTTTTCTTTTCCCACTTACAGGGTCCCTGCCCTCTAGTCTGAACAACTTCCATTGACAAGGACGCACTAGCCCCACAGACCGCTGCTTGTGTCCAAGCAGCTTGAGGCTAAGTGAAACCAGCCCCCTGGTAACTTAACACAAAACCAAATTTGCCCCTCTTCCCAATGGTGGTCCAACAATTTGAAGACAAATCTGGTCCCACAATTCTACCAGACTAGAGTCTGCTCCAGAGACCCAGGTTCAAGGCTCTGCTTTCAGTTTAAGCCAATTCCTTTATATCTTTTAAAAGTAGAAGGCTGGAACTGGGTCTAACCTCCCTCCCATCCCCTGCAACCCCAGGGCACAGACCCTTCTGCACCCTCTTGTCCCTTGTCCAGACACTAGACTCTTCTCTAGCTTCTTAAGGATGGCATTTGCTTTCTTGACTGCCATATCACATGGTCGATGCATATAGATTTATTGTCAACTCACCCCAGGGGCTATATCTCACTTCCACTGCTATCACAACACTCTGTTTTCTACTTCATTAGCTGGTAAATGTCATCGGGTTTTGATTGGGGAGGGGGTGCTAATTTCAGTCTCTTCTATGGAGACCTCTTTGCCTTCTCATTCTGTCCTAAATGTCTCTACATTCCTGCTTGCTACCTAGCTGCCTTGCTCTGGTTCCCATTCTGTTTGCACAACTGCCAAAGAGCTTCCTAACCTGGCCCTTTGCCTCTAGACTTGCACCCTTCTGGCTGGCCCCTCAAAGCTCCTCTCCTCATCCATTTTACACCAGAAGTCAGAGTTGTCCTTAAACACAAATATAATCACACCACCACACTCTAACTTCAAAGCCTATCCCAGCTTCAAATCCTTTTTTACTTCCTTTCTGCCCCCCTTTGCTTTCAGGATAAGATCCAAAATCCATGGCAAAGTATATATAAAATCCTTGGAGATCTGGCCTCAGCCTCATTTCCAGTGGTTCCACCTCCACCACAACACTGTACACTTCAGGCCACAAAGTCCCTGTTGTGTTTCAAATGATCCATGGTCTCCAACACTTCTTTGCCTTTGGAACAAAATCTAGAATGACCTGCTTCCCACCCTCCTAATCCTGACCTGAAACACTCTGATGTCTTTTTTTTTTAATTTTTTTTATTTTTATTTTTATTTTTTGATGTCTTTTTTTTAATTGAAGTTGATTTACAATAGTGTTACTTTCTTTTCCATTATAGGTTATTACAATATATTGAATATAGTTCCCTGTGTTATACAGTAAGTCCTTGTTTATTTTATATATAGGAGTATGTATCTATTCATCTCAAACTCCTAATTTATCCCTCCCTCCTTTACCTTTTGGTAAAGGTAAGTTTGTTTTCTATGTCTGTCTTTTTCTGTCTTGTAAATAATTTCATTTGTATTATTTCTTTAGATTTCATGTATAAGTTACATCATATAATATTTGTCTTTGTCTGATTTACTTCACTTAATATAATAATCTCTAGGTCCATCCATGTTACTACAATTAGCATTATTTCATTCTTTTTTATGGCCAAGTAATAATATTCCATTATGTGTGTGTGTGTATGTGTGTATATATATATACAACATCTTTTTAATCCATTCATCTGTTGACGGACATTTAGGTTGCTTCCATGTGTTGCCTATTGTAAACAGCATTGCAGTGAACATTGGGAGTCATGTTATTTTTTCAAATTATGCTGTCTGAAGAAAAGCAATATGTTATAAAAATGAATCACTTGGAATCACACAATTATAGAACTTCAGCATTAAACGGGCCTTTTAAGCTAATGTAATCGGCCACGACGGCTCGGCGCAGAAGCGAGGCGGCTGCGACGGCTCGGCGCGGAAGCGAGGCGACTGCGACGGCTCGGCGCGGAAGCGAGGCGGCTGCGACGGCTCGGCGCGGAAGCGAGGCGGCTGCGACGCCTCGGCGCGGAAGCGAGGCGGCTGCGACGGCTCCGCGCGGAAGCGAGGCGGCTGCGACGGCTCCACGCGGAAGCGTGGCAGAGAGGAGCTAGGCTGGGCCGGGGCCGGGGGCGGCGGCCGAGGGGAGCTAGGCCGGGCCGGGGGCCGGGGGCGGCGGCAGAGGGCAGCTAGGCCGGGCCAGGGGTGGCGGCGAGAGGTGTTACCGCAGGCCGAAGGAGCAGCGGCTGCATGGGCACAGAAGGGCCAAAAGGAATTACTCCACATTCAAGGTCAGGAGGGGCCGTCGTGAGTGGATACCCCTTGTCCAAGGTAAGGAGCAACGGCTGCACTTTGCTGGAGCAGCCGTGAAGAAATACCCCACGTCCAAGGTAAGAGAAACCCAAGTAAGATGGTAGGTGTTCAGACATTAAAAAAAATACATTTGAATCAGTTCTATTTAGATGGATGAAACTAGAGCCCATTATACAGAGTGAAGTAAGCCAGAAAGAAAAGCACCAATACAGTATACTAATGCATATATACGGAATTTGAAAGATGGTAATGATAACCCTATATGTGAGACAGAATAAGAGACACAGATGCATAGAACAGTCTTAAGGACTCTGAGGGAGAAGGTGAGGGTGGGACGTTCTGGGACAATAGCATTGAAACATGTATATTATCATATGTGAAACAGAACACCATTCCATGTTCTATGCATGAGACAAATGCTCAGGGCTGGGGCATTGGGAGGACCCAGAGGGATGGGATGGGGAGGGAGGTGGGAGGGGGGTTCAGGATGGGGAACACATGTAAACCCATGGCTGATTCATGTCAATGTATGGCAAAAACCACTACAATATTGTAAAGTAATTAGCCCCCAACAAAAATAAATAAATTTATTAAAAAAAAACCTATGTTAAGCATATGGTAACAATAAAAATTAATACAATTTAAAATTGAAAAAAAAAAAAGACGGTAGGTGTTGCGAGAGGGCATCAGAGGGCAGACGCACTGAAACTAAAATTGCAGAAAACTAGCTAATCTGATCACACAGACCACAGCCTTGTCTATCTCAATGAAACTAAGCCATGCCGTGTGGGGCCACCCAAGACGGATGGGTCATGGTGGAGAGGTCTGACAGAATGTGGTCCACTGGAGAAGGGCATGGCAAAGCACTTCAGTATTCTTGCCTTGAGAACCCCATGAACAGTATGGAAAAGCAAAAAGATAGGACACTGAAAGATGAACTCCCCAGGTCAGTAGGTGCCCAATATGCTACTGGAGATCAGTGGAGAAATAACTCCAGAAAGAATGATGGGATGGAGCCAAAGCAAAAACTATACCCAGCTGTGGATGCGACTGGTGATAGAAGCAAAGTCCGATGCTGTAAAGAGCAATATTGCATAGGAACCTGGAATGTTAGGTCCATGAATCAAGGCAAATTGGAAGTGGTCAAACAGGAGATGGCAAGAGTGAATGTAGACATTCTAGGAATCAGAGAACTAAGATGGACTGGGATGGGTGGATTTAACTTAGAGGATCATTATATCTACTACTGTGGGCAAGAATCCCTTAGAAGAAATGGAGTAGCCATCATGGTCAACAAAAGAGTCCTAAAGGCAGTACTTGGATGCAATCTCAAAAACAATAGAATGATCTCTGTTCATTTCCAAGGCAAACCATTCAATATCACAGTAATCCAAGTCTATGCCCTGACCAGTAACGCTGAAGAAGCTGAAGTTGAACGGTTCTATGAAGACCTACAAGACCTTCTAGAACTAACACCCAAAAAAGATGTCCTTTTCATTATAGGGGACTGGAATGCAAAAGTAGGAAGTCAAGAAACACCTGGAGTAACAGGCAAATTTGGCCTTGGAGTAGAGAATGAAGCAGGGCAAAAGCTAATAGAGTTTTGCCAAGAGAATGCACTGGTCATAGCAAACACCCTCTTCCAACAACACAAGAGAAGACTCTACACATGGACATCACCAGATGGTCAACTCCAAAATCAAATTGATTATATTCTTTGCAGCCATAGATGGAGAAGCTCTATACAGTCAGCAAAAACAAGACTGGGAGCAGACTGTGGCTCAGATCATGAACTCCTTATTGCCAAATTCAGACTGAAATTGAAGAAAGTAGGGAAAACCACTAGTCCATTCAGGTATGACCTAGATCAAATCCCTTATGAGTATACAGTAGAAGTGACAAATAGATTTAAGGGACTAGATCTTATAGACAGACTGCCTGATGAACTATGAACAGAGGTTCGTGACATTGTACAGGAGACAGGGATCAAGACCATCCCCATGGAAAAGAAATGCAAAAAAGCAAAATGGCTGTCTGAGGAGGTCTTACAGATAGCTGGGAAGAGAAGAGAAGCAAAAAGCAAAGGAGAAAAGGAAAGATATTCCCATTTGAATGCAGAGTTCCAAAGAATAGCATGGAGAGATAAGAAAGCCTTCCTCAGCGATCAATGCAAAGAAATAGTGGAAAAAAACAGATTCGGAAAGACTAGAGATCTCTTCAAGAAAATTAGAGATACCAGAGGAATACTTCATGCAGATAGGCTCGATAAAGGACAGAAATTGTATGGACCTAACAGAAGCAGAAGATATTAAGAAGAGGTGGCAAGAATACACAGAAAAACTGTACAAAAAAGATCTTCACGACCCAGATAATCACAATGGTGTGATCACTCACCTAGAGCCAGACATCCTGGAATGTGAAGTCAAGTGGCCTTAGAAAGCATCACTACAAACAAAGCTAGTGGAGGTGATGGAATTCCAGTTGAGCTATTTCAAATCCTCAAAGGTGATGCTGTGAAAGTGCTGCACTCGATATGCCAGCAAATTTGGAAAACACAGCAGTGGCCACAGGACTGGAAAAGGTCAGTTTTCGTTCCAATCCCAAAGAAAGGCAAGGCCAAAGAATGCTCAAATACTGCACAATTGCACTCATCTCACATGCGAGTAAAATAATGCTCAAAATTCTCCAAGCCAGACTTCAGCAATACGTGAACCGTGAACTTCCAGATGTTCAAGCTGGTTTTAGAAAATGCAGAGGCCCAGCAATCCCACTGCTGGGCATACACACTGAGGAAACTAGAATTGAAAGAGACGCGTGTACCCCAATGTTCATCGCAGCACTGTTTACAATAGCCAGGACATGGAAGCAACCTAGATGTCCATCAGCAGACGAATGGATAAGGAAGCTGTGGTACATATACACAATGGAATATTAGTCAGCCATTAAAAAATACATTTGAATCAGTTCTATTGAGATGGATGAAACTGGAGCCCATTATACAGAGTGAAGTAAGCCAGAAAGAAAAACACCAATACAGTATACTAATGCATATATATGGAATTTGAAAGATGGTAACGATAACCCTATATGCGAGACAGAATAAGAGACACAGATGCATAGAATAGTCTTATGGACTCTGAGGGAGAAGGTGAGGGTGGGACGTTCTGGGACAATAGCATTGAAACATGTATATTATCATATGTGAAACAGAACACCATTCCATGTTCTATGCATGAGACAAATGCTCAGGGCTGGGGCATTGGGAGGACCCAGAGGGATGGGATGGGGAGGGAGGTGGGAGGGGGGTTCAGGATGGGGAACACATGTAAACCCATGGCTGATTCATGTCAATGTATGGCAAAAACCACTACAATATTGTAAAGTAATTAGCCCCCAACTAAAATAAATAAATTTATTAAAAAAATAAAATAAAATAAATTTATCTGAAGAAAAGATGTAAAAGTAGATTTTCTAAATAAACAATCTGTGCATCAAAAAAAAAAAAAAGAAAAGGCAGAGGAACCAAAAATCAAATTGCCAATATCTGCTGGATCATTGAAAAAGCAAGAGAGTTCCAGAAAAACATCTATTTCTGCTTTATTGACTATGCCAAAGCCTTTGACTGTGTGGATCACAATAAACTGTGGAAAATTCTGAAAGAGATGGGCATACCAGACCATTTGACCTGTCTCTTGAGAAACCTGTATGCAGGTCAGGAAGCAACAGTTAGAACTGGACATGGAACAACAGACTGGTTCTGAATAGGAAAAGGAGTACGTCAAGGCTGTATATTGTCACCCTGCTTATTTAACTTATATGCAGAGTACATCATGAGAAACCCTGGGCTGGAAGAAACACAAGCCGGAATCAAGATTGCTGGGAGAAATATCAATAACCTCAGATATGCAGATGACACCACCCTTATGGCAGAAAGTGAAGAAGAACTAAAGAGCCTCTTGATGAAAGTGAAAGTGGAGAGTGGAAAAGTTGGCTTAAAGCTCAACGTTCAGAAAACTAAGATCATGGCATCTGTTCCCATCACTTCATGGCAAATAGATGGGGAAACAGTGGAAACAGTGTCAGACTTTATTTTGGGGGGCTCCAAAATCACTGCTGATGGAGATTGCAGCCATGAAATTAAAAGACGCTTACTCCTTGGAAGGAAGGTGATGGCCAACCTAGATAGCATATTTAAAAGCAGAGACATTACTCTGCCAACAAAAGTCCATCTAGTAAAGGCTATGTTTTTTCCAGTGGTCATGTATGTATGTGAGAGTTGGATGGTGAAGAAAGCTGAGCACCGCAGAATTGATGCCTTTGAACTGTGGTGTTGGAGAAGACTCTTGAGAGTCCCTTGGACTGCAAGGAGATCCAATCAATCCATCCTAAAGGAGATCAATCCTGGTTGTTCATTGGAAGGACTGATGTTGAAGCTGAAACTCCAATACTTTGGCCACCTCATGCGAAGAGTTGACTCATTGGAAAAGACCCTAATGCTGGGAAGGATTGGGGGCAGGAAGAGAAGGGGACGACAGAGGATGAGATGGTTGGATGGCATCACTGACTCGATGGACATGGGTTTGGGTAGACTCCGGGAGTTTGTGATGGACAGGGAGGCCTGGCGTGCTGCGATTCATGGGGTCGCAAAGAGTCAGACATGACTGAGCGACTTAACTGAACTGAATCAAACCCCACCCTAGATGCTAGAATGACTGTGTGGGCAGTTTTTCAGGTTCTTTATGAAGTTCTTAGCTCCCTGGCTTCTGAAAATGGGTTTTGTTCTTACCCCTAAAATATATGGCTTTGCCTGGCTAAGTGCTTTGAGGGGCACCCAGAGTGCTTCTCTGTCCATTTTTTCCCTCTAGGCCTTGATGTGTCCTTGGGATCCTCTCTTCCAAAATGCAGATCCCTTTTGTAAAATCCAAATGCTAACATTTATTAGTTATTAACCCTTAGCATAAGGTAAGCAGCATAGCTTAATTTAAAAAATTAAGCAATCTCCAGGTGATAGTGAAGGACAGGGAAGCCTGGCGTGCTGGAGTCCACCGGGTCACAAAGAGTCAGACAGGACTTAATGACTGAACAAGAACAACCAATATGAACAGGAGTTTTCAAAGCATTTTCATTTATTTTGTCATATTTGATCCTCGTAGTAACCTCAGTAAATATCCTGATTTCCATTTCACAGGGGAAGAACCTAAGGTTCATCTTGGTTAAACCATTCCTCAATGTATTCGAACTCCAGCTCTGCTATTAACTTTCAGCAAGTAACCATGCCACTCTAGCCTCAGTTTCCCTATCAATAAATTCAAAAAATTTGCTTTCCAAGGTTTCTTTCAGTTCTGTCTCTAATCCCTTATCTCCTGCTGGCTGATATCAAGGAACTAGGGGCCTGGGCATTTTCACAGTGGCAGGAAATAGTTTTGGCACTAGAGGTACATTTTGGAAAGGACAAGCTCTGGTGGAATGCCAAAGCAGGCAGCACGAGAGCAGTGAATACTAGAAGCAAGACAATCTGAGAAAGGAAAGACAAGGGGCCCTGAACTCCAAACTCACCTACTTGCTAAGCTATAATACATCCACTCGGATTCCAATTGTGAACTCAGCATTCCAACTTGTTTCCTTTCATGATTAAAGAATCTTCTCTGCAAACTTTAATTAAAGTTGGCTTTGGCAAACAATTTTATCATATTCAGACAATAATTACTGCAATAAATTACATAAAGAAATCTATTGTCCGCTGCTTATTTCACACAGCAAAAGGGCTGATAAGAAATTGCAGCTGAAAAAAATCATTTGGAAGGAAAACCAACAGGCAAATAGATGCAGTCTAATAATTTATGCAAGTCCACTGGTGACACCCTCCCCCTCCCCCGCCCCTTCATTCGCTGAGGACTAGAGGGGCACTGAGAAGCAGCCAATCTAAGGGCTATGCATTTGCTTAATCTTACCACCAATATACAGGCTTTACGCCTATTATAAAAGGAATTTAAGATGCCAGGTGAAAGTGGTGATCTTTAAACTGGTTGTGCAAGAAACTGAAAGCTAATTCTTAAGATGATAAGCCTACTTAATAGTTTGTCCTTTTTGGAGTGATTAAAAACCTGTTTAATTACAGTAGAATCAGTTTGGGCTTCCAGACACCTAATCACTTTTCCAGTAAATAGCTCTAAAGTCAGAATAAATAACACTAACCTACTTCCCTGAGTTCTTACAAGGATTAATTAATTGATTTTAAAGGGTTTTGGAAGTTTAATAAAACTGTGGCCTAGGAATTAGGAGACCTAATTTTAGTGCAGACTCTGCCCTTAATAGCTGTGTGGCCTAGGTGGTTGATTTTACTTCTCTGGGGCTTGGCTTCTCCACCTGTAAAATAAAGGGGAATTGGGCTAGACAGTCTCTGTACTTTGGGTATAATATTGTAATAATACTCTAGGACTCACCATCATTATACCCTTTTCTCTTAGTAACTTAAGACCTCAATAATCTACTTTTGGTTTTCCAGTTTTCCTAAAACTGGATTCCTGGAAAAATTTCTAAAATGTCTGCCTGTTTCCCAGACACAGTCACTTAGGCATACTGACCCCAACAAAACTTTCGAAGTATGAATAGAGAAAAATATAATAAAGATCAAGAAAGAAGAAAAATATAGAATCTAGACTTTCACACTCATGAACAAGTAAACGGAAGCGACTTCTTAGTAACTGCAGACCCACACATTTTTCTTCCCAACTATTTTCCATGCTTTTCTTTTCCAAAGATTTTATTACTCTTTCTTTTCCCTAACATGAATCTGGGTCCCTCATTACCAGCTCTAAAAACACTCAATATGACTATTTATAAGAGGACTTGAGATGTTTAAAGGGAAAATAACATTACATGGAGCAGAAGAAAAGCAGAACACAAAATTTTATGTACAATATAATCTCAAATAGGCTAGAAAATGGTCCATATGCTGAAGACTGGATGGCCATACACCAAAAGGTTAATAGGCTGATCTTTAGCTGTCAGAATCCAGGGTTAGATTTTCCCTTTCACATTAGCTTTTTTCTTCTTTTACCCTTAATGAGCGTGTATTGTGTTTGTTAAAGATAATATATGTATGTGTATATATAGTATGTCTTTAACAAAAGGAGGAAGAGTGACTCCTTTTTATAGACAGCATAGAGACATAGAATAGTGGTTAAAATGGTGGGATTCAACCCCTCTGAGACTCCATTTCCCCCCTATAAAATGGCAATAATACTAATAAAGGACCTACTTCATAGAGTTATTTTCCAGATTAAATAAGCTACTCCATGTAAGTGCTTAGAGCAATGCCTGGCACCATTATTAGCCATTATTTAAAATGTTAAATGTGACTATGCTCCAGTAAAAAATGCTAAACATTTACTGTAAATATAACATGTGCAAGTGGTGAAAAAAAAACAGTACAGAAGACTTTAAAAAGTGAAATGAAAAAGTAGAAATAGTTTTCCCTCTTTAACCCTCAGCCTCACTCACTGTCAACAGCTTCTTATGTAGCCTTCTAGAATTTTTAAGGGAAAATGCAAACATATATCCTCGTTTTCAGTCTCTCTCTCTCTCTCTCTCTCTCTCTCTCTCTCTCTCTCTCTCTCACACACACACACACACACACACACACATACACACACACACACACACACACACACACACACACACGGGCAGGAACACACAGAATAATAACATTCATGTTATTTTCACCTTGTTTTTTAACTTAATGATCTTTTTTGGAGATCTTTCCATAGCAGAACACCTAGATTTACTCCTTTTTTATTGTGGTTAAAGACACATAGGGCTTCCCCAGTGGCTCAGCGGTAAAGCATCTGCCTGCAATGCAGAGATGCAGGAGGCCCAGGTTCGATCCCTGGGTTGGCACTTTCCCCTGGAGGAAGGTATTGCAACCCACTCCAGTACTCTTGCTTGGAAAATCCCATGGACAGGGGAGCCTGGTGGGCTACAATCCATAGGGTCACAAAGAGTCACACACAACTGAAGCAACTGAGCACGCAGCACACACAAAAGACAAAACATAAAATGTATCATCTCAACCATTTTTAAGTGTATAGTTCAATAGTGTTAAGTAGATCAACATTGTTTGTGAAACAGATCTCAAGAGCTTTTTCATCTTGCAAATCTGAACTTTTATATCCATTCAACAACTCTTCTTTCTCCTTCCCCCAGCCCCTGGTAACAGCCATTCTACTTTCTGTTTGTGTGAATTTATATATCTCATAGAAGTGGGATCATATAGTACTTTTTGTGACTGGCTTATTTCCCTTAGCAAAATGCCCTCAAGCCGCATCCATTGTGTAGTATGTGACAAGATTTCCTTCTTTTTTAAGGCTGAATAATATTCCACTGTATGCATATGTCAAATTTTGCTTATCCGTTCATGTGTCAGTGGGCATTTGGGTTGCTTCCACCTCCTGGTTATTGTGAATAGTGCTGCTATTAACGTGGATGTGCAAACATCTCTTTGAGAACGCGCTTTCACTTCTTTTGGATACATATCTGGCAGTGGGGTTGCTGGATCACATGATAATTCTATTTTTAATTTTCTTGAGGAAACTCTATATTATTTTCCATAGCTGCTGAGCCACTGTACATTCTCAGCAACACTGTATGAGGGTTCCAGTTTCTCCACATGTTTTTTTTTAATAGTAGTTATTCTAATGTACGTAAGGTGATTTCCTCCTTATTTCTAACAGTTACATAGTGCTTTGTAATGTGGAAAAACCTCTATCAATGGACAGTTTGACCCTGGTCTTCAGGTATTTCAAATAATGCTGCAGTGAACACCCACATATCTTTGTATACATGTGGGGTAGTTTTAGCAAAGGAATTGCCAGGATAAAGTGTATGTGTATTTTTTTTGAGGGGGGGTGCAGATTTCAGAAGTTTCAACTGGTATCTTTCAGTGAATATATTAATGCTTTTGATTTGAAATAGTAAAAAAAAAAAGTGTATGTGCTTTTTGGGTAACTTTTTATTATAAAATAACTTCAGACCTACCAAAAAAGTTGCAGGAACATCCATGTTCCTTTCATCCAGCTTCCTCTATTATTAATAGTCTATTAATTTATCATTTCCTTTCAATATATATGCATATTTCTCTTTTTTCTAAACCACTTGGGAGTAAATTTTAGCCATGATATTCCTTTAACCCTAAATATTTGAGCACGTATCTCTCAGAACAAAACAAAATATTTATCTTACATAAGTACAGTGCAACTATTAAAATCAGAAAATTAATATTGATAAAATAGTATTATCTAGCCTACAGAAAATATTCATAGTTCTCCTATTGTACAAGTAGTATTTCTGTATCAAAAAGAACTGGCAGGGGTTGGAGAGGGGTTCCAGGATATAATTCAGGATCAGACATTGCATTTGTCATTTCCACCTGGCCTCCAAAAGTTCCTAAGACTGTTTTTGCCTTTCATGACCATGACAGTCTTTTCATTATTTATTATTATTTTTTGGAAGCAATCACAAACTTACAGAAAAGTTGGAAATACAATACAGAATGTCCTGAATTTTTCCTCCTGAACAATTTGAGAGTAAGTCACCAGCCTATGCCCCATCATCCCTGAATAATATCGTGTGTATTTTTTTAACCAACAAGGATATTTTTCTATCTAACTATGATACCACCATGATCATCAGGAAATTCACATTAATAGATTACTAACATCGAATCCTCAGGTCCCATTCAAGTTTCATCAGTTGTCCCCATTGGGTCTATTATGGCAAAAGGATCCAGTTAAGACCCATATGGTGCTTTTAGTTGTCACATCTTCATCTCCTTCATTGTGGAAGAGTTTCTTGGCCTTTCATTGACTTTTAAGACCTCGGCACTTTTTTAAATTTTATTTTTAATTGGAGGATAACTGCTTTACAATATTGTGTTGGTTTCTGCCATGCAACAACATCAATCAGCCATAAGTATACATATACCCCCTCCCTCTTGAACCTCGCTCCCACTCCCCCAATCCCACCTTCTAGGTCGTCACAGAGCACCAGGTTGAGCTGTGTTATACAGCACCTTCCTATTAGCTATTTATTTTACATATAAGACCTGGGCATTTTTGAAAAATCCGAGCCGGTTGTTTTGAAGAATGTTCCCCAATTTGGGTTTGCCTGATGTTTGCTCATGATTAGACTCAGGTACACATCTTTGTCAGGCCTATGACGGAAGTGACACGGTACACTTCATTCTGTCAGGTGGAGCGTGATTTCAGTGTGTCCTGTTACTGGTGATGTTTGCTCTGATCGCTTAACTAAAGTGATATGTGCCGGGCTTCTTCGCTGTGAAATTATTCTTTGTAATTAATTTTTTGTGGAGAAGTCCTTTGAGACTGTGCAAATATTCCATTTCTTCTCAAACTTTCAATTTATTCATCTGTTTACTTATATCAGTATAGACTTATGTCTTCCTATTTTATTCAGTGGGTTATAATCCATTACTATCATTGCTTACTTTGACGCCCAAGTTATCCTTGATCTGACCACAGGGGACCCCTTCAAGATGGCTTTTGTGTCCCTTCAATGTATCCTCATCATTCTTTGTGCACTTCCTTATTTTCTAGTACAAGATAGTCCAGGTTCACCTTATACTTTCATTTATCCAGTCCTGAAACCAGCCATTGTTCTGAGAAGCCTTGGTTCTCTTTCGTGGAAAATAGTATTTGGAAGTCAAATCTGGGCACTAGGTATAGATAATGCTATTGTTGTGTTGCTGATCCTTGACTCTCTAGAATTTTCTTTTACACACTTTTATTCACATGTTTACACACACACAATACTCACAGATTTTATATCTCTATCTCTATCTATCTGGCCATGAGTTCACTCTGCTATATTCCAACCAACACCATAAAATTCATTCTAGCTTTCTCCCTTCCCATATTTGTAACAATTTATGATAACGAGGAAACTTTCTATTATTCTGAACACATTTTCTCATTTTATCAATCACCCTTATGCAATTGAACTGGAAGGTTTCTTTTTTATTTTTAATAATAACTACCATTTATTGGCTGCTTATCACTGTTATACTGCTTGACAGCCAAAATTTTATTTACTTCTCAGTATACCTTGTGCGACAAGCATGATTATCCCCATTTTAGAGAGGAAACTGAGGCATAGAAAGGGTAATTTGCTCAAGGTACAATAGCTAATTAAAATTAAGCCTGTCTGATTCAAACAAAGATCTAGATGACCTCCTAAGCACCATGCTATGCTAAGTCGCTTCAGTGGTGTCCGACTTTTTGCGACCCTGCGGATTGTAGCCCACCAGACTCCTCTGCCCATGGGGATTCTCCAGGAAAGAATACTGGAGTGGGTTGCCTGCCCTCCTCCAAGGGATATTCCTGAACCCAGGGATGGAACCTGACTCTCTTATGTCTCCTGCATTGGCCGACAGGTTCTTTACCACTAACGCCACCTGGGCAGCCCCCTAAACACTGTACTATTCTTTTTTTTTTTATTGTGGTAACAACACTTAACATGAGATCTGTCCTCTCAACATATTTTTAAGGTTACAATACAGTAGACTATTGGTCTAATAGTCATACCATTCAGGTATGACCTAAATCAAATCCCTTACAATTATACAGTGGAAGTAACAAATGGATTCATGGGAATAGATCTGATAGACAAAGTGGATGAAGAACTATGGACAGAGGTTCGTGACATTGTACAGGAGGCAGTGATCAAGACCATCCACAAGAAAAAGAAATGCAAAAAGGCAAAATAGTTGTCTAAGGGGGCCTTACAAATAGCTGAGAAAAGAAGAGAAGTGAAAGGCAAAGGAGAAAAGGAAAGATACACCCATCTGAATGCAGAGTTCCAAAGAATAGCAAGGAGAGATAAGAAAACCTTCCTCAGTGATCAATGCAAAGAAACAGAGGAAAACAATAGAATGGGAATGACTAGAGATCTCTTCAAGAAAATTAGAGGTACCAAAGGAATATTTCATGCAAAGATGGGCACAATAAAGGACAGAAATGGTATGGACCTAACAGAAGCAGAAGACATTAAGAAGAGGTGGCAAGAATACACAGAAGAACTATACAAAAAAGATCTTCATGACCCAGATAGCCATGATAGTATGATCATTCACCTAGAGCCAGACATCCTAGAATGTGAAGTCAAGTGGGCCTTAGAAAGCATCACTATGAACAAAGCTAGTGGAGGTGATAGAAATCCAGTTGAGCTATTTCAAATCCTAAAAGATGATGCTGTGAAAGGGCTGCACTTAATAAACCAGCAAATTTGGAAAACTCAGCAGTGGCCCAGGACTGAAAAAGATCAGTTTCCATTCCAATCCCAAAGAAAAGCAATGCCAAAGAATGTTCAAGCCACCACACAATTGCACTCATCTCACACGCTCACAAAGTAATGCTCAAAATTCTCCAAGAGAGGCTTCAACAGTATGTGAACTGAGAACTTTTAGATGTTCAAGCTGGATTTAGAAAAGGCAGAGGAACCAGAGATCAAACTGCCAACATCCGTTGGATCATAAAGCAAGAGAGTTCCAGATAAACATCTACTTCTGCTTTATTGACTACGCTGAAGCCTTTGACCGTGTGGATCACAACAAACTGTGGAAAATTCTTAAAGAGATGGGAATACCAGACCACCTTACCTGCCTCCTGAGAAATCTGTATGCAGGTCAAGAAGCCACAATTAGAACCGGACATGAAACAATGGGCTGGTTCCAAATTGGGAAAAGAGTATATCAAGGCTGTATGTTGTTACCCTGCTTATTTAAGTTATATGCAGAGTACATCATATGACATGCCAGGCTGAATGAAGCACAAGCTTGAATCAAGATTGCCCAGAGAGATATCAATAGCCTCAGATATGCAGATGACACCACCCTTATGGCAGAAAGCAAAGAGGAACTAAAGAGCCTCTTGAGGAAAGTGAAAGCGGAGAGTGAAAAAGCTGGCTTAAAACTCAACATTCAAAAAACTAAGATCATGGCATCCAATCTCATCACTTCATGGCAAATAGATGGAAAAAGAATGAAAACAGAAACTTTATTTTGGGGGGCTCCAAAATCACTGCAGATGGTGACTGCAGCCATGAAATTAAAAGACGCTTGCTCCTTGGAAGAAAAGCTATGACGAACCTAGACAGCACATTAAAAAGCAAAGACATTACTTTGCTGACAAAGGTCCATCTAGTCAAAGCCATGGTTTTTCCATTAGTCATGTATGAATGTGAGAGTTAGGCTATAAAGAAAACTGAATGCTGAATAATTGCTGCTTTTGAACTGTGGTGTTGGAAAAGACTCTTGAGAGTCCCCTGGACTGCAAGGAGATCAAACCAGTCAATCCCAAAGGAAATCAGTCCTGAATATTGATTGGGAGGACTGATACTGAAGCTGAAGCTCCAATACTTTGGCCACCTGATGGGAAGAGCTGACTCATTGGAAAAGACCCTGATGCTGGGAAAGATTGAATGCAGGAGGAAAAGGGGACGACAGAGGATGAGGTGGTTGGATGGTATCACCAACTTGATGGTCATGAGTTTGAGCAAGCTCTGGGAGTTGGTGATGGACAGGGAAGCCTAGTGTGCTGCAGTCCATGGTGTCTTGGAGTCAGACACGACTGAGCGACTGAACTAAACTGACAGTAGACTGTAAGCACAAATTTGTACAGCAGATCCCTAGAACTTACTCATCTTATGTGCGTGTATGTGCTATGTGTGCTCAGTTGCTTCAGTTGCATCTGACTCTTTGTAATCCCATGGAATGTAGCCCCCAGGCTTCTCTGTCCATAGATTTTCCAGGCAAGAATATTGGAGTAGGTTGCCATGCCTTCCTCCAGGGGATCTTCCCAACCCAGGGATCGAACCTGTGTCTCCTGCATCTCCTGCATTGCAGAAGGATTCTTTACCCACTGAGGCACCTGGGAAGCCCACTCATCTTACATAATGAAAACTATATATTCTTTAAAAGCACCTCCACATTCCCCACTCCCCCAAACCCCTGACTATCACCATTTTACCCTCTTTTTCCATGAAGCTGACTACTTTAGATACTCATCTAAGTAGAAACATGCAGTATTTGTTCTGTGACTGGCTTATTTCAATTACCATAATGTTCTCAGGATTTATCCATGCTGTGCATATGGCAGATTTCATTATATTTTAAGGCTGAATAATATTACATTGTATATGTGTGTATATGCATATATGTGTAATATTTTCTTTATCCCTTCCTCTATCAATCAATACTTATGCCATTTCTATATCTTGAAAGTGAAAGAGTTAGTCACTCAGTCATGTCTGACTCTTTGCAACCCCATGGACTCTAGCATGCCAGGTTCCTCTGTCCATGGGATTTCCCAGGCGAGAATACTGGAGTGGGTTGCCATTTCTTCTCCAAGGGATCTTCCCAACCCAGGGATTGAACCCAGGTCTCCTGCACTGCAGGCAGTGTCTTTACCATTTGTTTTATATCTTGGCTATTATAAATAATGCTGCAGTGAACATGGGAAAACAGACAGCTCTTTGAGATCTCAATTTCAATTCTTTTGGATACATAGCCAAAAGGGGCATTGCAGGATCATATGGCACTTCTATTTTTTTTTTTTTGAGGGAACTTCATACTGTTTTCCATAATGACTGCACCATTTTACATTCCCATCAAAAGAGCACAAGGATTCCAATTTCTCTACATTCTGGCCAACACTTCTTATCTGTTGTCTTTTTGATAATAGCCATCCTAACAAATGTGAGGTAATTTTGATTTGCAGTTCCATCATGATTAGTTGGGCTTCCCAGGTAGCTCAGGGGGAAAGTTACAGCAATGCAGGAGACCCCTGGGTGGAGAAGATCCCCTGGAGGAGGGCATGGCAACCCACTTCAGTATTCTTGCCTGGAGAATCCCCATGGACAGAGGAGCCTGGCAGGCTATAGTTCATGGGGTCGCAAAGAGTTGGACACGACTGAGCGAACAAGCACAGCACAGCACATGATTAGTTTTGTTGAATAGTTTTTTCATATATTTGTATATATTCCTTAAAAAATGAAAAGGCAGAAAATAGACTTTATTCCAAAACAGACTTTTAAAAGATGCTGTTAAAGAAAAGGACACGTTCAGTTACTAACGCATATGTTATTCACCGTTTCTAAGTTTTCCTTCTCCAAGGTGAGCACTCCAGCCAAGCTTTCACGGGTTGTGTTCAAAGCCCTTGGCCCATAAAAATCTGGCCTCGCTCTTCTTCCCGGGGGGGCCTCTCAAGTCTTCTGAGCCAGGCAGTAAGAAGGGCTACAAGGCAGGTGACTGCTGTGGGTTCACAGGGTCCCAGGCTGGTGCCCACTGGTATTTCCAGGAAGGACCCCCATGCAGGGCTGTCCACTGTGTGCCAGCAGCGTGCAGAGATGGCTGAGTGAATAAGATCTCTGAAGACCAGATGTGACACCGGAAGCCGTTGTGTGTCCCCTGGAAGGAGCCAAGATGAGCCGATCATCCTCGACCTGCCAGGGCCACTCAGCCCTGGGTTTGGCGGATAATGGCAGCATCTGTACAGCGCGCCTCACCCTGGGCTGGGGGGGTCAGGGACCAACTCCAGCACTTCTGGTCCCCCAGCTCCAGGCTGCACGGAGTGTGGCCCAGTGCATGGAGGACTCTGACACTCTTGGGCCCCATTCAGAGCCCCATGGCCGCCCTTGCTAAGCAGGCCAAGTGGTCCTGAGGCCAGGGCCAGGCTCCAAAGGATCGAGGAGGAGGTTGAGATGAGGGACTTGACCAGAGTCACCATGTGATCCACACCACACACCTCATCCACGGGCTCCCCGGGAATAGTCACCCTCCATGGGAAGTACTTCCACCCAGGCACCCTTGGATGTTCTTGCCTCACACAAACAGCTCTCCTCTGTTGGTCAGGGCAGCAAAGTGGCTTAGTCCGCAGCGAATGCGGGAAACCTGGACTCCTGGATTGAACTCCGTCAGGCCAAAGAGAGTGGGTGGAATCATTTCTGAAAGAGCGGTTTCCAGGAGGTTTGGTCCCTTCCCAAGAATTTCGTAGCCCCAGATGAAAACATGTCCTTCTCTGTTGAATACAGCACAGCCTGTCTCCCCCGCACCCCCCACCCCACAGCCTGCTTCACCCACACCACTCCTGAGAAGGGAAGCACCGGGGGGACGTTCACCTGTCTGGAGTCGGTGACAGAGGCCAGCTGCAGGTACTCAGAGTTCCCCCACCCAAAGAGGCCACCACCGGCCAACACGACCAGGCAGCAGTACTCATAGGTATCCACCTGGACGACGTTCACTCCAGCAAGGTCTCCGCCCAGCTTGGTGGGTGTGCTGGTGATATCGTAGTAACCCAGACCTGTTTGCACGCCTGTGACCCGGCCACAAGAATACACTTCTCCTTTATCCGTCAGGAACAGACTATGGTCCTGACCACAGGCGACCTGGACCACCTGTCCATCGAAGTCCTGCATCCTATGGACTTTGTGACTTTCGCTATAAATTTCGTTTTTGACCACCTTTCTTCCATGCTGCCCGTAAAAATTATTCCCCATGCTGAAGACTCCTTCACCATCTGTCAGGACAAGCAAGTGGCCTCTACCACAGGAGACCTGCAGCACCCACGTCTCCTGAGGTCTGTCCAGCGGCAGCGGCACAGGCGAGGGCTCCAAAACATACTCTTATCCCTTTGTTTTATCTTTCTAGCTCCTGTGAAATCTGAGCTGAGAATCTTTGTTGAGCCTCATACCCCAAACTTTCATAATATTCTTGGTTTTAGAGGACAGCAACGTGAATCTATAACCACAGGCAGCAGAAGAAATCTTTTGGCCCAGCTCCAGGCGGTAGGGCATGGCCTGGATCCTGCGGCACAGGGCTGGAGTCCATAGCTGGGCAACACGAAGGTGGGCACGCCCAGCGCCCGGGAAAAGCTGGAACCCCGCACGAAGATTCAGTCAGCGTGAGTCACATGCTCACCCATGTACACAGGCGCATCTGCCTTGGCCTCAGCCGCCTCATGCCGGCTCCACGAGCGCCCAGCTGCTGTCCATCATCCGCGCCCCGGCCCCAGCCCTTTCAGCTGGCACCCCAGTCGAGCCCCCGCCCACAGAGCCGCCAGCGCCACCCTCTTGATTCACGCCTTAACAGCATGTATATATTCTTTGAAGAAATGTCTATTTAAGTCCTTTGCCTGCTTTATAAGTTATTTGATTTTTTTTTTTGCTGTTGAGTTGTAGGAGTTTCTCATATATTTTGTATATTAACCCCTTACCAGATATATGGTTTGCAAATATTTTCTCCCATTCCATAGATTGTCTTTTGACTTTTTGCTGTGGTGAAGCTTTTTAGTTTGATATAGTCTCATTTGTCTGTTTTGCTTTTGTTCCTTAAGCTTTCAATGTCATATCCATGAAATGACTGCCAAGACCCGTCATGAAACTTTTCCCCTATGTCTTTCTTTTTTTAAAGAATTGCTGTTTCTGGTCTTACACTTAAATCTTTAATCCATTTTTAGTTTATTTTGTACATGCTGTAAAACAAGGGTCCAATTTCATTCTTTTGCATGTCTAGTTTTCCCAACACCATTTGAGTTTTTATTTTGTTGTTTTCAATGTTTTAATTTTTATTTTTACTGCTTTATTTTTGATGTTTATAAGATTTTTTTTTATTTTTTCCCCTAAGTTATTACAAAAATATTAGCTATATTCCCTGTATCCTAACACCATTTGTCAAAGAGACCATCCTTTCCTCATTGTGTACTCTTGTTGACTATACATATGTTGATATATTGTTGGACTCTCAATTCTGTTCCCCTTGTGTATATGTCTATTTTATGCCAGTACCATACTGTTTTAATTACTGTCACTTTGTAATGTGTTTTGAAATCAAGACATATGATGCCTCCAGATTTTTCTTTCTTTCTCAAGATTGCTTTGGCTATTCAAGATCCCTTGTGGTTCGATATGAATTTTAGGATTGTTTTGCTATTTCTGTGAAAAAATGCCATTGGGGTGTTAATAGGGATTGCATTGAATCTATAGATCACTTTGGATATAATGGATATTTTTCTCTAAGATGGTCCTCAAGAATCCCTGCCCAGTGGTATTCATTCACTTGTGTAATCACTTCCCCTTGAATGTGAGCTCAATCTAGTTAATCACTTCTAATGATAGAACATGGCAAAAATTATGAGATGTCACTTCTAAGATTAGGTTAAAAGAAGACTCTGACTTCTGTCTAATTTTCTCTCTCCTTCTCTCTCTCTCTTTCTCTTCCTCTCAGGGAACCTAACCGCCCTATAGAGAGGCCCATATGGCAAGGAGCTGAGGGAAGCTTCTAACCAACAAGCATGGTGGAACTGAGGCCCTCAGTCAACAGCCCATGAGGAACTAAATCCTGGTAACAACAATATGAATGTACCTGGAATCAGATTCTCCCTCAGTTGAAACTTCAAATGGGAGCTTTGTGAGCCTCTGAGTCAGAAGCACACAGCTAGGCTGTGCCCAGATTCCTGACACACCAAACTGATATGATAGATGTTTGTTGGGAGTTCCCTGACAATCTAGTAGTTAAGACTTCATGCTTCCATTGCAGGGGACACAGGTTTGAACTCTGGTAGGGGAACAAAGATCCCCATATCCCACACAGCCAAAACTAAATAACTTAAAAAATTAAAATTAAAAATAAATGTTGTTGTTCTAAGTCACTGAGTTTGGGAGTAAATTGTTACCGAGAAATAAGTAACTAGCACAGTAACCAATCTCCCATTTCCATTGTCACTCTCCTGACACTATGTCTGCTTCCCTTGCTTGGGCCCTCTCATTCTCCATTACCAGCTGCTCCCCTACATAGATTTCCTCTGCATCCCTCTCAGGTTCTGACTCCTCACATCAGACTGCCCCTCCATGATAATACCTGCATCCACTTGTTTAGTCTCTGATCCACTCTCTGCAGGGACACGTCCTCACCCTGTTGGATCTCCAAGACCCCAGTCTGCACCCCACAACACTCCCCACCATGGATATCTACCTTGCTCCATCTCACCTAATGGCTTTAGGACTGGATTTTTCAGGAAGGTTAGGCAAAAGGACAGTTGTTGTTTAGCCACTCAGTCCTGTCTGACTCTTCGTGACCCCATGGACTGCAGCATGCCAGGTTTGCCCTTCTTTGGGATTGGAATGAAAACTGACCTTTTCCAGTGTGTGCATTTTGATTTTTAACATATATATTGTGAAGTTATCCTCCAAAAATCTTACATCAATTTATACTCTAGTCTCTCTCCTTCACCCTGTCCTTTCCTCATCTCATAGAATGCTCATTGGTTTTTTCTTTCTAGTACTGTTCCTAGGTCTCATCCCAATGAAATGTCAAATGGTTCAGTTCTTAAAACCATCTGCTGGGTTTCTCTGAACTGGCATGTCTAAATAGAGAGCTTGTTATTGTTGTTTTGTTAAGTCTCTAAGTCGTTTATGACTTTTTTATGACCCCATGGACTATAGCCCGCCAAGCTCCTCTGTCCATGGGATTTCCCAGGCAAGAATACTGGAATGGATTGCCATTTTCTTCTCCAGGGGATCTTCCTGACCCAGGGACTGAACCTGCATCTCCTGCATTGGCAGGTGGATTCTTTAACACCAAGGAAGCACCCAAATAGAGAGTATTTTCCCCTTAAAATGCAAACCCTCTTTCATGCTTCCTGACAGTTATGGGCTTCAATCTTTGGTCAGTGAGTTATGATGCAAAAAACTGTAAAGGAGGAAAGAGAAAGTATCTGTTTATAAAGAACAGCAGTATGCTATCCAACAGTTTGTGACAAGAACATACATTTAAATTGTAAATCTACAGGAACTTTTTCAAAAAGGGATACCCTTTGTTAAGTCCTGAATTAGGATATATCAAGTCAAGAAGGAACTATGTCTTCCTCAGCCCTTCTTTTAGCTTTTAGGTTGAAATTTGTGAACATATATACAATTCATCTACCGGGAGCTCTAGCTATTCTGGTTTTATGACTCTGTCTCTTAAAGAAATTCATTTAATTAATATGTATTATTAATATAATCATTATCAATATATAATATATGATACATTATGTAATATATAGTATTATATATTACACATATATTTTATGTATAATATAATACATAATTATGATATTATAATACATATGATATGTGATATATATGATATATGATACTATAATATATAATATATGTGATATATAGTATATAATCTACTATGCTATATTACATAACATATATTACATATGTAACTTAAAACACGATATATATTATATGACATTAAATACGATATATATGATTATTAATATATTATATCACAAAATATAATAATATATAACATGTTAAAATTATATTGTATAACATATAATATACATAACATAATCATCATATATTATACTAAAATATAATAGTTATTAAATTATCATATATCATAATATATGATGATTATATCTAAATTATATAACATATTTTAATTAATTACATTATAGTGTATATTGATTAATATTATTTGATATTTTAATAATTATATAACATTATCTACATTAATGCATGTATATAATTTATATATTACCATATACAATATATTGTTGTTTAGCTGCTAAGTCATGTTCAACTCTTTATGACCCCACAGACAGCAGCATGACAGGCTTCCCTGTCCTTCACTATATCTTGGAATTTGTTCCAACTCATATCCTTGGAGCTGGTGATGCCATCCAACCATCTTATCCTCTGTTACCCCTTTTCCTCTTACCCTCAATCTTTCCCAACATCAGGGTTTTTTCGAATGAGTCAGTTCTTCACATCAGGTGGCCAAAGTATTGGAGCTTCAGCTGCAGCATCAGTCCTTCCAATCGACATTCAGGACTTACTTCCTTTAGGATGGCCTGGTTAGATCTCCTTGCAGCCCAAGGGACTCTTCAAGAGTCTTCTCCAACACCACAGTTCAAAAGCATCAATTCCTTGGCACTCAGTTTTCATTATGGTCCAATTCTCACATCCATACATGACTACTGGAAAAACCATAGCTTTGACTAGATGGATTTTGTTGGCAAAATAATGTCTCTGCTTTTTAATACACTGTCTAGGTTGGTCATAGCTTTTCTTCCAAGGAGCAAGTGTCTTTTAGTTTCATGGCTGCAGTCATCATCTGCAGTGATTTTGGAGCCCCCCAAAATAAAGTTTCTCACTGTTTCCATTCTTTCACCATCTATTTGCCATGAAGTGATGGGATTGGATGTCATGATCTTCAGTTTTTAAATGTTGAGTTTTAAGCCAGGTTTTCACTCTCCTCTTTCACTTTCATCACAAGACTCTTTAGTTCTTCTTTGCTTTCTGCCATAAGGGTGGTGTCATCTGCATATCTGAGGTTATCAATTTCTCCTGGCAATCATGATTCCAGCTTATGCTTCATCCAGCCCAGCATTTCACATGATGCACTCTGCATATAAGTTACATAAACAGGGTGACAATATACAGCCTTGACATACTCCTTTCTCAATTTGGAACCAGTCCATTGTTTCATGTCTGATTCTAACTATTGCTTCTTGACCTGCATAGGATTTCTCAGGAGGCAGGTAAGGTGGTCAGGTATTCCCGTCTCTTGAAGAATTTTCCACAGTTTGTTGTGATCCACACAGCCAAAGGCTTTGGCATAGTCAATAAAGGAGAAGTAGATGATTTTCTGGAACTCTCTTGCTTTTTCTATGATCCAACAGATGTTGGCAGTTTGATCTCTGCTTCCTCTGCCTTTTCTAAATCCAGCTTGAACATCTAGAAGTTCTCAGTTCACATACTGTTGAAGCCTCGCTTGGAGAATTTTGAGCATTACTTTGTGAGCATGTGAGATGAGTGCAATTGTGTGGTGGCTTGAACATTCTTTGGCATTGCTTTTCTTTGGGATTGGAATGAAAACTGACCTTTTCCAGTCCTGTGGCGACTGCTGAGTTTTGCACATTTGCTGGTTTATTGAGTGCAGCACTTTCACAGCATCATCTTTTAAGATTTGAATAGCTCAGCTGGAATTCGATCACCTCCACTAGCTTTGTTCCTAGTGATCCTTCCTAAGGCCCACTTGACTTGGCACTCCAGGATGTCTGGCTCTAGGTGAATGATCACACGATTGTGGTTATCTGGGTCATTAAGATCTTTTTTGTATAGTTCCTCTGTATATTCTTGCCACCTCTTCATAATATCTTCCACTTCTGTTAGGTCCATACCATGCCCATCTTTGCACAAAATGTTTGCTTGTTATCTCTAATTTTCTTGAAGAGATCTCTAGTCTTTCCCATTGTATTGTTTTCCTCTATTTCTTTGCATTGATCACTGAGGAATCATTGGTCACTTCTTATCTCTCCTTGCTATTCTTTGGAACTCTGCATTCAGATGGGTATATCTTTCCTTTTCTCCTTTGCCTTTAGCTTCTCTTCTTTTCTCAGCTATTTGTAAGGCCTCCTCAGACAATCACTTTGCCTTCTCGCATTTCTTTTTCTTGGGGATAGTCTTGGCCGCTGTCTCCTGTCCAATGTCACAAACTTCCATCCATACTTCTTCAGCCACTCTATCAGATCTATTCCCTTGAATCTATTTGTCACTTCTACTGTATAATTGTAAGGGATTTGATTTAGGTCATACCTGAATGGTCTAGTGGTTTTCTGTACTTTCTTCCATTTAAGTCTGAATTTGGCAATAAGCAGTTCATGATCTGAGCCACAGTCAGCTCCCGGTCTTGTTTTTGCTAACTGTATAGAGCTTCTCCATCTTCAGCTGCAAAGAATATAATCAATCTGATTATGGTATTGACCATCTGGTGATGTCCATGTGTAGAGTCTTCTCTTGTGTTGTTGGAAGATGGTGTTTGCTATGACCAGTGCATTCTCTTGGCAAAACTCTGTTAGCCTTTTCCCTGCTTCATTTTGTACTCCAAGGCCAAACTTGCCTGTTAAACTCTTTGACTCTTGACTTCCTACTTTTGCATTCCAGTCCCCTATGATGAAAAGGACATCCTTTTGTGTGTGTGTTAGTTCTAGGTCTTGTAGGTCATCGTAGAACCGTTCAACTTCAGCTTCTTTGGCATTAGTAGTTGGGGCGTGGACTTGGATTACTGTGATATTGAATGGTTTGCATTGGAAACGAGCAGAGATAGTTCCGTCATTTTTGAGATTGCACCCAAGTACTGCATTTCAGACTCTTTTGTTGACTATGAGGGCTACTCCATTTCTTCTAAGGATTCTTGCTCACAGTAGTAGATATAATGGTCATCTAGATTAAATTCAACCATTCTGGTTCATTTTAGTTCACTGATTCCTAAAATGTCGATGTTCACTCTTGCCATCTCCTGTTTGACCACTTCCAATTTACATTGATTCATGGACCTAGCATTCCATTCCAGGTTCCTATACAATATTGTTCTTTACAGCATCAAATTTTGCTTCCATCACCACATCCACAACTGGGTGTTGTTTTCACTTTGGCTCCATCTCTTCATTCTTTCTGGAGTTGTTTCTCCACTTTTCTCCAGTAGGATATTGGGCACCTACTGACCTGGAGAGTTCATCTTTCATTGTCATATCTTTTTGCCTTTTCATACTGTTTATGGCAAATCAGCAGTGGCCACGGGACTGGAAAAGGTCATTTTTCATTCCAATCCTAAAAAAAGGCAATGCCAAGGAATGTTCAAACTACCTCACAATTGCACTCATCTCACACACTAGGAAAGTAATACTCAAAATTCTCCAAGCCAGGCTTCAACAGTATGTGAACTGTGAACTTCCAGATATTCACGCTGGATTTAGAAAAATCAAAGGAACCAGAGATCAAATTGCCAACATTCGTCGGATCATCGAGAAAGCAAGAGAGTTCCAGAAAAACATCTACTTCTAATTTATTGACTATGCCAAAGCCTTTGATTGTGTGGATCACAACAAACTTTAAAATTCTGAAAGAGATGGGAATACCAGACCACCTGAAAAATCTGTATGCAGGTCAAGAAGCAACAGTTAGAACTGGACATGGAATAATAGACTGGTCCAAATTGGGAAAGAAGTACAGTAAGGCTGTATATTGTCACCCTGCTTATTTAACTAATATGCAGAGTACATCATGAGAAATTCAGGGCTGGATGAAGCACAAGCTGGAATCAAGATTGCCCGGAGAGATATCAACAACCTCAGATATGCAGATGACACCACACTTTTGGCAGAAAGCGAAGAAGAACTAAGGAGCCTCTTGATGAAAGTGAAAGAGGAGAGTGAAGAAGTTGGCTTAAAACTCAACATTCAGAAAACTAAGATCATGGCATGCAGTCCCATCACTTCATGGCAAATAGATGGAGAAACAATGGAAACAGTGACAGACCTTTTTGGAGGCTCCAAAATTACTGCAAATGGTGACTGCAGCCATGAAATTAAAAGATGCTTGCTCCTTGGAAGAAAGGCTATGACAAACCTAGACAGCATATTAAAAAGCAGAGACATTACTTTGTCAACAAAGGTCCGTCTAGTCAAAGCTATGGTTTTTCCAGTAGTCATGTATGGATGTGAGACTTGAACTATAAAGAAAGCTGAGTGCCGAAGAATTGATGCTTTTGAACTGTGGTGTTGGAGAAGGCTCTTGAGAGTCCCTTGGACTGCAATGAGATCCAACCATTCCATCCTAAAGGAAATTAGTCCTAAATATTTTTTGGAAGGACTGATGCTGTAGCCGAAGCTCCAATACTTTGGTCACCTAATGCAAAGAACTAACTCCTTGGGAAAGACCCTGATGTTGGAAAAGATTGAAGGCAGGAGGAGAAGGGGAAGACAGGATGAGATGGTTGGATGGCATCACCGACTCGATGGACATGAGTTTGAGCATGCTCTGAGTGTTGGTGATGGACAGGGAAGCCCGGCATGCTACAGTTCGTGGGGTGGCAAAGAGTCGGACACGACTGAGCGATGAACTGACTGACTGTTCATGGGGTTCTCAAGGCAAGTATTCTGAAGTGGTTTGCCATTCCCGTCTCCAGTGGAGCATGTTTTGTCAAACTCTCTACTATGACCCATCCATCCTGGATGGCCCTACATGGCATGGCTCATAGTTTCATTGTGTTTGACAAATCTGTGGTCCCTGTCAAAGGGACTCTCAAGAGTCTTCTCCAGCACCACAGTTCAAAAGCATGAGTTCTTCCACATTTAGCCAGGTGGCACTAGTGGTAAAGAACCTGCCTGCTAAGGCAGGAGATGCCTGAGACGAGGGTTGGATCCCTGAGTTAGGAAGATTCCCTGGAGGAGGGCATGACAATCCACTCCAGTATTCTTGCCTGGAGAATCCTATGGACAGAGGAGGCTGGTAGGCTACAGTCCATAGGGTTGCAAAGAGTCAGACATGACTGAAGCGACTTAGCACACACACATACACAGCATTATTTATGGTCCAAACTCACATCCGTACATGACTCCTGGAAAAATCATAGCTTTGACTATATGGACCTTTGTCAACAAAGTGATGTCTCTGCTTTTTAATATGCTGTCTAGGTTTGTCAGTTTTTCTTCCAAGGAGCAAGCATCTTTTAATTTCATGGTTGCAGTCACCATTTGCAGTGATTTTGGAGCCCAAGAAAATAAAGTCTGCCACTGTTTCCATTTTTTCCCATCTATTTGCCATGAATTGATGGGACCAGATGTCATGATCTTCATTTTTTGAATGTTGAGTTTTAGGCCAGATTTTTCACTCTCCTCTTTCACCTTCATCAAGAGGCTCTTTAGTTCCTTTTTCCTTTCTGCCATAAGAGTGGTGTCATCTGCATATCTGAGGTTATTGATATTTCTCCCAGCAATATTGATTCCAGCCTGGCATTTTGCATAATGTACTCTGCATATAAGTTAAATAAGCAGGATAAAACTATACAGCCTTGATATACTCCTTTCCCAATTTTTAACCATTGTTCCATGTCTGGTTCTAACTGTTGCTTATAATATAATATAAATAAGTATTCACATATATTATAATTAATTATAAACAAAATATATATTACATTATATCTTACATATTATATATTATATTGTATATTATATATTATCATACTGATTTCATATATTATAATATATCATATATAATTAATTAATATATACTATATAATTATATGATATATTCATATATAATTATAATAAATTTTACATTATATATTACATTATATACATTAAATGATATATTGTATGTAGTTATAATATATATTATAAGTATAACAATTAATTATAAATATTATTATATAGTATATATTGTATAATAAATAAAGCATTTATGAAATGCTGTTAATTCATCCCATCCTTACAACAGCATTATGGGCTTGAAATTCTGCCCTTACTTAATACATGGGGAAAACTGAACCTCCCACCATGTGACTTACCCAAGGACATACAGCTAGTTAGTGGCAAAACTGGGAGCGGGACTCAATTCTTCTGACTCCAGACCCTGAGGTCTTTCTACACCATTGTACTAGCTCTGAGTTCTTCTCCTTCAAAGAAGTGTTCCTGAAGACTGAGCTCCGCTTCCAAAGTGGATCCTGAATTGGTAGGAACCTCTGCCCAGCCTGGCAGACTCAATCTGGCCTGGTTTTTAGTTCTTTGGAAGTGATTTGTCCTGGGATTTACCTGCAGCTCTTTATTGCATCATTACAATACAGTTTTTTTTAATGTCTTGGGTACACTAAGATTATTATGGAAAAATACAAATTAAAAAATTGGTATATTAAACAGAAAGCAAAGAGAGAAAAATCCAAAATGTTCATCAGTAACACCATGTTTGGGATTGGTTTTGCTGTTCGGTGGTGAACTTTAAGAAAATAAACCAGATGTCATTGAAACAAATTAAATGTCCTTCATAGGGGACTGGTTAAATAAACTGCAGTACAAGGAAGTACTATATAGATGTTAAGAAAAGAATACGACAAATCAATATAAGGAGTGATTTCCAAGCTATATTGTTAACTGAAAACAGATAAAGAGGGAAAAAACAGTGTCAAAAGTACCATATCATTTGTGATATATTTATATATGCATAGGATAATAGAATATCTCCAGAGTGATACACAAAAATTGGAAATAATGAATGCTCCTGGGAAAGACAAATGAGTGACAAGGCTGGGATGGAGACTTCCTTTTCACTATCTCTTTATACCATTTGTTTATACCATCTGAATTTTTACCATATACCTGTATTACCTGTTAAAAATATTTTTAGTTATACAGTGCTTTACATTTTTTAATATTTTAAATATATGACTTTATTTAATATACATGCAATTCAGGTAGTAAATCTTGTGCCTTTCTCATGGAGAACTTCAAACTGGTTTCTGCTCAACCTACTTTCCAGCTTCCCCTCTCTCCACTCCCTGCACACTCTAGACACACCTTAGAGAAGACTGATCTACACTTTCCCTCTCTCCTGCCAGCAGGGCCTCCAACTCCACTCTCACTCTCCTCTAATTAATGTAACTAGGTACTGTGTTCCATAATTACAGGGTTTGTCAGTGAAATCAATAGTTGCCTCCCTTGCGACAATGACATTTTAGCTCCCTCAATTTCCCCAGAGCCCAGCAGCTTCTCTGTGCCATCAAAACTCCCAAGATTATTAACATGTTCCTTGGCTCTCACTCATGTTCACGCATGCAAGTAAATGAGCAGATTCTCAAATCACACGATTTCATACACCCTATCCATGATTATTGTTGTTATTTAGTCGCTAAGTTGTGCCCGACTCTTTTGCAACCCCATGGACTGTAGCACGCCAAGCTCCTCTGTCCATTGGAGTTCCCAGGCAAGAATAGTGGAGTGGGTTGCCATTTCCTTCTCCAGGGGATCTTCCCGACCCAGGGATCAAACCCATGTCTCCTGCTTGGCAGACAGATTCTTTACTGCTAAGCCACCTGGGAAGCCCCTATCCATGATTATTTGGAGATAATGTTACAATCAAGTATGTATTTTTAAGACTTTATCAAGGTATAGTTTCCGTTCAGTTCAGTTCAGTCGCTCAGTCATGTCCGACTCTTCGCGACCCCATGACCACAACACGCCAGGCTTCCCTGTCCATCACCAACTCCCAGAGCTTACTCAAACTCATGTCCATCGAGTCGGTGATGCCATCCAACCATCTCATCTTCTGTCGTCCCCTTCTCCTCCTGCCTTCTATCTTTCCCAGCATCAGGGTTTTTTCCAATGAGTCAGTTCTTCGTATCAGGTGGCCAAAGTATTGTTTACATATTACAAGGTATTGTTTACATAATACAAAATCCAGCATTGTATGCCTATGGTTACATGATTTTTAGTAAATATAAAGAGTTATATTTTTTAATTATGTTTTTTTATGTATCCTTTTGATGATGACCTGAAGAACCTAACATAAGATATCCTACATCATATCAGGTTTCTGATATGACTCAATTTCTTTCTTCTTTTTTTAAAAACGTTTTATTTTTTGGTCACTCCACGTGGCCTGTGGGATCCTGGTTCCCTGCTCAGGGATTGAATCCATGTCCCCTGCATTGTAAGCGTGGAGTCTTAACCACTGGACTACCAGAGAAGTCCCTCAATTTCTTTCTTCTGACTTCAACACCCAAATTTGTTTCCTGCCCTACTCCTTAATGAAAGAGATCTAATTCTATTGTTCCTTAAAACCAGAGCATGTTAGAATTGGTAGGACCCTTAGAAATCAACTAGAGATGGGAAAAGTTTGCCTAAAGTCATATAATAGGTAAATTGCAGCTGCTGCTGCTAAGTCACTTCATTCATGTCCAACTCTGTGCGACCCCATAGGTGGCAGCCCACCAGGCTCCCCCGTCCCTGGGATTCTCCAGGCTAGAACACTGGAGTGGGTTGCCATTTCCTTCTCCAATGCATGAAAGTGAAAAGTGAAAGGGAAGTCGCTCAGTCGTGTCCGACTCTTAGCGACCCTGTGGACTGGAGCCTATCAGGCTCCTGCGTCCATGGGATTTTCCAGGCAAGAGTAGTGGAGTGGGGCAATAGCAGAGTCAGGGCTAAAATCCAGGATTCTTTCCCTTAGCCCCCAAAACTTCAAATTATTGGACAGAGCCTCTTCTCTTAAGTGTTGGTAGTGTCCTGGAAATCAGTACACCAACTACCATCAATCAATTTGTCCAGCTAAATCTAAAGATCTGATGATGGAGGAAGGGCTTGGGTTGAGGGTGGGCCTAGAAAACAGGTACGAAATATAAGCTCTTTCCTTCACGATTCTTCTGGGTGAATTTCTTTCTTCTAATTTAGCATGATTAACCAAGATAGGTTCTTTTCTGTCCAGGGAAGGACCTTATAATCACTAGTCAAGAGTATCTAGTATTATTATTATTATTGCATTTTCTACAGCATATGTTAACAAGATGTGAAGGTGGTATGAAACAGTAGAAAATGAAACCAACAAAGTCACTGCTTCTTGCTTTTGTCAAAAGTTATGCTAAAATTAGCCTCTATTCCCCACGGATTTGAGCCAGCAAAAGCAATTTCGCTTCTCATTTTGTTTTTCTAGCGATCAGTTTGTAACAATTAAGCTATTGGTGATAAAGCAAGAAGTACACTTTATATATTTTTATGACCAAACCACATTGTTTTCTAACTTCAATGATAGTAGATTTTTTATGTATAAAGATATTCATCAGAATTTTTATGAGTGAAATCTTAGAATTAGAAGTTATTAAATAAAATATGATAATTCCATAAAAGAGAATTTTATGCATCCATTAAAGTTACGTTTTCAAATATTTTGTTCATTTTTTAAAATGTTTTCCCAGGTGTGTCTTAGAGATGATGATGAGATTTTTAAAATATTTATTTATTTGGCTGCACCAGGTCTTAGTTGTAGCATGTAGAATCTGGTTCCCTGACCAGGGATCAAACCTGGGCCCCCTGCATTGGGAGTGCAGAGTCCCAGCCACTGAACCATCAGTGAAGTTTATAAAAGAGAATTTTATGCAGCCATTAAAGTCACATTTTCAAATATTTTGTACATTTTTAGTTTCTTTACTGAGATATAATTTATATACCATAAAATTCACCGGTTTAAAGTGTATATATTCAAAGCTTTTTAGTGTATTTACAAAACTGTGGAATGATCACTGTAACCTAATTTTAGAACATTTTTCATCCCCCCAAAGAGAAACTTGCACCTATTAGCAGTCAGTCTCTATATCCCCAACCTATAAATTTATAAGAAAATACAGAACTGCCCTGGTGGCACAGTGGATAGGAATTTGCCTGCCAATGCAAGGGACATGGGTTTGATCCCTGGGCCAGGAAAAATCCACATGCTGAGGGCAACTAAAGCCCCTGTGCCACAATTACTGAGCCTGCGCTCTAGAGACCCCGAGCCACAACTAACGAGCCCCTGTGTCCCAACTACTGAAGCCGGCGCACCTAGAGCCCATGCTCCACAACAAGAGAAGCCACTGCAATGAGAAGCCCATGCACCCCAACAAATACTGAGCCCCTGCTCACTGCAACAAGAAAAAGCCCGCACGCAGCAGTGAAGACCTAGGGCAACCCAAAATAAATAAAGAGCTGTTTAAAAAAAAAAAGAAAAATATAAATAACTCAACAGATGACTGGACAAAGGAAAGGCAATCACAGAATAGGAGATACAAATGAATAATACACATATGAAAAGATGTTCAGCTTGGTAGGTGATAAAGGAAATAGAAATCAACACAAGAAACACTTTCCCCCTAATCAGATGGGCGGAAATGAAAAAGACTGATAACGTCTGGTACTAGTAAGAGTGTGGGGAAAGAGGTATCCTCAGACACTGCTGGCAGGAGTCTGAATTGTTAACAACTGTTTTTGGAAAATAATCTGAATCCCTTTATTTACTCTTTTTAAAGCACATATCACTGGGGTCAGCAACCCCACTTTGGAAATCTATCCTATAGTGACTGCTGCTGCTGCTGCTGCTGCTGCTGCTGCTAAGTCGCTTCAGTCGTGTCCGACTCTGTGCGACCCCATAGACGGCAGCCCACCAGGCTCCGCCATCCCTGGGATTCTCCAGGCAAGAACACTGGAGTGGGTTGCCATTGCCTTCTCCAGTGCATGAAAGGGAAAAGTGAAAGTCAAGTCGCTCAGTCGTGTCCGACTCTTCACGACCCCATGGACTGCAGCCCACCAGGCTCCTCCGTCCATGGGATTTTCCAGGCAAGAGTACTGGAGTGGGGTGCCATTGCCTTCTCCTCCTATAGTGACTAAAGGAGTATAAAGAACCAGTATGTAAGGGTTTATGTACAAGACTGGTTTCTACAGGAACTGCAAATTGCAGAGCAGTGTATATAGTACGATCCTACTTTTGTGCTGGGCACTGCTCTTGGCATAAGCAATACATGCCTACTTTCAGGCCTCCCAGCAACCCTATGAGGGCAGATAATAGTCTCACTCTCCGTGGAGAAGCTGGGGCTTGGAGAAGTGAAGCAACTTGCTTTGGGTCTTATACACAGCTACCAAATGGCAGAGCCATGACTCATACCTAGGCCCACCTGGCCCCCAACCAAGATATCTGCCAAGAATGATAACTTCCTGGTTATCATTACCCTCCTTTATTGGGGGGGGGTTAATCTTTGGGGACATCGGTTTTTAAGATGCACTGTGAACTCCTGTCTCAATGAAAGGGGAGGAAGTTTGTGATGCTAGAATTGGGTGAAAGAATATTAAGTGGGGGATTGGATTGTGGGGAACATATAAAATTCATCAATTTATCCATCCAACAAATATGTATTAGCCTTTACTATATGACAGGTACTGTTTAAAGCATGGGGCTGGGATTCATCAATGATCAAACAGAGAAAAATCTCAGCCCTTAAAAACTTACCTTTGGTGGGGATGCTGCTGCTAAGTTGCTTCAGTCGTGTCCGACTCTGTGCAACCCCATAGACGGCAGCCCACCAGGCTCCGCCATCCCTGGGATTCTCCAGGCAAGAACACTGGAGTGGGTTGCCGTTTCCTTCTCCAGTGCATGAAAGGGGAAAGTGAAAGTGAAGTCGCTCAGTCATGTCCGACTCTTAGCGACTCCATGGACTGCAGCCTACCTTGCTCCTCCGTCCATGGGATTTTCCAGGCAAGAGTACTGGAGTGGGGTTCCATTGCCTTCTCCTTGGTGAGGATGAGGCAGACAATTAACAAATTATACTTTTTATAACAAAATATACTCAATATATAATTATATTCTACAATATAAATATATATAAGGATAGAGAGATAGAGATACTATGGAAATAGTGAATAGAGCTATGGAAGAAAATTAAGCAGGAAAAGGGGGTGGGGAGATGGGGGTGTTGAAGGGGATATTGTGATTATAGAAATGGTGGCCAGAAAAGGACTCATTGAGAAGGAAATATTTAAGCAAAGAGCTGAAGGATATGAGACAAGAGCCATGCAGATACGTGGTGGGGGGGGAGGTGGAAGAGCATTGTAGCAGAGAGAGCAAGGGACCAGCTGGTAAAAGTCTATCTATTATGTCCATTGAGGAGGGAGGAGGCCCAGGGGCTGGGACTGAGGGAGGGAGGGGGAGAGAAGTGAATAACTAGGTCAGAGAGGGATCTGGCAGCCAGACTGTATGTGCAGAGGCTTGGGGGTCATGACTTTACCTTGTCTTCAGAAGGAGATGGGGAACCATTGGAGTTATAAGAAGAAGAGTGACAGGATGTGACTTACCTTTTTTTTTTCACTTTTCACTGTGGCAGCTGTGTTGGAAAATTAAAAAAAAAGGGAGGCAAGCATAGAAAAAGGAAGACCAAATGGAAGACTAATGCAATAATTAAGGAGAAAGGTGAAGGTGGCTTTGATCCAGGTGGTACAGGGGAGATACAAAAAGTGGTTAGATTCTGAATATATGTTGCAGGTAGAGTCAACAGGGTTTGCTGATTATTTCGATGTCTGATGCGAGAGGAAAAGTCTTTGCATGAGAAGCTGGAAAATTGGACTTGTAATTTACTGAGATGGACTTCCCTGGTGGCTAAGCAGTAAAGAACCCGCCTGCCAATGCAGAAGATGTGACTTAGCAACTAAACAACAACTATTTACTGAGATGGGAAGGGACTGTGGGAGGAGCAGTCTGGTGTGGGGAGTGGGAGTGAGGAGGCATACAGGCCAAGGATTTGATTGACTGGTATGAACTCACAGGGACAGGCCACTTCAGAAGACTCACTAGCTTCACTCCTTAAACCTTGTTGCGAATGAGACCCAGATAGCTTAGGACTAGCTTACACTCAGGGATACCCTGACAGTGAGGACGGAGGCCATCCTTTTCATCCTGAGGTGAAACTGAAAGTGTTAGTTGCTCATTCGTGTCTGACTCTTTGTGACCCCATGGACTGTAGCCCACGAGGCTCCTCTGTCCATGGGATTCTCCAGGGGAGAATACTGGAGTGGGTTTTCATGCCTTCCTCCAGGGGATCTTCCTGACCCAGGGATTGAACCCAGGTCTCCTGCATTGCAGGTGGATTCTTTACCATCTGAGCCACCAGGGAAGCATCCTGAGGTGCATCTGACTAAAAGCAAAAGAGGAAAAACAACAAATTAAAAAACTAAAAATTTCTTATATATCTGTACAGTGAATATAAATGGAAAGCCCAGCACCAGGCATTATGGAAGATGCCACAAGGAAAGGTGTCTGTGGATGGCAGAGAGCAATCGCCTCTCCCAAGTAGAGAGATGGGAAATCATGGTAGGCAGAATAATACCACATCTTAACACAGTGGCTTGCTTTCCAGACAAGATTTAAAGGTTGTGAGCCTTCACCAATTTTTCCAGGGGAAGGAGAGCTCATTTCCTTTCCCTGGCAGGTGGCTCTTCTCAAATTGGGAAGGATTCTCCTTCTTCACTCCGTGTCACTTTTACAGCCTCCTCTGGAGACTTCCTACAATTCTCGCTCTCAGATTTCCCATTTATGTTGATGCTTGCATCACATGCAAAAACCTTTTAGAAATCCCAATGTATTATAGGGCTCCCCAGGTGGCGCTAGTGGTTAAGAACCCGCTTGCCAATACAAGAGACAGGAGACCTGGGTTTGATCCCTGACTCAGAAAGACCCCTGGAGAAGGGAATGGCAACCCACTCCAGTATCCTTGCCTGGAGAATCCCATGGACAGAGGAGCCTCGCGTGCTACAGTCCATGGGGGTCACAAAGAGTGGGACAAGACTGAGTGACTGAGCATGCACGCACAACATATTATACGATTTCAAAGTATTAGTATCGCCTGCCTGTTAAGCAGACAAGGTCCTCCTGTGTGGAGCGCTGGCTCAACTTGCCCACAAGTAGCACACATCTAAGAGGAGGATGACTAACTTTATCCAGAGAAACACAACCTAAGAGCTACAAAAAGAAAATACGTTGTGAATTCAGATCTGCATCTCTCCCATCTTCCGGGAATCAACCAGCCAGGCAGGAGCCAAGCAAAGGCTTTGCAGAGCACCTTTCAAACTTGCACCAGCAAACACCATCCTCTCTGCTTTTGTTACCCATCACTATTCTGACAAATTACCACAAATTTTGTGGCTTAAAGCAACACAGATGTATTTTTTCTTACAGTTCTGGAGGTCAGAAGTCCTACAGTCAGAATGCCTGCAAGGCCGCACTCCCTGAGGCTCTAGGAAAGAATCTGTTTCCTTATCTTTTACAGCTTCCAGAAGTATTCACATTCCCTAGCTTGTGACCATTTAACCCATCTTCAGAGCACACCACTGCAACCTCCGCTTCCATCATCACATCTCCTTTTCTGACTCTGACCCACTTGTCTCCCTCTTATAAGGACCCCTGTGATGGGGACTTCCCTGGTGGTCCACTGGTTAAGAATCCACCCTGCAATGTAGGGGATGTGGGTTCGATCCCTGGTTAGGCAACTAGGATCCCACATGCCACAAAGCAACTAGAGAGTCCGTGCACTGCAATGAAAGATCCCGCATGATGCAACTAGGACCCGACAGAGTCAAATAAATAAATAAAAGGGCCCCTGGATTATGTTGGATAATCCAGGATAATCTTCCCATCTCAGGATTCCTAACATAGTAACATCTACAAGGTCTCTTTCACCATGTGAGGTAACAGTTCCAGGATTTTTCTGTAGGTGTTCTTTATCGAGTTGAGGAGGTCCCCCCTCTATTCCTAGTGAAGTGAGAGCTTTTATTCTGAATGAGTATTGCATTTTATACAAAAAAAAAGCTTTTTCTGCATCAATTGAGATGATCATGCAAATTTTCTTCTGTGGATATGGTGGATTACATACATTAATTGTTGAATATTGAATTAGCCTTGCATCCTTGTAATAAACCCCACTTGGTCATGGCACGTGATTATTTTAATACACTGTGGAAATCTATTTAATAATACTTGTTAAGGACCTTTCCATCTATATTTATGAGGGTTATTGGTGTATAGTTTTTTGTTTAGTATGTGATATCTTTGTCTGGTTTGATATCAGGTAAATACTATCTTCATAAAATGAATTAAAAAGTTTTCCCTCTTCTTTTACTTTCTGGAAGACAGAATTACTCTTGCTTTGAGGCATTCTCTCTATTGGAACTTCCTGTTAAAATGCAAGTATTCCTGGAAATCATGACATTAAACAATTATCAATCATTAGTATGTAATGGACAATTAACAGATCAGCTAGTAGAGAGCAAGAATGTGAAAGAACAGAAAGAATTTTGACAGAGGCCACAACAGGTTTACAGAAGGCTGCTAGGCTTAAATAGGCAGTAACACCTCCCTTTCCCAAGGGCTGGGCAAGACAAGGAGTGGTTCTTTAATTGTTTGTTGTTCAGTCGCTAAGTCCTGTCTGACTCTTTGCAGCCCCATGTACTGCAGCACACCAGGGTTCCCAGTCCTTCACTGTCTCCCAGAGTTTGCTCTAATTCATGTCCATTGATTTGGTGATGCTGTCTAACCATTTCATTCTCTTCTGAACCTCCTTTTGCCCTCAGTATTTCCCAGCATCAGGATCTTTTCCAATGAGTCAGATCATCACATCAAGTAGCCAAAGTATTCAAGCTTCAGCTTCAGCATCAGTCCTTCCATTGAATATTCAGGATTGATTTCCTTTAGGACTGATTAGTTCAATCTCCTTACTATCCAAGGGACTCTCAAGAGTCTTTTCCAGCACCACAATTCAAAAGCATCAATTCTTTGGCACTCAGCCATCTTTATGGACAAACTCTCATGTCTGTACATGACTCCTGGAAAAACCATAACTTTGACTATGTGGACCTTTGTTGGCAGAGTGATGTCTCTGGTTTTTAATACACTATCTAGGTTTGTCGTAGCTTTCCTTCCAAGGAGCAAGCGTCTTTTAATTTCATGGCTGCAGTCATCATCCACAGTGATTTTGGAGCTCAAGAAAATAAAATCTGTCACTGCTTCTCCACTTTTTCCCCTTATATTTTCCATGAAGTGATGGAACTGGATGCCATGATCTTAGTGTTTTGAATATTAAGCCAGCTTTTTCACTCTCCTTTTTCACCTTTATCAAGAGGCCCTTCAGTTTCTCTTTGCTTTGTGCCATAAGGGTGGTGTCATATGCATATCTGAGGTTATTGATATTTCTCCTGGCAATCTTGATTCTGGCTTGTGATTCATCCACCTTGCCATTTCACATGATGTACACTGCATATAAGTTAAGTAAGCAGGGTGACAATATACAGCTTTGTTGTACTACATTCCCAATTTTGAACCAAACAGTTGATCCAGGTAAGGTTCTAACTGTTGCTTCTTGGCCCACATACAGGTTTCTCAGGAGACAGGTACGGTGGTCTCATATTTCCATCTGTTTAAGAATTGTTCACAGTTTATTGTGATCCACACAATCAAAGGCTTTAGGGCAGTCAATGAAGCAGAAGTAGATGTTTTTCTGGAACTCCCATGCTTTCTCCATGATCCAATGACTGTTGGCAATTTGATCTCTGGTTCCTCTGCCTCTTTGAAACCCGGATTGTATTATCTGGAAGTTCTCCCTTCATGTACCACTGAAGCCTAGCTTGAAGGACTTTGAGCTTAACCTTGTTAGTATGTGAAATGAGTGAAACTGTCTGGTAGTTTGAACATTCTTTGGCATTTCCTTTCTTTGAGATTGGAATGAAAACTGATGTTTTCCAGTCCTGTGGTCACTGCTGAGTTTTCCAAATTTGCTGACATATTGAGTACAGCACTTGAACAGCATCATCTTTTAGGATTTGAAATAGCTCTGCTGGAATTCCGTCACCTTCACTAGCTTTGTTTGTAGTAATGCTTCCTAAGGCCCACTTGACTTCACACTCCAGGATGTCTGGCTCTAGGTGAGTGACCATATCATCGTGGTTATCAATGTCATTACCTTTTTTGTACAGTTCTTCTGTGTATTTTTGCCACCTCTTTTTAATATCTTGTGTTTCTGTTAGGTCCCTACTGTTTCTATTTTTTTTATTGTGCCCATCCATGCATGAAATATTCCCTTGATATCTCCAATTTTATTGAAGAGATTTCTTCTCTTTCCGATTTGGTTTTTTCCTCTACTTCTTTGCATTGTTCATTAAAGGTCTTCTTATATCTTCTTGCTATTCTCTGGAACTCTGCATTCAGTTGGGTATATCTTTTCCTTTCTCCCTTGCTTTTTGCTTCTCTTCTTTCCTCAGCTATTTGTAAAGCCTCCTCAGACAACAACTTGGCCTTTTTGTGTTTCTTTTTCTTTGGGATAGTTTTAGTCACTGCCTCCTATAAAATGTTACAAACCTCTGTCCAGAGTTCTTCAGGCACTCTGTCTACCAGATCTAATTCCCTGAATCTATTCTTAAGATCCAGTGTATAATTATAAGGGATTTGACTCAAACCATACCTGACTGGCCTAGTGGTTTTCCCTACTTTCTTCAATTAAAGTACAGGCTAGGAGTCAGCCAATTAGATCAAAGTACAAGCTTCAAGTCAGTCAATCAGTGCAAAGTGCAGGCTAGGAGTAGGCCAATCAGGGCAATGTACAGGCTAATAGTCAGCCAATCTGGGTTAAGTACCGGCTACGAGTCAGCCAATCACAGCAAAGTACAGCTTAGTGGTCAGCCAATCAGAGCAAAGTACAGGCTAGGAGTTAGCCAATCTGGGAAAATTACAGGCTAGTACTTAGCCAATCAGGGCAAAGTATGTGCTAGGAGTCAGCCAATCAGGGCAAAGTACAGGCCAGGAGTAAGCCAATCAGAGCAATGTACAGGCTGGCACACAAACAATGTGGGCTAAGTACAGGCTGGGAGTCAATCACAGCAAAGTATAGGTTAGTGGTCAGCCAATCAGAGCAAAGTACCAGCTAGGAGTCTGCTAATCAGGGCAAAGTACAGGCTAGGAATCAGCCAACCAGTGCAAAGTACTGGCTAGAAGTCGGCTAATCAGGGCAAATTTTAGGTCAGCAGGCAGCCAATCAGGGAAAACTACAAGCTAGGAGTCCTACAATCAGGGTAACGTACCAGCTAGGAGTCAGCCAATTAGGGCAAACTACAGGCTAGGAGTCAGCCAATCAGAGGGCCAGGAGTCAGCCAATCATGGAAAAGGGCTGGCATGGACTTAGCCAGTCACAGGAAAGTACAGGCTAGGACTCAACCAATCAGTGCAAAGCACCAGATAGGAGTCAGCCAATCAGGTCAAAGTGCAGACTATGAGCCAGCCAATCAGGGCAAGCTACAGTCTGGGAGTAAGCCAATAGGGCAAAATACTGGCTAGGACAAAAATACAGGCTAGCATCTAGCCAATCACAGCAAAGTACAGGCTAGGAGTCATCCAATCAGGGCAAAGTACAGACTAGGAGTCAACGTATCAGGGCCAAGTACAGGCTAGAAGTCAGCCAATAATGGCAAAGTATAGGCTAACCATCAGCCAATTAGAGCAAACTACAGGCTACGAGTCAGCCTATCAGGGCAAACAACTGGTTAGGAGTCAGCCAATCCAAGCAAGCTATAGTTTAGGAGTCAGCCAATCCAGGCAAACTACAGCCTAGTATGCAGCCAACCAGGGCAAAGTACAGGGTCATAGTTAGCCAATCATGGTAAACTACCTTCTAGGAGTCAGCCAATCAGGACCAAGTACAGGCTAGCAGTCAGCCAATCACATCAACATACAGTCTAGGAGTAAGCCAATGATGGCAAAGTATGGTCTAGTTGTCAGCCAATCAGGGCAATGTATAGGTTAGGACTCTGCCAATTTGGACCAAGTTCAGGCTAGGACTCAGCCAAGCACATCAATGTACAGTCTAGGAGTTAGCCAATCTGGGCAAAGTACAGGCTAGTTGTCAGCTAATCAAGGCAGTGTAGTGCCTGCTATTGTTGTTCAGTCGCTAAGTCCTCTTGGACCCTTTGCAACACTATAGCAGCTACCTGGGCCTGAGGATTTCCTGAGAGTTTTTATATGATAAATTCAATTGTTTATTAAATATAGGGTGATTGAAATAAACCTGTGGGTTGAAGAGGAAAATGGCCCTTCCAACACCTTGATTTTTGATTTCTAGGCTCCCAAACTGAGACCCTAAGTTTCTTTTGTTTTTAAGCAGTGCAGTTTTTAGTATTATGTTTTGGCCACCCTAAGAAAGTAGTACAGTGTCTATTGATCGTCTTTTTTCAGTCTGTGTGAAATCTTCCTAGTTCTTGGTCTGATGAGTGATTTTTGATTAAAACCTTGACATTTGGAGTGTTATGAGACTCTGGATCCTATGTAAATGTTCTGTCTTAGCTGACTTCCTCTGACACATTTGTCAGGGGAAGAGGAGATGCTGTCATACTCCCGCCAGGTAGTGGTAAAAGCCCAGGTTACCCCTGAGCCTCCTTTCACACCTTGGAGGGCTGCTGAGTGGGGCTCGAAGCCCTAGCTCCCCACTAAGGCTCTGCTGGTACCTCGCTGGCCAAGAGGTATTGCTGCTTTGTCACTGGCATCCACGTGGTTTCTAGTGACACCATGAGGGGAGGTGGCCTCATTACTGCTGGGCAGCACTGAAGGTCTTCACTCTGCTCCACGCCTCCTCTGACGCCACTCTGACAGGCAGCTTGGGTGCTTCATTACAACATGGTGAGGTGGAAATCTCAGCTTCCCACTTGGTCTTTGCTGACGGGGATCCGGGTGAGGCCACATTTTTTTCTTTTTCTGTAGTGCTTAGCTGGAATGAAGTAGTTTTTGTCTAAAAATTTTCTGTCATTCTAGGCTGTCAGTTTTCTGGTCTTTGGCTAAAGAAAGCAGGCTTTTCTTGGGGCTTTTATGTCTGCATTCATTACCAGTTCTGGGTTGCCACCTTCCTCAGGTCCAAGTCTAGGCTATATGAGGCAAAAAGGAAACCTACAGAACTCATCACCAGCTCATTCCTTGGGTCCTAAAATCCCTAGAAGGGCTGTCTTCTTCTCTCCACCTTTCCAAGTCTTCATATGTTTGTTTCATATAGAATGTCGAGAGTTTTTAGTTGTATTGCACCAGGGAAATAGCAAAAAGAATGTGTATTCCACCTTCCAGAAAGCAGAAGTATTGGACTTTTAAAAAAAATTCAAAGAATATAGAACAAAGGTAAAAACACTTTCTCAGTCTCACTCATAATCAAGAAAATAGGCAGTCTCAGGACCCAGGGATCTCTCTCTAAGGAAATATCACTCTTGGCTTTACTATCCTTTGGTCAACTGGGAAACTCCAAATGCACACTTTAAAAAGAGTATTTTGAGCTGCTTGTGTTCATTCTTATTCATCAGGGTTTTTGTTTGTTCAAATTGAGCTCCACAGAGCACCTTCCTCAGAATCACCTTGAGATGCTTATTAAAAATGCATTCACGCCAACTGAGAGAGGAAGAGGAAAATGTGAACACAAACCAGGAGGAACACCATGTGAATCCTGAGGCAGAGATTGGAGTTATTCTGCCTTAAGCCAAGGGATGGCTGGCCACCAGCAGAAGCCAGGAGAAAGTATTTGGTAACCAGACTGATGGAATTTGAAGGAATTGGGAGTTCTCTGAAGAAAGTAGCTTCATCAAAGATCAAGCCCTGAGCCTTTGGAGTGGGAGCATTGACTCCAAGACGCTACACTACCAGAGAACTAACTCTAGGGAGTATCAAATAGTGAGAAACCACACAAAGGAAACTGCTTGAATACAAGACCCGGCATCACCCAACCACCAGTAGCACCCTGTGCAGGACCCCTCATCTAAACAAAACACAAAAATACAAATCATTCTCAGACAGGATTACCACCTTGCCCAGGATTACCAGTTTGCCCATCAGAGGAAAAACAAACAAAAAAACTCAGCACAAATCTCACCCTATACGAAGTTTACACAAACCACTGGACCAACCTTAGGAAGGCCGAAAATAAAAAGAAGAAAGACTTCAACCTTTAAGCCTTGGAAAAGGAGATCCCAAACACAGTAAGTTAAAACTCCTAGAGGAAAACATAGGCAAAACTCTCTCCGACATAAATCACAGCAGGATCCTCCATGATCCACCTCCCAGAATATTGGAAATAAAAGCAAAAATAAACAAATGGGACCTAATTAAAATTAAAAGCTTTTGCACAACAAAGGAAACTATGAGCAAGGTGAAAAGACAGCCTTCGGAATGGGAGAAAATAATAGCAAACGAAGCAACAGACAAACAATTAATCTCAAAAATATACAAGCAACTCCTGCAGCTGAATTCCAGAAAAGTAAACGACCCAATCAAGAAATGGGCCAAAGAACTAAACAGACATTTCTCCAAAGAAGACATACAGATGGCCAACAAACACATGAAAAGATGCTCAGCATCACTCATTATCAGAGAAATGCAAACCAAAACCACAATGAGGTACCATTTCACACCAGTCAGAATGGCTGCTATCCAAAAGTCTACAAGCAATAAATGCTGGAGAGGGTGTGGAGAAAAGGGAACCCTCTTACACTGTTGGTGGGAATGCAAACTAGTACAGCCACTATGGAGAACAGTGTGGAGATTCCTTAAAAAACTGGGAATAGAACTGCCATATGACCCAGCAATCCCACTGCTGGGCATACACACCGAGGAAACCAGAATTGAAAGAGGCGCATATACCCCAATGTTCATCGCAGCACTGTTTACAGTAGCCAGGACATGGAAGCAACCTAGATGTCCATCAGCAGACAAATGGATAAGGAAGCTGTGGTACATATACACAATGGAATATTACTCAGCCATTAAAAAAATACATTTGAATCGGTTCTATTGAGATGGATGAAACTGGAGCCCATTATACAGAGTGAAGTAAGCCAGAAAGAAAACCACCAATACAGTATACTAATGCATATATATGGAATTTGAAAGATGGTAACGATAACCCTATATGCAAGACAGAATAAGAGACACAGATGCATAGAACAGTCTTATGGACTCTGAGGGAGAAGGTGAGGGTGGGACGTTCTGGGACAATAGCATTGAAACATGTATATTATCATCTGTGAAACAGAACACCATTCCAGGTTCGATGCATGAGACAAATGCTCAGGGCTGGGGCGATGGGATGACCCAGAGGGATGGGATGGGGAGGGAGGTGGGAGGGGGGTTCAGGATGGGGAACACATGTAAACCCATGGCTGATTCATGTCAATGTTTGGCAAAAGCCGCTACAATATTGTAAAGTAATTAGCCCCCAACTAAAATAAATAAATTTGTAAAAAAAAAAAAAGTAAATAAATAATGACAAGACAGAGAAATAGTACACAAATGAAGGAACAAACTGGAAACACAGAAGTCCAAATAAATGAAGAGGAAATAGGAAAACTACCTGAAAAAGAATTCAGGATAATGATAGTAAAGATGATCAAAAACCTTGAAAACAGAATGGAGAAAATGCAAGAATCAATTAACAAAGACCTAGGAGAATTAAAGAATAAACATACAGAGACAAACAACACAATTACTGAAATTAAAAATACTCTAGAAGGAATCAATAGCGGAATATCTGAAGCAGAAGAACGAATCAGTGAGCTGGAAGATAAAATGGTGGAAATAACTTCTGAAGAGCAGAATAAAGTAAAAAGAATGAAAAGAGCTGAGGATAGTCTCAGAGACCTCTGGGACAATATCAAACACATCAACATTCAAATTATAGGGGTCCCAGAAGGAGAAGAGGAAAAGAAAGGGTATGAGAAATTTTTTGAAGAGAGTATAGTTGAAAATTTTCCCAACATGGAAAAGGAAATAGTCAATCAAGTTCAGGAGGTGCAAAGAGTCCCATACAGGGTAAACCCGAGGAGAAACACATTAAGACACATACTAATCAAACTAACAAAGACTAAACACAAAGAAAGAATATTAAAAGCAGCAGGGGAAAAGCAACAAGTAACATACAAGGGAAACCCCATATGCTTAACAGCTGATCTTTCAGCAGAAACTCTGCAGGCCAGAAGGGAATGGCAGGATATGTTTAAAATACTGAAAGGGAAAAATCTACAACCAAGATTACTGTACCTGGCAAGGATCTCATTCAAAATTGATGGAGAAATAAAAAGCTTTTCAGACAAGCAAAAGTTAAGAGAATTCAGTACCACCAAACCAGCTTTACAACAAATGTTAAAGGGACTTATATAGTCAAGAAATACAAGAGAAGAAAAAGATCAACAAAATCAACACCAAACAGTTAAGAAAATTGGAACATATATATCAATGATTACTTTAAATGTAAACAGATTAATTGCTCCAACCAAAAGACACAGACTGGCTGAATGGATACAAAAACAAGACCCATATATATGCTGTCTACAAGAAACCCACTTCAGACCTAAAGACACATATAGACTGAAAGTGAGAGGATGTAAAAATATATTCCATGAAAATGGGAATCAAAAGAATTGTGGAGTAGCAATCCTCATATCAGATAAAATAGACCTTAAAATAAGAGTACTACAAGGGACAAAGAAGGACAGTACATAATGATTAAGGGATCAATCCAAAAGGAAGACACAAAAATTGTAAATATCTATGCACCCAACATAGGAGCACCTCAATACATAAGCGGAGAAGGCAATGGCACCCCACTCCAGTACTCTTGCTTGGAAAATTCCATGGAGGGAGGAGCCTGGTAGGCTGCAGTCCATAGGGTGGCTAAGAGTCAGACACGACTGAGCGACTTCACTTTCACTTTTCACTTTCATGCATTGGAGAAGGAAATGGCAACCCACTCCAGTGTTCTTGCCTAGAGAATCCCAGGGACAGGGGAGCCTGGTGGGCTTCCATCTATGGGGTTGCACAGAGTCGGACATGACTGAAGTGACTTAGCAGCAGCAGCAATACATAAGACAATACTAACAGACATAAACGGAGAAATTGACAATAACACAATAGTAGGAGACTTTAACACCCAACTCACACCAATGGACAGATCATCAAAACAAAAAATTAATAAGGAAACACAAGTAAATGATACATTAGATGAGATGGATCTCATTGATATCTTCAGGACATTTCATCCAAATGCAGAAGAATATACCTTCTTCTCAAGTGCACGTCAGAGAAGGCAATGGCAACCCACTCCAGTGTTCCTGCCTGCAAAATCCCAGGGACGGCAGAGCCTGGTGGGCTGCCATCTATGGGGTCGTGCAGAGTCAGACACAACTGACATGATTTAGCAGCAGTAGCAGCAGCAAGTGCACGTGGAACATTCTCCAGGATAGACCACACCTTGGGTCACAAATCACACCTCAGTAAACTTAAGAAAATTGAAATTATATCAAGTATCTTCTCTGACCACAATGCAATGAGACTAGATATCAATCACAAGAAAAAAACTGTAAAAAAACACAAACACATGGAGATTAAACAATACGTTTCTAAACAACCAACAGGTTACTGAAGAAATCAAAAGGAAAATTTAAAAAATCTCTAGAAACAAATGACAATGAAAACATGGCAACTCAAAACCTGTGGAATGCAGCAAAAGCAGTTCTAAGAGGTAAGTTCATAGCAATACAATCCTACCTCTAGAAACAAGAAAAACATCAAATAGACAACCTAACTTTACATCTAAAACAACTGGAAAAAGAACAAAAACAACCAAAATTAGCAGAAGGAAAGAAATCATAAATATATGAGCAGAAATAAATGAAAAAGAAATGAAAGAAACAATCAGTTCACAATAGTAAAGATTAATAAAACTAAAAGCTGGTTCTTTGAGAAGATAAACAAAATTGACAAACCTTTAGCCAGATTCATCAAGAAAAAAAGAGAGAAGAATCAAATCAACAAAATTAGAAATGAAAAAGGAGAGGTTACAACAGACAATGCAGAAATACAAAGAATTTTAAGAGACTATTATGAACAACTACATGGCAATAAAATGGATAACCTAGAAAAAATGGACAGATGCTTAGAAACGTTCAATCTTCCAAGACTGAACCAGGAAGAAATAGAAATTATGAACAACCCAATTTCAAGAACTGAAATTGAGCTGTGATCAAAAATCTTCCATAAAACAAAAGCCCAGGATCAGATGGCGTCACAAGAGGATTCTATCAAACATTTAGAGAAGAGCTAATGCCTATCCTTCCAAATTCTTTCAAAAAATTGCAAAAGAACATTTCCAAACTCATTCTATGAGGCCGCCATCACTCTGATACCAAAACCAGACAAAGACAACACACAAAAAAGAGAACTACAGGCCAATATCACTGATGAACATAGATGCAAAAATCTTCAGCAAAATTTTAGCAAACAGGATTCAGCAATACATCAAAAAGCTTACACACCATGATCAAGTTGGGTTTATTCCAGGGATGCAAGGATTCTTCAATATATGCAAATCAATCAATGTGATACACCATATTAACAAACTGAAGATAAAGACCATATGATCATCTCAATAGATGCAGAAAAAGCCTTTGACAAAATTCAGCACCCATTTATGATTAAAACTCTTCAAGAAATGGGCATAGAAGGAACCTACCTCAACATAGTAAAGGCCATATATGATAAGCCTACAGCAAACATTATTCTCAATGGTGAAAAACTGAAAGCATTCCCCCTAAGATCAGGAACAAGACAAGGGTGTCCACTTTCACCACTATTATTCAACATAGTTTTGGAGGTCCTAGCTATAGCAATCAGAGAAGAAAAAGAAATAAAAGGAATCCAGATAGGAAAAGAAGGAGTAAAGCTCTCACTCTCTGCAGATGACATGATACTGTACATAGAAAACCCTAAAGATAGTATCAAAAAGTTACTAGAGCTAATCAGTGAATTTAGCAAAGTTGCAGGATACAAAATCAATACACAGAAATCACTTGCATTTCTATATACTAACAATGAAAAATCAGAAAGTGAAATTAAGGAATCAATCCCATTTACCATTGCAACAAAAAGAAAAAAAAATATCTACGAATAAACTTACCTAAGGAGACAAAAGAACTATACATAGAAAATTATAAGACACTAATGAAAGAAATCAAAGACAACATAAACAGATGGAGAGGTATTCCATGTTCCTGGGTAGGAAGAATCAATATTGTGAAAATGACTAGACTACCAAATGCAATCTACAGATTCAATGTGATCCCTATCAAATTACCAATGGCATTTTTCATAGAATTAGAACATAAAATTTCACAATTCATATGGAAACACAAAAGACCCTGAATAGCCAAAGCAGTCTTGAGAAAGAAGATTGGAGCTAGAGGAATCAACCTTCCTGACTTCAGATTATACTACAAAGCTATAGTCATCAAGACAGTATGGTACTGGCACAAAAACAGAAAAATAGACCAATGGAACAAGATAGAAAGCCCAGAAAGAAACCCATGCACCTATGGATAACTTATTTTTGAAAAAGGAAGGAAGAATATACAATGGGGCAAAGAGAGACTCTTCAATAAATGGTGCTGGGAAAACTGGACAGCTACATGTAAAAGAATGAAATTAGAACATTTCCTAGCACTATACACAAAGATAAATTCAAAATGTATTAAAGACCTACATGTAAGACCAGAAACTATAAAACTCTTAGAGGAAAACGTAGGCAGAAGACTTGATGACATAAATCAAAGCAAGATCCTCTATGACCCACCTCCTAGAGCAACAGAAATAAAAACAAAAGTAAACAAGTGGGACCTGATTAAACTTAAAAGCTTTTGCACGGCAAAGGAAACTATAAGCAAGGTGAAAAGACAACCCTTGGAATAGGAGAAAATAATAGCAAATTAAACAACTGAGAAAGGATTAATTTCCAAAATATACAAGCAGATCATACAACTCAATACCAGAAAAACCAACAACTCAATCAAAAAGTGGGAAAAAGACCTAAACAGACATTTCTCCAAAGAAGACATACAGACGGCTAACAAACACATGAAAAGATGCTCAACATCGCTCACTATTTGAGAAATGCAAATCAAAACTACAATGAGATATCACTTCACACTGGTCAGAATGGCCATCATCAAAAAGTCTACAAACAATACATGCTGGAGAGGGTGTGGAGAAAAGAGAATGCTCTTAAACTGTTGGTGGAAATGTCTATTGATATAGCCACTATGGAAGACAGTATGGAGATTCCTTAAAAAACTAGGAATAAAACCACCATATGACCCAGCAATCCCGCTCCTAGGCATATACCCCAAGGAAAACAAAATTGAAATAGACACGTGTATCCCATTTTTCATTACAGCACTATTTACAATAGCTAGAACATGGAAGCAACCTAGATGTCCATCGACAGGTGAATGGATAAAGAAGTTGTGGTACATATACACAATGGAATATCACTCAGTCATATAAAGGAATGCTTTTGAGTCAATTCTAAGGAGGTGGATGAACCTAGTACCTATTATACAGAGTGAAGTAAGTCAGAAAGAGAAACATAAATATCGTATTCTAATGCATATATATGGAATCCAGAAAAATGATACTGAAGAATTTATTTACAGGGCAGCAATGGAGAAAGAGACAGAGAGAATGGACTTATGGACATGGGGAGAGGGGAGGATAGGGTGAGATGTATGGAAAGAGTAACATGGAAACTTACATTACCATATGTAAAATAGATAGCAAATGGAAATTTGCTGTATGGCTCAGGAAACTCAAACAGGGGCTCTGTATCAACCTAGATGGATGGGAAGGGGAGGCAGATGGGAGAGAGGTTCAAAAGGGAGGGGATATATGTATACCTATGGTTGATTCATGTTGACGTTTGACAAAAAACAACAAAATTCTGCTAATCAATTATCCTTCAATTAAAAAATAGATACATTTTAAAAAAGAAAAACAAATATAAAAAAAAAATGCATTCAGACCTGCCAAATCAGAGCCCATGGCTGGAGACTTGGAATCAACGTTTTAACAAGTATCCCCTGTCCTTGAGAGATTCTGGTGTACCCTAACATTTGAGGACCAATGATCTAAGTCAGTGTGTGATAAAATTACAGACCAGGTGTGAGATGAAGCTTTTATCACAGGCCTGGAGGCTATCCTTCAGGGACTATTAATCATTAATCAGGGCCCTCCAGGCAGCCAGGATCAACCAGTTACTAATCCCCCTCATTGCCTTCACAGCCAGTCATTATTATGCTGCTTTGCACAAATGTCTGGAAAGTCCTCAGCCAGTGCTTTTCTACATTTCACTTGCTGCCCAGAGCTATTCTGCTAAAACCACCAAAGACCATGAAACTGGGTCCATCCAGTGAAAACAAATCATCCTTTTCAAATAGACCATTTTAGATTACCTCCTGGAACCAACATCAAGCTTACTGATCTGTCCATTACACTTCCTCTCTTGTTTCCTTTTTTGAAGCCTATGATCACATTTGCCTGCCTTCAGGCCTCTAGCACCTCTCCTAGTAAATAAAAGCATCCACAAGAGTGGTTTCAGTTCAGTTCAGTAGTTCAGTTGTGTCCAACTCCTTGTGACCCCATGGACCACACCACGCCAAGCTTCCCTGTCCATCACCAATTCCCAGAGCTTGCTCAAACTCATGTCCATCGAGTCAGTGATGCCATCCAACCAGCTCATCCTATGTCATCCTCTTCTCCTCCTACCTTCAATCTTTCCATCTTCAAGAGTGGTTTAGGGGTCTGATTTGCAAGCACTCCAAATATTCAGAGAGACGTAATTTGTCCCAACTGGAAAGTTGACCTTGCTTAAAGCAATGAGATTCTCTTTTGATAACCATTTTACCCATCCTGGACTTCTCTTCCTTTACCAATGTTTGGTCTAGATTCTTTCTATTCAAAGTGGGGTTGGGGGAAGGGATAGCTAAGGAGTTTGGGATGGACATGTACACACTGCTATATTTAAAATAGATAACCAACAAGGGCCTACTCTCTAGCACATGGTATTTTGCTAAATGTTATGTGGCAACCTGGATGGGAGGGGGGTTAGGGGGAGAATGGCTACGTGTATATGTATGGCTGAGTCCCCTCACTGATCACCTGAAGCTATCACATTGTTTATCGACTATACCCCAACACAACATAAAAAAGTTAATTTAAAAAATTTAAAAAAGAAATTGGTAAATACTATTAAAAAAAGTGGGGTTGGAAGTCCAGTTGCATCAGCATCACCTGGGAGCTTGTCAGAAGAAGAGGATCTTGGTCCCCACCCAGACCCACTGAATCAGAACCTCCATTTTAACAAAATTCTGAAGTGATGCACATGCATGTTAAAGTTTGAAAAGCCCTGGGTTAGACTTTTCAGTATGAAAAATTCTCCTTGATAGAAAAGATAGAAAAAAAAAAAAAGAAAAGATAGGTACAAAGTGAACACAGAGGAGCTCTGCTCTGTCTTTATCATCCATCACTGTGTCACTTTCAACTGTATCCTTTTCTTTTTAAAATTTTGTTTTATTGATTGATTGATTTGGCTGAGACAAGTCTTAGTTGTGACATGTGAACACTTAGTTGTGGCATGTGGGATCTCATTCCCTGACCAGGGATTGAACCCCGGCTTCCTGAATTGGGAGTGCAGAGTCTTAGCCACTGGACCACCAGGGAAGTCCCTGTATCACTTTCTTGATTGTCTTCCTGCCCTTAACCTTACTGTGAAATGCTCTTTATGATGATCTTGCCAGTCTTTAAAAGCCCCAGGTCTACATCCAGTGTTGAGTCTTCTGAACAGCTTATGCAGGTCTATACCAGCCTCCTGCACTTATCAGTGACCTTGTGGGGCTCCTTCCCAAATTTAACCTGCTAAGAATTGAAGGTAAGGGACCTTTCTTCATCAAGAATCTACAAGGTGCAGTGATTCTCTGCACAGAGAAATCTGTTGCAGTCCAGGGTACAGAGCACTCAGGAGTGGCTACATCCCTCTCTTTCTGCACAGACCCTCAAACAAACCTAGATTTTCAAAAAGGTCCCTAAGATTGGCCCCTGAAGGATGTTGTTACTTATTCCAGAAAAGCAGACTATTCCATGTTTGGCTCCCAGTGAGTGATACATGCTTTCTTAGGTAAGCACAGACCTGGGAGACCACACACCACTTTCAAGTGTCCCACCCCAGCCCATCTGTTCTGGGAGTCCCACCTTGGTTTCTTTGCTTGTTCTTATACTGTTCCAGCTTCCACTTCTCACACCCCCTGCTTACAAGGCTATTTAGAGCAATCTGACAGCTTGGCGTCCATGGTGAGATACCAATATCTGCGCTACCAGGGCTTACTGTAGCTCCTCCCAGAACTTGCAAGCCTTGCCCAGGTGGTTCTGGATTAGATGGGTATCCTCCCAACTCCGTGCCATTCTCTGTTACCTGGGCCTCAAAACAGCCCTGCTTTCTTTCAGTCTCTCAAAGTCTCCCTCAGGTAAGCCCAGAAACTCATGGTTCTCATTTGCTTAAGCACTGAAGTGAAAGGTCTAGAAAAGGAATCCATGCCATTTTATCCCCTTAGAACTCCTCTTGCCTTTGTCTAGCCCTCTTCACCACCAAAAACTCTTTTCTTTTCTCATGTTTACAGAGCAAAAGGTGTTCCCTGATGGCTCAGCTGGCAAAGAATCTGCCTGCAATGCGGGAGACCTGGGTTTGATCCCCGGCTTGGGAAGATCCCCTGGAGAAGGGAAAGGCTACCCACTCCAGTATTCTGGCCTGGAGAATTCCATGGACTGTATAGTCCATGGAGTCACAAAGAGTTGGACACGACTGAGCAACTTTCACTTCACAGAGCAAAAGACTCCACATATTCATATATATATTCATATATGGATGGATATAAAAAGACACTGTTAGGTGTTTGGGGGAGAAAGAAGGGGACATCGTATACTTTAGCAGTGACTGGCCTCCAGTCAAGTCAGCCAGAAGTGCCCAGTTATCACTGAATTTTTTAAGAATTTTTTTATGTGGACCTTTTCTAAAATCTTTATTGAATTTATTCAATATTGTTTCTGTTTTATGTTTTGGTTTTTTTGGCCCCACAGCATGTGGGATCTTAGCTCCCTGACCAGGGCTCGAACATGCACCTGACGCATTGGAAGGTGAAGTCTTAACCACTGGACTGTCAGGGAAGACCTTGCGTTTGTTTAATTTCCAAACATTCAGGGAATTTCCCAGTTATCTTTCCAATTATTGATTTCTACTGTAATTCCTTTTCTACTATGGTCAGTCAACACGCTCTGTACTATATTCATCTTTATAAACGTATTGATACTTTCATTATGGTCCAGCATGGTTTCTCATGCTGAATGTCCCTCATCCACTTGAAAAGACTGTGTCTTCTGCTGTCGTTGGAGGGAGAGAGCTATAAATGTTAATTAGGACAAGTTGTTTGATGGTCTCTTAATGACCATCTACTTTTTCTACTGATGACTGAGAGAGGAGTGCTAAAGTCTTCAAATATAATTGTGGATTTGTTTATTTCTCCTTTAAATTCTACCAGGTTTTGCTTCATGTGTTTCACAGCTCTGTTATTAGGTACACACATATTCAGAATGATGACTTTTTATGAATTGAGCCTTTCATCATTATGAAATATCCTTCCTTATCTCCAGTAATACTCCTTATCTTAAAGTCTATTTTATCTGATGTTAATATAATCACTAGATTTCTTAAGCTTCGTGTTTGTGTAGTATATATTTTTCTCTCCTTTTACTTTTTTTTTTTTTGGCAGCACCATGCAGCTTTCAGGATCTTTCAGGCTCCCTGCAGTGGAAGAGCTGTGTCCTAACCACTGGACCTCAAGGGAATGCCCTATGTTTCTACTTTTACCCTAGTATTTAAACTATTAAGCTGGGTTTCCCTTTCTTATAGGGAAGGCTATTTATTTATTTATTGCCAGTCTGACAACATCTAGCTTTTATTTGGAGCATTTACTACAGTCCCTGTAATTATTGCCATGGTTGTTTCTAAATCTCCCATCTTGGGATTTCTTCATATTTGCCCTATTCTTTCTTTTTTTCCCCTTCTTTTCTCCCTTCCTTAACATTTCCTGAGTATTTTTAGTATCCTATTTTGGCATTTTAGCCATATGTCTTATTTTATGTTTTAGTAGCTGATCTGAACACCACAGTAGGAATCCATAACTTATCACAGTGTACTTTGAATTAATACTGTACCAGTTCACATAAAATGTAAGAGCCTTTTAACAGCACACTTCCCTTTACTCCTTTCCTTCCCATTGTAATCTTGTTTTCTACTTCCAAATAAGTTACAAATCCCACAAGACACTGTTATTCTTTTTGTTTAAAATAGTCAATTGTCTTTTTCAGCACACTAAGAAATGAAACACGAGTCTTTTATGTTTACCCAGACATTAACCATGTCCAGTGCTTTTCATTCCTTCACGTATCTCTGAATTTCCAGCTGGAAGTCTGAAGAATTTCCTTTAATAATTCTTATGGAACAAGTCTGCTGGGGATGAATTACAATTGGTTCTCATTACTGAAAGTTCTGTAGTTATGTTCTATAGAGTCACCACGCACACTGAGTTAATGAAGCCTGAACCAGTTCCTCTAGGGCAAATACAACGTTAGGGTCCTACTAGCGTCTGGTCAAAACATGGTCATCAATGGATCAATAAGTAACCCTGTTTTATGTGTTTCTATTTAAAGATAACTTATTTAATATATTAACAAATGTACTTTCTCTGTAAGGCACGTCAAGCCTTCTTGCACTTGGGAACACTAGACAGCACTTCAGCACAGCCTTGAGGGTCATTTTAAATAGCAAAATCACCAATAAAAATGTGGCAGTAAACAGACCACAGAAACGACACTTTTTTTTTTATTACAACATGAGAGCTGAAACAAGAAGGCTTTGCTTTGCTTGACCTCAGCTGGGAATGTGCACTACTGGGAATTCAAATTTTTGCCACTCTGCGCATGTCCCTGAATAACTTCAAAAGTGCCACAAGAGCGTTGATATGGGGGGCTACAGATAAATTTCAGCCAGTAGATGAATTTTTAAATATGGAATTCATGAATAATGAGAATTGACAGTATCTGATCTTTCTAGAATTTGTTATCATCCTTTAAAGAGTGTTGAGCTTAGTTCTAGCAGTTCTTACTCATCTGATGCCTGAAAATAATTGTTCCATATATTTTGTTTACTTATATATGTTCACAGCCAGAAGGTAAATCTGATGCCCATCACTCTATCATGCCCAAGCCATCCATGAATTTGGAAGGGAAGATGTAAACTCTGTATTCAGTCTCCCAACAAGTACTGTGTGGATGTGAATGAAGAGGGGTCCAGGGGTACCTTTGCAAAATTTGGTTATTGTATAAATGACTACTTTCTAGTATCCTGCTAGGTGTTGTGAAAAACAAAGAGGAGTAAAAACTCTGCTCTTCTTCCTAAGGAGTTTATATTTCAGAAGACAAGACGTCATACATGAAATGTCAACATTTCTCTCACTACAGTCCTGATTACTGGCCTTAACTTTGTTCCCCTGCAAGCCCTGCCCACAAAACTGTTACAGAGATGTCTTCAGGCTGAGGGGTCAAGCAAAATCTCCACTGGATACAACATCCTCAAGTTGCCCTATTACACTTGGGTCCTATTAATATATTTGACATTTGGGGTGACCAACTGATTCTGCTTTAACCAGAACTTTCTCAGGAAATTCTATGTCCCAGGAACCCCATCAGTCCCAGGAAACTAGACTAGTTGGCCACTGTAGCCCATGTTCCCCACAGATTTCCACTGCTTGGACATTAATTCAAAAAAAGGTGTAATATGTGGAGTACAGAGGAATGGTCTCTAGTCCTCAAATACTTTTTTCTTTTACCTACAATGTCACATGGCTCACAATTCCATCAGAAATAATTACGCTGGGTTGGAGGCATTCTATTGGAATTTCTTGTTAAAATGCAAGTATTTCTGGAAATCATGACGTTAAACAATTATCAATTATTAATATGCAATGGGAATTTAACAGATCAGCCAGTAGAGAGCAGGACTATGAGAGAACAGGAAAGATTAGGTTTGACAGAAGGCTGCCAGTTTTAAGTAAGTGGTAACACCTCCCTTTCCCAAGGGTTGGGCAAGACAAGTAGTGGTTCTTTACTTGTTTGTTGTTGTTCAGTCACTAAGTCCTATCCAACTCTTTGCAGCCCCATGGACTGCAGCATGCCAGGCTTCCCTGTCCTTCACCATCTCCCGGAGTTTGCTCGCACCTATGTCCACTGAGTCGGTGAAGCTATCTAGCCATCTCATCTGCTGTCACCCCCTTCTACTTTTGCTTACAATCTTTCCCAGAATCAGGGTATTTTCCAATGAGTCAGCTCTTCCCATCTGATGGCCAAAGTATTGAGGCTTCAGCTTCAGCATCAATCCTTCCAATGCCTATTCAGGGTTGATTTCCTTTAGGACTGACAGGTTCGATCTCCTTGCAAGGAGTCCAAGGGACTCTCAAATGTCTTCACCAGCACCACAGTTGAAAAGCATCAATTCTTCAGTACTCAGCCTTCCTTATGGTGCAGTTCTCATATCCATACATGATTACTGGAAAAACCATAGCTTTGACTATATGGACCTTTGACAGTAAAGTGATGTCTCTTATTTTTAATATGCTGTCTAGGTTACTCACAGCTTTTATTCTAAGGAGCAAGTGCCTTTTAATTTCATGGCTGCAGTCACCATCCACAGTGATTTTGGAGCCCAAGAACATAAAATCTGTTACTATTTCTCCACTTTCCCCCTTATATTTGCCAAGAAGTGGTGGGACCAGATGACATAATTTTAGTTTTTTTGATGTTGAGTTTCAAGCCAGCTTTTTCACTCTCCTCTTCTACCCTCATCAAGAGGCTCTTTAGTTCCTTTTCACTTTCTGCCATTAGTGGCATCTAATGGCAACATCTAATGGTAACATCTGCATACCTGAGGTTGTTGATATTTCTCCTGACAATCTTGATTCCAGCTTGTGATTCATCCAGCCTGGCATTTCACATGATGTACTTTGCATAGAAGTTAAATTAGCAGGATGACAGTATACAGCTGTGTCATAGTCCTTTCCCAATTTTGAACCAGTCAGTTGTTTCATGTAATGTTCTAACTATTGATTCTTGATCCACATACAGATTTCTCAGGAGACAGGTAGGGTGGTCTGGTATTCCCATCACTTTAAGAATTTTCCACAGTTTGCTGTGATCCACACATTCAAGGCTTTAGTGCAGTCAATAAAGCAGAAGCAGATGTTTTTCTGGAACTCCCTTGCTTTTTCCATGGTCCAATGAATGTTGGCAATTTGATCTCTAGTTCCTCTGTCTCTTTGAACCCAGCTTGTACACCTGGAAGTTCTCTGTTCATGTACTGCTAAAGCCTAGGTTGAAGGATTTTGAGCATAAGCTTGCTAGCATGTGAAATGAGCACAATTGTGTGCTAGTTTGGGAAGATCCCCTGGAGCAGGAAATGGCAACCCACTCCAGTATCCTTGCCTGGAAAGTCTCATGGACAGAGGTGCCTAGTGGGCTGCAGTCCATGGGGTTGTAAAGAGTCAGGCACAACTGAGCGACTAACACTTACTTACTTTGAACATTCCTTCTTTGTGATTGTAATGAAAACTGACCTTTTCCAGTCTGTGGCCACTGATGTTTTCCAAATTTGCTGACATAGTGAGTGCATCACTTTCATAGCATCATCTTTTAGGAATTGAAATAGCTCTGCTGGAATTTCATCACCTCCACTAGCTCTCTTTGTAGTAATGCTTCCTAAGGCCCACTTGACTAGGTGAGTGACAAGGCCATTGTGGTTATCTTGGTCATTAAGACGTTTTTTGTATAATTCTTCTGTGTATCCTTGCCACCTCTTCTTAATCTCTTCTGCTTCTGTTAGGCCCTTACCTTTTCTGTTTTTTATTATGCCCACCCGGCATGAAACATTCCCTTGATATTTCCAATTTTCTTAAAGAGATCTCTAGTCTTTCCCAATCTACTGTTTTCCTCTACTTCTTTCCATTGTTCATTTAAGGGCTTCTTATCTCTCCTTGCTATTCTCTGGAACTCTGCATTCAGCTAGGTATAGCTTTCCCTTTCTCGCTTGCTTTTTGCTTACCTTCTTTCCTCAGCTATTTGTAAAGCCTCCTCAGTCAAAGATTTTGCCTTCTTTTTTTTTTTTTTTTTTTTTTTACGATTTTGCCTTCTTGTGTTTCTTTTTCTTTAGGGTGGTTTTGGTCACTGCCTCCTGCACAATGTTAGGTATCTCTATCCATAGATTTTCAGGCACTCAGTCTACCAGATCTAATCCCCTGAATCTATCTTAACCTCCAGTGTATAATCACAAGGGGCTTTGATTTGGGTCCTATCTGACTGGCCTAGTCATGTTCCCTACCTTCCTCAATTAATCTACAGGCTAGGAGTCAGCCAATCAGGGCAAAGTGAAGGCTAGGAGTCAGCCAATCACAGTAGAGAACAGGATAGGTGTCAGCCAATCAGGGTAAAATATAGTATAGGAATCAGCCAATCAGGGTGAAGTACAAGCTACGAGTCAGCCAATCAGAGCAAAGTACAGGCTAGTAGTCAGCCAATCGAGGCAACGTATAGGCAAGGAGTGAGCCAAACAGGGCAAACCACAGGCTAGGAGTCAGTCAATCAGGGCAAAACATAGGCTAGGAGCTCGCCAGTCAAGGCAAACTACAGCCTAGGAGTCAGCCAATCATGGGAAAGTGCAGGTTAGCTTTCAGCCAATCAGGGCAAGCTACAGGCTGGGGTTTCCCTGGCGGCTCAGTGGTAAAGAATCTGCATGCAAAGCATGAGCCACAAGAGAAGGGGGTTTGATTTCTGGGTCTGGAAGAGCCCCTTGCAGAGGGCATTGACAACTCACTCCAGTATTCTTAGGTGGAAAAGCCCATGGACAGAAGAGCCTGGTGGGCTACAGTCCATGGGGGTACCAAAGAATCTGACATGACTGAGCAACTGAGCATGCACGCATGCCTGGCAGTATCCACCTAGGACCAGCCGCAGATCATCCCCTCTAGATAAGACCATCAAAATAAACAAGTAAATCACAGTAACAAGAACTACACTTCATTGAGTGGACTCTAGGTCAGGGAGTGTTGAACGAAGGGATTTATAGACATATCCCCATGAAATCCTCACCACCACTTTGTAACATGGGGATCATTACTATAAATGAGGAAACAAAGCCACAGAGAGGTTAAAAATGTAGTCCAGGACACAGAATTATAGCAGAATTCAAATTCAGGTTTTCCTGACTTTGCAGGAAATTTAGATCTTTTTACTTTCAACTTTTTATTATGAAAAACTTCAGGCATATACAAAAGTAGAGTGATAATCTCAAGAACCCTGATGTGCCCCTAGCTTGAATGACTATCAATTCAAGGCCAATCTCATTGCATCTATACCCACATTTACTTCTCTTCCTCTGGATATTGAAGCAAACAATAGACATCATTATTCCAGTATAGTTCTCTAAAATGACTCTTTTTAAAAGCATAGTCACAACATTTTATCACACCTAAATATTAACATATTCATCAAAGATTCAATCAGTATTCAAATATCCTTGATAGGTTCACAAATTTTTACAGATATTTTTTGTTCCTTTCAACATCTAGAGAAGACCACATAGTGCAATTGGTTGGTGAATCTTTTAAGTCTCTTTTAACCTATAGGTCCCACCACCAATTATTTTTTTCTATTGGAACTTGGAGATGTCGGCTGGTTTTTACTGGAGAGTTTTCCACTATCTATGGATTTTGGTGATTATATCCCAGTAGTATCTTTCAAGAAAACTGGTAGTTAGATGTAGAGATTCATTGATGATTAATTTTTTGGCAAGAGAGCTTCATAGGTGGTGCTGTGTGCTTTCATCAAAAGTATATAATATCTGGTAGTCTCTCTTCTTGTGATGGTAACAGCCATTAATGAGCATTGTCTAGATCCATTATTTCATTGTCGTTCCTGTTGTTCAGTCGCCAAGCCATGTCTGACACTTCACGACCCCATGGACTGCAGCATGCCAGGCTTTCCTGTCCCTCACCAGCTCCCAGAGTTTGTCCAAGTTCATGTCCATTGCATCGGTGATGTCATCCAGCCGTCTCATCCTCTGATGCCCTCTTCTCCTCCTGCCCTCAATCTTTCCCAGATCAGGGTCTTTTCCAATGAGTTGGCTGTTTGCATCAAGTGGCCAAAGTATTAGAGTTTCAGCTTCAGTCCATTCAATGAATATTCAGGGTTTATTTCCTTCCTTATTTCATTAGGGATTGTCAAATGTAATAGTCTGTAATCCCTTTTTCATTCATTGGCTCATGTACTTCTATAAACAAAAACCTCCTGTCACCAAGTTTTTGGTTACACTAAGTGTTATACGCGGAGAAGGCAATGGCAACCCACTCCAGTACTCTTGCCTGGAAAATCCCACGGACGGAGGAGCCTGGTGGGCTGCAGTCCATGGGGTCGTGAAGAGTCGGACACGACTGAGCAACTTCACTTTCACTTTTCACTTTCATGCATTGGAGAAGGAAATGGCAACCCACTCCAGTGTTCTTGCCTGGAGAATACCAGGGACGGGGGAGCCTGGTGGGCTGCCGTCTATGGGGTCGCACAGAGTCGGACACGACTGAAGTGACTTAGCAGCAGCAAGTGTTATACGTATAGAAGAGACTGCAGTGACAACGTTGCTGGTATAGATCTCCGTGTGCGCCTCAGGCTTGGGCTCCCTGTGTTTACAATCACACCTCCAGCCTTTCTTTCCTAAGCATATCTTCCATGCTAGTGTGTCTGGGTCCAGCCTTGACCACAAGAAATTGGGAGAAAGATTTTTAAATCTATGAAGTATAAATCCAGGGACTTGCCTGTCAGTCTAATGGTTAAGACTTCACCTTCCAGTGCAGGGGATGCAGGTTTGATCCCTGGTCAAAGAGCTAAGATCCCACATACCTAGTGGCCATAAAAAAACAAAACATAAAACAGAAGCAATATTGTAACAAATTTAATAAATAGCTTAAAAACGGTCCACATCAAAAATATTTAAAAAATAAAAGGTAAAATATAAATCCAGGAGGGCCAACCTCCATTTAAATAGAAGTTCAGAAAGAAAGAAAAACAGTTGAGGGGAGGAAGTAATTTTTTAAAAAAGAAGAAAAATTCTCCTAACTGAAAATTTCAGTTTGAAAAGACCACTGAGTGGTAAGTAGAATGAAAGACAAAAGACTTTGTATAAGCACAGCTTGTGAAATTTTAAGATATCAAGAATAAAGGGAAGAGCCTTAAAACTTCTGATGAGAAAAGAGGTCTACAAAGAAATGATGGTCCTCATTAGCATCACTTAGATGCTAAAACAACAAACACAATAATATTTGTAAGGTTTGAAAGAAAATGACTTTGAATGTAGAATTCTATATTAGTTAAATATAAGAACAAAAATAGACATTTTTAGACATGAAGAAAGTCAGAAGTTTTACCTCCCAGTTACCTCCTCTGAAAAAATTAATTACTTGAGGATGTACTCCAGCAATCAAAAAAACTGATCGAAGAAAGAAGACCTAGGATCTAAGGAGAAGAAATACTAAGCCAGGAACACAATGGAAAAAAATTCTAAGATGGCAGCTGTGCAGAGGGGAGGCTTGGAAAGAGTCAGTAGATGTCAGAGCATTTAACGAGTTGTCCATCCAAACAGTTGGAAGATACGAGTAATATCATGACAAAAACACAAAAATCTTTTGCCAAGAACAACAAAAAAAGACCGTTAGAAACTCAAAGAAAAACACTTTCTCCAAAAGTCGTGATCCACATATAAAACAACGTAAAATGTGGCGTGATGAAGCAACTGGTGGACTGTAAGCAAAGAGAAATGATTTGAACTGGAAATTTGTGCTATTCTTCCCTTCAAGTGGCTTAGGAGTAAGCAGATAGGATTAAATCTCCTCCAGTGATCAAGTCATATGCTCAGATTCTGCAGCGAATAATTCATAATCAACCAATAGACAAAGCACAAAAGACAGATACAGTTACAGGACGGAATGGAAATACAAAAATAAGTTAAATTTTGACGATGTAAAACTAAATCAAATAACTGTCAGAAGTTGGGATTAATTTCTTCATTTTACAGAGGAGAGTTCCCAGAAGTAAGCATAAATGAAAATGCAATTATGCTATGCAAAGGTTTAAAGATATTATCAAGGAGATAAAGAGGAAAGGGGGGTCTAAATTCCTCACCTGGTGTGTGGAAAATCAGTGCTGCTTAAGGGAAATAAACCAAGATTTTGAAATGAAAACATCTCATTCAGAATCATGGAAATAACCAACAGACGAATAAAAACATCGAATCATCAAAAGAGTTTCAAGAATATAAAAAGACAGTCTAATTAGTGGGCCTGGGAGTGAGAGCAGGAAGAATCCTTATGTTTTTAATTTTATAACCTTCTATACTGTTATTCCACTCATTTGTTCAACAAATACAGAGCATCTACTACTGTACCAGGCATTATTCAAAGCACACGGCTACAGGAATGGACAAGGCAGAGAACATTCCTGCCTTCAAGGAACTCACATTCTAGCTGGGGGGCAGACTTGCCAGTAAACAAAGAAACGTCTTCCTTAAAGAGATAATTACAAATAATATTAGGTACTGAAGATGATAAAAAGATAAACATGCCCTTGAGTGATCACTCTGAAGAAGTGAAATCTGAGCTAAAATAAATCCCTTTTTTCTATGAGAAAATGTATAAGAACTTAAAGAAGCCATAGGAAAGCTGAGAGCCGAAGAACTGATGCTTTTGAACTGTGGTGTTGGAGAAGACTCTTGAGAGTCTCTTGGACTGCAAGGAGATCCAACCAGTCTATCCTGAAGGAAATCAGTCCTGAATATTCATTGGAAGGACTGACGCTGAAGCTGAAACTCCAATACTTTCGGCCACCTGATGTGAAGAGCTGACATTAGAAAAGACCCTGATGCTGGAGAAGATTGAATGCAGGAGAAGGGGACGACAGAGGACGAGATGGTTGGATGGCATTATCGTCTCAATGGACATGAGTTTGACCAAGCTCCAGGAGATGGTGAAGGACAGGGAAGCCTGGCATGCTGCAGTCCATGGGGTCGAATAGAGTCTGATATGACTTAGTGACTGAAGAACAACATAGGATCTTACCCTCTTTCTTTCCAGGAGGTTCCAGGGACCCTATGCAAATTTATATACCTCCTCTACAGCAAACAGTAAAGAATCTGCCTCACATGAGGGAAACCCAGGTTCAATCCCTGGGTCAGGAAGATGGAAATGGCAAGCGGGAGAAGGAAATGGCAACCCACTCTAGTATTCTTGCCTGGAGAATCCCATGGACAGAGGAGCCTGATGGGCTACAGTCCATGGGGTCGCAGAGAGTCAGATAAGACTGAGCTACTTTCACTTTGCTTTCAGTCAACAAATGTCAGTCACGAACTGGGTAGCAGACACGGTGCTGGATGTGAGGGTTGTGACTTCTCATAGGCCATGTGGTGTCTTGGGGAAAATATTTTCAATATTTATTTATTTATATTTGGCTGTGTCAGGTCTTAGCTGCAGCACCCGGGATCTTCACTGCAGCAGACAGTTTCTCTAGTTGTGGTGCACAGGCTTTAGTAGTTGCAATGCATGGGCTGAGTGGCCTGTGACGTGTGGGATCTTAGTACCCTGACCAGGGATCAAATCCACATCCCCTGAATTGGAAGGCAGACTCTTAACCACTGGACCACCAGGGAAGTCCCTTGAGGCAAATTTGAAAAGGCATTCTTCCAGACAGATACCTCTGTGGAGGGTATATGACTTGGTGAGTATAGTGAAGGCTGAATTTCAGTCCCAATGGGCCCTCTTGACCAAATTCCCTCGTGAAATGAACAGTCAGTTCAGTTGCTCAGTAGTGTCCAACTCTTTGCAAACCCATGGACTGCAGCACACCAGGCTTCCCTGTCCATCACCAACTCCCAGAGCCTGCTCAAACTCATGACCATCGAGTCAGTGATGCCATCCAACCATCTCATCCTCTGTCGTCCCCTTCTCCTCCTGCCTTCAATCTTTCCCAGCATCAGGGTCTTTTCCAATGAGTCAGTTCTTCTCATCAAGTGGCCAAAGTATTGGAGTTTCAGCCTCAGCATCAGTCCTTTCAATGTATATTGAGGACTGATTTCCTTTAGGATAGACTGGTTTGACTTCCTTGCAGTCCAAGGGACTCTCAGAGAGTCTTCTCCAACACCACAGTACAAAAGCATCAGTTCTTCGGTGCTCAGCCTTCTTTAGAGTAAAACTCTCACATCCATACATGACTACTGGAAAAACCATAGCCTTGACTAGACGGACCTTTGTTGGCAAAGTAGTGTCTCTGCTTTTTAATACTCTGTCTAGGTTGGTCATAGCTTTTCTTCCAAAGAGCAAGTATCTTTTAATTTCATGGCTGCAGTCACCATCTGCAGTGATTTTGGAGCCCCCCAAAATTAAGTCTCTCACTGTTTCCATTGTTTCCCCATCTATTTGCCATGAAGTGGTGAGACCGGAAGCCATGATCTTAGTTTTCTGGATGTTGAGCTTTAAGCCAACTTTTTCACTCTCCTCTTTCACTTTCATCAAGAGGCTCTTTAGTTGTTCTTCACTTTCTGCCATAAGGGTGGTGTCATCTGCATATCTGAGGTTATTGATATTTCTCCTGGCAATCTTGATTCTAGCTTATGCTTCATCCAGCTCAGTATTTCATGTGATGTACTCTGCATATAAGTTAAATAAGCAGGGTGACAATATACAGCCTTGACATACTCCTTTCCTGATTTGAAACCTGTTGTTCCGTGAACAGTTCTAACTGTTGCTTCTTGACCTGCATACAGATTTCTCAGGAGGCAGGTCAGGTGGTCTGGTATATCCATCTCTTGAAGAATTTTACACAATTTGTTGTGATCCACACAGTCAAAGGCTTTGGCATAGTCAATAAAGCAGAAGTAGATGTTTTTCTGGAACTCTCTTGCTTTCTCGATGATCCAGTGGATGTTGGTAATTTGACCTCTGGTTCCTCTGCCTTTTCTAAATCCAGCTTTAACAACTGGAAGTTCATGGTTCGTGTACTGTTGAAGCCTGGCTTAGAGAATTTTGAGTATTACTTTCCTAGCATGTGAGATGAGTGCAATTGTGCAGCAGTTTGACAGTCTTTGTCATTGCCTTTCTTTGGGATTGGAATGAAAACTGACCTTTTCCAGTCCTGTGGTCACCGCTGAGTTTTCCAAATTTGCTCTTCAGGAGACACTCAAACACTCAAAGGCAGGTCTGACCCCACAGAGACTGAGCCAGATCTGCCTTTGAGTGTTTGAGTGTCTCCTTTAGAGACACAGATCAGCAGTAGCCTGCCACAGAGGCAGAGGCTCTTGGTGCAGCAGACCTGGGTATGGCACAAGCCCTCTTGGAGAAGATTGCCATTAACCCCACCATAGAGCCACCAGAACAGACTCTTGGAGGGCCCCAAAAACACCTTGTGCGCTCCAGGACCGAGGAGAAAGAAGTAGTGACCCCACAAGAGACTGACTCAGACTTGCCTGTGAGTGTCCAGGAGTCTCCGTCAGAGGCATGTGTCAGTGGTGGCCTGCTGCAGGGTGGGGGGGCACTGAGTGTGGCAGTGCATGCACAGGACATTTTGAAGGAAGTAGACATTATTTTCATTACCTCCACCATAGTTTGGCCTCAGGTCAAACACCAGGGAGGGAATACAGCCCTGCCCATCAACAGAAAATTGGATTAAAGATTTATGAGCCTCTCCCATCAAAACAAGACCCACTTTCCCCCTCATTCAGTCTCTCCCATCAGGAAGCTTCCATAAGCCTCTTATCCTTATCCCTCAGAGGGCAGACAGAATGAAAACCACAATCACTAAAAACTAATCAAACTGATCACATGGACCACAGCCTTGTCTAACTCAGTGAAACTATGAGCCACACTGTGTAGGGCCACCCAAGACAGATGGGTCATGGTGGAGAGTTCTGACAAAACATGGTCCACTGGAGAAGGGAATGGCAAACCACTTCAGTATTCTTGCCTTGAGAACCCCATGAACAGCATGAAAAGGCAAAAAGATAGGACACTGACAGATGAACTCCCCAGGTCGGTAGATGCCCAATATGCTATGGGAGATCTGTGGAGAAATAACTCCAGAAAGAATGCAGAGACAGAGCCAAAGTTGAAAACAACACCCAGTTGTGGATGTGACTGGTGATGGAATTAAAGTCCGATGCTGTAGAGAGCAATATTGCGTAAGAACCTGGCATGTTAGGTCCGTGAATCAAGGTAAATTGGAAGTGGTCAAACAAGAGATGGCAAGAGTGAACATTTATATTTTAGGAATCAGTGAACTAAAATGGACTGGAATGGGTGAATTTAACTCAGATGACCATTATATCTACGACTGTGGGCAAGAATCCCTTAGAAGAAATGGAGTAACCCTCAGAGTAAACAGACAAGTCTGAAATGCAGTACTTGGACGCAATCTCAAAAACGACAGAATGATCTCTGTTTGTTTCCAAGGCAAATCATTCAATATCAAAGTAATCCAAGTCTATGCCCCAACCAGTAATGCTGAAGAAGCCGAAGTTGAATGGTTCTATGAAGACCTACAAGACCTTCTAGAACTAATACCCAAAAAAGATGTCCTTTACATTATAGAGGACTGGAATTCAAAAGTAGGAAGTCAAGAGATACCAGGAGTAACAGGCAACTTTGGCGTTGGAGTACAAAACAAAGCAGGTCAAAGGCTAACAGAGTTTTGCCAAGAGAACACACTGGTCTTAGCAAACGCCCTCTTCCAACAACACAAGAGAAGACTCTACACATGGACATCACCAGATGGTCAATACCGAAATCAGATTGATTATATTCTTTGCAGCCAAAGATGGAGAAGCTCTATACAGTCAGCAAAAACAAGACCAGGAGCAGGCTGTGGCTCCGATCATGAACTCCTTATTGCCAAACTCAGATTTAAATTGAAGAAAGTGGGGGAAACCACTAGACCATTCAGGTATGATCTAAATCAAATCCCTTACGATTATACAGTGGAAGTGACAAATAGATTCAAGGGATTAGATCTGATAGACAGAGTGCCTGAAGAACTATGAATGGAGGTTCGTGACATTGTACCGAGGGCAATGATCAAGACCATTCCCACGAAAAAGAAATGCAAAAAAGCAAAATGGTTGTCTGAGGAGGCCTTACAAATAGCTGAGAAAAGAAGAGACGTGAAAGCCAAAGGAGAAAAGGAAAGAGCATTGGTATGGCGATACCTAACACTCGTAAAACAGAGAAGTCTCAATAAAGTGGTATCTCCTCGGGAAGGGGTGAGTTTGCCCCAAGACAAATTCCAGATCCTCCGCTTAGAACCACAGGAACAAGTGCTGAAGCAAAGCAAAACAATGAAAACCCTAGCAGCATTTCACCTGCCCGAAATCTTGATAGTTTCAAAAATATGTTCATTATGAGTGGATCCTACTAGAGGAGCATAAACACTTATACCGCTTCCATTCTGCTCATGGAAAGTGAGAGGGAAAGGCATCATCTGGCAATTTAAAGCAATGTCAAGCATTAATTCCAAAGCTAGTGCTTGGTGTCAGTCAGTCCAGTCGCTCAGTCGTGTCCGACTCTGTGATCCCATGGACTGCAGCACGCCAGGCTTCCCTGTCCATCAGCAACACCTGGAGCTTGCTCAAACTCATGTTCATCGAATCGGTGATGCCATCCAACCATCTCATCCTCTGTCATCCCCTTCTCCTCCTGCCTACAACCTTTCCCAGCACCAGGGTCTTTTCCAATGAGTCAGTGCTTGGTGTAGGTTAGGTAAGTAGCTGCCCTTGCAAGGACCTTGAGTTTCTGGGAACTCAGGTTTCTGAGTCAAACTGTCTTGGTTCGACTCTCAGCTCTACCACTTCCAACTTGAATTACAAAAAAGCACGTGGTTTTACAGAAAACACACAGGTTCTGGACGCTTGACTGCCCAGCTCTAAATCCTTGTCTTCCATTTATCAGCTATGTGAACTTCAGCAAGGACTGTGCTTGTTTCCTCATCTTTCTGATGATAAATATAATCATTCTACATCACATGGGTGTCGTGAGCCTTAAATGAGAACATCTACGGCCTGGCCTATAGTAATGCTCTCTAGATCTTAGTCACCATTATTATTATTCTGATGTGAGCCTATTCTTCATGCCCTGAAAATGAAAAGGGAAATACAGGAAAAAAGGTGCTGCTCTGCACAATCATGGGAGGTGCCACCTCTCCTCTTTGAGCTGGGGAAGTTCAGAATGGGTTTCGTTTCTTTTATATGGATTTAGACTGCATTATCTCTGAGAATCTATTGTTTTCCCTGAAGAGATGAATATATTTATATATAATCAATGTTTCATCCAACTGTTTCCCATTGGATATAAGGGAAAACAAGAGAGTGTGTGTCTCTGTGACTCCCACTGGTGGGGGACAATGGAATAGGATGACCCTTGGAGTGCCAAAGCCCACCTGATCCTGTCCTGTTGGTAGACCCAGAGCAACATGCCAGGCTGAATAACTAAGACTTGGGCCAATGTGTTGCTAGGGGAGGGAGATGGAACCTGGGGCAAGACAAAGCCCTGTGAGTGGTGGAGTAGGCAGAACATCTGTTGGTGGTTTGAAAGAGAAACAGGAAGATAAAGGCTGAATTCAAGGAAATAAGGGCACAAAGACGCTCCTGTGACGAACTTAACTGTTTCTGGTGACTTTCTCTGAGGTCTTTAAACACTTTTTTTTAAAAAAAAGTTCTTGTACATTGCAATTCCCTTCAGTATCCCCAATTCTTTCTCAAAATTGGAATAATCTTGGTGGTGATGTTGGGGCAGGATAAACTGGGCAGGATGGAATAAGAATGTGTGGCCTCACCACCCCCTAGCATCTGTTGACTCTTTAAAGAAGATTATAGTGATAGACTTTGTTTTCTTGGGCTCTAAAATCACTGCACATGGTGACTGCAACCATGAAGTTAAAAGACACTTGCTCCTTGGAAGAAAAGCTATGACCAACCTAGACAGCATATTAAAAAGCAAAGACATTACTTTGCTGACAAAGTTCCGTCTAGTCAAAGCTATGGTTTTTCCAGTAGTCATGTAGGATGTGAGAATTGGTCCGTGAAGAAGGCTGCTGCTGCTGCTAAGTCGCTTCAGTCGTGTCCAACTCTGTGCGACCCCATTGCCAGGCTCCGCTGACCCTGGGATTCTCCAGGCCAGAATACTGGAGTGGGCAGCCATTTCTTTCTCCAGAGGATCTTCCAAACCCAGGGATTGAACCCAGGTCTCCCACATTGCAAGTGGATTCTTTACCAGGTGAGCCACCAGGGAAGCCCAAGAAAATGGTAACAATGATTAACTCCAGGGAATGGAGATGGGGATAAGAGTGAAGGGAAAGGAGATTTTACATTTCAATTTTGAGGGCTTATTTCTATTTTGGCTTGTTCTCACACTAAACATAGGGCTTTTTTTTTGCTCTTTTTCTGATTATATAAGCAATACATGTTTATTCATTTTTTCATATTTTAACTTTTTATTTTTAAATAATCTCAGATTTATATAAAAGGTACAAAACAAGAATGAAGAATTCCCTGATACCTGTCCCCTAGCTTCCCCAAATGTTAACATCTTATAGAACCATGATCAATTATCAAAAGTAGGAAGTTAACATTGATATATTTTTGACTAATCCACAGACCTCATGCCCCACTACTGCTTTTTTGGTGGTCCAAGATTCAATCCAGGCGCCCACTTGGTATTTAGTTATCACTTTTTTCTGGGCTTCCCTGGTGCCTCAGCTGGTAAAGAATCTGCCTGAAATGTGGGAGACCTGGGTTCAATCCCTGGGTTGGGAAGATCCTCTGGAGAAGGAAATGGCTGCCCACTCCAGTATTCTGGCCTGGAGAATTCCATGGACTATTCCATGGGGTCACAAAGAGTCAGACATGACTGAGCAACTTTCACTTTAATCATTTTTTATTACTCTCCTCCAATCTTGGACAACCCCTCCCTCTTTCTTTGTTTTTCACGATCCTGACACTTTTGAAGAATCATGGCCAATTATTTTTGCAGAATGGTTCTTGATTTGGGTTTGCCTGATATTTTCTCATGATTAAGTCCAGGTTATACATTTTAGGGAAAAAAACTGCAGAGGCGATGGCCAGCCTTTCTCAATGCATCATATTTGGAGGCACATGATGTCATGTCAATATTCTCATTCCAGGTGATGTTCACTTTGACCATTAGGTTAAGGGGTGTCTGCTGGGTTTCTCTACCGTGAAATTACTACTTTTTCTTCTATTAAGAGGTTTCTTGTGGGGAGAGAGTTCGAGACTATGTAAATGTCCTGTTTCTCACCATACTTGGCCCACTAATCTTAGCATTCAGTGATGATTCTTGACTAAGACAAATACTGTGATATTTGCCAAATGGTAAGTTTACAAATAGCTGTGAAAAGAAGAGAAGTGAAAAGCAAAGGAGAAAAGGAAAAATATACCCATTTGAATGCAGAGTTCCAAAGAATAGCAAGGAGAGATAAGAAAACCTTCCTCAGTGATCAGTGCAAAGAAATAGAGGAAAACAACAGATTGGGAAAGACTAGAGATCTCTTCAAGAAAATTAGAGATACCAAGGGAACATTTCATTCAAAGAAGGGCTCAATAAAGGACAGAAATGATAGGGACCTAAAGGAAGCAGAAGATATTAAGAAGAGGTGGCAAGAATACACAGAAGAACTGTACAAAAAAGATCTTCATGACCCAGATAATCACGATTGTGTGATCACTCACCTAGGGCCAGACATCCTGGAATGTGGAGTCAAGTGGGCCTTAGGAAGTATCACTAGGAACAAAGCTAGTGGAGGTGATGGAATTCCAGTTTAGCTATTTCAAGTCCTCAAAGGTGATGCTGTGAAAGTGCTGCACTCAATATGTCAGCAAATTTGGAAAACTCAGCAGTGGCCACAGGACTGGAAAAGGTCAGTTTTCGTTCCAATCCCTAAGAAAGGCAATGCCAAAGAATGCCCAAACTACCGCACAATTGCACTCATCTCACATGCAAGTAGAGTAATGCTCAAAATTCTCCAAGCCAGGCTTCAGCAATCCGTGAACCGTGAACTTCCAGATGTTCAAGCTGGTTTTAGAAAAGGCAGAGGAACCAGAGATCAAATTGCCAACGTCCACTGGATCATCAAAAAAGCTAGAGAGTTCCAGAAAAACATCTATTTCTGCTTTATTGACTATGCCAAAGCCTTTGACTGTGTGGATCACAATAAACTGTGGGAAAAAAAATTCTGAAAGAGATGGGAATACCAGACCATCTGACCTGTCTCTTGAGAAATCTGTATGCAGGTCAGGAAGCAACAGATAGAACTGGACATGGAACAACAAACTGGTTCCAAATAGGAAAAGGAGTACGTCAAGGCTGTATATTGTCACCCTGCTTATTTAACTTATATGCAGAGTACATCATGAGAAACGCTGGGCTGGAAGAAACACAAGCTGGAATCAAGATTGCTGGGAGAAATATCAATAACCTCAGATATGCAGATGACACCACCCTTATGGCAGAAAGTGAAGAAGAACTAAAGAGCCTCTTGAAGGTGAAAGAGGAGAGTGAAAAAGGTGGCTTAAAGCTCAACGTTCAGAAAACTAAGATCATGGCATCTGGTCCCATCACTTCATGGCAAATAGATGGGGAAACAGTGGAAACAGTGTCAGACTTTATTTTTTTGGGCTCCAAAATCACTGCTGATGGAGATTGCAGCCATGAAATTAAAAGACGCTTACTCCTTGGAAGGAAGGTGATGGCCAACCTAGATAGCATATTTAAAAGCAGAGACATTACTTTGCCAACAAAGGTCCATCTAGTCAAGGCTATGGTTTTTCCAGTGATCATGTATGGATGTGAGAGTTGGACGGTGAAGAAAGCTGAGCGCCGTAGAATTGATGCTTTTGAACTGTGGTGTTGGAGAAGACTCTTGAGAGTCCCTTGGACTGCAAGGAGATTCAACCAGTCCATCCTAAAAGAGATCAATCCTGGGTGTTCATTGGAAGGACTGATGTTGAAGCTGAAACTCCAATACTTTGGCCACCTTGTGCGAAGAGTTGACTCATTGGAAAAGACCTTAATGCTGGGTAGGATTGGGGGCGGGAGGAGAAGGGGACGACAGAGGATGAGATGTTTGGGTGGCATCACTGACTCGATGGACATGGGTTTGGGTAGACTCCGGGAGTTGGTGATGGACAGAGAGGCCTGGCGTGCTGCAATTCATGGGGTCACAAAGAGTTGGACACGACTGAGAGACTGAACTGAACTGACTGAATCAGACTTGAGCATGCACAGCCCTATGACCCAGCAGCTCTACCCTTTAGCACATCCAATGCAAATGCATGCACACGTGCCCCAAGGGACATGGGCAAAGTTGTTCTTATCACTTCTATTTGTAATAGCTCAAAACAGAACATTACAAATGTCTAACAACAGTAAAGATAAGTAAGTTGTGGTATATTCCTACACTAAAATACTGTACAATAGCTCTTCTAAAAAATGTGGCCTGTGGACCCCTGGGGAATCCCCAAAACCCTTATGGGGTTTCTGAAGGTCAAAACTCTTTTCACAATAAGACTAAAAGCATATTTTCCTCTTTCACTACATGGACATTTGCACTGACGGTGCAAAAGCAAAGGTAGATTAAAAAATTGCTGGTGTCTTAGCACATGTTAAGGCAGCAATACCAACTGTATCACTATTCACTGCATTCTTCACCCCCACACACTCCCAGTAAACAAAGCCCTTGATGAAACAGTATAAAAATTAATTGTAATAAATTTCAACCATTGAGTACAGTTACAAAATTTTCCACGTGATGAAATAGGGAGCAGGCATAAAGCACATTTGTTACATATCAACGTGCAATCATTGCCTGAAGGAAAAGTACTTGTTTTTGTGAGCTGAATTAGACACTTTTTTCATGGAACACCGTTTTTGCTTGAAAAGAAGACTGACAGACAGACTATAATTATTCAGACTGAGGCTTTTGGCAGATAGATCCTTGAAAATGAGTGAAGTGAGTCTGTCACTTAACTGACAATATTTGCTACCAGTAATAACAATGGAGACAATGGAACTTTCAATTAAAAATTCCAATTTGGGCTCTCAACTTCTCATTTCCAAGATGACCAAGGAAAGAAGGAACTGTGGTCGTGCCCAAAAGGGCCATGGCCACATATAACCTATTCGCTGCACCAACTGTGCCCAGTGTGTACCCATGGATAAGGCCATTAAGAAGTTTGTCGTTTTGAACATCATAGATGCCACAGCCATAAGGGACATTTTTAAAGCAAGTGTTTTTGACACCTATGTGCTTCCCAAGCTGTATGTGAAATTACATTACTGTGTGAGTTGTGCCATTCAGAGCAAGGCAGTTGGGAATCCAGGAAGCCCAGAAGGACCCAACACCTCTATCCCGATTTAGACCTGTGGTTGCTGCCCCACAGCCTCCATCAAAGCCCATGTAATGAGCTAAGTCCTTAATGACTGAAGAAATACTGTTCCCTGAAAAGATAATAAAATGGAAATTACATTTAAAAAAATTCAAATTTGGGGAAATCTATCCACCACTATGGGGGCTTTCCTGGTGGCTCAGACAGTAAAGAATCTGGCTGCAACACGGGAAACCCAGACTCCATCCCTGGGTTGGGAAGATCCCCTGGAGAAGGGAATGGCAACCCACTCCAGTGGTCTTGCTTGGGAAATGCCATGGAGAGAGGAGGCTGGCGGCCTACAGTCCATGGGGTGGCAAAAGAGTCAGACATGACCGAGCAACTAGCACTTTCACTTTCACTTTCTTCATCCACCACCATGAGTTTGACAGCTTCCCAAATGCTTAAAGACTTTGCTGATGGGACCTGTGCTAATAGTAACAAATGTGATTTTTTTGATAATGTATAGTAAAATGTGTCAACATTTGGAAAGTCTGCACACCTCAGTGAAACAATATTTTCCAAATGACCAATAGAGAATGTTGCAAAATCAAGCATGGGTGAAAGATTGATTCAAAATGCAAGATAGATTAATGGGATTCTTCTAAAGCAATTGTATCCAAGAATAACTGACACACAATAAACTGTACATATTTAAAGTATAATTTGTTAAGTCTTGACATATGTCAATACCTATGAACCCAGCACCATAATCAAGATAATCAGCATTTCTAAAACCCCAAAAGTTAGCTCATGCCTCTGTGTAATCTCTCTCTTGTGCCTCTCTCTCCTTCCCATACCATCCAGAGGCAACCACTGATCTGCTTTGTTGTGTGTGTTAGTCGCTCAGTTGTGTCCGACTCTTTGCGACCCCACAGACTACAGCCCGTCAGGCTCCTCTGTTCATGGGATTTACAGGCAAGAATACTGGAGTGGGTTGCCATTCCCTTCTCCAGGGGATCTTCCTGAGACAGGGATCAAACCCAGGTCTTCTGCATTGCAGGCAGATTCTTTATTGCTGAGCTGCTTTGTTAGTAGAGATCAGTTTGCATTTTCTAGAATTTTATGTGAATAGAATCATATAGTACACACTCTTGGTCTAGCTTCTTTTACTTAGCATATTGTTGCATGTAGCATTCCATTGTAGGGATACATCACAATTTATTCATTCACCTATTGATGGACATTTGGGCTGTTCCTAGGTTTTGTCTATTATAAATAAAGCTGCTGTGGACATTCTTGTACAAGTCTTTGTATGTACATAGACTTTCATTTCTCTTGGGTAAATAACCTAAGAATGAATATGGTAGGTGTATGTTTAACATTTTCTAGAAACTGTCAAAATGTTTTCCAAAGGGATCTCCTGACCTTTAATCAACTTTTAAACAAGGACTGTTTCTCATCTATCCAGCTCCTGGGTCAATTGACAATGGAAGGTTAATTAACCAGCCACTGACAAAGTAAATGAACATGACTTGAAGTTCTCTGAAAGGTTCAGACCAGCCTGCCCCACCCATCACAGATAAATCAGTAAATATGTACTGCACTCCTGTGTGCAATGCCTCATAGGGAGACATTGTTGTGGATAGAGAAGCAAGTACCACTGACTGCCTGGAGCTGTACTAGAGGGTAGGGACTTATCAGTACCTAAGACCCATGGCTTATCCTAGTTCATGGTCTAGAGGGGAAGATAGACACTTGGATGATGATGACAAAAGATTGTCAAGTTCTAAGACAGAGATGAGCACAAAGTGTTATGGGTGCATGAGAGAGTGGATACTAGCTGGAGTGGGGAAGTAAGGGAAGTAATTTTGTGCCTGGGAAGGTGCTCAAGAGGAGGCATGTCAGGTGGGTCCCCAGGGTCACCAGTTTACCCAGTAGTAAAGAATGGAAGGAGGATGCCACTGCAGGTAAAGGAAGTAGCATGAAGAATGGACAACATGGATGCGTGTGTTTGCACCTATCTGGGGAAAGAAATGGCTGGAGCATCAGAGTGACAGATGGGGCCTGAAAAGCCAACTGGGGCCATGAAAACCGCACCAAGGGGTTTTCCCTTCACCCTGACAAGTATGTCTTCTGCCTCCCAAGCAAACAGATATTATTTTCTGCCAACATTCCCATCTCCACTTGCCTGGACAGAACTTTCCCATCCTCTTCACTTCCTACCCAAACTGGATCATCTTTATTCCTTACATTATGCATTTATACATTTACCAAATGAACTGGGTACTTTGCAACATACTAATGTCATGTCTCCTAGGCCGGCTTATTTGTATCTATTGCTAATTGATGTGCAGAACTCAAAAGATGACAAAACTGTGCGTGGTCCCCATCCTAGTGCTGTGCCATCCTGCCCCATCACCATTCCTGTGGCCTCTGGGGTTTGGCCAAGACCTCTGGAACCCAGGCCCTCCCAGCAGCACACAGTGTCAGTATTCTGACATATTTGCCCAGACTCTCGTTCATACTCACTGCCACATTTCTCGCTCTTTTTTGTTATAGAAAATACAATTATTTTCATTAAAATGTGTTATATATATTAACATGTAATGAATTTGATATTTTTTAATAAATTAAATATTTCTTTTTAATTTCTCAGTTTTAATTTCCTATACAGTAAATACAGATAAAACTCACAGAAACACAAGTTCTTTAGGTTCCTCAATAGTTTTTATAAATGGAAACAGTTTCCAAGACCAAAAAGTTTGAGAGTTGCTATACAGCAATGAAAATGAGCAACTACTTCTACTCACAACACCATTTATAAATTTCATACACACAGACACAAAAGCATAGATAGACCATTTATATAAAGTTCTGAAACAAGAAAAGCTAATTAATGGTGTTGGAAATCAGGATGGGGGTTTCCCTGGTGGTTCAGTGGTTAGGAATCCACCTGCCAATGCAGGAGACAGAGGTTCTATCCTTAGTCCTGGAAGATTCCACATGCCTTGGGGCAACTAAGCCCAGGAGCCACAACTATTGAGGCTCGCGCTCTAGAGCCTATGCTCTGCAGCAAGAGAAGTCACTGCAATGAGAAGCCCATGCACCACAATTAGAGAGTAGCCCCTGCTCGCCACAACTAAAGAAAGCCCATACACAGCAACAAAGACCTAGTGCAGCTAAAAGTAAATGAATACAATTCAAAAAAAAAAAAAAAAAGAAATCAGGATGGTGGTCACCTGGGGGAAGAAGGGGGGGTTGTGGTTCAGAAGAGGAGTATGAGGGGTTCTAGGTGCTGTCCCTGTGCTGTTTCTTGGCCCAAGTGCTAGTTACCCAAGTGTATTCAACTGGTAACAATTCATTGGTATATCATGCATTTTCCTATACATGTGTTTGGCTTGGCTTTTTTTTAAGTTGAAAAAGTATGCCCCCATCCATCTTAGCTCTGCTGTCTTCTTGTTGTGAGTTGGAAAAGTTACTTGACCTCTCTTCATTTATTCAACCAACAATTCTTAAGACCTACTCAGCACCAGGCACTGTGGTACACAGTAGGCACAGCAGCAAGATGGAATATACAGCCTCAGCTTTGTCTAGTGCAGTGCAGGAGAGACAACCATTAAAAATGTCATCACATGGGATGGCAAAAAGAGAGATATGGGGACTACAGAATGTATAACAGGAGACTTAACCTTCACAGCCAGTCTGAGATGAGGAGGGAACTGTCAGGGGAGTTTGTAATTTCCTCAGTCTGTCTTGCTGCAGCAAAAATTTGAAACGATGGATGGATCAGTGTTACAGCTCAGTTTTATTTGGCAAGTAAAGGAAAATACATCCTAGAGGCATGAGGGCAGGCCAGCTCAAAAGACACGAAGAGAAGAGAAGCAGTGGCTCAATTTTGGCTCCTCATTTCATATGTTTTTTCTCCTCCCCTGGGCCTGCCCTATGTAAATTGGGATAGCCAGGAGGGCTGTTTGTTTCACCTGAGGTTCTCACTCTGGTCCTCGGACCTTCTTTTCTTCTATTTTCATGGGCTTTTCCTCTTCTTTGTCTTTTAGCCACTGCCATTCTGGACTTCTTTTTCCTATTCTAACTACCTAACAGAATGCTTAGCTAAGCTGTGAGAGATGAGCAGGAGTAAGTCACAAAAGGAATGGTGAAAACTGCCACTTGACTTCTCCGCTTGGCTGTTTAATAAGCATCTCAGTCTCTTTTTTTGCATAACATTTTCTTTTCTTACTTTTTTAAATTGAAGTATAGGTGATTTACAATGTTCTGTTAATTTCAAGTATACAGCAAAGTGATTCAGAAATATATACACACACACACACCCTCTGTTTCAGATACCTTTCCATTATAGGTTATTACAGCATATTGAGTAGTGTTCCCTGTGCTATACAGGCATGTGTGCCTGCTCAGTCGTGTCCAATTCTTTGTGATCCCATGGACTGTAGCCCGCCAGGCTCCTCTGTTCATGGGATTTTCCAGGCAAAAATACTGGAGTGGGTCACCATTTCCTCCTCCAGTGGATCTTCCCAACTCAGGAATAGAACCCATGTCTCCTGCACTAGCAGGCAGATTCTTTACCAGTCAGCCACCTGGGAAGCCCCTGTGCTATACAGTAGGACCTTGTTGATTATCTATTTTATATATAGTAGTGTGTATCTGCTAATCCCAAACTCCTAATTTATCCCTCCCCACCTTTCCCCTTCAGTAATCATAAGTGTGTCTTCTATGTCTGTGGTTTTATATTTGTTCTGTATATAAGTTAATGTGTATCATTTTTTGGCATCTCAATCCTAATACAGCCCTGTCTCTCTGTCTCCCCCATCTCCACCTCCCACTATTTGACCAACCAGCTCCTCCCATCTTCGCCACATCAGCAAGGGCAACTTCATCCTACTGACTTCTCAGGCCCAAAACCTTAGAATCATCCTAAATGTTTCTCTTCCTATCACATCCCATATCCAGAGCCATCATACCCCTCATATCCAGTGCCAACTTTTCTTGAAGCTGATAAAGTTTTAGTTTCAGGGACTCTCACATTCCAAGGTCCTGGACAGGTTCATAGGCATGTGTTCACATTGTCATAGATTTTTGTATGTTTGGGAAAGATATTTTAACTGCAGTCAGTTGAGACTGCTGTCTCTTTCCACTCCAACTTTCCTTCCATCACATTTCCCCTTGTGCTGCATGTTAGTTGAGTGACCACGGACATTTTGGGGATCCTGTTGAGTGGAAGTTAAGATGCAGACACATTTAGCTGGGCTTTGGGGAGATACATTCATGTGGTTTGCATTCACTTCCTGGGGTCATGACAGGACAGTGGAGGACCAGAAGTCATATTGTGATGGGAATCTGTCCTATGGCACTTGGCATGGGAAGTATACAGATCATAGAAGTGACAGAAGGTTTGAAATGTACACAGCCAGAATCTAGTATATGCAGAATTCTTCCAAATTATGCAGCTGTTTGCAGAGAGTTTGGTTCTTATTGATGTCTAAATAAAACTGAAATTTCTCTCTTGTTAGAAATATACTGGACAATGTAGCATACACAATTTCAAGTGCAAGCTGCTCCTTTTTTTTTTTTTTTTTTTGGTCCATTAAGCAAAATGGGCTTCCCTGGTAGCTCAGATGGTAAAAAATCTGCCTGCAATGCAGGAGACCTGGGTTTGATCCCTGGGTTAGGAAGATCCCCTGGAGAAGGAAATGGCAACCCACTCCAGTATTCTTGCCCAGAAAACTCCATGAACAGAGGAGCCTGGCAAGCTTCAGTCCATAGGGTCACAAAGAGTCAGACACGACTGAGTGACTAACACTTTCACTTTCAAGTAAAATCAACCAGAATCCCTATATTTGTAAGGCAAACACCTGTAGCAGGACTGTAAGCAGTGTGCGTGTGTGTGATGTTTTCTTGATGAATCCCTGCATACCAAATCACATAAGTGTCAGAGTATATGACCCACCCACCTTGTCTTGACAAGGCCTGACTGATCATTGTGATTTTTTTTCTCACCTTAAATACATACTCACTTTTCTACCTAATGTTGTACTCTTTAAAAAAAAGTCCCCCAAATCTTAACAGCTTTAAGTCTTATATATAGACTACAGCCCTGCTTACATGTTATACCCAACCAGCAAGTCTAAATGCCTGTACTGTCAAAATATATCCATAACTCAACCCCTTTTCACCACCTTGACTGCTGCAACTCCCCTAAGCTAAGCTGCCACCTTCACTCACTTGCCTTACTGCAGCCACCTGCTGACAGTCTCCCTGCTTCATCCCTATCATACTCCACCCCCTACAGTCTATTCTCCACATAGCAGACAGAAGGAGCTTTTCATGCCATTAATTAGATTATGTAACTATTCTGCTCAAAACCTTCCAACAGCTTCATATCTTATTCAGACATAAACCAAACTCCATAAAGCAGCCTACCTGCCCCTTTATGATCTAGCCTCCAGCAGCTAGTTTGCAGTCATCTCCAATCACACTTCCCTGCGCTTGCTCCACTCCACCCATACCCATGCTCCTTGCTGTTCCCCAAAGACGTCCCACCAGGTACCCCTGCCACCCCCCAACAAGTTCTTCATTCAGACATCAACGTGGCTTTTTCTCTCACTTCCTTCAAGTCTTTAAGTAGGACTATCTCAGTGAGGCTTACTTTGATCTCTCCATGAAAAATTTCACTCACTCACCCTTCTCTGCACTCTTGATCTCTCTTACTTTGCTCTCTACTTCTTTTTTCCTGTAGTGCTTATCTCTTTCTAAAACACTAGGTGGCTTACCTATTGATTTTACTTATTCTTTTTAATCTCTCGCTTCCTTCTAGAATGCAACCTGCTAACAGGCACAGGAATCTTAATTTACTCATTGCTATGGTGGCTCCCTGGTAAAGAATCTGCCTGCCAATGCAAGAGATGCAGGTTCAATCCCTGGCTCAGGAATATCCCCTGGAGAAGGAAATGTCAACCCATTCCAGTATTCTTGCCTGGGAAATCCCATGGACAGAGGAGCCTGGTGGGCTACAGGCCAAGGGGCCAAAAGAGAGTTGGACAGGACTAAGCAACTAAACAACAACAAATATCCTCAATATTTAGAATAGTGTAGCACTTAGTAGGCACTCAATAAATATCTGTTGAATGAATAAATAAATGAATCAAGAGTAGCCCAGGCAGTGGGAATGCCAATGAAAAGGTGAGAGGTGAAAGCTGTGTGGCTTATTCAAAGAATTCAAAGAAGTCCCTAAGAGTATGGTCAAAAAGGAAAGTGGCTCAATCTGGAGTCAGGAAAGGTAGGGAGGAGCCAAAGGGGGAAGAGATCTGTAGACTAGAGTAAGGAAGTCCCAAGCAAGGAAAATCCATTGAGGAATTATAACCAAAGGAGTGATGTGATCATAGTTCAGAGATACCATTGGCAGTTGTATATAGAAAATGGATCCCTGTGATGGTGGTGACAGGGGTGGGGGAACAGGGTAAGGGGGTGAAGATCAGAGGCAAAGAAACCAGTTAAGAGGCTACTGAAGTAGTTCAGGTGAGAGACAATGGTGTCTCAGACTACTTTGGGTGGTGACAATGGATATGGAGAGAAGTGGAAATAATGGCAAATTGGAAGTGGTCAAACAGATGGCAAGAGTGAACATTGACATTTTAAGAATCAGTGAACTCAAATGGACTGGAATGGGTAAATTTAACTCAGATGACCATTATACCTACTACTGTGGGCAAGAATCCCTTAGAAGAAATGGAGTAGCCATCATGGTCAACAAAAGAGTCCTAAAGGCAGTACTTGGATGCAATCTCAAAAACGATAGAATGATCTCTGTTTGTTTCCAAGGCAAATCATTCAATATCAAAGTAATCCAAGTCTATGCCCCAACCAGTAATGCTGAAGAAGCCGAAGTTGAATGGTTCTATGAAGACCTACAAGACCTTCTAGAACTAATACCCCAAAAAGATGTCCTTTACATTATAGAGGACCGGAATTCAAAAGTAGGAAGTCAAGAGATACCTGGAGTAACAGGCAACTTTGGCCTTGGAGTACAAAACAAAGCAGGTCAAAGGCTAACAGAGTTTTGCCAAGAGAACACACTGGTCTTAGCAAACGCCCTCTTCCAACAACACAAGAGAAGACTCTACACATGGACATCACCAGATGGTCAACACCGAAATCAGATTGATTATATTCTTTGCAGCCAAAGATGGAGAAGCTCTATACAGTCAGCAAAAACAAGAGTGGGAGCCGACTGTGGCTCAGATCATGAACTCTTTATTGCCAAATTCAGACTTAACTGTGATAATACTGACAATTAAACTCTCAGTTAAGTTCAGTTCAGTCACTCATTTGTGTCTGACTCTTTGCGACCCCATGGACTGCAGCACACCAGGCTTCCCTGTCCATCACCAACTCCCAAAGCTTGCTCAAACTCATGTCCATCAAGTCGGTGATGCCATCCAATCATCTTATCCTCTGTCGTCCCTTTCTACTTCAATTAACTTCTAGGTAAAAGAAGAAATGTTAAATTAAAATAATATCATAAGTAGTTAAATATTTACTGTTCCTTTGGTATCAGATTTCTTACAGTAAAATATTAAATTCAACTATTAATAAGGAAAACAACTGCTCCTGAATATTCAGGCTCCCGGAGGAACACGATAATGAATCATTTTTAAAGCTGGACAGCTTCACACTTAATCTGCTCAGGGAATAGGAACACAGTCATTTTTCAATCATCTTTTTATAAAATGAATGTAAATTTCTTATTAGTCTGTTCCCAAAATGGAAATGGCCTTTTAACATCATTATGATAAATATTTGTGCAAGAAATTCGGGCATTAACCTAATATATAAGGAGGAAAGGAGGTTCAGAGTTTCAGTTTCGCAAGATGAAAAATGTTCTGTAGGGGGTAGTGATAGTTGCATAGCAACGTGAATGTACTTGGGCTTCCCTGGTGGCTCAGTGGTAAAGAATCCACCTGCAATGCAGGAGACGCAAGAGACATGGGTTCGATCCCTGGGTCGTGAAGATTCCTTGGAGGAGGGCATGGCAACCCACTCCAGTATTTTTGCCTGGCGAATCCCATGTACAGAGGAGCCTGGTGGACTACAGTCCATGGGGTCAAGAAGAGTTGGACACAACCGAAGCGACTAAGTGCACGTGCACGTATGTGAATCTAATTAATGCCAATCAAGTGTACATTTAAAATGGTTGATAGCATAAATTGTATGTTGTGAATATTTTACAATTTAAAAAGTAAATAATTTTTAAATAAAAGAAAAAAGGGAAGACCACCCTCTAATCCCACTGCTTAAGCTGACATATAGGATTCATCATTCATTCATTCAACAGATAATTCGTGAATGCCTGCTGTGTGCCAAGCACATGTGTAGGCATTGAGGACACATATTAAAACAAGATCTTTCCCCGTGTGGAACTTACTTCTAATGGGAAAGAAAGAAAATAAATTTTAAAAAGCAGGAGAATATGTTCCATATCAGATGGTGATAAAACACAGAGAGAAAAATAAGGCAGAGAAACGTGATTATGAGTCTTGGGGAGGTTGTAATTATATATAAGGAAGGCCTCACTGATCAAATGACGCTTAAGCAGAGACCCAAAAGAAATGAGGGAGCTGTTATGGAAATTAAACAAATAGTCTTGTTTAGGCTTCGGAAATTAAACAGATTAAATCTTATTTAATAAATAATCTTGTTTTAGGCATAAATAATCTTGTTTAGGCATCTGGGAGCTGGTGATGGACAGGGAAGCATGGCGTGCTGCAGGCCATGGGGTCACAAAGAGACATGACTGAGTGACTGAACTGAACTGAGGCTTCAGAGACAAAGCAGAGCAGGCCCTGACTGGGAGTGACTGCCTGTTGTGAGTGCAAGACTTGCAGCACCATAGATAAGATGGGAAAGAAATCTTGAGATTGTTGAGACCCTGGAGGGGGCTTGGCCAACCAAGTCCCAGGCTTAGCAGCATTCCAAGTTTTATAAGACAAAACAAACAGCATTAACATAAAACCAGGCTTGCAATTTGGTCACAGATTGATGATGATATCAGTTTGCTTCCGTCCTGGGATTATAAGCCGGAATCCAGAACTGCAGTCTTTGAAGTCTACCCACGGAGCAGATGTGCTGCCTGGGACCCTTTCCCAATTTGGACCCCAGATGTGTTGTAACACGGGACTTCCCAGCACTGTTTAAGTCTGGGTGTTGGTCAAAACCCAATTTGGTGATGTATTCTCTGCTCTTTCTAGTTCTCTTTTCTTTTAACGTTAGTATGTTGAAAGTAAGCTAGATAATTCTCTAATAAATATCTATATCATTTATTTGTATATAACAAGTGGCTTATTTTGTTAACAAATCCTTTAAAACTGAGACAAAAGTGAAAACTTTCAGCAAAACAGGAGTGAGCCATGTAGAGGGAATAGCCAAGGCCAAGGTCTCAAAACAGAAGTAGGTTTGGCAAATTCAAGGAATAACAGAAAAGCCGGGATGACTGGAAAAGAGGAAGTGAAGGGAGAGGAGCAGGAGAGGAGGTCAGAGAGGTGTGGAGGATCTCGATTGCACAGGTTTCTGAAGACCATAAAGAAGACTTTGGATTTTACTCTGAGTGAGGATAGAAATCATTGGAGCATTTTGAGCAGAGGAAGGACCTGATATGGCTTCGGCTTAAAAAACATTACTCTGGTTGCTGTGTTGGGACTGAACTGAAAGTAGGCAAGGCAAGAAGCAGGGAGTAAAATTAGGAGACTAATGCAGTCATCCAGGTGGGAAATGATGGTGGCTGAGACCAAAGTGGTGGCAATGAAGATGAGGGGAGGTGCTCAGATTGTGTACATATATGGATGGTGGAGCCAACAGTATTTGCTGAAGGGCTGGATATAGGCAGAGGTCAATATAGGCTTTGAAAGGCCTGAAGCTTATACACTTTGTGGGGGGATGGTTCTCTGTTCATAAGGATACAAAATTAGGTACAAAAATGAATATTTATTTATAACGAGAAAAGAATCACGATACCTTACAAATTTATGCTGCTGCTGCTGCTAAGTCACTTCAGTCATGTCCGACTCTGTGCGACCCCATAGACGGCAGCCCATCAGGCTCCGCCGTCCCTGGGATTCTCCAGGCAAGAATACTGGAGTGGGTTGCCATGTCCTTCTCCAGTGCATGAAAGGGAAAAGTGAAAGTGAAGTCACTCAGTCGTCCGACTCTTAGCGACCCCATGGACTGTAGCCTACCAGGCTCCTCCATCCAGGGGATTTTCCAGGCAAGAGTACTGGAATGGGGTGCCATTGCCTTCTCCGTACAAATTTATAAAAGCTGACAAATACTACAAACATCGGAAAATAACCTAATAATCTAATATTAACTTCCTGACACACCCCTACAAAGTCTTTTACTATATATATAAATTGTTGGTATAGTTGTATACTATTAGTATACTATTAATATACTAGTATTCTAGTATACTAGTATATTGGTATATCTACTGTATACTATTTTGAACTGTGGTGTTGGAGAAGACTCTTGAGAGTCTCTTGGACTGCAAGGAGATACAACCAGTCTATCCTAAAGGAAATAAGTCCTGAATATTCACTGGAAGGACTGATGCTGAAGCTGAAACTCCAATACTATGGCCACCTGATGTGAAGAGCTGACTCAATGGAAAAGTCCCTAATGCTGGGAAAGATTGAAGGCGAGAGGAGAAGGGGACGACAGAGGATGACATGGTTGGATGGTATCACCGACTCAATGGACATGAGTTTGAGTAAACTCTGGGAGTTGGTGATGGACAGGGAGGCCTGGCATGCTGCAGTCCATGGGGTCACAAAGTGTCAGACATGACTGAGAGATTGAACTGAACTGAACTGATATTATTAGTACACAATAGTATAGTTGTACACTATTTATTCACCTGTTCATATGATAATTTCATAATATTTAATATAAATAATAGAAAGATAATTTCTCTTCCAGCACAGTTGATCAAAATTTCTATTTTAAAAAATCTACAAACAGTAAATGCTAGAGATGTGCTCAGTCACTCAGTCGTGGCCCACTCTTTGCAACCCCATGGACCCCACCAGGCTCCTCTGTCCATGGAATTTTCCAGGCAAGAATACTGGGGTGGGTTGCCATTTCCTTCTCCAGGAAAAGAGTGTCTAAATTACTGGTGAAGGTATGGAGAAAAGGGAATACTCCTACACTGTTGGTGGGAAAATAAGTTGGTGCAGCCACTATGGAAAACAGTATGGAGGCTCCTTAAAAAACTAAAATTAGAACTACCATATGACCCTGCAATCCCACTCCTAGGCATATACTCAGAGAAAGTCATAATTCAAAAAGATACATGCACCCCAGTGTTTATAGCAGTGAATTGACAATAGTGAAGATATGGAAGCTAACTAAATGTCTATTGACAGAGGAATGGATAAAGAAGATGTGGTACATATACACAATGGAATATTACTCAGCCATAAAAAATGAAATAATGCCATTTGAAGCAACATGGATGGACCTAGAAATTACCATACTAATTACCAAACTAAGACAAAGACAAAAATTATGTGATATCACTTATATATGAAATCTAAACAATGATACAAATGAATTTATTTACAAAGTAGAAACATACTCACAGACTTACAAAACAAATTTACAGTAAACTTACGGTTATTTATCCTTCCTACCACACAGAGGTGGCAAGAAGGATAAATTAGGAGGTTTGGATTAACATACACACACTACTATATATAAAACAGATAAACAACAAGGACCTACTGTAGAGCACGGGGAACTATACTCAATATTCTGTAATAACTTATAAGGGAAAAGAACCTGAAAAAGAATAGATATATGTGCATGTGTAACTAAACCACTTTGCTGTACACTTGAAGCTAACATGACATAAGTCAACTATACTCCAATATAAATTTTTTTTAATTTATTTATATTTTATTATCATCAATACTTTTATTTCCTTTTATCATTGATAGACCTTTTAATTGCCATTGTGTTATTAATAAGACAAGTTTTGTGAGGCTAGTCTCCTTTCTTTCTTACATATTAAATTCCTATCATATTTTAATTCTTGTTCATCATAAATTCCCAAAACACAAATACAAAATTGACCTGAAAATAAGGCATTTATATGAGCAATCTGAATGCACTTAAACATTGACACTGTACCACATTGAGTTATGCAATTGTTTACTCAAATCACTCAATATCCCATACATTGAGTGCATACATCCTAAGTCACTTCAGTCGTGTCTGACTCTCTGTGACCCTTTGGACTGTAGCCTGCCAGGTTCCTCTGTCCATGGGGATTCTCCAGGCAAGAATACCGGAGTGAGCTGCCATGCCCTTCTCCAGGGGATATTCCCGATCCAGGGATCAAACCTGTGTCTCTTACGTCTCCTGTATTGGCAAGTGGGTTCCAGTTATTGATTAATATGTTTTGGCTTTTTGTAACGAGAAAACTTGTTTCTTCAGGCTAGCAACCGTGTCCGTGATACTTTCATGTACCATTTTCATCAGAAACTGCCAGACTTCATCAGAGCAAAATGAGTCAGATACACTAAAATATGATTCAATATGTTAAGATGCATAAAATATGCAAATTCATAAACAAAATTACAATTTGTAGTACTGCTACAGGCTGGTGCTCTGCAAAAATAGGATTTCTGATATATTCTATTTCACAAGATTCCCACAAAAACTTGCTGTAGCCACTATCAAAACACTATGGAGTTTTCTAAAAAAAATTAAAATAGAACTACCTCATGATCCAGCAATCCCACTTCTAGATATATATACAGAAGAACTGAACTCAAGCTCTCAAAGAGATATATGCAGTCTTAAGTTTACTGCAGTATTATTCACCATAGCAAAGATATAGAAACAACCTAAATGTCCATTGACATGAATGGGTAAACAAAATGTGATACATACATGTACACACAATGGAATGTTATTCAGCCTTAAAAAAGAAGGAAAACCTTTCACATGCTACAACATGAAAAAGCCTTGAGGACATTATGCTAAATGAAATAAGACAATCACAAAAAGATAAGTATTACATGATTCAACTTATATTGAGGTGTCTAAAATAGTCACCTCATTCGAAGAGTTGACTCACTGGAAAAGACCCTAATGCTGGCAAGGATTGGGGGCAGGAGGAGAAGGGGAAGACAGAGGATGACATGGTTGGATGGCATCACCGACTCGATGGACATGGGTTTGGGTAAACTCCGGGAGTTGGTGATGGACAGGGAGGCCTGGCGTGCTGTGATTCATGGGGTCGCAAAGAGTCAGACATGACTAAGCGACTGAACTGAACTGAACTGAAAATAGTCAAACTCAGAAGCAAAGAGTAGAATGGTGGTTGCAGGGCTGGGGAGAGGGAGTAAGAGGGAGTTTACTCTTCAATGAGCATAAAGTTTCAGCTATACAAAATGAATCATTTCTAGAGATCTGCTGTACTACACTGTACCTCTAGTCAACGAAAATGTGTTATACAATTTAAAATGTGTTAAGAGGGCAGGGCTCATGTTAACTACTCTGGCCGCAATTAAAAGAATGGATGGTGCATTCAGAGTTGCATATGCCACATTATTGAGTATTCTGTCTCATTACTGACAGCAGGAAACTCCCATCTGAATCCTCCATATATAGTTTTACATGTCCAGTGAGCGGAAGAATTTTCCACAGACTGGTTTCTGCTCTGTACATTCCCAACCTTATTTCTTCTCAACTACACATATTTCCAGTGCTGGTGCTGCAGGACACGTTAGTATTAGTACCGAGATATGATCTTTGGCTCTACACCATTAGTCAGTATAGTGTGAGCAAAGAGTATTCCTGGATGCCATTCCTATGACAAGATGGATAGCAGTGATACAGAAGTGACTGCAAGTCAAGTAAAAATATCTGATCAAACCCCAAAGAAGCGTAAACTCAATTCAACTTCCCCTTTCTATGACCCCAAAATGTCCACAGCCACCCAATACCAACCCCACCACCAGAGGAAGAACAGCAGAGGGGAAGCTGGAGTGTAACGAGACAGCTATCTTAACTGATGGCAATTAAAATATTTCACTTCTGCAAAGTTTACAAAAGCTGGCAGCCATGTCATCCCATTGTTGGGGCCTTGTAAGAAGCTCCCATAAGTGAGGGGCTCTGACACTTAAGCTGAATCAGCCTCAGAGTAACTGTAGTACTAGATGTGGAGTGAGAGAGAGGAGTCCAGAATGGAGCCCAGGATTTGGTCCTGAGCAGCTAGGTGAGTGGAGTTGTCATTTACTGAGATATGGAAGTTTAAGAGAAGGGAATTTTTCAGGTGAAAATTAGTAGATTGATTCTGGACAGGAGAAGTGTAAGATGTCTGTTAGCTCGAGGAAAGATGGAGTAGGCAGTTGGATATACAAGTCTGGAATCCACAGGAGAGGGTCAACTTGAGAAGTAAATCAAAGTGACAACAGCACATGGAATATATTTAAAGATTGGATATGGAGTGAGGAGAGAGAGTGAGAGAGAAGAGGTGGAGCAGGGCTGAGTCCTGGGAAACTATTGCTGGGAAGTTGGGGAGAGGAAAAGGATGAATAAAGGAGACTGAGAAAGGAGTCAATGGGACTGAAAGAAACCAGGAGAGTGTGAGGTTCCAGAAGTCAAGTGAAAAAAGTGTTTCCAAGTGGAAGGAATGATCAACTATTTCTAGTAATGTGCTGGCTGAGAACTGAAAATGAGATGTAAGATTAAACATCAGCTTCGTTGAGGTCAGGGTAACAGAGAACTTGCAAAGACTTGGCTGGACTGAGTCAGAGTATGGAAGGAGTAGAACTAGAGATAGTGGTCATACTTGCGTGTTTGAGAAATTACTTTTCTCAGTAAAAGTTCTTAGGATTGTTTCCTATTAACACATACAGATCTATTTCATTATTTTAAAAACTTATTTTGTGTAAGGATCACTATAATTTATTCCTCCAGTTCCCTTTGGATGGACATCTGGGCTGTTAATCTTGGTGATTATAAACAATCCCACCACAAATATCTTTGAATATACATTCTTGTGCATATGCAAAATATGTCTCTAAGATTCTGAATTCTGAAACTGCTAAATAAAGACTACAGTTGTCCCTTGATATCCACAGGGGATGGTTCCAGGACTCCCTTGTGTACCAAAATCCAGGCATGCTCAAGTCCCTTAATAAAATGGTATAGTATTTGCATATAACCTATGCACATTTTCCTGTATATGTTCAGTCATCTGTAGATTACTTATAGTACCCAACAAAATGTAAATGCTGTGTAAATAGTGGCCAGAGCATAGGAAGTTCAAGTTTTGCTCTTCAGAACTTTGTGGAATTTTTTTTCCAAATATTTTCTATCTGCAGTTGGTTGAATCCTCAGATGCAGAACCCCCGTCGGATATGGAGGGCTGATTGCATGCACACTTTCAGTTTTAACACAGACTGTCAAATTGCCCTCAAGTGACTTTCTCATCAGTAACATGAGAGAACTACTCTTTCCCACACAAAAACTGGATACTATGCTGCAAAATACTGTTTTTTAATAGCTGCAAATTTTGCATGTCTTTGATACTTAAAAGCAGAACAAGCCTTTCAATTTGTTAGAAACATATCATATATACGTTGCAAATATTTTCTCCCCAAAATGTGTTTGACTTGCAAAATTACTTATGGTGTTAAACGTCCATTGACAGATGAATAGATAAAGAAGATGTGGTACATATGTGCCGTGGAATATCATTCATTCTTTGAAGGGAATGAGATAATGCCATTTGCAGCAACATGGATGGGCCTGGAAGTTATCGTGCTAGGTGAAGTAAGTCAGACAGAGAAAGACAAATATCATATAATATCGCTTATACACAGAATCTAAGAAAAACATACAAGTGAACTTATTTATAAAACAGAAACATTCACAGACTTAGCGAATGACCTTATGGTTACAAGGGGAAAGGCAGGTGGTAGAGGAATAGATTGGAAGTTGGATTAACATGTATACACTGTTATATTTAAAACAAATAACAGGTAACTCTGCTCAATATTCTGTAATAACCTAAATGGGAAAAGAATTTGAAAACAGAATAAGATATTTCTATATGTATGAGAACACCTGAAACTAACACAACATTGTAAATCAACTATACTCCAATATAAAATTAAACATTTTTGAAATTATTTACGGTATTTTTATAGAGCTTGGGTTTTGTTTTATTTTTCCTTTGTAATGTGTCCCAAGCTTTCATTGTTTTCATTTATTGGTTTCTCCCATCAATGTCACATCTGATTGTTTTTTAACAAGAGCTGAAGAAATAGATTTTAAGATTATTAACCCAACGCTTAGAGAGAACACGTTCTCTTTCATAGCTAATCAGACATCTGCAATGGGGACAAAATTGCCCCTTCCCACCCTCAACTTTAATCAAGATGTTTCTCTTTATATTGTTGGCAAAGACTACTACTGCCTAATTGAGACTTCTGTGTACTCAGTGAATGCTTCTGTGTGTTTGGCCTCACAAAACCCAGGGGCTAATGGGACCACATGCTTTCTCTACAAACACAAGAACAAACACGAGTAAGGCAGCCTATTAGGGTTTTTCATCCTTTTTGTAAAATACATATAATATTTTCAGCATGCAATTTGCATAAAATAGTAGCAATGCAGTTTTCAAAGTTTGAATGGATTTTGGTTCATTTCATGTATAAAGCACACTTGAAATAAAGTACTTCTGTTTCAAAATATTTTTTAATCTGCTTTTTCAAGCTCTTTAGGTAAGAGGTTTTTGCCTTGCATGGGCTAGAAACCACAACTAGTCCATTAAATCAAGTGGTTTCCACAGTATTTGAATACCACAAGTTGAACTTTCTTTAAACCTAAAAGCTGAAACAAGAGAGTTTCAGTATGAACTGAATTTTTACAGTAGTTTTCTTAACAATTAACAAGTCAACTCCAAAAAATTGCTCTTAACCACCTATAGAAGAAAGACTCCTCAATCTTGTTTCTTTCCCAAAGTAGTGCAGGTGTTCCAGAGGTAAATTTTGAATTCAGTAAGTGTCCAAAGTAAGGAAAAACAAATAAAGCATCCAGACTCAATTGTTGCAAAAAAAAAAAGTTTACAAAATCTCTTTCAGGTTATAAGAAACTGTGAAGCTGTTAAAATATTAGAATGCAGAAACAGAGACTTAAACCCTTCTCATTAAAGAAGCAAAACTAGGAAAAAGAATGTTCTTTATTTAAATTTTTTCCTCATACTTATTATCCTGGATGGCTGGTTTTGAGGTTATCATATAAAATCTACAATCAGTGAGAACTCACAATAGAAGAAATTACCCCATTCACAATAGTAGTAAAACCCATAAAATATCTAGAAATAAATAAGAAATGAGCAGAAGAACTTATATAAAGAAACCCTTGTGGAACATAAAATAAGACTTTAATAAATGGAGATATATTTTATTCTTAAATAGGTAGACTGAACATTATAACAACTTTAGTTCTCCCAAACATTTCAGTTCTCTCTAGAAATGCAACACACACCCAACCAAAATTCTAGAAGGGAATTCTCTGAAGGGAGAGATGGAGAGCTTGACAGAAATCATCATAAAATACATTAAAATCTGGAAAAGAAGGGTAATAACTGAGGATTAATCCTGCCAGATAGTGAAGTATATCACCAAAAGTGATTAAAAGAGTGTGATACAGAAATTGACAGGAGTTGGCAGTTTAACAGATAAGAATGAAGTATAGAAATGGACTTAAATACATGGGAGAACATAGTCCTATATGATAAAGTTGGCATCCATTCATTCAACAATTATTTACTGAGTCATATCTGATGTAGACCTGCAACACTCAAAATTTCTACCTTGATTGTAGCTTAAATTCTCATGGAAAAACAAAAAAGCAATAAATAAAATATATAATACATAAGACAGTGATCAGTGCTATTGAGAAAACTCATGCAGGAAAGAGAGATGGGAGGTGGAGGGACTGCAATTTTAAATAGAGCAGTCATCTCTGAGAGGGTGACATTTCAGCAAAGACCAGAAGTTGGAGGCATGAGCCATGTAGACACCCAGGGAAAGAGTAGATCAGATAGGATGAGGTTTCTCAACATGGGCACTGTTAACAGTTCGGGCCACATAATTCTTTGCTGTAGGAGAGGCTGTCGTGTGTATCACAGGGTGTTTAGCAGGATCCCTGGCCTCCACCCACTGGATGCCAGTAGCTACCCTCCTCCCAGTTGTGACAATCAGAAATGTCTGTAAAGACTTAGAGAACGAACTCGTGGTTGCCGTGCGGGATGGTTGGTAGGGAGGGATAGTTAGGGAGTTTGGGAAGGTATTGTGCACACTACTATATTTAAAATGGATAACCAACATGGTTTCACTCTAATGCCTTTGCAAAATGTCTCCTCTTCAAGATTTATAAAAAGGACTTTAGAAGTTTCTGATTTTCATAACATAATCCTGAACTGAGTAAAAAAAAAAAAAAATTAAAAACCCTAATGAGAAACCTGATGACTTTATAAAGCTGTTAACAAAAAGGGTTATTTACACAGAACTGAATAAACTGGTAAATATGGTTGCAATTTTTATGGTTTTTATTTCAAAGGATTACTGGTTTAAATCTGGGTTTTCCAGGTATAAGAAAAACTTCAATTAATTATGACTTCCAGGAGTTTGGAAGATCATGCCTTTTGGAACACACATCCTTTTCTCTCTACCTGGTTGATCCTGACAGTAACATATGCTGGTGTCAAAGATTAGGCCATGCATCAGTGTGCACGCCCAGTGCCAGGAAACTGTAGTTAGCTCATTAAATCAGTTATGGTTCCTTTGGTCACTTGATTGCTGCAAATGGATTACAAGTAGTTATACTAATCATTGTTTAAATTTGCTCTTTGTTTTCAAATTGTGCTTTGTGTCTCCCTGCTGCTCTACGTCATTGTCTGCATTACTTATATCTTGTTTAATTTATAAGATTGTTGTCTCTTGCAGTAACCAATGTGTTTTCAGGCCTCCAATAAAAGTTCTATGGCTAAACATTTTGAGAAAAATCACATTTTTAAGATAAAATAATTGTAATAGTGGGATTCTAGCTATGGGAAGAAGCAACAAGGGAAAATGTCTCCTGGATTATTGTAGACAGAATCCAGAGAATTTTTAATTATTGATGGGACCTGGTCCAAAATTTAAGACCTGGAGTGGCATAGCAAGAATTTTTGGCTTAACTGGGATGAGCCACCCAGGACCATGGGACAAAAGTTCATCATGAAATATTTCCCAGACAATGGTCATTCATGACCAAGAGGGTAAGACCTGATTACAGCCCTTCAGTGTGAGCCAGTGAGCCCCAAGGAAGGGAAATACCTGCTATTATGAAGTGAAAATATGTCCTGCCATATTAATAAACAAGAAATGTCACAATCATCAGCGATTTCTGGCCTCCAAATATGAATGAGGGCTCCCAAAACTGCAATCCAACGGATGCTGCCATCCACCATGGTGATTGCTGAGGAGCTGGGGGAATGCAAGAAGCAAGGTGAGCAAGGAAACAGGGTTGGCCACAGATAGCAGAGGTACATGGAGAAGGCAATGGCAACCCACTCCAGTACTCTTCCCTGGAAAATCCCAGGAGGGACGGAGGAGCCTGGTGGGCTGCAGTCCATGGGGTCGCTAAGAGTCAGACACAACTGAGCGACTTCACTTTCACTTTTCACTTTCACGCATTGGAGAAGGAAATGGCAACCCACTCTGGTGTTCTTGCCTGGAGAATCCCAGGGACGGCAGAGCCTGGTGGGCTGCCAGCTCTGGGGTCGCACAGAGTCGGACATGACTGAAGCGACTTAGCAGCAGCAGCAGCAGCAGCAGCAGCAGCTGAGGTACACATGAAAGAAATGAATTCATATGAGTGAGTGAGAGCCTTCCATCTTCCCATACATGGAATGCTAAATTCCTTAACTTGATACCTGATCTTTAAAGTTCAGAGTGTCTGCTCCCTTTGTTGCAAACTTGTATATACCTTGACTCCCCCACTTGCCTCCTTGGAGCAGGTTTCTCAGAGCTACTGAGATGTTTTCTCCTGGGCTTAGAGTCCTAAACATTCTCACCAAATAAAACAACTCTCTACTTTTAGGTTGTGACCATATTTTTTAATCAACACCACCTAGCAGTCATCAAAATGCAGCCACTCCAGCCACTGCCTATGGTGAACCCTGAGGAAACTGAGAATTCAGGATTACAGGCCCCAGATGGCTGAGGTACATGCCAAGGAAATAATTTCAATGAGCCCTGTCTCTTGCATCATCCCATATATAGAAAAGCACTATATTTGTTCACCTGAGATGCTGTCTCGTGAATTTGAAGTTCAGCATATCTAAGTCTACAGATGTAAAATAGACACTTTCCAAAAGAGGAACAAGAAGAAGACAAATCACAACATTTGAAACACTGGTAAAGATGGCAGACACTCCCAGAAAGACCCACCTGACTAAGCAGAACAGTCAGCACTCACTTTTTCCATAAGATTGTGGAATGGACTTTGACAGTGAGGAATTGTTGCAGAGAAGAAACCAGTTTAGACTCCATGTTGAAACTGTTTCTTTGACTTGCTTTTCATCGTTTTTGTTAATATAAGCATACATAATGACTTGCTTAAAAGGACCCTCTCCCTCTGGTGGTTTAGGCATTAAGTCATGTCCAACTCTTACGTTCCCATGGACTGTAGCCCTCCAGGCTCCTCTGTCCATGAAATTCTCCAGGCAAGAATACTGGAGTGGTTTTGCCATATCCCTTCCCCAGGGGATCTTCCCAACCCAGGGATCAAACCCCAGGTCTCCTGCACTGTGGGCAGATTCTTTACCCACTGAGCTACCAACGCCTGAGTGTAAACTAAAGTGCTTTTGTTCAGAACTCTCTGTCCACCTATAGATGGCAGGAAGAAATTAACCACATCCCATGCCTGAGCTTGCCATTCTAGAAGATGTTTTGCAAGATGAATAGCCTTTTCACTTTGCTTCCTCACCTCCCCCTCACCATCTCTAATCTATAAAAGAACCTGGCATCCAGACCCCATAAGATGATTATTTTTAGGCACTAACCTGCCATCCTGGAGAAATTTGGCTTTGGAGTACAGAATGAAGCAGGCTAATAGAGGTTTGCCAAGAGGACGCACTGGTCATCACAAACACCCTCTTCCAACAATACAAGAGACAACTCTACACATGGACATCACCAGATGGTCAATACCAAAATCAGATAGATTATATTCTTTGCAGCCAAAGATGGAGAAGCTCTATACAGTTAGCAAAAACAAGACTGGGAGCTGACTGTGGCTCAGATCATAAACTCCTTATTGCCAAATTCAGATTTAAATTGAAGAAAGTAGGCAAAACCACTAGACCATTCAGGTATGACCTAAATCAAATCCCTTATGATTATACAGTGGAAGTGACAAATAGATTCAAGGGATTAGATCTGATAGAGTGCCTGAAGAACTATGAACGGAGGTTCATGACATTGTACAGGAGGCAGGGATCAAGATTATTAATCCACAAGGAAAACAAATGCAAAAAGGCAAAATGGTTGTCTGAGGAGACCTTGCAATAGCTCTGAAAAGAAGAGAAGCAAAAGGCAAAGAAGAAAAAGGAAAGATATACCCATTTGAATGCAGAGTTCCAAAGAACAGCAAGGAGCAATAAGAAAGGCTTCTTCAGTGATCAATGCAACGAAATAGAGGAAAATAGAATGGGAAAGACTAGAGATCTCTTCAAGAAAATTAGAGATACCAAGGGAACATTTCATGCAAAGATGGGCACAATAAAGGACAGAAATGGTATGGACCTAACAGAAGCAGAAGATATCAAGAAGAGGTGGCAACAATACACAGAAGAACTATACAAAAAAGATGTTTATGACCGAGATAATCACGATGGTGTGATCATTCACCTAGAGCCAGACATCCTGGAATGCAAAGTCAAGTGAGCCTTAGGAAGCATCACTACAAACAAAGCTAGTGGAGGTGATGGAATTTCAGTTGGGCCATTTCAAATCCTAAAAGATGATGCTGTGAAAGTGCTACACTCAATATGCCAGCAAATTTGGAAGACACAGCAGTGGCTACAGGACTGGAAAAGGTCAGTTTTCATTCCAATCCTAAAGAAAGACAGTGCCAAAGAATGTTCAAACTACCGCACAATTGCACTCATCTCACATGCTGGCAAAGTAACACTCAAAATTCTCCAGGCAAGGCTTCAACAGTATGTGAACTCTGAACTTCCAAGATGTTCAAACTGGTTTTAGAAAAGGAAGAGGAACCAGAGATCAAATTGCCAACATCTGCTGGATCATTGAAAAAGCAAGAGAGTTCCAGAAAAACATCTACTTCTGCTTTATTAACTATGCCAAAGCCTTTGACTGTGTGGATCACAACAAACTGTGGAAAATTCTTAAAGAGATGGGAATACCAGACAACCTGACCTGCCTCCTGAGAAATCTGTATGCAAGTCAAGGAGCAACAGTTAGAAGTGGACATGGAACAACAGACTGGTTCCAAATCGGGAAAGGAGTACATCAAGGCTGTATATTGTCACCCTGCTTATTTAACTTTTATGCAGAGTACATCATGAGAAATGCCAGGCTGGATGAAGCACAAGCTGGAATCAAGATTGCCTGGAGAAATATCAATAACCTCAGATATGCAGATGACACCATCCTTATGGCAGAAATCAAAGAACTAAAAAGCCTCTTGATGATAGTGAAACAAGGGAGTGTAAAAGTTGGCTTAAAACTCAACATCCAGAAAACTAAGGTCATGGCATCTGGTCCCACCACTTCATGGGAAATAGACGGGGAAACAATAGAAACAGTGACAGATTTCATTTTGGGGGGCTCCAAAATCACTGCAGATGGTGATTGCAACCATGAAATTAAAAGGCGCTTGCTCCTTGGAAGAAAAGTTATGACCAACCTAGACAGCGTATTAAAAAGCAGAGACATTACTTTGCCAACAAAGTTCCATCCAGTCAAAGCTATGGTTTTTCCAGTAGTCATGTATGGATGTGAGAGTTGGACTTAAAGAAAGCTGAGCACCAAAGAATTGATGCTTTTGAACTGTGGTGTTGGAGAAGACTCTTGAGAGTCCCTTGGGCTGCAAGGAGATCCAACCAGTCCATCCTAAAGGAAATCAGTCCTGAATCATTGGAAGGACTGATGCTGAAGCTGAAGCTCCAATACTTTGGCCACCTAATGTGAAGAATTGACTCATTGGAAAAGACCCTGATGCTGGGAAAGATTGAATGTGGGAGGAGAAGGAGACGACATGGTTGGAGGGCATCACTGACTCAATGGACATATGTTTGAGTAAACTCTGGGAGTTGGTGATGGACAGGGAAGCCTGACGTGCTGCAGTCCATGGGATTGCAAACAGTTGGACACGACTGAGCGACTGAAGCAAACTCAACCTGCCATCTTCTGCTCAATGTTATATGGCAGCCTGGATGGGAGGGGCATTTGGGGTAGAATGGATAGATGTATATGTATGGCTGAGTCCCTTCACTGTTCACCTGAAACTATCACAACACTGTTTGTTAACTGGGTATACCCCAATAAAAAATAAATAGTCAATAAAGTAAAAAAAAATAGTGTCTGTAAACATTGAGAAAAGTCACCTGGGTAGCAAAATGGCCCCCAACTGAAAACCTCTGGTTTGGAAAGAATAGTGCAGGCAAATATCCCAAGTTGCTGAGGAGAATGGTTGGCACGTTAAAGAGACAGCAAGAGAGCCATTGTGACTGGAGTGGAGTGAGCATAGATCAAGGGTCAGGTTGCATGGCAGGGCTGGGAGGAGAACCGTAGAATATGATGTAATATATTTTGAGGGAGGGGGCGGTCTGTGGCAGATCATACAGAACCTTGTAAGACACTGTGATGACTTTATCTTTTATGTGGAAAGTGTTGAAAGTGAAAGCGTTTTTCACTCAATCGTGTCCGACTCTTTGCGACCCCATGGACTGCAGCCTGCCAGGCTCCTCTGTCCATGGAATTCTCCAGGCCAGAATACTGGAGAGGGTTGCCATTTCCTCCAGGGGGATCTTCCCAACTCAGGGGTCGAACCTGGGTCTCCTGCATTGCAGGCAGATTCTTTACCATCTGAGCCACCAGGGGAGCCAGGTGGCACTAATGATAAAGAACCCATCTGCCAATGCAGGGGACATAAGAGACTCAGATTCAATCCCTGGATCAGGAAGATCTCCTAGAGGAAGGCACTCCAGTATTCTTGCCTGGAGAAACCTATGGATAGAGGAGCCTGGTGGGCTACAGTCCATAGAGTCACAAAGAGTTGGACACAACTGAAGCGACTTAACACACACTCATCTTTTATGTAGAATGAGATGAAAAAAGCCATTGGAGGATTTTGAGCAGAGAAGTGATTTGATGTCTTCTATTCTCAAAGAACCATTCAGTCTGCTGTGTTGAGAGGAGATTGTAAGGGAGCAAGAGACTTCCCTGGTGATCGAGTGGCTAAGACTCTGTGTTCCCAATGCAGGGGGCCCAGGCTCAATCCTTGCTCATGGAACTAGGTCCCGCATGCCATAACTAAAAGTTCAACCGTCACAACTAAAGTTCCCATGTGCCACACCTAAGACCTGGGCAGAGCCAAATAAATAAAATTTTTTTAATGAAAGGGAAGATGCAGGGAGACCAGTTATTGTGATAAGCCAGAGAAGAGGTAGTTTCAAAAAGGCTTGGATTAGGGTATGAGCAATGGACATGGGGGAAAGTGGTGGACTCTGGATGTATTTTCCTGATAGAGTCAACAGGATTTGCTGACAGATGTGAATAAAAGAGGGGAATCAAAAATGACTCCCAGAAGGGGAATTTGGGTCTCCTTCTATATGGCTGAGTCACTTTGCTGTCCACCTGAAACTATCACAATATTGTTAACGGGCTATACTCCAATATAGAATAAAAGTTGTGTTTTTATTTTTAATGACTCCCAGGATTTTAGCCTAAGCAACTGAGAGGTTGAGTTTCCACTTAGTGTTATGGGGAAAACTTCAGGGGTTGCCAATTTTGAGGAAAATTTAGAGTTGGGTTTTGGACATGTTGACTTTGAGTGGTCTTTTTTGGGCATCCAAGTGGAGGGATATAGTTGACTGGCTATACAGGTCTGGATTTCATGGGAGAGGTCAGGGATGGAAATATAAATTTGAGGTCATTAGCATATAGGTGGTATAGAAAGTCATGAAACTAGATGAGATCACTGTGGGAGTAAATTCAGACAGAGAAAAATCTATGAACTGAGCCCAGGATGGCCCAATGTTAAGAGGTCAGGTGTGAAGGGATGGCATGGCAAGGAAAACTGGTACAGGACACTGAAAAAACAAGTCAAGAGATGTGGAAGAAAACCAGGAAAATGTGTATCCTGGAAGCCAAGTGGAGAAAATGCTTCAAGGAGGGAGAATTCATCAATGATGTAAATATAACCCATAGGTTGTTGGATTAGCAACAGGAAAGTAATTTTATAACAGCAGTTGTAGCCAAGTGGTGAGCATGAAAGAATGGCTGGAGTGGGGTCAAGAGAGAATGGGAGGAAATGAATTAGAGACCGCAAGAACAGGCAACTTTTTAAGGAACTTTGTTTTAGAGTGGAGCAGAGAATGTGGGACTACAGGAAGAAGTGAGTTCAAGAGAAAGTTTGAAGGTGGGGAGTAGAAATAGCATCTTTGGATGCAGATAGGAATAATGCTGTGGAGAGAAAAGCCAATGAGGCAGAGAGGGGGAAGCTGCTGGGGGGAGGTCCTCAAGCAGAAGAAAGGGGATGGAATCTAGTGCACACACGGGATGGGCTGCACAGAGAGTCATGGACAGTTGGTTTCTAGCAACAGGAAGCACAGCAGTGAACAGAGATACAGCTGCAAGTAAGAGGGCAAGTGTGACGGTGAGGGCTTGTGGAAGTTCTCTTGTGATCGCTTCTATCTTCTCAGTGACACAGGAAGCAAGGAGATATGATGAAAGAGGGGGTACAGAGGCTTAGAAGAAAAGGTGTGTGTGCTGTGTAGGTCTAGAATTAGCCTGACCTGTTGTACTAAAGCTCTTGCATGGCACTGACCCCTCATCAAGGCATGAAACATATTGATTAATGATGTTGCTGTGTAACCAGGGGTCTGAGGAAATGCAATGAGGTTTGTGCACATTGTGTATTTTGTAAAATTTATTTATTTATTTGGCTGTGCCAGGTCTTAGGACTTCCCAGGTGGCACCAGTGGTAAAAGAACCCACCTGCAAATACAGGAGACATAAGAGACACAGGTTCAATCCCTGGGTCGAGAGTATGGCAACCCACTTGAGTATTCTTGCCTGGAGAATCCCATGGGCAGAGGAGCCTGGTGGGCTGCAGTCCATAGCATTGCACAGAGTTGGACACAACTGAAGCGACTTAACACACACACACACACACACCAGGTCTTAGTTGTGGCATGTGGGATCTAGTCCTCTGACCAAGGATTGAACCTAGGTCTCCTACATTGCGAGTGTGGAGTCTTAGCCACTGGAACAGCAGGGAAGTCCCCACATTATGTATTGATAACAGTGAGATTAATGATTCGCACCTAGTCTTAATGTGATATCTGTCCCTTCCTCCCAGGGCTCTTGTGTTGGAGGCTGGAATATGCTTATATGACTAGCAAAAGAAAATTTTTAACCCCAAACGAGATTCCATTTTGGACTCCCTTGTTCTGAGGTGTTCCATGCAAATGTCAGTGACTCCTGGTCCAAGCGAGAAAATGTGCTGCCACCACCCTTATAGAGGAAGGCAAGAGGACCCCTTGCTGTATCCTTTTCCTGTAGTAAACTGTAAAACTGTAAGCATTGCCATTGGGTCCTTGAGTCACCTTTAGCAATTCAACCCTGCTCATCTGCCACTGTGAATGTAGTGGTAAATAGTTATCCAGGAGAATGCAAAAGAAAGGGAGAAAATGCATCGTTCAAACAAGGCGCTGGGACACAAGGTGTAGTAGACATGGCTGCTCAAATCCATTCACAATGATTCCTCCTAGGAATACCCACCCTCAAACTTCCCCATCCCAGTCCATGGGGTTTCAGGATTGAGTTCACGACAGCCACTCTTGTATTAAAGTAATCCGTGGTCCCTGATCAGATCAAAGGTGAACCCCTGACCCAAGCTGAACTAATCAGAGTCTCTTCCAGTCTAAAGTGCTGGTGTCTAGAAGGGAGGAGACCAAAAACCTTAGTTGTTGAGCTTTTGTATGGCTAGCTCCACCACAGGACTCAGTAGTAGGAAAAAAAAAAAAAAAACAGTTCACAGAGAGAGATGAACTAAGCCAACAGTCAGAGAGCGTCAGAGATGAGAGATGGAAAGAAACTAGTACTCTTTGCATTTCCCACACCTTTCCCTTCCCAGACTCTGGTCCTTTTGGATGATTAAACTCCATCCCAGATTTTGGGTTTCAGGAAAATATGCCATATTGTCGTAGTTAAAGTTAGCTCCTTTACTAGCAGCTAAAAATCCTTAATTCATTAGTCATTTAGAAACACATGAAGTGAGATCCTTGTCTCACCTCCTACACAAAAATACATTCCAGATGGAGCTAAGATTTCAATTTAAAAATAAAATACCAGGAGTAAAATAAAATATAAGAATATTTTTACAACTTTGGAATCCAGAAATCAAAAAGGAAAAAATATTTAAACATTTGGCTGTATACAATTTTAAAGCATGTAAACAGCCAAAACATCATCAACACAGCCAAAAGGCACAAAATTGGGGGAAAATCTGTGCAAAAAAATGTAAAAAGCAAAAAAAAGGGGACTAACATTAGTAATATACAAAGAACTGCTATAAGTCAGTAAGAAAAGACAAAACAAAAGTAGACAAATTGGTAAAGAACAAAAATTGGTAAAGCACAGGAAACCAATTATAAACAGCCAACAAACAAATGCAAAGATGTTCAACCTCGTACTTCAGAAATAGATGAAAATTATAGATCAGCAAATATTTAAAAGATTCATAACCCTAGTGCTGACAAGGTTTTGAAAAAACACACACTCTCTTTTACCACTGGTTAAAATTTTTTGGAGTGTAGTTTGTCAACATCAATCAAAATTCTAAACACACAAGACCTTTTGACACCAGCAATTCCACTACTAGGAATTTACCATACAAAACTTTATATAATTCATGTAACACTATTTATGTTTATTATAAAATGGTTTATAAAATATGGACAAATCCAAATACCTATCACAGAGCATTGGAATTAAAAAAAAAATATATATATATATATATGTATGTATATATATACACATACACATACATATATATAGTATATAATCCACAGAGTGTAATGTGCTGCAGAAATTAAAAAAGATTGAAGCAGGGACTTCCCTGGTGGCACAGTGGGTAAGAATCCACCTGCCAGTGCAGGGGACATGAGTTCAATTTCTGGTCTGGGAGGATTCCACATGCTGTGGAGCAACAAAGCCCATGTACCACAACTGCTGAGCCTGTGTGCCACAACTACTGAAGCCCAAGTACCCTAGAGTTTGTGCTCCAAAACTAGAGAAGCCACCACAATGAGAAGCCTGCACACCACAACAAAGAGTAGCCCCTGCTCATCGAAACTAGAAAAAGTCTGCACACAGCAACAAAGACCCAATACAGCCAAAAATAAATAAATAAAAATTAAAAAAAAAAGAAGTCCACATGTCTAAAAACATGATTGATGCAGCACTGTACATGCTGACACAAAAAGTTACTCTAGAGATATTTAAAGTAGAAAAGTCAAATTTCAGATCATAGGAAAAGCATGATCTTACAATTTTTAAAGGGAAAAGTGAGGTGTGGGGGATAAATTAGGAGTATGGGATTAACAGATACAAACTACTATACATAAAATAGATAAGCAACAAGGATTTACTGTATAGCACAGGGAACAGCATTCAATATTTTGTAATAACCTAGAAAGGAAAAGAATCTGAATTATATATATAACTGAATCTGTTTGCTATACACCTGAAACTATCATATTGTTAACCAGCTATACTCAAATACAAAATAAAAAGTTTTAAAAAGAGGAGGGACTTACTTCAGTCTGTGTAATAGGCTCTAGGTTCATCTACCTCATTAGGACCTATTCAAATGCATTCTTTTTTATTGCTGAGTGATATTCCATTGCATATATGTACCACAATTTCTGTATCCATTCATCTGTCAAGAACCAATAGGATATTGTAAAGCAATTATCCTCCAGTTAAAAAAATCAAAACAAGTGGGGGGAGGGGAGGCTAAAACACCATGACCTAGTACCAGTGGTTACCTATGGGCAGTGGGAATGGGGCAGATGCTGGGGACAGAAGCTTTTAACTTTTACTTTATACAGTTCTAAGTGGTTTAAACTGTCTGCAACAGACATTCATTAACTTTGCAATTTTTTAATAAAATATTTTTAGAAACCTTAAACAAAACCTTAAATAGAAAGGCATACCATGTTTTCAAATAGGAAGACACAACATCAAAACATGCCCACTGTTTAAGTTCACTTACAGATTTAACATGATCCCAGGAAAACTGCAGGGTTTCACTGGGGGCTCAGTGGTAAAGAACCCACCTGTCAATGTAGGAGCTGCAGGAGATGAGGGTTCAATCCCAGGGTCAGGAAGATCCCCTGGAGGAGGGTATGGCAAGCCACTCCAGTATCCTTGCCTGGAGAATCCCATGGACAGGGGAGCCTGGAGGACTACAGTTCATAGGGTCTCAAAGAGTTGGACATGACTGAAGTGACTTAGTACACACACACGCAGTAAAACTGCTTACTTTGGGGGCTGGAGAAGCTTATCTATGTTCATATGGAAAAATAAACAAGGAATAGTAACCAGAAAACTGATGAAAGGGAAGAATAATGAGACAGAGGGGACTTGTCTTACTAGATATTAAACCATATGCAATATATATAAACAGCAAGGGTATTTATTACAGCGATGTTTGCATCAGACACAAACTGAACCACTGAAATACTTACCAAATAAGACTAGCTAAAATATAGTATGTCAATGTTATGGAGTACTAGTTCAGTTCAGTTCAGCCGCTCAGTCATGTCTGACTCTTTGCCACGCTATGGACTGCAGTACACCAGGCTTCCCTGTCCATCACCAACTGTCAGAGCTTGCTCAAACTCACGTCCATCGAGTCAGTGATGCCATCCAACCATCTCATCCTCTGTCATCCGCTTCTCCTCCTGCCTTCAATTTTTCCCAGAATCAGGGTCTTTTCCAATGAGTCAGTTCTTCTCATTAGCTGGCCAAAGTATCAGACCGTCAGCTTCAGCATCTGTCCTTCCAATGAATATTCAGGACTGATTTCCTTTAGGATAGACTGGTTTGATCTCCTGACAGTCCAAGGGACTCTCAAGAGTCTTCTCCAACACCACAGTTCAAAAGCATCAATTCTTCGGTGCTCAGCTTTCTTTATAGTCCAACTCTCACATCCATACATGACTACTGGAAAAATCACAGCTTTGCCTAGATGGACCTTTGTCAGCAAAGTAATATCTCTGCTTTTTAACATGCTGTCTAGGTTTGTCATAGCTCTTCTTCCAAGGAGCAAGCATCTTTTAATTTCATGGTTGTAGTCACCATCAGCAATGATTTTGGAGCCCAAGAAAACTGTCTCTCACTGTTTGCATTGTTTCCCCATCTATTTGCCATGAAGTGATGAGACCAGAAGCCATGATCTTAGTTTTCTGGATGTTGAGCTTTAAGCCAACTTTTTCACTCTCCTCTTTCACTTTCATCAAGAGACTCCTTAGTTTCTCTTCACTTTCTTCCATAAGGGTGGTGTCATCTGCTTATCTGACGTTATTGATATTTCTTCCGGCAATCTTGATTCCAGCTTGTGCTTCATCCAGCCCAGCATTTTTCATGATGTACTCTGCATATAAGTTAAATAAGCAGGGTGACATTATACAGCCTTGACATACTCCTTTCTCGATTTGGAACCGGTCTGCTGTCCCATGTCCACTTCTAACTGTTGCTTCTTGACCTGCATACGGATTTCTCAGGAAGCAGGTCAGGTGGTCTGGTATTCCTATCTCTTTAAGAATTTTCCACAGTTTGTTGTGATCCACACAGTCAAAAGCTTTGGCATAGTGAATAAAGCAGAAGTAGATGTTTTTCTTCTGGAACTCTCTTGTTTTTCTATGATCTAATGGATGTTGGTAATTTGATCTCTGGTTCCTCTGCCTTTTCTAAATCCAGCTTGAACATCTGAAAGTTTTCAGTTCACTACTGTTGAAGCCTCACTTGGAGAATTTTGAGCATTACTTTGTTAGCACGTGAGATGAGTGCAATTGTGCGGTAGTTTGAACATTCTTTGGTATTGCCTTTCTTTAGGACTGGAATGAAAACTGACCTTTTCCAGTCCTGTGGCACTGCTGAGTTTTCCAAATTTGCTGGCATATTGACTGTAGCACTTTAACAGCATCCTCTTTTAGGATGATTCTAAAAGATAAAAGACGGAGTACTAAGCAGTCATTAAAAATAATGAAGTAGATGTCCCGATGTGGAAACATGCTCAAAATATGTTGCTAAGTCCAAAAAGCAAGTTGCAGAACAATAGACATAATGGAATCCCATTCATAGAAAGGAGGAAAGTCATATGCTTATAAGAACACCCATACATCACATATATGTAAATATATGGACAGTAGGTGGGAATTATGCCCACTGAACTGATAACAGTGGTTACCTCTAATGGGGGGACTGGGATTCAGATAGTGGCAGGGAAAATAACAGGGACTTTTATTCTGTATACTTCTGGAATGTTTGAATCTATTTTTAAAAAAGATTATTTATTTGGCTGTGCTGGGTCTTCATTGCTGCACACAGGCTTTCCTCTAGTTGCAGCAAGTGGTGGCTACTCTTGGTTGCGGTCCACAGGCTTCTAGTTGCAGCAAGTGGTGGCTACTCTTGGTTGCGGTCCACAGGCTTCTAGTTGCAGCAAGTGGTGGCTACTCTTGGTTGTGGTCCACAGGCTTCTAGTTGCAGCAAGTGGTGGCTACTCTTGGTTGCGGTCCACAGGCTTCTCGTTGCGGTGGCTCTTCTTGCTGCAGAGCACAGGCTCTAGGCGTGTGAGCTTCAGTAGTTGTGATGCATGGGCTCAGTAGTTGTCATGCACCGGCTTAGTTGCTCCATGGCATGTGGGATCATCAAGGACCAGAGAATGAACCCATGGCCCCTACATTGGCAGGTGGATTCTTAACCATTAGACCACAAGGGAAGTCTCTAGAATGTTTGAATCTTTTTTGATGAGAATATATTCATGTAGTACCTGTGTCATTTTTTTTTTACCTGTGTCATTTTTTTCAGAAGATGCCCAAAACTTTACTGTAAGAGCAGTCACAAGCTGCTTTCTTGTGATATTTAGGCATATTGGACCACAAGCAAAGTTCACAAATGAATCTTCAGTGATTCATTCAATCATGTGTTCATTTCCTCATTCATTCAACATATATTAAAGTTCCTGCTATGTGCCAGGCACCTGCTGTGATCCAAAGCAGCTCATTCACCTGGTACTGGCTGAATGCAGCCATTAGACAAAATGACTGAGCCATAGGAGCAGTTAACATGGCCCGGACCAAGTGTGGATGATGAACGGCCACCAATAAAATAAGAAGTTAATGCCTATTACAAGACTGTCCAACAGTTAGACTGAATGTGACAAAGGTGAAAATTTTGTATCTAATGATGCCAAAAGCAAGCAACTTTGAAAAACTCCAACATGTTTCTCGTAAAACTTGCCTAAAGCCTTTCTGGCTCTTGGAACCGACTATGGAATTGACTCTGCCCTTCCTTGTGCTTTGGGGGCTGCCAAAGTGGAAACCCACACTTGGAACTTGCATTTTTCTTCTGCATCATCACAGATTCAGGGAGGAGAGAGTGGCAGAGTCTGGCCAGGGCAGCTGTGCAGACCTCAGAAACCCCAGATTTGTGGCTAAGCATCTGAATCTTCCCTTCCTGGGGAGGACTGGATTTTATGGGGCCAGAACCAGAGTGTGAGGCTTCTAGCAGAGGCTGCCAAGCACCTGGAGGCCAGGTCAAGTCAAAGACCATAGGAGAGAGCTGAGATCTGATCACCAGGATGACCTCACACACGCCCAGATCCAAAGAGTTGGAGGCAAGAGTCACACTGAGCCAGGCATTTGACATCGCATGTCCTCTCAGCTCTCCGGCCCGGTTCCTCTGAGCTACCAAACTCCCTCCTCACATTCCCCTTCCTGTGCTCCCACAGCCTTTAGACTTAATGCACAGTTTGGGCTCTTCTGCCAGAACCTTGGCTCTTCTCCACGTGGTGCCTGGCTCTCTACCTCAGGCTGCAGAAAAGTCCTGAGACAACCCAGATCCTGGGACCCTACTACCAGGAGTCAAGTTTGTGCGAGCACTCCCACCAACCCCATGTGCCCTGGCTTCTTTTTGGAGAGGGGACCAGGACCCACATTGTGTGCAGGAGAATCTCACCAGAGGACCCCTGGCAAGGCATTGCCTGAGCAGCTGTCCCTTTCCAACCAACTCTCTTGGCAATATTTGCAAAGCTTGGCAGGCATATTTCTCAGTGTAAGTTCCCAAATTGGTATTCTGGATTAGCAATCAACCCCTTGTAGATTTACACAAGGGAATTCTGACCCAGACCTGAGGATGCCAACAAGACAAAGTTTATGAGTCCTTGAATTTGAGAAATGGATCCTAGGCCTCTGGAGGCCCTGCTCATACCGTCAGCTGGTTTCTTTATCACCTCATCATGACAACAAGCAGAGTCCAAGGGATGTTTCTGAAATGCAGGGCCCATGCTGGGAAGATGGGTTTAAGGAGGACCTCCAGGAGGGCACTTGGGCAAAGTCTAGAAGGTATGCAAGCATATGGTGGTGGGGAAAGGTTGATGTTCAGAAGGGAGGTGCAGAGTAGCCAAGTAGTTAAGAATGTAGCCTCTGCCTATACTTGCATCTGAGCCTGGCCACTTGCAAGCTGTAAGACTCTTATTCAGTCACTAAGTCGTGTCCTACTCTTTGCTATCCCACGAACTTCAACACAGCAGGCTTCCCTGTCCTTCACCATCTCCTGGAGTTTGCTCAAATTTATATCCATTGAGTCAGTGATGCCATCCAACCATCTCATCCTCTGTCACCCCCTTCTCCTCCTGCCCTCAATCTTTCCCAGCACCAGGGTCTTTTCCAATGAGTCAGCTCTTCGTATCAGATGTAGGTACAGTTAATCTTCAATTTCAGGGTTGGTTTGTTTCCATTTCTTTGAGGCCAGTTCTCAGAATTGTGGCAGCTTATGTCATGGCTACAGTCTGGTCATATGTAGTTAACTTAATCCACCTGGTGAGGGTTTCAAAATCTACAAGATATGGCTCAGAATATTATCTACAGATCTTGAGGAGGAACTACAGCTCCTTAACTATGTTTAATGACTAAACTAATATTATTTGGTCTCCTTTGACTATTTTCCTTTGTTTCTACATTTTCTCACTTCTCTGATTAAGCTTATTCTTTGGCTAAAGTTTTTCCACAGACAAAAGGGCAAGCAGAGAATATGGAGATGGTGGGAGGGAGGATTATAGATCCCTGCTCCACTTCATTTCTTGGGTTTAGGTTGCTGAGTTGAAAGTAGAGCTATTGGTTGTTAAATATAGTGTATTTAATCAGGGTGTCTGGAAGGTGGTCTTAGTCCGTATGTGTTTCCTCTGAAATGGTACTAAGAGCAGCTGAAAATTATAACCTCAAGGAAACCGTGAAGTTTAGAGGGCATTCATTTTTTAACACTTCCAATAAGATTTTTTAATATGTGCTTTTGTTAAAGAAAGAAAGATGAAAAGAAACACACAGGGGGAAGGCAGCCATGCAGTGATAGAGGCAGAGATTGGAATCATGCATCTATAAACCAAGAACACCAACCAGCTGTCAACTGCCAGCAAAGGACGGAAGCTAGGGAGAGAGGGAAGGAAGGATTCTTCCCTACAGGTTTCAGGAGTGTGGCCCTGCTGACAACTTGACTTCAGATATGTAGCCTCCAGAACTGTGAGAGAATAAATTTCTGTTGCTTTAAGCTGCCCAGTTTGTGGTACTTTGTTGCAGCAGCCCAAGGAAACTACTCCAGAAAGTTCTTCCAAGCATGTCTATCTTGTGCTATTAAACCACTGTTTCTAAGGGTCCTAACCACTTTCCTATCTCTATTTCTAATTTAAGAAAGCTTAAGCACAGCATTCTAAATTCCTGATTTAGTAATTTCATTAAATGATAAAAATGAATGCATGATATACCAGATATTCAGAAAATGTAAATTACTAGAAGATTGTTATAGCAACATCCATACTAATTAACATGTCTCAAGAAAGGCCATGCATGTTTCTCAACTAATTAGAATCACACAATCAAAAAAATAAAGAAGACTTCCTTGGGGATATAAAATAAATAAATAACCACAATATTTTCATTAAATAGCTGGCAATGTTCCTTTGAACCTATTTGAGTGTTAGAAATTGATGTGTAAGTGAAATGCTTTTCTAGTTCAGATTTGATGTTTAGAAGAGGCTTAGGCCATTAGAGAAAATTGTTTTATTTTTTATGTGAATATTACTCCTTTATTTTTTATTTTATTTATTGTTATTTATTCATCTATTTTTTTTTACTTTACAATATTGTGTTGGTTTTGCCATACATTGACATGAATCTGCCATGGGTGTACATGCTTTCCCCTTCCAGAACCCCCCTCCCACTTCCCTCTCCATCCCATCCCTCTGGGTCATCCCAGTGCACCAGCCCCAAGCACCCTGTATCATGCATCGAACCTGGGCTGGCGATTCATTTCACATATGATAATTTACACACTTCAGTGCCATTCTCCCATATCATCCCACCTTTGCCCTCTCCCATAGAGTCCAAAATACTGTTCTATACATCTGTGTCTCTTTCACATACAGGGTTATCTTTACCGACTTACTAAATTCCATATATATGCGTTAGTATACTGTATTGGTGTTTTTCTTTCTGGCTTACTTCACTCTGTATAATAGGCTCCAGTTTCATCCACCTCATTAGAACGTATTCGAATGTATTCTTTTTAATGGCTGAGTAATATTCCATTGTGTATATGTACCACAGCTTCCTTATCCATTCGTCTGCTGATGGGCATCTAGGCTGCTTCCATGTCATGGCTATTATAAACAGTGCTGCGATGAACATTGGGGTACAAGTGTCTCTTTCAATCCTGGTTTCCTCGGTGTGTATGTCCAGCAGTGGGATTGCTGGGTCATATGGCATTTCTATTCCCAGTTTTTTGAGGAATCTCCACACTGTTCTCCATAGTGGCTGTACTAGTTTGCATTCCCACCAACAGTGTAAGAGGGTTCCCTTTTCTCCACATCCTCTCCAGCATTTATTGCTTGTAGACTTTTGGATAACAGCCATTTTAAAACGTTATCATATGTTTGAGAAAAGCTATCATGCTTATGATGTTGCGTGAAGAAAATAAATGGTAACAGATTTCAAATCTTGAAGAAAAGAATGTTTTAGACATTTCTATACTCTTATGAGATCTGAAATATTATCAAAAGTTCAGAGGGTTTGATTTAAAAACACACCAATTCCTAGATCAGGGATTGCCAAGTATAACCCACAAGCCAAAATTCACCCCACCACTGGTTTGTATATAACCCATGAGCTAGGAATGACTTTTCTATATGTAAATGGTGGGAAAAAAAACTAAAGAAAAATATTTTGTGACACATGAAAATTATATGAAATTGTAACAACCTCCCATGCTCATTCATTTGTGCATTATCTCTGGCTACTTGTATTCATTTTATATGGTCGTATAACAAAGTCTCACAAACTTAGTGGCTTTAAACAACACCATTTGATAACCTCACAATTTCTGTAGGTCAGAAGTTTGGGAAGGACTTAGTTGGTTCCCATTCAGGGTCTCCTGAGGCTGAAATGAAGGGATTGGCCAGGGTGGCAGCCTCATCTGAGGCTCAAAATCTTCTATCAAGTGGTCATTGACAGAACTGTTCCATACAGCTGTAAAACTGAGGCTGCTCTCAGTTCCTACAGGTCACCCACATTCTTTGTCACATGGCCCTCCTACCTCCAAAGCCAACAACAGGAACTTTCCCTCAGAGTTGAGTCTCTTCTCTTATCTGATTAGGTTAAGCCTACAATGGATATTCTGAAAGTCAACTGATTTGGGACCTGAATTACATATCCAGAATTCCTTCACAGCAGCACCTAGATCAGTGTTTAGTTGAATAACTGGGATAAAGTGTACATACATTGGGGCCAGGAAGCTTGAGGGCCATCTTAGAATTCTGTCCGCCCCATTGCTTTCCATTGCTTTTTCCACAAAACTGAAAATATTTACGAGCTAGGCCCTAACAGAAAAAGTTGGCTGACTCCTATCCCAAATGAAGCTGAGGTTCAAGTTCAAGAACTGTGTGATTTCCCATTCAGCAAATAACTCTGAAGCTAGATAGTATAAACAGAAAGAGGAGGCCATGAAGGTGGGAAAACAGTAGCATTAGCAAACCGATGGATCATCGAAAAAGCAAGAGAGTTCCAGAAAAACATCTATTTCTGCTTTGTTGACTATGCCAAAGCCTTTGACTGTGTGGATCACAATAAACTGTGGTAAATTCTGAAAGAGATGGGAATACCAGACCATCTGACCTGTATCTTGAGAAACCTGAATGCAGGTCAGGAAGCAACAGTTAGAACTGGACATGGAACAACAGACTGGTTCCAAATAGGAAAAGGAGTATGTCAAGGCTGTATATTGTCACCCTGCTTATTTAACTTACATGCAGAGTACATCATGAGAAAACGCTGGGCTGGAAGAAACACAAGCTGGAATCAAGATTGCCGGGAGAAATATCAATAACCTCATTTTTTTTTGTATATGCAGATGACACCACCCTTATGGCAGAAAGTGAAGAAGAACTAAAGAGCCTCTTGATGAAATTGAAAGAGGAAGAGGAGAAAAAGTTGGACTTAAAGCTCAACGTTCAGAAAAACTAATATCGTGGCCATCTGGTCCCATCACTTCGTGGGCAAATAGATGGGGAAACAGTGGAAAACAGTCAGACTTTATTTTGGGGGGCTCCAAAATCACTGCGCTGATGGTGATTGCTAGCCATGAAATTAAAAAGACGCTTTACTCCTTGGAAGGAAGGTTTAATGGCCAACCTAAATAGCATATTTAAAAGCAGAAGACACATTACTTTGCCAACAAAAGTCTGTCTAGTCAAGGCTATGGTTTTTCCAGTGGTCATGTATGGATGTGAGAGTTGGATGGTGAAGAAAGCTGAGCGCCAAAGAATTGATGCTTTTGAACTGTGGTGTTTGGAGAAGACTCTTTGAGAGTCCCTTGGACTGCAAGGAGATCCAGTCAATCCATCCTAAAGGAGATCAGTCCTGGGTGTTCATTGGAAGGACTGATGTTGAAGCTGAAACTCCAATACTTTGGCCACCTCATGCGAAGAGTTGACTCATTGGAAAAGACCCTAATGCTGGGAAGGATTGGGGGCAGGAGGAGAAGGGGACGACAGAGGATGAGATGGTTGGATGGCATCACTGACTCGATGGACATGGGTTTGGGTAGACTCCGGGAGTCGGTGATGGACAGAGAGGCCTGGCGTGCTGCAATTCATGGGGTCGCAAAGAGTCAGACACGACTGAGCGACTGAACTGAACTGAACTGAGCAAACTGGTTAAGCATTTAACTCACATGTACCCAAACACAGATGATACTGAGCTAATGGTAACTTCGTCAAATGAATCATTTCAAGCACATACTAAGGGAATAATGAAGTTATTATTCATGTCATGTCATGATATTATCACTACCCACACATCTTTATCAAATTTTAATATATTTGCTTCTTATTAAAGTAGCAAACCACAGACAGTTGAAGCCCCCTGTTGTATCCTCTCCTAATCCCACGCCACTCCCTCCCACTTCAGAGTGAACCACTACCCTTTGACCACATGTCCATATATTCATAGACAACATACGGCACAGTTTATCATATTTTGAAACTTTACGTAAATGGAATTATACAACATGTATGCTGCAATTTGCTTCTTTTGCTCTCTGTGTTTATGAGATTCACCCACAATGATGTGTGTATACAGTTGTTCTTCCATATCCATAGGGAATTGGTTCTAGGGCCTCCAACATATATCAAAATCCATGGATGCTCAAGTGTTTTATATAAAATGGAGCAGTATTTGCATATAACCTACACATATCCTCCCCTGTACTTCAAATCATTTAAGTCCATAATACCTAATATATTGTAAATACTATATGCATGTGTGTGTGCTCAGTCGCTTCAGTCATGTTCAACTCTTTGCAACCATATAGACTGGAGCCCATCAGGCTCCTCTGTCCAAGGGATTCTCCAAGCAAGAATACTGGAGTGGGTTGCCATTTCCTTCTCCAAGGGATCTTCCAGACCCAGGGATTGAACCCACATCTCCTGAGACTCCTGCATTGCAGGCAGATTCTTTACCCACTGAGCCACCAGGGAAGCCTTCAAATGCTATATAAATAACTGTAAATACAATGTAAGTACTTTGCAAATACTTGCTGCTGCTGCTGCTGCTAAGTCGCTTCAGTCGTGTCCGACTCTGTGCGACCCCAAAGACAACAGCCCACCAGGCTCACCTTCCCTGGGATTCTCCAGGCAAGAATACTGGAGTGGGTTGCCATTTCCTTCTCCAGTGCATAAAAGGGAAAAGTGAAAGTGAAGTCGCTCAGTCGTGTCCGACTCTTAGCGACCCCATGGACTGTAGCCCACCAGGCTCCTCCATCCGTGGGATTTTCCAGGCAAGAGTACTGGAGTGGGGTGCCAGTGTGCAGCAAATTCAAGTTTTGCTTTTGGAACTTTCTGAAATTTCATTTTGAATATTTTCAATCCAAGGTTGGTTTAATCTGTGAATGCAGAATCCTCAGTTATGGAGGGCCAGCTATAATTTGTTTATAGCTATAGACCATAGCTATAGCAATTTTTTGTTGCTATAGACTATCCCATTTTATGACTACACCATGGTTTGTATAGTCTACTGGTGGTATACATTTGGTTTATATCCAGTTGTTTGCTATTAAAACAATGCTACTACAAACATTCTTGTGTAGTCACTTGACTCAAATATGAAAAAGTATCTCTAGCATGTTTACTTGGAAGCAGAATTTCTGGGTCTCAGGTAAGTGCATGTTTATGATTATTAGATATTTCCAAATTCTTCTCCAGGATGGTTGTGCCAATTTATTCTCCAACTAACAGTGAACAGAGTTCCTTTTTCCTTGACTCCTTCTTGACAATCTATTGAAAATCATTTAATTAGAATTTAATGAAATCTCTCAGTGGATTTAGGGAGACCTGACACCATTACTCACTAAGTTTCCCTATAGGCATTATCAGACTTCTGATTTTTTCCAGTCTCTTGTGTGAAGTCATTGTTTAACTTTTCATTTCCCTGATTGCAAATGATATTAAATCTCTTTCCATATTCTTATTGTCCCTTCAGGTGTCCTCTTCTGTGACCTGCCTATTCATAGCCTTAATTTTTCTATTGAGCCATGTGTTTGAAGTTTTCTCATTGATCTGTAGTTTTTTACATATTCTGAATACTAATCCCTTACCATCTATATTGATTTATTATCCACTCAAAAGGTACGTATTAGTATACACCATGTGCTAGACATTGTTTGAGTGCT